>OY720253.1:8787720-10247244 GCA_963082625.1 Pasiphila rectangulata
TTACAGAAGACAAAAAGAAAAAGATACATTTTAATTTGAAGTATGAAGAAACAATTAAAGAAGATAAATAAATATTAAGAAGATTGAAAAATACTATTAAGAAGATTGAAGAATGAAGAAGAAAAATATATATGTTGGAGGAGTCCAGGGATATCCCGGCTCAGTTAGCAGAGGTGTCCAGGGTATAGCCCGGCCCATCACAGTTTCCAGAGGATGAGGCAAGCTGCCTATTAAGTCCAGCCAAGCAGCCCTTCGCGACGGACCACCACACGAGCAGAACAATCTAGCGAGCAGTGTGTTGAGCTAAGTACTATACATTTAATGGAAAGGCTACTTGACCAAAATAGAATTACAGGAATTAAAGAAGTCTTTAATAAAAATATAAATTATCCCATATTTAGATAATTATATAAGATGTCTAAAATTTAAAATGTTTGATGAATAACTATAAGTAAAAATAAAAGTATGATTAATTTATGTACAGATTTTTATTTATATACAGCACCCGCGCCTCTAGAAATTACACGGGCACTCGCGTGTAGAGCATTTTTCTCACGTTTTTGAATGTTATTAAATGCAGGTTTTACCAGGTAATAATTTTACTTTATTAAATAAAATACACTTTATTTATTCTAGAAAATATAAAAAAAAATATTTTTAAACATTAATCTTTTTTATTTTAATTAACAATCATACTAATTTGCCAGTCTTCATCATATATGTATATGTACGAGCATTACACATAATATCACATAATGTATGACTATGCTCGGTACAAAAAAATTTTTGGCAGTAAATGCAGCACTTTTTGGTCTTGCGGTTTTTGCGTCTTGGGCAAACCGTGCAGAATCCATTTGGTTTTTCTTCTCCTGGTAACGTAGATTCTGTTAATTGTAACAGAATCTAATACAGATAACGTGACGTTTAATCACTTGCTGTAGAGGATATGCAATGTTTTGCAAGGTGCTTCTTCTCTGGACATGTGGCTGTATTAGTTGAAGAGCTACAAATAGTTGTTTCAAGTAATCTCTGCGCGTTATGATAATATCCGTGCTTTCTTTGTAATTGATTTGACTGTTGATTCCGGCTATGTTTAGGATCGTGAAAAATAATCTCAGCGGCCATCGACATGCTACTCTTGCGACAGAATATTCTTTTTTCAGCCGATTCACAACATCAACACCACCTTTTGTTTGATTATAGTAAGTGATAATTTCAGGTTTTGCGTTAGCGCCAGTAGTTGGATCGATTCGGTCATCGTTATGAAGTGTGCTTATCATAAGAACAGTTTTTTTATTTTTTTTGTTAGGTACGTAAGACACCTTGCCTTCTGAAACCTTGCCCTTCTGAAAAACAAAGATACTACTAGGTTTTGGTCTTTGTTTGAGGTTAAGAAAAAATGATGGAATTTCTCTCTTATTCTTCCTGAGTGTACCTACGATAGTAATCCGTGCAGCTAGTAATTCATCAGCCAATGGAATGGATGTAAAATAATTGTCAGCCGTAATATTTCTGCCTGTATTCAGAATATCTTGTGATAAACGTTTTACAACTGCAGACGCAGTATTATGATATTTGTGTGGACCGTTTGGTTGCTTTCCCGGGTAAATTTCAAAGTTACTTAACGTGTAAAAATTCTTTAAATCACACAAGGCATATTCTTTTATGCCATACTTAGCTGGTTTGTTTGCTATATACATGCGGAATTTGCATCGTCCTCGGAACGATTCCAGCATTTCGTCTTTAGTGACGTTTTCTCCAACCTGCTAATTGACTCGATACTTTGCGACAAAAGATTCGAATAATTCACGAATTAGAGCAATATTGTAATAGGTTGCCCTTTCAGAGCGAGAGTTTATATCATCGAACCTTATAGCTTTCATCAAAAAAAGGAAACTATTGCGGTTCATTGCAGCTCTAAAAATATCAGGTGCCGTGCCATCTTTGTCCCACATCTCTTTCAAATTCAAATGATTCATATTTTTTATACCACCCACGTACAAAATACCAATAAAGACTTTTAGTTCTACAATATCAATTTCTTTGCAATCTCTCTCTTACAGGGAAATGCACCGGGAGCTGAAAGAAGAAATAACAACGCAACCCTGTTTGCACTTAATGCTAGTTGGTTGGTCAAATTGTCGCAATGAAGGCATTATTAATATATTGATAGCAAAACCTGAACCCGTGTTTGTAAGAAGCGAGTAGCGACTGTAGACAATCGACAGACAAGTGATTACATATGTGAACAAATTTCAAATGTGTCGTCCGAGTATGGATCAAATAAATTTGCGACGGTGATTGCAGACAATGCCAACAACATGCAAAGCGCTATTCGTCTTGTAAAATAAATAAACCCGAACATAACAGGCCTCAATTGTGCAGCTCATACTCTTCATTTGCTATACAAGAATATTATGGGAATTAAGGTAATACATGCTTGCAAAGAAATGACAACGAACATGTTTAAAACCATTAAAAGAAGTCATGGTTTGACATCCTTACTTGCAAAAATAGTAAAGGAAAAAAAGGTTGGTGAGAGTTTAAAGTTGCCTTGCAATACCAGATGGAGTAGTCATTGCACAAGTTTTAAAAGTGTGGAAAACACTAAAGTTGCCCTGCAGACCTTAGCTGTTCATGAAGGAGCCACACTTTTACCTGCGGAAGAAAAATCAGCACTGTTAGATGATAACTTCTGGGAAATGATTCGACAGTGCAAAAATTAAAAGTCAAAAAATCTTTATTCAGAACATTTGAGTGGTTACAAAAAACTGATGTGAACGTTGCCACCACAACAGTTAAAAAACTGCGTCGTAGTGACAGCGCCCTCCTCCAAAACATTGATGGATATTTCAATTTATATTATACTCATAATATAAATAATTTATTTTACCATGCGATAGTTAGGTATATATTATTTTAGGTCAGCGAAACTTTGTCTAGCTTATACATAACACATAGAACCATACATAATTTTCTAGTGATACCTCGAGGGAGGGGCCGACCTGCGGTTTTGACTTTATAACAGGCCTGTAGAGGCAGGCCCGTTATCAAGTCAAAGCTAAGCCGACGTCTTAGCTATGGCAGCACCTCATCGATCCGTGCGCAGCTAGGTGCCAATGTGAGGAGACAATCTCTGCTGGATATTGCTTTAAAAGTTGAAAGGGAACCTGTGATGCCGCCAAAGAAAAGGTACGGTAAGGTTACGTAGTAATACAGTGCTTTTTATTTTTGTAAATTTGGTAGAAATCGTTTAATTTGGTGAAATAATTTTGGTTATTTGCCTTTTTTACACAGGAAGTTGCACCAAGGCTTTAAGGACGCATTTACGAAACGCGTCAAAATATTAGGAAAATAGGACTAGTTCCGGTTCATTTTCTGGTTTATCCGTCGAAGTTTGACATATTTTAAGCATACCAAAAGAACCAGAAAACCAGTGTCTATAGAATATGGGTTTTTTTTTCTTCATAATAATATACTTTTAGATCAACAAATATAGTTTTCCGTAGCCTCTTCTCGCAAAAGGGCCTATTCGGTGCATAGATCTCAATAACTGTAAGATTTCAAATAATAAAAAATATACTACGATAAAAAAGAAACATTAAACAATTATTCATGGTAAAAAAAACAAAAATATTCGCATAGGTAAACCACAAAAATAAATCATCAATATTCCACCATAATTCTAAAATTTTGCTAATTCACGTAAAGCGTATTGTCTAAGAAATAAGGTTGACTATCTTTTGTCTTTGTTGATGTTTGGTGTATAAAGTAACGATCATTTTGAATGAATGGTCAGTATGCAATTCAAGCGCGTCAAATCGTAAATGCGTCCTTAAGGTGAAGATTTTCTCAGGTGGAAGCTATAAGCTTCCACCTCGGCTGGGAACTTAGCTTTGCACCAGTCTCCCCACGGCAGCGTGCGCAAAATAAAATCGCCGCCCCCATCTATGTTGTAAGTGTATGATGAACTCTCAAAATCAAAATCTTATGTGTGATAATTTTGATGAAACTATTGTTTGTTTTAGCTTAGAAGCTGTTGAAAAGGTGTGGCAGCCGCTGATGTGGAGGAAAACGAGGTGGAAGATTTACCCCCATATTCTTAGTCGTTACTTCGACCTCGACTCAACCTCCACTCAACCTCCAAATGCGTTTCGGTATGCTTGATCGTAAAAAATTCCTCCACTCGAAACAACCTTATAATTTTTTCTCATACGAGTGGAGGTGGAGTGGAGAAATGAACTGTCATCTCAAGGTACCTCGCGACCAACCTTGAATGCTCCTCGAAAGTGTTTGTTGTTTTTTAAAATGGATTTTGGAGATTTTCTCAATTACATTTATGACATTTACGACGATGAACCCTACAATTAAGCTCTAGCCATAGATGGCTAAAGAGGGGCTTGATGCATGTTTGATACAATTTTCCTCGAACTGATGACGTAATGACTCGACTCGACCTTATTCGAGTGGAGTTGAGATTTAACCAAATTAACGACTAAGCATACCGAACTCGAGTATGTTTTGGAGGAATGCTCGAGGCACTCTCCGTCGAGTTTGAGTGGAGGAGGAGTTGAGGAATTGTCTAAGAATATGGGTGTTAATGTCGGAGCAAGGGCCAAATATCAATAATAGTTCTCTGACACCTGCGAATCGAACAAATTCTACGGAGCCAATTTCTCTACAGCCTAAGCGTAGTCTCTGTCGATACTTCAGCTCAAAATACTATCGCTGATCTTGGAAGTGACATGGACGGCGATTTCGATGTTGATGTCATTTCCAGGCGCATTGATAGGGATATTCGAGAAGCCATAGATCGATTAGAATGGACAGGTCGCAGGAGAACTTGATCGGTATAAATACAGATTTTAATTGGCTCGAAGATTTCGAATCGTTCAGGGGAACCCGCGAGGAGTTTAGCAGTTCTTCTGGACCGATGCGAGAATTCGCAATTATCCAGGACCCTTTTCTAGCCATGTGGGATAAGACTATTATGGAAAAAATAGCACATGAGACCAACCGGTATCCCGAGCAGGTCATCTCAGCAAAAAAAAAACGGCGAATTACTGTCAAAATCTCGACTCCTTATGTGGCTACCGACAACCGTGGATGAGTTGTATCGCTTTTTTGTCATATTTATCCCATGTACATGCATGGGACTTGATCCACGAACGAAACAGAGCGAGTACTGGATGATATCAACTGCTTTTTTTTTAATTTGGGCATTTCCCCAAATTCAGGCAGTTTATATCCTATAATAGGTACATTTTATTAAATAAATTTCTCCATTTTGTAGATAACTCTGATGCGAGTCAGAGTTCTCTACATTATGAAGGGCGGATGTTACCACCAAAACTGTATAAACTGGCACCTATTACACATCACCTTAACCATAAATTTGAGTCGCTTTATGTTCCAAAGGAGCATGACTCAATTGACGAATGCTGCCCAAAACCTGCGAGTGTACGGGATTACAACCGAAGTATGGGAGGCATTGATTTGAAGGACCAAATGCTTTCCATGTACTTGATAAAAAGAAAACTATGCCTAAAGTGGTATGTTAAAATGTTCAAAAGATTGTTAAACGTCAGCATCCTAAAATGCATACATCATGTGCACAGCACAGCCGCAATGTCATGAACCTGGAACCCATAGATCACCGTGGCTATAGGTAGGATGAATTGGCAGGAATACTTTTTAGATTTGGGCGAATGGAAACATTACCTCCGTCAATTCCTACCAACACTGAAATACGCTTGCGGCGTGACATCACTCACAACCCCAGTGTGACGCATGGCCGCAATGCAAAACGGCGACGTTGCGCGCGTTGCGGTGCCAAGGGGTAAGAAAAGCGAGTAACGTCAGTTTGCACAGTGTATGATGTTGGACTGTGCTTCAATGATGTTTGTTGGCCGGAATACCACACCTTAGTTAATCTTCAATAGTCAATTAACATCTAATACATACATACATACATACATATGTATTTCTGTCATAAATATGTAAATTGGTCATCATTTTCTTCTCATCATCCGCAGCCCGACGGCTGGGTATAGACCTCCTTATTTTATGTTTGTGCCATATTTCACGGTCTTGTGCCAATCTTATCCAGGTCAGCCCTATAAAGGGGAGACCTATGATGCATCGCGGGTTCAACAGGTCATCCGGCCGACACTTCGGACATTTTTGCGCATCTCACTCGCGACAGGTGTCTTCTAGACCTTTCTGATCCATCATCGGCCACATCGTCGCTTACCATCAGGTGAGATTGTGGGCAAACAAAGGTCTATCTGCAATAAAAAAAGACACTCCAAAGGTTAATAAAATTATGGATGACATTCGGCTGGGTATGGACGGTGGACTTAAGACAGTGTAATTTATTATATATTTTTTTATTTATTATTCGATGCAAATTAGCGATACATCATTTTATACAAGTATTATTTATTAAAGTCATTTGTATAGGTCTACCTACCATTTATCTATGTTTTTTTTTAATAAGATGTTCCTTTTTAGGGTTCCGTCTCCAAAGGGCAAAAACGGGACCCTATTACTAAGACGCGGAGTCTTTGTCTGTCTGTCTCCAGGCTGTATCTCATCAACCGTGATAGCAAGACAGTTGAAATTTTCACAAATGATGTATTTTTTTTGCCGTTATAACAACAAATACTAAAAACAGAATACAATCAATATTTGATTGGGGCTCCCATAAAACTAATTTATATATTTTATCAATCATACCATCACTAGATACTAGTGGTGTAGCTTGGGTTACTTTTTCTGGCTTATTGTACTAACATGGGCTGTTATTTTTTTGTTGATTTATTGGAAGTTTTGGTGATCAAATGCTATTATTATTATATTAAGTAATGCAAAAACGAAACAATATGGCTCTTACATTTTATTCCTCTAAAACTTTATTTTCAGTGAACTACTATTATTTTTTAGGTCACCAGTGGAATCTAATTTAGGTCCTGGAAACGAACCGGGCCGCGCAACTCGGTGGAAACGTGGGGCGCGTGTCCGCGGAGGCTGTGGCCGAGGATCTGATTATTCTATGAGTATTAGAGGCAGGGGTGTAGGCCGTGAAGAATTCTGTAGAATTAAGGTAATTATATCTCGGAGATTTTTTTAATGAGAAATGTGAATATTGTTAAGACTTAAAAAAAATTACAGGAACTTTTGCGGAATTAACGCCAAAAAACTAAAAAGAGGGTGGCGCAGTTACCATGTGATGTCAAAAAAGAGCTTACGGATAGGAAGCGTAAGCCTGAGCTTCAGCGTATAGTATTATCAGACGCACCCGCAAGAAAAAAACGGACAGGGTAAATATTTTTATTAGGTACTTACTTATTTACAAATCTACTTAAATACTTACTGATGTTTTACATTATTAAATTAATATTTCAGAAGAGAATCTCCAGAAAGAGAGCCCTGTGGTTTTTTCCGACAAGTTCCAGAATACAAATTTTAGGTTAGATAATATTTTGAAAAGGTTAAAAGATAGCTCCATTGAAAAGTTAATTTGAATCTAATTTTACTAATTACAGAAAATATACAACTGGTACCGGCGATGGGTATTTGGAAAATGTAAGTTTTATGAAAAAACATAACATTAAATATGAACTGCTTTCTAGAAATAATATAATTAGTTATATCTACATTGATACAGTGCCTCAAGAACATGCAACGCCTATTAATAAACAAGATATTCGTCTCGCTTAGAACCAAAGCTGTGGGCAGCGACTGCATTGGGCGCATCATGGTCTCTTACATTTAAGAGTATATTTTGCTGCTGACACCTGTTGAACAGCATAATGGGGGTTGATTGCAATTATTTGGAAGAAAATGCATTTTGAAATTTTGAATTTAACATGAATGTCTTGAGCCACCCACCAGACGGGATATTTCGGTGTGTGATATGTGTGTGCTAATTTAAAAAGCGAGAACGAGTAACACAAAGCAAGAAGATTACGAAATACAGAAGTCAAAATAGTGCAGCTTCAGCAGAAAAAGAAAATGAAGTTATAACTTTTCTTGGAGGGATGTTATGCACAAGCCTTCCCAGTCAGCTTGTCAAGGTATTAGTCACCAGGGTAGTCAGTCGTGAACAGCATAGTGAAGGACGGATGGGTGGTATCTGTGCACGATTTGAGATGCCCACGAGGAAGGTCCGAATGGGTTCACCAAGCTCACGAGCAGCATAACGTGCATAAAAAAGAGGTACAAATACACTTATAAATAATCAAAAATTCAATGCTGGTCAATTCACACATCATCATCTAGTCCCAAGCCAAACGGAGCTTGTGTTGGGTACTAGATGACTAATATAATTAATACATACCACAAAGATAGATATTTTTTATTATATTTTATTATACACCGTGCCCGTTAATAACCCGAAAGATTTAAGCCAACGATTCTAGAGCCTAATTAGAGTATATAAAATTATGTAACATATAGTCCAAAAACCTATACTTAAGGAGATATTAATTATTTAAAACAAATCACAAGTTAAAAATCTCCAGTCTAACACACCCTTAAAGCCACCTAACTAAGTAGGTACTACTTTTACACGCAGTTTTAACTTGACACTTTTGTCATAGAACACAAGTCACGGCATTCGCCGTTCGTCGTATGATTTCGGGGCGATTCGTGAAGTGTCACGCTCGCTCTCTGTTTCTCTACTTGAGTTTCTCAACTAAAGACTTGTTCACAAAAAAGCGGGCAATTAATATGATTTAATTTGTACTGAAATAGTAATTTAATTAAGACAAATAATTAGACCCATGTTGATATAATATTACTTACTCGTATTGTCGTCAAAAATACGTGATTTAAATCTTTCGGGTTATTAAGGGGCACAGTGTATATAGAAAAATATTCAGAATACCCTGAACGGTGGTGATGGTAATTGAGCCTACAACCTGCTGAGTTGCTGCAGCACAGAGGATATACTATCTTATTATAATTATTCTTATATTTTTATATTTAATTAATTTTATTTATTTGCTTTTGTTCATCAAGTAGATGTTTTTTTATAATTAATTCTAAATGTGTTAATTGATTTTACAGCATGAAGCCGTGGCGGGATCACATTCCACGACCGTGAGGCAGCAAATTTGAAAGAGCCACGGAAAACATTGGTCCTATGTGTTGGTGTGGAGAAAACTGAGGTACATGCTCTACTAGGATACTTTGATTTGGTATGAGCCCAGTTAAGTTTATCATATAAGTACTTAGGGCATTTTGTGTTTATTACTCCAAAAAGAAGCAGTGCAAGATGGAGTTTTCTACGAGCAGCCATTTTCGGTTAGCCTCTTAAACAAACTTGATCGCCTACTGAACACTTGTATCTGTTTTATCTTCTGTTTGCGTAAATAGACCATGTCAGTAAATACCGTGCCCAACTTAAATGCCTTCCCATTCGACAACGTAGAAATCTCAGAATCCTATGTTTACCTATGTTTACCTCAAGACACGGTTCCATTTTCGCACTGACACTCACAACAAACAGCTAAGCAGACCAACTCTTGAGACTCGATTCCAATCGTAATTTGAAATTGGGATCGAAATCGTGCCATCTGGTACTCTTGACCGCGCAACTAGCGCACGATTGGAATCGAAATTGGTGGAATTTTATGGAACTAAATGAAATCGACTCTTCTCGAAACTATCAACTTTTTTGGCACTCTTGACGCGATTTTGACGTTTCGTATTGAGAACGGAATCGAGTTTGCGATAGAAATTTAACAGTTGCCAAAAGTTAACTTTTTAGCGATTGTCCGAGGATATTAGTGATTTACAGAGTGATTTTAAACGAGAAAATGGCACACTTGATCTTATAAGTGATATTTTAACCAATGCTCATCGAGAAGACATAAGGCAAAAGCGCAATACAAGAAGAATAGCCCGGTATTCAGAAAATGTTTTGCCATGACCGATGACGAATTCAAAAAGTGCTACAGGGTCAGCAAAAGCCTTTATAACGTTATAAGTACCGATTTAGTGCCTTTGATGCTTAAGCCTCCGCGTCGTAGTGATATAACCTCAAGATACAAGGTTTGTAAACACAAAAGTTGAACTCTCATGCGTGGTATTTTGTAGTGGGACTTTCACTCTGCAGGCCTAATGTTTCAGTCATGTAGGCTTGCTAGCTTGGTTATTTTTACCTATGTACCTACTAGAAAACCATCTATTTCCGAAAAACTTCATGAACATTGTAGGGTAAATAAATATTTGTTAAAATCTAGACTGGTTTATTTCTAGATTTTTGTGGCTCTTTCATTTTACGCTACGGGAAGTTACCAACGATTAGTGGGTGGAACACATGGCACCATGATGTCCCAACAATCAGTTTCAAGAGCAATAAAAGAAGTTACAGCGGCACTCAACAATGAAGGAATTCTCAACAAATGGCTAAAATTCCCCCAGACAAGACAACAACGGGATTCCATCAAAAAAAGGTACCTACCTAGTTATATTTTAGTAGGTTTCTCTTATTTGAGCATAGTAGAGTATTGTATTTATGAACTTAGTAAATACATACAATTCCTTTACCCTATTTTATACTTATTATAATTGATGAACACATTATTTTGATGTGTGATAGTTATAGGCACTATATAAGAATAGTCTAATAAGCATAAAATCCTGTTTCAGATTTTATGAAAAGTTTAAAATTCCAGCGGTTGAAGGCTGCATCGATGGTACCCACATTGCCATAATAAAACCAGCACAGAATAAAGAACGATTGTATAATCGCAAAGGCATCCATTCAAGAAATGTTCTTATGAGTATTAAAAATGAAACCCATAGCGGATCTCTTTGCCATAAATCATTCTGTTAAAAGTAAACTATGGTCTTTCTTGCAGATTTGTGATGCAGACCTCAACATAGGTACTTAGTGTTGATGCTTCGTTTGGAGGAGCTACACATGATAGCTATGTCTGGAACCAACATCCTGTCAAGAATCAGCTGATAACTTTGAACAATGCTGGGGAAAGAGTGTTCTTACTAGGTAAATTTTTGTTAAAATTGTCATGAAAACAATTAATTTTGAGTTATTTATTAGAATTCGTGGGTTAAGAACAACAGTAGCGTAAGGGCTAAATGGTGAATTTTTTTTTTCACTATTCGCTTTTTAAACCTCTATATTTTTATGTGCCAAAAAACTGTAACGATATTGTGTGACAAAAAAAAATCATTTCTGTTTAATGTCGAAATGAAGTATATATTGTATGCTTACTATAGTTCTGACTTTATTTTTTCAAAAAAGCTACGAGCACGACGATCGTTACTCGATTTACAGTTCGATTAGGACTCTGAAGACGCCTGAATGTAATCGCACATATAACGTATCACATCGTACGTTTTAAGTAAATACCTAAGTTTTATCATAAAGCCTTAGTTTGTTTTGTGCCAAATAAACGTAAGGTACCGATACTTCTTATGGGACCTTGTTTTCGAACGCTTTCCTGATTTTTCTTTCTGCCAAAATAACGTAAGGTGTGATACGTTACTTTCGCACTTAAAGTAAAAGAAATGCAAACAATTTTTAAATCAAATGTCAATAATAGTGAAATGTGCGATATACGTTATTTGGCACGTAATAAATATCTTTTAGTCTAATTCACTTTCGCGTATAGCACTACTATACGCTAATTTGACACCAAAAAGTTAAGGTACCCCAGGTGAAAATGAATAGAAATACTAGAACGTGGAAGATTTTAAATTCACTTAATAACCATGCAGATGCGGATTTAGACGATGAAAAGGTACGTGAACTCCCTAATACTTAATGACTGTAATAGAATAACATAAACACGGGAATTTATCGCGTAATACCTTTGATTATTCCCGACGTTTCGACTGTGTTTCAATAATCGTGGACCCGGGTTCCGTGTTTATGTTATTCTATTATAATGAATTGTGATCGCGAAAGTTTACGAAAAACTTATTGACCGTTTCAAATAATTAAATATTAATTTATTAGTAGGTTAGGTACCTACGATTGCCTTGTTAGCTAGGTATATCTATTAATATGCAGGTTTCGGTTACTACCGTGTGTGTAAGTTTACTGTAGGTAGGTATGTATCTATTTAGTTCGTTTAAATACGAGTAGGTCCTACAGGATAGTACAATCGGCAAAGGAATCATCTGACCAAGATACATCGTGACAGACGTATAGGTCAGAAAAAGAAATAAGATAATATACTAATTTGTTTGCCGACTGGGCTAGACACTAAGTTAGCAGACTATTATATATTATTATCACAACATAGCACACTGCTAAATCTTGCTCCGTCTCCTTTTTTGACATACATAAGTCAGATTGAGATATAACACTACTTAACAGCTGTAGTGTAACTGTAACATTAATCTCATATACCTTCACAAGATCCTCCACTCAGCCATAGATTGTCCCCCACTCACCGCACTTATAAACATAAACACTCGATACAAATCTCGTAACCCTCCAACCTTTTTAATTAACATAATGTAAAAATAATATACAAACAATCCCGTTTCCCGTATGAGCCGCTTGTTCAATGAATTAGCTACTTCCAATAATCTAGATGTTTTTGATCCCGACATTAGCAGATCTAAGCGAGATGTATTTAAAACTTTATTATTAAACTTTGTTAAATAAATGTGTCACCTATCTCCAGTCGTAGGATAATTTTATAATCAAGCAACACTATATTTTGTTATGTTCGCATACAATAGATTACGAATTTAGATTTTAAGTTCATTGTTTTTTGTCGTTGTAAGCTTATCTGATTGTAATCTGCTTTGTGAACTGTATTAATAAAATAAAAATAAAAAACTGGGTTAGTTACTTATGGTAAGAAAACCATGATGTTTAACGCATCTTGTACGATTAAATAAATGAACGAATAAAATAACTAAATATTATTATACGAACGTCCATGACCACTCTGCCAATGTTTCATTAATTTCGATGCATTCATTATTATGAAGTTAGTTAGGACCTACTTTCTATAGAACACCTGGCATGGTAATAGGCTATAGGTACATGCAACCTATGAAGAATGAGTGCACTTTAGTGCATTTTTCTATCAATTCCAAAACTTAATTAATATTATTTTATAATTTTTAAGACGAAAATTATACTGAAGTACTGCCAATGCAGCCTGAAAATCTGTCCACTATCTTTGAATACTTGGATCTACCAGCGTCAATGCCTAACTACGTACATATGTTGTACCCAACTACTTATTTCGACGTTCTTAACCAATGTATACCTTAATTTTCTTTATTTATTAATTGATACTGTGATAACTTGTAGTTTCGTTTTATGGAATCAGTTTTTGTTTTATTACTTTGGGAACAACATTTCACTGAAATGCAGCCAGCGCATCCTGAAAATGAGCCTACAATAGTGGATAGTTTGCAACTGTTAACGTGTCGATTTTTTCGAATTTTGTCTCTAATTGAATTATTTCTGTTGCAGGTACATGCAGGGAGGTCAGCAGAGGTGTTGCAGACAGAAAACGACGGTAAATTTGTAAGAATTTTAAGAAAAACAACGTTTTTGGTCAAATATATGTAAGTTAAAGTTAATGAAAAAGTGAAGAAAATCTACGAAAATAGGCGGAAAAGCTGAAGAATCAATCGTTCGTAGGTCCACGCACCACTACGCAACTATTGACACTAAAACAAAATTCGTATTCACAAAAAACCAAAATCCTTAGAAAAGTTTGTATGAAAATTTCGTGGGGTTAAGTAAACTTTTTGCCAGCAAATGTATCGGAAACTCGATTTTTTCGAATTTTGTCTCTCTAATTGATTTTTTTCTGTTGTAGGTACATGCAGGGAGGTCAGCAGAGATCTTGCAGACAGAAAACGACGGTAAATTTGGAAGAATTTTAAGAAAAACAACGTTTTTCGTTCAAATATAAGTTAAAGTTAATGAAAAAGTGAAGAAAATCTACGAAAATAGGCGGAAAAGCTCGGGAATCAATCCTTCATAGGTCCACGCACCACTACGCAACTATTGACACTAAAACAAAATTCGTATTCACAAAAAAGCCAAAATCCTTAGCAATAAGGTTATAGGTTGTTTGATTCCACTAAAAACACTATCATCACCAGCAGGGATGTCATTGTAATGAAGGCGAGACAGGTGATATTGCAACCAGCGATGAGGCTATATCGACACTCCCTACGTATCTTCGTCTAACTGCCAGATACACACTTATACGTTTGATGCATTTTTGGCATTTAGACATGCCAGTCTATCATTATAACTTAAAAAAAAAAGAAAAAAAGTCTACTCTAAGTACGTTTTTCTTGATCGTATAACTGTCCAACTTCATTATTTTCCCGCCATATAATGCTGTATCTTCCACATACACACTTTGACGCGGGGGGAATGAGGTGCGGGTGGCGGTAATTGCCCGTTACGCAGTTCTTGCGCGGACAGCGAGTAGAATGCGTTTGCTCTCGTAAATATATTTTGATTGCCGCAAAATGACAAGTGAACGTTTCCGATTCCTAAACAATTTAAAAGAAGATACTAAAAAAGGAAAAGTAGATATCCTAGACCCAGATATATCTACTACAAGACCAGGTAAGTAAATCATAAATAATGATTTACCAACTTTTTGTACTTTTTGATGTACAGTCATAGTTATTAGGTTTCTTGAATCAGTTGTGTGTTATTGTCTTCATTGCTGACTAAATAGACAATTATTAGTAAGTACATTTTGAAACTTTCCAAATTTTTTTGATAACCTACGTACAAATGTGTAACTACGCACTTACATATTTATACTTCGGGATTCACTATTATCATAAGGTGTATCTAGGCACTTACATATTTATACTTCGAAAAGTTGTTAAATCAAAATTCGGTAACTGACTTTTACATAGTTTTACATCGGAAAGTTATTGAATTAAAGTTATAGTAACCCATGCACTTACATAGTTTGCACTTACATAGACTGTGTTTGTGTTTTCATATTATTTTAATAAAAAAACAATTATTTTTAACCAATTGCAAAAAAGGAGGAGGTTTCTCAATTCGACCGTATATACATATGTATGTTGAGGATCTGATAAGGATCTTCAGAGTTATGAACAGAAATGCACTTCAAAAGTGCAAGGTGCTCTCTTCCCATGAATTTTAAGTCGATTTTCATAAAATTTTTCATTTTGGCCCTTGTTGTTGTTTTTCAGATGTATTTCCAGTGCCATTCTCAGAAAATTTTACTGAGGATGACCTTAGCCGAATGGGTGAGATAATATCTGACAGCGATGATGAACCTTTTCTTGCACCGCGCATTTCCCTCTTGCATTCTACGAACACTAACGGTGATAGTCCTGCATCTTCTGAATTGCATGTCCCAGCTTCCCATATCTTACAATCTTCCTTGCAAGCTTGTGGTGGAGGCTCCAGCAATGACACAGGGAATAATGACATTGCCTTTAGCTCGTCGCCACGCTTTTGTGAAAAAACTGTAAACCTGACCCAGAAAACTCAAGAAAATCATCCTGAACCCGTGGAAAGTAAAAAAGTACCACTATTTACAAATTATAAGTGGTACAGTACAAGGTAATTTGCCGGAATATAGCTTCTATGACCCCACTTTGGCAGCAAACATGCCTGAATCTCCCCTACTGCTACAGTCTACCTTAAGCATTAAAATGCCATTATCACTGTGTGACTCTCCCAATTACGGCCACCTTATAGCTCAACAGATAGACCAATTAGGCTGCACGGAGTCGCCAGCACCCACTCCAGTGACATTGCCAGTTGTCTCTCCGGATGACCACCTAGGTTGCGCTGAGTCAACAGCACCCACTCCAGCGACATTACCAGTTGGCTTACCAGATGAACAGCTATTAGGCTGCCCTGCGTCACCAGCCTCCACTCCAACGCTATTGTCAATTGGCTCTCTAATAAAACTCTACTGTCTGGATGTAACTGGAAGATGAACACAGACAGAGAACGAGTTTTTTGGTCCCAAATCAGACAGCTAGAAATTTTACCAGATTAATCTAATAAAATACACTATAAAACTAAGCGATCATGAGTTCAAGACCATAATAGTAGAGAACACGCTCGAGACCCCAAGAACAAGAAGAATCCGAAATAGACGAGAAAATAATCTGCTGTTAGCACCGCTTTCAAGACCATTGATTCAAGCATACATGGGGAGGTTGCCAATTCCTCAGGCTAAACTTCAAGATCTAAAGTACCTTTGTCAAATAAATATAATACCATCTATATATCACGAATTTTACAATAATTTGATAAAGGGTTGTGATATAAGATGTTGACGAACGTAGTGAAGAAGACGAGGAAGAGTAAATAAAAAAGAATGACACGTAGGGAATCCTATTTCTTGAGATATTTGTCAAATGACAAGCTCAAGCTAGTTAACTTAAATAAACTTTTAAATAACAAATTTGATTATTTTTAATATTCACAGATAATTATGTAGAAAAAAACTACATAAAAAACATAATTCATAATAAGGTAATTCGTTACAGACATATAATATAAGTGTTAATTTGTTGTAAAAATAAATACAAAGAAATAAATATAGCTTTAAAAGTATTTACTCAAGCTAGTTCACTTATCACGATGATGATAAAGTACCATAATAATGTAAGTAACAAAAACGGTTATTTGCCTTATACTTTGTAAAGTCTGAAACCTTAATATTAATACTATACTTACCTAATATCTATGTTTGCATCTACTCGTTTCTATGTCATTGTGTCTGTGTTCATATATTTGATAAAAATATTTTTTTATAAAACGTAATTAAGTAAAGTTTGAAACCATATAAAATTTGGCTTAAATAATTTATTATTATTTATTATTTAGCCTCCATTGTCCCACTGCAGGGCAAAGGCCTCCCTTTCCTTTCTTCCTTCACTTTTCGCGATTTAACGCAGTGACAAGCCACGTGCTCAGGTAAGTTTTAGGTGTGTTTATTTTTGATAAAAGTACGTAAAAATAATACTAACCATATTTTCGATCTCAATTTAATAAATGTTGTATTTCGTATTATTATGTAAATTGTTTACATAGTTAGATGTTGACATAGTCAAGTTTGCTATTTCATAATATTAATTCTGTGTTCACATTTTGATAATAATTAGGTTGAAGTACCTACTAGTAAAGACTGATTAGTCGTGTTTGATAGTCGTCAAGAGTTTAAAACTGAGTTAGTTACTTAGTTGGTTTTGTTTTTCTTATTTTTGAAATAACAATCCTTAAAAGGTTTTTTAGTGTTTAGGTGAGCACCTACTTCCCTAATAAATGGTGTTTTGAGCTCTTTTATTTCTTGTTTTATTTAAGATAATATATAAGAACGACCAAGCGAAAAAAATAATAAGATAAGTGGGAAAACCCCAATTCACGAATACAGTTTTACATTTTACTACTAAAAATGACCTACCTACCTTAAAATAGGCTTAGTTTCGTAAGCAAGTGAGTATCCGGCAATTAGGGCCTGCCGACCTGTATTAGGTACCTGGTCACCAGGCCTAATTTGCCGAAACAGAATATGTAGAAGCATATTATTAAATTATACAATTTCCAACGTTTAAAAATGTAAGCACCAGTTAAACAGAATTAGTCAAATAGATCTACTAAGTATAACCGTGTAACAGGCAGTTACGATATTGTCATTCTTCTAAGCTCCCACGAAAAAGTGTGTATGTGCCACATACGGCATTTTATTAGATTATAAGCACCACGTAAAAATATGTAAGTGTAATAAAATCTAAACCAGTATAGATTTAAATAAAAAATTGTATCCATCTTAAACTAGATCTACAATAAGAGCATCTCACCAATTTTCACAGAAATATCTCAAAAAGGGCTCCAGTTATAGGCATTTGAACATTTTCAAATCTTTAAAACGCTCTCCTGTAAAATTTGTGTTTTGCAGATACACAACTATACGTAGGGAGTGTCGATATGGATACCAGATGATGGGACAGCACAGCACAGTGTGGAAATACCCGAGGTCAGTGTGGAGGAGGAGAGCAGCAATTCAGTGGGAGCATCATATATTACAGAAGTACATGATGAAAGTGACAGCTCTTCAGATTCTTCAGTAAACACTGATGGTTAAGAAACATTCCATGAATTGCCACCAGGAGAAGTGCAGTTGCAGCAGATCCAGACAACATCGGTTCCAGATCCAGACACTTAAAATACAAAGCGACAAAGGAAACAGCCAGAGCCATACGGCTATAACAACATATGTGTATCCAGTACTGTTCCAGCATCTGAGGAGATCTCAATATCAGAGGCTTTGGAAGGGCCTGAGAAGGAGCAGTGGAGGCTTGCTATAGCTGATGAGGTGCAGTCATTCGAAGACAATGATGCGTGGGAGCTTGTCAAAAATCCTGGTGATGTGTCTATAGTAAAGTGTCGTTGGGGGTTAGTAAAAAAGTTTGATGTGTACAATAATGTGCGGTACCGTGCTAGGCTTCTGGCCAAAGGCTTTATACAGAAGCCAGGTGTAGATTATACTCTTACTTTTGCACCTGTAATTCGTCATTCCACTCTGAGATTACTGTTTGCTCTTAGTGTTAAGAAGGGAATGAGCATAACTCATTTAGATGTAACCACTGCTTTTCTAAATGGTGTTTTAAAAGAGAAAATTTACATCACAAAGTCTCGACTCCATGGATGGGTCGAGACAACCACCGAGGAGCTATATCGGCTCATAGCCATTTTTATTTTAATGGGGTTTTGTGTCAGAGGGAGGGTCGACGAATACTAGAATGCGAACGTGATGAGGATGAATAGCTTCAGAAAATGGATGTCCATTAACAGATTCTGAATACTTTTAAAGTTTCTTCACTTTGTGGATAACCGCAGCCTCCTGCCCACCCAAGATAAAAAAACTATTAAGCTTGGGCCGTTGCTGGACCCACCTAAACCTCAAATTCAAAAACCTGTACACGCCTCGCAAAAAACTATCGATTGACGAATCGCTGCTGCTTTGGAAGGGACGACTGAGTTGGATTCAGTATATCCGGACCAAAGCAGCGCGATTCGGAATAAAAACCTATGAACTTTGCGAGGCATCTAGAGCTTATTGCCCAAACCTTATTATTTATACAGGTAAAGGTTCAGCAACGACCCAACCTCGGGTCATCCCACTTCCAAAATAGTTTTAGAATTGTTCCGGGAGTACTTGGGTAAAGGGCACACACTCTTC
Organism: Pasiphila rectangulata; assembly: GCA_963082625.1. NCBI lineage: Eukaryota > Metazoa > Arthropoda > Insecta > Lepidoptera > Geometridae > Pasiphila > Pasiphila rectangulata. The sequence goes on from OY720253.1 coordinate 8,806,935, forward strand.
ATGGACAACTTTTACAAATCGATAAAGTTGCGTAAATTTAAAAAAAAAAACTGACGTCGGTACACTAAACCGGCGACGAATTGGGACACCGGACGCGATAAAAACATTAAGAAAAAGATTTGCGTCGTGGTCGTTGCATGGAAATATGTCAGACTGGTCACCACAGTTTCGACTTACCATGACAACACGACGGTGCGTGGACAAAGGGCTGGTGAATCCATTATGAAACCAGTATGTGTACACGCATACAGTCAACACATGTGCGGGGTTAACTTGAGGGATCAGAAACTTTCGATGTACCTTTTAGAACGCAAACGCGGTCTTAAATGGTACATCAAAGTTTTCAGACGACTGTTGAACACGAGCGTACTTATCTCATACATAACCTACAGCGCTAACGCCGCCGCCACCAACATGAAGGCTAAATAAGACGCATCGCCAATTTAGGTACCACCTGACAAGCCAGTTGACAAACTGTTTTAGCAGCAACATATTACTCCGCTCAACCCAAACAATATCCAATGAGACCCGTCTCCATCCCTTGGGACATATTCCCGAACAGCGTGAAGTCGATGGAGAGCGTGCGTCTAAGAAAAGCGATTGGTTTAAGCGGGGTCGTTGTGTTCGATGTACTGCGAAACAGCTGCGAAAAACCAGCTCGGTGGTTTGTAGGCGGCGCGAAGTATTTCTTTACCTCTGTGACTGCTGGCCCGACTAGAGTGCCCGCAAGTTAACTCTGCGCGTGGCCGAAATCGGAACTAATCGTATGCCGCCATCTTGATGTTTATGTGTGTCAAGAGTGGGTGTTGTGTTCCGTGTTTTTATTCATTTTCAAAGTAAATAATCTCTATCGCTATGCCGAAAGTGATTAAAAGTGCTGGCAGGGATATTATCCTTAAGGTCAAACGTGCTTGTGAAGAAGAACGAGACAATAACGATCCTACAGTACCGTTTTCCAAAGAGAGCCTTTAGGCCCGCGTTGCGTATTTGACAGGTAATTTTAGGGTTGCCTGCCATAACAATAAAACTCCCCGCATTTTCTAGATTCGTTTGTAGTTTTCGTCGTGTCATTAATAATAATTATCATGTACTTAATTATTGCATAAAAATTAAGCATTGCTGTTATTTTGTTTTAGGCGTTTCCAAACGCACTTTCATCCAAATTACTCAAGAGGGTAATATAGCACATCAGCTTCATCTTCAAAAATTGTGACTCCGAAAAACCAGGAATCGCAAGAAAAAAATTGATGAATTAGACGATTTCGATAAGTGCGCCATAAGGCATACAATTCAATCGTTTTACGTCGTGAAGAAAGAGATTCCTACCATAAATCAACTTTTGTTGGCATTAAAAGCAGATATTGATTTTAAATATGGCAGAACATCTTTGAGGACTATTCTAAAGACTATGGGCTACAAATACAAAAAGTGCCAGTCTAAAGGAAAAGTAATAATAGAACGCAGCGATATTGCTGCTTGGAGAGCGAGGTATATTCAGAGGCTGCGCAAGAATAATCGGGAGGAAAATCGACCCGTAATTTATCTTGACGAAACATACATATATACACGCTTCGTACCACCTCCAAAAATGTTGGCAATAGGAGGAAGAGCCTGGTATTCTTGATTCCTATAGAGTCGGTGCAAGATGGATTATAGCCCATGCTGGAGGTAAAACTGGGTTTCTTGAAAACGGACTGCTACTATTCAAGTCCAAATCCAAGTCGAGTGGCTATCATGACGATATGAATTCTGCGAACTTCATGCGGTGAATGAATGAAAAAATTGTGCCGAATCTACCATCAAATAGCATTGTAGTGATGAATGATGCGTCATACTACTGCACACAGGTAAATAAAGCGCCTACAATTGGTAATAGAAAAGCAGAGCTCCAAGAGTGGCTTACGAAAAATGGTATTGAATTCGACGATTGTTGGACAAAAGCGCAATTATACGTTTTAATCAAAAGACACAAGGGGGATCCTCAGTATGAAATAGAACAGATGTTAAATGAATATGGACATAAGGTTTTGCGTTTACCGCCTTACCATTGTGATTTAAATCCAATCGAAAAGATTTGGGCAATTGTGAAGAGGCGCAATGCTGATAAAAATGTCGCTCAAGCCCCTAGCGAAATATCTGTTTAATTACTGAGGCGGCGTTTAGAACTGTGACGGCAGAAGAATGGCTGAATGTTTGTATTCATGTTGAAAAAATAGAAGACAAATATTTGAAAAAATAGAAGACAAATATTTAGACATGCTAATGGATATGGAAATGAAAAGGTTTATAATTAATGTTACAGTTGACACATCATCAGACTCTTCTGATGAAGATTCTATAATTGATTCGGATGAAGATGTTCAAATGGAAGGAATAAACCCTCTGCAGGACCATTCATATACAAAATTTACCGATACAACTAGGTATTCAATAAAAGACTTGCAAGGTTCCCATGGGCTTTTAATTTCCTTTTTTATTTTATCTAATATTATAAAATAAAATATTATTTTAACAAAAAAATAAAATATTATCTAATATTATTTTATAACATTAGATGAAATGCCATCGGTAATAAATTAGTAAGAACATGAACCTAGCCAGAATACTTCAATTATGAATCAAATTTGAGTATGTATGTATATCGTAAGTTTATTTTTGATTAAATTAAGGAAAACACAAAATAGTTTAGCTGGCAACATTAAGTACGCCATCAGTCGCGCGCAGAGTTATCTTGCGGGCACTCTACCACAATCTGGACAAACTGACAGACTGACTCACTTTGACTGACTGACTGACGGTCTCGACTGACTCACTGACTGACTTGACTGACTTGTCCATGTGATACAAATCGCGTTCATTTATACTAATATTACAAAGAGGTAAAGTTTGTGAGGTTGTAGGGGATAATCTCTGGATCTACTGAACCGATCTTGAAAATTCTTATACTAATAGAAAGCCATTTTATCTTTACGTAGTATGTCTATTTTATTTCAAAAATTATTAAATAATTGTTTTTTTTTGTGTGTATTTTTTATATTTGTGCCCTTTACCTTCCTACCTACTTCTCGTGGAACATTAACCAGTGTTTAATAATATCCTACAAAAATAATGCTCGGTGGGGACTTTGAGGACATGAGAATGTGGTTATCCATTATGTTATGAAGATAGATTCATCTGTTTCTACATTAGTTATCCAGACATCATTGTATTTTGAAACTATTCAACCTCGAAAGTTATATCCATTATTTACACTTAATAAATTAGAAGTCGACATAGAAAATATTTTTCGAAAACTTTCGATTTCGTTTTATTATATATAAATATTGTTAAAATATGTATTATTTGTGGTACATTCCCAAGACTGTTTTGTAGTACATACCCACCTAGATAGAAATTATGTTATCTTGCAATAACCAAACCTAATAGCCTTGCGGACATTAAATTAAGCATAATATTAAGACAAAAATTGTAATAACAAAAGTGAAAGAGTGAGCTTTTGCGCTTCTTACCTTTAGTTTTTCGTAAACTTTCGCGATCACAATTCATTATAATATATTAACATAAACACGGGAATTTATCGCGTAATACCTTTGATTATTCCCCACGTTTCGACTGTGTTTCAACAATCGTGGTCCCGGGTTGACTGGAGATTTCGTTGGAGTGTCCATCAAGAAAGCGATGGTAGTTTTGCAACTACCCTCACTTTGTCTTCAGAACTCGGTAAGGCTGCGTTTACATTGCGGCACACAACACTAACAGTATTTTCACTATGCAATGTTACATCACGACGCACACTACACCTACTTATCACTGGATTCCAAGATATCGGGAGCCTAAATCCATCTTCACGGTTGTTTCGATTATTTTGCGTAAAAGTAGACTACCTCAATCTAACGTTTCTCCTGACAAGCGATGAGCATTAAAAAACTTGAGATCTAACAAATACATTTTAGTGCTCAAAGGTAACGCCACGGTTGTAATGAAGACCACTGACTATGCTGATAAAATACGGATTTTGTTAAGTGACAAAAAGGTGTACAAGCCGGTATCGTACAACCTAACGGCTAGAGTAACAAAGCGTGTAAGGTCACTGATACAGGAACTCAAGAGACTTATTCGCAGATGATGTCTTCGAACGTCTCCATAAGCCTGCAATTGTCCAGTCGCCGAAATTGTATGGCTCACCGAAGGTACATAAAACTGATGTACCCCTGCGACCGATAGTAAGTCAAATTGACCCACCAACATACAAGCTGGCTAAGCATGTTGCCGCGGTACTACAGCCGTTCGTGGGAAAGACATCATCCTTTGTGAAAGATTCTCGCCATTTCGTCGACATCATCAAGAGCGTAACACTGGAACCTGATGACACTACTGGTGAGTTTTGATGTGGACTCCCTATTCACCAATGTTCCAGTAGCGGAGTGCCTTGAAGTCGTCAAAGAGAAACTGAGTGACCTTGAGCTTTCACATCAATATGTTGATTTGCTTCGGACCTGTTTAGAAGGCAACTACTTCTTACACCAGGGACAATTTTACCTCCAGATCGATGGAGTGGCCATGGGCAGCCCAGTGGCTCCGGTTTTGGCCAATATCTGGATGGAGCATTTTGAATGTCTCTTAGACCTATCGTCTTACGGGGTAAGTGTATGTAGTGACACAATGTTACAAGTAGGTACAGCAAGAAAGCTTTGTAAGACGCTCTCCTCCCGCGCCCCTACGGGACGGACGGGCAGTCGCGTAGCGCAGTGGTTCGAACTCCACGTTTTGTAATTACTGATATCTCAAATAAATGCGTCTAACATTCGTGCCTTAAACTGACTTTTATATTATAGCAAAACAATTCCTTAAGCAAACCCCGCACAGTGGTGATCCCTAAACATTTTGAACATTAGTGTTGTGCAAATCAATAACTTTTATATTTTGTGCGCGGAATAAAATAATTAATCGTCAGTGATGCAGAATCAACCACAACCGCAGCAGGGGCACATGCCCTTTCTCCACTACCTGGTCCTTCAAGGGTAGCAGATATGGACGAGAAACTCGATCTGGCAGCAGTATCCCTGAGCACCAAAATCCCAGATTTTTGGAGTGACCAGCCGAGGGTATGGTTCATCAGAAGCGAAGCAATAATGGCACCACAAAAACTGGGAGATGAGACAAAGTTCAATTTGGTAGTATCTAAATTGGGCAAAGATGAGATACAGCAAGTCACCGACTTATTGGTAAATCCGCCGGCAACCAATAAGTACGATGCATTGCGCGCACGACTCCTTATTATTTATGAAGAATCTGAAAACAGACAGATACAAAAATTAATCGAGAGATGGAGCTTGGTGAGCAAAAGCCGTCCCAACTTTTAAGACGTATGCGAGACTTAGCGAAAGGGAAGATGCCGGATGACACACTCCGCATCCTGTGGCAGGGTCAATTGCCCGCAGCAGCACGAGCAGTCTTAGCAGTCACAGAAATTAAGATAAAATCCTAGAAACTACCGGTCATGCGCCCAGCATATCAGAGGTCGCACAGCCAGTTTTATCATCATCACAGACTGGAAAGATACTGGCAGAAATAGAAAAAATTAGTGCGCGTCTCAGTAACATAGAAAGGTCAGCTCATAACAAAAACAGAAACCAATCAAGATCAGCGTCAGCTACGCGAGATGCATCCCAGCAGCGTCGTCAACAGAGGAAGCCTGACTGGTTGTGTTTTTATCATTTCCGTTTTCGAGGACGAGCGCCGAAATGTGTTGAACCACGTGCGTGGGTAGAAAATAACGAGAAGAAAGAAAACAATTTTGAAAATAAGCTGGTGGAGTATGCTCTGAAAATGGAAAACACATTATATGGGTTAACTAAGAGTGACATACGTAGACTAGCCTTCCAACTAGCATTAAAAAATAAGGTGCCAAATCCTTTAAATAATGAAATTGCTGGCCAATATTGGTTACATGGATTTCTTAAACGACACAAAGATCGTTTGTCGATTAGGGCACCATCAGGAACCTCTTTTGAGTTTTATGACATTTTAGAGAATGTCTATGAAGAAAAACAATTTGCACCAAGCAGAATATTTAATGTCGATGAAACTGGACTATCTGGGTCCAAAGCAAGATTCCAAAAATAATTGGGCGTTGTGGAAAAAAATAGATCGGTGTAATGTCGTCAGCAAAAAGAGGTTTGTTGGTAACTGTTGTGACTTGCATGAGCCCAAGGGCTAGCATGGCCGAAGATATTTTATCCACGAGGAGAGGACAAAATACTATTCCCCTCTGTCAATTTTGTCCACCCTCCGAGCATGGCGACATGGGTGGATAAACTATTCACGGTGGACAAATCAGGGGAAACGCTTGTCCCCGAAATTATTGCCATTATAAGAAAACTTTTATTCAATTACAAAGTAATCGAGAATATCGTCGTAAACCAAAGTACTTTCATCGTTTTATTACATCTGTGGGATATTTATTTTGTTTTGTTGTTAATGTAATAATTTATTACCAGTCTTATTACACGTAAATAATATTATAATGAGTGCTTTTTAGTAAGTACTTATTTATTATTGTGTTTTTACTTTTGAATAATTGAATATTCTAACGACTATTATTTAATTTTTTTCTGTTATTTCAGATCTAGAAACAACAAAAAACAAATAAGTGTGTTGGCCGACTTTATGTCGACTCACAACCACGTAGACACTGGTGAATTTACAGGGATCCTTGGGAGCGAAAAGGGCGGAATCCCAGTGGCTAGTTCTAAAAGAAATATTAAAAGAGCATGGTCCAGATAGTTCTGTCGACCAGTGGAAGCAAGTACTTATCTGAATATACAGTCATAACACTGGTATAAGTAGTTAGATACTAGCGTATATAATAATATAATTATGCTTGCAGACTTGGAAGGACATTAAAAAGGGTGCCCGTGCTGAAAATGCAGCTGCATCACGGGGGCTCAATGCCACTGGCAATTAACCAGCACATAAATATTATTGGGCATGACTGCTCCACTGGCATTGGGCCTGAGGAGTCAGCGATAGGCGTTGCCGATGTGTGTACTAATTAAGATAATTGTATTAAGTGCGTGTGCATCTAGTGTATTTTGCATACATGCATGTCAAGCTAATGTTTGTTTTTATATAACAGGAAATAATTGAAAAAGAGGTGACGGATAATTTAAGTGGCTTAAGCCTGCCTCCCCACCTTCTTTGCTGATGAGGTGGAAAATATTCCACCACCTCCTTCTACCAGCAAGAGGAACGAGAAGGTCAAGGAACGGGCTGATGAGTGTTTTCAGCGATTACAAGCTGAAAACAATTCTATCCTACAAGTAACAATGCTTTTTCATCTTTCAATACTAATTGCATGGTCGATATAATAAGGTATAATAACTTTGTGGTGATTTTTGTTGTTGTCAATATCTTTCAGAGCACCGATAATAGCCTTAAAGAGCGCAATAATATACTAAATAATTAAATAAATAATGCTGGATAAATCACACAGCATCATTTAGCCCCAAGCTAAGCAGAGCGTGTGTTATGGGTACTAGATGACTGATATACTTAATACATTATACTACATAGATAGATATTTTTATTATATATAGAAAAACACCCAGGACACCCTGAACAAATATCTGCAGATCGTACAGACATTTGTCCCGAGGCGGGAATCGAACCCGCAACCCCTTGCGTTGCAGGCGGACCTTCGCCCGCTGCGCCACAGAGCTCGTCAAAAAAAATACTGCGCGAGCAAAATGTATTGCTCCGTGAGCAAAATGCGCACCTTGCTCGCGCAAATAAATTAAAGAGACTGAAAACGTAATAATTATAGAAATATATTTCAATTAAAATAAGTATTTATTAAATTTTCTCACAATTTTGTAAGGTCATCCTTCAATACATGTTTACCACACACTCGAACATTGGCACACTGGTATCAGACTGAGAATAGTTGACGCCGAAACTGGATTTTCTAAAGAGTCGCTTGAAGCTCTAAAGTTATTGACCATTAATTCAAAACGTACATGGGTATGTGCTCTGACTTTCGACAAAATGGCCATAAGAAAGTGTATCCAATGGGATGGAAAATATGATTGCTTTTGTTAACTGTGGCCATGAAATGGATAATGATGAACTTCCCGTAGCTAAAGAAGCTTTGGTTTATATGCTCACTTGTATTAATGGAAGTTGGAAACTTCCATTAGGATACTTCCTAATAGGTGGCGTTTCTGCCGAACAGAAAGCGTCGTTACTTAAAACATGCTTAGACTTGGTCAATGAATCTTCCAATAGTAACTTTTGACGGATGCCTGATGATTGTTAGGCTTACACATAATGGAAAAAAGATAGCTATTTTCCCCGATCCATCGCATATGCTGAAATGATAAAGGTGACATTGTATCCTGGAACTACATTAAGCTGCTCGTTGAACTTTAGGAACATGAAGGTTTTCATCTTGCGTGAAGTGCACATATTCATTATAAAAAACAAGTCATGAAAATAAGACTGGCGTCGCAGTTATTCAGTGAATCTGTCGCCGATGCCATAGAATCATGCTCCGAAGATCTCCGCCTTGAACAGTTTTGTAAAAATGAAGCAACTGTGGATTTTATTCGAAAATTTAATAGATTGTTCGACATAATGAATTCTCGCAACCTAAATTCCTATGGATTTAAAAAGCCTTTATCGATCAATAATTTTGAGAGTTTTAAAGATTTTTAGAGAATATGTATAATTACATAAAAGCACTTAATCTTGGATCAGTCAATATACTAAACACAAACAGAAAAACAGGTTTTTTAATGTATATCAAATCCATTTTTTTCTTATATGAAAACCTGATTAAACAAAAAAAATGATTTTTTATCAACCTACAAGCTGAGCCAAGACCATCTCGATTTTTTCAGTGCCATAAGAGCAAAGTGTGGTTTCAACAAGAACCCCACAGTAATTGAGTTCAAATCCGCTTTTAAAAGGTATCTAGGTAGTTCACGGGGAACTGAAACACATCGTTACTGGGAACTGTGTACCTTTAACTGACATTAATATTTTATTGTATAGCAGACCAGAGGTCGCTGTTAACAAAACAACTGATTGTAATCGGTTAATTGAAGACGATGATGAAATCTTACAATCACTTGACAACGAAATCGTTGTGTCTTAAGATCATGATTATTTGACCGATCTTACTAGATTAACGGAATTCGCCAAACAAGTCATAATTTATATAGCAGGCTTTGTCGTAAAAAAATTAGAAGCTCAAATTAAGTGTGAAGAGTGTTTGTCTTGCTTGAGATCTTCAGAAAAAATTAAGAACACCTTTTTACACCGAAAAGACAAAGGTGGTATGAGTCATCTTTCCAAACATATTTTAAAATAATGTGAAATAGCGGAGGAGGTGTATAGAAAAAATAAAACTCAATGTAAAGAATCCGATGCATTATCTGTTGCAGGATTGTTTGAAAAATTATAGAGCTCAAGCTATTTTCAGAAAATTACCACATTTGCGACTTAACACATTACTCGTTAGTCATAAAAGCGGTTTCAAAAAGTATCTGAATACAAGAATACATTATGCAACAAAATCAACGGTTGATAAGAAAGATATAATAAAGAACATGTACACCAAACTTATTTTGTTTAAAAGACAATAATAAATAAATAGATCCAACGAATTTTGTTTTATTTTTTATAGATTACATTTTTACATACATCCAAACTCTCGCATATAATAAGATAGTAGGACTAATCCTACTATCTTATTATAATGCGAGAACCCTACTTTTTCTAAAAAATGTAGGGAAAATTTTAAATAAATGGCGACTCTGTTTTCTGAGGTACTTCATATGTCTGTCCCTTTCGGGTATACGCAAATGTCGCCTCCATTTGATTCTTCCTCCGAGGGATGAATAGACACGAGGACGAGGTACGGGGCGAATAGAAACGGGAACAGTTCAATAGAAATGAGGGTGTTGGGGCTGCCACACATATATCTTACACAAATACCTATTGTTTATGCATTTATTTGTCTCATAATGCTCACTTCGCTTCAACTTATTTTATAATTACTGAGGAAAGGAAACCCTGTTTTGTTTTACGTGTGTGATCAGATCAGACCACTCACAATTTTCGGAGAAAAGTTCGTTAGGTAGGTATCTACTGATTTTGCAATTAACTTATTATTTTACACGTTTTGTTACAGGTACTTATTCCAACATGCCACGTGTTTATAAACCGGATCCTGCCGGTAAAATATATAAAAAGTATAGTCAGGATCTCATAAATGAAGCCGTGGAGGCATACAGGACTAGCAAGGTATCCTACAAAGTTATAGCTGAAAAATACAACATAGACAAGACTGTTCTCTATAGACACTGTACAAGAACGTTAAAAAAGCAAGGAGGACAAATCCACCAAGCACCAAGGATGTTTCGATGAAATCCCAAGTCTTCAACTTTTAGTTTTTTTTTTATTTAATTTAATACATTTGATTAGAACGGCTTACACCACTTGCACCAATCAATCAATATTAACAAAAAAAAATAACTTACAATATTAAATAGTCAAGCAAAAATTTCCCTACAAACTAAAATCAATAATACAAAATAAACATGTCAATAAAATGTCAATATGAAATGGTCAGGTAACATTAATTAAATCGAAATACAATTATTTGAATAAGACAAAGCTGAACACATTAATTATTTCTAGCCATCGTCTCTCTCACACTGTCTAAGGCATTCTGACATTATGGCATAGAACTCTTCAGCAAACACATCGAATTCTGGGTTAGCTTGGAGGAGTTTGTTGAGGGAGTTGAGAGCTCTTGGTATGGGAGAGGCCGCACGCGCGACGGTGCGACACCTGGGCGGAGCAAAGAGGTTGTGCTTTCTACCCCGAAGATATCTGTCCGGAACAAAGAGTAGAAGTGACTCATTAAACAGAGCTGGCGCGTCGATTTTGCCGCGGAAAATCTTACAGAAGGTGGTGATCTGTTCCAGTGCTCTTCTGGTTTGCAAAGAGTTATATCCTAGGCATCCTTGGAGAAATTTTGTCGAATACATAAAAGGATAATAACCGAACTTGCGTTTGTATAGGAACCTTAAAAAGGCTTTCTGAACCTTTTCTTTCTAGAAAAGGTTCAGAAAGCCTTTTTAAGGTGAGCAGAGCGTAGGTGCTTTCATGGGGATTCCAAACGCATGAGCTGGACTCTAATTTGCTTCGGACCAGAGCACTGAACAGCAGCCTGATGACGTGCTCGCTCTGAAAATCTCGAGCATTTCTCAGAACAAAACCAAGTCTCTGGAAGAACTCCTTCGCAACCACCAATGTGTTCATGGAACGTAAGCCTCCGGTCGAATGTGACACCCAAATCCTTCATCAACGTGGGTCTTTGAATTATATCACCATTCATGTTATAATTGAAGGATATTGGATGCCCCATGCGCAATGCAAAGAAAAGCTTAAAACCATGTTTTACCCCTTTTTGTAATGTTTTAAGGCTCATAACTTTTTGTCAAGCTGTTATCTGCACCAAACAATAATTTTAGAGGAATCTACCAACAGTCGAGACAAAAACAAAAAAAAGTGCTGCCAGTTTCGTCTATCCTACATAATCTTACTTCAAAGTTTTTAAACTCATGAAATTCAGTTATTAAAGAAATATATAAATAAAAAGATCTATGGGACCTAGGTTAAATCATTTGGGCTAGGTAGATAGCAAACGACCCTACCTATCTGCCATTTTCGTATGTTCAACGTTCTGCCGAACATACTGTAGGGAAGCGGCCTCCTTATGGGATGGGTTCCCAATATAAGATAGCAGGTTACTCCGGTTTACAAGCACTCTATTACGGGCAGTAAACTACTTCCATTTGCTGTCCGGCGGCCATATTGAAACGCTCACGCGTCAGTCGCCATTCAGTTAGACGGGAGGTTGGTTCGCGCAAATATTCCGATTACTAGTTTTTAGGGTTCCGGACCAAAATGGTAAAAAGCCCCTCCCTCCAAAGTTTGATCACGCAAGTAGCTGCTCTCAAGTTTTTCTCAAAAATAAAATCGAATACAATGGTATTCGGCACTAAAGTTTTGTGGGAAACATACCTGTACATTCGGTTCGCATCTACAAGTGTTATACAAGTTATCTGCGCACTCCTGAAGGATCTAGAGGACTTTAGAACAGTTGCTATCACGGATTTAACTGGTAAAACATATTTTTCTACCGTCTTTGCAACTATTATTTGTATGATCCCTGTCGCAATACATCATTCATTCATCATAAAATTTCACAAAAAACGTAAACAAGAAGACACTGACAATTAAACGCCAAACGTCACCAAGCAATTGACATTGACAGACGCACAAGCTAGTGTTGCCAGGTCCAGCGGAGAAATAGCGCTAGTGTTTTTCGAGCATACTGAAATAAATACGACAATTTTAAGCTATTACTCTACTCGCTACATCCACGATGCCACTCAAGCGCACGCCCCCGTCTTCACCTGTGCCAATAGCGAATGCCCTAAAACACCTCGCTCCCCCGCTCAGCTTGCAGAATAGCACCTCCGAACCCAACTTGTTGGATTCACAGTTTGTTAATGTAGCAAAACGTAAACGTCTGAACAACGATGACGACGATGCACTAAGTGGGTTTATGGTAGAAATAAAACAGTTGTTCCAAAACTTCACTGTTGAACAGAAACAGCAGCATGACAAGTTGTACTCAGCTGTAGAAGACATTAGGTCAACTGTCGACTTTTTGGCAGAAAAATGTGACTCCTTTCAGAAAAGGGTAGAACAGCTAGAGGTTGCACGACATGATGACCAACAATATATTAAAGCACTGGAAGACAGAATTGATAATCTGGAACGCAATTCTCGATCGACTTGCTTGGAAATAAGGAATGTACCAACTGCTACAACTGAAACCAAATCGTCTCTTATGAATGTTTTCACTGAGATCACCAAAGTCCTAAAAGTTCCCTTGCAGCAAAATGACGTTAAAGATATTTTTAGAATTAACACTAAAAATAAAAGTAATAAAACTATTATTGTCGTGTCGGAGACAAATCACCGCCTTGCGTCGCCACGCGAATTCGCTGCACGGCTGCACAATGCACATCACTACGAGGATGCGGCCGACGCGCGGGGGAGCGGGGCCGGGGGCGAGCCGTCGACCTGCGACCGCCACTCCACGCTTGGGACCCTAACAACACACACGCGACCGAAGACGCACGCATTTTCTAGTCCTGAATAAACCAGCTTCTATATACAGTCCACTCTTTAATTTCCATCTGAGACTCCAACATATGGTCCTCTCACCGTCAAAAAGGACAGAAGAAGTCTTGAGAAGTTTTCGTCGTGCCATTACAAATATTTGACGCGCCACGCGCCATTCATCGCTGTGACCGGACAAGGTCTTCCAGAGGACATTTGAAGGACGAACTGAATCGTCACCCGGATAAAGGATACATGACGTCTTGTGAGTTCGTTCCTATTTATTCCTTCTTTCTTCCCTTGTCTCTTTCATTGTCAATTATTCATAATCCCACTTTTTATAACCTTTCATTAGCTTCATCTTAAGTCAGCGTTGCATTCTTGCTACGTCTACAACCTTACTACCTATATTCTTATTGCATAATTTATTCACCGTTAAGTTCATTGCCTTTAGCTTCATTGACAAAATTCATAGATTATTCGTAATACAAAGCCTTTGTCATCCTTATCGCAGTCATAAAACTCGAGCGCTAATTGCTTCCAGCTGCGCTTACGCATTTTTGCAAGTCATTCTTCACTTCATTCGATGCATTATATTTAAACAGCTATTTGTAAAAAGCGTAGTATCCTTTTTAAATAAATTGTTTCCAAGTTAGCTACGCAGTTATAGTTACGTAATCATGGCTGAATTTAAAACTTTACTTAAAAAACGTTCTGCTATAAAGTCAAAGCTTACAATATTTAGCAATTATTTAAAAATCGTTAGCTCTAAAACATTGTCAGATTTGCAAGTCATTGACCTAGAATGTCGCTTGAAAAAATTTGAGCCCTTATGCGAGGAATTTGACACGTTACAGATGGAGATTGAGGTTATCTCGGACGAGCCACAAACCGAAGCAGACCGTGAGCAGTTTGACAACGACTACTTCCCACTGGTGGCCACAGCCAAAAGCCTACTTGCTTCTCGAGTAAGGCCTTGTGATGGATCCGTGGCGGGCTTCAGTGATGCAGAATCCGGTACGCAAGTGAGAAATTTAGTTCGGTTACCTAAAATTGATCTCCCTCGTTTTAGTGGTGGCTATCAAAACTGGCTCGAATTTAAAGATACATTCCTTTCTCTTATACATAACAGTGATTGCATAGATAATATAAATAAGTTCCACTATCTTCGGGCTTCTCTTCAAGGTAGTGCCGCCGAAATAATTAAAAATATTGATTTTAGGGGTTCCAATTACAAAACTGCGTGGGATTTATTATGTGAGAGATTTGATAATAGTCGCTTACTCGTAAATAACCACCTACAGGCATTGTTTACCGTCGAGCCTATCCGCACGGAATCATGTAAGTCGATTCGTCATATTATTGATGTTACTAATAAAAATATACGCGCTCTCACATCGTTAAAGGAACCCACCCAGCATTGGGACACACTTATCATCTACATGATGTCAACCAAGTTAGATTGTGTGACAGGTCGTGAGTGGGAAGAACGTAGAAATACCTTTACATCTTCACCAACCCTAGCACAATTTATATCATTTTTAAACAGCAAAGCGGACTTATTAGAGACAATAGAAGAAAATCAGTCGAATAAAAATAAAATAAAATCAGAATCATTAAATAATAAAGCTAAAAGTTTAGTCATTAACGGTAGTAATAATAATAAAATTTCACAGAAAACATCCAAACGCAGGTGCCCTTTGTGTGACGATGAGTCACACAATTTGTTTACTTGTAAATCGTTTAGAAGCCTTCCTATTGAATCTCGTGTTGCTAAAGTAAAAGAGTTCAAAGTGTGTGAGAATTGCTTACGTTTTGGTCATGCAGCCAATAAATGTTTCCTTTCGCACTGTAAATACTGCAAACTTAAACACAACACTCTTTTGCACATGGAAAACACTGATTCACATTATACTTCTAACGAACGTTCTTCTTCGTCAGAAGACATTGTTCTGACATCCCATAAAATTCAGTTGTCTACTCCGACGCGTGTTTTCCTTTCCACAGCGTTGGTGAGAGTGATTGACAGCCGGGGCAAAAAACACATCGCCAGGGCGATTCTGGACAACGGCAGTGGCATAAACATCGTGTCCGATGCCTTCTGTAGTAAGCTGGGTTTGCCGAAGCGGAACGTAAGCTCCATGGTGGCAGGTTTTAACAATCATGTATCTAATAGTACACAGTCTTGCACGCTAACAATCGAGTCTTTGAATACTGACTATAGAACCAACTTAGATTGTCATATTTTTGCCAACGTCACATCAGCTGTTCCAATCACATACATAGACACAAAACACATACATATTCCACAAGGCTTACTTTTGTCTGACCCGTCTTATAATACTCCGTCTAAAGTGGATCTTCTTATCGGGGCAGACACCTTTTGGGATATACTAGGTAATCAAAAAATTAGCCTTGGTAAAAATCTTCCTGAGTTACGTTACTCTGAATTAGGTTGGCTAGTCACTGGTCACGTCCGTAATTCTAAAAATACACAATAATTATTATTTTTTAAGACAAAATTGCCGTGGGGTGCCGGCAGTAGAATGTTACCCCTCCTCTCCTACCCGTGGATGCAGTAAGAGCCTGCTAAGGGACACCTCGGTCTTGATCTCACTCGTTTCTATAGAACTAGATAGTGTTTCTCTTAAGCACTCTCTTTGAGTGATTTTTCGGTACGGCAAAACATTGTTTTTTTTGTCACTTGAGCGAAAATTTGCGCGGGAGTCAGCATTTAAGGAAACATAATATAGATTTCATGAGAGAATACGAGCAGTTAGGTCACATGACTGAAAATTTTACATTTGGTATTTTATACAGCGATAATGTCACCTACTATCTTCCTCATAATGGCGTACTTCGGGAGTCGATCACAACTACAAAGTTGCATACAGTCTTTGACGCTTCAGCCGTCACCTCTTCAAGAATATCGTTCAACGATATTCAAATGGTCGGTCTTACAGTCCAAGACGATATTTTATCGATCCTCCTCAGATTCCGTCAGCATAGGTATGTAGTGTCGACAGATGTCGAGATCAGTGGAAATAATTTATTTTCTATCTTTGCAAAGGAATTATTTCTACCTTGAGTTCAGCAAAGTTTAATCTTAGAAAATGGCGTTCTAATAACACACTTAATTTAGAAAAGTTATTTTCGAGTGATATTGTAGCCACAAACATAATAAATACAAGATTTATCACACAACGCAAACACATCATCAAAAAAAAACAAACTTTAAAAAACAAGGTTTAATCACATTTATATAGATAATTAAACCTACAAAAATACCTCGTCTTGAGTTATGCGGGGCCTTATTAGGTACAAGACTGTGTACTAAAGTAAAAGGTTCATTGAACTTAAACATAGATATGTATCATTTTTGGTGCGATTTCACGATCGTTTTAGGGTGGTTATCCACCCATTCTAATTAACTTAAACATTTTGTTCGTAATCGTGTTCATGAGATACAGGAAAGTTCCGCCAACCATACGTGGGGCTACGTGCCGTCCAAGGAGAACCCGGCAGATCTTGTTTTTCGCGGGGTGAAGGCTGATTCCATCAGCGGGGCCTCCTTGTGGTGGACAGGCCCGCCTTTTTGCGCGAATCCGTCGAAAACTGGCCTAAATTTCCTAACACAATGCAGAAACACGATCTAACGGATCTTAATTCATGTTTACTAATAACATATGATAACAAGAACGATGACAAAAGGTATTTACAAATCTTATAGCTAAATATTCAAAATTTACACATTTACAAAGAATTCTAGCGTATGTACATAGATTCATTCATAATTGCAAAAATAAAAATGTTAAATATACCGGTCATCTTTCTTGCGATGAATTACACGAATCGTATAATTTTATCTTGCATACTGCCCAATTAGAAATGTTTCCTGATGAATATCGTATCTTAAAACCAGGTAACAATCTGCCTAAGAAGAATAGGTTTAATGTCATTGACCCCATTCATAGATAACAATGACATCTTGAGAGTAGGCGGTAGGCTCGATAATTCACCTTATAGCTACGACATAAAGCATCCTATATTGCTTTGTAGCAAACATCACATAACTAAAATCATATTTCACATGCATCATTTAAATCTTTTGCATTCTGGACCGCAGTTATTGCTATCCAACATTCGTCAGGCTTATTGGCCTTTAGGGGGAAGGAATTTATCTAAATCTATAGTAAAAGGTTGCATAAAATGTTTCAGATTTAAAGCCAATAATGTTCAACCTATTATGGGACAGTTACCAGAATCCAGAACTAAACTGGAATTCCCTTTCTTACACTGTTCTGTAGACTATGCCGGGCCAGTTATGATAGCTATATCGAAAGGGTCGAGGTTGCCAACTAATGAAATCTTACTTGTGTATCTTTGTTTGCTTAGCTACGAAACCTGGAGCTCGTCACGGATCTCACAAAAGAGGGATTCATGGCCGCTTTAAACCGGTTTGTGTCTCGTCGTGGTAAGCCTCTTAGTATCACCTCAGATAACGGCACAAAATTTGAAGGCGCTTGTAACGAGTTACATCGTTTCCTGCAAGACTCAAGTAGTCTAATTAGTTCGGAAGCAGCCCGTCAGGAAATTAATTTTCTCTTTATTCCTAGCTATACACCCCATTTCAATGGTATGGCAGAATCAGCTGTTCGTTCCACAAAACATCATCTTCGTAGGCTTCTCCAACTTAGTCATTTCACGTATGAAGAAATGCAAACTTGTCTGACTCAGATTGAAGCCGTTCTAAATTCCCGTCCTATCACTGCCTTAAGCTCTGACCCTTCTGACTTCACAACCCTCACACCTGCACACTTCCTCATAGGACGACCACTCGTGTCTGTTCCACATCCGCAGGTGTCAGAGAAAATCACAAGCCTTGAGAGATAAAAACGCATTGAATATATCAAGCAACATTTTTGGACTCGATTCTCCAATGAATACGTTGCCACTCTTCAGCAAAAAACCAAATGGCCTACGTCATCGAGTGACCTAAAACTAGGTTCCCTAGTCCTGATCAAGGAAAAGGCACTACCTCCACTTCGCTGGGCATTAGGACGTGTAGTAGCAGTACATCCAGGATCTCGGGACCATGTCACCCGAGTAGCCGACTTGAGGATCAAGGGCGGAACCATCATACGAAGGGCCTTTAATAACATTTGTCCCCTTCCAGAATGGTCTTGTTGAACGTCCTAACCAACACTTCAACCCGGGGAGTATGTCGGAGACAAATCACCGCCTTGCGTCGCCACGCGAATTCGCTCCACGGCTGCACAATGCATATCACTACGAGGATGCGGCCGACGCGCGGGGGAGCGGGGCCGGGGGCGAGCCGTCGACCTGCGACCGCCACTCCACGCTTGGGACCCTAACAACACACACGCGACCGAAGACGCACGCATTTTCTAGTCCTGAATAAACCAGCTTCTATATACAGTCCACTCTTTAATTTCCATCTGAGACTCCAACAGTCGAACTTGGAGGCGTCATGATGAAGGATAATATCCTATCTATGCATCGTAGGTTTAACCGAGGGTCGTCTCGGCTGACCACAGACCATCTAGGGATCAGCGGACCCGCTACACCTATTTTTATTTCAGAAAATCTTACCCAAAAAATGAAAAAAATATTCTACCAAGCTAGAGAAGCGGCTAAGACATACGGGTATAAGTTTTGCTGGGTGTCGCATGGCAAAATCTTTCTGAGACGCAGGGAAAATGGACCTCCAATCCGCATAGCCAATGAAACTGACTTAAATCGACTTAAGGATGATTCAGAGTGACTAAGTTTGCTTCAACCTATAAATCAATATTTAGTGTTATCCTTAGAAGTTTATTTAGTGTAGGTTTGTTTTCTAAGTTAATGTGTTTGCTTGATATTGTCATTTTTATTTACTTCTATTTCCCCATGTATGGCTCTATATTCATCATTTTACGAGTAATGAGATATAATAAGCTAGAATTTTTCATAAATGCTCTACACCTGACACTAGCTTTATGCACCCACAAAAAATTTAATCACATTGAACCTAACAATTTATTTGCTTCCACTTACAACAAAATCATACAAGCCCAACAATGCCGCTCTCTTTCACACAAAATAACTAATTCCCAATTCCTTAAATATACACCTGTGCTGTTCCGCAATTTTAGATATGGATGATAGAATTTCTTTACAAGATGATTTAGAGCAGATAACTTTATCGGAATCGCTTTTCTGTACTCCAGAAAACATACATAAAAACTTAAATTTTATGAATTCCGGTTTTAAAATCTTCCATACTAATATTCGAAGCATTAGCTGTAATTTTAACTATCTTCAAGTTTACTTAAGCAGAATACAGACAAATATAGATGTCATTGTTTTGTCTGAATGCTGGACTTCAAAATGCCCATTTATTCCTTCAATTCCAGGATATATACACCATGCGACAGACTATAAGAACCAAAACGATGGTGTTATAGTTTATATCCACAACGATCTCCCATGTAATGTGGAAATTCCAAAAATAATCGATGCCAATGGTATAATCCTTACGTTCCGCAATGACTTAGCTTTACTTGCCTTATATAGATCTCCGTCCTATAGGAATCTAAGCCCATTTCTGAACTCACTCGACAGTACTTTAACTGGTCTAAAAAACTACAAAAGCACCATCATTGTAGGAGATATAAATATAAATATAAATCCGACAAATTATGATGCCTCCGCTGACGAATATTTAACTCTCCTAGCATGCCAAGCCATGCTTCCTGCTCATGTCCTTCCAACTCGAGGCGAAAATTGTTTAGACCACGTCATCATTCGTACTAATCATCCAGCAAAGACACTTGTGCTCGATTCCTTGATAACTGATCACGCACCGATATTTGTTTGCTGTAATCATATTATAAGTAATAAAAAAACTACTCGATATAAGCAACGAATTGACACAGTATCAATAATCAAAAAAATTTAAATGTAATTTCAGTAACCTATTACATTCGGAAGATCCTAATGATATCGCTGATTCTTTAATAGAGTCTCTCTTCCATCGTAACGGAAAATACTCAAACTAAACCTCTACCTAGTCGTAAGCGTATAATTAAACCCTGGATTACTCCAGGTTTACTCAGATGCATACGTCACAGAGATAATCTGTACCGTAAAGCTAAAAAATGTCCAGATAAGCCAATAAACATTGTGATCTATAACCGCTACCGAAAATATTGTAATAAACTTCTAAAAAACGTTAAGAAAGTGTATGAACATAATGAATTATTGAAGGCAAAGAACAACCCTAAAGCTACTTGGGATATAATAAAGAAAATTGCTCACTTACGTAATAAGCAAACAAACTCTACTGAGCTTTTAAAATTACGTGATACCCCCATCGAATCAGTTGTCGCAGTAAATCGATATTTTGCTAATGTTGGCAAAAATTTAGCCAATACTATACTGTCTAAACCTCGTCCGTTTTCAGTGATGCTCGAGACTTCACATACAGTATCACCTGTTACATCAATGGCCCTTTATCCTACAGATAATAAGGAAATCGAAATGATCATTCTCAGCCTGAAGGATAAGTGTGCAGGATGGGACGGTATCCCAACTTCTATAATAAAAACAACACGACATCACCTCATTCCCATTCTAAACCATCTTTTCAACACCTGTCTTAGCAATGGTATCTTTCCTGAAGCCTTTAAGAAAGCCTTAGTTCATCCCATCTTTAAATCTGGAGACAGCAGCTGTGCCTCCAATTATCGTCCCATATCAGTGCTTTCAGTCCTGTCGAAGATATTCGAAAAACTCCTGAATTATAGGCTGCAAAAATACTTAGACGATAACAATATTTTAAGCAAAAACCAGTATGGTTTCAGAAAGGGACGTTCCACTGAGGATGCTGTGCTCGTGCTCACCGAGAATATTCTGAAAAATGCCGACAAAAAGCTGAAATCCGTTGGAATTTTTCTAGATTTATCAAAGGCATTTGACACGGTTTCAGTGCCACTTCTACTGCGCAAACTGGAACGAGTCGGTATCAGGGGCACAGCCTTGAGTATATTTCGAAGCTACTTAACAAATCGCACTCAACAAGTTGTTATAGACGGTACGAGGAGTGGCGATGAAGAAGTAGTTTTTGGAGTACCTCAGGGAAGTGTCCTTGGTCCTACTCTGTTTCTCCTTTATATTAACGACCTGTGCAGTATGTCACTACCAGACTGTAATTTAATCACATATGCCGACGATACTGCACTAGTTGTAACTGGAAAAACTTGGGATGAGGTTAGAAAAAACTCAGAGAGGTCAATGAAATCTGTCATGTGCTGGCTTTACGATAACCTGCTCACTTTAAATCTATCAAAAACAAAATACTTGACTTTCGCTCTCAACACAATATCACTACCTTCTCCGTCTTTTGACATTAGTTTCCAAATCTGCCCTGAAAATTCAACTCCTATGAAATACACCCTTGAGAGATCTTCAACTTTAAAGTACCTCGGAGTTAATCTAGATTGCACATTAAGCTGGAAACCGCATATTGACTGTTTGACTTCCCGAGTCAGGAAATTGATGTATGTGTTTAAAAAACTCAGATCATCTGTAGAATTTAAAAACCTAAAAATAGTTTACTTTGCCTTGGCTCATTCGTTGTTAATTTATTGTGTTACGTCCTGGGGTGGCTCATCAAAAACCCTCTTATTAAGAGCAGAGCGCGCCCAGCGAGCCGTACTCAAAGTCCTAACACGTAAACCCATATACTTTCCTACGAAAGATCTCTACTCACTATGCGAAGTCCTAACCGTCCGCCAATCTTTTATTATCCATGCTGTACTTCGTAAACACAGCGAATTAGAATATGACCCTAAAATTACTGCAAAGCGTAGATCAGACCGTGTATGTAAAATTGAACCGCGTCGCTCCTATGCAGCAAGTCGACATTACTATTTAATTAGCTCACACTTGTATAATCGGATTAACAAAAATATATCGATTTACAATCTACCCCTATACAAATGCAAAGTTAAATGTGAACTATGGCTAAAGTCTTTAACGTATGATGAAACCGAACATCTATTAGAGGTTTCAAAATAATAATCAATATAAATAAATAAATTAGTTATAAATTTAATTGTCCAAAATCACATTATTAGGGAAATTCATTCAAACACAACATAAACACACATAGGTACTCTCTTACTTCACTTTACACATCTAAGTTATTTAAATAAATATTTTAAAATATATCAGTTGTGATCGCATTATAGAGCCTATTTTTATTTTTATTTTTATTTCTTTATTATATAATTTAAGAATCTTTTTTTTTGTATAAATGCATTTAGTCTGGAACTGTACTTATATTTTAAGATGCGGAGGAGGGCAATGGTATCTGCGACACAGCTTTTGCTAATGCAGGTACCATGGTTTCCTTGTTTTTATTGTACCCTAAATTAAGTTCCGAAAATAAAGATTTTTATTATTATTATTTATTATTAAAAAGAAACCCTTATAGAATCACTCTGTCTGTCACAAATGGATATCTCGAGAACTACAGATGCTATCGACTTGAAATTTGAAATGGTAAAAGATAACACATTTTTACTAATATAGCATATCGTCGCTGAATAGGCTAAACTACTAACGTGCCTAAGGGCTATTTTGAGAAAAATCAATTTAAAGTTTTTTTTTGTGATTAACCTGTCACAACTTTTTTTCTTTTGCGTGAAAGTAAATGCTGTAAAAGGAAACATATCATGGTTTTATTTTATCTACTCAATGGATATATTATATTGTTCTTATTTCAACTATATCTAGAGTTACCTGTCGCTTTAGGACAAATATTCTAAGTCCCAAAAAAACTCAGCAAAGGAAAATTGCTAATCTCCAAATTAAGTTCGCGGTAAGGAGTCACTAAATACTAAAGAGTTAACTATCGTAACGTCCTCTTACAAAGAAAATACTTACAAATTAAAAAAAAAGATATTCGTAAGCGAAATTTACTAAGAGATAAAATATTTCAAACAGACTTATGGCAAAAATAAATTCAGCTTCTCGTTTGGCAATTGTCTTTCTCAGCGTTATTCTTATTCTTCAGATTTGCCTTTTTTGTAGCATTTTTATTATTGTCCGAATTATTTTTTGAATTTTCTGATAATGCACTTATTGAATCGGTAGATCCTTGCCAAGAAGTACTTAAACTGCAGTAAAATTCTTCATTATCCGATAGGGAATCTATATGTTTGTAAATTACCTATAAACTTGATTATGCAAGATTTCAATTTGTAAAAACTACTAAAGTACCACATCTTGTGGTTTTTCCTTAATCTTAATTGACAAAAAGATGTGTGATAACAAAACTGCTTTAAACGAAAGTTGTTTAAAGGCCATCGGCTATCAAAAGTATGTTTTCCAAAATTACTAATAAAGCTTTATACAGCTAGTTGCTGCGAGTGAAATACTAAACCGACAATTATTAAAAATGTGCCAAAATAAGGGACACATTAGTAAATATTCGTAGGAATTATTCGAGATTTTCGCCTATTTTTTGATGCTAAAGCGCCAAAAAAATGCTCCAATCGCCACGAGACCCGGACTAATAGATAGAGAAAAAAAAATGCAGTCGAACCAGTTATATACGAGCTCTGCGGCGCAGCGGGCGAAGGTCCGCCTGCGACGCAAGGTGTTGCGGGTTCGATTCCCGCCTCGGGACAAATGTCTGTACGATCTGCAGATATTAGTTCAGGGTGTTCTGGGTGTTTTTCTATTTATAATAAAAATATCTATCTATGTAGTATAATGTATTAAGTATATCAGTCGTCTAGTACCCATAACACAAGCTCTGCTTAGCTTGGGGCTAGATGATGTTGTGTGATTTGTCCAGCGTTATTTATTTATTATTTATATAACTCATTTTGACCAAAATGGCGCTTTAGTAGTTTTGCCTATTCAGCGACGATATATGAAAATGTTAAAAAATATTCTTAATTTGATTGCAGGGGGCGGATAGGGGATCTCAAATTTTTTAAGTGAAGTTACTAGGCCGTGTGGGGTATCTATGACAGGTATTCATTTGCACATTAATAAACAGTTTTTAGTTTTTCTTTATTTCGTATCATTTTTGAGTTATTAACAAAAATGTTAAACAAAATAGCGTTCCCCCCCTTATCTCCGAAGTTTGCTGAGATAAACCTCTGCAACTTTTATTGCTATTAGAAGTGTATATAAAGATTACAGGAAATTTATTACAATTTCTCTACTTAGCATACTTTTTTTAGAAATCATCGAAAGTGTAAAAAATCTACATAAGTTCCGCTATCAGACAAGAGATGGCGCTGTCAAGGTTCTCCAACAAATATAAAACCGCCTTTGTCATATATTATATTTTATGATGGCACGGAACCCTCGGTGCGCGAGTCCGACTCGCTCTTGCCCGGTTTTTTCAATAGTAACGTTAGAAGTTTACTTTCCTTAAGGTAAGTTTGCTTTTTTGTTATTGTATGCGTCCTACAGTGTCTCAAACGATGATGATGATGATAGTTCATTATCATTTTCTATAGATACTTATAGGTGTTTACTATACTTGTTAACCAATCAAGTTCTACCCAAAATAAATTTAGATCCAAATATTCTTATATTTAAAAATTTTTTTTAGTTGAGTATCAAGGAGAGAAAAGAGCGAAAGAAATGGGATTCTGATAACATGCTGAAGGCGTACAATGCAGTAAAAAATAAAGAAATGGACTACTTAAAAGCCTCTCAATTTTTTAACGTCAACTTTGGTGCGTTATTATAAAAGTGTCAATCCTATAACAGAGCTAACCTCTCTGAAAATGGGCCGAAAGCAAACTTTTTCAGAGGAAATAGAAAGTGAGCTTGCAGAGTACTGCATTACAATGGTGTCAAGGTTCTACGGACTGAGAGCCTCTGACATCCGCTCTTTGGCGTTCTAACCGGCGATAAAGAATGGACTGCCACACTAGTTTAATAGAAGCAAGAATACTGCAGGCCGAAACTTTCTTTGGATGAGAAACTTTCTAAAAACAAATCCTCGATTGTTTTTTTGGACACCTTAAGATACATCTCCTAATAGAACCAAGGGGTTTTAAAAAGAGAAAGTGGACGAATTTAATAATATTTTGGAGAGAGTTGCCAAATATTAATTTCGATCCAACAAAAATCTTCGTTGATTTGCTTCCTCAATTTTATCTGAGGCGGTTATCTGTGCAAGACAATGCATTAGATCTACTCGTACACTGCGCCACAGATTACAGAACTACTACTACGCTCACTTGATGACTGTGTGTGCATCAGTATTGTTTTCACCATTTTATCGCTGTGCGCGGGCGCTCGACTATTGTCACTATCTTGCTATTGTTTGTTACCGTTTCGTTTTAGATTTTAAGAATTGCAATTTACGCATGTTGTCACCATTGTAACATAGAGAACCATAGTGTTTAGACAAACCTTGTATAGGCTTAAAAACACTATTAAGAAAGATGTTTGTTAAATTTTTAAGTCAATAAATAAATATCTAAAAAAAAAAAATCTGGACTTCTTTGATAAGCTTTCTTAATTAAGTAATATTAGAATTAGTTTATTTTTATAAATATGTATTAAATAAACTATTATTTTTATAAGTATGTATTTTACGAGTATGTATGTATACTATTATGTTGTTTTTTTTAATTTTTGCATTTATTATTGATAATATTATGTTTCCTATCTTTTTAGTACGCCACCGTCATATACTTTGTCATATCCTGTCCACCTAAAGGTTGACTGGAAGGGATCGCTCTTAGCGATAAGGCCGCCCATTGTACATTAATTTGTTATTATTTTTCATGTATATATGTTATTTTTAAATTGGTTTGCAATAAAGTTATTATCATTCATTCATCAACAAACTACAAAATATTTATAGAGATAAACCAACCACACAACATTAAAAAGGTCTTATTTTAGAAATGTTTTTAATTCAGACTACCTCTATAACCTTGGACTCGGCACACCTAGAACCAATGTGTGTTCCACGTGTTTGCTAATGAAAGAAAAACTTAAAACAGAAATTGATGCAACAAAAAAAATTGATGATTACTTTAAGAGTGCATCGGCTGAGGGCCAAAGCATTTTACGAAGTGCTGAAAGAGAAAAAACCTGGGCTAAAAACGTTATCCTTCGATTGTCAGAAAAACTTACCATTACCAAAGGCAAAGGACCAATCCTGCTATTGTAGCAGGCCATTGAACTTATATAATTCAACACTAGTTGAAGGATCCTCAAAGGATAACTTAGACAAAAATAATGTATTTGCTTACATTTGGACTGAAGATCTGCCTAATAAAGGGTCAAATTAAATTTCATCCATTGTGTACGACCGCCTCACCAAAACAGATCTAGACAACATTAGGCACATCCGTTTGGTGGCCGACGGGTGCGCTAGTCAGAATAAGAACACGATTATGTTAGGCATGCTTTCAAAGTGGCTTTTGACTAACCGAACAATCGAGACTCTAGTGTTAGTGTTTCCCGTAACAGGACACAGTTTCATGCCGGCTGACCGAGTTTTTGGAAATATAGAAAAATCTATTCGGAAATTGGAAATGATTATCAGACCAGAAGAGTATGCTGATATCATATCAACTACGCGACTGTTACTGAATTGCGTACTCTCAACGTTTATGACTGGAAAACGGCATGCCAATCAGTTATAAAGACACCCCGCTCAACTTAATTTTAAATTTACAGGATGCAAGCGATTTGTATTGAAAAGATCAGAACGGCCAGGGAATGTTCTGATAAAAGGTGAACCTTTTTACAATTCTGAAACAGGGACCTTCAAAAATCTCTGCAAAAAAAATAAGATAACTTCAGGTATAGATCCCACTGTAATTAATCCCGGACTGGCAAACGTAAAAGCAGCAAAAGTTAAAGACGTCATAACCTTCTGGGAAAACACTATGGAGAAGATTGGACAAAATTGCCACGTTTGGAATACTATGCAAATATAGTAAGTGTAGAATCTCTTGACGCTCATGAGGAGCTTGCGAAAGACAAGAAGAACCACCTGCATTAATAGTGTAAATTTTAAAATTTGTGGCCTTTGTACTTAGTATATTAAGTATTTCCAGTTAACCTTAGTATTACAGTGGCGGCTCATATTATTAGAGCCACCTACTAAAATATCGAAATTAATCTGCTTTATCTCAAAACTTATTTCTTGTTGTTTTTTTTATTATTATTATGAAAAAGGTGTTTCCGTAGATTCTAAATTTGTACCTGACAACACTGTAGATGTGCCATCTGTTGCATAGCCGCCATTTTATAATAGTAAGACAGTGACTGTCTGACAGTCAGCCCTTCAGTCAGTCGACGTTTGCCAGCCACGACGCACGTGTTTGGGTAAGTATTTTTGAGGTTTTATGATGTGTAGGCTTAGAATAAAGTTTATTTTTGTGAAGCCTATGTATTTAGGAAGTATATTTAAACTGGTGTTGCTGCGAAATAATTACGGTTTTATTAATTTATTGATTTTCTGTTGCAGTGGATATTTTCAAAATGGGAAAAGCTAAGGACCTCTCTCCAAAAAAAATATCCGAAATTAAAACATTATTACAGCACACCAAACATTCGCAGAGACAAATCGCATCAATTAGCAACGTATCGCGTGCATCAGTCGATCGAATAAAAAAAAACTTGATAGAAATATCCCTTTGACACCAAAACGTGTGAACAAGTGCGGCCGAAAGAAAATTACGACACCAAATGACATGAGAAAAATACGGGAAATTTGTGTGGAAAATAGAAAAGCACCTCGTAAGCTTCTCACAAAGTTGGTTAAAGAAGCTGGCGTCAGCATTTCTAAAGGCACAGTTCGTCGGCGCGTCAAAGACTTGGGCTTCACCTGTCGCCGACCAGCTAAAAAACCACTATTGACTCCGGCTATGAAGGAAAAGCGCCTCAAATGGGCAAAAGAACACAAGAACTGGACCGCTGATGACTGGAATAAAGTGAGTAGGCAATAGTTAAAAAGCTAGGTTGTATGAATTCCAATAGTGAACCAACGAAATAAATATTTTTCAGGTTTGCTTTTCGGATGAGTCAACGCAACGGTGCAGATCTCAATGGACAAGTCTGAATTTACCAGAAGAAGGCCTGATGAGAAATATAAAGAGGACTGCATTGTACAGCGAGTGAAGCACCCTCTCAGCATAATGGTATGGTCTGTGATCAGCAGTCAAGGCACGGGACGGCTCTACATCGTAGAGGGGACCATGCGGCAGGACCAATACATCAAGGTACTTGATACCAAAATGCTGTCCCAGGTTCAGGAATGGTTTCCTAATGGTGATTTTACCTTTATGCATGACTGCACCCTGCCATAAGGCGAAAAAGGTGACAAAATTCCTTGCTGACAAGAAAATAAAGGTTTTGAACTGGCCTGGAAATTCCCCAGACCTCAACCCTATAGAGAACCTTTGGGAGCTGATGAAGCGTGAAATATCCAGAGAACACATCACCAACAAACGCCAATTAATAGAGCGTTTGATAGAAGTATGGCACAGGGTTTAATCCATCAAAGAAAATTGCTCGAAATGCATTGAAAGTATGCCCAGAAGGATTGAAGCCGTAATTGCTGCAAAGGGTGGTGTCACCAAATATTAATTTCTATTTTTTTTTATTGTATTCTAACGTTAGTTCATATTTAGATTTTATTATCGTAGATAATCCATAAGCCAATTAAATCTTATTGTAAAAGTATTTATATTTTGGTTTTATTTCATCATAAAGTCATAAAAACATATTTTTTTTAGGGTGGCTCTAATAATATGAGCCACCACTGTATATGTCATTAAACTAAGTATTAAGTGTCAATGTTACTAATTAAGTAGGTATCTTACCTATCAAAAATAAATCCAAATAGGATTTTCATCTACCTGCATTTTTAATTTCTTAAAAAATGCTATGTAATACTAGATTCATTTAACAGCTCAATCGTTAGTATCAAAACCATCTCAATAATGTTATGCTAGGATCAAAGACAGCTATAAAAATATGGTTTAGTATCAAATCCAGCGTAGTGATTTATAAATTGCAAGATTATGTCTATCTAGCTCTCTATATCGGTGCAATTTATATAGTATTTTATCAAACTAGCATTACAGATTTCTAAATTGAACTCAAATAGTTAAATTGACAGAAAAGTCATAAAAATATTTTTTCGTTTTTTCAAAAATGTTCACCATATTCTTAGCCGTCTTTGATTCTATACCCCTATTTGCAGAATGAAATTACTAACAAATTTTATACAAAAAGGGCTCTTGTTAACGACAACGGATAACGGCTCGATTTTTATAACGGGCGACGGGCCGACGCAAAGTGTTCAATAGTTTAGTGTGGGCGTTTGTTTACGCAACGAGCGCATACCCGTTGCAACGAAACTCAACGGATGCACGCACGTCGCCCCTCGGCTCGACGGCGCAGCGGTCGGTCCGATACAGTGGACCAGGTCTTTTCATAGAAGTGTGTTGACGAGGACGGACGCACGTTTTTACAACCTACCGGCTCATTGTGAATATGGAGTTTACCATTGATATGGATTTATTAATTAGCATTGTTCAAATAGGCCTGTGTTGTGGGACAAGACTTTAGAAAATTATAAAAGTAAACAAGCAAATTTTGCGACATGGAAAGAAATCTGCGTAATGTTAAATGAAGAATTTGAGATATCATCTGTTAAAGAAAAAAACGAAGTCATAAGTGATCAATGTTTTATTTTTAAATTAGACAAACTCAATATTTATTACATGTTTTTTAAACATATTGATTCTGCCACGGCAGATGCTCTTCAGGTGTCATAAAATACTCTGCAAACTTATTGCGTATCTCATTAGCTGTCAAACTACCTCTTACCGAATTTGAACGAGGTATGACAGGTAAATTGAAATCGGTGGTCAAATTATTACCGGCTGTGTTACTAATGATACCTTCTTTGTGGATGTTTTGCAACAAGCAACATGTTTTTACTATATTGACTGCTAAGTCCAGTAATACGTTCAATGGTCGATGCAAAATTCGCCATTTATTCGCCAATAAACCAAATGTACATTAAACATATCTTCTCGCTCTTGTCAGACGGTAGTTGAATATATTTTTTACGTCATTAGGTTGATGACCACCAAACGGCCGAAGTACATGTTCATGCAGTGCGAATGCTTCATCAGCTACAAAAACATAAGGTAGTTCAAAGTCCGCTCCTAATTTATTTATCGATAGTGGTATGTCTCATCTGTTATCTATGAGATTTTTTCCAAAATTGTGTTTCTTTAAATACGGCTGAATCGCACTCTTTTCCGTATGCACAAACATCAATGTAAATAAAATTATAATTTGCGTCTACTACAACCATCAATACAATAGAAAAGAAGTGTTTATAGTTAACGAACATAGATCCATTTTCTTTAGGGTTTATGACTCGTATATATTTGCCGTCTGTTGCTCCTAAGCAAAGAGGAAAGTTTGCTGCACTTTCAAAATTATTGGCTATCATTATCCACTCTTCTGTAGATGGAATTTGCATATATGATTCACGTCTCTCTTAATTTGGACCATATCGTACTATGTAGTTATTCCAATTATGAATGTGTATTGAAGATCCGTGAATGAATGTCCTGATGCTAAATATCTGTAACAATTATTTTTCGGGTAAGCTAGTTATCAAAAAATGGAGCGGAGCTCTAACTGGATGAGATGTACCAAAAAACTGAAAGAGTACAAATCTGGTTCAGCTGCAAAATCGGTCACTTAATATAAATTTTACGTTACAAATGCTGTTCTTAAACAAAATTGTGTGTCATCGACCTACAGAATCATATTTGCCACTTGCCGAAAACGAGAGTATTCCAAATACAGAAGAAAATGAAGTCCCAAAGGTTACAGTCCCGAAAAAAAGGAAGAAAAAAGACAGAAAATGATATTGAGAGAAAAATTTCAGGCTTAGTGGATTCTGTTGAAGAGGAAGATAAAGCATAAATATAAGCCTACTTTGCCATCTCTTTAAGACAAGCAAGGTGTGAATGATCTTAGGAGCGCAACAGTCGTAGATCCCTAAGGTAAGCCTAGTGCGGAATCCTTCACGCGGTTGGTCCCCGTTATTGGTCTAATTCCTTCAGAAATAGACGTAACAGAAACCACCAGACGAATTTTGTACAAAATAGTAATCCCACCTTATCCAAATCCCCAATATACCTTATCCGCTATGAAGTAATGTGGTCTTGCTTCGTGGGCCTGTCATCAAAAGCCTGATTGGCAGGTGGGGGAAGGTCCACCTACGTTTTTGATGCTGTGCCTAGGGGACCGTGAGAGAGGATGCAACTGACCTGGTGGCTGAGCGGACAGATGTCTCTTCCGCTCCACTTTGGTGTGAATTTCACTCAAAAAAGGAGGGCCATTGGTCTAGCCAACCATGGCAAATCAGCAGGACGGTCAGCCTTCAGCTGCCGTCGGCGAGAGGGGGAGGGAGGGGGTTTGATGGGGTCTGCAGTCGGCAGTGCACGCCTTACGCTTGGTGAGAGTGGTCCACACCGGGTTCGGTGGTGCTGTTTAGGCTCGTAGGCAACGCAATCACCCCTTCTATATCGGACCTGTAGCCCTGATGTATAGTAATGCATCCCAACGTGGCGGACTCCGTGGTGGGTGGGGAGCCGGAATGATGAAATAAGAAACAACACTTTAACATGCCTCAACCAAACAAATGTGACCACTTTAAAACCCCCTCAGCAGGAGAGGCGGTAAAGGACTTGGTGGCGGCCCTCGCGGCCCCCCAGTCTAATACTGCTACCTGGACGGTTGTACAACCAAAGGGTAAAAACAAAAATAGAGGAACGAGGACCACAGGCCAATGGCTGGGCCCTCCGGTACCGGCGTTCGAGCTCCTGTGGCGACAAACGTCCCCGGGAACGAGCAAGCTAAGAGCAAAGAAGGTTCCGATCATGCGCCACAGGCCCCGACAGCGAGATCTACTGGCTTGCCTGTAGTGACCGCCGATGATGGTAGCCAAGGCAGGAAAATAAGGAACAAACACGGCAACCGCTACAGCCGTCAGAAACGCGCGGCCATAGCCATCTCACGTATGGCACAGGCCCCGGCCCAAAATGAGCCGAGTAAGCGAACGCGGTTGGATGATACTGTGTCACCGAGAGGGGAACACAAAAAACAAAAGCTAGACAGACCACGCCGAGTCCCTACTGTTAGCTACGCGGAAGCTGTCCAAAGCAATCTCTGCGTAGCAGTAGTTAGGACCGACAACCACCAACTGACAGAAGAGCAGGCTATTCTCGTGAAGAAGTACCTGGAAGGACGTATCTTGGAGGATATAAAAGACCCCAATACCACGCTATATCCACGCTTCGTAGGAAAACCAATCATCACAGAAGGAGCCCTGAAGCTGTGGTGTGAGGATACGTCGACGCTAGAATGATTGACGAGCAACGTCAAACGACTGCCGGAAACATCAGGCCCTGGTATCAAGGTCGTCAAGCAGTGTGAACTTACCAAGAAGGTGCGAGCAGCCATTTTCATCCCGAACTGCTCAAACTCACTGGAAGACACGAATCTTGTCTTGGCGGAACTGCACCAATGGGCACAAGTAAGCAGCTGGACTATGTACTCCCATAATCTGCAAGATGATGACATCCTCTTCGTGACCATAGGGATCCCTGAGAACCTGGTACCCGCCGTTATGGAGAGAGGCCGAAGACTGGCGTACAACCTGGGTAGTGTCTACGTCAGGTTCTACGGAGCAGACGGAGCACTTCAGGATGAATCCCTGTACCCTGGCACGAGAGCAGTAGAGCAGAAACCTCATTCAGGTTCAAGCTCGCCCCATCGTCGATCTCATTCTTACAATAGCAAGGATGAAATCAAGAGCTAACCTATCTAACATAAAAAAAACGGACAAGGACCACGGATCCAGGACGAGCAGATGCCAGCCCCCCCGCACTCATCTCCCAAACCGTCGTGCTCCTAGCCGATGGAGGAGATACATACATGCATAGATAGAAAGAGAGCTGGACCTTGACCTCTACCAGCCAAACCTGTAGTTTAGAGTGTGGTTGGCGTGTTATAATGGTACTTACTTAAAAACTATACAAACAAAATTACATTAAATCAAATTACACTTTACAATAGAACAGTCGAGGGTTAGGCAAGGGGGAACGATGATGAACCTACGGGTATATTTTATCAAGAAAGTGCTTGCGGGTAAGTTGCTTGAAACAGTCCTTTGATTGTATGATCATAGCTATCGAACACTCAGGGATCAAAATTACAGCTGATTCAATTAAATCCAAACTCTTGGACATGGAATCTGTCGACGTGAGTGAAACTGAACGTAATTCAGCAGAGTTGGATAAAAAAGAAGTACAATTCTGGCAGCACTAGCAGGCATGGACAGACTCCCCAGATGTCAAAGTCAAACTCAAACAAAATTATGAAAACAATTACATGTTTCAAATGCAAAGAAACGGGCCATTATCGGAACTAATGTCCACTTTTATAAGAAAAGACAGTCAAGAAGAAACAGTCTAACGCTTTTAGCGTTGTTTTTTCTTAGCAGAAACTTCACTTAGAGCGATTGGTACGTGGATTCCGGAGCCAGTGTGCATATGACTGTCAATAAAAATTGTTTAAAAAATCCGTGTATTTTTACAGAATTTACCAGAAATTGTTATTGCGAATCACACAAAAGTACCTGTTGTGTGTTCGGGAGATGTCGAGCTTATTACAAGTCACAATTATGAAATTAATGTGAAAAGTGTTTAGTGTGTGCCGAGTCTTACAACTAACCGCTTATCAGTCAGTGAATTGATCAAAAATGGAAACAATGTCATCTTTGAGTAAAATAAATGCCCGATAACAAACACATTAGGCAATTTCGTTGCGAAGTCTGTACTGATTGATGGGTGTCTACAAGATGTGTATTAAAACAACTGAAAGCTGTCTACTTGCTCAGTCAGCTGTTGATAGTGACACATGGCACAGGCGACTAGGGCATATCAATAACAGTGACATAAATAAAATGAAACGTGGATTGGTTAAAGGGATGGATTATTCTAACACATTTGTGAGAAGTAAGTTAAATTGGGAGATTTGTTCTGAAGGAATGCAGGCAAGGTACGAGCCCCAGAGATACATCAACTTATTCATTCAGACATTTGTGGTCCCATGCTGGAGTGCAACTCAATTTCATCGTTATAAACATATGTGTCATAATAATAACGAATCATAAAACTTATTTTCTAATAATATTTTCGAAAGATTATAAAACCCTCCAGTGGCAGAATCGAGACGGAATGACAGTAGGTTATTATGTTTTTTTTACAACTATCTGAAAACACTGCCTGGGACAGAACCGAGATGGAGGGACAGTAGGTTATTGGGTTTTTTTTATAATTATCTGAAAACAATGCCAACGACATAACCGAGATGGAGAGGCAGCAGGTTATTAGGTTTTTTTTATAACCATCGGAACACTGCATGTCTGTCACATGAAGACATGTCTGACCGAGATGGAAAGACAGTTTGACAGTACTGTTACAAAGGCTCTCTTTAAGGATTACAACGTCCCTAATATATTTTATACAGGGTGTCCCAGAAGTCGACGTCAATCCGGGAGCGGGTGACAGGCCGAGTCGAAATAGTGAAAAAAAAAATTAAAAAAAATCTAAGTTTTGTTTTATTTTTAATTATAGGTATTGTAACGTCGTGTTTTCGCGAGTTACATATCTACGCCTTGTCTTAAATTTTTCATTTGTTTAGATGGATGTTTAGAGATTTTTTCAAGGTTATTTCATGGTTATTTCATTTTGACAGTGACATTCGAGTTGGCCTAGCATAGATTGAAGCTACGAGTCTATGGTAGACAAATTAGAAGTTATTGATTGGTTTTTCGAGTCTATAATTGACAGTTTTCGGATCGTTTATCGGTTTTTTTTAGTCTGTGATCGATTGATTTCGGGACAGCTCTAGAGGTCTAGGGGTTCCTCAGATTACTTTTCCTTCCATCACCGAAAGGTGCAGACCTTTGTTCATCATTATATTTTAAAATCCAGACTAATCAAGTCGGATTATGGTTTTTATGGCCAAAATATTGTAAAGGAGTCCAATAGAAAGCCTTTTTAGGCTGTGGCTTTTGATATTTCTTCAATTTGGTAAGTTTTTGAACTAAAATGTGTTTTCACACATGTGACCCTTTTTGTCATTGGAAATTTATTTGACCATCTCGCATCGTTGTTCCAGGTTTTATATTCGAATGCCGATGTCGACCTTCCATCGCGTTAGCAGGATGAATTTATCCTTATTTCATTGAGAGGCGGTAAGGATCTACTTTAATAAGAAAGATTGTGGATCTTGGCTTCTAAAATTGTGAAATATAACGATGTGTCTTTTGTTTCAGCTTCCCTTCAGGAGCGCCTTTTACCTTTTCGCCTTCTGCTTTTCTCTTTTTAGCCTTTTCCTTTGGCTTTAAACTTTTTATTTGGAATTCAACTTCTACGGCAAGTTTTTGGTTTCATCCTTCAAGTTTCCCTATGGAATTACAACCCTAGGAGAGACAAAGGCCTGGTGGTGGCCCGCCGCCATGGATTATTTTTAAAAGGGTTTAATTTAATAAAAACGACAGGTATTTATAAGACCTTTATATTACAAGTTAGCGGTTTATGATGCAATAACAACGGAATATGATAATGTGTTAAATTTCTTCTAAATTATAGTACTCTTGAATTAAGATCATTTTAGGCTTAGATTTATAACTTTCCAACTTCCACGGAACTTTAAAACCACAACCTTTGAAAAAGTCAATATACATCTTACTAAATTATACAATAGTTTATTTTTGTTCCCCCGTACTTAGATTAAAAGTCCAGTGTCACGCCTGAGGAGAATCCAGGTAATTATTAGATTAATTCACGGTATTAGGACGCTGTCTGGCGCCCGAAACTTATTATTTGTTATTTTTTTTCTATTTAACGACAGTATTTACCACCTTTGTTTTCACTAGGCATTGTTTTAGTTTAGCCTGGTACAAAGGATTACCATTTCTTTCATTTCATTTTCTTAAATTATTACATTCATTTACATTAAACACACAATTTTTTTTTATTACAGTATTTATTAAATTTCGGTAAAATCTACACCCTGTGATAGTGTTTTTACTCCCATTCCTACAATTTTTAACTTTTTTAAATTATTTTTTTAATTATGTAATCCTGAATAATGCTTCTGTAAATTCTTGCCTAAAATTTTAAGCTAATTGCCCCACCTTGGAAGAAAATGACACTATTTGCCCAACTAAGTATTAAAAGTGAAATCTTTAGCCCACTTTAACTGCCTGTACTGAAAAAAAAATGACCTACGCCAGTTTGGCAAGTACCTTTAAAAGTTGGCGCATTTAATAAGGATTCCAAAATGGTATAACTCTTGCTAGTAATCTAGCAAGTTTCTTTGTTTTTTTTATGTAAAGAAACCCAAAAAAGAAATGAACAAATTTTTCTTATTAAAATGATTCTAGTGTACGAGAGGATTTCCTCAATTTTAGTTTCAATGTGATAGAGAGAGACGGAGAGAGAAATTCTACGAAGTGTGAGCCACACAGATAGTGACGCCACTTTTAGTTACGAGGGAGACGGAGAGATTACAGCATTAGACTAGTGCGAGCGAGACCATAGTCGCCATTGTCCATCATCACTGCACCCACAAAACAAAGCATTACGTTACGCTCCTTCGCTTACAGCGCATCTTTCCGTATTCGTTTGTGTTGATTTCGTACCTACCATTGCTTCATTTATTGGACTTGATTGCTTGTGATTTGGACTTGGACTACTAAGTTTCTCTTTTGACGACTCTTGCTTTCCCCTGGACTATCGAGTGATTGCGTAGTGCCATCATGTCTGTGTATACCACACAGGAATATGACATGCATTTCATTTATGGTGAATGCAGAGGCAATGCTAGTCACAGCTAGACTGTATCGTGAGAGATACCCAAATGGTACTCGTTATCCGGATCATCGAGTTTTTACAAATGTGCACCGATTATTATCAGAGGGCCGATTCCCAAACCAAGTACGTCGTGAAGGAAGAATTCCCTTTCCTCACGAGGACATCGTCCTAGAAGCAGTCGAAGAAGACCCAAGTACTTCAGTGCGTACAATTGAAGCAAACACAGGAGTACCCAAAAGTATAGTCCACCGAATCCTGAAAAAAAACCAATTACACCCGTACCACGTACAGCGAGTACAATCCTTACTACCCCGGGATTATCCTCCAAGAGTTGCCTTCTGTCAAATGATGATACAAAAACACCAGCAAGATCCGCAATTCTTAGAGAAAATTTTATGGTCCGATGAGTCGACATTTAAAAAAGATGGTTACATGAATCTGCACAACCTACACGAGTGGCATGTTGAAAATCCACATTTGAGGAGACAGGATAAAGCACAATATCGTTTCAAAATAAACATGTGGACCGGAATTTTAAATGGTAAAATAATTGGACCTTTCGAGCTGCCAGAGATTTTGAGTGGCGAAGTTTATTTGGATTTTTTATTAAATCATTTACCAAATTTATTGGAGGACGTACCATTAAACATCTACAAAGAGATGTGGTTCCAGCAAGACGGCTGCCCGGCGCACTATGCCCGCTCAGTTAGAGAACATCTTGATGAGGAATAGCCGGGCAGATGGATAGGGCGGTCTGGTCCTATCTCATGGCCAGCCCGTTCACCAGACTTGAACCCACTCGATTTTTTTTACTGGGGAGCGGTGAAAGAAAAGGTCTACTCAAAGCGAATTGAAAATGTAGCTGAGCTACGGCAAAGAAGTAATGGAAGCAGTTGAATTCGTCAATAACGGACGATTCGCCCGTCTGATACTCCGATCTTTTCTAAAAAGATGTAGAGCATGTATTGCGGCTCAAGGAAAGCAGTTTGAACATTTGTTATGAACATTTGTTATAAATAAGTCTTATGTAATAAATAATAAATAAGTCTTATGTAATAAATAAATCTTTGAACCCAAAAATTGATGTTTAATTTAAAACTTAAAACAGTTAATTCGAACATCCACTGCAAACAAAACTATCTTACTCGTAGATAGGTTACGGAGGTGGTTTGGACGTTCAGCTTTATTAAGAAAAAAAAATGCAAACTGGATTTCTTTACATAAAAAAAAAACAAAGAAACTTGCTAGATTACTAGCAAGAGTTATACCATTTTGGAATCCTTATTAAATGCGCCAACTTTTAAAGTACTTGCCAAACTGGCGTAGTACATTTTTTTTCAGTACAGGCAGTTAAAGTGGGCTAAAGATTTCACTTTTAATACTTAGTTGGGCAAATAGTGTCATTTTCTTCCAAGGTGGGGCAATTACCTTAAAATTTTAGGCAAGAATTTACAGAAGCATTATTCAGGATTACATAATTTAAAAAATAATTTAAAAAAGTTAAAAATTGTAGGAATGAGAGTAAAAACACTATCACAGGGTGTAGATTTTACCGAAATTTAATAAATACCTATAATTAAAAAAAAAAACAAAACTTAGATTTTTTTTTTCACTATTTTGACTCGGCCTGTCACCCGCTCCCGGCTTGACGTCGACTTCTGGGACACCCTGTATACACCGCAGGTCAACATTGTCAAGCGTTATAATCGAACAATCATACCTTGTATATAAACATTCGTGGAGGATGACCACCGGACGTGAGACGTTTTTATCCCCAAGGTGCAGTTCGCTATTAACAATTCGGTGAATGAGGCAACGGGTTTCTCTCATTTCATTCTTGGTATTCGGCAGAGAATTGGTTATTTCTGGTACTCACTACGTAGTTATATTACCTACAGTCACATAGCCACAAAGTAAGCAGTCATTACAATTGTTAGCAGAATAACAGATATTATATTATATAAACACAGACTAAATTCATAGAAACTCGCCCACGGTGTCGACAAGCCATCCGGCTTGCGGTAGGTGACATTCCGCTGACCCGACAATGTAGCCCTCTTAGGATAAGTTAGATAATAAGACTTGAGATCATTCTTGTTTGTAACCACCACTTGTAAAGACGTTAATTAAATAATTATCCTTTAATTATATTTGCGTTTTTTAAAAAGTCTTTTACGCTTTCCCCGAACAAGTCTACGTTGAATACAGTACAGGAATAATAAATAAAGTGTTTTCTGATAAAGCATATGTTAAAAAAGCAATTCCCCAAGGCAGTGTTCTAGGCTGTATATTGTTTCTTATTTACATAAACGATTTGCCAAAACTTATTAAGTCTCCCTGTACCTTATTTGCCGATGATATATCAATAGTTATCCCATGTAAGTCAGACTCCCATATAAAAATAAATCTAGATAATACTTTAACGAATATAGTATCATGGTTGAATGACCATAATCTACAGCTAAACTTCGATAAAACCAAAATCATTCAATTTAGGCCCTATCAAAAAATTCCCTTAAACATTAATTATACATTTCAAAATACACTTTAAGAAAACGTTAGTTCATACCCCCTTCTGGGTATACATATAGATTCTCATTTTAACTGGAAAGAACACATAAAACAAAAATCAACAAAATTAACTAGATTTACTTACGCATTGTTCGAGTTAAAAAAATCTACAGACAACCGCAACCACGGCTTATTATGCTTATGCCAACTCATGGTTACAATACGGGGTAATTCTTTGGGACAATAGTACAGATGTCTCAAAGTTATTTATCCTGCAAAAACGGTGTCTAAGAATAATATTTAATATACATGAAATGTCAAGTTGTAAACCCTATTTTATTAAAGAAAACATTTTAACACTTACCTGCATCTTTATTTTGGAAATTAGTCTGTTTGTAAAAAATAACTTAAAATTTTTCATATCATATTCTCGACCTGATTACTTAAGACCTAAAACCCGTTTAGATATGCCGTTTTCAAATCTTCAGCTTTTTCACTCAGGACCTCATGCAATGTGTATAAAAATATATAATAAAATCCCACAAGTCATCCAACGTGAAAACAAAATCCCTAAATTTAAATCATTATTAAAACAATATTTATTACAACATAGTTTCTATAGTTTGCAAGAATTCTTCTGTAGGTTTTTGTTTATGTATAATAAAAGTTTATAAAAAAAATATAAATTATTCAGATGTACCTACATAAGTTTATATATTTTAAGTGTATCTATGTAAATAGGCACAAATATTATTATTATTTTTTTTAATTTTTAATTTTTTCTTTGTGTACTTAACTGTTTTTCTCTTTTGTTGTTATAGTTAAATTATAGCTTTATTATAATTGGTAGCTATAAAAAAAGTGCCTACCAACACCAATTAAATTGTAACTCACTTAACATAACAATTAAGTGAGATAAGTAGGTATTCAATTTTTAAATTTTTAAGTACCTACTTACCTATTTTGTCGTGCCCAAACCGGGTCCATGTTTGGAACTATTAATGTGTTATATCATCTGTACAAATTACTACAATGTGGTTGCAATAAACTATTTGAATTTGAAAATGAAGTAGGTGATGAATTTTTATTCCTTCCACGTGACCGTTATGCGGAAAATTTAGGTTGCTTATCAGATGTTTTTGATAAAGTGCAAGCAAAACTTTGGCATGCGCATGCAAAGAACATGTCTCACTATAACCTGCGTCGGCAATTATCGACAGAGTTTAAGGTAGGGGATATAGTGATGAAGCGTGCTTATTTTCTGAGCGACAAAGATAAATACTTTAGCAAAAAGCTGGCAACAAAATTCATCAAACGCCGCGTCAAAGAGAAACGGTCTCCCTTAGTCTACATTTTAGAAGATATGTCAGATAAAAACATAGGTACCTGGCATATTAAAGATTTAAAAACATAAGATCTAAATAAATAGACAATTTTTATTTATAAAAGAACAATTTTCTTGTCAAAACATTGTTAAATTTGCCGTGGTGTGCCGGCAGTAAAATGTTTCCCCTCCTCTCTTATCCGTGGATGCAGTAATAATCTGCTAAGGGATACCTTCGGAAGATGGGCAGCGGCGTCTTTTCGTGAATCGACACTTCAAAAGTTCACCGTCATACCCCGTGGACAATACCCTAGGACAATACCGTGGACTAACCCTACACCAACCAAAAACTGCAAACTTATCGCGAAAAGTTCCGAAACACGGAAAGACCTGAGCTGTAGGATACGGATGACACAGAAATAATAAGTTTGTTGGGATTACTCTACTACAGCTCAGTATTTAAATGCAATGGTGCAGAAGCTAACTATTTATTTGCAACATACGGTACTGGGCATGAAATATTTCGCTGTGTAATGTCAAGATATAGATTTTGTACGTTGCTGAACTGCCTCAGATTTGACAATGCAGCCGATCGTCAAGAACGCTTGAAGACGATGGTTTAGCTGCAGTATCATTGATTTTCTGAAAGTTCGTAATCAATTCTGAGAAGAACTACACTCTTGGTCCAAATACCTGCATTGATGAGATGCTTTTACCGTTCAGAGGTCGGTGTAAATTTATAATTTACATGTCCAAAAAGCCGGCTAAGTATGGAATCAAGATAATGATCCTTAGTGATGCTGAAAAGTACTACGCATATAATGCGTATACACTGCCGGCCAAAAGTTTGAGACCACTTGTAAAAATCTTTGTAACCACCAAAATATTTCAAAAGTACACATGATAAAGAGCTAATTTGAACACCTGCGTATTCTATTGTTATCAAAGAATTTCTGAGAGTCATTTTTATTGTATATTTTTAAGTTATCATCCTTTAAAGGTCTATTGTTTCAAAACATAAATGAGTACCGCGCGCTTACCAGGTGATAGAGTCATTGTTATATTTTTTATGGCTTGCTCATTTCTAATTATTTTGGTTTTGTTTTGCGGTAACCGTACTTCCGGATTATTTTAGCTTCCTTAAACATATTTTTTACCTGAGTTTTGATGGAGTAAATTTTTCATTATCTTAACTAGTCTGAGCTCGTCGTTGTTACAGTGAAGACATCTTAAAATGGGAAAAATGCGCGAAATTAGCACTGAAACTCGTTCTGCCATAGTTGTTTTACACGGCGAAGGCAAATCTGAACGTGCGATTGCCTCTCAACTTAAGTTGTCGAAGACTTGTGTTCATAACGCAATAACCCGATACAAGGAGACTGGCAGTAATCAAGATCGTTCGCGATCGGGGAGACCGAGAGCTACCACTTCTAGCGAGGATAATTTCATCGTCGTTACCAGCAAGCGGAATAGACGCCTAACCGCACCAGAAATCCGCGCAGAAGTGAACAAATCCCGATCAGAACCTGTGTCATTGACTACAGTAAAAAGACGATTGAGAGATGCTAAGTTATTTGGTCGCGTCGCCGTTCGAAAACCACTACTAAGGCCACAAAACAAAAAGAAACGGATGCAGTGGGCCCTTACCCATCGAGACTGGACTGAAGAAGACTTTAAAGAAGTTCTTTGGACAGATGAATCCAAGTTTGAAATATTTGGTTCAAAACGACGAATTTTTGTTCGACGTACCACCGAGGAAAAGATGATGCCAGATTGTGTGGTGCCAACAGTTAAGCATGGTGGTGGTTCCATTATGGTCTGGGGATGCTTCTCGGGCCATGGAACCGGAGATTTGGTACGAGTCGAAGGAATCATGAAAAAGGAGCATTATAAACGAATACTACAGCAAAATGCCGTTCCGTCTGGTTTAAGATTAATTGGAAATGGATTTTTTTCCAACAAGATAATGATCCTAAACATAGTTCAAAATTATGCAGGGGTTATTTAGAACATAAAGAAACAGAAAGGGTGTTAAAAAACATGGTGTGGCCCCCTCAGAGTCCGGATCTCAACCCCATTGAGCTATTGTGGGAAGAGCTTGACAGAAATGTGCGCAGTTGTTGTCCCTCCTCACAAGAAGACATGTGGAAGGCTTTACAAGAAAGCTGGAACAATATCTCACAAGATACAATTGATAAATTGATTGCTCGTATGCCGAGACTAGTGAAAAAAGTTATAAAATGCAAGGGAGGCTTTTTTGACGAAAAATCCGTTTAATGATTTTATTAAATATGAACGTCATTTTTAACATAAATGGTTGATATTTCTTGATTTTTTTTTTCTTCTTGATGAATGTGTATTAGTAAATAAGCATTTTAATTAATATCTAAACCTCTTGATTTATATTTTGAGTTTTATTTCATTTTGCTACTTAGATGTAGGTGGTCTCAAACTTTTGGCCGGCAGTGTATATACTGTGGGAAAAATTCAGATGGCGAAGGTCTGCCCGATGCAGAGAAGAAGGGAGTTCCAACTCAATCGGTTCTCAGACTGACGAAACCTATTGAGAACACTAATAGAAATATTACAGCAGACAACTGGTTTAGCTCTATCCAACTGATGGACATATTACGTTCCAAGAATTTGACGTTCAATAGAAGAAGAGAACTGGGGAGCGCTATAAATAGATTCACTAAACACTACACTATTGTGTCTTACGTGCCAAAAATAAATAAGGCTGTGATGCTAATTTCTTCATCTCATCACGCACCAAGTACTGATGAAGCGACTAATAAACCAACGATGATTGTTGATTACAATCACTCAAAGGCTGGGGTCGACGAAATTGACAAAAACAAATTCAATTTATTCATGTTCTCGAAAGACCCATCGCTGGCCAATGGCAATATTTTACAGGATATTGGATCTAGCCGGTGTGAATGCATACAGATCACTGCACAGTTAAAGTGGAGAAGTTAAGATGTGTAAGAACTGAGAGAAGGTCGTGATCCACAGCGTTAAAGGCATTGCTAAAGTTATTGTAGTATTTAAATAACAATAACATAAAATGCAACATTGTGAAATAATTATTGTAAATATATATATTTTTCATTAGTTAAGTCATTTGGTAGTTAGCAGAATTAATTTAGAAGAGGTCTTGTATTATTTTATTTTAATTTAATT
The DNA here is from genome assembly GCA_963082625.1 of Pasiphila rectangulata. Classification (NCBI taxonomy): domain Eukaryota; kingdom Metazoa; phylum Arthropoda; class Insecta; order Lepidoptera; family Geometridae; genus Pasiphila; species Pasiphila rectangulata. The sequence goes on from OY720253.1 coordinate 8,851,140, forward strand.
TATCTTGTATTTCTATGGGTGTATATTTGCCTGAAATAAACGAATTTTATTTATTTATTTATTTATTATAAAGTCAATGAGTACAAGAATGCTGACTTCAGAGTTTTCCATGGCCAATCCGCAATCCGCCTGTCATCCGTGACTTTCAGTAAAACAATTGTGGTACTATGGCCAACTCTGAAGCCAGACTGGTAAGGGTTCAGTAGATCACCATCGGAAAGAAACTCGGTCACTTGTTTGTGGACAACAGACTCAATAACTTTAGACAAGGAAGTATTGATATAGGACAAAATTGATTGGAATTAACTGGATTAGGAGATTTAGGAAGTGGGATAACATGGGCTTTACGCCACTGATCGGGGACATGTCCAGTTGATAAGGATATAGGATAAATGAGACGGAGGAAAAGTGAATGTTCAGGTCATTGACATTAACCCTCTGCAGCTGAGGTGAAAATAATGTTAACATTCTACTGATGTAGTGTCTATCAGGCGTCAACTAAACTAGCGTGAATTACCATTACATGAAATTTTGTTTATAAATACCTTTTCATATTATTATTTATCTGTTTATAAACTTATAGAATCAATAAATATCTATTGGAATAAAACAAAATATTAGTTATTACAGAATTATCTTTATTGAGATCAAATTCTTAGAAATTGAGTACCTAACATACCTTACAAATTATTAAAAAAACAGACATTTATCAAAATTTTTCCTAACGTGGTCATTCACGATTGGCCTCATGAATAAGCTCAGAGTCGCTCAACGAGCTATGGAGAGGGCTATGCTCGGGGTTTCTTTACGCGATCGAATCAGAAATGAGGAAATACGTAGAAGAACTCGGGTCACCGACATAGCCAAACGGATTAGCACGTTGAAGTGGCAATGTGCAGGCCATGTCGCAGAACAGATGGCCGATGGGGCCGAAAAGTTCTCGAGTGGAGGCCACGGACCGGCAAGCGCAGCGTAGGACGTACACCAACAAGATGGGATGATGACCTGGTGAAGACCGCAGGTCGACGGTGGACGCTTCCAACCGCAATAACTGGAAATCCATGAGGGAGGCCTATGTCCAGCAGTGGACGTCCTACGGCTGAAATGATGATGATGATGAGTCATAAAATCCCTCTCATAAAAATATACAAAGAAATATTTTTTTATGTATATTATTATACTACTCCGATTTAATAACAGCTGTACAAATCAGAATATTATAATTGTTGAAAATCTACAATGTAATTGCACCCTAAAATATATTTTGGGTTGGTAACACTGACCACCTATTATTGTCTCTTCCCTTGATCTTGTCGATTAGGAAAAACGTTTGTAGTATTGTACTAAGTTTAATAAAACACATTTCGCTAAATAACTGCACTGTTTATTTTAATTACAACAGGTTATGGGCCCAGGCACATACCCGTACAGTAATAAGATAAATAATACAGGAAGTCACAGTTGTGGAAAAAGAAATATATTCGTGTCAGTTGTGCGGCGTCACAGAAGTGAGGTTAGGGCGGCACAGCAACGCGGAGTTCTTGGAAGAATACTTGTTTGACGTGCGTCGCAAGGCAGGATAGCGAAATGGAAGTTAACTTAAATACCAACAACGGCTTGATGAAGCTAGAAGGTGCTAGCAACTGGAACATCTGGAAGTTCCAAACTACAGTTTTGCTACGAGGCCAAGGCTGGTTAGAAGTTGTCGATGGAAAAGCTGCAAGACCCAGAGATCCCAATGAAAAAATCGTTTGGGACAGTAAAGATGCCAAGGCACAAACCCTATTAGTCACGAGAATGACTGAAAATGTAATGTTACACATTATCTCATGTTCTACTTCAGCCGAAATGTGGAGAAAGCTGCATAGTGTTTATGAGCAGAAAACAGAAACAAACATCCATATAATTCAGCAGCGCTTCTTTCAGTACAAATTTGAAACAGGCACTGAAATGTCACAATACTTATCCAAAATTCAGGAATTACAAAATCAACTTAAACAATTGGGCGAAGAAGTTTCAGACAAGTTTGTGATAACTAAAGTGCTAATGACGCTACCTGATGAGTATGAGAAATATAATTGTCAAAATGTACACACCGAACATAGTGAACCGGTAACTTATGAAGAAGCAATGATGAGAAGCGACAGCGGCAAATGGAAGGAGGCAATTGAGAAAGAGATGCAAACACTAGAAGAAAATAATACTTGGGAAATATGTGATTTGCCTAAAAATATGAAGGTCATAAGTAGTAAGTGGGTATTTAAAATTAAAAGGGATGATCAAAATTTTCCTCAATACAAAGCTAGATTGGTGGCGAGAGGGTTTGAACAAGATGATATTTTAGACTTAAATGAGTGTTATGCTCCTGTAGCAAAATTATCAACTGTTAGGCTTTTTGTAATAATTGCAACTAAACATAATTTACCCATCATGCAAATGGATGTAACGGGCATTCTTGTATGGAAATATTAATGAATGTGTTTATGTTAAATTACCAGAAGGGGCTTACTCAGGTAAAAATAATATTGTCAAACTAAATAAATCACTTTATGGTCTCAAGAATTCACCAAAATGTTGGAATGTTAAATTTAATGATATTATGCTCAATGAAGGTTTTGTAAGATCAAAATGTGACTCTTGTCTATATACAAAATGCACGGAAAGTGATCAACTTTACTTATTGTTGTATGTTGATGATGTATTGATGTTTGGAACAAATAATGACTTAATTATTTCTGTAAAGAGGTTATTAAATCAGGAATTTAAAATGAAAGACCTAGGATTTGTAACTATTTAGGCATAACCATAACACAAAATTTATACACTGGAGTTACTGAACTGAGCCAAAGAAAGTATTTGGAGAATATCCTTAAAAGATTTGGAATGGAAAATTGTAAGCCAATGTCTACGCCAATAGATCAAAATATGAACTTAGGGTTGTTTCAAAACAATGAGAGTACAGTAGACAAAAACATTGTAAAGTTATGCCAACAAATGATAGGATGCCTAATGTATGCTGTATCAGGCACTAGGCCTGATCTATGTTATACTGTTTCTTTATTAAGTAGGTATCAAAAATGTGCAAATGATATGTTGTTGAGTGCTTTAAAAAGAGTATTGCGTTATGTCAGACATACTCTAGATTATAAGTTAGTTTATCAATGTACAAATAGAGCTTTGGAGGGGTACTGTGATGCAGACTGGGGTGGTGATCTTACTGATAGAAGATCAACTACAGGCTATTTGTTCAAGTTTTCTGATTGTCTAATTTCCTGGAGTTCAAAGAAACAAGTATCTGTAAGTTTATCCTCTACTGAAGCAGAATATGTTGCAATTAGTATGGCAGCCAGTGAAGCATGCTGGCTTGTTAATATGCTAAATGATTTTAAGATAAATAATGTATGTCCAGTGCAAATGTATTGTGATAACCAATCGGCCATATCTGTTGCCTGTACTGACACTATCAAAAGATTAAAACATATTGATATTCGCTATCATTTTGTAAAAGAATTAATCAGAAATAAAAGGCTGTGTTTAACATATATTAAAACAAGTGATCAACCTGCAGATATGCTTACTAAGTTGTTAAACAGAGAATTGTTGACTCGTTTCTTAAGAAAATGTGGTATTGAAAATGTAGAAAAGATGTAACACTTGTTTATTAGTTTACTTTGGTGTAATAACATTGAGGGGGGGTGTTGAAAATCTACAATGTAATTGCAACCTAAAATATATTTTGGGTTGGTAACACTGACCACCTTTTATTGTCTCTTCCCTTGATCTTGTCGATTAGAAAAAAACGTTTGTATTGTACTAAGTTAAATAAAACACATTTTGCTAAATAACTGCACTGTTTATTTTAATTACAACAGGTTATGGGCCCAGGCACATACCCGTACAGTAATAAGATAAATAATACAGGAAGTCACAGTTGTGGAAAAAGAAATATATTCGTCTCAGTTGTGCGGCGTCACAGAAGTGAGGTTAGGGCGGCACAGCAACGCGGAGTTCTTGGAAGAATACTTGTTTGACGTGCGTCGCAAGGCAGGATAGCGAAATGGAAGTTAACTTAAATACCAACAACGGCTTGATGAAGCTAGAAGGTGCTAGCAACTGGAACATCTGGAAGTTCCAAACTACAGTTTTGCTACGAGGTCAAGGCTGGTTAGAAGTTGTCGATGGAAAAGCTGCAAGACCCAGAGATCCCAATGAAAAAATCGTTTGGGACAGTAAAGATGCCAAGGCACAAACCCTATTAGTCACGAGAATGACTGAAAATGTAATGTTACACATTATCTCATGTTCTACTTCAGCCGAAATGTGGAGAAAGCTGCATAGTGTTTATGAGCAGAAAACAGAAACAAACATCCATATAATTCAGCAGCGCTTCTTTCAGTACAAATTTGAAACAGGCACTGAAATGTCACAATACTTATCCAAAATTCAGGAATTACAAAATCAACTTAAACAATTGGGCGAAGAAGTTTCAGACAAGTTTGTGATAACTAAAGTGCTATTGACGCTACCTGATGAGTATAAGCATTTTATATCAGCTTGGGAGTCAGCCCCGGACGATAAACAAACCATTGACAATTTGGTTGCAAGACTACTGATAGAAGAAGAAAGGGTGAAGGAGAAAAGCGGACAAACTTCATCTTCAGGCTCATCAGCGTTTGTTGTCAAAGATAAAAAGCATATAAAGTGTTTCAAATGCAATAAAATGGGACATTTTGCTAGTGAGTGTAATAGTAACAGTAACTCTAAAAGTGAAGGAAATAACAACAAATGTTTTTATTGTGGAAAAAGTGGACACAAGAAATCACAGTGCTGGTTTAAGAAGAACAAAGAACAAAAGAAAAGTAATGCATTTGTGGTATCTAAGTCATTAAAAGAATATGGTCAATCTCAGTGGTTAGTAGACACAGGGGCTAGTGAACATATGTGTTGTGATCGTGAACTGTTTATACATCATTTACCAACTCTGAACAACAAGAATCTGTTATTGTTGGTAATGGGGCGGCGATTAGTGTCAAAGGCTATGGACAGATGGCGGTGAAAGTGTATGACGGGAGTGAGTGGATTCAAACAACCATAGACAAAGTTCTCTTCGTTCCGGAATTGAAAACAAACCTTTTCTCTGTAAAATGTGCGTCAGACAAAGGTTACGTCATGGTGACAGATGACAAGTGCTGCCAATTGTATAAAAACAACAAAGTCTGTGCAATTGCGAAACGAGTTGGAAGTTCATACTATTTGGAATTACGTTATGAAAATAAAGTGGCTAATGTCGCGATGAAAGCCAGAACAACATTGCAAGAATGGCACGAAAGGTTAGCGCATCAAAACTTTGATTATGTCAGAAAAATATTACTTAAATACAACATTGACGCGAAACAAACTTCGGCTACAAAATGCGAGAGTTGTTTGGAAGGCAAAATACATCGGGTGCCGTTTGGAAACAGCGATACTGTTACAAGAAAAACATGTGAATTAATCCATGCAGATACCTGCGGCCCCATGGAGGTTACGTCAGTCGGCGGCTCAAGGTACTTTGTAATATTGAAAGACGACTTCTCCAACTATAGGTCAGTATATTTTGTGAAGAATAAATCTGATATAAAGAAGTGCATAGAAGAGTTTATTAACAAGGCAGAAAATGTGACAGGAAATAAAATAAATATATTCAGGACCGACAATGGCCTTGAGTTCATAAATAAGGAAGTCAAAGAAATCTTTACTAAACGCGGCATAATACATCAAACAAGTGTCCCATACACCCCTGAACAGAATGGGAAAGCAGAACGCGAGAATCGAACACTAGTTGAAGCAGCTAGAACAATGCTAAAAGCATGCAAGGACCTTCCAAAATCATTGTGGGCTGAGGCTATAAATACTGCAGCATATGTCTTGAATAGGACTGGGAGAAGTAAACATAGTGATAAATCACCATATGAGGTATGGTTTGGAAAGGATTTTGACAATTATAGAAGACAATTGGTTTCCTTAACCTTGTACTGGGTTCTCTTGGACATTTCTCAACAACTGACTCCAAAGAGCTGTTACTTTCTTCACTTGGGTTATATTCAGATCTCCACCCACACGAGATCTGATGAGTAAGAGAAGGTATGAGAATGTTAAACAGAGAATTGTTGACTCGTTTCTTAAGAAAATGTGGTATTGAAAATGTAGAAAAGATGTAACACTTGTTTATTAGTTTACTTTGGTGTAATTACATTGAGGGGGGGTGTTGAAAATCTACAATGTAATTGCACCCTAAAATATATTTTGGGTTGGTAACACTGACCACCTATTATTGTCTCTTCCCTTTTAATTTTAAATACCCACTTACTACTTATGACCTTCATATTTTTAGGTAAATCACATATTTCCCAAGTATTATTTTCTTCTAGTGTTTGCATCTCTTTCTCAATTGCCTCCTTCCATTTGCCGCTGTCGCTTCTCATCATTGCTTCTTCATAAGTTACCGGTTCACTATGTTCGGTGTGTACATTTTGACAATTATAGAAGACAATTGGTTTCCTTAACCTTGTACTGGGTTCTCTTGGACATTTCTCAACAACTGACTCCAAAGAGCTGTTACTTTCTTCACTTGGGTTATATTCAGATGGGTTATATTCAGATCCAGACTCTTCCGATATATTATCGGTTACCATAGCTTCACTCAGATCCACTGCAGGAATTTCCAATTCGTTTTGCAACTCATTAGTTCCTTCATCATTGTTTTCTGTGCATTTTAAGCTAATATCAACATTGCTATAGTTTTTCTTTTCCTCTAAGAAAACTATATCTCGCTTTAATTCTACATCATTCCTATGAGAAAAGTATATTCTATACCCTTTGACTGTCTCGCCATATCCAACCATTACACCCTTTTCTCCTTTGCTGTCCCACTTCTTTCTCTTTTCCTTCGGTATGTGTACATATACTGGGGTCCCAAAGGATCTTAATTGATGAATGTCAAAATCTTTTCCAAACCATACCTCATATGGTGATTTATCACTATGTTTACTTCTCCCAGTCCTATTCAAGACATATGCTGCAGTATTTATAGCCTCTGCCCACAATGATTTTGGAAGGTCCTTGCATGCTTTTAGCATTGTTCTAGCTGCTTCAACTAGTGTTCGATTCTCGCGTTCTGCTTTCCCATTCTGTTCAGGGGTGTATGGGACACTTGTTTGATGTATTATGCCGCGTTTAGTAAAGATTTCTTTGACTTCCTTATTTATGAACTCAAGGCCATTGTCGGTCCTGAATATATTTATTTTATTTCCTGTCACATTTTCTGCCTTGTTAATAAACTCTTCTATGCACTTCTTTATATCAGATTTATTCTTAACAAAATATACTGACCTATAGTTGGAGAAGTCGTCTTTCAATATTACAAAGTACCTTGAGCCGCCGACTGACGTAACCTCCATGGGGCCGCAGGTATCTGCATGGATTAATTCACATGTTTTTCTTGTAACAGTATCGCTGTTTCCAAACGGCACCCGATGTATTTTGCCTTCCAAACAACTCTCGCATTTTGTAGCCGAAGTTTGTTTCGCGTCAATGTTGTATTTAAGTAATATTTTTCTGACATAATCAAAGTTTTGATGCGCTAACCTTTCGTGCCATTCTTGCAATGTTGTTCTGGCTTTCATCGCGACATTAGCCACTTTATTTTCATAACGTAATTCCAAATAGTATGAACTTCCAACTCGTTTCGCAATTGCACAGACTTTGTTGTTTTTATACAATTGGCAGCACTTGTCATCTGTCACCATGACGTAACCTTTGTCTGACGCACATTTTACAGAGAAAAGGTTTGTTTTCAATTCCGGAACGAAGAGAACTTTGTCTATGGTTGTTTGAATCCACTCACTCCCACCATACACTTTCACCGCCATCTGTCCATAGCCTTTGACACTAATCGCCGCCCCATTACCAACAATAACAGATTCTTGTTGTTCAGAATTGGTAAATGATGTAAACAGTTCACGATCACAACACATATGTTCACTAGCCCCTGTGTCTACTAACCACTGAGATTGGCCATATTCTTTTAATGACTTAGACACCACAAATGCATTACTTTTCTTTTGTTCTTTGTTCTTCTTAAACCAGCACTGTGATTTCTTGTGTCCACTTTTTCCACAGTAAAAACACTTGTTGTTATTTCCTTCACTTTTAGAGTTACTGTTACTATTACACTCACTAGCAAAATGTCCCATTTTATTGCATTTGAAACACTTTATATGCTTTTTATCTTTGACAACAAACGCTGATGAGCCTGAAGATGAAGTTTGTCCGCTTTTCTCCTTCACCCTTTCTTCTTCTATCAGTAATCTTGCAACCAAATTGTCAATGGTTTGTTTATCGTCCGGGGCTGACTCCCAAGCTGATATAAAATGCTTATACTCATCAGGTAGCGTCATTAGCACTTTAGTTATCACAAACTTGTCTGAAACTTCTTCGCCCAATTGTTTAAGTTGATTTTGTAATTCCTGAATTTTGGATAAGTATTGTGACATTTCAGTGCCTGTTTCAAATTTGTACTGAAAGAAGCGCTGCTGAATTAGGGGAAACAGTATAGTTATTGGCCCCTGTACAGTTATTAGCCATTTCCACTTTGTTGCCAAAAAACTAGCAACATCTTATACAAATAGTAGATTTAAAAGCTAATTAATGGCAACACTTTTATTCTATGTCAAAATGTTTCAACAAAATTCCGCTAGGTCATTTGGATCTTTTCCAATGTGTGATGTTTTGCTGGAGGAACAAATTCAGGTAAGTGAGTTAAAAAAATGTTAAGACTTCAATTATTTTTTTGTGCGATATTTTGAAATGTGTATGTAGTTAGTCCGTTATTTAGACTTTATAAAATATAGCCTTTTTATGCGTTATAGCCATACTGAAGGTGTAAAATAACATATTTTCTTCATAACCTCAAAATTTTGTAGTGGCCAATAGCTGTCACAATTATTAGAATAGCTTATAGTAATTGGCCTCCTGTGCCAATAACTGTATTTATAAAAAAAAAGTAAAGTAGCGTTTTTTTCAAAGATAACGTCTTCTGTTAAATTGTGTAGTATTCTCTATAATTTCTACAAATTTTAAATCATCATGCACAGTTAATAACCTAGGCCAATAACTGTATCATTTGCTAAGCTAGCCTATAGAAAAAGTTGGCCAATTACTGTAATGTTTTTTTTATTTATTTTGGATAAATTAGCTTAATAATATTGACTTGTTTATATCAGGTACATAAGAAAAGAAAATGCCGAAGATACCCGAATACACAAAAGAAGCCCTTGACGAGGCTTTAGAAAAAATAAATACAAAAGCAATGTCTTTGAGAGCAGTCGCTAAAAAATATAATATACCCAGAGCAACTTTACAGTTCAAACTTAAAAACCCTACTTCAAAATCTCAATTTGGGCCAACACCGTATCTAACAAATGAGGAAGAAAGTACTATCGCAGAATGGTTGATTAATATGGCTCGTAAAGGGTTTCCTAGAAAGTCCGATGACGTTTTGGACACAGTTCAAAAGTTTTTGACTGAAAATCCACGCGTTACTCCTTTTCTTAACAACAGGCCTAGTCAAGGATGGCTCAAAGCTTTTTTAAAACGTCATCCCAGTTTAGTACCAAGAACCAGTGAGGGGGTTACTAAAGCTAGTGCCTGCGTGTCTGAAACAGATATAAAAAAATGGTTCCTCGAAATAAAAAACTACTTGACTGGCGAAAACCTGTTAGACGTAATTCAGGATCCAAAACGTGTCTATAATGCTGACGAGACAGGATTCCAGCTCTGTCCTTCTACTGGTCGCGTGATTGCTGCTAAAGGAGACAAAAATATATATGCTGTGGAACAAGGAAACTCCAAAGAAAATGTTACAGTGTTATTTACATTTTCTGCCGATGGCAGGACTTGTCCTCCTTTAATAGTATTTCCATACAAACGACTGCCTGAAAAAATTGCGACATCAGTGCCTCCTAAATGGGGTATCGGACGAAGTGATACAGGGTGGATGACGGCAGATGTATTTAACCAGTTCATTACTAAAATATATGCTCCATATCTTGCTGAAAATAACATCAAAAAACCGGTTATCCTGTTTATTGATGGCCATAAAAGTCATATCACTTTACAGCTTAGTTTGACTTGTAAAGAGCTAGGAGTTGAATTAGTAGCTCTTTACCCTAACACCACTCGAATCACTCAGCCAGCAGATGTTTCCGTATTTGGACCAGTAAAAAAAATGTACCGAAAAGCAGTACGTAAATTTCAATCAGAAAACGTTGGAGAGGTGGTAACGAAGCTTAACATTGCTATTATTTTAAAAACCATTGTTGACGACTTAAAATCTGAAATTATAATAAATGGTTTTCGGGCATGTGGCTTGTATCCCTTTGATGAGAATGCAATAGATTACTCCAAATGTTTAAGTGCACCTAGAAGTGTTGAAGAGACAGATAGACAAACAGCAGACAATGATGAAAACAAGGTCATGTCCCTAAAAGAGTTTGAAAATATTGTAGGAATTGAAATGATAGAGAAGATGAAAAGACTGAAATCTGAAGGTTTCATGCAGAACCATTCCTCTCCTACATTATTCAAACTTTGGAGTTATTTTCATAGTGATCTTCCACAGAAAGAATCAACTAATATTGAAATACAATCTGCTAATAACACAACAAATGTAAATCTCTTGAGTGAAAATAGTGTGACAACAGTTAAAATTACTATGACACCTACTAAAATTCCTATAGATTTGTGCCAACCTTCCACTTCTACCTCTGTAACCACAATGACAGAACCTTCTCATCTTAATAAGTCAATTAGTGACTACTTACAGAATGCCCCAGAAAATAAAAGAAAGTCTATTCGAAATACAGAAAAGACTCCATTTGTGATTACTTCTGCGAATTTTAGATTAGCTATTGAAAAAAAAGAGACGGAAAAGCAAGAAAAAGAGAATCAAAAAATGGAAAGGAAAAGAAAAAGAGAAGAGAAGAAAGAAAATGCTCTGAAAACCAAAAAAGGCAAGGGCGTAGGAAAGACGTCAAAAAATATTAATAAAAGAGAAGAAAATATTGACATGAAGACTGAAACCGAAAATGCTAAAGAGGAAAATATTAAGTCTGAAATTAAAGACGACGGTAAACTAAGGATTTTATCTAATATAGTGCTGGTTACTTGTGACATGTGCCGGCGTCTGGCTGATAAAAATAAGTCACTAGTATGTAGTTCATGTAAAAACTATTATCATCGTCATTGCATTCCTCAAAAACACCTAGAACATATGCCAGATGACGATGAGCTTTCTGATTTTATATGCCACAACTGTTTTTCGTTGAATGATGACTCTGCTGATGATTGTGAATCTTTTGAAGATACAAATGATGATGAAGACATGTTGTAATTTCAATTTATATTTTATTTTCAGTGTGGCCAATAACTATGTGATCTCATGGCCAATAACTGCAATGTTATGGCCAATTACTGTAATTTTAAGATTAATATTTTTAAGTTCACTTAATTCTTAAAATGTTTTATAAAAAATTATGTAAGGCACCTTCTGTAGTAAATACATTAATAAAAAAACATATGCCGTGAGTTTCATTTATTTTTACATTATACTTTTATTTTTAGTTGATTTTTTTTATAGAGTGGTCGCTTAACTGGCCAATAACTATACTGTTTCCCCTATATGGATATTTGTTCAAGTTTTCTGATTGTCTAATTTCCTGGAGTTCAAAGAAACAAGTATCTGTAAGTTTATCCTCTACTGAAGCAGAATATGTTGCAATTAGTATGGCAGCCAGTGAAGCATGCTGGCTTGTTAATATGCTAAATGATTTTAAGATAAATAATGTATGTCCAGTGCAAATGTATTGTGATAACCAATCGGCCATATCTGTTGCCTGTACTGACACTATCAAAAGATTAAAACATATTGATATTCGCTATCATTTTGTAAAAGAATTAATCAGAAATAAAAGGCTGTGTTTAACATATATTAAAACAAGTGATCAACCTGCAGATATGCTTACTAAGTTGTTAAACAGAGAATTGTTGACTCGTTTCTTAAGAAAATGTGGTATTGAAAATGTAGAAAAGATGTAACACTTGTTTATTAGTTTACTTTGGTGTAATAACATTGAGGGGGGGTGTTGAAAATCTACAATGTAATTGCACCCTAAAATATATTTTGGGTTGGTAACACTGACCACCTATTATTGTCTCTTCCCTTGATCTTGTCGATTAGGAAAAACGTTTGTAGTATTGTACTAAGTTTAATAAAACACATTTCGCTAAATAACTGCACTGTTTATTTTAATTACAACAATAATCAAGTACCTAAATTTACTAATATTAAAAAAAGGGTCACTACCAGACTAATATGACCCTTAGAATAATGACATAACAGAAGTAAGGCTAAAATACAATTCCGTCTGAGCCTTACTTCAAGTTTGTTAGAAGTAATATTTATAGCTAACTTCACGTTTATCATTACTTTATTTAGCTTTATAAGTCATAAGTAGAACCAAATTTAGTACCATTTGACTGTTTATTTATGCTATCCTTGTAAATTCCAAAGAGTATGACTGTATGTGTACATGCATCTCTTTCAAACTCGGTTATAATGCCATAAGTAAAAACAGTACAGAATGATTAATTTTTTACGTTATTATTCTAAGAATATGACCCTTCATTCTTGATCGATAAATGGCATGGTCTTCTGTCATTACTGATTTTTAATTGTCTCGGTTTGAATGCATGTAGGTTAATTGAACATAGTCTTTATATCAAGGGAAAATGACAACTCACTATTTTCTCGTCATTTCAGAGAGACATACTCAAATAATTTAATCAGTTGGAAGAAAAAGTAGCAGATCAGAAAAGAAAGATAAAATGTCTCAATGAGACCATTCGCAGACAAAAATAGCAAACTTTGAAGAAATTATAAAAGATTTGAGAGACTCTAACATGGTAACGCATGACAACTGCTTGATTTTGGAAGAATGCTCTGGACCAAAGGACTTCCTTTTGAAGCAAATATCCAAAGCCAAAAAAAGCCTACCTTTGGCAAGGCAATATAGCGAGGAGTTGAGTAAAGCAGTTGACTCTACATTTTCTATCCCCAAGGGCATATGTATGAGTTTATTCGGTCGACATAATAATACATGTTTACCACATCTAAGGACATTGTGCAAGTGGTACCAGAATGTTGATGCAGAGCCCGGTTTTTACAAAGAGGCGTTTGATGTCCTCAAAGCTAAAGCAGAAAATACGAATTACCTATTATTATGTGCTTTAGTACTGGTTGATGTCCATACGAAGCTCTCATTTAGGATTCAAAATTGCAAAAATATCATGGCAGAGTCAATTTCGGGGAAGAAAACGAAAGCGATTCTTTAGAAATCGCAAGTCAATGTCTTCTGTTTCTGGTGAATTGCATAAATGACAAAAGGCATCACTTCTAAAAATATGTTTGCAGAAATGCAAAGATGCGGGTGTTAGATATTTATACTAATAAAAAATAAGAGAATTATTCATTATAATCATTTATTATACTTTCTTCTATTACTTAATCCATAATTTACACACTAAGAGATTAGCATCAAACAGTCCAACAAACTGGATAAATAACAATCCGAAAATAACATCGTCATCATCATCACCAGCTCTATCATCATCATCATCACTATTATTATTACGTTACAATTACATTGCATAACAATACCATCAGATATAACAACCTAGCAGAAAATAACAATAAGAAACAATGTACTTAACTTGCTTGTCGCCACGTGATCGGAACAGAACTGACTGAGCAAGCCACTTGCATCTGCTTTTATAATAAAACGTTATTTACAACTCATAAAACAGCCGACGATAGCCGCCAGTACAACGTGGACCAATCACAGCCCTTTCTGGTCGAATAACAATACATTTTATATACAACTCATTATTTTATAGGGTAACTATATACGTAATTAACTTATTATTATAGTTATGATTATTCATAATTATCACATTAGTAAAGAACAAAGTAAACACAAAGAACATTAATAAATCAGACGTCACAACCGTCCTTCCTTGACAAACATTTAACAATTTCAACAATAAAATAGTAATGTTATGTTTTTAAATATGTATCAAATATAACTGTAAGAATTACTAATAAATGTTCAATTATTACATACTTCCAAATCCAAGTATTTCAATTGGTTGTTTCATATTCGTAAAGTGACGTCGCTGTAGCGGCAAGCTCAAATACCTAACCAGTTTTAAAACAATATCGAATTGTGAGCGTGTTTTACAGTGATTTAAGTTTATTTAAATCTTAATTTTCCGTCACGGCCATTCTGATAATTACTTCGTTCCCGAAGTACTAAATTTTCTAAAAAGAATAATACATTTTGTCTTAGATCGAATACATTGAATGTTTTCTTAGTCAACTTCTCACATTACGTGACTTTCGGTATTGCTACTAGTCCACTCATCACATTGAGTGACATCACTTTCATCATTACTACCTATCCAACTCTTCACATTGAGTGGACATTTTTGCTTACACCTGTTTTCAAGTAGTTATCATTCTTGTTATTATCAGTCTTTACACTACATCGTTTTCACATTTTTAATAAAGTCACACCTTATTTTACATTTTCTTTACCATCAAATCGTTCCACATTGTTATTGTCTTAACTATCTTCAGTTTAAAAAATCTACTCTCTCTTAATGGTAACTCACTGGCTTTGCTATAGCCGCTGTCATGATACTGTTCCAGTTAAATTCAATAACAAGTAGGTATGTCTAAAATATTTTATAACCGTCCGTGTCAAAAAACGAAGTATTAAACTAGGTTTATAGCAGTGCCCCGTAGGGACCTACCGGTCTTAACAGTTTATTATGTTCCACTCCAGTTCTGCTCTGCACCAACTGTCGTGATCTTCTTAATCCACGTGTCTGCGCCGTTGCCGCTCTTTCCGGGATCAAAAACTTGTAACGCGAAGTCACCGTGTTGTGGCTTTGATGAGACAGCATCGTGTAGGTTTGGCCTTCAAAAGACCTTGTTGTGGCTTTGATGAAACAGCATCGTGTAGGTTTGGCCTTCAAAAGACCTTCTGGTACCGTAGGTGTCATAAATCCTGAAAATAAGTAAAAACATGTTTTAACTATGTATATGGCATGGCATAATATCCCACACTTCTGATGTTATAGATTTATACTAATAAAAAATAAGAGATAATTATTCATTATAATCATTTATTATACTTTCTTCTATTACTTAATCCATAATTTACACACTAAGAGATTAGCATCAAACAGTCCAACAAACTGGATAAATAACAATCCGAAAATAACATCGTCATCATCATCACCAGCTCTATCATCATCATCATCACTATTATTATTACGTTACAATTACATTGCATAACAATACCATCAGATATAACAACCTAGTCAAAACGCGACGAAGGGAAAATAGGTTTTTAAAAACTAAGTTTCAGAATAAAAGACGAACAATTAATTCAATGGTCGATGTTAGACTGACTTTAATTCCTCAACTCATTACATGCTAGAACATCTTATCAACTAGAATGCGCTTACTATGCAGTCTGGGAAGCAGCTGCATTAATGCGTACTGTGCGGTCTCTATACATATGAGACGACGTAACTCCTCCCTCCTTTAGTTCGAAATCATCTGAAGAACATCTTTTCGGAGGATGATTTCGACCTGGGAAGATTTTACATAATGAATTACATTTTTTATGTATGACAAAAGATATAAAACCTATGATTAAAATTATATATAAGACAATCGTCCCTATGCTAACACTTTCGGTGTTCACTACACTATGACTGTCACTCTGTGTTTCACTATTTTTCAATGCATATGATAAAACTTTTAGATTTGTTAGGTCGATTCCATTAAGTTTCACGGGTTTCACTATTCTTGCAGTTTCCATCTTCAAATTTTCAGGTAATGTTACTAATGGCAGCTTCGGGTAAGTAAGTTTTTCTCCATAAAGGGTGTGGTCTCGTAAGCAGTGATTTGCAATATTATATTCACATTTATCATCAACGGTAAGCAGGTAAGTGCCAATAAGAGTGTAATGTAGGATTTCATTAGCACATATTCTTGTAAGGTCGACAGCTGATTTAGAGTAAATTATCCAACGGTTTCTCTGGACTGATTCTATCTTTACATCCTCAAGTTCTATTGGAATCTGTTTGCAGGAGACGTTTTTGGAGTACTTCATCAGATCAAGGATACAGGTGTCTTCAACTGGTAATATGGTCTGCGCTTCATCACATAGGTAGGTCTTATCTTCAATGGTCCGACATGGGGTGGACAGCGAGTTTGCTTTCAACCCCTTCACTATGAGGTATGGGTATTTAGGTAATATAATTAAGGTAAGGTTGGTTTCAGGTTGGGTGATGGGTAAAGGAACAATTTTATAGTAAAAGTAAGTATCCTTCTTAACTAACGGAATTTCTAATACAAAAGTTATCTCACTATTCTTAAAATATGATTTCAACGTCATAGACTGCTCAATTTTGATAATATTATCAGGAGTTGACTTAAATATAAGTCTATCTGTTTTCTCTATAACATTAAGAATTTTAATAAGTTCATTTGTGTTTATTACAGATTGATGCAATATTCCTATTTTACTAAAAGCTAAGATATTTTCAATCTCGTTCAATTTTGCGTGGATTATTTGAAAGTTATGTAAAAACAAATTGTAAAGATTTATGATTTCATAAATGTAGGCGTTGATTGAAATGTCTTTATTAATTTTATTGACTGTAACGCTTAACTGTGCGAGATTGTCAGCTATCTTTACAGTAGAATTCATAAATATCTTCACCATTTCGGCTACAAGAGTCGTCTTCTTTTCTATAGAGTGCTGGCGAGAGTTTAAACTTTTTATTAAATTGTCGTAATTAATCGCATCATTGTGATCCAAGTTGCCTGTTAAAGTTTTGATTAAAGATCCTAAAGGGTTGATGAGCCCTCTCTTTTGACGATTAAATGGAATAATTTGTGAATATTTATCCCATGTAATACTCAGAAGGTGGTCAACTTGCCGTTTCACATCATTGAGGTTAATTAGCGCAGATTTATTTACGTTGGAGTGAGACATTATAATTAACTTATTTAATTCCCTATAATTATTTGTGTTTAAATCTAAATCTTCCTTAATAAGCCTAACATCTAAAACCTTAATAACTAGCCAATTGTCGTAAGACATAAGAGCGGTTCCCTCTCTGACCGGGAGTACACCAGGATTCTTCTCAAGCTTCTGGAGCTGAAGGGCCCGGATCATTACTGCCTGGGTCAGTAGCAGGACGAACCTGTGGAGGACGCCGTACATCTTTAACAGGAACATTAGTGTCTCTAGCGTTAGTCTCTACTGAAATTACGTTCCTATCAATCTTTCCTTTCACCTTGGCCTTTTGATACCTAGGCTTATCTTTACCCCTACGCCTATTAACACCTCTGATAAAAATAGTCTCATCATCTTGTAAATCGAAATTAGTCTCACCTCCCCTAGCTTGCTGAATTTTTGTCTTCCTGTTCCCCATTTTTTCAGTTAAATATTTGTATAAGTACCGAGTTCTTTTTGCATGATCTTTTACTAATTGTTGAGTGTACTCTTTATCGAAATCTGAACTAAATTGGCTTTTACTCTCCGTGTGACCGAATACAACTTCGAATGGAGTAAGTCCGGTCACTGAATGTATCGTCTGATTATAGGCCATCACAGCGTATGTCATAACCGATGCCGCGTCGGTTATTTTGTGCTCGTATTTTGCAAGACGGTATATTTCTAATATCGTAGAGTGAAAGCGCTCTATTAAACCCATAGAATTAGGGTTGTTGGGGGTTCCTATATGAACGTCTACTTTGTAAAAGGTTAATAACTCTTTCATTAATTTATTATTAAATTCGGAACCGGGGTCTGAACTAATTTTCGTGGGTGTGCCGTAGAATGAAAAGTACTTTATTAGCGCTCTGACTACTTCAGGGGTTGACCTGTCGGGAATTTCAAAAGCTTGAGCTAATTTACTGAATGCGTCGATTATGGTTAGATAGTATTTACCTTCGATAGAAAACAAATCCATGAATAATTCCTCAAATGGTTTAGACTGAGTTTGAGTGAGCTGAAGTTGGGGTTTAAAAGGCTTACGATCATATTTCATACGTTTGCAAGTGTCACATGAGTTAATAATGCCGGTCACCATCTCTTCCATGTTTGTCCAAAAGTAAACGCGCTTAAGATGTAAAATAGTTTCCTTGATACCGCGATGGCATGTCTTTCCTTGATGATACCGCATCACTATTTCCTCCTGTTCTTTCTCATCTGTAACGTTTATTACCCTATTTGTGCATTCGTAGAGCTGTACCGCGTCTTTTCTAAATAATGCAATAACTACTTCTGAAAAGTATCGTCGGTGTGCTTTATCTTCGAAATAAATAAAGTATTTGACTTTAGGCCTAATATATTCCTTAAGGAATTGCTTGATCAGATCAAGATTATCCAAAGGTAAGCGTGCTTCTAAGATTTTCTGTTTTGGGTGTGAAATAATTTTAACTTCGAGTTCATTTTTAAACCATGTATGAATTATGATCTGGTTGGGTTTGGTGTCTACAGCTTCGTGAAGAATAGGGATACCATTTGTGTCCATATCCTCGGCTGAATGCGCTGTGTCTGTACGGGAGTTTATAGTCACCGTGCTACTACCGGAACAAGTAAGGGGTGAATTTTCTTGTCCGTCTATACTAAGGGTTCTTTCAGATGCGTGAGATGATGCTACTGATTGCCGATCGACGTCCATAGGATTAGCATTGTTTTTAGGGCTTTGATTTTGTGCTAATCTTGTTATCTCTTTTGTAATCTCCTGAATGTGCTGTTCGAGGTCGTCATTTACAGAGTCTCCTACATTAACTGCCATGGATTGCTGTTCTTCGTCGTCATCCTTACCTAAAGCGTTTAACCTTATTCGCGAAAGTGCGTCTGCATTTGTATTTTGTTTTCCGTTTTTGTGCAATACTTTAAAATCGTACTCGCCTAATCTGAGTTTATATCGAGTTAATTTACTGTTCGGCTCCTTTAGAGAGTCGAGCCACGCTAATGGACGGTGGTCAGTGTATATGGTAAATTTATTACCATATAAGTAAGGGCGGAAGTGCTTAACTGCCCATACTATAGCAAGAAGCTCTTTCTCTATAGTGCTATATCTTTTTTCAGAATCGTTAAGGGTCCTGCTGGCGTATGCTATGGGTTTCTCGCTACCAATGGAACCTTGTGAGAGCACGGCACCAATGGCATAGTCGGATGCGTCGGTCGTAAGTATAAAAGGTTTTGTAAAGTCAGGGTATTGTAGTAAGGGGGCGTTAATCAAAAGTTCCTTACATTTTTCGAATGCTGTCATGTACTTGTCATCAATCACAATTTTACTGTTCTTTTTCAGGCATGCTGTCATGGGTTGTGTAATTTTAGAGAAGTCCTTAATAAATTTCCTGTAGTATCCAATAAGTCCTAGAAAGCTCTTTATTTCAGTCGTTGTTTTAGGTACTGGATAGTTTAGTATGGCATCTATTTTGTCTGTGTTAGGTTTAAGTCCGTCGGGAGTGATAGTATGTCCCAGGTAAGTCGTTTCCTTACATAAAAATTCGGACTTGTCAAGTTGTACTTTAAGGTTAGTTCTCCTGAGTCTGTCGAAAACGGCTCTTAACTTAGTCAAATGTTCCTCGAGGCTTGATGAAAAGATGATTATGTCATCGAGATAGATTAGACAGTGTATTCCCTGTAATCCTCGCAGAACATTGTCCATAGCTCGTTGGAATGTCGCCGGTGCTGTCCGAAGACCAAATGGCATTCTTAGGTACTCATAGTGTCCAAATTGTGTTGAAAACGCAGTCTTAGGTTGGTCTTCCTTCTCGATCTCAATTTGATGGTATCCGCTAGCTAAGTCAAGTACGGAAAAGTAACAGCTCTTGCCTAATTTGTCAAATAAGTCGGTAATGTTGGGGAGCGGATATTTGTCGTCAACTGTAATGTCATTTAAGCGTCTGTAGTCAATTACCATTCTATATTTTTTTTCACCGCTAGCGTCAAGCTTTTTAGGTACTAAGTGTACGGGTGCACCCCATGGAGAATGGGATTCTTGAATCACATTATCCTTTAATAATTTTTCGACTTGATTTCTAATTTCAGCTGCTTCTGCTGGCGATTGACGATATGGCTTTACATAGATAGGGTCCTCATTAACTGTTCTGATTTTATGTTTAACTTGGTTCGAAAAGGTTAACGGTAAGTGTTCTGTGTAAAAAATGTCTTTGTATTCGGAGCATAGGTGAAAAATTTTGTCACGCTCCTCGTTGTTCATATGATCGAGACGTAATTTTGCAAGGTTTTGTTTTAGAATTTCATTTGTATTGCGGTCATCTACTACGCAGGTATTATTTAAGTAAGTTTCGTTATTTTGTAATTTTGTTACACTCAGGGGCTTTCTAAATTTAATCTCAAAGTCGTTATCGGAATAATTTTGAATAATAGTCGTAGCGTAACCTTCCTCACACTTTACAATTGCAGCAGGCGTCCTAACACCTTCACCGAAATTAATATAGTTTATTATTGCCTCTCCATTAAAGAGATCAACAGGAATTTTCACTCGAGTTTCCGACCGTGGTTCAACGCGGACTGAATATGGCGGACTGTAGATGATAGGAATTTCTGCGTTACGGGTTTTAAGAATTTGATTTTTCATATCTATATTAGCATCAAGTTGTTTCAATAAGTCCGATCCGATTAGTCCTCCATAGCTACTGTCAACGTCATATACATAGAATTTGTGAGAGTCCGTGGTACGGAAAGTTTTTAGTAGCGGTATATGAATAACTTCATTGTGGGAACTACGCGCGTGAGTACTTATTATTTCAAAAGGTTCATTGTATTTAAACTCTGAAAAATATTTGTTTGCAATTTCAGGACTTATGAAAGATCTGGTACTACCAGTATCAATCATGAATATAGTGCCAATTTCTGGAATTTCAATATGGGGTAATTTTACGGTCCCATGATGGTTCAAATGTACTACTTCGGGTGGTCTGTCTCTGAGGCCGATAACTGAAAATTTTCAGTTTCAGAAGTCTCCTGTACAGCCTGAGGTCGTTCAAAATCGATACAGTTGTCATCGACATGTTCGTAATCGGTTACTTGCGGATAATCGTATGGAAAATCATTTTCCGGGACATAATAATTTTCCGCGTATTCCGGGTATTCCGGTACAGTCAGTTCGTTTGTATAGAACAAATTGTTCGATGTTCGTGGGGCTACAAAACCTGGTTTAAATCGAGGTGCAGTGCGCATAGAAACATCATTATCATAGACGTGCGCAGGTCGCTGGGCTTGTGGCTGCTGTTGATGTGAAGGTGGAATACCAAATCGGAATTGGGGTGGATTTGTTGGTTGAGAGTTATTAAATCTGAATTGGTTATTATTTTGTAAGAAAGGCCTATAACCTGTCGGTTGCTGTGGGATTCCAAATTTGAAGTTTTGTTGGTTAGGCATAGTGGGTCTAAAACCTTGGTTTTGGGGAATTCCAAATTTAAATCCTTGGGGTGGTGGTTGGTTGCCGAATCTGAAGCCTTGATTTTGTGGTGCATAATTCCGGACAAAATTATTATTTTGTGGAAAAATGGGCTTAAAATTTGGTGTCGATTTTATTTGAGTAGAGTACTGCTGGGAAGAGAACTGTCGGTTTTTGTTTCGAGAATTGTACTGGTTTAAAAAGTTTACTTCCTCCATAACTATGGTTAGCGCATCCTCCAATTTATCACATCTATGAAGTCGCACTACGCGGATCATGTCCTCCGATAAATTATAGAGAAACACATTTAATGACATGTGATTATAAATTGTCATTTTAGCTTCCCTTACACCCTCGTCCTCAATCAAGTTCAACTTGGCAAACAATGTGCTTCTGACATTTTGAATACGATTACAGAAGATAAGGTATGATTCGCCATGTAAAATTTTAAGATTTTCCAACTCTATGGCTACGCACTCTTCGGACCTAGGGTCGCCGAAATGCTGAGTTAACAATTGCTTTAATTCAACCCACGTAGTTACATCTTGACGTTCACTAATAAGGTGGGCGGCCTTACCTATCAGGCGACTAGTGATCGTATGAAAAACATAAATGTCTTGCGCAGGGCTCACTAACTCTGATCGAAAAGCTTTAATTACATATTCACTTTTTTTAATGAATAAATTAAGCATTTTTTCATCCCCATCAAATTTTGGTATGATCTCTATGATCTCTCGGGGAATAGTGCGTATTTCCTGCATTTTTCTTAATATTAATTTACACAAAATTTAAATTGTAAAGTAATTTAAATTCACACTAAAATATTTTTTATATTAATTTATATATCGATATCAGATATTAATTTTATTAACTAACTTAATTAACTATGCAACTAATAGATTTCCTATAGATGTTATATAGAAATTATATACCTATTGCTTATGTGACTAACTTAACTAAATACACAGCCAATGGAATAAGAACAGGGATAGGCAGGATAGTGAAGAGGTCTACTCACAGTACGCTTTTCCCCATTTCCTCCAATTATAGCCGCAGATGAATAATGTTCTCCTCCTCCTCGTGTAATCCTCCAAGTCGCACGACAAATTTATTTAGGTATTCGTAGATATCGGTTCACGTTAACACGCTCGCGAAACACTTGCACTCGGACCGATATGAGGTCCTCACAGGCGCAGGATAATTTCGCGCCGATATCCTGTCCGCAGCGCCAGTCAAAACGCGACGAAGGGAAAATAGGTTTTTAAAAACTAAGTTTCAGAATAAAAGACGAACAATTAATTCAATGGTCGATGTTAGACTGACTTTAATTCCTCAACTCATTACATGCTAGAACATCTTATCAACTAGAATGCGCTTACTATGCAGTCTGGGAAGCAGCTGCATTAATGCGTACTGTGCGGTCTCTATACATATGAGACGACGTAACTACCTAGCAGAAAATAACAATAAGAAACAATGTACTTAACTTGCTTGTCGCCACGTGATCGGAACAGAACTGACTGAGCAAGCCACTTGCATCTGCTTTTATAATAAAACGTTATTTACAACTCATAAAACAGCCGACGATAGCCGCCAGTACAACGTGGACCAATCACAGCCCTTTCTGGTCGAATAACAATACATTTTATATACAACTCATTATTTTATAGGGTAACTATATACGTAATTAACTTATTATTATAGTTATGATTATTCATAATTATGACATTAGTAAAGAACAAAGTAAACACAAAGAACATTAATAAATCAGACGTCACAACCGTCCTTCCTTGACAAACATTTAACAATTTCAACAATAAAATAGTAATGTTATGTTTTTAAATATGTATCAAATATAACTGTAAGAATTACTAATAAATGTTCAATTATTACATACTTCCAAATCCAAGTATTTCAATTGGTTGTTTCATATTCGTAAAGTGACGTCGCTGTAGCGGCAAGCTCAAATACCTAACCAGTTTTAAAACAATATCGAATTGTGAGCGTGTTTTACAGTGATTTAAGTTTATTTAAATCTTAATTTTCCGTCACGGGCATAAAAATTGTTAGTGTCACTTGTGACGGGCCGGCTGCTAATTTCAGCATGTTCCAACTTCCAACATCTGGGAAGTAACCTCCGAGATATCATTAAAACATCTTTTGAAAGCGTGGATGACACTATTTACTGTTTCATTGATCCATGCCACACCATTAAACTTATACGCAATGCGTTTGGCGAACTGAAATTATTTTACGATGTGTACGGCCGCAAATAAATTACGATTTTCTGGAGAAACTTCTGAAAACACAAGAAATGGAAGGATTACACATGAGGACTAATATTACTAGAGCCCATCTGTATTTCGAAAAACAAAAATGAAGGTGCGTTTGGCGACACAGCTACTCAGTGTTTCAGTAGCAGATGCTCTTGAATACTGTGACAATCAGCTTGAACTTGAAGGCTTTCAAGACTGCGTGGGGACAGTGAAATTTATAAGAATAGTGAACGACGTCTTTGATGTGCTGAATAGCTGCTCAAAGCCCCCCGGATGGAAAACTGCAGAGAACATCGGGCTAATAGAAGCTCTCTTCGACTACAAAACTTTCACTACAAAATTTAAAGATACCCCTCATCCATGGATTACTGACACTGTCAAAGATATGATTAAAACCAGGAATAGTTATTTCAAGAAATATAAAACTCTAAGTAAAGATAAATCCTTGCAAGCCCCTATAGCAAAATCTTGTTATAAAGATATGAAACTCCAAGTTAGGTCGGCTATAGAAAATGATAAGCATGCTTTTTTTAAACAAAAAATTAACATAAACATAAAAAAAACCCAAAAGGCTTTGGAAAAATCTGAAGGATCTTATTTCACCTGTTAAAAGCCAAACAATTGATGAGTTTGATAACCGAGACAACATAAATCAGCATTTTCTTAGGCTCCCTGGGTGTTTTAGTGCATCAATCTCACAATTGACGTATCTGGAATACCACAGATTTGGCTTTGAGACTTTTTCTTTGGAACCAGTTGGCAGGGATACAGTGATGATACTTGATGTGATGACCATACTACGCAGTTTAAAATCTAACGCGCAGGGCATTGATGGCATATCGCTTGACATGATCAAAATGACCTTGCCTCAATCCTTGGACGCCATCACTGAAATAGTTAACAGGTATATCACTAGTGGTATCTTTCCTGAGACTTGGAAGGTCGCGGTTGTTAAGCCCATACCAAAGGTAAGCAATCCATCTACTGCTCAAGATCTACGTCCGATCAGTATTTTACCTTGCATTTCTAAGGTACTTGAAAGGGCTGTATGCATGCAGGTTACTAAATACTTGGAGACTAATGGTATTCTACCTAGCTTACAATCGGGATTTCGGCAAGGACACAGCACCTCAACTGCCCTACTAGATGTAGTCGATAATTTGCTTGGGGCCTATTTACATACATATATTTAAATTATTATGTGTTATTTTAAATTTATTTTATTTGTTTGATTTACTGTGATTTCATATGTTCTGTTTCATAGATAGTTGTTATTTATGTCGAATTATTATTTGTATTTCAAATTCCATGTATGTGACTATTTCTGTAATAAAAAATGTAATAAAAATGCATAAAACCAGGATAATCAGGCAAATTTAGCTCCGAAACAGTTGAGACTTGTATGTGATTCTCTCGCAACAGGTGTTGCAAAATACTGTAATATAGATCTACCTCTACTTTCTTTCCGATTTGACATTGCTGAGAGTTACCTGATAGGGATAGACGAGCATCGTCTTCTCTTCACGAGGCTCTTCACGAGGCCCGACATCGAAGCCCATCGAAGCCGTCACCCCGCGCATCACTTCGACTCTTGCATCGAGTCCGTCAACTAGTTTAATTAGCTTATAACTTTACATTACTTATTATTGTAACTATCGAAGTTTTAATTAAAAGTATTAAATTTCGGTTTTTTTTGAGAACTCCAGGCGTCGTCCTTATAATTGGCGCAGGCGGTAGCATAATCCGGGTCATTCCAGGACAATCAGGACGGAAATTCTAGAAGAGGATAGACGTTCCAAAGCCGAACCGGGTTTTTCCTGAACTCAGGCGTTCGCCGGGAATCCAAAAATCGATTACCTCTCAAGAAGTACCGAGATCCAGCTTAAGTAAGTACACTGAATTTTCTAGTGGTTGCTTGCCTCCCTTCCCTATAAATTACCTAAATCTATAAAAACTAAATTTTTTTTTTCATTCAATAAAATTAACGAGTTCTATTTTAGTTAGCCGTAGGAACAATTTAGTCGATAGCAGACGAAACTTAGAAAATAGTGAAAGTAGTAGTAATATTGGATGGAATTAGCACAATGACTAGCTTAGACGATATTTGTAAAGCCCTCCGTTTGGTTCCCGAATATGATGGAAATCCCTGTGTTAGTTAGGTCCGTGAATTTGTGTGACCGTGAAAGTGTGGCATCGTATGGACAAGGACATGCGTTGGTTAATTCAGGACTTTTAAACGGTATCCTTAACAAGGTCGTGGGTCTAGCAGCGCGACAGATCAATGCAAACGGCATCCCGAATGATTGGACTAGAATTCGTAATTCTCTTAATAATAATTTTGCCGACCAACGAGATGAAACTGCCCTCTATAACGATCCTAACTCAAGGCTCTAGCACCCCCCAGAAATTTTATGAGCAGTGCCAGAACCTATTTAGCACAATCATAACTTATGTGTCTTTGCATGAATCATTGCCTACTACCATAGATGCCAAGCGGAAGCTTTATAAAAAACTAACCCTTCAAGCCGTTCTTCGCGGGTTAAAGGACCCCCTAGGATTGCGTATTAGAGGAATTTGGCACAACGGTCATTCTGGCATGCCTTCCAAATATTTTTTTTTTCGATACCATGATCGTTATTAATATTTATTTGTCAAACTAATTGAAACGTGCCGTTTTGTACTTCATCTTAATAGACTATAAACTTAATTTAATTGATAGAAAACAAAAATAATAGTTGTTTAACTAACGTCGCTGGTGACGCCGGAATTGAGCATGACCTTAAATTCTTTGGCACAAGCCGCTTGCACCGCCATTTCAATAGCCCGCGCTAACGTCAGCGACGAAGATTCGAACAGCTTGTCACTTTCGAGACCGGCGTTCAGACCGAGGACGAAACGGTCCCTAAGGTTCGTTTCCAAGGCAGCGCCGAAGTCGCAATATATAGCCAAACCTCTTATTCGCGCCGCCCATTCCTTATTTTATGTATCGCCTGACTTCCTGGTAGCACCAAAAAAATTTGCCTTGTCGACGAATGCACTTCTTAGGCTTGAAATGACCATCGAGTAAATTCAAAAGCTCACCGAATGTTAGCGTTTCTAATTCCTTCGGATACGCTAGGTTGATTACGAGACGGTAGGTCTCTTCCGTGAGGTGAGTTAGCAAAATTCCACTTTTCACTTCATCTTCTACACTGTTGATTTTTAAAAACTGAGTCAACTTGCTTTTATGAATTAACCATTCACTTATTTTGTGATCGAACACTGCTCAGTTCCTAAATAAGCGGACATTTTTTTTGCGCGTGGGTAATCCTACTTCGTCATCAATGAGATGTATGGAGCTAAGTAAAACAACCTTATTAGCTGTGTGCTGGTTTATTACTGAGGAACGAATCGGAGCGCGCGTCGCAGCGCGCGCTAAGTATCTCTGCCTAGCTTAACATACCTACATATACATCAGCAACTCAAAAACGCTTAATTCATACTCTAACAAATAGGCACAGCAAGTATTAATCGAGGAGTATTCAGAATAGAAATCAAGTTTGCAAGAGAACAACTAGAGTCAGACCTAGCAAAGATCAAAAAAGCAGCTACACAATTCAATGAACTATGCGACCGAACAAGCATTTCAATCGGTAAAACCACGCATTGCAAACAATTCTATCAACACCTAAAAGAAAAAGAGTTGAAGTTTGAGAGAACAAAAGAATATCTAACGGAAGTAAACCAAACTAAAAAAAAGAGAGGAATACTAGGACAATTAATGACATCAATATTTGGAGTAAACGACGAAGCATATAGAGATATAGATGCCCTCGAATAGAACCAGCAGAAATTTATTGAAGCTACAAATCACCAAACAAAATTTATGCTATCAACTCTTGCCCAAATTAATGAAACAGAAAATAGGGTAACGAACAAGTTGATTAACTTTACAAGCAAAATAAACGAAATAGTAAACTTTATGCGTGACACTATTTACTTGTAAACAAAAATGTGGTAAATATACAAATAATGGAAACATATCAACTTGCAAATGACTACGTTAATGAAATAACAGTACGTTATGACGGATTGCTGGAAGTATATTTGTCCAAAGGCACAGTATACAGTATACTCACACCAAAAAATGTCAGTGAATTAATATTAACGGCGAATCAGAAGCTACCCAGTAATTTAAAAATAGTCCAGAAACAGTTACTAGACACTAAAATGGCTGAAAATGAAACTCACATACAAGTTTACGCATACTTTCCTATACAAGATACAACTAAGTACATTCTTATGCATATAACAGCAGTTCCGGAAAAAATACGAGATCAGTTATTCAGAAGCACAGAAGTACAAAAACCAAACATCGGTTTGGATTATAACAATGAGCAGTAGTTTGATCTCAATCATGAAGACTTCAAAAGTTGCCTACAAAAATTTAGTAATCTCATCTGTTTTCCTAGTGCGGTGAAGAACATGCAATTAAATGAGAATTGCATTGTTGACAAACTATTTAAGAACCAAACAACATCTAAATGTCAAACTAAAACATTTGACATAACTAACATGTTATGGAAACAGTTGTATGTACAAAACACATGGTTGTTTCTTGTAAAAAGCTACATCACAACATCAGTGATTTGTGATGGACAACGAGAAGAGATATAACTTCGAAGAGTGGGTGTAATTAAAATTTCTGATAACTGTATCATAAAAACACCCAGTAATACATTAGCAGCAAAGAGGACAATAACAATACAAACAGTAGAATCCTTTTCAAAACAATTTGATTTCTCTATAGATATCATAAACACTACCAATACCATATTTAACATAACCAAAGGCGAAGTAATTTCTAGTTCAAAGGACATTCTACAGTTACAACAAATCACAAATTCGGAAAAGGCTTTAGGAGCCCAGTTAGATAACACCATTTGGACCCAAATCACGTCACACACATATATAACTAGCGCAATCACAGCTGCAGTGATTGCGCTAGTTGTATAAGACTCATTATTATGTTGCTAACAGTGTGTTATGCGCCACTGTTGGTCCAGTGCCTACGCAACTTCAAGGGCCGAGCCGATAAACAAACCAGCAAGTCCACCAAGGTCTCCACTGAACTTGGACCGCTGCCGAACTCACAGCAGCTACGGACCAGTATCACCAAAAAACGCAGGGAACCACTATCCAGTCAGATACCACCGAAGAAGCCACCAAGAGGGATACAAAACCTGGCATATGACGAGTCTGACAAAAAACAGACCATATTATTACGAACTGAAGTCCTACCCCGGAGAGGCCCCAGAATGTTCAAACCATTGAACATGTTTTTATTTTTTATAAGCCTTAATGTAGCGTAAAGTTAGAACTAAATTAATATTATATACAATGTAACCAAATACAAGTGTAATAAATTCATCAACGAAACAAGCCAAGTCAACGGCAAAACTAATACCTTTAGTGTTAGCCTAGATGCGTTTATGCGGTTACAGCATTTATCTTAAAGTCCATCGGTCAATATAGGGACGACTCAGCAATAATTCTTCCCCTCTACTGAGCTAAATTTTGTATATAAACTGTACATTTTTCTGAAATAAACGTATTGGAAAGAAGCACTGAGTCGGGTATTACTCCTCCCCTCTACGAAGACCCTACGGACCCTGAAGTACCAGCACCCGCTGACGAGCTGCCCAAAAGCTCCCAGCAACCGCTGGAGGTGCTCTGGAGTACCAGCACCCGCTGACGAGCTGCCCAGAAGTTCCCAGCAACCGCTGGAGGTGCCCTGAAGTACCAGCACCCGCTAACGAGCTGCCCAGAAGTTCTCAGCAACCGCTGGAGGTGCCCTGAAGTACCAGCACCCGCCGACGAGCTGCTCAGAAGTTCCCAGCAACCGCTGGAGGTGCCCTGAAGTACCAGCACCCGCTGACGAGCTGCCCAGAAGTTCCTAGCAACCGCTGGAGGTGCCCTGAAGTACTAGCACCCGCTGACGAGCTGCCCAGAGGTTCCCAGCAACTCCCAGCAACCGCTGGAGGTGCCCTGAAATACCAGCACCCGCTGTCGAGCTGCCCAGAAGTTCTCAGCAAACGCTTGAGGTGCCCTGAAGTCTCAGCTCCCGCTGACGAGCTGCTCAGAAGTTCCCAGCAACCGCTGGAGGTGCCCTGAAGTACCAGCACCCGCTGACGAGCTGCCCAGAAGTTCCCAGCAACCTTTGGACGAGCTGCATGCTCATACCTCCATCCTCTCACTGTGGCCAAGACTACCTTAGCCATTAGTTTCTCATCGGTCCTGTGAGTCTGCTTGACCGACAGTGAGAAAATCCTTCCCTGTGTACATTGCACGCCGTACACGCCCTTGTTTCCTTCCCACCTTCTGTCTGTTACCTTTGGTCTCCTGGTAACATACATCCCGTTTTATATATATATTCATTTTTTACACTTATATGGTTAGGGGACTACACTGTTAGGGCTGACAGGATAACATGCGTGGAAAGGGTCCAAAGTAGGTTCCGTAGGTAAGGGTCGGGAAGGGGTTAGGCTTAGGGATTAGGCTACGTAAATTAGGTAATAGTGAGTTAAACGCGCTATGCTTGTAGTACACCCGTGAGTCCCACACGTAGGGTAAAGTACCAAGCACGGGGTACAAGATGGGCATACGATTTGGTGAGAACCGCTGGTCAGCGGTGGATGCAGACGGCTTCCAACCGCAGTACTAGGAGATCAATGAGGGAGGCCTTTGTCCAGCAGTGGACGTCCTACGGCTGATATGATGATGATGAATAAGCTTTTGTAAATATTTTTTTTTTAATTCTTACCCTATTCTGTTTTGTTTCATTTTATTGTGGTGGTAGGAATTGTAAAGATAAAAAGAACTTAAGTTTTTTTTATTATGTGACACCATTTTATTACAACGTGAAAGTCTTCACTACTTTTCACTACCACCCATCCCTTTATTAAAACTAAAACTGTGTCACAGATAAGTCAACATTATAATGTAATGTTCACCGGTGAAACAGTGCACCGTGTTTCAATAATTAAACATGTAGCCTAATAACAATTCATTCATTTGACAAAGTGGTAGGTTATCCTTTATTACACACCTAAGCATCTTTTTACAAGTTCTGACCGAATTTTCGGCTTGTCCATTACTAGGCGGATGATAAATCGGTGTCGTCATATATTTTATACCGTTACTACTACAAAAGGTTTTAAACTCGAGTGAGTTAATTTTAACATCGTTATCTAATACTATAACAGTTGGAATACCAAAGATTGAAAAAATCGCCTTTAATTTACTAATCAGCGCTTTTGAGGAAACTCCATTATGCATGTGCAAGCAAGGTGGTTGATTCATTCAGCAACTGGGTGGACCATTTGCTGAATGAATCAACCACCACGAGATATAACCGTTTGCCCTACGGTCATGTAATCAATGTGGAGGCGCTGCCACGGCGCTCCGGCGGCGGGCCACGGCGCGGGCGGGGCGCGGGGGGCGCGGCGCGCAGGCCGCCGCACGTCGCGCACGCGTTAATCCACCGCTCGATGTCGGCATCGATCCCTGGCCACCACATCCTCCCTCTGGCATTGCTTTTGGTTTTAATAATACCTAGATGCGTGTCGTGTAATTCTCGTAACATTTTATCTCTAGTGGAGCAAATGGAACGAGCTGCTGCTATTGAACGCGAAGCAGCAATTCAAGAAGGGAGTTTTTAGTGGCATACCCGTTATAGATGTCTTTGCAGACGGTGCATGGAGCAAACGTTGTTATGGTAATAACTATAAAGCAATGTCTGGTGTTGCTGCTATTGTGGGACGAAAATTTGGAGTTCTCTTCATTCGAGTCAAAAATAAATATTGCCTAAAATGTGCAAGAGCAGAGACAAGTAAGGATAAACCCCAAGAACACTTGTGCTATAAAAAAAATATAAGGACCGTCAAGCGGAATGGAAGCAGCGATTATATGCGAGGGTTTTAAGAAATCAATCAACATGTATGGGCTCATATACGGTAACATTGTGGCTGATGGTGAGTCCGCAACCTACGCTAAGATATTAGCATCAAATCCATACGCAGGCTAGTTTCAAAATTAGAATGCCGGAATCACGTTCTGAGAAATATGTGCAACAAGATTCATGCAATAGGCAAATATACTAAATACCCGAATGTACAGAGAAAATTAATCACCTACCCAAAAGCCATGAGCATGAGTGAGAAAAGTCGTTACTACATCCATTGGCCATAATAAAACAATTCCTAGGGAGATAGCTAAGAAACAAATTCACGAAGAATCACCAACTCATTCAAGAAGATGGGAGAACAGCGAAGCCATCATCAGAATTAGTTTCGAGTGAAATATTTGATATACGAGCTAACATATACACCTACAAATATCCTGTCACCCAGTGTTCTCACTGCTGGCGATTCGGTCACGTAACGAGAATGTGTCCATCTATTGATCATTTGTCTGAAATGTGGAGGCCATCGCCAAAACTGCGTAACAAATAAATATAGATGCAATAACTGCGGAGGTAGACACATGGCAATGGCTAAAATATGCCCCATTTTTATAAAGAAAAAGAGGATCCGTGAGCTGATGTCGGAGCTTAATTGCTAGTACAAGAGAGCACTCTCGATGTATGTTCCCTCTACACCCCCGCGGGTTCCACCCCTTAGTACCGGCGATTACCCACTCATTCTACTGAGGACAACTCTTACTGAAACTGAAGATCACTTGACAAGACCTTTAGATCAACCTTCATGTTCTACAGTACCGAAAACCACCGATTCATATGCTAAAATAGTACAATCACAATATAATATAACATCTAAGAACAAAAACAAAAGAAGGAACAAGAATATTTATACAGAAGAAGATAACAGTTCAGACGACTTATGGATGGAATGAGCAGATAATGAGGTCCCAAGTAATTTACCTGATGGTGCTACATCGCAGAAGAAGTTTTCGTGGAAAGAACTATTAACGAGGCTATTTGAAAAAATCGCGGAACAAGAACTATCCTGGGAAGAAAAGATAAAAAGCTGTTGTGCAATTATCTGGAAGTGTCTCATCAACAATAATGAAGTATGTTGCAGAACTGCCGTTTCTAGCTTGTTTGAGTCAATATGGATTTTAGAAATCAAATACAAGCAATTATCATTATACAATGGAACTCGCAAAGTATGTGTAATAAAAGCTTTGATTTTGAGTCAGTCCTGAACCGGGAAAAAGTTCATATAGCTATAATAAGCGAGACATGGTTCGACCCCGGGAGTGATTTCCGCATCCAAGGCATTTTGAGACAGTCCTGAACCGGGAAAAAGTTCATATAGCTATAATAAGCGAGACATGGTTCGACCCCGGGAGTGATTTCCGCATCCAAGGCAAATACATTTTCCACGGGACACGTTATGCTTTCAAAATGAATGCAATCACGATCAACCAATTTTTGCGGGGTACGGAAGGAGTGATTTTTTGCTGTCTTAGTTACGCATACAGCGTGGTCACTGTTTCACAATTCTATAAGATGTTCTATAGTGATTGACGCAGTCGATGAAATTCTATCGATAAAAATGAATGAATGACGAAAAATGTAGGAGTTTGGTTATTTACATATACATTTGAAATTATAGTACCTAAATACGATCGTTTGCCTGTACTTCGTAAAAAAAATATTTTAATAGTGATTTGACCGTTCAGTTCACCCTCATCCACCCACATAATGCCTTTAATTAGCGTTCAAAATTACAATTTTGCTTTATGAATTCCGACAAATAGGATCACTAATTAATAAGATTACGCTGAGGTGCAGCCCCGGCATTACGTACGACACATTGTTACACAGAAACCAATTTAGATAAGGTACAATGTTTGCACGCCAGTATAGGAGCAGGAGTGGGTTCGTTTGTTGTCCGCCAGAGGTACAAATAATAAATAAATAAATAAAGAAGTAGCGAGTAGAAATGTAAGCCTGACTGCAGCACCATTTGAAAAAATTGTTAACGAGTCGTTTGAAAGCATAACTGCAGATGATTGGAAAAAAATGAGTGATCATGTAATCCACGTAGAAGCAAAATACAAAGAAAGAGACAGCATGAGCCAATGAGGTATAGAAAGGTATAGCCAAGGGGAATCGGTAGTCCTCGGCTATCCGAGGATATACGAGATTTACCAATAATTACACAAAAATTGTGTGCGACACGTCATGACGAAGTAGCAAAATGATGGAAATAAGCAGCTGAAGATATGCAAGAAGCTGCTGAAGCTATTGCGTGTGGTGAGGTAAAAGACAATATTGCCATTGTCAGAGTTATAGCTGACTGCTGTTGGTCGAAAAGATCTTACAAAACCAACTATTCTGTTTCGTCGGGTGTCGCTGCTCTTATAAATATATAGGTTTAAAAACTGGGAAAGTTCTTTACATGGACGTAAAAAAAAATATTATGTAGTTTGTGCCCGGGCAGCAGTCAAAGGTCCTGTCCTGCAAACCATAAGTGCCATAAAAATCACATTAGATTTTCGACCAGTATGGAACAATCTGTCATAGTTTAAAACATATATTGTGAGGAGGCAAAACCTGATATATGGTACGCTTATAGCAGACGGTGACGCAAGCACGTTTAAAAAGATATTGGAAAGCAGACCATATCATATTTATCAGGTTAATAAAATCGAATGCACAAACCATCTACTCAGCAACTATACTGTGGAATATGTGTATCCTTAATATGTGTAAAGACACGTCCGTTCCTCTTAATGAGAGGAAGTTGCTTACCCTCGATCGGCAAAGAAGGCTTTGCACAGCCATCAAATGTGCAATCCTTTTTCGAAAAGCGCAGAATCTGACTCAGAATATTTAATGAAATATTTGATTGATGAGCAGATTGTTAATTTGAAAAAAGATATTCTAAACAGTCCGATGCATATCTTTTGCAAATGCTATTACAGTCAGGAAACAGGGAAAACTGAAAAAACGTGTAAAGCACGAAAAAGTCAATGAGGCAACTGCAATTCGGCAACTTTAAGAACCCCGTTGTTCATTTGAAGAATACTTATTTTTTCTGGGAGCATATGTCATTTTTGATGAAGGAATTGTTGAAACAAAATGTCCGATTTCAGCATTCGGAATGAATGTAGATGATGCTATTATATTAAAGAAGTTTTGGAATTCTAACGGGCCTGTCAACCGTCGACACGAGTGGTTTTATCAAATTCAAGGACAGTAACATATCACGCAGAAGAATTTATCTTCGTTGGCTATCTGGACAGTGTCTGCTCGTAGATTTTAGTAGTCATCCAGAGACGTCACGAGGACCTTGGAAACCAGCAGCCCAGACAACGAGTCATTAATCCCGTCTACTCCTTCCATACGTTCCCATTTGTGCTAAAATTGTGTTTTTGTACATTAAAGTGCCGCGTGACCGTTACCGTTACATTTCCCGCGCAGTTAAAAAACGTGAGTACCTTATCTTATTCTATACATAGGCCTTCATAATGGGTAGCGAAGATACATTAGGTGTTCCTGTTTCTTCTGTTTCTCCGGGTTAGTCCCGGAGGGCCCCGATCCCGCAGGGACCCGGTCTTTAGAGAACAATTTCAATCAATTTTATGAGACGTTCTTTTGTTATTTTATCCATTGTTTTCAACTTGTACTGTTATCATAAAATGTACTTACACGTCATAGATATTAATAAAATTCGGAAGATAGGGTGCGTTGACCTAACTCAACAAATGGCCTGTGTTCTGTTACAACTAAACGCAAAGACACGCTTGTGCAATATAGCTACCTAATGAATAACAAAGAGGGAAAAACGTACCCAGACCAAAGTGCACATATATATCGTATATTTCTATATCTGTCTACAAATGTCAAAGAAAGGCAGTATGATTATCAGAAAATTTATACGAGGGCATTGCTTTATTGTTATATTCGAAATCACACAAAAGTACCTCGTAGCAAGCACGTGAAACGCAACCGCCACCGCCGCCGGTCCGACTATGACTGAGGTGTGGGTGGGTTGGGGGTACTGCATGGGATGGGACTGCATTTGAGCCTTACAACTTTCGAGAAGCTAGTAATCCATCTCCCTTTTTTAATTTTATCTAAGTTACACTTAATGATAATGTGTTTGTTTGGTTGGCTTACAGTAGTTCCAAATGTGGAGAAAATATCTACGAAATTATTAAGTAAGTAGATACTTTTGAATAAGTAAAAATGCATTATACATATAATCGCATATTAAATACAATTTAAACAAAACTTAGCTATTTATTTCGGATATCAACATCATAATTTAAATAGGTTTACAGTAGGTATTTTTAATCTTGATTAGTATACTCATATAAATACGACAAATTAGGGCAAAGTAGGGGTAAATATTACAAAATCAAAACTGTATTTGCATATTGTAATTAAATTTAACAACAACTATTTCAAATTCTGAAAAAACTAAATCGCTGCTCTTAAATATAGGTTCAAAAACTGGGAAAGTTCTTTACATGGACGTAAAAAAAATTCTTAAATTCTTAAATTCTTTATTGTACACAAAGAAATAACTTAAAAAAAAAAACATTGTATACTTATTAAAAAATTATATTATAAAATTAAATTATTATATAAAAAAATATGTAGTTTGTGCCCGGGCAGCAGTCAAAGGTCCTGTCCTGCAAACCATAAGTGCCATAAAAATCACATTAGATTTTCGACCAGTATGGAACAATCTGTCATAGTTTAAAACATATACATATGTATATCAAAAAAGCACGCACACAAAGACGGTTTATCTTTTTATATAAAATAAAATAATTGCATTCATTGAGAGAAGGTGGCTTCTTTCTCTTTTTCTCTTTACGTTATTATTTCCACATTTTGAACTCTATTAATGTCTAGTAGGTCTTCAAGGAAGAGGAAGATAAAACTTAAGAAGCCCACTGACTCAGACAGCCAGGCAGGAACCTCTACCAGCATAGCCCAGGAAAATCCCTCTTTCACCATGATGGAGGCGGAGTCAAGCACATCTCTGCTCCATGCGGAAGACTTTGAAAGGGAGATGAGTGGTCTCTCCCAACAGGCAGCAAGTGCAGACAAACTCTCAGATATCCTGATTGAGTTTATTGAGAAAAACAAGTCTAGCTTAAATGATTGGATTAACCTGAATATTGCCTTTTCAGGTTTTAATGCTGTGGAGATGAGGAAGAAGATTGCTTCCAAATTAAACAGCGAGCAGCTTATAATGAGTATAATTGTGGGTCTGATGCGTGGTAACAATGTTACCAGGATTCACAATACAATGAGATCCGTTATGGCAAAGAGAAAGTTTGGAGAAATAGTCAAGGCGGCCAAAATTCAGGACAAAGTTAGGGGGACAAAGTTGGCGTCAAGCTATCCAGAATCATAGCTTGTTTTCCTGAAGTGGTCTGCAGAATTCTTGTTCGGGAAGAGATCCCAATGGCTGTCTCAGCAGAACAAATAAAACGAATCTATGCCGAGTATCCCATGTCGGCAAGACACCAGGCATGTGCGGGTGTAATCCCACACACATTGTCCGAGAGGGATGTTTCAATGGCATTGGACGTATTGATGGTGCCGTTCATGATGACGTCAGAGGTCATAAACACAAGGAATGCTGATTGGAAGTCAAAGACACCCCTTGGTAAGGCTGAGTCTTCAGTCACTTTCCTCCAAAATGCATTTAATTCCCAGAGACTCCTCCATGCCACTAGCATCGGAATGATAGTTGGGGATGGGCAGCTAACAACAGTATGGAAAACAGCAGCTGGGCATGCTAAAGCATGGATGTCTTCAAAATACGGCTATTGTTTCCAAGAGTGAGCTATATGCTAATCATGACAACACATGTACATTATTGTTATCTAAGTAGGTTTAGTGTCATTATATAGGATAGAGTGTGTATTTAATGTAATCAATGTAGTTAATTATGTCATAAATTAGGAGATAATTGAATGTATATAACCTTAGGTCAATATAGAGTAGAATGTATAATAGAACTAGTTTTAATTAGATTAAAAATAAAAATTAAAAAAAAAAATATTGTGAGGAGGCAAAACCTGATGTATGGTACGCTTATAGCAGACGGTGACGCAAGCACGTTTAAAAAAATATTGGAAAGCAGACCATATCACATTTATCAGGTAAATAAAATCGAATGCACAAACCATCTACTCAGCAACTATACTGTGGAATGATCCTTAATATGTGTAAAGACACGTCCGTTCCTCTTAATGAGAGGAAGTTGCTTACCCTCGATCGGCAAAGAAGGCTTTGCACAGCCATCAAATGTGCAATCCTTTTTCGAAAAGCGCAGAATCTGACTCAGAATATGTAATGAAATATTTGATTGATGAGCAGATTGTTCATTTGAAAAAAGATATTCTAAACAGTCCGATGCATATCTTTTGCTTGCGAATGTTTTTCCCCAATTTATTCTACGCCGAACGCTAAACAGAATATTTTGAAATGAACCCAAACAACGAAAAGAAGATTTACACTCAAGATGAAATCAAAAAACTAGCCCCAGGCTATAGAGGTTAACCGGAAAAATTTGATCCTAGTAAAATAGGAAAGAAGTCCGCACCTCAACAACAAAAGAAGGGAGGACCAGCTACCCCAGCAGTCACCCCTCCAACAGCTTTAGACAAAGCAGCGAAGCCAACTCCACCTAAGAACAGTCCTTTATGGGCTGACTCTGTGTTTGGAATCGACGTTGCCGTCAGAGAGCTACACGTCAATCAGGAAGTCACCCCGTCATACAAGCGTCTCCCAGATATTGTCGAGAAAGTCTACTCCGCCATAGGAGGAGATGACCAAAATCAAAACAAACAACTCACGAAAGGAATGTTGATGTACTATTCAACTGCACTTTGGGCACGTTTGTTGGATATCAAGGCCAAGCGTGGAAACACAAACTTGACCTTCGAAGAACTCGAGTTCTGCAAAGCAGTGATGCAGCACGAGTATAACGTACCGCAGCCGATCTATCTGTTCCTAAAAGGAATTGGTGAAGTCAAGGATGCAACAGGTAAAACTGTGCACCTCGCGAATCACCAGCTTCCAGTAACAGTAGCTCAAGGCTTTGGTGGTTACCACTCAAATGCTGTTAACGAAGCAACACACAACCTCTACGAAGAGGTGCCTTCCGTAGGCATCTGTGGAGACGTTGTGATGGCAGAAGCATCAGAAGCGGTACAAGCAGTACCAAACTTCAGAGTACTTCCACAAAATACCAGAGCAACCCGCGCATTGTGTGGGAACTTTGGACCAATTGGAGCACGGAAAGAGGAAGTCCGCATCCTATTACAATCAATAGGTGTAACGGCTACTCAATTCGATGAAACGATTGGAAGAACGCGTCTCAACATCAATCTGTTGCAGAAGGTCAGCGATTACTTAGCGGGATCCCCAACATTCCGCAACGAAAAAGTAAAGGTTGAAGCCTTAACAATAGAAGGTGATAGTGCGCAACTCATCAAGTCTTTACCGACTAATGAGAACGTCGATCCGCAAGCGCGATGGACTAACCTGGTTATCAGGCCGGTATCATCAAACGCGAACACGGTGACGACATTTGGAGCCACATACATCATGGGCTACCAACTACAAAAGCAAGCGGTTGCAGACAGTAACGCCAATTGGTGTTGTGTAGAGCAAGCGAATGCTAACATTCCTTGGGTCATCCCCGACCTTTGGATAGCGAACAGGAACGATCGCAGAATTCTGCCACCAGGGATGGAGATAGAGAGGTTTGCCTCAATATCTGATTCTCAAAGGAACATAGAAACACAGACAGTCAAAGCACTAAGAGTAGGCGGAAGAAGTATGTTATAGTTTAGAATAGGAAGACACAGTAAAACATATTAAAATAGATCGGAACACGATACGCGGATATAGGTAAGAGAGGCGTGCGCTCCGCGTCGGTAACTGTGGCAACTGGACGAGTGGTCGCCGGCGCCGGGGCTCGGCGCAGCCCGACTAGACCCGAGCACTCCCGAAGGCTCGCGTCGGTACCGAGGTTGAATGACAATTCAGCATTTACTGCATACTACTGGTATCGCGCGGCTGTGCTTGTGAATAAGTTATTTGTGTAGTGCAGTTATATACTATAAAATTAATAAGTACCTGTAGTGTATAGAACTACTTTGTAATATCTATAATATATTCATGTGACATGCACAATATGTATGTCTATTATATCTGTCGTCTCAAGCTACGCACTCGCGGAGGTGTGGGACGGAGCGAGGTGAATGGAGTGATTCGGCGTCCAACCGACATGGAAGTAAGACGAGTGCGTGGGCCAGTGAGCCGATATTAAATATATTCATATTGTAAGTTTTTACAAACTTACATCATTATAGTGAACACTACAGTGTCATACAATTTTAGGGCCAAGTACAGCCCAGGAAAAACCAATATAGCGGATCCACTTTCAAGATTATGTAAACTGGATGTAAATCCTTCGAAAGTATTAGAAGATTGTGTTCAATCGATTACCGAGAACTCAATGCCAGTTGCTATATTCATATTGTGCATATCACATTAATATATTATAGATATTACAAAGTAGTTCTATACACTACATCTCATCCTCGTCGCCACTGTAGTGTTCAATATAATATTGTAAGTATTTACAAACTTACATCATTATAGTGAACACTACAGTGACACTGGACGGTAAAGGAGAAAGATAGCGAGGAAGGCTTGAAGTCTAATGAGGAAGACACATACTAAATCACACCAATCAAGTATTTAATTTATTATGTATCTTCCTCATTAGACTTCAAGCCTTCCTCGCTATCTTTCTCCTTTACCGTCCAGTGTCCTTCTATTCTTTTCAGATGAAGTACGTTTCGTCTCACCTGTTGACCAGTTTCATCATTTCGGAGAACTATGTCACCTCCATTTAGCTGTCTGAACCGTGTGTGATTCCGGTTCGTAGTTAAGGCTCAACTTGTTGGTATTATTCATATTTTTGGCGTACACCTTATCGCCAACCTCTAGATTAGATTCAATAGATTTTCTCTTTCTATCTGTAAACTTCTTCCCTTTCTCTTTTTGTTCCCTGTCTTTGTCAATCATTTCCAAATCTTCTTTGTATTCCAAATCTGTCTTTGTGAATCTGGTTTGTATGTCAAATCTTGTATCATTGGTAATTTATCGCGAAACTGACGCCGGAAGAATAATTCACCTGGTGTCTTTTCCGTAACTGTATGTGGTGTACTATTGTACATTACCATATATTCCCTGAAAGTTGGCTCACGAACTGTCTGCCATTATCTACGGTAATAGAAACTGGGTTCCCAAGTCTGCTAAATATATCTTTTAAAATTCAGATAATTTCTGTACTTGTAATGGTTCTGCATATCTTGACTTCCTTGTATCTCGTGTAAGTCTACCACTACTAGAATATAATCTCCACTTGGTAATGGACCCATGAGATCAAGGGCTAAGTCAATCCACGGTTCTGTTGGTAAGTCTCTTCGCTTTAAGGGATTGGGTGCACTAGGAACAGATACTAAAATGCAGCCTCTACAGGTCTTGCATATATTTCCTGCATCTTTATCGCATTTTGGCCACCATACATTGGTTCTTAGTCTACCTTTCATCGCAACGATACATGGGTGGCCTTCGTGTGCGGCTTTTAAAACTTTTTCGCGTAATACTTTTGGTATTACAATCTTTGTCCCTCTCAAAAGGATGCCCTCCTGAAAGCATAGCTCATGCTGAAACAGTTTATAGGTTTTGATTGAGTCATCCCAAATGTCATTATATGTATATACCTTCTTTCACTTTTTAAATGTCCGCATCTACTTTTGAGCTTTCTGTAATTCCTTGCAATGATATAGCAACTGGCATTGAGTTCTCGGTAATCGATTGAACACAATCTTCTAATACTTTCGAAGGATTTACATCCAGTTTACATAATCTTGAAAGTGGATCCGCTATATTGGTTTTTCCTGGGCTGTACTTGGCCCTAAAATTGTATGACTGTAACCTTAACACCCATCTTTCAATTCTAGCGCAGGGTTTTGATTTTGGGGCAAATATATGTATGTATGTAACTTCCAAGGGTTTATGGTCTGTTACCAATTCAAACACTTTTCCTTGGAGAAACATATCAAAATGTTCGACTGCCCATACTAATGCCAGCGCTTCTTTTTCTGTTTGGCAATAGCGACGTTCACTAGTACTAAGTGTTTTGTTACCAAAAGCAATGATCCTTGGTCCATCCTTATCAATTTGTACTAGCACAGCACCCAGACCTACGGGGCTTGCGTCAGCTATCACCATTGTTTTGTCATGAGGATTATAGTACCCTAGATTTGGTATATTAATAATGGACGATTTAAGTGCACCGAAGGATTTTTTTTTTAATTTTTTTTTATCTCGCCCCACATATGTTGGATATTTGTATTTCTGCCACATTTGCGTCGAAGCAATTCTTTGAGTGGCTCTGTAACAGTAGCTAGATGGGATCCATTTTCCTACATAATTCACCAAACCTAAAAAGCTTTGTAATTCCGAAATATTGACCGGAGCCCGAAAGTCTTTTATAGCTGATATATATCTTTTCAGTGGTTTTATTCCATGTTCTGAAAGTTCATGCCCTAAAAATGAACTTTTTGGACTGCGAAGATACATTTTTCATATTTCAGCTGCACATTGTTCTCATTTAAGACCGTTTTTACTTTTTTTTTTTTCTTGCATCATGCTCTTCCTTATCTTTGCCAAATACTAATATATATCATCTATAAAATTAATAACACCTTCGCATTTCAAGAGGATTATTTCTAAGGTTTTTTGAAAAATTTCCGGTGCATCATTCGTTTGTATCTTATGTGCCTTGAATCAGGATGAAGCTCA
The DNA here is from genome assembly GCA_963082625.1 of Pasiphila rectangulata. Lineage (NCBI taxonomy): Eukaryota > Metazoa > Arthropoda > Insecta > Lepidoptera > Geometridae > Pasiphila > Pasiphila rectangulata. Next base: position 8,893,902 of record OY720253.1, read on the forward strand.
ATGTGATGAAACGCGTCTTGTATATCCAGCTTACTAAATATTTTCGCGTCTCTTACTTTGGGTAAAAGCTGGTCCATCGTTGGTAGCGGATGGTTTTCACGTTGTATAGCCATATTGGCTCGCATATCGACACACAGCCGTATATCTCCATTGTCTTTCAATACTGGAACTATAGGCGAGATCCAGCTAGAGAGACCTTTGACTTCATCTCATATATCTTTTTGTAGTAGCTCGTCGAGTTTATTTTCAACTTTTTCTTCCAGTGGTATGGGTATTCTCCGATATGGCTGAGAAACTGCGTGAACTGTTTCATCTATGGGAATAGTTACCAAAACATCTTTGAAGGCATTCTTTGAACATTTTTGGGGAATTCTTTGATCACAACTCTGTTGACATCTAACCTAATTTGAAGTACACCAAGTGAGGTTGCAGTTATGCGTCCCAATAGGTCTCGCGTTCCATTTTCAATTACATAGAATGTTGCATTTAATTATTTTTGTGATAGCTTTATTTGAGCTTGAAATGAGCCCAAAAGTTTCAACGGGTTCTTGCTTCCGTATGCTACGAATGTTTTGCCAGGATTTGAATTTTTATTGGTAATTCTTGCGTTTGTTTCTTTCATTGCTCGTGTGCGGCTTTTAAAACTTTTTCGCGTAATATTTTTGGTATTACAATCTTGGACCAAGGATCATTGCTTTTGGTAACAAAACACTTAGTACTAGTGAACGTCGCTATTGCCAAACAGAAAAAGAAGCGCTGGCATTAGTATGGGCAGTAGAACACAATCATGGAAAGGTAAAAATCCTAAACAGAACACGGAAAATGTCTGCAGTAGATGCGGAAGTTTTAAGCACACGAGCCGTGACAAAAATTGTCCCGCTAAAGGAAAATCATGTTTAAAATGCGGACTGATAGGACACTTTCGCGTCCAGTGCCGTACAAAACAATCCGAAAAACGAAAACCAGATGAAAGACCTAAAAACGATACCATAAAAAAAAAGAAAATATGCAATAATGTCGAAGAAACCGCAAATATTTCCAGTAATGATAATGGAATCGATTACATTTTTAATGTAGAAGATGATGCAAAAGTTTCATGCAATATTGGAGGAACTAAAGTAGAAATGTTGGTTGATTCGGGTTGCAAACATAATTTGATAACAGATAAAACTTGGAAGGCAATGAAAGAAACAAACGCAAGAATTTAAAACGTTTTGCACAGAAAGAAACATAAGACTATATAATACGATTCCCTACTGGCCCCAACAAAATGGGGAAGTTGAGCGTCAAAATCGGGACATACTCAAACGTTTAAAGATTTCTCAAGCTGAAAAGAAAAATTGGAAGGAAGCTCTCAGGGAATATATGGTAATGTACAATAGTACACCACATACAGTTACGGGAAAGACACCAGGTGAATTATTCTTCCGGCGTCAGTTTCGCGATAAATTACCAATGATACAAGATTTGACATACAAACCAGAAGATTTGGAAATGATTGACAAAGACAGGGAACAAAAAGAGAAAGGGAAGGAGTATACAGATAGAAAGAGAAAAGCTATTGAATCTAATCTAGAGGTTGGCGATAAGGTGTACGTCAAAAATATGAATAAGACCAACAAGTTGAGCCTTAACTACGAACCGGAATTACACACGGTTCAGACAGCTAATGGAGGTGACATAGTTCTCCGAAATGATGAAACTGGTCAACAGGTGAGACGAAACGTACTTCATCTGAAAAGAGTAGAAGGACACTGGACGGTAAAAGAGAAAGATAGCGAGGAAGGCTTGAAGTCTAATGAGGAAGATACATAATAAATTAAATACTTGATTGGTGTGATTATTTAGTATGTGTCTTTATTTTAGGTTGAATCAATCCTAATAAAAATAACTAATATTGATTCTAATTTTATCTTGTTTCATTTACTAAATTATAACAAGGGAGGGATGTAGTGTATAGAACTACTTTGTAATATCTATAATATATTAATGTGACATGCACAATATGTATATCTATTATATCTGTCGTCTCAGCCACGTACTCGCGGAGGTGTGGAACGGGGTGAGGTGAATGGGATTCATTGGGCGTCCAACCGACATAGAAGTAAGACGAGTGCGTGGGCCAGTGAGCCGATATTAAATATATTCATATTGTATGTATTTACATACTTACATCATTATAGTGTAGAAGAAGTCAAAGATCCAGCTAGAGGGACCTTTGACTTCTTCTATTATATCTTTTTGTAGTAGCTCGTCGAGTTTATTTTCAACTTTTTCTTCCAGTGGTATGGGTATTCAAAGGTCCCTCTAGCTGGATCTCGCCTATAGTTCCAGTATTGAAAGACAATGGAGATATACGGCTGTGTGTCGATATGCGTCGAGCCAATATGGCTATACAACGTGAAAACCATCCACTACCAACGATGGACCAGCTTTTACCCAAAGTAAGAGACGCGAAAATATTTAGTAAGCTGGATATACAAGACGCGTTTCATCACATTGAGCTTCATCCCGATTCAAGACTGGCTGTAAATCCTTCAAAAGTATTAGAAGATTGTGTTCAATCGATTACCGAGAACTCAATGCCAGTTGCTATATCATTGCAAGAAATAACAGAAAGCTCAAAAGTAGTTCTATACACTACATCCCAGGATGTCTTCCCAGCAAACTGGACGGAGTAGCCAAGTTCAGCGTGGTAATCCCGCTAGCGGCACTCAAAACCGTGGCCGAAGTAATAATTCCGGTACACGTAGTCAACGTCGGGCCTACGAATTTCAACAAAACAAGGCTTTCGATGAGGATTGGGCGCAAGCTAAAGAGTTTGAAGAGCGCCCCCCAAAACCAAGGGGTCAGACACAACGAAGTGCGGCCTGGAAGAATAAAAGCCAGGAGAAGAAGCCGGTTGAGAAGAAGGACGCAGCAGCGTCATACGATTTTCGGGCCAAGGAAGAAACGGCGCCAATAGATGAACCGTTATACGATTTGGGCCCGCACTCGAGTTCCATTCCGGTGCAAGAAAGTTACTCACAAAACTTTGAGTTTTCTGGATACGTCGATCAAGTTGAAAGAACTTATGAGCTGATGCGAGGCATAGATCCCCGTTTGGACCGGAGGATGCCTTTCTCCATGTTCCAGCACTCAATGACGACGATTTTAAACTGCTATTTGATGGATCTCACATTGGAGAACGGAGAGCGTAAGATGGGTTCGGGGAAATTCCAGGACCTGTTGCCTGAGGACCTTTGCATCCCTGAGAACCTCTTCCACTTCATTGCGAACATCGGCAACACTACCACCGTCAACGGTGAAGAGATTAAGTTCAATCTCCCGGACATCGCAGTACCTCAACCACAAGCTGAAGAAGTACCAGCTGGTTCATTCGGTCCTATCAACGCAGATACTCACAATGTCTACGAGTGCTATATATCTCCGTTAGTGACCATGAATCGTGTCCTAAATTCTCGACGAGCGCAAGGAGCCGCTGAAATTCCACCCCTTCCCGCTGTTATGATTCCAGCTGGTGGAGTACCGAATGAAAATCTATTAGGACACGGCCCTCCTGATATCTTACAGCTCGAAGCTAGAGCTAGGATAGAGGGCTTTGAATTTCCGGAGGGTGACTCCGAAGTCGCGAAACTGACGCCGGAAGAATAATTCACCTGGTGTCTTTTCCGTAACTGTATGTGGTGTACTATTGTACATTACCATATATTCCCTGAAAGTTGGCTCACGAACTGTCTGCCTATAGCTTCCAGTGCATTTGCCTCAGCCACTATGTCATTAAGTGTGATGTTATAACCTGTCTTTAAAATCCTCTTCCTGAGCTCGTCTGACTTACACTTTTCATCTAATTGATCTATTAAGTGTTCGGGCCTCCAAAATGAAGCAAACTAACTCGTTTTTTTTTTTTTTTTTTGTTGCAGAATCTATGTCTGCTGCCTCCAAATAAATATATAACCCCTTTTCCATCGTTCTCTTCCCGTAAGGGGTAATTGTGATGCTGTGTTGAGCGAGGACTTTTGCTCAATCACCTTCTACCCTATCTAGCTGGTAGGTAAAAATTACGTTTGACGTAATTATCAATGGCTGTTGTCCTTAAGCCACCGGGTGCATGGGAGATGAACTTCATGACCCTAATCGCTGGATTATTAACGCCGATGGTAGGGAGAAATGGGGCTACCATGTTGAAATTAGAATTTGAAGTGGCGTTCCAGCCGTTGGGAATTGCTCCTGTCAAACCAGAAGATTTGGAAATGATTGACAAAGACAGGGAACAAAAAGAGAAAGGGAAGGAGTATACAGATAGAAAGAGAAAAGCTATTGAATCTAATCTAGAGGTTGGCGATAAGGTGTACGTCAAAAATATGAATAAGACCAACAAGTTGAGCCTTAACTACGAACCGGAATTACACACGGTTCAGACAGCTAATGGAGGTGACATAGTTCTCCGAAATGATGAAACTGGTCAACAGGTGAGACGAAACGTACTTCATCTGAAAAGAGTAGAAGGACACTGGACGGTAAAAGAGAAAGATAGCGAGGAAGGCTTGAAGTCTAATGAGGAAGATACATAATAAATTAAATACTTGATTGGTGTGATTATTTAGTATGTGTCTTTATTTTAGGTTGAATCAATCCTAATAAAAATAACTAATATTGATTCTAATTTTATCTTGTTTCATTTACTAAATTATAACAAGGGAGGGATGTAGTGTATAGAACTACTTTGTAATATCTATAATATATTAATGTGACATGCACAATATGTATATCTATTATATCTGTCGTCTCAGCCACGTACTCGCGGAGGTGTGGAACGGGGTGAGGTGAATGGGATTCATTGGGCGTCCAACCGACATAGAAGTAAGACGAGTGCGTGGGCCAGTGAGCCGATATTAAATATATTCATATTGTATGTATTTACATACTTACATCATTATAGTGTAGAAGAAGTCAAAGATCCAGCTAGAGGGACCTTTGACTTCTTCTATTATATCTTTTTGTAGTAGCTCGTCGAGTTTATTTTCAACTTTTTCTTCCAGTGGTATGGGTATTCAAAGGTCCCTCTAGCTGGATCTCGCCTATAGTTCCAGTATTGAAAGACAATGGAGATATACGGCTGTGTGTCGATATGCGTCGAGCCAATATGGCTATACAACGTGAAAACCATCCACTACCAACGATGGACCAGCTTTTACCCAAAGTAAGAGACGCGAAAATATTTAGTAAGCTGGATATACAAGACGCGTTTCATCACATTGAGCTTCATCCCGATTCAAGACTGGCTGTAAATCCTTCAAAAGTATTAGAAGATTGTGTTCAATCGATTACCGAGAACTCAATGCCAGTTGCTATATCATTGCAAGAAATAACAGAAAGCTCAAAAGTAGTTCTATACACTACATCCCAGGATGTCTTCCCAGCAAACTGGACGGAGTAGCCAAGTTCAGCGTGGTAATCCCGCTAGCGGCACTCAAAACCGTGGCCGAAGTAATAATTCCGGTACACGTAGTCAACGTCGGGCCTACGAATTTCAACAAAACAAGGCTTTCGATGAGGATTGGGCGCAAGCTAAAGAGTTTGAAGAGCGCCCCCCAAAACCAAGGGGTCAGACACAACGAAGTGCGGCCTGGAAGAATAAAAGCCAGGAGAAGAAGCCGGTTGAGAAGAAGGACGCAGCAGCGTCATACGATTTTCGGGCCAAGGAAGAAACGGCGCCAATAGATGAACCGTTATACGATTTGGGCCCGCACTCGAGTTCCATTCCGGTGCAAGAAAGTTACTCACAAAACTTTGAGTTTTCTGGATACGTCGATCAAGTTGAAAGAACTTATGAGCTGATGCGAGGCATAGATCCCCGTTTGGACCGGAGGATGCCTTTCTCCATGTTCCAGCACTCAATGACGACGATTTTAAACTGCTATTTGATGGATCTCACATTGGAGAACGGAGAGCGTAAGATGGGTTCGGGGAAATTCCAGGACCTGTTGCCTGAGGACCTTTGCATCCCTGAGAACCTCTTCCACTTCATTGCGAACATCGGCAACACTACCACCGTCAACGGTGAAGAGATTAAGTTCAATCTCCCGGACATCGCAGTACCTCAACCACAAGCTGAAGAAGTACCAGCTGGTTCATTCGGTCCTATCAACGCAGATACTCACAATGTCTACGAGTGCTATATATCTCCGTTAGTGACCATGAATCGTGTCCTAAATTCTCGACGAGCGCAAGGAGCCGCTGAAATTCCACCCCTTCCCGCTGTTATGATTCCAGCTGGTGGAGTACCGAATGAAAATCTATTAGGACACGGCCCTCCTGATATCTTACAGCTCGAAGCTAGAGCTAGGATAGAGGGCTTTGAATTTCCGGAGGGTGACTCCGAAGTCGCGAAACTGACGCCGGAAGAATAATTCACCTGGTGTCTTTTCCGTAACTGTATGTGGTGTACTATTGTACATTACCATATATTCCCTGAAAGTTGGCTCACGAACTGTCTGCCTATAGCTTCCAGTGCATTTGCCTCAGCCACTATGTCATTAAGTGTGATGTTATAACCTGTCTTTAAAATCCTCTTCCTGAGCTCGTCTGACTTACACTTTTCATCTATTTGATCTATTAAGTGTTCGGGCCTCCAAAATGAAGCAAACTAACTCGTTTTTTTTTTTTTTTTTTTTGTTGCAGAATCTATGTCTGCTGCCTCCAAATAAATATATAATCCCCTTTTCCATCGTTCTCTTCCCGTAAGGGGTAATTGTGATGCTGTGTTGAGCGAGGACTTTTGCTCAATAACCTTCTACTCTATCTAGCTGGTAGGTAAAAATTACGTTTGACGTAATTATCAATGGCTGTTGTCCTTAAGCCACCGGGTGCATGGGAGATGAACTTCATGACCCTAATCGCTGGATTATTAACGCCGATGGTAGGGAGAAATGGGGCTACCATGTTGAAATTAGAATTTGAAGTGGCGTTCCAGCCGTTGGGAATTGCTCCTGTCAAACCAGAAGATTTGGAAATGATTGACAAAGACAGGGAACAAAAAGAGAAAGGGAAGGAGTATACAGATAGAAAGAGAAAAGCTATTGAATCTAATCTAGAGGTTGGCGATAAGGTGTACGTCAAAAATATGAATAAGACCAACAAGTTGAGCCTTAACTACGAACCGGAATTACACACGGTTCAGACAGCTAATGGAGGTGACATAGTTCTCCGAAATGATGAAACTGGTCAACAGGTGAGACGAAACGTACTTCATCTGAAAAGAGTAGAAGGACACTGGACGGTAAAAGAGAAAGATAGCGAGGAAGGCTTGAAGTCTAATGAGGAAGATACATAATAAATTAAATACTTGATTGGTGTGATTATTTAGTATGTGTCTTTATTTTAGGTTGAATCAATCCTAATAAAAATAACTAATATTGATTCTAATTTTATCTTGTTTCATTTACTAAATTATAACAAGGGAGGGATGTAGTGTATAGAACTACTTTGTAATATCTATAATATATTAATGTGACATGCACAATATGTATATCTATTATATCTGTCGTCTCAGCCACGTACTCGCGGAGGTGTGGAACGGGGTGAGGTGAATGGGATTCATTGGGCGTCCAACCGACATAGAAGTAAGACGAGTGCGTGGGCCAGTGAGCCGATATTAAATATATTCATATTGTATGTATTTACATACTTACATCATTATAGTGTAGAAGAAGTCAAAGATCCAGCTAGAGGGACCTTTGACTTCTTCTATTATATCTTTTTGTAGTAGCTCGTCGAGTTTATTTTCAACTTTTTCTTCCAGTGGTATGGGTATTCAAAGGTCCCTCTAGCTGGATCTCGCCTATAGTTCCAGTATTGAAAGACAATGGAGATATACGGCTGTGTGTCGATATGCGTCGAGCCAATATGGCTATACAACGTGAAAACCATCCACTACCAACGATGGACCAGCTTTTACCCAAAGTAAGAGACGCGAAAATATTTAGTAAGCTGGATATACAAGACGCGTTTCATTACATTGAGCTTCATCCCGATTCAAGACTGGCTGTAAATCCTTCAAAAGTATTAGAAGATTGTGTTCAATCGATTACCGAGAACTCAATGCCAGTTGCTATATCATTGCAAGAAATAACAGAAAGCTCAAAAGTAGTTCTATACACTACATCCCAGGATGTCTTCCCAGCAAACTGGACGGAGTAGCCAAGTTCAGCGTGGTAATCCCGCTAGCGGCACTCAAAACCGTGGCCGAAGTAATAATTCCGGTACACGTAGTCAACGTCGGGCCTACGAATTTCAACAAAACAAGGCTTTCGATGAGGATTGGGCGCAAGCTAAAGAGTTTGAAGAGCGCCCCCCAAAACCAAGGGGTCAGACACAACGAAGTGCGGCCTGGAAGAATAAAAGCCAGGAGAAGAAGCCGGTTGAGAAGAAGGACGCAGCAGCGTCATACGATTTTCGGGCCAAGGAAGAAACGGCGCCAATAGATGAACCGTTATACGATTTGGGCCCGCACTCGAGTTCCATTCCGGTGCAAGAAAGTTACTCACAAAACTTTGAGTTTTCTGGATACGTCGATCAAGTTGAAAGAACTTATGAGCTGATGCGAGGCATAGATCCCCGTTTGGACCGGAGGATGCCTTTCTCCATGTTCCAGCACTCAATGACGACGATTTTAAACTGCTATTTGATGGATCTCACATTGGAGAACGGAGAGCGTAAGATGGGTTCGGGGAAATTCCAGGACCTGTTGCCTGAGGACCTTTGCATCCCTGAGAACCTCTTCCACTTCATTGCGAACATCGGCAACACTACCACCGTCAACGGTGAAGAGATTAAGTTCAATCTCCCGGACATCGCAGTACCTCAACCACAAGCTGAAGAAGTACCAGCTGGTTCATTCGGTCCTATCAACGCAGATACTCACAATGTCTACGAGTGCTATATATCTCCGTTAGTGACCATGAATCGTGTCCTAAATTCTCGACGAGCGCAAGGAGCCGCTGAAATTCCACCCCTTCCCGCTGTTATGATTCCAGCTGGTGGAGTACCGAATGAAAATCTATTAGGACACGGCCCTCCTGATATCTTACAGCTCGAAGCTAGAGCTAGGATAGAGGGCTTTGAATTTCCGGAGGGTGACTCCGAAGTCGCGAAACTGACGCCGGAAGAATAATTCACCTGGTGTCTTTTCCGTAACTGTATGTGGTGTACTATTGTACATTACCATATATTCCCTGAAAGTTGGCTCACGAACTGTCTGCCTATAGCTTCCAGTGCATTTGCCTCAGCCACTATGTCATTAAGTGTGATGTTATAACCTGTCTTTAAAATCCTCTTCCTGAGCTCGTCTGACTTACACTTTTCATCTATTTGATCTATTAAGTGTTCGGGCCTCCAAAATGAAGCAAACTAACTCGTTTTTTTTTTTTTTTTTTGTTGCAGAATCTATGTCTGCTGCCTCCAAATAAATATATAATCCCCTTTTCCATCGTTCTCTTCCCGTAAGGGGTAATTGTGATGCTGTGTTGAGCGAGGACTTTTGCTCAATCACCTTCTACCCTATCTAGCTGGTAGGTAAAAATTACGTTTGACGTAATTATCAATGGCTGTTGTCCTTAAGCCACCGGGTGCATGGGAGATGAACTTCATGACCCTAATCGCTGGATTATTAACGCCGATGGTAGGGAGAAATGGGGCTACCATGTTGAAATTAGAATTTGAAGTGGCGTTCCAGCCGTTGGGAATTGCTCCTGTCAAACCAGAAGATTTGGAAATGATTGACAAAGACAGGGAACAAAAAGAGAAAGGGAAGGAGTATACAGATAGAAAGAGAAAAGCTATTGAATCTAATCTAGAGGTTGGCGATAAGGTGTACGTCAAAAATATGAATAAGACCAACAAGTTGAGCCTTAACTACGAACCGGAATTACACACGGTTCAGACAGCTAATGGAGGTGACATAGTTCTCCGAAATGATGAAACTGGTCAACAGGTGAGACGAAACGTACTTCATCTGAAAAGAGTAGAAGGCCACTGGACGGTAAAAGAGAAAGATAGCGAGGAAGGCTTGAAGTCTAATGAGGAAGATACATAATAAATTAAATACTTGATTGGTGTGATTATTTAGTATGAGTCTTTATTTTAGGTTGAATCAATCCTAATAAAAATAACTAATATTGATTCTAATTTTATCTTGTTTCATTTACTAAATTATAACAAGGGAGGGATGTAGTGTATAGAACTACTTTGTAATATCTATAATATATTAATGTGACATGCACAATATGTATATCTATTATATCTGTCGTCTCAGCCACGTACTCGCGGAGGTGTGGAACGGGGTGAGGTGAATGGGATTCATTGGGCGTCCAACCGACATAGAAGTAAGACGAGTGCGTGGGCCAGTGAGCCGATATTAAATATATTCATATTGTATGTATTTACATACTTACATCATTATAGTGTAGAAGAAGTCAAAGATCCAGCTAGAGGGACCTTTGACTTCTTCTATTATATCTTTTTGTAGTAGCTCGTCGAGTTTATTTTCAACTTTTTCTTCCAGTGGTATGGGTATTCAAAGGTCCCTCTAGCTGGATCTCGCCTATAGTTCCAGTATTGAAAGACAATGGAGATATACGGCTGTGTGTCGATATGCGTCGAGCCAATATGGCTATACAACGTGAAAACCATCCACTACCAACGATGGACCAGCTTTTACCCAAAGTAAGAGACGCGAAAATATTTAGTAAGCTGGATATACAAGACGCGTTTCATCACATTGAGCTTCATCCCGATTCAAGACTGGCTGTAAATCCTTCAAAAGTATTAGAAGATTGTGTTCAATCGATTACCGAGAACTCAATGCCAGTTGCTATATCATTGCAAGAAATAACAGAAAGCTCAAAAGTAGTTCTATACACTACATCCCAGGATGTCTTCCCAGCAAACTGGACGGAGTAGCCAAGTTCAGCGTGGTAATCCCGCTAGCGGCACTCAAAACCGTGGCCGAAGTAATAATTCCGGTACACGTAGTCAACGTCGGGCCTACGAATTTCAACAAAACAAGGCTTTCGATGAGGATTGGGCGCAAGCTAAAGAGTTTGAAGAGCGCCCCCCAAAACCAAGGGGTCAGACACAACGAAGTGCGGCCTGGAAGAATAAAAGCCAGGAGAAGAAGCCGGTTGAGAAGAAGGACGCAGCAGCGTCATACGATTTTCGGGCCAAGGAAGAAACGGCGCCAATAGATGAACCGTTATACGATTTGGGCCCGCACTCGAGTTCCATTCCGGTGCAAGAAAGTTACTCACAAAACTTTGAGTTTTCTGGATACGTCGATCAAGTTGAAAGAACTTATGAGCTGATGCGAGGCATAGATCCCCGTTTGGACCGGAGGATGCCTTTCTCCATGTTCCAGCACTCAATGACGACGATTTTAAACTGCTATTTGATGGATCTCACATTGGAGAACGGAGAGCGTAAGATGGGTTCGGGGAAATTCCAGGACCTGTTGCCTGAGGACCTTTGCATCCCTGAGAACCTCTTCCACTTCATTGCGAACATCGGCAACACTACCACCGTCAACGGTGAAGAGATTAAGTTCAATCTCCCGGACATCGCAGTACCTCAACCACAAGCTGAAGAAGTACCAGCTGGTTCATTCGGTCCTATCAACGCAGATACTCACAATGTCTACGAGTGCTATATATCTCCGTTAGTGACCATGAATCGTGTCCTAAATTCTCGACGAGCGCAAGGAGCCGCTGAAATTCCACCCCTTCCCGCTGTTATGATTCCAGCTGGTGGAGTACCGAATGAAAATCTATTAGGACACGGCCCTCCTGATATCTTACAGCTCGAAGCTAGAGCTAGGATAGAGGGCTTTGAATTTCCGGAGGGTGACTCCGAAGTCGCGAAACTGACGCCGGAAGAATAATTCACCTGGTGTCTTTTCCGTAACTGTATGTGGTGTACTATTGTACATTACCATATATTCCCTGAAAGTTGGCTCACGAACTGTCTGCCTATAGCTTCCAGTGCATTTGCCTCAGCCACTATGTCATTAAGTGTGATGTTATAACCTGTCTTTAAAATCCTCTTCCTGAGCTCGTCTGACTTACACTTTTCATCTATTTGATCTATTAAGTGTTCGGGCCTCCAAAATGAAGCAAACTAACTCGTTTTTTTTTTTTTTTTTTTTTGTTGCAGAATCTATGTCTGCTGCCTCCAAATAAATATATAATCCCCTTTTCCATCGTTCTCTTCCCGTAAGGGGTAATTGTGATGCTGTGTTGAGCGAGGACTTTTGCTCAATCACCTTCTACCCTATCTAGCTGGTAGGTAAAAATTACGTTTGACGTAATTATCAATGGCTGTTGTCCTTAAGCCACCGGGTGCATGGGAGATGAACTTCATGACCCTAATCGCTGGATTATTAACGCCGATGGTAGGGAGAAATGGGGCTACCATGTTGAAATTAGAATTTGAAGTGGCGTTCCAGCCGTTGGGAATTGCTCCTGTCAAACCAGAAGATTTGGAAATGATTGACAAAGACAGGGAACAAAAAGAGAAAGGGAAGGAGTATACAGATAGAAAGAGAAAAGCTATTGAATCTAATCTAGAGGTTGGCGATAAGGTGTACGTCAAAAATATGAATAAGACCAACAAGTTGAGCCTTAACTACGAACCGGAATTACACACGGTTCAGACAGCTAATGGAGGTGACATAGTTCTCCGAAATGATGAAACTGGTCAACAGGTGAGACGAAACGTACTTCATCTGAAAAGAGTAGAAGGACACTGGACGGTAAAAGAGAAAGATAGCGAGGAAGGCTTGAAGTCTAATGAGGAAGATACATAATAAATTAAATACTTGATTGGTGTGATTATTTAGTATGAGTCTTTATTTTAGGTTGAATCAATCCTAATAAAAATAACTAATATTGATTCTAATTTTATCTTGTTTCATTTACTAAATTATAACAAGGGAGGGATGTAGTGTATAGAACTACTTTGTAATATCTATAATATATTAATGTGACATGCACAATATGTATATCTATTATATCTGTCGTCTCAGCCACGTACTCGCGGAGGTGTGGAACGGGGTGAGGTGAATGGGATTCATTGGGCGTCCAACCGACATAGAAGTAAGACGAGTGCGTGGGCCAGTGAGCCGATATTAAATATATTCATATTGTATGTATTTACATACTTACATCATTATAGTGTAGAAGAAGTCAAAGATCCAGCTAGAGGGACCTTTGACTTCTTCTATTATATCTTTTTGTAGTAGCTCGTCGAGTTTATTTTCAACTTTTTCTTCCAGTGGTATGGGTATTCAAAGGTCCCTCTAGCTGGATCTCGCCTATAGTTCCAGTATTGAAAGACAATGGAGATATACGGCTGTGTGTCGATATGCGTCGAGCCAATATGGCTATACAACGTGAAAACCATCCACTACCAACGATGGACCAGCTTTTACCCAAAGTAAGAGACGCGAAAATATTTAGTAAGCTGGATATACAAGACGCGTTTCATCACATTGAGCTTCATCCCGATTCAAGACTGGCTGTAAATCCTTCAAAAGTATTAGAAGATTGTGTTCAATCGATTACCGAGAACTCAATGCCAGTTGCTATATCATTGCAAGAAATAACAGAAAGCTCAAAAGTAGTTCTATACACTACATCCCAGGATGTCTTCCCAGCAAACTGGACGGAGTAGCCAAGTTCAGCGTGGTAATCCCGCTAGCGGCACTCAAAACCGTGGCCGAAGTAATAATTCCGGTACACGTAGTCAACGTCGGGCCTACGAATTTCAACAAAACAAGGCTTTCGATGAGGATTGGGCGCAAGCTAAAGAGTTTGAAGAGCGCCCCCCAAAACCAAGGGGTCAGACACAACGAAGTGCGGCCTGGAAGAATAAAAGCCAGGAGAAGAAGCCGGTTGAGAAGAAGGACGCAGCAGCGTCATACGATTTTCGGGCCAAGGAAGAAACGGCGCCAATAGATGAACCGTTATACGATTTGGGCCCGCACTCGAGTTCCATTCCGGTGCAAGAAAGTTACTCACAAAACTTTGAGTTTTCTGGATACGTCGATCAAGTTGAAAGAACTTATGAGCTGATGCGAGGCATAGATCCCCGTTTGGACCGGAGGATGCCTTTCTCCATGTTCCAGCACTCAATGACGACGATTTTAAACTGCTATTTGATGGATCTCACATTGGAGAACGGAGAGCGTAAGATGGGTTCGGGGAAATTCCAGGACCTGTTGCCTGAGGACCTTTGCATCCCTGAGAACCTCTTCCACTTCATTGCGAACATCGGCAACACTACCACCGTCAACGGTGAAGAGATTAAGTTCAATCTCCCGGACATCGCAGTACCTCAACCACAAGCTGAAGAAGTACCAGCTGGTTCATTCGGTCCTATCAACGCAGATACTCACAATGTCTACGAGTGCTATATATCTCCGTTAGTGACCATGAATCGTGTCCTAAATTCTCGACGAGCGCAAGGAGCCGCTGAAATTCCACCCCTTCCCGCTGTTATGATTCCAGCTGGTGGAGTACCGAATGAAAATCTATTAGGACACGGCCCTCCTGATATCTTACAGCTCGAAGCTAGAGCTAGGATAGAGGGCTTTGAATTTCCGGAGGGTGACTCCGAAGTCGCGAAACTGACGCCGGAAGAATAATTCACCTGGTGTCTTTTCCGTAACTGTATGTGGTGTACTATTGTACATTACCATATATTCCCTGAAAGTTGGCTCACGAACTGTCTGCCTATAGCTTCCAGTGCATTTGCCTCAGCCACTATGTCATTAAGTGTGATGTTATAACCTGTCTTTAAAATCCTCTTCCTGAGCTCGTCTGACTTACACTTTTCATCTATTTGATCTATTAAGTGTTCGGGCCTCCAAAATGAAGCAAACTAACTCGTTTTTTTTTTTTTTTTTTTTGTTGCAGAATCTATGTCTGCTGCCTCCAAATAAATATATAATCCCCTTTTCCATCGTTCTCTTCCCGTAAGGGGTAATTGTGATGCTGTGTTGAGCGAGGACTTTTGCTCAATCACCTTCTACCCTATCTAGCTGGTAGGTAAAAATTACGTTTGACGTAATTATCAATGGCTGTTGTCCTTAAGCCACCGGGTGCATGGGAGATGAACTTCATGACCCTAATCGCTGGATTATTAACGCCGATGGTAGGGAGAAATGGGGCTACCATGTTGAAATTAGAATTTGAAGTGGCGTTCCAGCCGTTGGGAATTGCTCCTGTCAAACCAGAAGATTTGGAAATGATTGACAAAGACAGGGAACAAAAAGAGAAAGGGAAGGAGTATACAGATAGAAAAAGAAAAGCTATTGAATCTAATCTAGAGGTTGGCGATAAGGTGTACGTCAAAAATATGAATAAGACCAACAAGTTGAGCCTTAACTACGAACCGGAATTACACACGGTTCAGACAGCTAATGGAGGTGACATAGTTCTCCGAAATGATGAAACTGGTCAACAGGTGAGACGAAACGTACTTCATCTGAAAAGAGTAGAAGGACACTGGACGGTAAAAGAGAAAGATAGCGAGGAAGGCTTGAAGTCTAATGAGGAAGATACATAATAAATTAAATACTTGATTGGTGTGATTATTTAGTATGTGTCTTTATTTTAGGTTGAATCAATCCTAATAAAAATAACTAATATTGATTCTAATTTTATCTTGTTTCATTTACTAAATTATAACAAGGGAGGGATGTAGTGTATAGAACTACTTTGTAATATCTATAATATATTAATGTGACATGCACAATATGTATATCTATTATATCTGTCGTCTCAGCCACGTACTCGCGGAGGTGTGGAACGGGGTGAGGTGAATGGGATTCATTGGGCGTCCAACCGACATAGAAGTAAGACGAGTGCGTGGGCCAGTGAGCCGATATTAAATATATTCATATTGTATGTATTTACATACTTACATCATTATAGTGAACACTAGAGTAGGTATCTCGCAATTTAATGCTCGTAGTTACATTTAACTACGCCAACGCTATTTAAAGCTTATACCGTAATTATTGTACAGTATCACGCAATTTAATGCTCGTGGTTACATTTAACCACGCCAACGCTATTTAAAGCTATACCTACCGTAATTATTGTACGGTAGGTATCTCGCAATTTAATGCTCGTAGTTACATTTAACTACGCCAACGCTATTTAAAGCTTATACCGTAATTATTGTACAGTATCACGCAATTTAATGCTCGTAGTTACATTTAACCACGCCAACGCTATTTAAAGCTATACCGTAATTATTGTACAGTATCTTCATTGATTGATTTAAAATCTCGTAAATGTTATTGATGAACTAAGCTTGTAATTGTTTTTTTTTTTTTACACCCTGTATAAATTTTTAATTTTATTTTTCTATAAAAATCTTATAAATGTTATTGCTAAACTTTAAAACCATATTTGATCGCAAAGACATAAGTATGTAGGTACATACCCAACTATAAAGTATTTCTAGCTTCCCTACTTCTAATCATGGGTATCGCAATGAATAGTAGGTACTTATAATGTAATACGTTTATTTTCCGCTCAACTGGGAATCAAACCCAAAATAAAATACTTCTCCCTCACGGTTTCCAAAACGAGAAAGAAAGAGTAAAATCAATATCAAACAAATCACCCAGTCATTATTCATCATTTCAGTCGCCGTGGGGTGCCGGCAGTAGAATGACACCCCTCCCCTCATGCCCATGGATGCAGCAAGAGCCCGCCAAGGGACACCTCCGGAAGATGGGCAGCAGCGTCTATCCGTGTATCAACATCCCAGTCATTATTGTAAGAGCTAAATACTTGGGTATTCTTTACAAAACATCGCAAATGCTCGTGGATGCAACACAACACAATGTACCTACCCCAGGTCATTTAACTATTTTAATAAGTAGGAATTGATCTACCTATCTATCTAAAGGAATCCAACGAAGATAAATACCTCTTCGCTTTCTAAAAATATAATTATAAAATTGCTCACCGTTTGTCTCGTCGCCACTGTAGTGTTCACTATAATGATGTAAGTATGTAAATACATACAATATGAATATATTTAATATCGACTCACTGGCCCACGCACTCGTCTTACTTCTATGTCGGTTGGACGCCGAATGAATTCCATTCACCTCCCCCCGTTCCACACCTCCTCGAGTACGTGGCTGAGACGACAGATATAACAGATATAATAGATATACATTTGTGCATGTCACATTAATATATTATAGATATTACAAAGTAGTTCTATACACTACACCTACCGTACAATAATTACGGTAGGTATAGCTTTAAATAGCGTTGGCGTGGTTAAATGTAACCACGAGCATTAAATTGCGTGATACTGTACAATAATTACGGTATAAGCTTTAAATAGCGTTGGCGTAGTTAAATGTAACTACGAGCATTAAATTGCGAGATACCTACCGTACAATAATTACGGTAGGTATAGCTTTAAATAGCGTTGGCGTGGTTAAATGTAACCACGAGCATTAAATTGCGTGATACTGTACAATAATTACGGTATAAGCTTTAAATAGCGTTGGCGTAGTTAAATGTAACTACGAGCATTAAATTGCGAGATTCAAATAAACAGGTACAATGTTACTTTGTCTACAGGTAGTCCCAAATGGCAATGTACACTCTAGAGAAGTTTGAATGTGAAGGGGAACCTAGCTCCGTCTCTGTGAGATGGGAACGATGGAAAAGGGGTTTATATATTTATTTGGAGGCAGCAGGCATAGATTCTGCAACAAAAAAACGAGCAAGTTTGCTTCATTTTGGAGGCCCCGAATTGCAGGAAATTTATTACAATCTTCCGGGAGCTGATATATCTGAAGGCGATATTTTCAATATAGCAATTATTAAATTGGACGAATACTTTGCTCCTAAGCAAAGCAAAGTATATGAACGACATTTATTTAGATTATTAAAACAAGAAACAGAAGAAAAATTTGAAAAGTTTCTTATAAGATTAAGACAACAAGCAAAAAAGTGTCAATTTGAAAAAGAGGACGAACACTTAATAGATCAAATAGCTGAAAAGTGTAAGTCAGATGAGCTCAGGAAGAAGATTTTAAAGACAGGTGATAACATCACACTTAATGACATAGTGGCTGAGGCAAATGCACTGGAAGCTATAGACAGACAGTTAGGGAATTTCGGAAATAAAGCGGCAGATACACATCTTATAAATAAAATAACTACACAATCATGGAAAGGTAAAAATCCTAAACAGAACACGGAAAATGTCTGCAGTAGATGCGGAAGTTTTAAGCACACGAGCCGTGACAAAAATTGTCCCGCTAAAGGAAAATCATGTTTAAAATGCGGACTGATAGGACACTTTCGCGTCCAGTGCCGTACAAAACAATCCGAAAAACGAAAACCAGATGAAAGACCTAAAAACGATACCATAAAAAAAAGAAAATATGCAATAATGTCGAAGAAACGGCAAATATTTCCAGTAATGATAATGGAATCGATTACATTTTTAATGTAGAAGATGATGCAAAAGTTTCATGCAATATTGGAGGAACTAAAGTAGAAATGTTGGTTGATTCGGGTTGCAAACATAATTTGATAACAGATAAAACTTGGAAGGCAATGAAAGAAACAAACGCAAGAATTACCAATCAAAATTCAAATCCTGGCAAAACATTCGTAGCATACGGAAGCAAGAACCCGTTGAAACTTTTGGGATCATTCCAAGCTCAAATAAAGCTATCACAAAAAGAATTAAATGCAACATTCTATGTAATTGAAAATGGAACGCGAGACCTATTGGGACGCATAACTGCAACCTCACTTGGTGTACTTCAAATTAAGTTAGATGTCAACAGAGTTGTGATCAAAGAATTCCCCAAATTCAAAGATGTTTTGGTAACTATTCCCATAGATGAAACAGTTCACCCAGTTTCTCAACCATATCGGAGAATACCCATACCACTGGAAGAAAAAGTTGAAAATAAACTCGACGAGCTACTACAAAAAGATATAATAGAAGAAGTCAAAGGTCCCTCTAGCTGGATCTCGCCTATAGTTCCAGTATTGAAAGACAATGGAGATATACGGCTGTGTGTCGATATGCGTCGAGCCAATATGGCTATACAACGTGAAAACCATCCACTACCAACGATGGACCAGCTTTTACCCAAAGTAAGAGACGCGAAAATATTTAGTAAGCTGGATATACAAGACGCGTTTCATCACATTGAGCTTCATCCCGATTCAAGGCACATAACTACCTTTATAACTAACAGAGGATTATTCCGATACAAACGAATGATGTTTGGCATCACATGCGCACCGGAAATTTTCCAAAAAACCTTAGAAAGAATCCTCTTGAAATGCGAAGGTGTTATTAATTTTATAGATGATATATTAGTATTTGGCAAAGATATGGAAGAGCATGATGCAAGATTAAAAAAAGTAAAAACGGTCTTAAATGAGAACAATGTGCAGCTGAAACATGAAAAATGTATCTTCGCAGTCCAAAAGGTTCATTTTTTAGGGCATGAACTTTCAGAACATGGAATAAAACCACTGGAAAGATATATATCAGCTATAAAAGACTTTCGGGCTCCGGTCAATATTTCGGAATTACAAAGCTTTTTAGGTTTGGTGAATTATGTAGGAAAATGGATCCCCCATCTAGCTACTGTTACAGAGCCACTCAAAGAATTGCTTCGACGCAAATGTGGCAGAAATACAAATATCCAAGATATGTGGGGCGAGAATCAAAAAAAAATCCTTCGATTCACTTAAATCGTCCCTTATTAATATACCAAATCTAGGGTACTATAATCCTCATGACAAAACAATGGTGATAGCTGACGCAAGCCCCGTAGGTCTGGGTGCTGTGCTAGTACAAATTGATAAGGATGGACCAAGGATCATTGCTTTTGGTAACAAAACACTTAGTACTAGTGAACGTCGCTATTGCCAAACAGAAAAAGAAGCGCTGGCATTAGTATGGGCAGTAGAACATTTTGATATGTTTCTCCAAGGAAAAGTGTTTGAATTGGTAACAGACCATAAACCCTTGGAAGTTATATTTGCCCCAAAATCAAAACCCTGCGCTAGAATTGAAAGATGGGTGTTAAGGTTACAGTCATACAATTTTAGGGTCAAGTACAGCCCAGGAAAAACCAATATAGCGGATCCACTTTCAAGATTATGTAAACTGGCTGTAAATCCTTCAAAAGTATTAGAAGATTGTGTTCAATCGATTACCGAGAACTCAATGCCAGTTGCTATATCATTGCAAGAAATAACAGAAAGCTCAAAAGTAGATGCGGACATTCAAAAAGTCAAAGAAGGTATATATAATGACATTTGGGATGACTCAATCAAAACCTATAAACTGTTTCAGCATGAGCTATGCTTTCATGAGGAAATCCTTTTGAGAGGGACAAAGATTGTAATACCAAAAGTATTACGCGAAAAAGTTTTAAAAGCCGCACACGAAGGCCACCCAGGTATCGTTGCGATGAAAGGTAGACTAAGAACCAAAGTATGGTGGCCAAAATGCGATAAAGATGCAGAAAATATATGCAAGACTTGTAAAGGCTGCATTTTAGTATCTGCTCCTAGTGCATCCAATCCCTTAAAGCGAAGAGACTTACCAACAGAACCGTGGATTGACTTAGCCCTTGATCTCATGGGTCCATTACCAAGTGGAGATTATATTCTAGTAGTGGTAGACTATTACACGAGATACAAGGAAGTCAAGATATGCAGAACAATTACAAGTACAGAAATTATCGGAATTTTAAAAGATATATTTAGCAGACTTGGGAACCCAGTTTCTATTACCGCAGATAATGGCAGACAGTTCGTGAGCCAAGAATTTAAAACGTTTTGCACAGAAAGAAACATAAGACTATATAATACGATTCCCTACTGGCCCCAACAAAATGGGGAAGTTGAGCGTCAAAATCGGGACATACTCAAACGTTTAAAGATTTCTCAAGCTGAAAAGAAAAATTGGAAGAATAATTCACCTGGTGTCTTTCCCGTAACTGTATGTGGTGTACTATTGTACATTACCATATATTCCCTGAGAGCTTCCTTCCAATTTTTCTTTTCAGCTTGAGAAATCTTTAAACGTTTGAGTATGTCCCGATTTTGACGCTCAACTTCCCCATTTTGTTGGGGCCAGTAGGGAATCGTATTATATAGTCTTATGGACAGCAGCGTCTATCCGTGTATCAACATCCCGGTGATAGCTGACGCAAGCCCCGTAGGTCTGGGTGCTGTGCTAGTACAAATTGATAAGGATGGACCAAGGATCATTGCTTTTGTATTGTAAGTTTTTACAAACTTACATCATTATAGTGAACACTACAGTACCTAGATAATTTTGTTGTGTTAATCAATGTTGTGTGCATGTATAATGTCATCAATAATAAATACATAAACAATATAATAGTTAGGTTACCTACACTATTACTGTCCGGAAACAGGGAAAACTGAAAAAAAATTATTCCTAAAGCACGATCTTTGATAAGTAAAATAATGTGTCAGGTACGGATCGCATCATTCAAAAAGTTTACTCCATAATGTAACAACCGCAGAGCAATTTAATAGCATTGTGGCAAAGGTTGCCTCTGACTACATAGGCAAACGCGTAAATTTTTCACTGAAAAACTCTTATACAGCACGATGTCACGCCGCGAAGAGAACTTCTTTCAATTCCGCTAGACCTCAGTACGCCATTTACAAACTTAAATTTCACAAGAGTCTAGGTACATTTTACTTAGTTATTACTATAAAGTGTTTTAATATATTTTAATAAGTTTGCATTTAAATTGCGCGTCTCAAAAGAAAACAAAAAGGAAAAGCATTTCGTCGTCCTAGAAGACTAAAGCGCATTACGGAGAAGAATGTCAAAAACCGGACATGCCTGCAGATTATTGTGACATTGCCAAAAATACATTCATCAAAAATCTTTAGGAACAGGTAAATACTTGAATTTTGCTGACTACACTACAATATATATGAAACTAAAAACTAAAGTGTAATGTTTTGTTTTTAAGGTCAACAATAGAGAAGAGGTGGAGAGAGATACTGTACTTCAGGAAGAAAGCACACTTAGGCTTGAATTACGACTATGTCTTGTTACAGCATCATCGTTTGGCAAAGCGTGTAAAATAAGACAAAACATAAGCTCCGCGCCACTAGTAAAATACCATTTTATACTCTTATTCACTGCACAATATTAAAAGTATAAAGCACGGAAAAGTCAATGAGGCAACTGCAATTCGGCAACTTTAAGAACAATTAAATATAAGTACATATATATAACGTTGTTCATTTGAAGAACATTTATTTTTTCTGGGAGCATATGTCATTTTTGATGAAGGGATTGTTGAAATAAAATGTCCGCTTTCAGCATTCGGAATGAATGTAGATGATGCTATTATATTAAAGAAGTTTTGGAATTCTAAAAAAAATCACTCGAGACGATGAGTTTTAGCGTAACCAAATGGAAACTAGACTAATAAATTATTATAATGAGTGTCTGCTCCCCGAAATTGTAGACCCACGAAAATCTAGGTTCTCAGCGGCATTTACCTAGATTTTCGTAGATTTTGGTAGTCATCCAGAGAAGTCACGAGGACCTTGGAAACCAGCAGCCCAGACTACGAGTCATTAATCCCGTCTAGTCTTTCCATACGTTCCCATTTGTGCTAAAATTGTGTTTTTGTACATAAAAGTGCCGCGTGACCGTTACCGTTACATTTCCCGCGCAGTTAAAAAACGTGAGTACCTTATCTTGTTCTATACATAAGCCTTCATAATGGGTAGCGAAGATACATTAGGTGTTCCTGTTTCTTCTGTTTCTCCGGGTTAGTCCCTGAGGGCCCCGATCCCGCCGGTCTTTAGAGAACAATTTCAATCAATTTTATGAAACGTTCTTTTGTTATTTTATCCATTGTTTTCAACTTGTACTGTTATCATAAAATGTGCTTACACGTCATTGATATTAATAAGATTCGGAAGATAGGGTGCGTTGACCTAACTCAACAAATGGCCTGTGTTCTGTTACAACTAAACGCAAAGACACGCTTGTGCAATATAGCTACCTAATAAATAACAAAGAGGGAATAACGTACCCAGACCGAAGTGCACATATATATCGTATATTTCTATATCTGTCTACAAATGTCAAAGAAAGGCAGTATGATTATCAGAAAATTTATACGAGGGCATTGCTTTATTGTTATATTCGAAATCACACAAAAGTACCTCGTAGCAAGCACGTGAAACGCAACCGCCACCGCCGCCGGTCCGACTATGACTGAGGTGTGGGTGGGTTGGGGGTACTGCATGGGATGGGACTGCATTTGAGCCTTACAACTTTCGAGAAGCTAGTAATCCATCTCCCTTTTTTAATTTTATCTAAGTTACACTTAATGATAATGTGTTTGTTTGGTTGGCTTACAGTAGTTCCAAATGTGGAGAAAATATCTACGAAATTATTAAGTAAGTAGATACTTTTGAATAAGTAAAAATGCATTATACATATAATCGCATATTAAATACAATTGAAACAAAACTTAGCTATTTATTTCGGATATCAACATCATAATTTAAATAGGTTTACAGTATTTTTAATCTTTATTTATTTATTTATTTAATAGGACATCCAACACAGGGTTACACATAATATACATAATACTAAGGACTAAATGTTAATAGCCTGGTGCTCCCGTAATTACAGGATGTCACAGCATGTACATAGTTAGAGCGACAACTGATAAAAAGTATTATTTTTTTTAAACAGTATTTAAAGCATATAAGAAAAATTGTGACATAAACTTTACCTAAGTTAATAAAATTTTAAACAGTATATAAAGCAAGTACGAAAAATTATAACATAAATTTATGTTCATTATGAACAATCATTGAAGTTAGGTTAGAAAAGAAAACATTTTAATTAAAATTAATAGTAAAGAAAGAAACACAATGACAATATGTTGAGTTGGTACGTAAATATTTAAAAAATAAGTAACTTTTAATGTTTATGGTATCATTTATGCATTTATACCTCCATGATCTTTAATAGTTGTTTTTTGAAGCTATGCACTGAATCTGAGATGTCTAGATCACTAGGTTTTGACAACATATTGTATTGCCTACAAAGCCGCGACATGACAGCATGTTGACCAAGATTCGTTCTAGAGTAGAGTACGTTAAAAAAATTATAAGCCCGTATTCTTGGTAGTCTAGCTGGTGCAGAAATAAGAATTAAGTTGGTGAGTTCCATGCAGTCTATATTTCCATTAAAAACCTTATGTAGAAATATTTGATCGTTAATTTTTCTTCTCTTGTCAAGCGTAGTCATCCTGTAGTTTTTGAGTCTTAAATTATAGCTAGAAAGTTTCTTAGCTTTATTATCCTTGTATGCTAAATGATACAAAAATCTACTCTGGATGCTTTCAATTCTTTTCGAGTAAACTTCGTACTGAGGGTTCCATATAACAGAACAGTACTCAGTCAAAGGCCGGACCAAGCTATTAAAAAGTTTGATTCTTGTAGAGCTATATTTAAAATCCTTGCTGTTACGTATTACAAAACCTAAGACTTTAAAGCATTTAGTAACTAAATTTAAGATGTGTGAGTCAAAGCTAAGTTTTGGGTCGATAGTTACTCCTAAATCTTTTACATTTTCTACGTTTTGTAACTCCTGTCCATTTAAATAGTAACCATTTAAGGTTTGACTTTTATTGCGAGAGAAGTTGATGTGATGACATTTTTTGATATTCAGGGACATATTATTTTTTTCGCACCAAGATGATAACCTATTCAAATCTTCTTGTAGAAGTTTTACATCAGACGGAAATGCTACGGGTCTCATTATTTTTAAATCATCTGCGTATAAGTATACTTTGGAATAGTTAAAGCAGTCTGGAATGTCATTAATAAACATATTAAATAGTATTGGACCTAAATGGGACCCTTGAGGAACTCCTGAGACAGATAAAAAAGATCTTGAAAAGTGTCCACTCACGGCAACCTTAGATGACCTGTTTAACAAATAAGAAGAAAACCAGCTTAACAATGAACCAGAAATACCTAGACATGAAAGTTTGTGCAAAAGTAGTATATTAGTAGTTGAATAATATACTCATATAAATACGACAAATTAGGGCAAAGTAGGGGTAAATATTACAAAATCATAACTGTATTTGCATAATTATTGTAATTAAATTTAACAACAACTATTTCAAATTCTGAAAAAACTAAATCATGGCAGTTTCAACCTCGTTCTATAAAAATACGCATAAGATTTTACAGCCCGTCCACACTAGTCGTAAGTCGCATATGACTAAAAGTCGAATGCTCTGGTCACCATACACTTTATATGGAGCTGTTCACATTGGATGAGATGCGATTTTTAGTCTAATACGACTCAAAAAACCATCCGACGGGCCAGCACCCGTTGTAAGACTAAAAATCGCGTCGAATCGTGCTCGCATAGGTGCCTGCTTGTTGCTGTTCACACTAGTCGTGCATCTAATCGACTCGAGCGCGTGGTTACCTCTCTCCCCGCCCCGCTTCCTAGATCGTCATCGACATTGCTTACTCACTCCATTCGTGTTTTATTCGTCGTGTTGGTTGCGCGCGCGCTGTTTTTGTTTGTTGTGTGAAAATGGAGAAAGAAATAAAACCAGAAGAACTAATTCCATTAGTTCACGAAAGAGCAGTCCTTTGGGATAAAACTTTAAATGACTACAAAAATAATAATCTGAAACTATTGGCCTGGCGCGAAATTTGTACCATACTAATACCTAATTTTGAAAACATGGAAGAAAAAGAAAGACAACATTTCGGTAAGTGGCAGTAAAGTTTATTAACTATTATACTACATAGTTATGTATTTACAGTTGTATTATTAATTTTTAACTTATTTATATTATGCGTATCGCGCATTAGTTTGCCAAGGCAGCGAACCAATCGGGGAAGTAAAATAGTCTGCAAAGTCCGATCGTATAACATTTGCAATCGGACCACCACGAGGATTATGTACTCTCTGTTGTTGATCTTGTTCTTGTATCGATTGTTCTAGTGCAAGTTGAATATCTTCAAAGTTTAGACCATCCCTTTCTCTTAAATAATTATGCAATACAGCACAGGCTTTCACAATATGGATAGCGGTGTCTGGGTGGACATCCAATGGTCGATGCAGTATTCTCAATTTATTAGCTAAAATTCCAAAAGCACACTCAACAAATCTTCTTACACGGCATAATCGATAATTAAATATTCTTTTCGTATCATCCAAATGATTGCCTCCGAAAGGTCTCATTAAATTTGTCGTCAGGGGGAAAGCTTCATCGACAACTAGTACATAGGGCATATCCTTTTCGATTGTTTCATGAAGAGGCCTTGGCTTTAGTATGTTTAAACTACCATGATTCAGTTTCTTCCAAAAGGTAGTCTCCTTGAATATGGAAGAATCGCATTCTTTCCCATATGAACCAACACTTATATAAATTAAACGGTATTCTGCATCAACAACAGCTAGTAAAACAAATGAAAAATAACCTTTGTAATTGAAATACATCGAGCCGCTTGGATTTGGTTTCACTACTCTAATATGCTTGCCAATACAGTGTGGGAAGTTAGCTTTAATCAAAACCATTTGCGATGTTTTCCCATTTATTTTCATTGTCGGGCAACTTCATAAAATCTTCTTTTAATGTAGCCCAGATAATGCAACTCATTTCTTTGATAATTTTACTAACAGTTGATACCCCGACTCTCAATTGTAGTGCAGGTCTTTGAAGGAACATCCTGACGCACAATATCTGAAAATAATGTTGCAATATAATTTCAGGTAAATTAGTATTGACCAAGTGGACGAACTTACGGAATGTCTGGATCCGAACAAACAAAAATGATGAAAAAAAATCAGGATCCGGGGCAAAGACGTCAAAGCCATATGTATATAGAGCAAATGGATTTTTTGCGTAAAGTTGCTAGACCTAATCCTCCTCAAGAGTCTGTTGCGTCCCGTATATCTCAACCAGGGACAGAAGGCATTACTCAGTTGTCTGAGAATTCGCAACCAAGCACTTCTAAAAGACAAAAGACCATGCCCACCAGAGCAACATACATATAATGGACTTAGATGTCAAAATGAGCGAGTTTTTAGACAGCAGGCTATCACAACAAACTGATCCCCCAATTTTATCATTTTTTAAAGGTATCCTACCCTCTGTTACGTCTTTCGACGACGACGAAACGTTGGAGCTTCAATCAGGTGTATTATCACTGATACAACAAATCAAAAAGAAACGTGAAAACAGACTTTATGCAAATAATTATAATTACGCGCGTGATAGCACACGGCGATCGGGGTATTCGACACAGAACTATAATTATTTATCTACCGATGAATCCGGATATTCCTCTCAAAACCAGGCTGTTCTTACCCCACATGGGTCTGGATATGCAAGACGTCAAACGTATGAGGAAGGATCGCCTGCTGCATCTACTTGGTCGGAAAGTACTGACTTAAATTTCTCCGATTTTTGAAATATTGTAATATGTTGCGCTGTTTACCTACTTAAAATAAACAAGTTAAAATAACTTTTGTTTCAATTTCAATACACCTCAGAAATCACACTACAACTGCTACAATCAGACTACTATACTACAAATACAATCTGAATATTTGTAGCAGTTGTAGTGTGATTCTAAAAAAAAACACTTACCTAAGAAATATCGACAGTCTTTCTTCAGGACAAATGCAGTCTCTAAATGTCGTATTCTGATACGTGATGCTCGCAGGAACTCTTGACAGTAGGTCGTTGAAAGTTGCTTGTGACATTCTAAAATAATGAGGCGTTTTCATTAAAAAGTAAAAACTTCAAAAATAGTTACCTCGAACCTTATAGATGGCGTTAATTTTCTTTTACTGGTAGGCACAATTTGACAATGACAGGATTAATCACGAACTTGCTTACTCCGCTTGCCAGCTCCATCTGTTAGGTTTAGTAGAAAACTCTTTTTGTTTTGTTACTGAAAACGGCTCATTAAAGAATTTTCGTTCGTCATTTTTTAATTCATGTATTAAATTTTTATAACTTCCCAAAGTCGATCTTTCTGTTAGGATTGGGTGCATCCAGTATTTTCTTGGAATTGACTTTTTTTTCAACTTTTTTAATTTTCTTCGGAAGTAGTAGAGCACAACAAGTTCTTCGTCGGCGTCCATCTCGCGAGTTCGCTACGTACCGAATGGCGCGAAACTACGACCTATACGACTCGCGACGCAGTGTGAACAGGTACATCAGACTTTCGACTTTCAGTAATATGCGACTTACGACTAGTGTGAACGGGCTGTTAGGAGACCATCGTACATTTTAATTGCTGATATGTTTTAATAAGTACTGAACTGGTTAATATTTCGTTATCAGGAAGTTTCTTTCAAAAAGCAATAATCCGCAAAATATAATTTTTTAAATTTTAAAATTAAGGTTTTTTGTTTTTATAGTGCGTGAGCCGCACTTGGGGTAATCTCTAAGAAATTAAGAAATGTAGGTATGTTCTTTGTTTATGGAGCACCAAAAAAGCGAGACTATGTAAGAAGACGAATAAGGTTTTAGTTTGGTTTGGAACTGTTACACTATACTTATTAGTCTATGGTGAACAAAAGTGTCAATTTGAAGCGTTTTTCTTTTTCTGAGAGCAAATGCTAAGATAGTTACAAAGAGTAATGTAATATATAGGATAGTTATTAATTCTATTCGAAAATGTTGGGAGAAGGTCCTTCTAGAGGGCTCGAGCGAAATTACACATTCACCAAAAACAGATTGGGGGGAAAGTGGCCTCTACATGTCGGGCATGTCTATGTCTTAAATAGAGAAAATAAAAATTCTAGTATTTGGACCTCCAGCAAAAAAAAAAAAAAGTGATGGTGCCGTGGTCATTAAAAATTATTTTGTAAATATTCAAGCGCCATCATTTCATATAGCGCAGTGTAGACCAGACTTTTCAAAAATGAAGTGCATGTGGTCGCTGATTTAATTGACGAAGTTGACATTAACTGTGATCCGGTTCAGCAAATATTTGAAAAAAGGTGGTGGAATTAAAAAGCAAAGGCCCCAGTGCTGAAATTCCTACAAACTGATCCCTAAAAAGTTCCCTATATAGATCGAGATATAATAAATTAAACGTGCAAAAAACATCATTCAGAGAACCAGGTGAAGTTTGTTATCCCAGAAAAGTTCCAAACGAATCTTTTGGTGGAACATTCTGAAAACGGCAACATAATTATTATATTCGTGTCTCCAAAAGGCCGGAAAGACTTAAAAAACGTGCGTGATTATTTGTGCGATGGTACGTTTGACTGTTGCCCTAAACCTTTCAAACAGATTTATACCCTACATGGAGACATTAAAGATAGTAACAATTCTGATGAAATGAACATTGTGCCCATATTCTACGTACTTCTTGTTAATAAGACTAAAAGAACTTATTATACAATATTCCAAAAAAATCAAGGAGTCTCTGCCGGATTTCAACCCGGAGAAGTTTATCTTAGATTTCGAAGTAGCCACAATGAGTGCTATTGAAGATGTTTTTCCAGAAGCCGTCATACACGGTTGCTTTGTCCATTTCCAAAGGAGCGTGTACAGAAAGGCGAAATCTTTGGGATTACTGGACCATGAGGAAACCACGACGTATGTGCGAATGTGCATCAGTCTAGCATATCTTCCGCAGCATGAAATAGAAGATGGCTGGTTGGCAGTGATAGAAAACTTGTATGTTAAAACAGGTACATACATTTAAGGTATTTCACTTTCAAAATTAACGTGAGATATACTATTCATTTTGTAAAAACGGGAATTACTCACGTAGTATTGTAATGCCCCACGCGCGGACGGGCATTCCATCCCATGATGATGATTTTCTTGAAAAATCGAAACGTGTCGGAATAATCTTCGACGTTACAATACTACGTGAGTAATTCCCGTTTTTACAAAATGGACATTTAAGGTAGGTAGAAAACAGGTACATTTTAAATTGTGATATTACATACCTTATCTATTTTTTTTAAATATTGATTTCACTAGAGAAATACGTTAAACTGTCAAAAGTATTGATATTCTCAAACATCATGATGAAACACGTATCCACCTGTATGATAAATCCATCTCAATGCGAAGAAACAAACGGACTATTGACAACCTTGGATTACAATATATGTACATAGACGATTCGATGACTACGAAAACAATGTGCTAAACACTGACAGCACAATATTAGAACCTCGCTTTAAGCGTAAAGGGTTTTGCTCGCAGGAATCCTTTCAGAGTGCCTGTGACCGATTAAAGCGCAGAATATGTCAGATAAGGCTTCCGCAAGATTCCAATTCTGATGAGCCTGTTAGATTTATGGATAATTTTGATAAAAGAAATCATAACCTTATGCTTATGCTTCTGAAATCTATGGTTTAACACTTGATTAATGTAATATTTTTACGAGTAAGGCTGGTTTTACATTTAATGTTAGTTCTCTGTTTTACACAAGTAATCAATGTATATAGAACTTGTTATATACATATTTTCATTGTATTTATTATGTTAAACACATACTTTGCAGTATTTTTGTAAAATTACAACTAGATAATAAGTTGTTCGACTCGACAACGTGGTAGTTAAAAAGGCCGCTAAAAGGCTAGAGCGACGGGGGCACTTTAGTTTCAACTGTCGGACAGAACGGAGCTCTGCAAATATCACGGAGTCAAAGCTAAGTTAAATTACTTAACGATTTAAGGTATTTATTAAACATGTAAAATTATGTAATTGCTTATTAGAAGTTTTGGTTTAGAGTCATTTAGTTAGTAAATGTGGTAACGTAACTGAATAACGTAGTATTATAATGATGATGATGACGATGATGATGATGGTAACGGCGAATAAAATACAACGTTTAAATAAGTGTTGTTTTAATAAGTATCCAAAAGTTAGTTATATTCCTGGCCACAGCATATATGTATACCTTTATATTTATTTTTAAAATCATACAATAAGGCTAAATCTCTTAAGCCCATGTCGAGCCCGCCTCTATACAACCACAACCTACAGAATTAAAAAGCATATGGGATGATTTTGATAGAGAAACAAGAAGTGTAACACGGCCGCTCAACCAAACTGCAGCTGCCATACGAAAATTTGATAAATTCATAGGCGAAGACTTAATTGACCGCTGCAGGCTACTCAGGATACACATGTCACAGCTGCTTTTTCTGCACAAAAATCTTGGTAGCGGATTGTAAAAAATTTGTTCGCAATTGTACAGGGTGTCTGGTGGCAAATTTATATTTTTAAATACGATTATTTCAAAAAGTAAAACACCATGTTTA
Source organism: Pasiphila rectangulata (assembly GCA_963082625.1). NCBI lineage: Eukaryota > Metazoa > Arthropoda > Insecta > Lepidoptera > Geometridae > Pasiphila > Pasiphila rectangulata. Next base: position 8,925,333 of record OY720253.1, read on the forward strand.
TGTTATGCCTACAATTCAATAAAAACAAAAAGGATAATGTTGTGTGTATTCTCTAAGTGATGAGTACTTACTTTTGAAACAGGGAATTTTCTGCCATTCATCGCGATAGTGTTTTCCATATTTTCCGTGTTTACCCATTTGAATTTTCAATCAAATCAAACAGACAAACAACACAAAACCTTCACAGTCACTCAATAAACAATATAGTGTATCAAACTTTTCATTTGATGCTAAAAACGAAACAAGCAAAATTCTCGTCAGTGTTGTTAGTTGCGTTTCACTTTCTTGTTCAGATTTTGAACTCTGTATCTGTCATTCAGCGGGTTAGAATGAGTTACTACCCGGACGAATATTGACACTTGACACTTGAAACTCATTGCTTAGCGTGGAAAATATTGATTTTGGGTCGTCTTTTAAATTTTTGGCCCAAAAACTCCCTGCGAATAAAACATTAGAAGTTCAAAGAAGATGCACTGTGGTCCTTGTCAAACTTTGCCAGGAAATTGTCAACAGATTACCAGCCAATGTAAAGATTGTACAGAACCTTAGTGCATTCGATGTTCAGAACACATTAAGTATTGGATGTGTCAACAAGCCATTGCCTTGGGAGCTGGCTCCTTTCACGGCAAATAAGACTGAAATTAAAATAGAGAGACAAAGGAGACTAATCAGCAACTATACCCCTGCCGACATCAGTGAGGACATTGACAACTGGACGCCAGAAAAATTGTGGATAACTTTACTTGAAAAGAACGCTGGTGGCCAATATGTTTGCAGTGTTGGCCGAGTTTGCTCAACGCTCCTTGTCTCTCCCAATTAGTAATGCCACATTGGACTCCACATTATCTTTTGAGGCCCATATAGAAAGCGTTTGTAAGAAGTTGTCCAGTGCAAATTACGCTCTGTTTAAACTTAAGACGATAGTGGATAAAAACTCTTTTATCAGTGTACTATGCTTATTGTCATTCAATCATCAACTATGCCATGAGGGTTTGGGGAAGTGCATCTCAAATAGGAAAAATCATGGTTTGGCAAAAGAGATCGCATCGTATTATATAATATATGGTTTACCTGCTACAAAAAATTTAGAACAGAACAATACAACGGAATAAAATGAAATCACAACTTAAAATAAATAGGGGACAGAATAATTCAAGACAGGACATTTTAAAATACAAAAATTGTCTCAGGTTAAACATATAATATTAAAATACGGTTACAATATTAAGGACTAAACACAACGCAGAATGGTGAAATTTTTCGTTTTATTCCTCTTCTAATAAAACAATAACTTCCTGTGGAAGTTCACCATCTATTTCAGCGGGAATCTTCATTCCTAGAAGTGGTGGCTGCATCAATCGGTTTTCTTTGGTATAAAATTTTTGAGTTGTGCATTTTAATCATTTCTTGCGCAGGGCTAAATGTATTGCAGCTTATTTTTCGCACACTAAAATGCAAACGAATGCGAGTAATCGCCTGCATCATAGGCAGCTGCATACGGTTCCGCATTTTAGATTTCACTATGTTCATAATGCTGAATACACGCTCTACTGTCATTTCATTTTATTTATTTATACATATAACCATAACATTACATCACATAACATTGGCATGTCAAAATACACTACAATAGCAATAATTATCATTGTCATTCATAATAAATACGTTTTAAACTATTTAAGCATTATTATGCCGATGGTCTTCCCAAAATAAATAAATAAATAACAATGTACTTACAATTAAGAAAAGGTGTCACTTTGTTAACATGTCATTCATTAAATGAGGTGCTTAGGTATTCATTGATATTATAGTAAGGGTGTGCTTGTAAAAACCTCTTAATTTTTTGTTTAAATTCATTCAGAAGGAGTTCTATTACTTCAAGTGGTAGCTTATTATACCTCTATAAACATAGTTTCATACTTGATACCTTGTTTATAGCTTTTTTTAAGTGTCTTAGTAGCGAACGTCAATGTGACAATGTTTTATCCCATTCTGATCGGGCAAGAATTATATAGTATATTAGCCGTGGGGTGCCGGCAGTATGTTACTCCTCCTCTCCTACCCGTGGATGCAGTAAGAGCCTGCTAAGGGACACCTCCGGAAGATTGGCAGCAGCGTCTTTCCGTATATCAACATCCCGTACTGCGCTCACCAACCCGCCTGCCAAGCATGGTGAGTATGGCAACTACCCCTCATGGAGTTCCATGAGGGAGGAGGCCTTAGTTCAGTAGTGGACGTTGTACGGCTGAAATGATGATGAATGATGAAACTACATCTAACCTTTAAACAAAAAAAATACTAGGTCTCTAACCCGTACACAACGGCTGCTATGATTGAACAATGGCAATAAGGACGCGCCTTTCATTATGTTATCGCTTTCTGCCAATGTTTCTTTGTTTGGGTACCTCAGGTAGGTTGCAGATGTACCGGGTTTGGTGGGCAAAGCCATGTGTGAGAAAGAGACAAAGATAATAACCGGTATGTATGTTGGAACCTTAAGTTACAGTTCATTCAGTTATTTTACCTGTGACGGATGTTTTCTGAGTGTTGTTGGTATTACTGTCGAGTCGTCTTGAAGAGCTTCTAGCGTTTTTCTTTCAACAGTTGTGATATTTCATGTGATATAATGCCGAAAAGGATTCAAAGTAGCGGAAGAAAGATTGTATTAGCAGTGCGTGATTTTTGTGGAAGAGAAAAAGAAAATAATGCTCCTTTAATTCTATTTGGCAATGTTCGTCACAGTCACAGTCGTTACAGGTACCTATGTAAAAAGGGGTTACCCGTCTTTTACATTTTACCCAATTAAACTGGAAACTAGAGTGTCATACCGTAAGCACCATATTTAGAACATAATTATATTAGCATTGTCAAGGCATTTTTGTGAAATTACACGAGTGCAACGATTATTCTGTGAAGTTTTATTATTGTTATTATTTAAGAACATGTCGATTTTTTTGTATTCTGTTGCTATTGATTTAATAAATAATAATAAATAAATAGCGATGTATTTAGGCTATCAATTAAAGTTGTTTGTTATTTCAGGCATATCTGAAAAAACCGTTTTACCAAACACCATTTACCAAAGAATGTGAAGTAGCTGCTTCCACATCTCAAAAAATTTCCACGCCAAGAAAGAAACGAATGCAGGAAAAAAAAATTGAATTGGATGATTTTGATTAAGTATACAGTGCAACCAATTGATTGAACGTTTCCCTCTCTATGTACCATTTAAATACACCAGACAACCTATACACAATATTTTTAGCACACCTTACTCTCGAACTAATATTGGACTACAAATAACAACTACACGAATCTGTAATGAATACAATTTAGTAAATAAATAAATACCGGAGATAGACGTATTTAACAACAGACTACGCACGCACCTTTAAATACCTTCTACAGAGCCATTTAGGCCCTTCCATGAATGACATTGTTTAAAGTTATAACCGAATAACATTCCGCCTATGTTTCATTTTAAGTATTAGCCTGTATTATTCAAATTCTACATACCTATTTACATTACCTTATATTTTTATTGTCTTAGATTTAGTTGTTTTTGGTAATGTTTGTCATATTTTAAATTGATCTTTATGTTGACTTGTATATTAATTCTTCTTCTTTTTTCTCTTCTTTTTCTCTTAACGCACATAATAGAGTAAGCTATGTACACTTCAATTGTCGTCTGTATCAGATTAATACCTATATGTATGTGTTTTTTTTATAATTTGTAAATACTTTCGATGTCAGTGTACTTTGAAAAAATAAATAAAATAAGATTTGTGTGCAATTCGAAATAAAATACATCAAATGTAGACCGTCAGAAAGGAGGTACCGACTTTGGGAAAACTCTTAGCAGAGTTGAAGGTTGACATAAATTTTCGTGGAGGGTAGTGGAAAATTATCCGACAAATTGGATTCCGTTTTAAAAAATGTGAGTCAAAAAGAAAGCTATCCAGGTGGAAAGGCCTGCTATTGTGGACTGGAGGCCACAATATCAGGCCTTTACATGGAACTGCCGATGGCAAATCACCACGCGAAAAACAATATTTTATTCGACGATGGCGAATCAAAACTCAAAGTATGGAACTAAAAAGTAGCAGAAAAAAGGGTCCGATGGCGAATCGCCACTAACTCGTTTCATTCGAGATCCATAAGTTGAAAATAAAAAACAGACTACTACCGCATGTCAGACGCAAGATTTATTTATTACCAAGACTAATAACAATAACTCTCAAGATTTAAGATACCCTAAAAACAAGTTCATAGATATTAAAAAATTGTTTATCCTACTAATAACCCAACTAGGTCTTATATGAAATAAGACATTGATTTCAAAGTTTTTGTATTTTCTATAACAGCTTCAATATTGTAACAGGTACCGCCTATAATGTCGGACCAGCAGGCTAACTCTTGAGACTCGATTCCAATCGTAATTTGAAATTGGGATCGAAATCGTGCCATTTGGTACTCTTGACCGCGCAACTAGCGCACGATTGGAATCGAAATTGGTGGAATTTTATGGAACTAACTGAAATCGACTCTTCTCGAAACTATCAACTTCTTTGGCACTCTTGACGCGATTTTGACGTTTCGTATTGAGAATGGAATCGAGTTTACGATAGAAATTTCACAGTTGCCAAAAGTTATCTTTTTAGCGATTGTGCCAGGATATTAGTGATTTACAGAGTGATTTTAAACGAGAAAATGGCACATTTGGCTCTTCTAAGTGATATTTTAACCAATGCTCATCGAGAAGACATAAGGCAAAGGCGAAATACAAGAAGAATAGCCCGGTATTCAGAAAATGCTTTTGCCATGACCGACGACGAATTCAAAAAGTGCTACAGGGTCAGCAAAAGCCTTTTTAACGTTATGAGTAACGATTTAGTGCCTTTGATGCCTAAGCCTTCGCGTCGTAGTGATATAACCTCATGAGATACAAGGTTTGTAAACACAAAGTTGAACTCTCATGCGTGGTATTTTGTAGTGGGACTTTCCATTTCACTCTGCAGGCCTAAATGTTTTAGTCTTGTTTCAGTCATGCAACAAAGCACGTTTGTGTCAGGATGACATAGTTATGCAAGGTTACACAAGGAGTGCAAGATCCACAGGAGACACTCATAGATAATCCACAAGGGCCTGCCTCTGCTGAGCTGAACTCCCCTTGAGTTGAAGCTCGTGCACGCCTAGCTCAAGAACTGTGGGCAGCTCGGCATCTTCATCCCATCTAACATCATTTTTTAACCAATAATAAACTTTTATTTTAATGTTATAATCAGTCTTATGAGATAAAAGTAAATTTAAAATATTAATAATAATAATAGTACTACTCTGGCTGAAGAGCAGCAGCAATCCTATTTAGAGCATCAGCTACAGCCTGGCAATCTTCTCTTGTTGCTGCAGATAAACCCTCTATGGCTGTTGAGACATTTGTCAGCTGCTCCACAGCTTGAGATAAAGCTCTTGCCGTGAGGGTCTCAGCCTCAACCCTCTTTGCTTCTATCTCTGCAAATTTCTCCCCGTCTTGGTCCAGCACGGCCCTCCCAGCCCGAGTATGCTATCTCTGGTTGCTGCGAGGAGACCTCCGTAATGGACTTCTCTGTCGTTGCGGTGATGTGTGACAACTGATGATAAAATTGAAAAAGAATAAATATTTAAACTGAAAAATAAACTAATCATTCAATACCTATCTATTTCATGCATGTACATGTAGCAGTCTCTGCAACCTGAATAGGAGAAGCGAGGGGCACCATGTCCCCTTGTCTTAATACCTTTCCATCTTTTTGGGCACCGCCTAGCGCATTGAGGATTGCTGACAGCTCGTCCCACTTCCTCTTTGTATCAAATTTAAATGTAAAATGTATAAAGAGCGGACGAGACCCTTAGCAATTCCTGGGTTTTCCCCCAGAAAATCTGCAAGAGCCTCAAGTTGATGGTAGGTAGGCCTACTACTCATTGTTCCCTATTGGAATGGACAAAATTTATTAAAGTACTTAGTAATTTATCATTTTACTTGGATTCTCGTACAATAAAAAAGATTACAATTAAAAGCTTACCTTGATAATTGATAAAAAAACTGAATGTATTAAATTACTTTCAACTTTGCTGCACTCTTCAAGTCTCGAAGCAAAATTAGGCTGAAAAGCTTGTGTAAATACCAAGAAGGTCTTGAAAAAGTGGGAACCTTGTTTGTAATTTCCCGCTTTTTTTTTTTAAGCCGGTACGCATCGTGATATTCCATTCTGCCACTGTTATTTACAATGTGAAGTCGATCTCATACTCGATTCTAATTTCAATCTCAATTTTGTTCAAGAGTGCCAATTTTACGTTTGGTGAGATTGGAACTGATTCGGATTAGAATTGGATTGAGATTGGGATTGGATTCAAGGGTAAGCCCGCAGGACCTTCGACATCGAGAGATAACGTGGAGTATGATGTTGTTACATCACAAAGAGGGAAACCGCAACTACTTCGTGCAGGGTATAAATTTAATTTAAAACGTAAAAACAATAAAGGGGAATCCTTTTGGATGTGCGTTAAAAGGCCCCTTTGTAGTGCATTATTAGTGTTAACTAGTCTGAACCTAATAAAAAGAGAAGACAAACACAAATGCCAGCCAAACGTTACACAAAATGAACTTGAAAAGTGCTTGGAGCAGTGTAAAAACAAAGTTTATTTATTTAAAAAAAAAAAATTACGATGTATCAATTTTATAAGCTAACCTAAACATAAGTTGTCTTGTTCTTTTTTTTATCTGTATCATTTTTAATGAGCCGTTTTCAGTAAAAAGCAGTAGTGTTTTCTACTAAACCTAACAGATGGAGCTGGCAAGCGGAGAAAGCAAGTTTGTTGATTCAGAATTCTGTCATTGTCAAATTGTGTTTCCTACCAGTAAAAGAGAACTGACAACACCCAAAGAGTACCTATGTAGTATGTACCTAACACTCCGTTTATCAGTAAACGGAGTGTTACCTACATAATGTCACATGGTGTTACATGGTGTCAGCACCATCTTTACGTTTCGAGAAAACTACTCGTATTTTTTTAAATTTTATTTTTTTAATGAAAACGCCTCATAGCATAGGCATAATACCAACTCTTTCTTTATCTCTTTCGGTTATTAATATTATACTTTTCGAGAAAATCATATGTAACCTAAATGAGGAACAAAAATATAAGTTGATTGTCCTGATTGTTTGTTTTATTGAATACATTAGAAAAGTCTCGTGTAAATATACGAATCAAAAAATCATAAAGCACACAATAAATTACAAAATAGGTATTTAAAACTTACTTAAATATCAGTTTACTACTATTTTTGCCTGAACTAGGATTAATCCTGTGTTTCAGGCTTGTGGGACTTTATTTATTTATTTATTTAAGTTTATTTGGGAAAACACACAGAACAATATTACAATCTAAATCTTAAATATAAAGTATTACACAATCCAATAAAGTTTCCACTAATTTTTAAAACTTATATACGAAGAATTGGTGGAAATTATGTTATACCTACCTAAACAAAACATAAAAAATGTCTTATAAATTGTGTGACTAAAGAAGGAATATTATATAATAACAGTATTAAATTTAAAATAAAAATAAAAAATTAAATTAGAATAAGGTTACACAGAATGCGATGAGAGTTGTTGATTTATAACTGCAAGCTTAAATTTAGAAAGAGAGAGGTCAAAAATATCTATATCAGAAAACGTGTTATTGTTACAGTTCATAGATCGGTTCACAAAAGTATTAGACGCATATTTAGTTCGGGTTGTGGATGGCTGAAACAGTTGTTTATTCCGAGAACTGATTCGCGGACATCTAAATCTTACTTTATTTAAAAGATATGGCGTGTCTATATGTCCATTTATGACTTTATATAGAAATGTTTGATCACGTAGAGTTCTTCTTTCACGTAACGAAGTTAAAGAAGGTACGGGTAACTTATTCATGGCACATCTATATACTAAATGTTTGTAAAATTTGTTTTGCAATCTCTCAATTTGTTCAATGTAAACATTGTATTGAGGATTCCAAACAACAGAGGCATATTCAAGAGTCGATCTCACAAAACTGTTGTATAAAGTAATTAAAGTAGCGGTGTGTTTGAAGTCTTTACTAACTCTCAAAACAAAACCCAGCATACGAAAAGCTTTTTTAACGATTGTATCTACATGGACGTCAAGCAAAAGCTTGGAGTCCAGGCACACACCTAGGTCCCGCACCTCATAAACTCTAGCAATTGGTTGTTCATTTAAATAATAATTGTACTCTATAGGCTTTTTCTTTCGAGAAAATGTGATGACGTTACACTTTTTTGTATTTAGATATAGCCGATTGTCCTCACAATAGGCGCATAAAGCATTTAAATCTTTTTGAAGCTCTGCGCAATCGTTTGGAGTCTCGACTATTTTATAAATCTTTTTGTCATCAGCGTAGAGTAAACATTTTGAGTGCTTAAATATGAGTATAACGTCGTTTATAAAAACATTGAAAAGAAAAGGACCAAGGTGGGAACCCTGCGGAACGCCAGAGGGAACAGGAATAAATGAAGAGCAGAAACCTTTGACAGTTACTGCCTGACTCCGATCCCTCAAATACGAATCAAGCCAGCGTAAAAGATCGCCATGTATACCGATACCGAAAAGCTTCCGCACTAAAATATCATGACATATTTTATCAAAAGCCTTTGAGTAATCGGTATACACGACATCAACTTGAGCGCCATTGTCCATTGCATCATATACATAATCTAAAAGCTCACATAAGTTGGACTCCGTTGACTTCTTACTCAAAAAACCGTGCTGTTGTTCGACGAAATGAGGTCTAACCATCGCAACTAAATTATCGTAAACAATGCGCTCAAATAATTTAGGTATAATACTAAGCTTGTATATTGGCCGATAGTTTGTAACGTTGTGCTTATCTCCATTTTTGAATATGGGCACAACAAACGATCTCTTCCAGATTTTAGGCATATTGCCATGTCTAAGAGATAAATTGAAAATTTTATAAAGTGGGAACGATAGTTGCTCAAAACAATTACGAATAAATAAAGGTGGAAGGCCATCAGGCCCTGCTCCCTTGTTAACATCTACAAGCCGTAAGTATTTGCGCACAGTAGCAAGAGATAGTTGCATTGATGACAAATTAATAGAGCCTTGGGGATTGTGGATATCAAAAGAAGGAAACACTTTAGCAACATTAGAATCGAAAGCAGAATTAAAGTACGCATTAAACATTTCACATATTATCATGCCATTCGAAGAAGAAGTGCCACTATAGCATAATCTTTCAGGAAGTTCGGCAGATTTTTTCTTAGATTTAATAAAACTCCAAAATTTCTTGCTACACTTAAGAATGTTGTTTTCTGCTACTTCAATGAATGTGTCATAACATTTGGATTCAAGAAGTTTTTGTCTTTCGCGAAGCATAGAAAAGCAACTGTAATCTTGAAACTGGCCGTATGTTTTCCACTTTCTATGATACTTTTTTTTCTCTTTTATAACCTTAACTAAAGCTGGTGAATACCACACGGGAAACTTTGGAAGATCTTTTACTATTTTTGTGGGCACATAGGTAGAAACTATTTTCTCTAGAATGGCATGAAAGGTAGTTGCAGCAGCTTCTACACATGTATTAGATAAACAAACGTCCCATTCAATTTCAGACAGAGCTTCATGTATGAGGTTGTAATCTGCTTTTTGAAAAAGATGCACCAAACGAGTAGGTGGTTTTAAAACATCATTAGCTACTGAAGTCATGTCGATTTCAATTTCAATAGCAGGGTGGTGTTCATCCTCTTTTACCAATATTAGTTCCGGATGAGTGACTACACATTCAGAACTTGCCATAACTAGGTCGAGTTCTCTATCATTTTTATTAGCAATTAAATTATATTGTTGAAAATTATTAAACGATATAAAATTGGATATCATCATAACAAGGTTACTAGGTGTTTCAGAAGAGAGACGAGCGGAATAGCTATTTTCTATGGGCACCCATAATGCGGAACGAATGTTAAAATCTCCCAAAATAAGGTAATGATCGTCAGGGAACTGGACTACAGTTTCAGACACTTCCTCATAAAATTGAGCCTGCGAGTCATACTGTGTTGCACATTGCGGAAAATAACAACAATAAATGCGATACTGTCTGATATTATGGCCGAAGGTAGTAATGAAACGCAGTGAAATTATGTCAGCGGAAGAGTTTCCACAAGATGGTGCGACAGAAACATCGGTAACAATGAATCCTTTTCGGATCGCAATTAATACGCCACCACCTTTCCCGTCGACTCTAGAACTATAGTCTCTATCACAGCGGTAGACAACAAAACGACTGTCAAATAATTCTGAGTCATAAATTCCTGGCAGTAGCCATGTCTCACTGATACACACAATGTCGTGGTCAGACAATAATATGTGTTTAAAGAATGGGATGGTTTTTGTTCTAAGACCACGAACATTTTGGTAATAAAGTGTTAGTTTGTCAACCATTATAAAGAGAAACTGCAATATAACATATATTTGTAATTACAGGTAAATAACATAATAATCATTTATATATAAAAAACCGAAATAGAACAACTTCATACATATTTTAAACTAAAACTTAGCTAACTATTTTACACCTTAGTTTGTCCATTAAAATGCTTGCGTCGTATCTGTACTAAGATTACAAGGTAATTCATATCAATACTTCGATATAGAGGTAGATAATAAATTTTCTGTATCATCATAAGACATACTTTGAAGTGTGCCTATGAGAGTTTTCTTACAACTATTATAATTTAAGGGAAAAATGCTAGCCATCATATTGAGTCTATTGTAGAGGATTGGACCAAGAAATATATAAAATTTATTTGAGAATGCATATTTTGTTGAGGTTGTCCTAGGGCAAACAATATAATTACGTCTTTTCTTAGTACATTTCGTGCTGTATTGTAGAGCGATATGTTGTTTTAGTACCACATTTAGTATGAATAACTGCCGAACAGTGAGCACATCGCAGGATTGATATAAAAGGTAAGTAGAAAAAATAAATGGTCTGAAAGTAGAAACTTTAAGTATAGCTCTTTGAGCTCTCTCGATCGGAAGTAATAAAGTTTTTCCTACTCCTCCTCATATAGTAATACAATATGTTATAATAGATTGGCAAAGGGCAAAGTAAATTTGTCTTATTAATTTCTGATCCGCAATACAGCGCAACTTTTTGAATACGAATATCAACTTACGAACTCTATTACTTAACATATCTATGTATGGTCTGAAAGAAAGAGTATCATCTAATAAGATACCCAGGTATTTTATTTTGTTTGTCAACTTGATAGCGGGGCACATACATGTCATTTCAGGAGAGGAATTGCAATAATGAGCGAATAATTTCAAATCTGATCCAGTTGACGTTGGATTGCGCATCGAGAACTTGATATAGTTCGTTTTTGTTGCATTCAGTGTCAGTAAGTTGTGTTGAAGCCATTTAGTTACAATGTTAAATAATACAGAACAATGATACAGAACAAATTTACACGTTACTTGTACCTGAAGATGTTTGGTGTATACCCTTTTTATCCATTGATGTATCCCTCCTTATTCGTTTTGGGTATGGTGGGATACAATCAATTGGAAGTAAGGAGGAACATGGGACTGGCAATGTATGTGTTAAAAGTGTTTCGGGGAATTACTAACAACCCTGGTATCCTGGAGTTGATGGGGTTGTGCGTGCCGGATGAATTCGTTCACCGTAGGAGAAGGCCGTGCCTATTTGTGGTCGCTCGTGGAAGGACCAACTTGTTAGGCAAGTCTCCGCTGACTCGCACCATGCGCACACTTAATCTAGTGGCGGAGACGATAGACCTGTTCCATTGTTCTTTGAAAGAATTCGCAAATATGACCATGTTTGTATTATGTTACAATAATGTTATTAACAGTTTTTGACATTGTAGAATTTTATAAGGAATTGAGTGTTGATTTTTATTGTTTTTTAATATAATTTTATATGGAATTTATGAATTGAATATGAATTAATTTATTCGAATATTTATATTAATGAAATTGTGTGTTGTAATTTTTTTTTTATATGGGATTTTACACTGAACTGCTCCAGCGGGCTTACCCTTGAATCCAATCCCAATCTCAATCCAATTCTAATCCGAATCAGTTCCAATCTCACCAAACGTAAAATTGGCACTCTTGAACAAAATTGAGATTGAAATTAGAATCGAGTATGAGATCGACTTCACATTGTAAATAACAGTGGCAGAATGAAATATCACGATGCGTACCGGCTTAAAAAAAAAAAAGCGGAAAATTACAAACAAGGTTCCCACTTTTTCAAGACCTTCTTGGTATTTACACAAGCTTTTCAGCCTAATTTTGCTTCGAGACTTGAAGAGTGCAGCAAAGTTGAAAGTAATTTAATACATTCAGTTTTTTATCAATTATCAAGGTAAGCTTTTAATTGTAATCTTTTTTATTGTACGAGAATCCAAGTAAAATGATAAATTACTAAGTACTTTAATAAATTTTGTCCATTCCAATAGGGAACAATGAGTAGTAGGCCTACCTACCATCAACTTGAGGCTCTTGCAGATTTTCTGGGGGAAAACCCAGGAATTGCTAAGGGTCTCCTCCGCTCTTTATACATTTTACATTTAAATTTGATACAAAGAGGAAGTGGGACGAGCTGTCGGCAATCCTCAATTCGCTAGGCGGTGCCCAAAAAGATGGAAAGGTGTTAAGACAAGGGGACATGGTGCCCCTCGCTTCTCCTATTTAGGTTGCAGAGACTGCTACATGTACATGCATGAAATAGATAGGTATTGAATGATTAGTTTATTTTTCAGTTCAAATATTTATTATTTTTAATTTTATCATCAGTTGTCACACATCACCGCAACGACAGAGAAGTCCATTACGGAGGTCTCCTCGCAGCAACCAGAGATAGCATACTCGGGCTGGGAGGGCCGTGCTGGACCAAGACAGGGAGAAATTTGCAGAGATAGAAGCAAAGAGGGTTGAGGCTGAGACCCTCACGGCGAGAGCTTTATCTCAAGCTGTGGAGCAGCTGACAAATGTCTCAACAGCCATAGAGGGTTTATCTGCAGCAACAAGAGAAGATTGCCAGGCTGTAGCTGATGCTCTAAATAGGATTGCTGCTGCTCTTCAGCCAGAGTAGTACTATTATTATTATTAATATTTTATATTAAATTTACTTTTATCTCATAAGACTGATTATAACATTAAAATGAACATTATAATTTAAAAGTTTATTATTGGTTAAAAAATGATGTTAGATGGGATGAAGATGCCGAGCTGCCCACAGTTCTTGAGCTAGGCGTGCACGAGCTTCAACTCCCCTTCTCAGCTCAGCAGAGGCAGGCCCTTGTGGATTATCTATGAGTGCCTCCTGTGGATCTTGCACTCCTTGTGTAACCTTGCATAACTATGTCATCCTGACACAAACGTGCTTTGTTGCATGACTGAAACAAGACTAAAACATTTAGGCCTGCAGAGTGAAATGGAAAGTCCCACTACAAAATACCACGCATGAGAGTTCAACTTTGTGTTTACAAACCTTGTATCTCATGAGGTTATATCACTACGACGCGAAGGCTTAGGCATCAAAGGCACTAAATCGTTACTCATAACGTTAAAAAGGCTTTTGCTGACCCTGTAGCACTTTTTGAATTCGTCGTCGGTCATGGCAAAAGCATTTTCTGAATACCGGGCTATTCTTCTTGTATTTCGCCTTTGCCTTATGTCTTCTCGATGAGCATTGGTTAAAATATCACTTATAAGAGCCAAATGTGCCATTTTCTCGTTTAAAATCACTCTGTAAATCACTAATATCCTCGCACAATCGCTAAAAAGATAACTTTTGGCAACTGTGAAATTTCTATCGTAAACTCGATTCCATTCTCAATACGAAACGTCAAAATCGCGTCAAGAGTGCCAAAGAAGTTGACAGTTTCGAGAAGAGTCGATTTCAGTTAGTTCCATAAAATTCCACCAATTTCGATTCCAATCGTGCGCTAGTTGCGCGGTCAAGAGTACCAAATGGCACGATTTCGATCCCAATTTCAATTTACGATTGGAATCGAGCTCAAGAGTTAGCCTACTGAACTCAGATCGCAGATGTAGCTCAAAAAGCCGCCAAACTGAAGTGGGACTGGGCTGGCCACGTCTGCCGTATGCCAGGTGAGCTGTGGGCCAAGGCAATCACTGAATGGCGTCCTGACCCGGCGAGAAGGCGACGCGGCAGACCAAGACGTAGATGGCGGGACGAACTCGATCAATACCGAGTTGACTGGAGGGAAGTGGCTCAGGATCGAGATGCGTGGAGGGAATCGGGGGAGGCCTTTGCCCAGCAGTGGGATCAGATGGGCTTATAATAATAATAATAATGGGATTTTAAATGTTTAATAAAATTGAGTATCAATTTTTAATGTGATTGAATGGTTTTTTATATTTGTATTTGTGAAATGAATTGTTTTTTTTTTAAATTTAATGCAATATTTATATATGAAAGGGAGTACCTACTAATTGTAATTTAATTGTAAAGTAAGATGACTACACTATTTTATTAGGATAAAGCCGAACGTCCACCGCCGGCTAAACTAAGTTAGTTTAGCTTAGCTCGCATAGTTGAGCCAGTTTTTCATACATGTGCGTCCACCGCAAACTATGCCAGCTAAGCTACGTGAAATGCCCCAGCTAACTTAGTTGTGCGGCCAATCCGTAACTAACTGAGCTAAACTAAGCGCCTCTCACCCCCTTGCTTTACCCCTCTGACGCCTGTCGATAAGTGTTGTTCAAACGTGTTTGTACAGTGAGCGTTTGTGCGTGGTTGGTGAAACACGTTTTTAGCAGCATGGAGGTGTTTATTGAATATGTCAAGCAGTATCCTGTGTTATATAATCCAGAGGATAAAGACTACCGTGACACAAATAAATAAAACCGGGCAAGAGCGAGTCGGACTCGCGCACCGAGGGTTCCGTGCCATCATACAATATAATATATGACAAAGGCGGTTTTATATTTGTTGGAGAACCTTGACAGCGCCATCTCTTGTCTGATAGCGGAACTTATGTAGATTTTTTACACTTTTGATGATTTCTAAAAAAGTATGCTATGTAGAGAGATTGTAATAAATTTCCTCTATTCTTTATATACACTTCTAATAGCAATAAAAGTTTCAGAGATTTATCTCCGCAAACCTCGGAGATAAGGGGGGGGGAACGCTATTTTTTTCAACATTTTTGTAAATAACTCAAAAACTATACGACTTAAAGGAAAACTAAAAACTGTTTATAAATGTGCAAAATAATACCTTTTATATGACACCCCACATAACCTAGTACCTTTCCAAAATTTTTGAAAACCCCCCTTCCACCCCCCTTGTCTAAAAAACTATGCAAATAAGAGAGTTCGCTATAATTTTCCTATAAAATTTACATACACTTCTATAAGCAATAAAAGTATCACGGGTTTATCTCTGCAAACTTCGGAGATAAGGGGGGGGGAACGGTCGTTTTTTCAACATTTTTGTAAATAACTCAAAAACGATACGGTTTAAAGGAAAACTAAAAACTGTTTATTAATTTGCAAATTAATACCTTTCATATGATATCCCACACGGCCTAGTAACTTCACTTAAAATTTTTGAGATCCCCTATCCGCCCCCCTGCATTCAAAATAAGAATATTTTTTAACATTTTCTTATATGCTATATTAGTAAAAAAATGTTGTCTTTTACCATTTCAAATTTCAAGTCGATAGCATCAGTAGTTCTCGAGATATCCATCTGTGACAGACAGACAGACAGACAGACAGAGTGATTCTATAAGGGTTCCTTTTTACCATTTTGGTCCAGAACCCTAAAAAGACGGTTTATGGAAGAGGATAGTAGATGAAATGAAAAACCCGAACATATCAGACAGTAAGTTTAATTTATATTGTTATTGTTAAAATAATTACAAAAGGATTCTCTTACATGAAATGCTTCTCTTGTTGCTCGTAAATTGTCATTTAGTTGTACCACTGATCGTAAAACTGATCCGTCTTCAGCACTTGCTTCACCAAAAGCTGTTGTTTGATTAGTTGAAAGATAATTGTGTAGCACGCAAGCAGCTTTTGTTATTAAATCAACTGATTCTACTTTACACTCCAATGGCCGACGAAATATCCGAAATCGCATTGACAAAATACCAAAGGCATTTTCTACCACATTTCGTGCTCTGCTGAGACGATAATTAAAGTTCCTTTTTTCTCTACTGTTACGACATGCGCTTTGTGGGTATGGTCTCATAAAATGTTTTTGTAAAGGAAATGCCTGGTCACCTATAAATACGTAAGGTATTGCAAGACCACCTTCTAGTAAAGGCTGATCATTAGGCAAATTTAATTCGTTATTTTGTAACCTTCGTCCAAATGCACTGTCAGAAAAAATACCACCATCACTAAATCTGCCCATGGAACCAATATCTATTATAATAAACTTCTTGTTTGCATCAACAACTGCGAATAATACTATGGAATGGAAATGTTTATAATTAAAATACTGAGAACCTGAATGAGGTGGGCATTTTATGGATATATGTTTGCCGTCGACTGCTCCAATACAGTTGGGGAATTGCCATTTCAGCATAAAATTTTCAGCGATTTGTTTCCATTCTCTTTCAGTCGGCAAACACATGTAAATTGGTTGTAAATGATTCCAAAGTACTTGGCAGACGTTTTCTACAATCCTAGAAACTGATCTGTCACCCACTCTATAATTGTATCCAATTGTTTTGTAGGAGTCCCCTGTTGCCAAAAACCTGCAAAAGGCAACACTTTTTAATGAATGCATAAAGAGACAAATACGCATATAAATAAATAAACAAATTACAAATACATACTTTATTGCACTATAAAATTACAGTTAGCATGATTTTATTATATTTATATAGTTTAAATTAAGAAAGTTAGCCCTAACCTTTTTTATTACTATTTCAGTTAAAACGGCAAAAAACGAATGGAAAAAAATACGTGATGGGCATCGAGAATCATTAAAAAGAATTAAAAGTTCAACAAGTGGCCAAGCTGCATCACCAACAAACACTTGGAAATATGCCAGTCTACTTGAATTTTTATTGCCTTATATGAAAAACCGCCCAAGAAGTGGTAACGTAAAGGAAAGCCAGAATAATAAAACAATCAGTGCAATGGAAGCTGGTAATGCAAGTGAAAGCCAGGATATTACGGTTTCACATACTGAGACACAGGAAAATACTACTGATGATATTTCTAACACTGAATCTATACCATCTACATCTCACTGCTCATCGTCTGAACGAACACTAAAAAAGAGAAAAAACGATGAATCTTTAGCTGTTTTACTGAGATATTGATGCAGATTATGAAAAGCGACGCCGTGAGATAAAAGAGAAAGAGACAGCTGAAAGGGAATCAAGAAGACACCCTTTAAAACTGTTTTTTGACAGTATGAGCGAAACAGCCATAAAGTTTCCAGAGTGGTTGCAAAGGGTCATTAAAAGGAAAATCTTTACCATAATGTCTGAAGCGGAAGATAAATATGACAATTACTTATACGGAAGTCAGTTCTCATATGGATATTCAACATCTTCTGCTCAATCCACTCCACTCTCCCAAGACAGTCCAGTCTCCCAAGATACTCAAAACAACGAAGGCACTGCGTTCACCGATACTACTTTCAATTGATATCTTTATACAACCTAATTTTCAATAAATATAAATACCAAAGTAACTGAATCTGTTTAATTTTAATGTTGATACACTTACCTCAAACAAATAGCCAATCTTTCTTCTGGCGATATAGCTTTTCGAAAATTAGTATCACTCTTAGCAATATCCTTTGCAATCATTGTAAGTAACTCATCAAACTGTTGTCTTGACACACGATAGTACATCTTAAAATTTTCGTCGTCTAGTTCATTAAACAAAGTGTTAAATTCGCTGCTTGTTTTCCAGGACTGAATGTGTTGACTTATCCAGTATCTATGTTTCCGTTTTTTCTACATAAAATAAGAAATAATCAATCTTCTTCTCCTATGACGATAGTCCTCCTCTAAAGTCTCGTCATTGCTCGTGTCGTCTTCCATATCACGTCCGGTTAACTCGACGTTCTAGCACAAACTGGCCATCACTAACGTAGTTTTAGCTTATTTATTGGTGGACGGACAACGTAGTTCTAGTTTAGCTTAGCTTAGTTCACTGAGCTAAGTTCTTAATTAGTTTAGCTGGCGGTGGACGATCGGCTTAATCCTGTCAAAATAGGTGTAATGTAGATAAATAAATAAATAAAATAAATAAATGTTAAAGCCATTCTGCGCCAGCTCGTAGACTTCTTTTTCAGAATCAGCGGAAAAAATTAAAGCTGTGTCATCAGCATATGATATGATAGTAGATTAAGCTTGCAAAGATCATTTATGTAAATCAAGAACAGAGTAGGTCCTAAAATACTTCCTTGGGGAACCCTAACGGACGTATTTTGCAAATCATCAATGAGAACATTTCCAATTTTTAGGCATTGGGTGCGTCCTTCCAGGTAACTTGAGAAGAGTTTCAACTGTGTGCCTCTGATTCCTACAGCCTCAAGCTTGCGCAAAAGGATAGGGCATGAAACAGTATCAAAAGCCTTCGCCAAATTCAGGAAAATGCCCACGGTGTGCTTACCTTTATCCAATTCTTGTGCAAAAAAGTTAGTGAGATGATGAACAGCGTCAGAGGTAGCTAACTAAGATCTAAAACCAAACTGTGTTTTCGACAAGATTAATTTATGTTCCAGGAATTTGACTAATCTTTTATTAATCAACTTTTCAAATACTTTGGATAGAGAGGTTAGTATTGAAATAGGTCTATAATTAGTTATTTGATTTTTACACCCCGATTTATATACTGGGACAACGATAGCTTTTTTCAACCCCTTGGGAAAAATCCCTGTGGCAAAGCATTTGTCAATAATAAAAGTTAGAGGTGTGATTATTATATACCTGAATTTTTTGATAATTTTTTTTTGTATATCGTCCCATCCTACTGCACAATAATTTTTTAAACTCATTATTATGCTTTCCACCTCGCTTTCATCAGTGTCCAGTAAGACAAAAGATTTTGAAGTAGTAGAAGTAAGTTGCATATGATGTGACACTACCAGTCACGAGCATTTACCGTTAGTTACCTGTAAGCAATTTAAAAGATGCCGGACTGGATCTTATAAAGTGCCCACCTTCAAAAACATAAAAAACACGCTGTACCGGAAAAGAAACAAGTCACTAGACACGCCCAAAGTATGTTTCAAAAATGTAATAGAATGATCGTGGAATGATCAGCATTCAACATTTTTTTGCAGATTGCAGACTTTGAAAGTGTTAACAGAATTTTAACACTAGAGGGCTCGCGCGGGTGACATATGACACCCAGGGCGAAAGATTGATAAATAACTTTTGAACGAATCGCGCTACAGTGCTCTCAGGTATTCCTCAAGTATGGACCGTTCCACACACCAGTAGTGCGCCATCTTGCTAAGCGCATCGACTTGTGCACATTTCATTTATAAAGTACATGGGTGACGCATGTCAACCGCGCGAGCGTTTGAGGAAGTTTTAGAAACCTTTCCATCGTGATTGAAAATCAAGTATATCTTCATGTAAGTTATTTATTACTTTCTTGTTTTACATGTTTTATGATCAACTTATTCTTTTTGACTAATTGTTTTGTATTTACGTGACCAAAATGTTGAAATACCTTATGATAAATATGTAATTTACGGGCTAATCCTATTGTTTTAGGTTGTAATGGCGTCGACATCGAATGATTTGACTATAAGTAGGTGGTTAGACGAAGCAGAAAACAGCGCCTCAGAGGACGAGGAAAGGGATAGTGATCCAGAGGAAGAAACAGTTCCAACTGGCTCTCCACAGATTTCTGACACGGAACAAGAAAGTGACAATGTATCTGATGAAGACGAAGATAATGTGCCTTAATCACAGCTTGCTGTTTATGAATCTCGTAATGGGACGAAATGGAGCAAACCACCAGCTTCAACTAGAATCAGAGCCCATAACATTATAACGAGACCTCCAGGTCCAAAGGGTATTGCCAGAGATGCTGCGACTGCACTCCAATCTTTTTTGTTATTTTTTGATACTGGTGTTTTGAGTATTATTGTGGAATGCACAAATATTTACATATATCGACACAGTCAAACAAAGATATCAAAGAGAAAGAGATGCTGCACCTACGGATTTGGTACAAATAAAAGCTTTTGTCGGCTTGTTGTTGGTGATAGGAGTTAGTAGAGCTGGACGAAGGAACCTCAAAGACTTTTGGGACAACTCCCAGGGCCTTGGTGTCGAGTTAGTATATAGCACAATGTCGAAGAGTAGATTTTGATTCCTGTTACGATGTGTGCGCTTTGATGACGTTAGGACTAGAGCAGCTCGTCAAGAAATCGACCGTTAAGCACCGATACGTCAAATTATTGAAATCATGCTTCGCAACTGCAAAAAATACTATACACCAAGTGAAGCCGTGACTCTTGATGAACAGCTTGTAGCGTTCAAAGGTCGTTGTGGATTTATAATTTACATGCCAAACAAGCCTTGTAAATTTGGTATCAAAATAATTATGGTGGTAGATGTCAAGTATCCGTTTGTGTGCAATTTTGAAGTGTACGCTGGTCAGCAGCCAGAAGGTCCATATCTCTTATCAAATCAAGTTCCAGACATAATCTTTAGAATTTTGAATCCTTTATATGGCTTAGGGTGTAATGTGACAATGGACAATTGGTTCACAAGTGTACCTGTGAGCAAAGAGCTACTGCAAAAAAGCATCACAGTAGTTGGAACACTAAAAAAGAATAAACCTGAGATACCTCAGAAATTCAAATCCAGTCAGAACAGGGAAATACGAGACTCCACCTTTGGTTTCCAATCGAATTGTACACTGGTCAGCAACGTACCAAAAAGAAATAAAGCCGTCTTACTACTGTCTACCATGCACAATGACGATAAAATTGACCCCGATAGTGGAGAAGCTAGAAAGCCCGAAATAATTACTTATTACAATCACACGAAATACGGAGTTGATGTTTTCGACAAAATGTGTCGTCAATATGATGTAACGCGAAATAGTCGACGATGGCCTCTAACATTGTTTTATAATTTTCTGAACATGGCTGGTATAAACGGTCTAGTGATTTATCAATTGAACAATCACCACATCAAGACAATCCGCCGAAAATATTTGCAAGAGGTCGGATTTGAACTTGTGAAACCGCTTATTACGCGACATATTTCCCAAGAAAATATACCCAAAGCTATAAAATTAAAACCCAGGCTTCTTCTGGGGCTGCCGGAAAACTCGCAAGTACAAAACTTGCCAATACGCGGTGGTAAAGGACGATGTGACTTCTGCAGTAGAGCAAGAGATCGAAGCACTCGCAAACTATGCGGTAAATGTAATAGACGTGTTTGTTCGGATCACCAAATCATAGTGTGCCCTAGCTGTGACGAAAATGCTATTGAATAGGAACAATGTGTTCGTTAACTTTGTAATAAGATGATTTCTTTATTCATAATTCATAATCATTTATTCAAAGATTTCAGGTGTATACAATAAGATCTTAAAGTTATAAACATTCTGCCGAAACTTGCCTTTACAGGCGTATGAATATGCACTAATAATACAATAATTTACTTATTATTATATTCACTTTTTAATTAGATAAATTTAATTTAATCACTCGAAATAGTAAAATGAACAATGATAAAAATACAATATATTCATTCAATAAAAACAATTCAATAATCAAGTAATAAATTATAATAATATTATTAAATTAATTATATTTTATAGTCCAAAAATTCATGTATGCTGTAGAAACATTTATAAACAAGCCATTTCGTCAAATGGTATTTAAATTTAGGAAATGTCATTTCTTTCATATTATCTGGTATTTTATTATAAACTTTAATTGCCATTATAAAACTGTTGTTTGAGGATAATGTCAGTCTAGTAGGAGGTCTAAATAATTTATTTTTATATTTTGATCGAACACTGCAGCTTCTAGCTGAATGAGCTAGTTGAAACTTTTGTCTATTATTAAATACGAATACACTAATGTCTAATATATATAAGCTAGTTAAAGTTAAAATCTTAAATTGTTTAAAATAGGGTCGGCATGAGTCTGTAATTTTCAGCCCGAAAATGGCTCTTATACATCTCTTTTGCATAATAAATGCCTGTTCTACGTTGACGCATCTGCCCCAGATCAGAATTCCGTACCGCAACAGTGAGTTTATATAGCCATAATATGCTGTTATGGCAGCTTTTTGGGAAACAGTCTGTGTGATTTGCCGTAGGGGATATACAAAGCTATTTAATTTTAAGCAGACATGATCTATATGTTGCTTCCAAGTACACATTCTATCTATAAAAATCCCCAAGAATTTAATACAGGGAATGTCATCAATAGTGTGCCCTTCATGAGATACTTGAAGATTAACCGATTCGTTGCTGATGGCACGACAGGCGTGTCATCAATGGTTTTAACTAGTGGCTCATGACACGATAGGCGTGTCATTTTTTCCTCGATTGTAACACCCTCAGATTAAGTTTTAGAAAAGTCTGCCCAGAACGAAACTATACAGTTTTTCCACGTAGATTACGCCTGTTGTCTTAGCCTCTCGATATTGCGTGAATTCAACAGTTCCAGGGATTGACAACCTTTTTAAATTGCGTTCTTATGACACGATAGGCGTGTCAATACTGAATACTTTAGCCACCTCTCAAGGGGCGGACCTCGCGGCGCTTAAAGCGCTGGCGTGGCAGACCTCTGCAGTGAGCGTACGCTGAGCGTCCCAAAGTGGGACGCGCGACACGCGCGCGACATATTCGCAATTATCTCGTTAGAATACCTATTGACACCTTTATATATTTAGATTCTCCATGAAATTGTCTAGGGATTAGTAGATAAACATTCCGAAGTTAGGCTATGATAATTACACAAGGTTCGTGATAAGTACGAGAAAAAGTAAATTCCGAGGAGGGTTGTAAAATATGATGTATTTTGAAAAACCAACAATTTTTATGTACGGCAAGTCTTTTATTTTATACTTGGAATGTTTATCCGTACAATCAAAGTAAAAAACAATACCTTTTTATGAAGATTATTCTGACAAAAATATTTTTCTCAGAACTTTATATAGCATTCATGTATGATGTATGTGTGTTGTACTTGGATAAGCAATTATAAACCTTACTTCAATATGCATACGGATAATATTTCTTAAACTAGGTAAACGCAAAGATCGTGGCAGGCGCAGCAATAAAACGTGCAAAAGAGACAGCGCACATCAGTTTCTCTCTCGCACTTGCACTGTTTATGGGTGACGTCACACAGATGCAGAGATGTGCGTCGTTTCTGTGTGTGCCGCCCGCCGGTCAGCAATAATAGCTGGCTGTTTTTATGATACATACTATCCTTAAGCAAAGATGAACCTTATTCTCACAGACATATAGACAATACTTCGTAGGCAGCAATTATCGCACCCCCTACCGCCCGTCATTGACTAGTACCGCTCTAGTATTCTCAGTAATCGGTCGTGCTATACCTTATCTACCTGTTTGCTCTCTTTCGACAACCTTTGTTAGTGTACTTGGACTCCGATATCTCTCATTTTTGATAATTGCTGCCTGTGAACCTGGATTACGTGATTTGCTATATTGACAACTTTGGCTAACTGACCTGGACTCCGCAATTGTGCATTTGTGTTTACTGCGGGTTGTTGGGTATACCCTGATTAAACATCGAGTGTGATCTCTGTACTTGCTGTGGATTAGAGGTAAGTTTTTGATAATAATTATTTATTTCATTTGCATTACTGAGCTAACATAATAAATTGTTCTTCCTAAAAAATTAAGAGATGACTCGGATAATTCGATAAAATTATGCCAGCAAAACATTTTCTAAGAAAGTTTTGGCTCCTATAACTAGTCGCCACGTGTTAAATATATCGTACTGTTTCAAATACTTCTCGAATGATTGTTGAGGGAGGAAGGTCATTTGCGCATTATTAACAGTTTCTGTTAATTCTGTTGGAGTCAAAAGAAAGTTCTTCGTCGCTTGAATCACTCATTTATTAAGTTTTCACTTGTTAACCAGGTTTCAAACATATTAGGTACGTGAAAAGAAAATGGCGCGCGCAAAGCAAATTAAAAAAGTAGACACAGCAAGAAGGTTCCGAGTCTGAGTTCTAAATAAATTAAAAAAAGTTGGTGGGATGAAAAGAGTATTTTCATCCCACCACCTCGGAAAGAGATATTTTGCTCCTTGTTATTAAAGCGCAAAAGCCGTTTTTATCCGCTAGAGGGTAAAGTAAAATTGAATTTCGAACATCGTGTGTGCGAAGGTTGTGAATTCGAAACATTATTAAACCTATTTATTTTTACCTCCATAGTACCGAATTTACCATACAACTTTTTTTAATTTATTAAGAACTCAGACCCGGAACCTCCTTACTGTGCCTACTTTTTTAATTTGCTTTGCGCGCGCCATTTTCTTTTATCAAGTCTATGTAAAGGACCTCAAATTGGATTTTTTTTTACCTTTAGGTTTTATACGGTATATGTTTTTAACGAGAATTTAATTATAAAACTAACGTTTTTATTACATACTTTTCGTTTCTCTTTCAGAATCTAAAATGGATTATAATCCTCCTATTTCACCGGTACCTGGACCATCATCCGCCATGGATCCCTTACACGTGGAGTTATTTTCAATGATGTCTTCAGAGACGTATGATATCCCAGATTTTAATTTTGAAATTGGCGATGATGAGCTTTATGGAATTTTAACCGAAAGCAACGATCGCATTCTCGACGAATGGACATATGAAACCAATAATGAGGCAAATGATGACTCTGCTTTGCAAGACGCGAACGCACACAATCAAGAAGAAAGCTCACAAGAAGAGGACGACTCACCTGACGAATTAAGCGGTTGGCGTTCAGGCAATCCCGACTCAATGGTGGAGCTTCCTTTTATAGGAACAAGTGGAATACTGCCACCACATCAAATGGCAGAAAAAACTCCAATTGATTATTTATTTTTATTTTTAAATGCACAGATGATAGATTTGATTATTAACTGTACAAACAAGTACGGTAACAAACTAAAAGCGGCAGCGGTCGCAACACACTCACGCTTTACTAGATGGACCGACATAACTATATCGGAACTTAAATTATTTTTAGGTATTTTGCTTCTAATGGGGACGATAAAATTGAATAGAATGGCCGACTATTGGTCGAATCAATATTTATTTCGCCTAACTTCACGACAATTTATGTCGAGAAACAAATTTTATTTAATTTTGAGGGCTTTAAGTGTACAGCAAATAGAAAGAAATGAAAGCCTATTTAAAATAAAAGATTTAATTGACCTTTTTAATGACTCTATTAATTCAATATATTATCCGGCGCGGGAACTTACTATAGACGAATCATTAATTTTATGGAAAGGACGACTTGCTTTTCGGCAATATTTAAAGGGGAAAGCACACAAATATGGGGTAAAACTTTATATTTTAGCCGATGCCAATGGCATCATATTAAAGATACATGTATATGCCGGATCGCAAGATCAAATAGTAGGTGGTCGAAACCATGTAAAAAAAGTTATTATGTTGCTTATGCAAAAGTATCTGAACAAGGGGCATGCCCTATATTTGGATAACTTTTATACCAGCGTAGGAATTGCTGAAGATTTACTAGAAAAAAATACCTATGTTACCGGTACCTTACGGTCAAATCGGGTGGGAAATCCTGCGATAGTAAAAAATACTCCAATATCATTGGGGGAGTCATGCATTGCACACAATAATAAGAAAGTAATTGTAACGAAATGGAAAGATAAGCGCGAAATTCTTTTTGTAAGCACTGAGCACAAAAGTAATTATGAAGGGACTACGAGTCGCCGCGTTCGTACAGTTAAATATAAGCCCGCCGTTCAGCCACGTTACAACAAATACATGCGAGCGATAGATAAGCACGACCAGCTACTTAGCTACTATTGTTGCGAACACAAGACGCTGCGGTGGTACAAGAAAGTAATTATTCATATGATTCAAATATGCCTCGTAAATGGGTTTTTATTATATAATAAAAACAATTCAATATTATCATTATATGATTACAGAAAAAGAGTAATCGAAACTTTACTGCCAATGCCAAATATTACGGAACTTGCTCGGCCTCTATCACTAGGAAAAATTCATCTTCCGGCGAACTTGCCCAAAAGAGAAGGGAAAACGATAAGGAAGAGGTGTCGAGTTTGCTATAACAAAGCGCAAAAAAGAGTGTCTGTAATATTTGGATGCCCCGATTGTCCAGGATTCCCAGGACTGTGCCTTGAATGTTTCAGGGAATTTCACAAATATTAAGTTGCAACTCAATATTTGTGAAATTCCCTAAAATTGGGAACGACGTTTGTTAATATTAAACTTATTTTAAGTGCCATATTTTGAAAGAAAAGATTGAAAAAAATAACATTATTTAATCATTTAAGTCGTTACAAATAAACATACATACCTAAACAAATTAAAATCCAGCAAGTCTTAGACCTAAGACTTAATAATTATTTGTCAATCTTAATAGAAATTTAAGCCTAACTAAGTTTAATTTCTCTTATCATAAGATTGTCATTTTTTTAATTTACTAATCAGTCGTAATAAATGATTTCTTCATGTCAAATTTCGTTTTATTTATTATTAAACTTCTTATCACCGTTTTTCAGTACCTCGAGAATGTTTTGCATTACTATATATCTTTGGTCAGCATCAAATCTTAACAGTTCATTTGATATAAACTCGCCGAATCTTTTGCATCCATGCAAATCTATTATGGAGGGTACTGAATTAGTATTTTTATCGTCAATTTCTGTGCATGTACCACTGTTCTTAAATTTCTTTTGAGGCTTGTCATTTCCAACATCTGAGTATGATTGTGAGTTTTGTTCAAATATATAATTCAAAGTTTCTTCTTCATTTTCACATTGAGTTTCATCATTATCATAGTTTTCTGTTTCAGGAATGTATTTGCGTTTTCGATTTAAATCTAGAAAAAGTAGGTCAATTTGACAAAATAATCCGAACATTTCGTCGTTGTACTACTGCAACAAGTCACTAAGTGACATTTTTAGTAAAAGTTAGATAAAATACCAAAAAAGGTTTGAAACATCTGAAAAAGTAAAGTCACTTACCTTCCATTTCAGGAAAAACACTTAGTTAACCTCTTCAAAACCAATGTAATTAACGTATCGTGCCGTACACTCCCGTGGTTTGATTCCAACTAAACTTGAAACAAGTCTAGACCAGTAAAAAAGCAAAAAAAGCATGTAGTTTTATACACATGGCTGATGGCACGCTAAGCGTGCCATGGACTTCTATGGCGCTTGACACGCCAGTCGTGTCATAGAAAATTTGTTCACAGCCCTGGTGAAAAGTTTTTCAAAATGGGTGCAGCAACGAATCGGTTAAGGTGTTTACTTTTAGGTGTATGAAATTGTATGAGTTTAGTCTTTTCTATATTAATTTTTAAGTGATTCTGCTTTAGCCAAACAATAGCTGATTTCAATGCATCATTTACTTTTTGTTCATAACTAAGCCTATCAACTCCTTCCACTACAATTGTTGTATCGTCTGCAAATAATATACATGTATGGTTTATAACTTTTTATCAAATTAATGTGTTTCAAAGAATAAAAAAACATTTTATTCTCAATAAGTACAGAATGTGGTAAATTTTAGAGAGGTTAACTACCTCGTGTGTTCATAAGTTTTGAGACGAACTTATTTAATTAATTTAAATGAAAGTAATTCATGCAACCTTTTTTAAACTTTTAAAATTTAAATTTCGAATGTTTTGAATCAGAAAAAATATACATTTGAATATTTGTTTCATTCTCCGTGAAAATGGCGCCAAAAAAAGATTTGCGTGCGACTGTAATTTCACTGTTTCAAGCAGGAAAAAAACCAATGCAAGTTTTTAGTGAAATCCAAAGTTTGGGATGTAGTCGGAACTTTGTGTATTGTAATTTCACTGTTTCAAGCAGGAAAAAAACCAATGCAAGTTTTTAGTGAAATCCAAAGTTTGGGATGTAGTCGGAACTTTGTGTATTAATACCATAAAGAGGTACAAGGAGACCGGCTTTTTAGAAGACCGTGGAAGATGTGGCCGCCCGCGGTCTGTAAGGACGCCCGCCAACATCAAAGTAATCAGAGAGCGAATTCGACGCAACCCTTGCCGGACTCAAAAGAAATTAGCTCTGCAGACCAACATTTCGCGAATATCGGTGAACAGGATACTTAAATATGATCTTAAACTAAAGGCCTACAGTCGAAGGAAAGTGCATTATTTAAACGAGCGTCTTCGTAAATTGCGACTGGAACGATGTCGGAACCTATTGAAGAGACACGATCCAAAAAATATCCTGTTTACCGATGAAAAGATCTTCACGGTGGAAGAAAAGTTTAACGACTGTTTTCAACTGCTAAATCTGTTCAAGAAATGCTGAGGGTCTGTGCAAATTACGCTGAGTCACATGGACTGTGCTACAATGTTAAGAAATGTGAATACGTTGTCTTTAAGGCCGTCGGCAATTACCTAAAGCATTCTCCAGAACTTACCCTTAACGGCATGAACATAAAGAGAGTTTCTACTTTTAAATATCTTGGTCATTGTATTGCAGACGACCTTAAAGATAACTTAGACATCGAAAGGAAACGAAGGGCCTTGGCGGTCAGAGAAAATATGCTGATCCGTAGGTTTACCCGATGTACAGAGGAAGTAAAATTAACACTTTTCAAATCATACTGCCAAAGCTTGTACACGGGAAACCTATGGGTCAGATATTCCAAAAGAATAGTAGATTGTCTGCGTGTGCAGTACAATAATATCTTTAGGATGATGTTGGGACTGCCTCGTTTCTGCAGTGCATCAGGGATGTTTGTGGAATATGAAGTGGATGGCTTTGCAGCCTTATTTCGCAAAAAGACAACATCCCTGATCCGCAGAGTGCGGGACAGTCCAAACAGCATCCTAAAAACTATAGCTAATAGATTTTCCTCGCCCATATGGGAATGTTTAGTTCGTAGAATTATTTAATTATTATTATCTATTCATAAATCTGTTAATTTTTATATTTTTATATTATGTTTACTAACCATTACTTGTAAGTGTGTGCTACTAACCAAATTGTTTATGGATTATTATTATCTGAAATAAATATATTCATTCATTCATTCATTAACCGGCAGAACAATAAGGTTTACGCCAGAAGTTCAAAGGACGTCCAGCCATCTGTACGCAATGTCCAGCGCACTCATCATCCAGCAAGTGTGATGGTTTGCTGGGGTGTTTCCTACGAGGGGGTCACTTCGCTTCATTTTTGCCAGCAAGGCGTCAAGGTGAGGGCACAAAATTACCAAACCGACATGTTGGAAGCGGTGGTTAAACCATTAAATGATACGCTATTCGCTGGAAAATACTGGGTTTTCCAACAGGACTCTGCTCCCATAAAGCTAAGACTACCCAACGTTGGCTGGAGGCCAATTTGCCAGGCTTCATTCGGAGCGAAGATTGGCCCTCGTCAAGCCCTGACTTGAATCCTTTGGATTATTCTTTATGGACGGAATTGGAGCTGAGGGCATGCAGAAAGTCTCACCCAAACCTGGATTCTCTCAAGCGAGCCCTTATTAAAGAATCGAAACGGATTCCCATTGAAAAGATTCGTGCCGCCATAGATGAATGGCGCACGCGTTTGAAGGCCTGCATTGAATGCAAAGGCGGCCATTTTGAATTATTTATTTTTAAATACAGATCTAGATGTCAGTAGTTTTAATTCTAATATCCAATAAATGAATACTCAACTTAGCTCCAAAAATATTTTAGTTTTACTGTGTCTCAAGACTTATGAACACACGAGGTATGTGTTTTATAATTCATATAAGTTAAGCAATATTTGACTTCTGTGAAAGTAAACTCGAGAGCATAGAAATCGCACACCCCCTACATTTTCATTTTGACCCTTATTATTTTTTAAATTAAAGTTTTGTTGCAAATATCAACTTTACTTTACTGACCAATACCCAGTACACCGTTTTATGTGATGGAACTTTTAAATTTTGCGTGGAACCCTTCTATCAGTTGTATTCTCTACACATTGACTTAGGTAGTTCAAAAACATACAATAACATAGTACCCGTATTGTTTGCCCTGCTACTTAATAAAACAAGACTTACATACGAAACAATGCTGCGGTTAATTAAATGGCAAATTCCCGAGTGGCATCCAAAGTCGTTTATACTTTTAGACTTTGAAATAGCACGGCTGTCCAAAATCAAAACCTAGCAAGGGACATTTTCGGCGAAATATGTTTTTTTAAATCTATCAGCATATTTTTTTTGCTGCGTATAATGCAAAAACAACCATATCTCTATCATAATTAGGGCCAAAGTTACAAAACGGCCAAACCTAGTAAGTGAACGTTTTAATCCAAAATAAAAAAGTAAAAAACCTAGGAAGTTACATTTCCAAGTCCATAACTCTAGTAAGTTGACAACTGGTTGCGACATAATAAACTGTTATCAACACGAAACAAACAAGTATAATCGCAAAAATAAAACATGACTTTTCAACACTGTGACATAGACACATCAGCGCGAGCTGCTCGTCTATAAATAAATAATAATAATAATAAGTACGGTACATACTAGATTTTTGAATTTGTAAGTAGTTCTTACTAGGTTTACGTATTTGGTATTGGGCCACATACTAGGTTATAGAACTTGTAATTGTATCATACTAGGTATTTGATTTACAAAATTAAGAATTTTTTGTGAGCTTTTCTGATGATTACTGTAACAGAATAACATAGCAAGTGAGTGTGAAGTTAGGCGCGAGTCTATGACTCGTATTGGTTGGCGCGCTGCAAATACAAACCGAACGTGTTTCGACTTGTTCATTTAGTGTTGAGCGTCTGCGCAGAGTGCATGGAAAATAATTTTGTTACAAAAATAATAAGAGAATGCAGAGTAATAGATCGAGACGAATAGTTGAAGCTGTTTTAACAAGGTATTTATACATTTGTTTGTTATGTATGAGTGATTAATAGTTACTTACCTACATAATAATTAATCAATTAGTACCTAATCATTTTATTTGTATGATTTCGATCTATTTCATTTGTTTTAATAAAATTTTCAAAATAAAATTACATCATGTTATCTATTCTCGATATGATACGTACCTATTTAGATTTGATGTACCTGTAGGTAGATTTGGAACATGCCAATGCTTACATTAGGCACTTTCAAAACATTTTAGGCAGTCAATATTATGGATATGAAGTTATGATTTAAGTTTTGCTTTTTCACATAAAATAACAAGTAAAAAATTAACACATTAAATTTAAATACAAAACCTACGCCACGTCTTTCTATATGAATTATACCGCGGTAAAAATTACCCTGTGTTGTTCTTTTTAAGGTTAAAAACGCTTTTAATGCTGTCAGTTGAACTAAGCTTTGAGGTGCTTAATTGATAAACAAATTGAAAATATTTGTAATAATTGGTAAAGGAATGGTGTGTGACGATTGCTTTTTCTCTCCTCCAGTGCACAGCATGCAGCTTCAATTAACGACACTGCACACGATTATCAGCCTCAAAGAACTACTTTTACTGATAAACAATGCTCTATAAAACATTGCACTTCTAACACGCAAGCCACTAACCAGTTTAATCAGCAACCTTCTTCTTCTGGCATTCAACATGATCATCAACCTTATACTTCTGGCATCCAACACGATCCTCAACCTTCAACTTCTGGCTTTCAGCTTCCATCTATTCCAGACATAACTGACAGAGCGGATTTTGACTTCAGTGATGATGATTCAGTCGCAGATCCGCTGTATGTTCCGTGCCCTAATTTTGACGATGACAGCACAATTTCGGACATCATTGACGTTCATAATATCGTTTTTAATGATGAAAATGCTTTAAATGATGTTGATATCCAATCTGTAGACGAAATGTATACACAAACAAACAATATACAAGAACTTATACTTCACGATACCACGTCAAATATTTCAGAACAGACAAATCCTGTCTGTAACATTTCGAATTCTACAAATCAGGTTTTTATAGCTGACACTTAAGGAACAATTTATATGGCAAATAGTTTAATCAACAATTGTATATTGAATAATAAAAACATGCTTAAACACCCTATGATTAAAATATCTTGTAATGGAAGCTGTCGCAGACGATGCTTAGAATTAACACATCAGGATAGACTGGTCACATGGGAACAATACTGGTCGTCAAAATTTCAAATAAGACGTGGTTTCTTAAACAAGTTTGTTCAATTCTCAGAAATAAAAAGACGAAAAGTTGATACGAATACTTCTAGTCAATCCAAAAACGAAACACGGTACTATTATCTGCCAGGAAAAGGCAATAATTCAATTCCTGTCTGCAAAAGATTTTTTTTGGATACATTAGGTCACAGAACGGATGGAGTAATCACAGAATTATCCAAAGCATGTACGAAAGGGGCAGTTATATGCTTCTATTTCAGGCGAAAATAGAGGTGGAAAACGGAAAGAAGTGAAACAGAAATGTGATTTGTGAACACATACTCAGTTACAATCCTGCTGTTAGCCATTATCGAAGACATAACTCGCCATTTACAAAATATCTACCCAGAGAATTATCAGTCCGCAAAATGCATCTTGATTTTCTAAAAAAATACCCACAAGACCAATGTTCGGATGAAACATACAGAAAAGAGATCAAGGAAATGAAAATATCGTTAAATATGCCTAGAGGAGATAAGTGCGATGAATGCTTTTTATATTCTGAAGAGAAAAAAAAATACAGCGATGAATCTCAAATACCGGATGATATAAAACAGAAATATAACGTACACAAAACTAAATGTGATCAAGCATTGCATACATACAGGACTGATTCTGCTAAGAAAAATACTACGCATGTGAAATATTTCTCAATGGATCTTCAAAAGGTAATATTGTTACCAGTAATGCCCCAAACCAAAGAAGCTGTCTTTATTAGTCGCCTTATTACATTAAATTTAACCTTTGCTCCAATAAATAAACAATCAGCAGACCCAGCTACATGTGTAATTTGGCACGAAGGCCATGCTGGACGAGAGGCTTCTAACATCGTTGATGCCATTTTAACATTTATGAAGAATGACAGAGATTGTCAACATTTTCATATTTGGGCTGATAATTGTACAGCCCAAAATAAAAACTGGACCCTTTTTACGGCGTTGACTACAATCGTCAATACGAATCCAGTGGAGACTGTTTACCTTAAGTTTTTTAACTAAAGGACATACACACATGACCGCCGATTCAGTTCATGGAAACATCGAAACCAAAATTAAGAGACAAGGAGATGTTTTGGACTTTGAAGATTTCAAGGAGCTCATACTTGCTTCAAGGAACAAAATAATAGTCACCGAATTAAACATTTGTAGGACTTGGCCTAAAAAGAAAAGAGCTCCAAGAAAAAATGATGACGAAGACCTAATGAAGACATTCTTGCTCAATCAAGTTGTTCAAGTTAAATTCGTCGCTGGTTCAAGGAATGTTTTTTATAAAACAAAGTACCTACTATCAATATTTAAAAAAAGTAAAAAACTTGTCTTAATTGAGTAGGTATCTTACTAAACTATTTATAACTTCTGTTTCAGTTTCGATGAACCATTTGCTGAGTTAGATTTCCTGCCCAAAAACTATAAAGTGACTGAATTACCTAAAGAAATATCAGCACCTCGCGGTATCCCAACTCGAAAAAAGGAAACAATAGTTGAGAAATTAGTACCTTTAATGCCAGAATCCAGAAGATTGTTCTGGAATCAATTGCCAGTAAATGACCAATCTATTGATTTACAAACAGACGGGGATATGCTCGAAGAAATTTAATTTAAGTTAAAAATAAAGTTACTTATCGCTGTCAGCGATAAGGCCGCCCATTGTCTCACTTGTTTTTAAAGTCGTGTTTTTGTATTTGTGTTTTTATATGTCTTTTTTATATGTCTATGGTGTTTAAATAAAGAGTTTTGTATTGTAACTTTTAATATTTTACTACCTAACTAGGTATTGACATGACCATAAGCTATTAATTAAGCCATAAATAAATTCAAAAACATATCTAGTGATTTCGCTAGGTTTTATTGTTCGGTCAATAATATAAGTTGCTTAGACTAACCATTTTATATACCTAGTAAGTAACCTTGCTAGGTTATTGTTTTGGATTACATATGCAATTTAACTGAGATTTCCCAAATCAAACTGCAGTAAGGCACATAAAACTTGTAGAATTGTTATTTGAATAATGTACATTAACTTATAATGTAGAGCAAGATTTAGTTATCGAATGCCAAATGAATACAGTACCAAAAATAAATTGTGTTCGTAAATATTTAAAAAAGTGTTTGTTTTCCTTCTCCTGTAAAATTTGGTGAACAACACTTGCTAGGTTCTGATTTTGGACAGCCGAGCAGCTATGCAAGCCATAAACACTGTGTTTCCGGGAGTTCCTGTAACTGGATGCTACTTTCATTTTACAAGGTGTTTATGGCGAAAAGTTAAAGAACTTAAAATTAACAAAAATAAACTCGTAAAAAAACACATACGACGATGCTCTGCATTGGCACATTTGCCTCAAAGTGCAATGGGAGATGGTTGGCTATATATTATTTGCCGCAGTCCAAAAGGAGAATATGTTCTAAACACATGGCTTGATGAATCATCATTTTTTACAACAAATGGAGCTGCTATAATCGGCTTCACCGAACAAAAATATGGTCGAAAATCGGCACTCCACAATTAATAAAAAAATCAATAGGAAACCTCAAAGCATAACACATCTTTTAACACTTCTACATAAAGAATCAAATTATTTTGAAGCTTTGATTCAAAAGGGCTCTATCTATTAAAAAACAAGAAACCATAGAAACGAATGGACGCATATATCGAAAGCGTCTTATCAGATTTTACAAATAAAGTAATATCGGTTGACTTGTGCGTAGATCAAAAATCTTTAATTTAAATGTGTCAATAATATAGTAAATAACTCTGAAATACAGAGTTTACGACCTGCATAACTGCTATTCAAAATAAACTTAAATGATTTTGGATGACCACTCGAAATTAGAAGGTACATAATTTAATTTATTAAATATCAACGTTGCTAAGTATGTATACTACACCCTACACACATTCAAATTGTATGTTTTGTATCCAAAACAATTTAAAATGAATGTAACTTTATTATATTTTATTCTTATTCTTTTC
Source organism: Pasiphila rectangulata (assembly GCA_963082625.1). Lineage (NCBI taxonomy): Eukaryota > Metazoa > Arthropoda > Insecta > Lepidoptera > Geometridae > Pasiphila > Pasiphila rectangulata. The sequence goes on from OY720253.1 coordinate 8,960,755, forward strand.
TTATCTGATAAAAGGTTCCACGTAATATACCACACATTGAACTCCGTACTTGTACTCTGTATGATTCAGTTATGATTTAAACTTTTGTGTTTTTCAATTACCTGTTAAACAACCATTAGTTTTATATATAATGTTGTTTGCTAGCTGTTTAAGTTTAATTTAAAATGTTTGTTGTTTTAAGACTGATTTTATTGTAAAGTTTTTTTATTATTATTATTTTGAATACCCTCATACGGAAATATTTTGATTTTATTGTTGTTAACCATAAAATAATTACGTTTAATACGATCTGATGATTTTTTTAAATGCTGATCTTGCGTGGCATTTGACTGTTTAAGTATACTTGGTTTAAAATGTTTCTTATGTTATGTTACGTGAGTCTAATTTTGTTGTAAAAGTGTTTTTATTTGACTTCAAAATAATTAAGTAAATACCATTGTTGATTATTTTATATTGTTGTGAAGTCGTTTTGTTTTTTTTTAGCTGACACGTGTAGTTTTAATTAATAGCCAAATAAAAGTGTCTAATAAGTATGCCTTTTGTATATTATTTTACTAACACTTTTTTGGTTGACTGTACTAAAATTCACCCAAAGTAAAAGTGGTGTGAGTTGCAGAACGAAGAGTATAGTTTTTTTATGATTCGTCAACTCACACCAGTTGGGACAAGATTCTTGGTGTGAGTTGACGAACGAAACCGCCAAAAGACGTGTTGCAGATAAAAACGTAAGACAAGAAGCCAATAACATTGTTAATTTAACCAAAGAAGCGTTTCAAACTGTAACTGCAGAAGTTTGGCAAAAACAATGCGAACATGTGCGCCACATTGAAGATAAGCTTTGTGAAAGAGATGGGTGTATGGACGCTGAAATAGACAGGTTCATAATAGAATTAAATGACGAGTCTGATACAGAATCCGACAGCAGTTACGAAGATTCATCGGATTGTGATGATTCATCATTGGCAATCCGCCTGGAACATGCATATTCAAAATAAATATTTTTATTGCAGTTTGATGTGTTGTTTATTATTGATTAATATAATATTATTGGTACTGATTTTTTATGGAGATAAATATTTGATTAAAAACATTACTTTCCGCCGTGGGGTGCCGGCAGTAGAATGATACCCCTCCTCTCATGCCCATGGATGCAGTAAGAGCCTGCTAAGGGATACCTCCGGAAGATGGGCAGCAGCGTCTATCTGTGTATCAACATCCCATACTGCGCTCACCAACCCGCCTGCCAAGCGTGGTGAGAATGGCAACTACCCCTCATGGAGATCCTGTAGGAGAGTGGGATCCTGTCCCATGAGGGAGGCCTGTGTTCATCAGTGGATGTTTTATGGCTGAAATGATGATTACTTTCTTAATACCTGGGAGACCAAAATTGGCTGGCGGTTTAAATTTTTTTTGGTATTTCGCGTTTTCTTGGGAAAAGTTCTTATCTAAATTAACTTATAATGGTAAACGCTAGCTATAAAATTTTATTCAAATTGTTAATCTATACAAGATTAGCTTGTTTAAATATTTAAGAAATATATTATTTTTTATATGTTAGATAGGTTAGCTCTTCATTTCATCCTTGCTATATAGGTATATAATATCGTATTATACATATGTATGTACCATTATATCACACAAAGTGTAATACTAAATCGGCATAGTTAGGTAATAGTAGCAATACTGTTTTTGACACTTCGTTTCAAGGGAGTCATAGAAGCTAGATATGGAAATATAACGCTCAGATTGCCAACCTAACAGCTAGAGGTAAAATAACTGTAAATGCACTGTAACATCAGTCGCTCCGAGTAATTCGCCGCTGCTATTTGAGTGTTTCGTTTCGCCGTTACTCTAGTAATGCCTCGTTTGAGTGAATTTTCTCCACAACACAACACATTGCGGACATGCATTACTATTATGGACTGTCACGAGGAAATGCACCACCTGCTCGCAGAGCTTATTTAGCTGCGTTTCCCAAAAGACGACCGCTGCCGTCTGCCGGTAATTTTCAAGAAATACACAGAAGATTAGCAAACACTGGGCTTGCATCAAATCGAGATCGTTGTGAGCAACAAACCATTATTGACGTCTCAATATTGAAGAAGCAGTACTACGTTGTTTGTTTGCTGATCTGACCACTAGAAGGGAAGACCAGTATAAAATGATCCCTCTCTGTTTTTATGAAACTACCAACGCCATCTATGAAGTGACTTATTCATTACGTTCAGTAGATGTAACATTCACACAGGCAGTAACGGCGGAACGCGCGCTCACTCCGGCACAAAGTTATTTGTACAAAATTGAAAATCGTTGTTTTTTTTCTAAGGTAAGATTGTTTTGACATCACTGTAATTAGTGTTTGTGTTTTTTACATTATTAGCTATGTTACACCAGTGATTGACTGTCTTTTAAGTGTTCGATTTCATATTGTTTTGTTTAGCATTGTTTCATGGGAGGTTATGTTTTGATCCGAATGGTAAAAATGCCATTTGGGGTAAAACGATTACTTGTGGTGTGTATAAAATGATCCCGGGATCATTTTACCCAACTTACATTTTATTTTGTTCTAGATGCCACGTGTCTATAAACGCAAGACAAACCGCCAAAGTTGGTCAGCAGAGGCGATGGCGGGGGCTTTGAAGGACGTAAAATAAGGCACACCATATAAAACGCTGCAAGACACCATGGGGTGCCCGTCATGACTTTAAAAAGAAGAGCCAAAGGTCAATAAACGGGCTACTGGATCCGAGAAAATATTAGGTAGTAGACGGCCTGTATTTACAAAACAACAGGAAAAAGAGCTGGTTGCCTATCTTCATGACATGGAAACTAGAATGTATGGTATCACAGTTAAGGACGTCATGGACCTGGCCTTTCAACTGGCAGAAAAAAATAAGATTAAACACCCATTTTCCATTGAAAAACGGAAGGCTGGATTTTAATGGCTTCGAGGTTTTCGCAAACGTAATCCCGACATCACTCTTCGGGCTCCAGAGGCCACCTCTGCGGCCCGAGCTAGGGCCTTCAATAAACCAGTTGTGGACAAGTTCTTTGGAATACTCCATGACGTCCAAGAATTGAAACAATTTCCGGCACATAGAATCTACAATGTAGACGAAACTGGTCTAAGTACCGTCCCAACAAGAAATACTAAGACATTTACAAAGACAGGTCGTAAGCAAGTGGCCAGGGTAACGTCAGCAGAAAGGGGTGAAACCACTACAGCGGTGATGTGCATGTCTGCATCTGGAATATTCTTGCCACCGATGCTGATTTTCAAAAGGGTCCGTATGAACTTGGCACTCATGGAAGGTGCACCAATTGGATCTGTACACGCGTGCAATCCAAAGAAACAACGGATCAAAGTGAAGAACTTGGGCAAAATGAAGAATCGATTGTACCTGCGACATTCTCCGATGCTGGAACGGTCCCTGATGACCAAATGCTTTTTCCTGAACCTATCGCGTCCGCAGTTACTGCAAATACAACCGTCAACAATCAGGTGCCTTTACCAGAACTTTTTGAAAGTGAAGCTACTGTTGCGATAAGACGCTGTAGCTGATGAATCTCAAGCTCTAACAGGTGAACCTACAACACCCCCAAGAATGCGCATTAATGAAGTTGCGTCCACTTCGTACGCCTTTACGGTTTCTCCACGAGATTTACTGCCGCTCCCAATATTGTCGGAAAAAGGTCTATGAAAAAAAGACCTACAAAAAATCTTACCAGTAGTCCTAGTAGTAGTATAAAAAGGATCTGAAAGAAGAAAAGAAGCGCAAACTTGCAATAGACCTCAAACGTAAACAGCGAGAAGAAAACAAAATAAGTAAGAAACTTAAAATAAATAAACATCCAAAACAGAAGAAAAAAACAAGTAAAATTGGCACAAAAATGAATAAAAAGGATCTTACTGACCCGGATGATGACGATGTTGATGGTGATGACACTGAATGCATGTATTGCACCTCAAAATATTCCAAAGATAAAGGAGGAGAGGGATGGATTAAATGCTCCAAGTGTATGAATTGGGGTCACGATCAGTGTGCCGGCGTAGATGAAGATGGCACAGAACCTTTCGTGTGTGAGTTGTGTAATGATACCTACTGATACTTTTTTATATTAAATGACTTGTACTAATAATAATTATAGTTGTTTGAGTCAAATATCATATTGCATGTATCCCCCATATGGGATCATTTTACCCCATATGAGGGATCATTTTAAACAAATGTGTGTATAAAATGATCCTTTCGTAATGTTCCGGCGTAAAATATACAAATAATTGTATAATAGCTAGACACATATGTTTTATTTCAAAAACTGTAGACGAGAGACTATTGTTTCAGTACACATTAACAGAAAAATAAAAACTACATAAATTATTATAAAACATACGTTTTTTCCTTAGAGGGATCATTTTATACTGGTCTCCCCTACCACTCGTTTGGCTTTGCAACACGGTATATCACAATCATCCGTGTGGCGCATTTCGAAGAAAGAAGGACTGCACCCTTACCATTACCAAAGGGTCCAGCACCTGCACAAAGACGTGGACACGCGTCCCAGGTGCGTGGTGTCTCTCTGGATTCAAAGCCAAGTCAGGCTTAACCCAGAGTTTCCGAAGACAATACTATGGATCGACGAGGCAACGTTCACGAGAGCTGGAATAACAAACTGGCGTAACTTGCACAAGTGGTGTTATAAGGTACAACGTTCAAAAAACTTCTAAAACATCATGTTATAAAACACAGTAGAGTATAAAAACAAAATCTTTAACTGAAACGTACCTACTTAACTTACCAACATACCACATCCAGTTGCGCTTGCTCTGTGTTCTTGACGAGCGGAGTAGTCGCATAATCATTTAGTAGGCATGATCATTGTTTGAATACCCACAATTTGTCACTTAAATAACTTAATTATCTATTCAAATTTCATGCAATGTAATTATTATGTAAGAGTTAGCCCTAGATAAATGTTAAATTTAAATGTTGTGTTCTCATGTAAGTGAATTTTATTCTTATGAGAAATAAATTATCTTAAACCAGATAAGGGCATGAATCCACATCTGAAGAAGCCATCTACTTTTCAAGTCCAGTTTTCAATAAACGTGTGGGCGGCTCTTATCGACGATATTTTGATTGGCCTAGTGATACTCCCAAGAACACTTAACGCCGAACGCTTTCTTCATCTTTTAAGAGATGAATTACCTGATTTTCTAGAAGATGTACCACTGGCAACACGTCGGAGAATGTTTGTGCAGGATGGATGTCAAAGGCCATAGCTGAGAAATATAACATCGATAAATCTGTACTTTACAGGCACAGTATCAAAACAAGGAGGGCAAACTATTTTAACAGACGAGACAGAAGAGTGCGTGACAAAGTATATCAATATACATATGTGCGGAATGGGGATGCCCTTTAGATGCATTAGATTTGAGGTATATTGTTAAGGCTTATCTTGAGCAAGTGGGCCGGACAGTACTCAAATTAAAAAATAATTTACGAGGGATTTTGTCGCGAATTTCCTAAAACGTCACAAAAACCAAATTTCCCAAAGATATAGCCAAAATATAAAGAAAAATGGGCAGAAGTTTCACCAGACTAGAAAAAGATAAAACTAAAAATTATATCAAATAAAATAAATAAAATAAAATGTTTATTTAACCCTCTGCAACTGACATGGTGTCTCTTGGACACCGCCAAACCGATATGTGGTTGCCATCTTGCGATATGGCGTGATATAGTTCTGTCTCGCTCAGTACCTTCCTCGATTGGTGCGGTGCGCGACAACGGGCAGTGTGGCGCGATCGGTCGCGCGGGTCACACGTCGGGCTCTACAAGCAAAAGGTGTCTCTTGGACGTAAGTACAGCAATAAGACCTGATTCTGTTAGACGCAACCTCACAAAGACCGTTTGTTTTCCATAGTGTCCAATATTCGTAATCTCAGTAAAATATTAAACTTTTCATAGTGTCTCGCATATGTACATAGTCTCAGTGTTTATGTATTTGTTCGCCTATCTACTAAATTGATTATCTTTTCAGATGGCAAATCCTGAGAACTCGGGTTCTGGACCATCCAAGCGATGTTTCAACGGGAGGCCACGGAAGATTGATACACACATTGAAGACTGGCTCGGTGTAAATTTATAATTTACATGCCCAAAAAGCCGGCTAAGTATGAAATCAATATAATGATACTTAGTGATGCTGAAAAGTACTACGCATTAATGCGTATATATACTGTGGGAAAAATTCAGATGGCGAAGGTCTGCACGATGCAGAGAAGAAGCTTGGAGTTCCAACTCAATCGGTTCTCAGACTGACGAAACCTATTGAGAACAATAATAGAAATATTACAGCAGACAACTGGTTTAGCTCTATCCAACTGATAGACATATTACGTTCCAAGAATTTGACGTACTTAGGGACTTTGAAAAAGAACAAGCGTGAGATTCTACCTGAGTTTCAGCCCAATAGAAGAAGAGAACTGGGGAGCGCTTTATATGGATTCACTAAACACTACACTATTGTATCTTATGTGCCAAAAATAAATAAGGCTGTGATGCTAATTTCTTCATCTCATCACGCACCAAGTACTGATGAAGCGACTAATAAACCAACGATGATTGTTGATTACAATCACTCAAACAAAGGCTGGGGTCGACGAAATTGACAAAAAAATTTCAATTTATTCATGTTCTCGAAAGAGCCATCGCTGGCCAATGGCAATATTTTACAGGATATTGGATCCAGCCGGTGTGAATGCATACATCTTGTACCAAGGATGTCCAGGTGCTAAATTGCGAAGAGGAGACTTTTTGCTCTCTCTGGCAAGAGAGTTGGTTCTTCCCAGTTTGAAGGAGCGAGTCTATAAAGACAGACTGCCGAGAGAGCTTCGCCTGACCATCAGAAGAGTTTAGGTGAGGATTTGCCTCCCCCTCTTGAAATTCCCCCTCCAGCTGCTCCACCACTACACGCCCGATCACTATGTGCAGCTCATAAGAAATGCAAAGCAGTCTGGAAAGCCATTTATCGTCAACGAGCTAAATTACAGCGATTTTTACGATTTAAAAATATTGTCCGATGAAGTTGCACTTAACAATTTATCAAGATCATCCGAATTAAAGATGATTCGTTTAACCAAGACAAACCCTGAAGTTTTTATGAGTATAAGACTCGATACGATGATAACTGGGCTGAAACCGATTGCAGAAAAGGACGAAACAGAAGATCAATAATTATGAATGAGATAGTTCTGAGACAGGCGTACACTTCAAAAATCAGTATTGCTGAGCGAAAAAAATATACCTAATGCATTTGCTTCAAACTAACATTGTTTCTAACTACTACGGAGGATTCTATAATAGTTTTTAAGTCAAGTTGACGAAGTCAATTATAGTTATGTTAGCTGTAATATTAAACTGAAATTACTACAGTTCCTACTAATAAGAGTAAGTTTGATTTTTGATTTGATATTTTAATAAAGACTGATGAAAGTTAGTTTTGTTCTTTTTTCACTCATAATAACTTGACATAATTGTCCTAAAATAGATATCCTAGGACAACAACGACGCAAATGTAAGGTATTAAACTTTTTGTTATTTTTTTGTATTAAATTAGTTAACAAGCTAACAGTCCAAACCAAAATAATATTTAGCAAAATTAATGAAAATATTCAAACAAAGTCATGTTATGGCTATTACAATCTTTGATTGCCTCTCCTGTAGAATCATGTTTAATGTAGTTGTGTCGTTATTGCATCAAATGAGCGATATACACGAAGCTAGATGTTTGGCACATTTAGTTCACAACACCGCAAAACCATTGATATAAAAGCATAGATGAGCCCCTCACACCAAAAACTCTGGCACTGTGTTTACAATACTGCCGACGACTGCGCAACACGCCACGCGTACTGAAAAAATAGTGTTATCTCTTTTTCTCCCACATTATTTGCAAACACTACTCTCTCTTTATTGCAATCGCTATTTTTTTATTTGTTATTTTGACAACGGAAGCAAACAAATAGTTATTTAACAAAATCGCAATACTTACGAGTAAAATGTTACACCTTTGGCTTTTATTGTGTTTCTGGAATTGTTGGTGCACTTGCGAAATGCACAAGATGGCATTTTCAGATGCAAAGATCAACACGCCCGGCTAACACTGTGTTTTGATGTACACTGAATTAAAAAGTGAGCTCACTCACCATCGTTTGGAAACACAACGGCGCGGTCTCAGTACGGTGAGGGCTAATCTATGCTTTTATATCAATGCGCAAAACACGCTATTGGGAAGATGACATTTGACGTTGAAAGCTTTGTAACGAAAACGTTTACATATTATTCCAGCCATGCAAAAAGAACCAGTGAGCTTAAACAAATGTTTGACTTTGCAGATTTCGAATATGCGCCTTTGCTGAGGCACGTGCCGTCAAGATGGCTGTCATTGTATCCTGCCATTGACAGACTCTACAAAAATCTTCCGGCAGTACAAGAATATTTCCTTTCAGCCTCTGATAACGTCTCCAATCATATTTTGAAATACTATGAGACAAATATAACTGGCACCGAGATGTTAGAAGCAGAATTATATTTAGCATTTTTCCACAACTCATTGATAATATTTGAAGAAACTATTCGTCAACTTGAAGGCACGAACGTCCTTATGTGCAACGTATACAGAATCGTGAATAATTTCAAACAAAAGATGAACCAGCGAATTGAAGATGTGTTTTTTGGAATGGCAGTGCAGCAAATTCTTCTAAAAATGTCTACTTCTCAGGCTGAAAAATACAGCACTATATTTTTGGAGTGGTATCGAAATGTGCTGACTTATACAGAATCGCGATTAGATTTCTCGGAAAATAGTAATTTTCATTGTTTGCAGCCGCTGACACTGACGAAAGAACTTAAGTACCAGGATTTGTGCAATATGGTATCAAAACTACAGATACCTAATATTAACCTTGATGCATTGTATGAAGAGTTCTGTACATTAAAGCCTCTCTTAATGAAAATTACAGAGGTTAAGAAGTGGTAAAATGCTCTTGAAAACTGGATTCAGATTCTCAATTCAATGAATGAAAACAAGAATCTGCTAAAATTAATACAAATTTTCCATCCCAGTTTCTAACGCCCAAGCTGAAAGGATTTTTTCCTTGTGTACGAATATGTGCACCAAAAACCGAAATAAGTTTGATATTGACACTGTAAAAGCAGAAAAACAAATAAAATCGAACTTCAACATGCATGCATTATAGAAAACGAAGAAGCTCTTAAAGCTGCCAAAAGTAATACCATGTACAAAAAGACTAATTTAGCTTGTTATTGATTCGAGACTTGAGACTGATAACAATCTCAAATCAAGTCTCGACAGTACCCACATTATGGGTACATAAGTACCCATAATGTGGGTACTAAAAGAAAAGCAAGATGGAGATCGCGATCTATCCACAGCAAACGAGCGTGCTTCTAATCTACGAGTTTTGTGAGTACATAATAGTGGCGGCGAGGAAGGGATGGAAAATTACCTAAAGTAGAACAAAAAGTTATTGGATTAAAGTCAAACTTGACTGATGGCAAGCTGTCCCTATTAGAACGAACTATAGAGCACAGGTCAAATTTATAAAGAATATTAACAAAAATATGTCAATTTTGATAACAAGAGGGAAAGGCTCAAGCTTAATTGGTATAAATTGGTTTTCTGACATGGAAATAGTAATACATGGAATTAATAATGTGAAAATTTTATCTAGTCATAAAACGCAGGCCACCCAGTTAGTAAAAAATATAATGAAGTATTTGAGCCGGGGCTAGGAAAATATAGAGGACCCGTGTTAAATATTACACCAAATGAAGGATCAGTGCCAATTTTTTTTAAAAAGTAGACCTATTCCATTTGCAATAAAAAAAAGAGTGTTTGAAGAAATCGATATATTAGTGAAAGACGGAGTTCTTGAAGCAACTTCTCATTCTGATTGGGCGACCCCTATAGTGCCAGTATTAAAACCAAATGGGAAAGTAAGATTATGTGGGGATTATCGATCTACAGTAAATGCAGCAACAAACACAGATACATACCTATTACCAACACTAAATGAAGCTTTTGTAGAACTTCAAGGGGGGTTATATTCTCAAAAATTGATTTGGAGCAAGCATATACTCAAGTAGGACTGCGCATGTTTATTCTGGATCGATCACCCATCGACTGCCCTGCCCTACCATGAACCGAGGGGGTCAAAGCAATTCTACTAGTAACCTTGCTTCTCATGTGCAGATAAGCTCCAGTACAGCTACAGATTTTGCTAAACAGGGGGTGGACTACACCATATGCTTTCAATCTGTTTTTCTATATGGCATCTCCGTAGTAGGACTCCTCTATAAGGAAGCTGGAATACTCCCAGATAAGATGGCGATTGGCGATTGTCCTTGACAAGGGGTGTTGTATCTGGACAATTGAGCCCGAGGTCTTCTCACTAGATGTGTCGACGTATAAAGGAGTCAAGATACCTACTGCAATGGCCGTCCTACCGGAAAGCTTTGAGAGGTTCGGTGATGAAGGGCTGATCCGAGTCCCACCAATTAAGTCATATCACATCCATCTTGCCTTTCGATTCGCCATGTGGATCCTGAACAGAAGAGATACAGCGAGAATCTCTGCACTTGAAAACAGGGCAATGGATGAGATAAGCACGCCGCCCTTTGTCAACCTGTCCGAGACATCTCGTCTCGATGTGGTGCCCTTTGTTAGGTATCTCATTACATACCTGCTTATTCTGGATCCCTCCCTTATAGGTCATCTACCTCTCCTTCTCAACGACATTAGAAAAGCAAAGGTGCGAACCGGCTTTGACGATCTGATTGATACTTTGGCCCTAAGTGGATTGACTCATAGATTTTGCAAAGAAACAGTGTCATCGGTTCTAGACCTTGAAGATTACGATGGGTGGAGGATGACCCTATGTGATTACATTATGAACTTAGTAGGGGATGACCAACTGAGACATTTGTCCACTTGGTTTTGTTTGCTCCCGGACGAAGAGGACTTCCTCCTGCGCAAATGGATCCGCGCCACATCAAGTTTGTTAGGGGAGTATATAAACATTCGCACACGGACTAAAGACGAGCTGTTAACTACGTACCAAGCCATCATCGACGAGCTTCGCCACAATGACAAGACGGCTAACCTACTCACATTGAATACACAAAAGGGGTTGTATAAAATGAAACGTCTGGCATTCGGAGTTAAAGCCTGTGCTGGTATTTTCCAAGGTTAATGAGTTCTTTGTTGGCAGGGATACCAGGAGTAGCTATGCTGTTAGACGATGTGGTAATATGTGGATCCGACATAAAAAGCCATAATATGAGGTTAGAGATGGTGCTACAGAAATTAGAGGAAGCAGGACTGCGAGTCAATAAAGATAAATGTATATTTGCTGTACCAAAAGTACATTTTCTAGGTTTTGTGATAGATGGGAATACATCCTTCTAAAGAAAAGATTGACTTTATCAATGAGACGCCAGCACCTAAAAATATAAAGGAATTACAAGCATTTCTGGGGGCTGCTAAATTTCTATGATCGCTTTTTACCCCATAAGGCAACCATAGCAGAGCCTTTATACCAGTTGCTAGAAAAAGAGTCAATGTGGCATTGGAACAGGAAGCACCAGATCGCTTTTGATACATTGAAGACAATGCTGTCCAGTGATGATACATTGGTTCACTATGATGGTCATAGGAAATTAATAATGTCATGTAATGCATCACAATTTGGATTGGGGGCAGTTTTGGAACATGAAATGGATGACGGTACGGTGAGACCGATAATGTTTGCATCAAGAACTATGAACATCCATGAACGTAATTATGCACAGATAGACAAAGAAGCTGCGGCAATTATATTTGGTTTAAAAAAATTCCATCAATATACTGGGTGGGGCAAAAGTAATCACCCTATTGGAAAACGCTATAACTTTTGCAAATAGCGCCAAATGTCGAAAAATCCATAATCCTACTGAAAATACCACCAGCAAGAAACAAGTATGTGAAATGTTTACTCAGACCTTATGTCCTAGTTTCTTTCACAGTCCAAAATTAGGCTATATGAGGACATGTTGCGGTATGCATCCCTCTGAAAACATGTTTAACCAACGGCGTGCTAGAGCTCCGCTTTTTCAAAGGCGTACTAAGGTTTTAGATAATTTCTTAGACCAGTTATCTAAAATGCCTTCTCACTACAACCGACAGAACACGAACAAATTCTATTTAGAGCAAATTTACCGCAACGCTGCTCATCTACAGTATTTACAAACAATTTTGTGTGGAAAAAGATGACGCGCAAAATAAGAGCGCCTACGCACTGGCGACCATGGCCGCCGCGGCCTGGCCGCCGCGGCCAGTGAATTCTGGACTTTATAAGGCAAACGCTAGAGCCCCTACGCACTTAGCGGCCAGCGACTAGCGGCCACCATTGGCCGCGGCGTCCAACTTGATGCCACGCGACCAGCGACCAATCGTGGCCGTCGAGAACATCACTTCTGTATTAAAATTCATCAGTGCTACCGCATCGGCCGCGGCAACCGGACGTGCATCGCTACAGAGTGTATTTACAATGGCCGATCATTTCGACACGGAAAGGTTCATAACTGAAGTCGAAAATAGAAGAGGTTTATGGGATTGATCATCAAATGATTACTCCAATAAAGATGTTAAGCGGCAGTTGTGGCTTGAAGTGACCAATATATTTGGCGGTGAATCCATGGACAATAAAGAAAAGGCAGAACTTGGTAAGTCTTTTATTTTATTATACCTAAGTAGATTAATAATGCGATGAATTACAATAAACGCAGCAGGAGCTGTAGTAGCGTTCGACACGTATATGTGGCATGAGTGATTTTTTTAAAAGTTGTTCCGATCATTCAAAACCTTTTTTCGCTTTGTACCTACATGAGTTTTGACAATTATTTTCAAAAATTTCCCAGGTTTCTATATTTACAAATTGTGCCAAGGCAAGCGACCATCAGTAATGAAGTAGTTTGCGAATATATCTCGATATTCGGTTGATGTTCTATTTGCTCTGTTAGGTGAACATGCAGGTATTTCTAATAAAGCCTCTGGTACAGTCAACGTGTCTTTGAAATTATATCCGTCTCTTTCTCGCACAAAATTATGAAGCACACATAGAGCTTTTATAATCACAACTGCAAAATCTTTCTTGACGTTTAAGGGTCGGTGAAGAATCCGCCATTTATTGGCTAATATTCCAAATGTACATTCAATATAGCGGCGGGCACGGGATAATCGATAATTAAAATTAGTCTTTACATTATTCAAGTTTCTCCCAGCATATGGTCGCATCATATGTTCCGATAGTGAAAACGCCTCATCACCCACTAAAATGAACGGCATTGGTTGGCCATTTTCTTTGATGGGGTTATTGCTCGGAATATCGAGATCATTATTTAAAAGCCTATTATAAAATACAGAGTCTTTGAAAATTGACGAATCACTGCATTTGCCGTATGCTCCAATGTCTACGTAAAGAAATTTATAATTTGCATCACATATTGCAAGTAACACGATTGAAAAAAAATTCTTGTAATTGTAATAAAGAGATCCTGAATGTTGTGGTTTGATAACTCTAATGTGCTTGCCGTCGATGGCTCCGATGCAATTAGGAAATTGGGCGTATTTTTTAAAACCTTCAGCAGTTTCAAGCCACTTATCTCTGGTCAATTGTGGCATCACAATTGGTTTTAATATCTCCCATATTGCTTCACAAACATCAAATACTATTTCCGATACTGTAGCAAGCCCTATACGGTATTCATGACTTATATGTGATAAAGAACATCCAGTACTTAAATACCTGAAAATAAAATTCACATTAATAAACATAATATTAGTTTTGTATTATGTACTACATTTATTTATTGCTTTACAGGCATGACTCTCCAAAAAAGGTGGAAAAATATTAGAGACTGCTTCACAAGAGAGCTGCGCCGTGTTAAAAATGTTAGAAGTGGTTCAGCTGCAAAACGAAAAACACAATACACATATTTCAACCAATTACTATTTTTGAGATCAGTGCTGGACACAAACGCAACAGAAACTAGTCTCGAAGTCCCGCAAGAGGCAAGTCAAGAAAATGAAAATGCAAGATCTTCTGATCTTGAGACTCAACAGTCTGCATCAAAGTCGCTTAGAACAAAAAGAAAGAAAAAAATACCAAACGAAGAATCCGATATAGACCCCATAATTTCAGTTCTGCATAAGACCATAGCGACAATAGAGAAAAAAGATACACAGAATGATTCAAATTGTGAGAGACTGTTTCTTTTATCCCTCCTCGAACGTTTTCAAAATATCCACCGAAAAATACCAACCGAACTGTTCATCAACAGGGCACATAAACTATTCAAGTAATTTCAATACTCTTCACGACCAAGAATATGACCCGAATCGACCGAGTTATTCAGGTTATTCTACCAACAGGATATCAGATGATTCAAATTACAGCGATACTCATACTAATTATTCTGATATTTCTCAAAATTCAGAAATGATAGACCTATTTCCCAATTTTAATAATTAATTGTTTACAGTTGCCAATTTTTAAGTTATGAAAATACAAATAATTTGATTATCTACTTCAGTTCATTATTTAACAACATAGTTATAAGCAAGCCCTTTTCCTCTCCTTTTCAAAGTCCTAAAGTGGTATAGTATTGTTCATAAATTATTTAACGTGGCAAAACCATGGTCAATGAATTATACAGGGTGTTGTGAAAAACAACAGTGGTGGTGATTCAGAATCGAGTCTTGTATACATCAAAATTACAAAAAAATCCATTCAGCAGTTTAAGTAAAAAAGGATCACATTATTTTTATTTTTCCTGTACACAATACTCCATTCCGAAACATCCTTTAAAATAAATCACGTATTTTTTAAACATCCTGTATTTAAAAAAGAAAAAGCTTACCTTATTGTTATTACTAATTTTTCTTCTGCTGTAATGCATTTCCGATAGTTGTTACCAGTGCCAGTAATTTTTGGTGTTATTGTATCCAGTAACAGGTTAAAAGTATTCGTTGACATTCTCATGTAATTAAAGAATCTCTTCTCATACATTTTTAAATCCAAAAAATAAGTATAATATAATCCTTTAGTCTTTCTCTCGCAAAGTAATGGATGCACCCAAAACTGTTTTCTACGTGAAATCTTCCGTTTTTGTTTTCGTAGTAAATACACAAGCACAGTTAGCGTGATTATCTTCTGCACGTCCATCTTGACACACCCTTGGAAGTCGACTGCAATTTTTTGGCCGTCTGAATATCGCGCCTGCCTACGCACCGGCGACCAAGGCCGCGGCGGCCTGGCCGCCTACCATGGTCGCCAGTGCGTAGGCGCTCTAAATTTCACAATGCAGATAAATATAGAAATATAGCAATACACACAATAAAAAAGACATGTGCGATATTTGTGTGGGGCATCAGACGGGTAACGTAACCGATGATGACTTTCATACGTATCAGCTGAAAAACTTTCGTTCCGGCGGCCGACCAGTCAACACCTCAGCGTTCATCTGATGATGCCTCGCGGAGAGGCGAAACACGTGTCGTCGTATAGGTTTGGGTATGCATGCTGCACTGACAAGCTAGTTCTCCCTGCATGTGCATAATTAGCGGGCGGGAGGGCGGTGCTCCTGCATCTCAGCATAAGCGGAATTAACAATCAATATTTTTATTGCATTTTACTGTCATGGATTTCCGCAAAGTAACGCCTGATTCCATTAATTATGGAAACTGCATTATTCTAAAAATGGATTCGAATGCAAGCGGTTAACGTAACACTATCAAAGTAAAAGTAAAGTAACACTATCCAAAACCGGAACAACATATTAACATATTATTAGATTTTGTTAACATGTTATTAGTTTTATAAAATACAGGATTTTATCACGTACCTTTTTTATTATTTTCGCGAAAAATGCTATGAAATGATTTCGGACATCGATAAAATAAAAAATCTCACCAAATTATACAATTTGACGACAAAAAACGAACAGAACAGGAACCTCCAAGGATTAATATCCTGTAATGATATAAAACGACGCCGAGTAACGAAAGAAACTCCACTGAGGCAGAAAACGTTTATCTACACCGTTAAAATTGGAAACGAGAAAAAAGAAGTTTGCCACACAGCTTTCCTGGGCTTGTTCGGGGTTACTAAGGACCGTGTTAAGAGGCTCCGCAACTTGCTAGTTTTGGGTGAAATACCAAAAGAGAGGGAAGTCGAAAACTGTCAATTCCATCTCTGTGGATGAAATTGCTGAAGTGATCTAGCTTTCCAGTAAAAGAAAGTCACTACTCTTCGGGGATAGTACAGTATCTTCCTGCTGATTTATCAGTGAAAAAGATGTTCCGACTCTATAAAGAAAAGCGACCAGAAACCATTATCAAATACGAATATTATAACAAAGTATTCAGGGAAAACTTTTCTCTCCGCTTTGGACGACCAGCAGTTGACACGTGCTGCCTGTGCGAGACTTTAGACTTAAAGATCAATTAAAAAACTCTGAATGATGTTGCTAAAAGGGTCGCCTTGGCCGAAAAACAAGTCCACAAAAAAAGGGCAAAGAAGTTCTATAACAAGCTCCAAGAAGCAAAGAAACGATCTCAAGAAGACGAAACGTTTCTGGGCATCTGTTACGATTACATGCAGAATATATTAATACCTATGATTCCTGTACAAGAAATTTTCTATTTGCGACAACTGAGTGTCTCGATCTTTTGCATTCATAATATGAAAACGGGAAAAAATGTTCTGTTCCTGTACCACGAAGGGCCAGCCAAAAAGGGGTCCAATGAAGTGTGCTCTTTCATTATGACTTACGTCCAAGAGTATGTCGATAAGAAGGTTACTGAATTAATGCTTTTTTCCGATAATTGCGCAGGGCAGAACAAGAACAATACAGCAGTTCGAATGAACATGGCCCTCGTCGACACTGGACGTTTTAAAAAAATACAACAGATTTTTCCTATGCGTGGTCATTCTTTTCTGCCATGTGACAGAGCATTCGGGATTATAAAACGGAGCCTTCGTCGCAAAGACAGGTTGTACAGCTTACATGAACTGGTGGAATTGATTATAATTAATGGAATCAGGCGTTACTTTGCGGAAATCCATGACAATAAAATGCAATAAACAATATCTAGTTTTAATTCCGCTTATGCTGAGATGCAGGAGCACCGCCCACAACCTACCGACGAAGTCAATCCTGACCTCAAGCATGGAAAACACCGGACCGGAAAGGGAGCTCAAGAAAGAAGAAATGAGAACTTCCGCCGCAAGAAGAACGCTGACACTGATAACAGCATAATGGCCGGAATATTCTCACGTTTGAAAAGAATGGGCGGTGCTCCTGCATCTCAGCATAAGCGGAATTAAAAGTAGATATTGTTTATTGCATTTTATTGGAATTGATTATATCATCGAGTAGGCAGAGTGATTTTTTCACAGTTCACTTGGTAAGCGGAGAGGATGTAATAGAATACAAAAAGTGGTGGGTTCAATATTACAAAAAGACTGCACTGTCACTTGAAACCAAAGACCGACGTGTACCAAGAACAGTGAAGGTAAACTTCAATATCTCCAAGTTCCATCACCTAAAATTTAGAAAAGTTGGAAGCGACGTACCCGTAACGATGGAATACATTGATGGAATGGTGAAAAATACTTTCTTGCTGAAGATGAGGCCACAGATTGTCGTAGTACCACTACCACAAGAACCTGCGTACGGAACAAGGCAGCTCAGCATAAACTCAAAGAAAATGGCAGACCTAAAAAAGTGCGTTGAGTTTGTACCAGAAGAAGAAAAAGTAAAGTTTTGGAACGAAATTTTGGAATGGCCTATATCTGATCATGTTGAAAATGACGAATTGGATTAATTTGTGCATATTTTTAAGTAATAGCTTCGTTGTTTATGTAAACCAAGCAAATTAAACAAAATAAACTTAAAATAAAATTGTACTTTGATTGTAAAAACACACCTCGTAAACAATGACTGTAAAAACCCACCTTTTATCCAAAATTTTCAAAAAATTATTTAAAAAAAACTAATTATAATTATTGTATAAGAAATTAGCATGTAGTCTCTTTTGTTTTACTTTATTGAAATACTTAGAAAAATAAATTCATTTAGAACATTTTTTTTACACCAGATAGTTTTTATTTATTTCCTGAAACTTTTGCATTTGGTCTGAGGGGGGTTTTTACAATCATGCATTCATTTAACAATAATTTCACAATCTTACCTACTACTAAAGGGAAAGAGACGATGTAATGTGGACGTCTATCGTCCTTGGATACAAATCATAAAGTTGCAATTTCATAGTTTCCAAATTTCTTAGGTCAGCAGGGGTAGGAAAAACGTAATAGCCTACGGGCGACAAACTTGTAAATCCGAAATTGGCATAATTAGGATGCAGAAATCCAAAAATAAAGGCATTCATTGATTAATGGGAAGTTATACTATACCAGTGTCCATACCAGCTTACCTTTATATAGAATCCAACATTGAAAAAGGTCTTTCAATACAGTCTAGTAAGGATGGACGGACAAAGTGGTTCTCTGGTATAGAAACTTATATTGTAAAACATACCCTAACTTTATATATAATGCAATATTAGACATTCAAACTTTTTCCTATGGAGAAATATGCCATGGCATAAAGAAACAAAACCTACTTGATATCTTCTGATGAAGTACGAGGGTCAATACCGTCGAAATTGTTTTTTGAATCTCTCATAGTGAAAATCATCAGTAGCTCTTTCCCCTTTAGCTTTTTTTACTATTTTATCCACACTGTCGTCAATAACACTTGGTGGGGCAGCCGTATTTGGTGGTGGCTTCTCCATTTTTCGCTTTTTAGAGCTATCTGCATCCATGTTAAATCTATTGTGCTGAACAAAGTTAACTGCCATATTGGTTGGCACAAACTGTGACGGTCCATCTTTTTTATTGTGTCGTTCCCAAAGGAGTTTCATTTTAGCCTCTTCGGTGGCCTCAATGTTTTTGATTTTGGCATCAATGCCCAAGTCCACTTCAGGGATGCCACTTAGCATTTGGTTTGACAACATTTCTTCTGACCTGTGAGTGGAGGACACCCTCAAATGGTCAGGAAGAGAGAGCAGTGCAGCTTCTTCTGGTGACAGGTATTTGAGCGAGTCATTATGTTCATTTTCTTGGCTATCTTTATTGGGTCCCTCTGTAACAATTAGATAAGACCTTGTTAAACTTAAAAAAACTTCAATAATGATAATTCCTACAAAGGACTGCATTAATACTTTTTGCATTGATGATACACCAATTTCAATTATTTTTTTCAATTATTTCAATTATTTTGAGGGCATAATCTAATTCTATGATGTACATCATCATCAGAGCTGTGTTTGCTGATATACCCATGACTTTCATCCGACGATTGTGGGTACGATACTAGCATGCTGCAATGTTTATTTTTTTTAAATGTTCTTACAAGACATTGTGAGGAAGTCTACAGCTTAGTCAGCTTCATATATTATTAGCATATTGACCTATTCGTTCATCTGACTAATAGCTGACGAAGCTGGAAGGATGGTATAGGTGCTGGGCAAGCCTAATTCATCTATCAATGTCCCAGGCACTGCAGCATCCCATACAGCATTAATACCGGTTGCTAATAAAACATCTTAAATACAGGGTGTCCCAGAAGTCGACGTCAAGCCGGGAGCGGGTGACAGGCCGAGTCGAAATAGTGAAAAAAAAAAAAAATATATGTTTTGTTTTTTTTTAATTATAGGTATTTATTAAATTTCGGTAAAATCTACACCCTGTGATAGTGTTTTTACTCTCATTCCTACAATTTTTAACTTTTTTAAATTATTTTTTAAATTATGTAATCCTGAATAATGCTTCTGTAAATTCTTGCCTAAAATTTTAAGCTAATTGCCCCACCTTGGAAGAAAATGACACTATTTGCCCAACTAAGTATTAAAAGTGAAATCTTTAGCCCACTTTAACTGCCTGTACTGAAAAAACAATGTACTACGCCAGTTTGGCAAGTACCTTTAAAAGTTGGCGCATTTAATAAGGATTCCAAAATGGTATAACTCTTGCTAGTAATCTAGCAAGTTTCTTTGTTTTTTTTATGTATTTTATTATATATATATGTATATATATATATATATATATATTTTATTTTCACGCTATCAACGTTTTTACAGATTTACGATGCCGAGAGTATATAATCCTTCAGACAAAAAACGTTACAAAAAATACGACCCAGAGATAATTAAGAAAGCCTTAAAAGAACTAGAGGCACCGAACGGTGTTCTTAATATAATAGCAGAAAAATATGAAATTCACAAGTCTGTTTTGTACCGACACAGTACAAAAACGATGAAAAAACAAGGAGGCCAGACAGCACTATCGGAAGAGATTGAGGGCATTTTAATTGATTATATTAACAAATGCGCTGAGTGGAGCTATCCCATGGATACATTGGATCTCAGGTATATTATTAAGATGTATCTTGACAAGGCAGGCATACAAAATAAAAAATTTAAAGGTAATTTACTTGGACCGGACTTCGTATACGGTTTCCTCAAAAGAAACAAGGAGAAATTGGCAAATAGAATCACAGAAAACATAAAGAGCGCGAGCGGAAGTATAGCCAAAAATAATAAAAGAATATTTTAAGGAATTAGAAAAATCGTTAGAAGGAGTACCGCTATCAAATATTGTTAATTACGATGAAACGAATTTGACCGACGATCCCGGGCGCTCAAAAGCGTTGGTTAGGTGTGGTTGCAAATACCCTGAGAGAAAACTTAATAGTACAAAGGCGTCAGTGTCTGTCATGCATGATGGCCGCTAGTGCTGAAGGGGAATTGCTTCCACCCTATGTCGTAAGGCTAAACATCTTTATGATACTTGGGTCATGAATGGTCCGGATGGTTCGAAGGCGTAATTTTTGAAGACTGGGTCGTAAATGTTGTGATCGCTTATTTTAAGGAAAAACCAGGAAGAAAGTGTCTCATTGGGGATAATTTATCCTCCCACATATCCGTAAGCCTTATTCAAATTTGTAAGGAGCATAATATTGACTTCGTCTTCTTACCAGCCAATTCCACCCACCTTACACAACCACTTGATGTGGCTTTTTTCCGTCCATTGAAAATAGCTTGGAGAAAAATTTTACTGCTGTGGAAAAAAACCGATGGACGAAATCTACCAACAATTCCAAAGGGACGTTTCCCTAAGCTTTTAAAACGATTGATGGATGAAATCTATGTCAATTCGAAAAATAACATCTTATCAGGGTTTCGAAAAACTGGCATTAATCTCCTGGATGCTAACGAAGTTTTGGCGAGACTCCCTTTCGAACAACCCAGTGATAGTGAAAATGGACTAATAATAGAGGATGCCGTTCTAAGCATGCTCAAAGAAATGCGGTACGGGTCTCTTAACATAACCGAACGAAATAAAAAGAGAAAACTTAACGTAGTAGCGGAAACAAGCGTTAGCTCTGAAGATACTGATGAAACTGATGGACCTAATAGAACTGTTACTACAGTTAATAAAAAAAATAAAAAAGTGCACCCTCCACAGCTCCATCAATCTCTGTTGAACCTTGTGAATCTGGCAGATCTGTAAACGCAAATAACACCTCAGACAATAAAAAATGCAGCACCGCATATCCCAGCACCTCAAACAGCAATGAAAATAAGAAATATAATTTATTTATTTATTTACTTTAATTATAACGGTACAACACCAATTACAATAATTAAAGAAAATAATTAAAATGGATTGCAAATGCAAATGAAAGAATTGATAATCTTAATAAAGTTAAAGAGAAAAATAGAAGAAGTAAATGAAAAATGGCCAGATGAAAATGAAAACGTCGACATAAGTGAAGTGGAAAATAAAGAAAGAGAAAAAGAAGAAGTAAACGAGAAATGGCGTGACAAAGATGAAAATATCAATGGATTTAGTAAAGTTAAAGAGAGAAAAATAGAAGAAGTAAATGAGACATGGCCAGATGAAAATGAAAACATCGACATAAGTGACTTGGAAAATAATTATGTTACCATTCCAGGAATTAAACATTGAACTCTGCTTTTCATTGACGACATAGCATGTAAAGAAATAGTGGAGTTTAATAACTTATGTATCGACGGAAATGAAGTATCAATGAAAGATCCTAAAGAAAATAAAAAAAAAGATTCAAATAATATCTGAGAAGGTGTTTACTCATATTGGAAAAAAAGTACTCTTGTCAAAGGACTGCAATAGGGTGCCGTTGCAAGATCGTATTAAAGTAAACAAGTCTCACGCCAAGCCAACTAACTTCTATAGAAACCAAGAGGATATATTGAAAGATTTAATGGAGGATTTAGATTCTGAATAAATTTCTAGGATGCTTTAGATCAAATACTTTCAGTGGATATGACTGTGGGTAAAAATTAACGTGTGGCTCCGCCTATTATTATAAGCATAAAGTATTATGCATAAAGATCTCGACAGTTGAGATCTTTTCTTACTCATAAGTTGAGACTCTAGACTAGTTCATTAGGTATTTTAAAGTATTTAGTATATTACCAAAGTAGTAAATTAAGAGTAAAAGAGTGTAGATACCTCTATTTTTGATACTTTTTATTACTTACTTTATTATTCCGAAAAAAACAATATACAGTTTACTAAATTAAACACTGTAAACCCTAGTGGGTTTGTTTCGAGTGCTAAGTACATTCCTCGTTAACATACAACAAATAGCTTACTGAGGTTTAAAATAAATGAGTAGGTAAATGCAGGTACGTACATATCCAGTTGCTTTAGAAGACATGTACTGTACCCACTTCTTTTCTAATAGGGCAAGTTTACACTAAAGTTATGTAGAATACTTAAAATAAAATAATAGCAACAAAGTTATAAGTAGACAAAATATATCGATAACAGTATACTAAACATATTTGGGTATGTAGTAATCTTATTGGTAAAAATATTAGTGCAATATGAATTTGCATAGAACCTACCAACTTTGAAACAAAGCGAAGCATGCTAGTCCCGATGTCAGCAGTTTTCGTCATCAGGCGGCTCGAAGCGAGCGCGCGCCGGCCCGACCGACCACCACCGAGCGATAACGAACATTAAAGATAATAATTATAAAGATTTTTTTTTTTTTTTTTTGTCATTAATTTTAAAAAAATAAAGTATGTAGTACATAGTCTTTTTTAAACTTTCGCTATCACAACACATTATTAAAATATGGAATTATCGGGTGGTCGCGGGGCGACTCCCCGCGACCACGACCAGGTGCAATCCGGTCGAAACGTCGGGAATAAAATAAAGGTAATTACGCGATAAATACCCGATAATCTCATATTTTATTAATATGTAGTACATTAACAGTAAAAGAGTGTAGGTACCTACCTCTATTTTTGTTAATAATTTTAAAAGTTTGTTGTATGATTACTACCTATTTAATAAAACAGTTTTATAGACTTTTTGCATTGTTTTAAAGTTCACATTATGTTCCTACCTACCCCTAATTATTTATTCATCATTTCAGCCATAAAACGTCCACTGATGAACACAGGCCCCTTATGGATCTCCATGAGGGGTAGTTGCCATTCTCACCACGCTTGGCAGGCGGGTTAGTGAGCGCAGTATGGGATGTTGATACACGGATAGACGTTGCTGCCCATCTTCCAGAGGTATCCCTTAGCAGGCTCTTACTGCATCCATGGGCATGAGAGGAGGTGTATCATTCTACTGCCGACACCCCACGGCGCATAATTATTTATTAAACTTATGTAAATAGGTGGGTAGCCTATCTGTACCTATATTGAATCGATGAAACATTACCCTCTTTTACTGAAGTTGGTATATGTATTGGGACAACCCTTGTAATTTCTTCTATTCATCCCCATAGTTTCTATTGACCCCAAAACGGGGTGTATAGAAATATGTTATATTTTCGTATATTTAGGCAAAATGAGATGCAATTTTGAAATAAAAGTAGTCTAGATTTTGTCCTTGGGGTCCCGGACGGTATATTAAACCACCCGATGGTAAAAAAAATAAGCCGAGACAATGTTAAAATGTTTTGTAAAGTTCAAAATTGTTTATATTCACCCCAATCTACGGTACTTTACTACCTTACACTAGCTTCATGGTAAGATTCTGGATTTCCGAAAAAAAAATTCTTTAAGTACCCAAAGTTACCAACTTGATAGGTACCGTAAAATGGAATGAATAAATGCCGGTTAAACGAGGTCCTGTAAACTTTTCTTTTTTAATTTTAAAAGGAAGAGTTTTGTGCCATCACAAATTGATAATGTATTCGTTGGTTCCTTGTTACCCAGATTAATAAAAATTTAAGTGCGTTTGTGATGTAAATTTCGAAATATTTTAAAAATTGTAAACCAAGCATTGAAGTATTATTACTAGCGTATAGAATTGACACCCGCGAACAACAAGTTTGCGCCATGAGTTGTTGCCGGCCGGCAACAACTCATTTAGTCGTTCGTCGACGCCCATCGCGGCCGCATGCGAATAAACCCAAATTAAAAATGCCGTCTTGCGTGTTAGAAACGTGTAATTAATCAATCAACTGCGAAGAAAAAAGATAGTGGCGTGACTTATCATCGGAAAGTAAACAGAATATCAACTAAAACCAACTAAAATTAATTTTTGTACATTATTTTCTATTGTACTGACATTTTGTTTGAAAATCATAGATTATGAAAAGTGATTCGTACAGATGGGATGTGTAGGTACCTACTAAGGGTTGGCGACAAAGGTTTAACTGATTATTTTTAACTCATATTACTCGCCCTATGCCGTCTGTCTGATCAGTAACAGTAGGTACTCTAGGTACCTACTGTAGGTATCTTTTGCAATCGTCATTACTTATAAACTGAAGCTGTATTATACCTATATTGTTGTCTGAACAAATTCTTAATGTAATAGATTGACGACCTCTGTGGCGTGGTGGGCGAAGGTTCGCCTGCGATGCAGGAGGTGGGTTCGATTCCCGCCTTGGGACAAATGTTTAGTGATCGCTGCAGATATTTGTTCTGGGTGTTCAGGTCATTTTCTACGTATAATAATAAATAAATAGGTATTTATGTATTGTATTTATTATATCAGTTATCTAGTAGCCATAACAAGAGCTCTGCTTAGTTTTGGGCTAGATAATCATCATCATTTCAGCCAAAAAACGTCCACTAATGAACAAAGGCCTCCCTCATGGGGTCTCCATGAGGGGTAGTTGCCATACTCACCAAATTGGCAGGCGGGTTGGCGAGCGCAGTACGGGATGTTGGTATATGAAAAGACGCTGCTGCCCATCTTTCGGAGGTATCCCTTAGCAGGCTCTTACTGCATCCACGGGCATGAGAGGAGGGGCAGAGTGAAATAAAGTGTGGGGTCTAGTTAGTCTAAGTACCTACCTACCTATGTACGTACTTGTTGGATAAAATACCAATTTATTAAAAAAAAATGACTAAACGCTTAACTATTCGTTTTAATTTAATGTACTTAAATATTTTTACGTTTTGAAATATAATATTCATAGGTATCTACTGCATTAAGATTACTGCATTAATAGCTGTCTGAAGTGTCCCTTCTGCGGTGAAAAAAATCTATTAGAGCGACATGTTGTTACACTATGTTGAACGAAACGTGTAAGCGCCACGAAATTCACGGGGCGCTTACGACGTTTTGGTCGCGAGAAAACTATTCTCTATTAGCGATCTAGCGCTGCATGTATTGATGGTATGGATAGACGACATTCTAATCGTGTAGCGCTGCAGCGAATACTTGTGTGCGGGGGCGAGCGCGCCCCGCGCAGGCACCCCCGCTGTCATCAAGTTGCGACACGTTTTTTGTTTGGTATAGCTACTCTAACTATTTACAACTCACTGAAACCAAGTCATTTTTTATTTTTGATTGGTGATACGGGGAAGGGGCGAATAGATACGTAGTATCGGTTCAATAGACACGTGAAACAGTTCAATAGAAACGAGTAAGAGGTGATTAGAAAAATATGTGTTAGGGCTGCTACTGAAATATTATATCTTGTTAGAAAATTAAGAATTATTCGCAGTTTTATGATTCGGCGACGATATTGATGATATATTATGCCGTCATCCACCACACGCTTGGTGTTTGCCACAAATAGCCACAATCACCAAACACGTGCCAAACACCGAACACAAACAGGCATCCCCACGCTTGGCGAACGTGCTAGTATATTCCGGATTGGCAAACATGGCGGACGACGATCTTGTTCTGGCAGCGATTACTTTCGGATTAACCTATTTTTATTTAAAAAAAGAGTAAAATAAATCGAAAAAGAAAGAAAAGGAGAATATGGTGGACGATCCAAATCACAGAAATCGTACTACACACAAATACACCTTAAGTTACGTTGATTGATTACAATAACACACAGCGTAGATAATAAATAATAATAACCACTTTAACTGAAGCGCCCGCCGCCGGCAAGCTCGCACGTACTAATGACACACCGCAAGCGTCTTGATATACCGCAAATTTGTCGCACATCCTTTGATTTGTGCAGAAAAACCGACACCGACGTCGATCACTGGCACAAACAGTGCCAAATCATACAAATCAAAATTTGGAGAAACAAATTCAGTATACAATTTGTTTCTCCAAATTTTAATTTTTTGTTTGGATAGAAACCTAGTTATAGTGCACAAGATACCTATTAGATCAAAAGTTTCATAAAAATATCTATTACGACGCCACACCCACGTACGAGCGGTTGTATGAAAAGTAAGTTGGATTGGCCCCTCTTAAAACTAGGTCTAGGCACCTGTATTTATATAATCATATATAGAGGTATAAGGTCAATGTCCTAGTAGGTATTATTATAATACAGACTTCCAAATCAGGATATAAATTCTAGTTTTACGTACAGTGTTACTAATTATGTAGTAAATATAATACAAAATATAAAGAAAAATGGGCAGAAGTTTCACCAGACTAGAAAAAGATAAAACTAAAAATTATATCAAATAAATAAATAAATAAATAAATAATACTGGACAAATCACACAGCATCATCTAGCCCCAAGCTAAGCAGAGCTTGTGTTATGGGTACTAGATGACTGATATACTTAATACATTATACTACATAGATAGATATTTTTATTATATATAGAAAAACACCCAGAACACCCTGAACAAATATCTGCAGATTGTACAGACATTTGTCCCGAGGCGGGAAACGAACCCGCAACCCCTTGCGTCGCAGGCGGACCTTCGCCCGCTGCGCCACAGAGCTCGTCAATAATACAAATAAAATAAATAAAATAAAATGTTTATTTAACCCTCTGCAACTGACATGGTGTCTCTTGGACACCGCCAAACCGATATGTGGTTGCCATCTTGCGATATGGCGTGATATAGTTCTGTCTCGCTCAGTACCTTCCTCGATTGGTGCGGTGCGCGACAACGGGCAGTGTGGCGCGATCGGTCGCGCGGGTCACACGTCGGGCTCTACAAGCAAAAGGTGTCTCTTGGACGTAAGTACAGCAATAAGACCTGATTCTGTTAGACGCAACCTCACAAAGACCGTTCGTTTTCCATAGTGTCCAATATTCGTAATCTCAGTAAAATATTAAACTTTTCATAGTGTCTCGCATACATAGTCTCAGTGTTTATGTATTTGTTCGCCTATCTACTAAATTGATTATCTTTTCAGATGGCAAATCCTGAGAACTCGGGTTCTGGACCATCCAAGCAATGTTTCAACGGGAGGCCACGGAAGATTGATACACACATTGAAGACTGGCTCGGTGTAAATTTATAATTTACATGCCCAAAAAGCCGGCTAAGTATGAAATCAATATAATGATACTTAGTGATGCTGAAAAGTACTACGCATTAATGCGTATACAGCATGTAACAAAAACCCTGTCCGATCCTTAAGAGTATTATTCGGCATCGTACCGCGTACACATATACGTAAGCATTTAATGGATTTGAGATGATCATTTTACCCCAGTGAATTTTATTAAATTAAAATAAAAAATAAAAACTGATCAACGGCAACACTGATCGCTGACCTTAAAGTGAAAGTTCACGTGTACTACCTACAGTTAGACAGATTTTTGTCAAAGAAGCCGCCTGAGCACTGGTGTCATGAACCCGCTTTGTCGCGTGCCGCCAAACAAACTTTATAACGAAAGAGAAGAGAAAGAAGTAGGTAGTAGGTTTCTGTAATCTGTGGTAGTAGGTAGGTATGACGTAGCGTAGGTTACGCTACGTCATACCTATGCGTAGGTATCAGCTGATATTGTTTTGTAGACAGTGATCCGGATTTCAGACACACTGTATTTTGTGTTTCAGAAATAATTCTGTTTATCAAGAAACAATTATTAATCGAATTAAATGTAGCCCTCATAAGGGCTTTTTTTTAACTGTGATGTGCTTTTGGCAATGTACTTACCGACTTCAGGTACCTATCAGTTTATTAAAACGTTCACTTGCTGTTACTGCATACTTCCGCGATCGTGCTCCACATGTCCACCTCCAACACTAATACGCATTCGACACCTTTTCATTAAATTTGCACGTACTCTTTGCAGCGCACTTGTGTCCGATTTAAGTGAGTCGAAAGCTGCCACAATCCGAGTTCTGACTTCGATTTCTGAATCGCACTCTCTTTTATAAACTATTTGTTTAACATGAACATAAAATATTCCTGATTGGAATACGACATTGTTCGCGAAACGATAGCGCGTGATATGTACGGACGTCCGATCGAAAGCTATCTCCACGAAAGACTGCCAACAAAGTAAACAACCCGTCGGCGACATCAAAGAGTCGGCGGCGAGTTGAAAGAGTACCTACAACGCGGTAGTGTAGGGCGGTGTTCTTTGAAATAAAAATAGGTAAAAATAAAAAGATTTTGCCGCCGGGTGGAGTGTTGCCAACTTATAAAAATTTGCCATATTCTGTGTTAAATTTTGCATGGATTATAAAAATAAAAAATCAATAAATTTAGATTTTTATGAGTTACATTTTTAAAACATTTTTTTCCAGTACGTACATATGTTGAACCAGGACTACGCCTTTATTGGATCGGACAGGGTTTTTGTTACTAATTGTATATACTGTGGGAAAAATTCAGATGGCGAAGGTCTGCACGATGCAGAGAAGAAGCTTGGAGTTCCAACTCAATCGGTTCTCAGACTGACGAAACCTATTGAGAACAATAATAGAAATATTACAGCAGACAACTGGTTTAGCTCTATCCAACTGATAGACATATTACGTTCCAAGAATTTGACGTACTTAGGGACTTTGAAAAAGAACAAGCTTGAGATTCTACCTGAGTTTCAGCCCAATAGAAGAAGAGAACTGGGGAGCGCTTTATATGGATTCACTAAACACTACACTATTGTATCTTATGTGCCAAAAATAAATAAGGCTGTGATGCTAATTTCTTCATCTCATCACGCACCAAGTACTGATGAAGCGACTAATAAACCAACGATGATTGTTGATTACAATCACTCAAAGGCTGGGGTCGACGAAATTGACAAAAACAAATTCAATTTATTCATGTTCTCGAAAGACCCATCGCTGGCCAATGGCAATATTTTACAGGATATTGGATCCAGCCGGTGTGAATGCATACATCTTGTACCAAGGATGTCCAGGTGCTAAATTGCGAAGAGGAGACTTTTTGCTCTCTCTGGCAAGAGAGTTGGTTCTTCCCAGTTTGAAGGAGCGAGTCTATAAAGACAGACTGCCGAGAGAGCTTCGCCTGACCATCAGAAGAGTTTAGGTGAGGATTTGCCTCCCCCTCTTGAAATTCCCCCTCCAGCTGCTCCATCACTACACGCCCGATCACTATGTGCAGCTCATAAGAAATGCAAAGAAGTCTGGAAAGCCATTTATCGTCAACGAGCTAAATTACAGCGATTTTTACGATTTAAAAATATTGTCCGATGAAGTTGCACTCAACAATTTATCAAGATCATCCGAATTAAAGATGATTCGTTTAACCAAGACAAACCCTAAAGTTTTTATGAGTATAAGACTCGATACGATGATAACTGGGCTGAAACCGATTGCAGAAAAGGACGAAACAGAAGATCAATAATTATGAATGAGATAGTTCTGAGACAGGCGTACACTTCAAAAATCAGTATTGCTGAGCGAAAAAAATGTACCTAATGCATTTGCTTCAAACTAACATTGTTTCTAACTACTACGGAGGATTCTATAATAGTTTTTAAGTCAAGTTGACGAAGTCAATTATAGTTATGTTAGCTGTAATATTAAACTGAAATTACTACAGTTCCTACTAATAAGTGTAAGTTTGATTTTTGATTTGATAATCGTTCTATCGTTAATTTTTTTGATGATCGTTCTTCGGGATCTGTAGTTACAATGGGTGTACCGCAGGGATCAATTCTTGGGCCTTTTCTATTTTTAATTTACATTAATGATCTACCTCATCTTGTCAAAAACAATCATGAGATTGTATTGTTTGCTGATGACACTTCACTTTTGTTCAAAATGAAACGACGTACCACCGATTATGACGAGGTGAATAATGCAATCTCAGAGGTTGTTAATTGGTTTAATGTCAATAACCTATTACTTAATGAAAATAAAACAAAATGCATTAGATTTACTCTCCCTAATGTAAAACAGGCTGATGCCAAGATTAAATTAAAAGGTGAAAGTTTAAACCTTGTAGAAAAAACTGTATTTTTAGGCATAACTTTAGACAATAAGCTTCAATGGGGCCCACACATAGAACAACTATCGGGTAGGCTTAGTTCTGCAGCATATGCAGTCAAAAAAATCCGCCTTCTTACAGACGTTGATACCGCTAGACTTGTTTACTTCAGCTATTTCCACAGCATTATGTCCTATGGCTTACTACTGTGGGGATGTGCTGCAGATATAGACACCGTATTTGTGCTGCAGAAGAGGGCTATTCGTTCTATCTACAATATGGGTCCCAGAGAATCACTTCGCACTAAATTTAAAGAAATAAATATAATGACAGTAGCTTGTCAATATATTTATGAGAACCTGTTGTACACCCATAAAAATATTGCTTCGTTTAAGAAAAACAGCGACAATCACAATGTAAATACAAGAAATAAGAATAAACTCGCTGTGCCCACTACTAGGCTCCATAAGGTGAAAATATCTTTTAAAGGGCAATGTATACGCTTCTACAACAAACTCCCAAGTGAGTTGCAGAAGTTATCATTGAATAAATTCAAAAACATTATTAAACGCAATCTGTGCAATAAAGCTTATTATAAAATATCAGATTACCTAGAGGACAAAACCACTTGGGACGGAATCTGCTCCAACTCCGTCAAACGTAACATAAGACAAAATAAAATTGTTAAATGATGACTATAGCGACCGAGTTAGGTTCTTCTGTTCACTTCTTTTCCTAACTCGCGTGTCATCTGAAGTGAACAGATTCAATTATGTGCTTTATTCTATTTATTTGTGTTGTTTTATTTTGTAATTTGTGACGCGTCAATAAGGTCCATGCGGCCGCACTGAATAAAGTATTTTTTGATTCTTGATTCTTGATATTTTAATAAAGACTGATGAAAGTTAGTTTTGTTCTTTTTTCACTCATAATAACTTGACATAATTGTCCTAAAATAGATATCCTAGGACAACAACGACGCAAATGTAAGGTATTAAACTTTTTGTTATTTTTTTGTATTAAATTAGTTAACAAGCTAACAGTCCAAACCAAAATAATATTTAGCAAAATTAATGAAAATATTCAAACAAAGTCATGTTATGGCTATTACAATCTTTGATTGCCTCTCCTGTAAAATCATGTTTAATGTAGTTGTGTCGTTATTGCATCAAATGAGCGATATACACGAAGCTAGATGTTTGGCACATTTAGTTCACAACACCGCAAAACCATTGATATAAAAGCATAGATGAGCCCTCACACCAAAAACTCTGGCACTGTGTTTACAATACTGCCGACGACTGCGCAACACGCCACGCGTACTGAAAAAATAGTGTTATCTCTTTTTCTCCCACATTATTTGCAAACACTACTCTCTCTTTATTGCAATCGCTATTTTTTTATTTGTTATTTTGACAACGGAAGCAAACAAATAGTTATTTAACAAAATCGCAATACTTACGAGTAAAATGTTACACCTTTGGCTTTTATTGTGTTTCTGGAATTGTTGGTGCACTTGCGAAATGCACAAGATGGCATTTTCAAATGCAAAGATCAACACGCCCGGCTAACACTGTGTTTCGATGTGCACTGAATCAAAAAGTGAGCTCACTCACCATCGTTTGGAAACACAACGGCGCGGTCTCAGTACGGTGAGGGCTAATCTATGCTTTTATATCAATGCGCAAAACACGCTATTGGGAAGATGACATTTGACGTTGAAAGCTTTGTAACGAAAACGTTTACATATTATTCCAGCCATGCAAAAAGAACCAGTGAGCTTAAACAAATGTTTGACTTTGCAGATTTCGAATATGCGCCTTTGCTGAGGCACGTGCCGTCAAGATGGCTGTCATTGTATCCTGCCATTGACAGACTCTACAAAAATCTTCCGGCAGTACAAGAATATTTCCTTTCAGCCTCTGTTAACGTCTCCAATCATATTTTGAAATACTATGAGACAAATATAACTGGCACCGAGATGTTAGAAGCAGAATTATATTTAGCATTTTTCCACAACTCATTGATAATATTTGAAGAAACTATTCGTCAACTTGAAGGCACGAACGTCCTTATGTGCAACGTATACAGAATCGTGAATAATTTCAAACAAAAGATGAACCAGCGAATTGAAGATGTGTTTTTTGGAATGGCAGTGCAGCAAATTCTTCTAAAAATGTCTACTTCTCAGGCTGAAAAATACAGCACTATATTTTTGGAGTGGTATCGAAATGTGCTGACTTATACAGAATCGCGATTAGATTTCTCGGAAAATAGTAATTTTCATTGTTTGCAGCCGCTGACACTGACAAAAGAACTTAAGTACCAGGATTTGTGCAATATGGTATCAAAACTACAGATACCTAATATTAACCTTGATGCATTGTATGAAGAGTTCTGTACATTAAAGCCTCTCTTAATGAAAATTACAGAGGTTAAGAAGTGGTAAAATGCTCTTGAAAACTGGATTCAGATTCTCAATTCAATGAATGAAAACAAGAATCTGCTAAAATTAATACAAATTTTCCATCCCAGTTTCTAACGCCCAAGCTGAAAGGATTTTTTCCTTGTGTACGAATATGTGCACCAAAAACCGAAATAAGTTTGATATTGACACTGTAAAAGCAGTGTACGAATATGTGCACCAAAAACCGAAATAAGTTTGATATTGACACTGTAAAAGCAGAACAACAAATAAAATCGAACTTCAACATGCATGCATTATAGAACACGAAGAAGCTCTTAAAGCTGCCAAAAGTAATACCAAGTACAAAAAGACTAATTTAGGATGTTATTGATTCGAGACTTGAGACTGATAACAGTCTCAAATCAAGTCTCGACAGTACCCACATTATGGGTACATAAGTACCCATAATGTGGGTACTAAAAGAAAAGCAAGATGGAGATCGCGATCTATCCACAGCAAACGAGCGTGCTTCTAATCTACGAGTTTTGTGAGTACATAATAGTGGCGGCGAGGAAGGGATGGAAAATTACCTAAAGTAGAACAAAAAGTTATTGGAAGTTAAGTCAAACTTGACTGATGGCAAGCTGTCCCTATTAGAACGAACTACAGAGCACAGGTCAAATTTATAAAGAATATTAACAAAAATATGTCAATTTTGATAACAAGAGGGAAAGGCTCAAGCTTAATTGGTATAAATTGGTTTTCTGACATGGAAATAGTAATACATGGAATTAATAATGTGAAAATTTTATCTAGTCATAAAACGCAGGCCACCCAGTTAGTAAAAAAATATAATGAAGTATTTGAGCCGGGGCTAGGAAAATATAGAGGACCCGTGTTAAATATTACACCAAATGAAGGATCAGTGCCAAATTTTTTAAAAAGTAGACCTATTCCATTTGCAATAAAAAAAAAGAGTGTTTGAAGAAATCGATATATTAGTGAAAGACGGAGTTCTTGAAGCAACTTCTCATTCTGATTGGGCGACCCCTATAGTGCCAGTATTAAAACCAAATGGGAAAGTAAGATTATGTGGGGATTATCGATCTACAGTAAATGCAGCAACAAACACAGATACATACCTATTACCAACACTAAATGAAGCTTTTGTAGAACTTCAAGGGGGGTTATATTCTCAAAAATTGATTTGGAGCAAGCATATACTCAAGTAGGAATGCGCATGTTTATTCTGGATCGATCACCCATCGACTGCCCTGCCCTACCATGAACCGAGGGGGTCAAAGCAATTCTACTAGTAACCTTGCTTCTCATGTGCAGATAAGCTCCAGTACAGCTACAGATTTTGCTAAACAGGGGGTGGACTACACCATATGCTTTCAATCTGTTTTTCTATATGGCATCTCCGTAGTAGGACTCCTCTATAAGGAAGCTGGAATACTCCCAGATAAGATGGCGATTGTCCTTGACAAGGGGTGTTGTATCTGGACAATTGAGCCCGAGGTCTTCTCACTAGATGTGTCGACGTAAAAAGGAGTCAAGATACCTACTGCAATGGCCGTCCTACCGGAAAGCTTTGAGAGGTTCGGTGATGAAGGGCTGATCCGAGTCCCACCAATTGAGTCATATCACATCCATCTTGCCTTTCGATTCGCCATGTGGATCCTGAACAGAAGAGATACAGCGAGAATCTCTGCACTTGAAAACAGGGCAATGGATGAGATAAGCACGCCGCCCTTTGTCAACCTGTCCGAGACATCTCGTCTCGATGTGGTGCCCTTTGTTAGGTATCTCATTACATACCTGCTTATTCTGGATCCCTCCCTTATAGGTCATCTACCTCTCCTTCTCAACGACATTAGAAAAGCAAAGGTGCGAACCGGCTTTGACGATCTGATTGATACTTTGGCCCTAAGTGGATTGACTCATAGATTTTGCAAAGAAACAGTGTCATCGGTTCTAGACCTTGAAGATTACGATGGGTGGAGGATGACCCTATGTGATTACATTATGAACTTAGTAGGGGATGACCAACTGAG
The DNA here is from genome assembly GCA_963082625.1 of Pasiphila rectangulata. Lineage (NCBI taxonomy): Eukaryota > Metazoa > Arthropoda > Insecta > Lepidoptera > Geometridae > Pasiphila > Pasiphila rectangulata. Next base: position 8,996,004 of record OY720253.1, read on the forward strand.
ACATTTGTCCACTTGGTTTTGTTTGCTCCCGGACGAAGAGGACTTCCTCCTGCGCAAATGGATCCGCGCCACATCAAGTTTGTTAGGGGAGTATATAAACATTCGCACACGGACTAAAGACGAGCTGTTAACTACGTACCAAGCCATCATCGACGAGCTTCGCCACAATGACAAGACGGCTAACCTACTCACATTGAATACACAAAAGGGGTTGTATAAAATGAAACGTCTGGCATTTGGAGTTAAAGCCTGTGCTGGTATTTTCCAAGGTTAATGAGTTCTTTGTTGGCAGGGATACCAGGAGTAGCTATGCTGTTAGACGATGTGGTAATATGTGGATCCGACATAAAAAGCCATAATATGAGGTTAGAGATGGTGCTACAGAAATTAGAGGAAGCAGGACTGCGAGTCAATAAAGATAAATGTATATTGCTGTACCAAAAGTACATTTTCTAGGTTTTGTGATAGATGAGTTGGGAATACATCCTTCTAAAGAAAAGATTGACTTTATCAATGAGACGCCAGCACCATAAAGGAATTACAAGCATTTCTGGGGGCTGCTAAATTTCTATGATCGCTTTTTACCCCATAAGGCAACCATAGCAGAGCCTTTATACCAGTTGCTAGAAAAAGAGTCAATGTGGCATTGGAACAGGAAGCACCAGATCGCTTTTGATACATTGAAGACAATGCTGTCCAGTGATGATACATTGGTTCACTATGATGGTCATAGGAAATTAATAATGTCATGTAATGCATCACAATTTGGATTGGGGGCAGTTTTGGAACATGAAATGGATGACGGTACGGTGAGACCGATAATGTTTGCATCGAGAACTATGAACATCCATGAACGTAATTATGCACAGATAGACAAAGAAGCTGCGGCAATTATATTTGGTTTAAAAAAATTCCATCAATACACTGGGTGGGGCAAAAGTAATCACCCTATTGGAAAACGCTATAACTTTTGCAAATAGCGCCAAATGTCAATTCGGTTTTTACATTTGTGAAGTAAACAAACGCAGAATACAAATCGACAAGCCATGAATCGGTTTACTCCGCAAGAACGCGGAATAATTGTTTCCATATTTTTGCGCAATAATTCGTCGGTTGTGTTGGCGCAGCGTGAATTTCGTCGCAGATTTCCTGGCCGTCCGACACCAACTAGCCAAACACTGTGGCGTTTGGCCACTCGCCTTGAAAAGACTGGGACAACACGAGATGTTCCCAAGGCTGAACGGCCCCGGAGCAGCTGTTCTGCAGAGAATATCGCTGCCGTTGCCCAAGATGTCGAAGAGGAGCCCGAAACATCGACCAGACGACGTGCCACGCAACTGGGCATTAGCCGGCGATCCCTACGCAGAATTCTGGTGAAAGATTTGAAGATGTTCTCTTACAAAGTGCAGACAGTGCATGAGCTGTTAGCTGTTGACCGCCAAACGCGTTTAACCTACACTCAAGCCATCCTGAATCTCAACGAAGAGGTGGACGATTTTCCATCGAAAATTATCATGAGCGATGAGATTCATTTCCATCTTAGTGGTTACGTGGATAAACAAAATTATCGTTTCTGGGGCAACGAAAATCCGTGTATCACCCACGAAGAGCCATTACACCCGCTCAAAGTTACTGCGTGGTGTGCTGTTTACGCTGGAGGTGTCATCGGGCCATCTTTTTTTTTGAGAACGCCGCGGGCCAGACCACGACTGTGGACGGCGCGCGCTACATAGCCATGATTACCAAATTTTTGAATTGGGACTGGGGAACATGTGGTTCCAACAGGACGGTGCAACGGCGTACACTGCTCGAGCCACAACCGATATTCTGAAGGAAGCATTTCCGGTCGCTTAATATCTCGTTTTGGTGATTTGCACTGGCCGGCCAGATCACCCGATTTAACCGCTCCCGACTTCTTTTTAAAGGGTTTTTTAAAGTTGCTGGCTTACGCCAACAAGCCTGAGACTCTCGAAGCTCTTAAAGAGAATATTCGCCAGGAATGCGAGAACCTGTCGCCTGAAGTTCTGGCAAGAGTGATGGAAAATGCCATAAAACGGGCCCGTATGGTCATCAACTCTGGCGGCGGCCACTTGACCGATATTATTTTCTCAACTTAATGGAATAAATTCTAATGGATTAAGTAAATAAATTTTACAAGCAGAACAAAAGTTTTTTCATTAAAAAAAACACACCACCAAAAACCAAAAACACAACAGCAAAAGAACATTGGATGATTACTTTTGCCCCAACCTGTATAAGCGGCCTAAAAGTAGTAATAAAAACTGACCACAGGCCACTGTTGGGAATTTTTTGACCAAATAAGCCAATTCCCAACATTATATCAAATAGAATGCTAAGATGAGCACTGTTACTGAATTCATATGATTATGAGATCCTGTATGTAGAAGGTAAAAAATTGGGAAATGCGGATGCCTCAAGTCGTTGGCCATCTAAAGAATCCACTACTGAAGAGGAATATGCAGGAGTACTACTGATAGAAGAGACTCCAATAGAGTTAGAATTTACAGCTGTGGAAGTGGCAAAGTTCACAAAAAAGGATAAAATACTAAGTAAAATACTATATTGGATAAGAAATGGTTGGCCTACACAAGTAGAAAAAGAATATAAAATTTTTTGGCAAAGAAGGGGAGAACTTTCATCATTACACAGTAACTGCATACTATGAGGTAACAGAGTGGTGGTTCCTGAGAAGATGCATTCTTACATCTTGGAGGAGTTGCATAGAAATCATGATGGTATAGTTCTCACTAAAGCTTTAGCAAGAAGTTATTTTTGGTGGCCATCCATGGACAAAAACATTGAAAAAATAATAAAGAAATGTACCACATGTGCAGAAAACAGGAACATGCCAGCGCCTGTTACACACCAGTGGCTAAATCCAGACAGCATGGTCCAGGCTACATATAGACTATGCTGGCCCATTTCAAGGGAAATCTTTTTTGATACTCATAAGACGCTTTTTCAAAATGACCAGAAGTAAAAATTGTGAATGATTTAAGTAGTGCCACTTTAATCAAACATTAAGAGACATTTTTGCAGAACAAGGTTTACCAGACACCATTGTAAGTGATAATGGAAGAAGTTACATTTCGGACGAGTTTAAGAAGTATCTGAAAAGTTGTGGCAAAAGACAAGTATTAGTAGCGACATATCACCCAGCCTCCAATGGACAGGCAGAATGCACGGTCCAGACAGTAAAAAATAAATTAAAGAAGAGAACAGGAGAACCTTCGCATGGTTGCCGAATATACTGTATGGTTTAAGAGCCACACCAATACTGTGAATGAAAAAACACCAGCTGTTTTTTTTTATAATATGAACTCCTTTATTTTCATCCTATGTCCTTTATTTAATTTTGTCAAGTCCTCTAATACATAAAACCGGAGCTGGCAACCCTACCTACAACTACCTTAAAACTACCCTACTACAACCCTATAACTACTCTACAACTACCCTAATGCTACCCTACTACTATGTACCCTAATTTGTTTAATATTTTATTTCATACAAACTTTCATCCCCTATTTTCCTTTTTCTGATTTAATTTACGCAACGAAAAGTAGCCTACGTCCATCTCCATCGTCTAATCTACTCCTATACTAAAATTCATCCATACTGGTTCAGCAGTTTTGACATGAAAATAGAACATACATACATTCTTACTTTCACTTTTATATATTAGTAGGATAGGATAGTACCCCAAAAATACATTTAAAGATTTGAAAATAGAAAACTCAAAAAAACGCAAAAATAATGTTGGGCTGTGTAGTGCTCATAATCATTTTGTCCATTTTTATGGACTTGGCTGTAATCAAGAAGTCCAAAAAATATGCTTGGGCTGTACATGGTTATGTATTTAAAATGTTAACTACATACCTACCTACCTAAAAATTAGACTGTTTGTTAGAATTATAATTTGTTTTTTGTGCAATTAATAAATAATGCAACTGATTGATCTCGAAGATAAGAATAATTAATTGATCTTTAAGTAAGAATAAATTATTATGTTTCTTAATTTTTACTTATTGTATTATTTCTACCATTACTTAACATTTACTAGGTTTTACTTAATTACCTTCCTACCTACCTACTTTTCACACCTACATTAGTTACCTAGTTAGGTAACTACTTTAGCTTTGAAAATTGCCAACCCTAGCATTTTTTTCTATTTACCTCAATTCACCCCATACTGAACCCATGTGAGGGTCAATAGAAACGTCAAATATTTTTGTGTGCTGTAATTAAGAAATAAATGCCAATTAAGGTGACTGAAAACTATTAAAACAGGTAAGAGACATGATAGCAGAATATAATGTTCTCTTTACTGTTGAAAACATAAAACAAAGTTCAAAATTGTGTCTATTCACCCCGTTTTACGGTACATACCTTTTCTTTTCGCTAATTCCTCATCAATGTATTTCATCATTTCTTCATCTTCATCTCTTTTATTTGTCTCTGCAGAGAACTGTGTACCGATTCCTGTATCGTATGCGTCGTCAACTTGCTTAACTTTACCACTCTTTAGTGCTTGCATATTCACCATGCCACCAGATTTTACATTAAACGGGTCTTTACATGTGATTTCCTCTTCAATATTTACTTTTTTTCCTGTAGCTAATGCGATCACACTTACGCCGTTCGGCCTTTCTCGAAGCTTTTGAATCTCTTTCATTTCTTCTAGTTTTGCTAAAATATTCGGTTCGTCGTCAGAATCTTCGTCCTCTTTGATACGCCGACGCAATGATTTTTTCTTTACGGGCTTGAATTTTACCTCTTCTGTGGTTTCGTGAGTTTCTGAATGATCCATCCTGGCCGTATATAAATTCGTTTAAACTTTAACAAATACTCACAAGGGTTCGAGCCTCAAAACGTTTGTGATGTTTACACTTCGATCAACGCGTTTATTATTTTACTTCCCTATTTTTTGCATGGCTGAAGAGAACAGTATTTATTAAATGCACACGAAGCTGACGTAGACGACTGGGCGAAAACTAAAACGTGTAATTAGAGCTGATGCTACAAATAATTAACCACAGAAGCACAGAACAGTAGATAACGAATGCACCATGTGTGCGTGTTGCAAAGGCGTGTTGTGAGTTGTGTGGACGGACGGACTGGAACTTGTGGAAGTTGACCACAGAACAATATAATAAAGTTGACTGGGAAGGAATGCACGAAGTGCTAGAGGTGTTCCGATTCAAGTAAATACGAGTATGTACTCGATACTTTTGATTCGATACAACTACTTTTAGCATCGAATCAATCTAGAGAGTAGTAAATACCTACTTGATAATCGAAACAAATGTACTTGAATCGAATCGAATCATGTACGAACGATCGGAACTATTTTTTTTCCTTGGCGCGTCATCGCCCGTCACCAGCCAGCCAATAGCAGCCATTTGTTTCTTTGGTTGAGCCAGCCTTATTGGTTCGATTGTCAGGAAGCCAGATATTTCGCCATATTTATTTTCTGACATTGTTTGTTTCTCAGAACAAGTATGATTTGATTTGATTCTTCCTCCGAGGTTTGTTTGGTTGGTGAACAAGCCAAAATAAACTGAAAAACATGGTCACCGATCAACATATTAGCCCAAATAAATCAGAGGACGATGCCACATCTATTGAACGCCTGATTATGATTTCTGGCAGCACCACAAGGATCACGGTCACAAAAAGAAGAAGAAGACTCACCAAGGAGACGAGGTGTTCGCGCAAAACTTCTTGAGCTCTGTGAATTTTGCGGCAAATGCAAAGTTGCGCATGTTCACATGTTCATTCAATATTGCCAACTAGGTTATAAATAATCTTGCCACATAGTAGAAATTTTGTATTAAAAAATTGGCTTCTTGCGATAAGTAAAGGTGAATTTGTTATAGCATTTAGGTTTTTATTAATCCTTAATTTAATATAATAATTGTTTTATAAATATGTTTTAATAATTGGAAAATAAATAAATGCATAGTAAAATGTGTGCTAGATAAAACGAAAATACACCAAAACTCGCGCTGGCAAACCTAGTTTCACTGACTGAGTTTTTTCTCGCACCCCTTTTATCATTCCTTCCCCTCAACGCCTTAAAAACTGTGTACTGCGCAGTCACTGAAGCTAACTTCACAGAGCTCAAGAAGTTTTGCGCGAACTATATATACTCTTCTTAAAGATAATCGGATCAGATTGTTGTTTGTTGAAATTGCTAATGTAGGTACATAATATGTCACGCATATGTTATTAAATGGAATCAGACATCGTAATCCAAATCAATCGTCCGTGCACTTCGTAGGGATTTTCTGATACCTACTCATACTACTCATATCGTTACTATACTACACAAATAAGTAACCATAAACGAATTCACCTTTATTATCGCAAGAAGCCAATTTTTTAATACAAAATTTCGACGATGTGGCAAGATTATTTATAACCTAGTTGGCAATATTGAATGAACATGTCAACATGCGCAACTTTTTATTTGCCGCAACGTTCACAGAGCTCAAGAAGTTTTGCGCGAACTCTACCTTGTCTTGTCTTTTTATTTTATGGCTTTTTGTGTTTGGTTTTACACAATTCCGCCAGTGTCAAGTTAATTTATAAATTCTCATCTCCAAGTAATTAAAGCACTAAAATGATGAAGAAGAGTGGTACCTAGCCTACCTATGTAAGACTCCGTCACCTAATTCAATAATCGATTTCCCATTCACAGAATCGCTTTTGCAGTGTGATAAGCTCATGGGAAAATGCCTGTTTGTGCTGTTAGCGGATGCCAAAAGATATCTAATACCTCAAACCTACAAAAAGATGGAATAGCATTTTAAATAAATAATTAAATGCTATTCCATCTTTTTGTAGATTTCCGAAGAGCTTAACACACTGCAAAAGCGATTCTGTGAATGGGAAATCGATTATTGAATTAGTTTTTATAAACCCGTTAGATTTTTAGCGAATAGGATTGACAGAGGGGAAGGTCCGTCTGTGAGTAGTCCGTATAATATCTCGTTTAAGGCTTTTAGCCTATGTTCAGATGACCGCGCGGTTGGCTCGGCGCGCGGTTTGAGATTGTAACAAATCAATGTTGTTGTTTACATGACCGCGCGGCACCGCGCGGCGACGCGCGGCTTAAGATCTACAATCCTGTATCGAACTGTTCAGATGACCCGCGCGGCACCGCGCGTTCATCTGAACATAGGCTTAAACCAACCATGCTCGTTTCTGTCAATTTTGTTATCTGTCGTTCCCCACTCCCCAGTGATAAACTGATAAGAAGATCAACACAACAGGGAGTTCAAAGTTTGTTTAAACGACGAGTTACTTTTAGGGCCGTGAAATTATTCTTTGTTAAATTCAGACCATGGCTGACGTTATACTTCTGCATTCACCAACACAGAAGCTGGAAAAGGTTCAGATGCGTTGTTTCGACAGAGTTGCGCGAGAGTTTCTGTCTAAGCTTTATAATGAATTTGATGAGAAGATAGAAGTATTGTACAAGAACAGACTTAAAGCGAACTTGGCAACTCATTCTAAGACTACCTTGGAGTTCAAGAGATCACCTGAGAGGGCCAACAAGAACTGGACAATTGCTCCTTTACCATCTCGGCTGCAGTAAGTTTGTCTCACTCTTATAAATAATTTATTTATATTTCAATAATCAACTAATGCTGGACATATCACACAGCCCCAAAGTAAGCAGAGTTACAGTTATGGCACATTGCTTTATTGTAAATACACAGATAACATACATTATATAGAAAAAAAAATACTAGAACCTGATTCAAATATCTACAAAACAAAGTACCTAAACATTTGTTCCTGTTCAAATCAATCAAAATTCAAGCCATAGGGGTTGCAAAAGTTATTATTTTAATAATTTCTTAAGCTGTGGGGTGCTGGCAATAGAATGTTGCCCTCCTCTCTTGCCAGTGGATGCATTAAGAATCTGCCAAGGGGTACCTCTGGAAGATAATGCCTTCTGCATTATGCCCACCATTTGTTTACTGTTTTTTGTAAATTATGTGCAATCAAGAATTAAATAATAATAGGCAGCAGTGTCATTCCATCCTCATCAACTGCCTGTACTGCGCTTACCAAACTGCTTGCCAAGCATTGTTAGTGTATTGACCATCCTCTCATGATCAGAAATTTCAGATCCTTGAGGGAGGAAATTGTCCTGCAGTGGATGTTAGTTGCTAATAAAATAATGCTGGACAATTCACACAGTATCGCCTAGCCCCAAGCTAAGCAGAGCTTGTCTAGATGACTGTTATAATTAATATACTTATACTGATAGTGTGTTAGTGTGAACACACTTATCACTTAAACCACAAATGTATAACCCTAAAATGAATTGATACAAGTAATAATTAAAAATAATAGTCAATTAGTTTCGCTACATTTTGATAATTCATTTCTCATCTAAGGAACGTGATTTTTTGGACACCCTAATTAGAGTCGTACGTCGCCCGCAAATGTCGCTGGGCTCGGGCTGGTGTAGGTACGTATCAAAACGAATGGTTGCTTGCATAGAACTTTCCCTTCATACTTTTCCTGCCTTAGGACAGGCAAAAATAATTACTCTAGCACGTTACATTATTAAGTTATTTCAAGACAAGTCAAATTATTAAATTGAATCAAAAAAGCTATAAGGCTAAAGTAGGTAGTTATTTTAGGCGTATTTAAAAAGTTCATTAACAAACAAGTCTTATTTACATACGTAGCCTTTGTGTAGCCGCTAGGATAGTTTCCCGGCTTGGCACACGATGTCCTGGAAACCGCTCTGTGTACATCCTACGTGCCAAGGTCACTCAACAGCTATGGCATAAAGCCGCACCTTTTCAGTCCACTGTTCGCTTGTGTACGACATTGTCACAGCACAGATAAGTTACACAGTTAGTTTACATTTTACCGCGAATCGGCACACATAAGGGACGCGATGTGTTGAACTCACAAGATTGCACGCGACTGGCGAAAGTGGCGGCGCGGGCGCGCGCGCGGGTCTGGCCGCGGGACCTTGGCGGGCGTTTGTGTCGGCCCTTCAAAGAAACGGCGAGTTGCCAAAAGGCGGCGGGCGGCGCGTTTGAGAGAAAGAGAAGCCGCATTGCACCTACGCACGTGTATCGTAGCCTCAGAAATCGTAGCGTGTGTAGGGTGAAACGCATTCATGATCTATGAGGATTTTCTTTGCAAAAATTATGTAAAAATAAATTATTTTTTTTTCATCGGTTTTGGACTCTGTTCCTGATACCTAGTCTGTGGTTTCAAGGATAAGACTGTTTACACTAACACCCATTTTTAAAGAAAAACATCCAGAACACCCCAAACAAATATTAAAAATGATAATTAAATCTATCTATCTACTCATAGGAAACCTAGGATTTTTCATACATACCTCATTTTGTCATGAATAATGTTGTTTCTCATTCCAATAGTATCTGCATTCTAAATATACATGTATTTTGTGACACTAATATAACCTGATGCTTCATCATCAAGCTGTAGGAGATCAACTACCTATACACGAAAGAGTGCAATTAAGCCTTCTAATTGAAAATTTTGAAAAACAAAATGTTTTTAAAGCAGTAGAACATAAAATTACGACCAGAAAAATCACACAAGAAAAATTAATTATACCTAAAATGAAAAACTTCTATGGAAGGCGAACAAATAACTTTATCTTACCGACCATTCTAAATACATTACCAATTACACTTAAAAAGGAATTAAATCACAGACATTTTAAAACCAAATATAAATCGTACTACCTTAACAAAATTTAACACACCATACAATTTGTAAATTAATAATCAACCTGTATAAAACTGTTGTTCGGCTCGCTACATCAAAACAATAGCGGCTGGAATGCACTCGACCATTAGCAACTTGCGCTCACTTGTTATCTCCTTCTCGCAGCGCACGGTGAGACGGGCGTTGCATTTGTGTGGGCGAGACGAAGCAAACTTTTATTATAAACATAAACCATAGGTACAACATTACACCTTAGAAATACTCGTAACTATTGTTATACATATCCTACTGCGCAATTATTTACTTTCATCTTCATTCAACGTCATGGTGTACTTGTATAATGTAATTACTTAATTTTATTTGGAAATTATTAATGTGCTACCCAAATGTTTGCCATTATTTAAACAATGTGTACTGCCTATCTACTATGTATAGTAATTAAGTTAAATTATGACGAATGTATGTGCCAAGACAAACCTCGTACGGTTTTTATGGCACTGATTTTAATAACCATGTATTTAAGTTTTTGAGTATAAATAAATAAAAAAAAAAAAAAAACTGGAACAAATCATGAGGGGCTGTTGCCCCATGCTCCCGCACGCTTAGTATGGAATGTTAATTCACGGAAATAATATAACCAAGCCATACTGGTAAATGTAAGAGAACCAATATGCACCCAGAAGTGCACCAACTTCAGGGTGAATATTGGTCTATTTTGCTAATTATGATGCTACCAAATAAAAGGCATATTGAATCTTTTACATTTATTGTGGTCTATTTTGCTAATATGATGCTACCTGTTATGTATGGATCCTGCTCATACTAGCCTGCTTTATTCTGAGAATAAGGTTGACTAAGTGAGGGTAGTTGTACACTTTTTGTGATTGCCAGTCTGTAACTTGCTACCTAGCACAATACATGTAGTTACCGAATTACTGTGTTTTATTGGACATAACACTACCAAATTTCAATTTAATTTTTTTCAATTTCAATTTATTTATTTACTCAATCATTATAACATTACAGATAATAATAATCCACAATAAAGGTTGTGGCAAATTTTTATAGTGGCTTCAGCCCGTGAAATATGTCAACACCTAATTCAGCAAATAATAGTGCAAATAGTTATTGTGTGTACTTACAAAAATGTTTTATTGCACAATACACCCCAAAGCTTGGTGGCAGTGTAGAGCTAATATCCTCCATGAGAATTGGGAGCTAGCTAGCGAGGGCTACAATAAGTATCTAATTGAATATTGAGTTCTGCCTACTTAGTGTCTGAACTTCAATATCTGGGGTCATGATAGGGTGCACTACCATGTCCCAAGATACTGAAGTTAGCCGAGACGAGTCAAACAAAGCGCAAGGGCACTAGCTACTTTTTCTCGAAGCGCTTCCTTGATTAAACCCTCATTACTTGGGTTTGGATTAAACCAGATAATTTGTTCTTCCAGAAATCGTCATCTAGACCTTGGCGATGTATCAGCTTCGAACACGGCACACTTCATCTCAGCCCTCAACTCTGACGTCCAAGGGATCCAGGTTGACTTCGATGACGGCCATTGCCCCACTTGGAGGAACCAGCTGATGGCGTTCAATAACATCTACTGCGCTGTGCACGACACGACGAAACTGCCCGGCGCTCCTCTTAGTATAACGACGTGTCCTATTCTGATGTTCAGGCCGAGGGCGTGGAATATTATTGAACACCACATTATGGTAATTACTCCTAATTGTCATGGGGGATAACAGCTCTGCACTGACGTCAGGCTTTGGCGTGTATTGTGCATTGTCCCCTGGTACTACACCAACCAGCCTTTAAGAAAAACATTAAAGGCATTACTAGACTTTAAGAAAAATATGCTATAGTTATTTTTTTTTTTGTTTTTATTGAGTAAAATTAATGATAATAAGTTAAAGAGACGAAAGTCCAACATAATAGTAAGCAGTCATGCGATCAGTAATGATAATGAATTAAGATGATGATGATTGTAGGTATGTAAGATTGGAAAATTATTTTGCCCATATCTTTTAGGCAAAGGACGAATAGCCATGACAGGGTATGAAAATATTTTTTTATTTAGTTTCGGTTAGACAATAAAAAGTAGACATGTAGTTTTAACTTTTTCTAATTAATAAACAATACTTAGATAAAGCCCCTTAAGATTAGGAGTCGGGGCTCGTGACGCCACAACGTGCCTTAAACTGAGACACGCCGGCGCCGTGACGTCACTCGACATTTAAACTCAATGCCGCCGTTATTTCTTTAATAAAGTTAAAAAAATGTGTCCAATAATAGTTGACATCTACATGACGGACTAAAAATTTAAAAATAGAGACTAGCTTAAGCCCATCAACCTTCACATCATTATTAGCCATTGCATCTTCAAACAGGTGCCAACCAAAAGTTATTTCCACCAGATAAACGGCAAAGAAGCACCCGGAGCACTTATCGACTTCGGCATAATCATGTACCACAACGCGGCGAGACTATACCAAACCAACAGCGGCCCATATTTCTACTTGTCCAAGCTGGAAAGCGCAGAGGAGGCTAGGCTCTGGAACGAGATCTTCGTGTGGACGCAGCGTGAGCTGGGCATCCCGCGAGGCACCATCAAAGCTTGCGTGCTCATTGAGAACATATTCTCCGTGTTCGAACTGGACGAGATCCTGTATAGTTTGCGGGAGCACTCTCTGGGCCTTAACTGTGGAATGTGGGACTACTGCGCCTCCATCATTGCTAAACTGGGTTCGTACCTTTCTACTTCATCTACCAGCCCTAGAACGTCCACTGCTGGACATGGGCATGGACATGAAGAATCCCTGGGCAGATTCTTAGTGCCTCCACGGGCAAGGGAGGAGGGGCGATATTCTACTGCAAGCACTCCATTTTCCTTAATTAACTCTTAGAAATGCGTTCAGAAAGCTCGCCGGTCTGTTAAGCCACATCAGGGCTCAATAAGAAATAAATAAAACCGACCAAGAGCGAGTCGGACTCGCGCACCGAGGGTTCCGTGCCTTCATACAATATAATATAATATTGTATGATGGCACGGCACATATAGGCGGTTTATATTTGTTGGAAAACCTTGACAGCTCCATCTCTTGTCTGATAGCAGAACTTCTGTAGATTTTTTACACTTTCGATGATTTCTACAAATTAGAGATTTCGCTATAATTTTCTGTAATATTTACATACACTTCTATTAGCTATAATAGTTTCAGTGGTTTATCTCTGCAAACTTCGGAGATAAGACCCTATTTTTTACATTTTTGAAAATTACTCGAAAACGATACGGCCTAAATGAAAACTAAAAACTGTTTATTAATGTGCAAATGAATAACTTTCATATAATACCCTACATGACCAAGTAACTTCACTAAAATTTTTGCTATTATAATAAGAATATTTTGTATATGTGCTGGGCAAGCCTAATCCATCTAACAATGTCCCAGACACTGCAGCGTCCCGTACAGCATGATTTCCAGTTGCTGACGCTGTATAAATCATCAAAGGTCTTACTTTTATTCAACATTTTTAGATTCCATATTTGTGAAAAAGCGTTATCTTATACCATTTAAAATTTCAAGTCGATAGCATTTGTAGTTCTCAAGATATCCATTTGTGACAGACAGACAAAGTGATACGGGTGATATATAAGGGTTCCTTTTTACCATTTTGGTCCGGAACCCTAAAAATGAATTATTCGTAGTTAATTTAGGGCCGCCATCATCGAAATCGATGAGGAGGACTTTATAGAGGTAATATACTAAACCATAAGGCGGGATGTCTTGATATCTCTTCCGGAGGTATCCCTTGGCAGATTCTTACTGCATCCACGGACAAGAAACGAGGGGCAACATTCTACTGCCGGCAACCAACGGCAAGTGAAGTTTTAACGTATACGAAACGTTTGCTACTAGCTAGTAAATGACTAGCTTGTGGCAACCGCTTCGCATGCGTGGAACCCAGATAAAAAGTAGCCTATGTGTTAATCCTGGTCAACATCTACAATACGTGTGCAAAATTTCCTCAATGCGTAGGCTAGATTTTGCGTGAAAAGGTAGCAAACATCCATACATCTGTACAAACGTTATGCTTTATAATATTAGTGAGATTGATTCCTAACCCAATAATTTTCAGGCGATCGCAAGCAGTTCATACTGCCTGATAGGAACAAATACGTCAGCATGGACCAGCACTTCCTGTCGTCATACATACGGGTGGTGGTCGCGACGGCGCATGCGCGCGGCGCGCCCGCCACCGGAGGCATGGCCGCTCTCATGCTGCACCAGGGCTCGAACCTGCAAGATGAAGGGTGAGATAACAACCTCTTTGGCATTCATTCATTCAACCGGCAGGATGAACGGTGAGATAACAACCTCTTTGGCATTCATTCATTCAACCGGCAGGATGAACGGTGAGATAACAACCTCTTTGGCATTCATTCATTCAACCTGCAGGATCAACGGTGAAATAACAACCTCTCTGGCATTAATTCATTCATTCAACCTGCGGGATCAAAGGTGGGATAACAACCTCTCTGACATTCATTCATTCAACCTGCAGGATCAACGGTGAGATAACAACCTCTTTGGCATTCATTCATTCAACCGGCAGGATGAACGGTGAGATAACAACCTCTTTGGCATTCATTCATTCAACCGGCAGGATGAACGGTGAGATAACAACCTCTTTGGCATTCATTCATTCAACCGGCAGAATGAACGGTGAGATAACAACCTCTTTGGCATTCATTTATTTAACCAGCAGGATCAACGGTGAGATAACAACCTCTCTGGCATTCATTCATTCAACCTGCAGGATCAACGGTGAGATAACAACCTCTCTGACATTCATTCATTCAACCTGCAGGATCAACGGTGAGATAACAACCTCTCTGACATTCATTCATTCAACCTGCAGGATCAACGGTGAGATAACAACCTCTCTGACATTCATTCATTCAACCTGCAGGATCAACGGTGAGATAACAACCTCTCTGGCATTGAAGCAGTTGAAGTTACTTTGATATAATATATCAAAGTACAAAAAAACTTCAACTGCTTTGCTTATATACCTATATTCAGGAAAAAGCGATATTTTTAATATCCGACCTCGTTACGGCTTTGCCTGGTGAGGGGACTGGCAGAAATCTGCTGTGGTATGTGGTATGGCTACAAATCAGGATACAGGCACCTACATTAAGTTGATTTTCTCGCAGGTTAAGTAATAGTAATGTAATTTGTAAACCTTTTTGTAGGAAATACATTTATTTTTATTTAGTCACGAAGAAAAGTATCGAGCTCGACCCGCCATCTACGTCTTATAATCATAATTTCAGCCATAAAACGTCTACTACTGAACACAGGCCTCCCTCATGGATCTCCATGAGGGGTAGTTGTCATACTCACCAGGCATGGCAGGCGGGCTGGCGAGCGCAGTACGGGATGTTGATACACGGAAAGACGCTGCTGCCCATCTATCGGAGTTATCCCTTAGCAGGCTCTTACTGCATCCATGGGTATGAGAGGAGGGGTAACATTGTATTGCCGGCACCCCACGGCATAATAAATAAAGAATAATGAGACAATTTTAAATTTCAGGTCGAAAAAGATCATTACGAAGATCTTGGAAGCTAAAGCGAAGGAGATTGACTGGGGTGTTGACGGATTCATGGTCTATGATACCCTAGTGGTGCCGTTTATGAATGAGGTATGTTAAATGGATGAAACTCCTACTATATCATCAACATCTCAGACGTAGGTTCACTACCTACTTGACTAAGTCCTTCATGGATCTCCAAGCACTGATTAGATTCTTCGGATTCTTGCCACACTCGCCACGCACTGCAGGCGGTATCCGGAGGCGAGAGAGGAGGGGCAACATCTGCGTCTTTCTGTGTAACAACATCCCGTGCTGCGCTAGCCAACCCCCTGCCGAACGTGGTGAGTGTGGCCTCAAGTTACTCATGCCGATCAAAGACGAAGAAGACTAAACACCTGCAACGGGACGTAGACAGTGGTGGAATGGACTTGTTTGAACAAACTCCAGTTCAACGTTACGAAATGCTCTTTAATAGCATTCAGTAGAGAAGACTCCACTCCACCACAACTACCAGTTGAAGGGTTCTCAGTTGAAGAGAGTGGACTGGGTGAGGGAGCTGCATTTCCGTGGGCATGTGGTTAATATTTGCAAAAAAAGCATTCAAGACATTAGGATTTGTACTCCGTCAGACAAACAGCTTCACAAATTCGAATGCACTCAGAAACCTGTACGACGCATCGGTGAGAAATCACTTAAGAGTTTAATGCTGCAGTATGGACTCCTCCAAAGGCCAAGTATAGTCAAAGAGCGCATTCAAAATAAGTTCACCAGATTTCTATACTTGAAGCTCTACGGAATCTACCCATTCTACCCGTTGATGTATCCAACCTTGTTTGCCTTAGGCATGGTTGGATACAACAAGCTGGAAGTAAGGGGGGATGCAGCGCTCGCTCTACATTTGGTGAACGTGTTGAGAGGGAGGGTTGCCAACCCTAACATCTTAGAGGAATTGAGGCTGAATGTGCCGGAGGAGTTTGTCTAACGACGGATGCGGCCCGCCCTATTTTTGGTACCAAGAGGAAGGACCAACTTGCTAAATAAAGCACCTCTGACGCGCGGCATTCACTCGCTTAATCTGCTAGCCGAGACAGTAGACATTTTTTACTGTTCCATGAGCGAAGCACAAAGGGCTTTGTTATATGTATGTATTATGTTATTAAAGTAAGATGTGACAATTGTTAAGTACACTAAAGAGTTATATATCTATCTATGTGACATTTATTGGTTATTGATATTTATATTTATTGAGGAATTTACATGTTTCTAAGTTTTTATTTTGGATTTTTGATTTGATTTTATTGTTTTACTTGGATCTATTTATTAATTAGGTTTGACGAATTTCTATAATTACTGTTATGTAATTGTTGTTAATTTTGAGACATTTATGGTGGCTAAGTTATTGTATTTATTGTAATGATTTTTATTTATTTTTATTGTAATTTAGTTGTAAGACTATAGGTACTCTATTGCAATGGGCTACCTACGCCTGTAAAAATAGAGTACATGTATATTTAATAAATAAATAAAATCCTCTCATGATCAGTACATAGAGATCCATGAGGGAGGCTTTTGACCAGCAGTGGACGTCCTATGGCTGAGATGATGACACACCCCATAAACGCTCAAACTGTGGTAAATATTTCTCAATACAATATTGAGATTTCGTATGTTCGTAACGAATAAACTCAAACTACAGAACCGATTTTTAAAACTCTTTCGCCATTAGAACGCCACATTATCTCTGAGTAACATCGACTATACTTCATCCCCGTATTCCCAGGAACGGGAACAACGCCGGTGAATCTGCGCAGCGCGGCTAGTTGCGTACAAAATTGTAATTGCTCTTCTAGCTCTTATTATTATATTTAACATATCAGACATTCTACTCTTTCTTAACACCCACACACACACACAAACACATGCGCGTACAGAATAGTTTTTATAAAAATCATAAAGAAATAAGGTCAATGTAACCTATTTCTTTTGTAATAGTAAAATTTTTGTCTCTTCTATAACTATACAAACTTAACTAAATATAACTCAGTTTTAATAATACCACCCTAAAATTAATAGCTTAATCTACTTAATGTTATTGTTTTTTGGCAGAGCGAGATTTCCCTAACACAGGTATTGTTTACTTAAAAGGGAATCTCAAACTATGTTATTGATAAGTGAATTAAGTTGATGAATAAATGTTTTTGTATTTGTTGCCCAGACTCTTAAGAGACGGGTGCCTCAGGGGATCACTCGCTCACACAAACAGACACGCACACACGTACACACACACACACGGCTATACAAAACACACACACACACACAACACACTCACACACATCCCATTTAGTTGATAATAATTCATTTCTTTATTTTAAATATTTAGAATCCATGTATGTCTAGGAGTTGGGCGTTGACACTGCCACACAGTTGTAAAGCTTCGGTAGTGTCATCGTTTCATTAGAATTTAAGTGCATTTGTAACATGTCTAAATAAATGATTTTTATCTTTTTTTTTTTATTTTGCAGCTCTGGAAGAAAAGCAGCTCTACACAGAATCAGATCCACCTCAAGTTCGATGGGTCGGTGACAGCTGCGGACCTGCTGGCGATCCCCGGCGGCGGCGTGACGCGGCGCGGCCTCGACCACAACGTGGCCGTCAGCGTGCTCTTCGTGTACCACTGGCTGGGCGGCCGCGGACACTACCTCTACCGCGGCGCCGTGGAGGACTCCGCCACCGCGGAGATATCGCGCTGGCAGGTGTGGCAGTGGCTGCGGTTTGGGGTAAACCAATTGAACCATTAAAACATTCTCCCCCTCCTCACATAGGCACAGACTTGGTCATTAACTGAGAGCCAACAATGTGGGACATTCTCCCCCTCCTCACATAGGCACAGACTTGGTCATTAACTGAGAGCCAACAATGTGGGACATTCTCCCCCTCCTCACATAGGCACAGACTTGGTCATTAACTGAGAGCCAACAATGTGGGACATTCTCCCCCTCCTTACATAGGCACAGACTTGGTCATTAACTGAGAGCCAACAATGTGGGACATTCTCCCCCTCCTCACATAGGCACAGACTTGTTCATTAACTGAGAGCCAACAATGTGGGACATTCTCCCCCTCCTTACATAGGCACAGACTTGGTCATTAACTGAGAGCCAACAATGTGGGACATTCTCCCCCTCCTCACATAGGCACAGACTTGGTCATTAACTGAGAGCCAACAATGTGGGGTTTGTCAGAGTACTACGGAGCGCAGAATCTTGGGAGTAAAACTTACAGACCGCGTTTAAAACACGACACTGCGCTCCAAAACGGAAACAGCTAACGACGGCAGGTGTGGCAGTGGCTGCGGTTTGGGGTAAATCAGTTTAACCATTAAAGCATCCTATCCTCACATACGATGCACAGACTTGTGCACCGTATGTGAGGATAGGATGCTTTACGATGCTTTTGACGGTTGCACAGGCAGCAGCAGAACAGATATTTTTTTGGAAAAAATCCTCGAAGTTAGGTATCCAACACGTTTAAATATTATATTGATTTTAAATTATAAGTAGGTATGTTTGTCCCTTGAAAGATAGTAGATTCTAATAATATTACTTAAAGTTGGTTCATATCTGTCCCTAGCATGTTTCTAAACGTGAAAACCTCTAATTGGCCTTCTGTAATAATTTAGACATGTAATAATAAGGTATTATTGCTGTTGGTTTTCCTACGAATAAATGAATAATTCCAGGTGCCGCTCGAAGACAGCTCAGAGCGCGTCACCCCCGCGCTGGTGCAGGGCGCCGCCGCCAGGTTCACGGCGCACGCGCACCGGCGCCTCTGCCGCTCGCCCGCCGAGCGCAAGCGCCTGTCCGCCGCCGGCTACATGAGCCTGGAGCTGTTCTTCGCGCGCAGCCCGCCCGAGTTCATCACCACGTATCTCAACGACAACCACAAGTTCCGGGCCCTGAACAACAAGGCGCTGGCGAAGGCCAGTATTTAAAGGCACTGTGACAGCTGGCTGCGGATGAAACGAACATTTTGTCGCAACTGAGACAGATGCATATAAAAAGCTTTAAGCGGTTAACACACTGCCACGGCGCTGCATCTGTAAGTATCTCCGTTTGTATAGAAAACACGCACAAATAATGCATCCACGCGCGTTCATGCAGATCACGCACTCGAGCGCGAAGAAACACGCACCCCCGCGCGTAGGTGCGTGGCGAGACGCAAGGTATGGCACACCGAGTCCCGCAGCCTAGCGAGCAGCTTGAATGAAATGAGTCAGAGCCGCGAATCCACAAAACGCAACAACGCACGTGAGTGCGTGAAAAACCCGCACGTTGATGCAGATCTGCACTCCCGCAAGAACGCCGTGCGTACCGTAGGTGCACACGCAACATGCAGCGTGGCAGTGTGTTAACCGCCTTAGCGTCAGCGCAGACAGAACGGAGCGCAGCGAAGAGGATTTTATTAACGCACTTGAAAATAATTACAATAAAGTGCATAAATGCTTGAACCTGACAAAAAAATGCTCGCGCGTCCTCGAAGATACGCGGGAATCCCCGCGCGGCGTTTGGCACTTTATTTTAATAACTTTAAAGTTTATTTTCAAGTGCGTCAATAAAATCTCCGTTGCGCTCCGTTCTGTTTGCGCTGACCCTTAGTGAAAACCCAAGTCGTTATTCAAGGTTGTAAAAGTGGCGTGACCTCATCTGTCATTTAAGTAGGTAAATGCATTAATTATTTTGACTGTTTACAAATGCGTGTTTATATAACAATACGATCTAAGAGGAGGATACTTTTGGCCGCTCTTTATCAAACACAAACACAACCTCCAAGTTCAAGGCGGACGCCCACGAGGGGCTATTCGCGCGCAGCCCACCCCAGTTCCTCACTATATATCAACGACAACCACAAGCTCCGGGCCTTGAACAATAAAGCCTGTATTACATTACACGATATTCAGAGACCCTTACCCTAACTAAGAGTGGTGTAATAAGAGTTAGGGCGACCGCCGGCAAGCCTTGCTCCCTAATCGCCCTAAATATCGGGCCCTGAATACCGTGGTGTAATACAGCTTTTAGGCGCTGCGGAAGGCCAGTACATAGTCACTGACAGCTGGCTTCGGATTTGTCCAACGAATTTCGTGTTGAGACAGAGATGCATATAAAAATCTTTAGTGAAAGCCCAAGTTGTTATATTAAAGGTAAATAATAAGCCTCTAGTGCTAGTGGGTGTAGAAATGGTATCGGGAGTTGCACTTTTTGGCACTCATCTGTCAAATTAGTAGGTAGATGCATTATTTTGTCAGTTCACAAAATGTGTTTTTATATAACAATACGATCTGAGAGGAACAGGTGCCATTTCTGGGACAGAGATTAATGAAGATCTCCAATTACCTACTGATAATGAGGGCGTAGTTCCCTGTCTCCTAACTCGTCAATATTGTAAGTCACTTAATCATTTTGTCGTATAAAAGATGGCTTTGGTAAGATGGTCTTATGTTGTATTAGGATTAAGGTACATTTTGGGACAAAGAAAGCAATTTTACAGGTGTTAATTATTTTTTATCTAGTGTTTAATTTCGCATTTGTTTTTTGGTTGTGATTATTGAAATTTCCATGTCCATTCCGCTACTGTTTTTTTTTATGTAGAGATGTTTTTTATTAGATATATTTTATTTTGGTTGGTTATTGTTACTTCGCAATTATTTTGCGATGCTAAGGGTGTGTTTCCACTGACGCGGAACTAGGCGAAGCGGGGCTTAGCGGAGCTTGAAGAGCGTTGTGACTCCACCAAGACGCCGCCCCGGGTCAGTGGAAACGCACCCTAAGGCTTTATATTTATGTAGGTCGATATAATATAATTAAACTGTGATTTAAGGCCAAAGAAAAATGGGGAATTATATTAACAATATATTTTTTTATACAAAAGAGGTTTTCTTTTCATTCCTTTAGTACTTACAATGTTCGTGCAGGTATTTTCACCAATAAATACTATTCATAAAAAATATAAAAGCAATCCAGATTTAGAAACAGCCTACATGATATTAATAGTAATAACATAAGCTAATATTTAAATATTCGCTAAAGTAAAACAAAAGTTATTTGATCCATATTCTTTATTAACATTTATAATTATATCAAAAATAGTTTTATGGTAACACAGAATTAAAAATCGATTAAGGGGTTCACAGCAAGCAGTGCCTTATACATAAAAATGATTCGAATTAAACGCTTATTGTATTTAGAATGGTATAAAAATAAGATAATAAGTGTCAAAGTCTCAAGAATTGTAAGCTGCGCTATTTAGCTTGCACACACCCATCAATATGGTGCAGCCGGTGCCAGCGCCACACTCCGTGCACTAGCTAGCCTTTATTTCAGACCATAATCTCAGAAAATAGAAAAGTACATTATAAACACTCTAATAGTCAAAACTTAACATTATTGATGTACAAACACATGCAAGTCTTCTTTTTTCACTCTCTACATCCTGCATTTTATATGATTATAAATATGTACATACATTTAAGATGCTTCACCGTGATTCCGACGTCGTGAACTTTAGTTCGGCGCCGGATCTTCGGGATCTTACGGATGCGGTGTTGCAAGTTAACGCCGAGCATGGCTCGCTTCATGGCTCTGTGCGACTACACAGGAGACATAGCATACAATTAAATATCTCTTTTTTATATTGTAAGTGGACGTGTCTATGTTTTGTAATTACAAACTATGGAAATAAAGTGAATGCATATTGTATGAAAACTTGTATCTTGTAGTCTTCTAGTGAGCGTCCATGTCTCGGCACCGTAAGTTAATGTTGGGAGGACATTGAACATTTTATATTTGCGACTTATGCTGATTTACCTGCTGCAGTCGCCGTCTCACAACCAATTTTTTTTATTAACATCTTTAGAACAATAGTAGAGAAAGAAATGCCTTAAGTACCTACATGTATTGGATTTAACAACATAAAAAATGGACTATGAGAAAATATTGTCAAACATTATGGCCCCTGGTCCAACGTCGATGTTTGATGCTTGTATATTTTGCTTGAGCACCCACCTTATGTTACCGAGTTTGTATAGAAAACTGGACTTCCTCTATGATGAGAATCCTGAGTTCTGCTCACAATCTGTTAAGATTTGTGCGGTGCTGTTTAGTTTTCCAAAATCGCGTCGAATACTCGACGTTCCATATGGAACGTCTCATAAAGGCAATTACAGAAACGCCTGCGCAGGGACAAGCAAACTTCATGTTAACTCATTTCAGTGAGTGTAGGCGAAAATTCACATCTCCAATTGCGTTATTTCTGTTTTCGGGTAGGAGTTGTGCTAGTGTAATTTAAGCGACTTAAAAAAAGGAGGATTCTCAATTCGACCTTATACATGTTTTTTTATGATATTCTTAAGCTGTCACTGGAGGCTATGATACGTTGCATCTCGAGTTCTGCTCACCCCCAACTCTCTGAGCGAGGGATCGTCCGAAAGTCCTGTCCCGATTGTTTTCTTCTTGCAGTGAAAGTGCGAGCGCGTGGGCCAATGCTTCGTCCTCTGTCTGTAAGAAGATAATTTAAATTCAGTTATTAGTGCTTCAGTATTACCCCATATAACATTTATATTAAAAATAAATAATGTTGGACAATTCACACAGCATCATCTAAACCCAACCTAAGCAGAGCTTGTGTTATGCGTGCTAGATGACTGATATTACGTTGATATTTACATTACACTACATAGATATTTATTTTTTACGAAAAAATATCGGCAGCTCGTACAGACATTTGTCCCGAGATAGAAATCAAACCGGTGCGGGTTTGACTTGCGTCGCAGGCGGACCTTCGCCCGCTGCGTTACAGAGTTCGTCAATAAGTTTTTTTTATGTAAATGTTTTTTTTTTACTTTATCTGTTTATTTCAATCCAAACTTTTGGCCGGCCGATTATTTCCGGTAAGCTTGTGCTGACCCTATATTATTAATGGGAGTACTTTCCCAGCAAGGTAAGCGTTGTCTAGGTAGACAACTAGCGCTGCCAGGCAAGGTTAGCGGAGCCGGCTACTCACGCGGCTGCGTGAAGGCAGGGGCAATACCGTCGCACGGCGGTCGGAGCAATGTCGGCCGTTCTGTGCACCCAAGCCTGCTGTTCAGTGGGTGAGTGAACGTGCTCACGTCACGAGTGGAACTCGTGCATGAGAACGGCTCGAGTATTGTCAAAATAACAAATAGCCTTGCTCTTGCTGTGGTGAGCCGAACCGAAAAAAACAAAAAAAGAGAAGATAGTGGTTGGAGAAACGAAGCGAATTGTGTTAAAATATTGTTTGTTTTTTTAATGGCACATGTGGGGCCGGTCTTTGTACACGTCTATTACCCGTGTCCAAACTTCACGCTCTTTATTGTCCATTGATAGGTACACGTGCACTCTGCGCGGTTGTCGCCAATGGACTGACTGGAATTGCCCCAATCACTACACATGGGGCACCTAGCAGGGCGGTAAATACAACCTAGGGAGCTAGGACGGTCTTGCGCCCCAGCCGCCCTTCAGCAGGTCCAATCTAAAAATCGTTCTGATTGCCTATACACATCACAATAATGGGTCCAGTTCCAATATTGCCCCTGCGGCAGATGTGTGAGTAGCCCGCTTAACTCTATATGTAAGCAGCAACTAACCAAAGACATGTTCTACCACAGCATTGTGCTTAGTAGTGACCATTTCTGTCACTATAGGTTTAGAACATCTCACTAACATTAAATGTGAAAGTTTGTTTGTGGACAATAGACGTACCATGTTACCCTGCACATCACTGACTGCTCTGACAGGGACGCCCGCTGGAATGTTGTTAAGTCTTCTATTCTCGTTCGCTTTCATTCTTGCCATAGCTGCCTCACTGAAAATAAAACGGTTATTGTAAAAAGGTTTTTAACTTATTTTACAGGAATCGTTCGCGGCAACGATTCTTAGAAGTTACTTTTTTCATTCATTCACTGTCTAAATACTCAAACAATATTAAAACTATTAGGTACTGATAAGTTAATGTTAGTTTCGCTATCGCGCTGCTGTGGCTTTCATAGACGGCCTCGGTTTATATAAAACGCCGTATCCGCTATGCCTACTGCTTAGAAACATTATGTAATTTTTCAAAATTATTATTAGATATCTGTCGAAGGAGACGAGAGATTGCGAGGGATAGGGATGGTTGGAGTAGTTTGAGGGAGCTTTACCAGCAGTAAGACAAAATAGGTAAAAAAAAAATATCTATAGCCTCCACTGTCCCACTACAGGGCATGGGCCTTGCGAAATTATTGTTGTGTTGGCCGAGTGTACCCCGCAGGGTGATTACGTATCTCGCGACAGGTTTTGCAACAGGCAATTGACAGCAATATTGCTGTCAAATGTCAATTCCTTGCAGTTCTCTAAAACAAAATTGACATCCGACAGAAATATTGCTGTCAACTGCCTGTTGCAAAACTTGTCGCGAGATACGTAATCACCCTGCCGACTTTCAAAGGTCGTAGATTCGATACCGGCCTTTACATCTAATAAAGACGATTTATGTAGCGTCAGCAACTGGTATTCATGATGTACGCGACGCTGCAGTGCGTGAGACATTTTTAGATGGATTCCATTACGCCAATTGATTTTTCTGTGTGTACGTGTATGTATGTGTACATTTAAGGCTCGAGCAGACCGGATGCGTATGCGTAGTAACTCAGTGGTACGTGCACGTCTACGCATACGCATCCGGTCTGCTCGAGCCTTTAACGCGTTCTTACGCGTTTTACGGTGAAGGAAACGTGAGGAAACCCGCGGCTCGGTCAGCTGCAGTAGTGTTCCCTCTCGTAGTAGCTGACTAAACTGAGAGAATGATCAAGCCAAGCCTAATCCAAAAATTTCCCAGGCATTGCAGCGTGCATGATACTAGTTGCTGACCCTACATAAATCATCTATAATAGAATAAAAACCATACCTACACGATTTCACGTTACAATCTCCACCAGTTCACGATACAACCTTCGTTCGATGTTAAGAATATGACGGGATACTTTTATGTAGTACTTCAAATGTTTGCTAAAAATAAACATTTAAAAAATATTTAATTTCAAGTATTTTCTGTTGGTTAAATGCTAATATTATAGAGGAAAGATTTTTATTTTGTACTAGCTTCGGCCCGCCGCTTTGCATGCGTTGTACCCGAATAAAAAGTAGCCTATGTGTTAATCCTGGTCAACATCAATACGTATGCAAAGTTTCAGCTCAATCCGTAGCTTAGTTTTTGCGTGAAGAGGTAACAAACCTCCATACAAACAAGCTTTCGGCTTTATAATATTAGTGAGATGTACGAATAAACTCAAAAACTACTAGTCACTATGTTCTCAAGTTGCCTTCTTATTATGTTTAGTTTTAAGGTGTGCAATAAAGTATTTTCTATCTATCTATCTATCTACTAGACGAATTTCCAAAATTCTTTCACCATTAGAATGCTACATTATCCCTGTGTAACATATGCTATATATTATCCCCGTATTCCCACTGAAACGGAAACTACGCGGGTGAAACTGCGAAGCGCTGCTAGTGCTAGTGTTCATTAATTAATTCATTATTTAAGTACTCACGCTGCCTGTCTTCTCTTCGCTGCCAGTTTCCCTCCACAGGAATGGTCGGCCGTGTGCCGGTGCTTTAAACAATAGTTGAGGGCACACTCCGAGCAGACCAACGGCACCATTTCTTTTGTCTTGCAGCTTTTGATTGAGCATCGGTTCGTAAATACCTGCAGGTAAGTTTACAATTTTTTACACAGATTACAAAATTGTAATGGTTAGATCGTCATGTAGATAAACAAAATTTATTGGACACGTATTTTTTATTTTTTAACGTAATCTTAAAATAAACGCGATACATTAGATCGAAAGGTCTCGTGACGTCACGCGCTGGTACGCGTCGACGTACCTCGGTGCAGAATTTTGACGTCCCCCCTCTTAAAAGCTTTATCTAAGGGGCCGTCTCCACGAGCGAGGGAATCGCGGCGATGTTATCGTCATGCCACGTATTTCTATACACTTTTAGAGGCCGTTTCCACGAGCGAGAGAATCGCAACGAGCCCGCGCTATAAAAATACGTGGCACGACGATAACATCGCCGCGATTCTCTCGCTCGTGGAGACGGCTTTAAGTAGGTATTGTTTCATTTGTTTGAAAAACCAAAAAATACGTGTCTAATATTTTTAAATTATCTAACTGACGGACTAAATATAATTTAGATTTTCATACCCTGTAACATGCCTATTAAAATATATTAAGTGGTCCATGGTGGTTAACCTGCAGAGTGGCAACGGCAGATTTTCGTCTCACCTTCGACAGACAGTGGGGAGGCAGCAAAGTATCGGGACTACTTAGATATAAATGAATGATAGAGCAGTGGATTCATTCCACTGCTGAGTAAATCGCAGTGTCCCACCACTGTCTGTTGAAGGTGACGAGGTTGTCCCAATCACAATTTCTAGGCCCAAGCCAGTTACAATATCCATAATATAATATATCACACTTCGTCTGCCCCCATCCCTTTAACATGTGACGTAACTGAAGATGGCTATAATAATTAAAATATGAATAAAACAAGCATACCTTTTTCCTCCTCTCTTTAGCAGGATCTGATGTGCATTGATTGTCTATATGGGCCCCGACTGCCACATCTGGTGGTTCCCCCCTTCGCCCTGGTACAACTGTTCCACAAAGAGGACAGGTAGGCACTTGGACATCTCTTGTGTTTGGAGCTGGACAGTCATGTTTAATGTAGGCAAAGTGCTCTGCGCTGTAATCAACATAGAATTATTAAAAGTGGTCCAGATATTTAGTATATCAGCCCTTATCTTTAAGGGTGTGAAGTATGTAGGGATAACTATTGAGTGTTTTGGTATGGCAGACCACCTGTCAGATGGATGCACAATATAGTTGCTGTACAGGGCAAGACCTAGATGTAAAACGCCCAGAGTAGAGCTAATTGGCTGTTAGGGAAGGAGGCTTATGCCCAGCAGTGGGTCACTACAAGCTGACAATGATGGTGATGATGATAAGTGTTTTCACATGAGATTGATATTTCATCCAGTAAGAGACAAAGTAATTGAGTTAATGTGCATTGATCTAGCTACCAATCCATTGACTGGAAATCACAAAAAGTATACAACTACCCACACTTAGAATAAAGCAAAATCATAATTTGAATCAACTTACCAATACACTTCTTTGCAAGCACCACATTTCATTGGCAGGAAATCTGAAATGAGAATTACCACACCCCTTAGTCAGAGAAGAATATTTATTTATTAATATTTTTTGGCTTCTGTGACTAGTGTGGTCAAGGCCTTTAATATACATACTAAACTGAATTATACATCTCCTTAATGTCTGCTTATACTCCTTATACTTGTGTCAATATTGTTGAGGCACTTCCTAACTACAGCTAACTAAGATTAAGTAAAAAGGACTAAAATTATGTTGGCTATTCGGTTGGTGCCATTCTAAAGTTAAAACAGAAAGAAATTAGATTTTATGTCAACAGCTCTAACTTTAGATACAACATAAATTAATTTGCTTTAGTAAATGCAAAAACCTGATCAACACCACTATCTACTAATCAACTGCATACTATAATATGCAGATGGGATAGTGGTTGATAGTTAACATAGATAAGTTCCCTAGTGCCTTCCTAATGAATACAAGGTGGCTTTTACACAAATTCATAGTCAATTCAAATGTTATCATGATTGATAAATAGGAAGGAAATAAGTATTACAGGGCTTTGTACATTTTTTGGGTATGATAATGCTATTAATGGGCTGCATAATATAATAACAAAGAGTACAAGCCAGTTTCAATATCCACATTCTGTTGGCAAGTCACTTAAACTATTTAACTAGGAACTCATAACAAAGGAATTACAAAAAGTAAACATGTATTATGTATGTACTAAGTATCAGTACATAAGTATATTAAAAATACCTATACCTATATAAAAGATAATTCATTGTACATGTACATAAAATTGAGAACATAAAAACCTAGGCAATACCTATGCAAACAAACAGTAATCAGTTTTCAAGAAATAAAATATTCATAACTCACCAAGTTTGTTGCAAGAGCTGTAGGAACAATTTTTTCCAATATGAGGGAACTCCATAGCTAGCGCTGTGTCTTCTTTTCTTCACTAAGTTACGTAGAATAATGACGAAACACTTTGTCACCTACAAATTAAATACAATTTCACCACAACTTTTCTAGATCATCACGAAAGATTCGTCATTGAGAGTGAACTGACATTTTTTTGATGTATGTAGAATAGAGATGGGTTCATGTTTCTGAATATCGAGTTTCAATATTAAAAAAAAACAAAAAGGTTTGAGATTAATTTTCGTTTATTTATGTATAGTGTTCGCCCGATGTAGTCACTTAGTTAATAATCTAAAATAAAAATCATGAAGAAGAAAAATAAACCGTACTTACATGATATCAGGTAAGTAAGTAGGTATTGTTTTCCGATAAGGCGATGTGGTCGCTCAGCGACAAAATAAGTTTGTCTTATGTGTAAATAAAAATAAAGAAAATCATGTTGGTATTGTGCACAGTGGATGAAATGCATATTTAACTGCATCTATTAGATCTGAACAGGCAAAGCAGGAACGCAAACGCAGGCAAGCAAACAAAAAACAATTGTTTCAAGATTGCATAAGCTTAGGTTTTCTAAATCACACGTGGTCACAGTGAATTTTTTTCGTTACCCATTTTTTTTGTGCATGCGATCCCACAATGTTCAATCCACATAATCATTAGTCAAATTAAAAGTTTAGTTTTTTTAGGCTAGCCAAGACTTCTTACATTTCTCATACTCCTACTACATATGTGTCGTCACGCTTCTCGTCGCAGTGTCCGTCGGCGTCGCCACGTCCGTCATCTTCATCTACATTTAGATAAATCGAGTCGATAGAATCATGATAAATTCGGTAAACTTTTTCTCATCTCTATGATTAAAAACATGACATTTAAAAGCATTTATCAAGATCTCTTCTTCTTCTTCTTCTTTATTTAATGGCGTGTGTGACAGGAAAGATATTCCACCACTTTGCCAACGTCTGTTTATTCGACAAGATTTTTAACAATAAAGCAATGGGGTTGAGCATAAAGAAAAATAATACAAAAAAAGGTTAAAATTCACACAAGACACACAAGTTGATTGATTTTTAAAAAGTGAAGCAAACTAATCTATGCTATTAATACAACATTACTTATAGAAACACAAATTGAAATCTATAAACATACGTTAATAAGATATAAGATACATACGATACATAAACAATTTATTACAACTTTATATTATTTACAGATATAAATTTACAAAATTTGGATATAAAAGGGGAAAATACTAGTGGAAGAAGAGTTTTCAAAGAAAGGGGACGTGGGATTTCTGGAGGGGTAATATCATGGAGGGATACAATCAGTTTAGGACAACAGAAAAGGATATGGTCAACATTACCTTCATCCAAACCACATTCACACAAGGAGTGATCCCTGACCCTTATTTTGGTAAGAAAAACTGGCGTACAGGTATGACCCAATCGGAGACGGCATATAACAGACGATGTGGTTTTATTAGCTTTGCGAAACTTACAAAACCAGGGCTTAGGTGGGATTTCAGGCTGTATTTCGCCGTAGTATTTACCCTTGATTGATCTAGATGAAAGCCACATGCGGGACCATGAAGTCTTAAGATGAACTCTTGGAACCAAGCAGAGGTCGTGGGAATATATTCGGAGATGTTCATCAGTCCCTGTCTGGATTGCTTGCTTAGCACAGAAATCCGCTGTTTCATTACCCGGGATACCGGAATGACCAGGGATCCATGCCAAAACAACACTAATGCCACGTTGCTTACACCTATAAAGAGCTTCGCGAATCTTAAATGAAGGGCACAGGAAAAAAAGGAGCTCATTAACATTTCTACCTTTTTTGAATTAACTGTACCATTTACTTCATAATTCTATGGCCAATCAGAGCACTTTATTTTAAACATGATAAAAGGGGCTCATTATACATAAAAGTTCATTTTAAAAAATCCAAGTTTAGAATAAAACGAGCCCATTGCATTCCATTCTTAGTAAAAAGGTGCCCATTGTCTATGAAACCACGCTAGAAGGGGCTGATCGCAACGTTTGTAACAAAGAACGCGCTCATAGTCCGCCATCTTAATTATTGTGTCATACAAGTGTCAGCTGTCAGTTACGCGTCCTTGCAGAAATTTTACGTCGTGGTACATTGTGCGCTATATTTTTGGTTGTTTATCTCAGAATGAGCAATAATAATAGTGATTGTGATGAAAATTACGTTTATAAGACTACCAAAAAGAGAAAATCACACGGTCGTATGTCTGAAGTGTTGAAAAAGTTACATTTGTCGAGTCATGAACCTGGTCCACCCTGTGGTTGCAGATTGGGATGTTTCGATAAGATTCCCATGGAATCAAGAACCCAAATTCTCCAGAATTTCAATATTTTACTAGCATCACATGATGCCCAAAATAGCTATTTGAGTGGATTAATCTCAGTTCTCCCAGTTAATAGGCCGTCCAAGAAAGAAGGAGTATTACATTATGATGCTGTGTACAAGTACAGAGTACTTGCTATGATTGATTCGGAAATAAAAGAAATGACTATATGCAAAAAGGCTTTCCTGTCGATACATGGAATAACTAGAAAAAAAGTAGAATATTTAGTAGCAAGTTTGAAGAAAACTGGATGTGCTGCAGTTGATAAGAGAGGAAAACATAACAGTCATGTAAAACTCAATGATGATGTCAAAAGTTTAATTAGAGCGCATATTAATTCATTTAAAGGTAATGTATAATTTTTATAGAACTATAATAGTTACAATTTTTTGTACATTTATTTCTATAAGTAAAATAATATTTTTATCTTTTGTTTTAGGTCGTTCCAGTCATTATAGTCTACATGATTCAAGTAAAACATATTTGCCTGAAGACTTGAATGTAAAAAAAATGCATACAATGTTCCTTCAAGATAATCAAGGTGTATCTGTATCTTACGAAACTTATAGAAATATTTTTTGCACTGACTTTAACATTGCTTTTGGCTATCCTCGTACAGATACATGCAGCATTTGTGATGAATTTATAGCAAAAACAAAAGCATTGGAGGCTAAGAAGAAGACATGCGCAGATACAATTGCCAAATCCACATTGGATCGGGAAATTTTGAATCTTTTTAATCAAAATAAACTACATAAGCTACAAGCAAGCACCTTTTACTACAGAAAACGGATGGCAAGATTACAAAGCAGAGAAGCAGGCAGCTCAATGGAGGCAATATGTTTTGATTATGGTAAAAATCTTTGTGCTCCTAACATACAAACAAATGATACTTATTATAAACGACAGCTATCTGTCTTTGCTTTCAATGTGCATGTTTTGTCTTCATCAAAAAGCATCTTTTACTTGTATCCAGAAACAGAAGGTAAAAAAGGGAGTGATGATGTATGCTCGCTTGTCCATCACTTTGTTTATAACTACATGAAGCCTACCACAACTCACCTTCAAATATTTTGTGACTCATGCGGAGGGCAAAATAAAAATTTTACTATGTTTCGTTTCCTGCATCACTTAGTACATCATGAGAAAAAGCTAGAAAAAATTACTATGACATTTCCAGTGAGAGGCCACTCATATATGGAGTGTGACAAAAATATGGGTCTGGTGAAATCTAAGACAAGAGCAGAACTTCCATCGGATTGGATAGAAATTTTCCAAAATGCCCGCTGTAAGCCAAGTCCATTTGAAGTCGTAGAGGTAGATACATCTTATTTTCGATCATGGACTAGCCACTTAGATACAATTTACGCCAAAAAATCATCTTTTCCTTCACGTCCTATAAAAGTTCTCAAAATTGACAAGCTGAGTACTAAAGTAGGTTTCCGCTCTACATACAATGGGCCCTGGGAATCTGCTTGCATCAGTGGAAGAAAGAAGAAAACCAGTGAGGTGAATACTGTACAAAACAATGAGTTCACTTTGCCTGGAAGGTTGTATACAGACATCTTGCCAATTTCTGCTGAAAAATATAGTGACCTTCAGGACTTAAAAAAGTTTTGTTCCCCGGAAAGTATAACATATTACACAAATTTACCTCATAAATAAAATACTGTGCTAAATAATATGTATTTTATTTCATAACTGAATAAACAGGAAAAACAGCTATGTAACATAAACATTGTTTATCATCACCATTTCAGTTGTAAAATGTAAAAAGGAGCTCATTGTGACAATGAGCACCTTCTTTTCAATTACATTTTGGAGTTAGAAAGTTAAAGTTCAAATTATAATTTATTTACCAACCCTATGTCATAAAATTACTATCTATTATGTTAAATATACACTGTTCCTTTATTAGATAGGTACAAATCAAATTCCAGTTGAGGTGTAAGTGCAGAAACTGAAATTTTAGATTTAATTCTATGATTACTTGAAGCAATGAAAATGTTAATGAGCTCCTTCTTTTCCTGTGCCCTTCAAATATAATAGGAAATCTGGATTTGGACCGGAAGGGACTGGAGAGAATGGCTTGTAGAGAGCTTTTAGAATCTGAGAATATTATTGATTTATTAAGATTATGTGATTCAACATAAATAATGCCTTCTAGTAAAGCTATACATTCAGCAGTGAAAACAGAGGAAATCGAAGGGCTTTTGAAACTTAATATAATTTTAGATGACGGAATCCATACAGCTGAACCTACGGAGCTGGTGTCATTTAACTTTGAGCCATCTGTAAATAAAGGTAGCCATCCACTAAACATGTTATGAATGATCTCATTAAATATGTTTCGAGAACAAATGGCATCTTTTACCAGTCCGAAATCTAATATTACATCTGGATCGAATACTAAGGCTTCGTAGGGGGTTGAAAAGAGGGGGTTAATTTCATACTGAATGACAGGGAATGGCAGATGGGTATATTTCATAAAGCTGCGAATGATGCATGGAATTTTGTTTTGGTTTTGGTTAATAATCGGTTCAAGAAGAATAAACAAAGCATTAAGTTTAGCTAAGAGGGAATGTTGTGAATTTTGAACTAATTTGAAAACAAAGCGATCCGATAAGTATTGCCTCCTTAGAGATAGTGGGGGTTCTACGCATTCCACCTGCATTGCATTAATAGGAGAACTTTTCATTGCACCAATTATAATTCTCAAGCATTTGGATTGAACCTTATCTAATTTATCCAATCCACTTTTGTTGCATGGATCCAAAAGGAAAGAATTATAATCAAGATGACTACGCACAATCGCATTGTATAAAAGCTTTTGACAATATGGGTGAGAGCCCCACCATACGCCGGACAAAGAACGTAAAATGTTAATATTATTCTCACATTTACCTACAATGTAATTACAATGAGAGACGCCTGTCAGTCTAGAATCTAACTGTAAACCTAAAAATGTAACATTGTTTACCTGTTTAATTGACTGTCCATTAACCAACACGCTGAGAGAAGGAATGGATCGTTTCCTTGTAAATACGATGCATTTGCTTTTTGATGGTGAGAGGGTTAGACCATGATCATTTAACCATTCATCAAGAAATTTGAGAGCTGTGTTCAATTCATTTTGAGTATCTTCCAGACAGTTTGATCGAATATACAAAGCCAAATCATCTGCATATTGTAGGACTTCACAAAAGGTAGAAATAGAGTGGTCTAGATCAGCAGTATAAATGCTATAAAGTAAGGGGCTTAGTACTGAACCTTGTGGTAGCCCTTTCCACACGAAACGGGGAGGTGATAATGTACCCTGGTTCTTAATGAGAATTTTTCTTTCCATAAACAGATTACATATATAACGAACAATTCTTTCAGGGACGGTCAGATGTTGAAGTTTCTTCCTGAGCACCGGGAGTATAACATTGTCGTAAGCAGCTGTAATGTCGAGAAAAACTGCGAACAAGGACTCTTTTTTGATAAAAGCTGTGCGGATATCAGTTGTCAAAATACTTAGGCTGTCGGTAGTGCTCAAACCTTATGAAACCTTTACGAAATCCATATTGGGATTTTGAGAGTATATTTTTATTTTCGACTATCCACTCAAGGCGGAACTTTATTAAGTGCTCCATGATCTTGGCTAGAACAGAAGATAGAGCAATGGGTCTGTAGCTGTTAGGATCAGAAGATTGTTTTCCTGGTTTAAGGATAGGGATAATTACTTGAGTCTTCCAATCTAATGGAGCGACCCCATACTGGAAAAATATATTGATTAAATTTAAGAAATATACTTTTGTGATGTTAGGAGATTTCAAAATGAAGGAGTAAGGAATGCCATCAAATCCTGGAGATGAATCTTTTAAGCCGTATAAAGCTTGGTTGAGCTCATTCAATGAGAAATTACTGTCCATATCAGAGACAGAAGGAATAAAAGACGGGGGCGAAGGGATTGAGTCGTTAGATGGGACAAATTGAGGAGATAGTTTGTCGGAGAACAATTCCATCCAAGAAGACGGATCGTTTGAAGTGATATTATTATTGTTGAAAGAACCTCTGTACAGTTTTATTTGTCGCCAGACAAAGGAAGGTGGAGCTCTAGGAGACAAACTCTCACAAAAGTTTTTCCAACCCTCTTTCTTTTTCTTTGAAAGAACTCTTCTAGCCCTTGCCGCAGTTCGTTTATATTCTATGAAATTTGTATCATTCATTGAACCATTATAGACAAGTTCAGCTCTTTTCCTCTCTTTAATTGCTGATGTGCAGTCTGAGTCCCACCATGGAGGGGAAATTTTGGTCCAAGATGTTGATTGCTTTTTAAGTGGAATATGTTGCTCAGCACTTGAAATTATCATATCAATTAATTTAGAATATGCCAAAAGAGAATTTTCAGTTTCGTTAGATTGTATAATTGGAAGGTCACTTGTAGAATTTTCTAATTGCAATGTAAATGAAGTCCAGTTAGCTGCGGAAAGTCTATATTTTAAACTAGGATTAAAATTATAATGTGGGGTAACACGATTAGGTATAGATATTATAATTGGAAAATGATCACTTCCAAATGTAGTAGACAGAGTTTCCCAAGTAAGAATAGATGAAAGTGAAGGCGAACAGACAGTCAAATCTACAACACTCCTAGGGTCCTGCGATGGAAGAGCTCTACGTGTGATAGAGCCATCATTGATGACGCACAGGTTGGCCTCATCAAACAATTCTACTAGTAAACGTCCAAACACATCACAGTGGCCAGAGCCCCAGGAAGTGTGATGGGCATTAAAATCTCCTAACAATACAATAGGAGAAGGAACAGCAGAGATAATTAAAAGGATAACCGGAATTAAAACAGAATTAGGGCGAGGGATATATATTGATACAAAGGAAATATTAAATGCTCTAACAGCTACAACATTAATTTCAAGAGGGAAGGAAGGAAGGGAAATTTGAGAGAAGGGAAGAGAGCGCCTGACGAGTAGGGCACT
Organism: Pasiphila rectangulata; assembly: GCA_963082625.1. Lineage (NCBI taxonomy): Eukaryota > Metazoa > Arthropoda > Insecta > Lepidoptera > Geometridae > Pasiphila > Pasiphila rectangulata. The sequence continues at coordinate 9,031,868 of OY720253.1, forward strand.
TCCGGCATACCCATCAGCCCTGTCGTCTCTGAGACAGGCGTAACCTGATACCCTAAACTGGGAACCAGGGACAAGCCATGTCTCCGAGACGGCAATGACTGATGGGCGAAATTTGTTAATTAAATAAAGAAGCTCAGGTTTCCGCAAGCGTAGACTTTTCGTGTTCCACTGGATAACGGACACTTGATCCATTATTACCTGATGCGAATGAGATGACCTGGGACAGTTTTTGGGCAACGTTCTAATCGGTATCGTTAATCGGTAATCGAACTTGCCCTCTCTGACCACAAAGCTCAATATGTAACTTGCCCCACAAAACAGACATGTACTATGACACACTGGTATACTTTCAGACGCGACTACGGTCAAGATTACATGACAAAATTTAAAAACTATATTGACAATTTTAATTTTGATGACATTTATAAAATTGAAAATCCAAATGAAGCATTTAATACTTTTTATGACATCTTTAAATTAATCTATGACATGTGCTTTCCCATTAAGAAGATAAGAATGACAATAAAAAAACGCAAAAGATGGATTACAAAAGGTATTAAAATATGTTCGAAACGAAAGAGAAAGCTTCTCTGGAATTATAGAAAACATAGAAGTGCAGAAAATAAGTCTTACTTTAAAGAATACTCTCAACGACTACAAAAAATCATAAAACTTACACAAAAGGCACAGAACAGTTATATGATAGCTGAAGCAAGTAACAAATCAATAGCCACTTGGAGAGTTATAAAAAACAATGAATCAAAAAAGCCACAATATGACATTCATAAAATTAAAACAGACGATGAAATAATAACAGATCCTAGAGAAATAGCACAAGCTTTTAATGACTTTTTTATAGATTTAGCAAAACCGACCTTACACCCAACCCTAAACCAGTATACAGGTAACTGTAGAAATGTGAACTCAATTTTTATGAACCCAACAACGCCCCCCGACATACTAAAAATCATAAGCTCGCTCAAAAATACAAATAGCACGGGATATGATGATATAAACACTAAAATTATTAAACTTGTAGCCCTTCCACTGAGCTCTGTCATTAGTTATATTATTAATTTATGCATACATGACGGTGTGTTTCCAGACAAACTTAAGATTACATTAATAAAGCCACTGCACAAAAAACTTTCTAAAGAGGACATTAATAATTACCGACCTATTGCATTATCTCCTGTATTATCTAAAGTATTTGAGAGACACATATATGACTGTCTTTACTCGTTCCTAGAACGATGTAATATACTGGTAGATGAGCAAGTGGGATTCCGAAGGAACAAAAGCATAAACACAGCCATATTTAAATTTTTAAAAACCATAATAAATAATATAGATACCAGAAATAAAGTATGTGCTATGTACATGGACCTCACCAAAGCCTTTGACTTCGTAGATCACAATACACTCCTTAACAAGCTATCTTACTATGGGATTCGTGGAAATGTACTGGATCTCATAAGTAGCTACCTTAAAGGGAGATGGCAAAAAACACAAATAACGCGTCTGTGCCCAAAATCGAAACAAGAGCGTATATATGAATCAGAACTAAGACAAACACTATATGGTGTGCCACAAGGGAGTGTATTAGGTCCTCTGTTATTCATACTATATATTAATGACCTCCCGAATACCACACATCATCCAATAATAATGTTTGCTGATGACAGTACTGTAGTTTTTGAATATAATAAGAATATGGACTTCAGCTCTGACATTAATAATACTCTATCAAACATAATAGATTGGCTGACCCTGAATAATCTAATTATTAATTTGGACAAAACATCAATCATGACATTCTCAAACCGAGAACGTGACATGCCAATACTTGACATACAATATTTAGGACATAAAATTAATAACATTAAATCTACTAAATTTTTGGGACTACATATTGACCGTAATTTAAGATGGACTGATCATGTTGACTATATTTGTAAAAAACTCAATAAATTTTCCTATGCACTATTTATGTTAGGCAAAGTAGCTAATGTGACTGCGGTTCTAACGGCTTATAGTGCATATGTAAACTCTACTTTGAGGTATGGAGTGATATTCTGGGGGAATAGTACTGATCGGCAGAGAATATTTATAGCACAAAAAAGATGTGTACGTTCAGCAGCCAGACTTAAAAATACTGACTCGTGTAAACCTCATTTTATAAAACTTAAACTCTTAACATTTCCATCTATATATATATTAGAAGCAGTAATATTTGTCAAAAGAAACTTATATGAATTTGGTTACCTGCAAAGCAAGAGAGTAAATAGATTAGCCATGCCATGGCACAAATCAGCCCTATTTGATAAAAGTATATTCTGCATGGGACCAAGATTATTTAATAAACTACCTAAATGCATCAAAGAAATTGAGAATTTACACCTATTTAAAAGTAGAGTTAAAACGTTATTGACAGACAAAGCGTATTATAACGTGCATGAATATCTAACCGACAAATTTGACTAAGACCAAAAAAAAAAAAATATATACTACTTACCTCATTCTGACATTGTTTTATAAATTATTGTTTGTTAAATTATTATTGTAAAGTACCTACTATTATTTGCATGCGACTAATTTCATTTTTATCATTATTATTATTATTTAAATAAATAGATCATATCAATAACTAGGTTTTAATATTTGTATGCCCATCTGCGGCGAGACATGGCTGAACTTATTTTTATTAAAGACCATTATTGTAACCTGTGTTTCGTACAAATAAAGTTCTTGTATCTTGTATCTTGTTGGACGGTAAAGGGGAACTAGATGTTGAAAATAATTCTAGGATAATTGATAGGAGAGTTTCTATCAGGAAACTCTGACGATTCTCAGACTCTGAAATTACAGGTTGAGGAAAGGCATGACCATTTGGGAGAGATGAGGCAGGGTTGGAGATAATAGAATTGTGGGCAGATTTGTCATAGGATTTTCCCAATGGTGCTTTGGGATGAGGAGATGCAAAAACAGTTTTAACATACGACCTGGTGTTAAAAGAGTTGTTTGGAGGCATTCTTTGAGATGATGTTGAAGGAGATGTAAGTTTTTGGGAAATTTCTGAGAATGATCTTCCTATCCTAGGAAAACTTAACGATGCTTCTTTATAGGAAACACCCTGTTGAGTCATAAAACTCTTTATGTTCTTTTGTCTCTCGTGTTCAGGACAGATTCGGTTAGAGGCAAAATGGCTTCCAGAACAATGCAAGCAGGTGGCTTTTGGCTCTTCAACATCACAAGTTTCCCCGGTGTGATCCTTAGAGCATCTAAAGCATCTTGGTTTAGAGCGGCATTGGGCTTTTACATGACCGAAACGACAGCAGCTAAGACATTGAATTGTAGGTAGTTGGTAAAGCTCAACTCGGAGTGAAGTGTGATATGAAAATACACGTTCAGGAAGGAATTGTCCTCTGAAGGTCAAGACAACTGTCTGTGTAGGAATCCAGGAAACCTTTCCCTCGTCAACGGTTTTTCGGTTTAAACGTCGTGCTTTTAAAACAAAGCCACAATCACCAGGTATCTGTAAGGATTCAGCGAATTCATCAAGAGATAAATCCACGGGAACATTACGAACTAATCCCATGCGGGTAATGTTGAATGTTGGGATATTGACAGAGTATTTACAAAGGGGAAGGATTGGGTTATCAAGAAATTTGTTTGCATCTGTAGCTGTTTTAAATTCTACCGAAATCCGATTGCGTCCTACTGATTTAATACCATCACAGCAAATATTTTGTACTTTATGGGTCGATAGAAATTGACCGAATCTTATTGGACGAATGGTTGTTCCTGCCGACGGGTCAGGTTCTGTTCGTGATACGTGCACAATAAATGGGCCTTTATCTTGGTTTGTATATTCCTTAATCCCTATAACCATTATTGGATGGTGATAAATGGACTGGATGGAGGCAGAGGCCAAGTCAGGTGAAATAATTGTTTTTTTGCCTGAAGTGGAGGCGGTGTCATCAGTTGACAAAAGTCGACGTTTAGAACCATGACGCGCAGGTTCGTGAATATTCGCCGATTCGGACAAATCATGCGGATCAGGAGGATCCGGCTCAGGTGGAATAGCTACTGCCATAACCGGCGAACTAGCTACGTCCATTTCCATTTTTCCCGCCGCCGCGGAGTTTGAAATAAAGTTAGATTAAAGAGGGAAAAACTATGCTAAAACATAAACTAAAGTACTTACCTATAAACACAAACTAATCCACAACCTCTAATTAAAAATAATCAACTTGATATCGGATGTTTTCACACCTAAAAATATTTTTTTAAGGCTCAAATACCCGCTTACATGATTATTCCTCCAAATCAAAAAGTCGAATCTATCAAGATCTCGTTGCCAATGACTCTGCCATTGTCATTTAACCACAATTTAACACACAACTGACAGCACACGTCCCACGTGAATCAATGTCAAATTGTCAATGTCGTAGCTGTCACTTTTTTAACGAAAGTCGATCCGGCTTAGTCTTTCTTTACGGCAAATTTCCTCTTAAAATAAAATAAAAGTGGTCCTGTTTCTGGATCACTGATCAAATCTGGGCTTTCTGAAGGAAATTATTGCGAAAATGAGTAAAATCATCCCGACCGCTGTGAAACTTCTCGGTGGAAACACGCTATCGGTGGGTTTAATCATCTTGGATTCCAATATATAAACTGTTTTTGCTCTGCTTTTACATTTAATTCGTAGTACGGTCTATGAATCGTGATGTTTTTGTTTGTAGAAAGCTGCCGTTCCAGCAGTAACAACGTCCAGTGCTAAATACAGCACGAATAATGAAGCTACATTTGAGATCAAGGTAATTATTAAATTAAAAAAAATTGGATTTCATATATTTTTTTAAATTGTTTAATTACTCTTAACTTATTTACATTTTCATAAAATTACAATGATCAAGTTCTAAGTGCTAAATCTGGTGGAATTAGCATAATTATGTAACCTAACCTTCAAAATGTCAAGTGTATGTTTTGCTGCTCTGTGGTTGTTCATACTAGTTTGTCAGATAAACAAAGATAGGTAAATAAAGATTAAACAAAACAATATTAGATTATATTATTAATTGGCTACATACTCTTGTTTCAAAACTATATATGGAAATAAATTCCAAGAAGTTTGTGGATAATTGTTAATTTAAATTTTAACTTTAGCCATACAAGCTCCACAAGTTGGACAAAGGGCCGGCAACCACGGCCACACTGACTGCTGAGGATGCCATCAAGCTGTATGAGCAACTGGCTGTTCTTCGGAGAATTGAAACTGCTTCTGGCAATCTTTACAAAGAAAAAATCATTAGGGGCTTCTGCCATTTATATTCAGGTAAGCTAATAAACATTTTATTAGTAAATTAATTATAAAATAAAAAACTAAATAATGCTGGACTGTGTAGAATACAGTACCATCCAGCCCCAAGCAAGCATAGCATCTGGTTTTTGGGACCAGATGATCAATAGTCATGTGCACTTCTTTGTGTAAATACACACTTATCATACATTGATAAATATCCAAACCCCAGACAAATACCTGCAGAAACACAATAATTTGTCTTAGGCAGGGGCTATACATGCAACCTCTTACATATCAGCCTGCTTTTAGACCAACTGAGCCATGGAGGTTCTTGATTTTTTTTTTATATACATTAAGTGTGTCAAAAAGTATGTATCTTTATTTAATTACAGTGTTTAGTAATTTAAAGGGCTATTTAAATTGTACTAAAGTCTTAGATGTTAATTAGAGCACTGGTGTATCCAAAGAGTTGTGTTTTATGTCTGTAATTGAGATAAAACTGTCTGCCTGAATGCTGATAAAATGATATGCCTAGAGAAGAGTAAACAATGATTTTATCTTATAATCTTTAAGAGCATTTAATTTCAGAAATATAAGTACCAAACCATGTGATAACTAAGCAAGATTATTTCATTTTGGTTCAGTGTCTTAATTATGATCCTCATAATGAAAATAATAAGAATTTGTGTAGATCCAGGATATAAGAGAATGTATATAATACCTATATGCCAAGCTCATATCATCATCATTACTTGCCCCACTAATTGGGTCACAAATCCTACTAATAAAAATGTTAATTATATAAATAAGTAATGCTGGACTATTACCTCAGCCATAAAGTAAGCTGAGGTGATTTTACCAGATGACTGAAAACTAAACACACATAAAACACACACTTACTTTGAGATGAATGGATGAGATGGCTTAGTTCAAGCTTTTTAGTCAGATTATTTATTTCTTTCATCATCATCAGCCCATGTCAGTCCACAGCTGGACATGGGCCTCTCCCATGGCACGCCACTGAGCTCGATCTTCAGCTTCTCAATCCCTGCCCGCTGTCTTACGAATATCATCACTCCACCTAGCTACAGGGCGCCCTACACTGCGTTTGCCAACACACGGTCTCCACTCAAGAACCAGCCTGCCGGAACAGGCCACAGGCTTCTTAATCGCCAGGTCGATAATCAAGACACGGTTTTAGCCCCGTTCGGTTTAAGCACTGTTAATGGTTGATTCACACATATCAGTGAAGCCACAGTTCCGACACAGTACCGGCTCAGTGCGAAATATTCTTTCATACATTCTCTATGAACGCATCCCCACTTTTCAGTGTCAGTGAAGACACCGGCAATCACAGACATATTCATTGATGACGATATTTTTTGTCGGATCACGGACGCCGCGCGGAGACATAGCCTTCCTCCAACGAGTATCTTTCTTCAATAACTTACTTCCTAGTTTCTGCAGAAGAATATTGAAACAGCTCTCTTACATTTTAAAATATTCAAGATATTTCCTTTCATCTTTAACTAATAAATTCTTTGTATAATGTCATGAATTCTCCTTCTGTCTCTCTTAATTGGCATGCTTCATGCACCCGTTTTCTCTTATTTTCTTGATGCTGCTCTTTTTCTTCGTCTAAAGCAATAGCTATCATTGCTAGCTCCGCAGTATTGGACAGAGCCATAGCAATCACGATACTTGACGATGGACACGTTTTCACTGAAGCTCCGTGAACTGTGTACTGACATGTGTGAATTGAATCACTGACGCAACACTGTAGCACTGATACCCAACTGAGCGAACACGTTGTCGGAACTGAAGCTTCACTGATATGTGTGAATCGACCTTAATAGCGCCATCTATCGTCGTCATCTTACGATAATAATATTTCCCAGGTCAGGAAGCGGTGGCAGTGGGCATGCGCGCGGCCATGCGTGAGGCGGATTCTGTGATCACGGCGTACCGCTGCCACGGCTGGACGCACCTGATGGGCGTCAGCGTCGTGGGCGTGCTGTCGGAGCTCACGGGCCGCCGCACCGGCTGCTCCCGGGGCAAGGGAGGCTCCATGCATCTGTACGGGAGGAACTTCTACGGAGGCAACGGCATTGTTGGCGCTCAGGTGATTGCTTGAACACTTTAAATATGCTTGATACCTGTTGCTGACGTTGTATAAATCGTTTTTCGTGCTATTGCACTGTACTGCCACATAGGACGGCAGATCGGAAGCGGGACTACAGGAGCTCATAGAGTCATGCCCTTCTTCTTATACAACATCTACATAGATAGATAGATAACTCTTTATTGTACTTAACTATACATATATACATTATTTCTTATCGTGGTTGAAACGAGTCAATATCATTCAAATAATCATCTATGAAGTAATAAGCTTTTTCTATGAGACTTTGTTTTATAAAAAGCCTATGAATCGATAGTTCGATTGCCTCAGATGGAAGCTTGTTATAGAAGCACATGCAGTTTCCCATAAATTATTTATTTAATTTTTGGAGTCTAAATCTAGGGATGGGTAATTTATTTTTATTTCTTGTATGGCAATGCAAACCACATCTCTTGATAGACTTTATCGTTGAAAATAACCAATTATATAATACTAGCGACCCGCACCGGCTCCGCACGGTTGCAATGTTGATACTAATATACTGCCATCATTTTTTGTAGACCTGTTTAAGGTGTGCAATACTGTAGTACATTATTTTGATCTATATCGTAGGGTTCAGCCAGCATTTGCAATGTAAGCCAAAAAAATGTGTTTATTTACGACCTGACATTAGAAACCTAAAATTATCAGTGTTTCTCTACTATATTATGCAAGTATTATACATATAAACCTTCCTCATGAATCACTCTATCCATTAAAAAAACCGCATCAAAATCCGTTGCGTAGTTTTAAAGATCTAAGCACACATAGGGGCAGACAGACAGCGGGAGGCGACTTTGTTCTATACTATTGTTACGAGCTTAGGGTTCGGGATTAAATAATGTAGGCCAATTAAACCAAAATTAACACTATTCACAGATCACACCAATAAGAATCTCTCAGCAGATTCATACAGGAACACTTCTACACTGTACAACACTGATCACGCTATAACACTTGTTCACTGAACACTATAGAACTTGTACACAATCACTGATCACTGTATTCACTTTGTAGTCACTCGGATATATCGCACTGTTCGCTTCCGTAGCCAAATAAAGACTGTCCCCTCGGCAAACATGCTCACGTATTTATATTGCATATAAAGAAGATTCTAGTAGCCGAAGTTTCTAGATTCACACACAATAGAGACAGGATAACAAAAGACAAGTAAACAACTTTTACAACTTTGTTTACAACCCGCACTATTGTTTCAAAACCGGTTTGTCTAGAAACTTCTCGTGTTTGTGTTGTAAACAATGGAGAGTGACCTTGGACTCTTTCGGCCGCTCAAACACCGGTCCTTTCTGGATCATTCGCGAACTTACTGGTTTACGTTTGCGCACGGCGCAACACTATGTATTGAAGTGTTTTAGTTTTAAAATTACAGGATTTTATCGCGTACCTTTTTTATTATTTTCCCGACGTTTCGAACACATTTCAGCGTTCTTGGTCGCGGGAGGACTGATGTGCTGGGAGCTACCGCCGCGAATTGATGGCAGAATCCACGACTACCCTCAATTCGTCTTCAGATTCAGAAATGTCCAAGTTCTCATTACGACACACTACACTGACGGTATCGGACTGCTGTACCGTCGGAACACAACGCACACACTTATTCAACACAGGATTCCATGCAGAAGAGAGACGAAAACCATCTTCACGATTGAAATTTAGGTGTTTCTTGATCTCAATCGCCTCTCGAACTATCCTCTTATAATAGTGTTGTTCTAAAATATAGTAATAGTTCTAAAGTATAAAATCCTGTAATTTTAAAACTAAAATATGTTAACAAATCGCGAAAGTTTAACAAGTTATATTGAAGTGTTATCAAAGATGGCGCTTGTTTTCGGCAGGTGCCGCTGGGCGCGGGCGTGGCGCTCGCGCACAAGTACACGGGCGACGGCGGCGTGTGCTTCGCGCTGTACGGCGACGGCGCCGCCAACCAGGGCCAGCTGTTCGAGGCCTACAACATGGCCAAGCTGTGGGACCTGCCCGCCGTCTTCGTCTGCGAGAACAACGGATACGGTAAGAGCTCTTACACACGAGCGGCATGTTGCCAACGGCATAGGTAACTGCAGCCGTCGACACGCCGCGTCGACGGCAGCAGTTGAACTAGTATCACAGATTACAGAAACTAACAGATACATCACTTCAATACAAAAGCGAAAATACCTACGCTATAATAGCCTACAAAATTGTATTAATAATACCAGCAGTTCACAGAGCGAAAGAGTGTACCCGCCTCACTTACTTCCAAGTAATCTGTGACGCGGCATCGAATGAGTCGCTAGGGTTGCTTCTACGATATTTTTTATAATAAAACGAATGTGGTGAAAAAAACAGTTATTTTTACAACCTCCTCTTTTTTTAAGTCGGTTAAGAAAAGCAGCGACCTTTGTATAGGGAGGTAAGGACCTACCTACTCTCCGTACGAAGTATAGTAATAGGTGTATTATGGTAGTAGTTATATTCTTTGACATAACGAACTAGGACATAACACCACACTTTATCTATAACCTAGGTATTCAAATACTTCGCCAGCAAAGATTTGAATCTTTGTTCTCCGGTGGGGGTACCTACTACTTTTTGGCTTGATTTTAGGACTGTTGTTTTTAAAGCCACAGTTTTACAGGCATATTTTGTGTGTGTTATAGGTAGCTATTTTTTATACAAACAATACTGTTTTAATAGCTGAACTCCTTTATTTACGAATATTTACATAGTACCTTCCTACGTTCTGACCATTTTTAGAGGAAAGAGAAAAAATGATTCTAAAAACTTAAGATTTAAAATATCTTTGATAATAAAGAAAAATATGACAATTTTTCATTCGTTTTTTTACTTTGGCGTCCATCCACTGCACAATAGTTACGCGGTCTCGGCATCTAAAAAAACGTTTTAACATTTAACGTGCATGCGCTCAAGCGGGCGTGTGGCAGCCTTAACTACTGGCGTATCGCGGACTCCTCGCAAAGCGGTAGGCATTTAACGCGTGCCCTTGAGCGAGTGACGGACGCCTGCTAGTATAGCGACGTATTGACTGCTGCCGCCGACGCGTCAACGGATGCCGCCGACGCGTGTCGACGGCTGCAGTTACCTATGCCGTTGGCAACATGCCGCTCGTGTGTAAGAGCTCTAACTCGTATTCTTTAACCTTCGACGAGACTTTAACTTAGACGAGCTCTGCGGCGCGGCGGGCGAAGGTCCGCCTGCGACCCATAACACACGCTCTGCTTAGCTTGGGGCTAGATGATGCCGTGTGATTTGTCCAGCATTATTTATTTATTTGAAAGATATTCGTATTCGTTACTACGAAAAAGATAATCGTGCGTAACGTTTTTGACTCGCTAGGTACCGATATTTCAAAATTGGCGATACTTACCTAAACAATGCGTTTGCCCCTCGATAGGTCCGGCCAAATGAAATGTCCGTGGCGCGTGTCCATGCAATACCATTGTTAAGAAAGATACTACAGCAATATTTCGAGCGAGGATGCGTGAATTTTACGCAGATTATCTTTCTAGGGTTAAAAGCAAGTTTCGAAGAACAAGCGAACTGGTTCACTCTTCGATTTGATGATGTCCTGGTGCCGACTCTAATATCTATACGATATTACTTGCATACCTCATATTTGAGTCTTGAAAACTGATTGTTCTCTCATTTCGTTGACGACCTCTATGGTGCAGAGGGCGAATTGGGGTTCAATTCACGCCTCGGGATAAATTTCTGTACTATCTGCAGATATTCGTAATATATTGCTGCATTGCATTGCGCTCGTCATCCTGAGACAGAGTTGTAAGGTCTCATTTGCCCGTAATTTTTAAGACACTTCAAATATGGCTGTACTGCCCTATTATTGCTAATATAATTATATACCTAATATGATCTTTATTTCTGGCAATTATAGATAAGTAACAAGATGTAAAATATTTAATCTAAGGCCCATATAATACTCATATTATATGTATACCTTGCAGACCAACATACATAATAATAATATCCTAACTGCTAAGTACACGCTTGTCAGGCGACGCGGGACGCATCCGCGGTGTTAGCAGAATGATTCAGGGTCAGGCGGTCGGTGAACCGTCGAAACTTGACTCTGGCCGGCCAGTAATGTGATATGATGTTCATTTTGCCCCCTGAGTGATCAGCTTGCCTGTGTAAGAAAGGGACCCTATTACTAAGACTCCGCTGTCCGTCTGTCTGACTGTCTTGACTGTCTGTCACCAGGCTGTATCTCATGAACCGTGGTAGTTAGACACTTTATTTCTTTTACTCCTATTATGTTATAGGGCCAGCCTTTAACTTGCTGCCTCTTCTTGTGTGTGTCTAATAAATAATTTCATTTCATGTTTTCCAGGAATGGGCACCAGCGTGGAGCGCTCCTCTGCCAGCACAGAGTACTTCTCCCGCGGGGACTACGTGCCCGGCGTGTGGGTGGACGGCATGGACGTGCTCGCCACGCGGGAGGCCACGCGCTTCGCCATTGAACACTGCACCAGCGGGAAAGGTAACACGGAGGACTAAGCACCGAGAAGCACTTCTCTCGCGGGGACTACGTGGCCTCGGGGACAAACGGGAGGCCACGCGCTTCGCCATCGAACACTGCACCAGCGGGAAAGGTAACACGGAGGACTAAGCACCGAGAAGCACTTCTCTCGCGGGGACTACGTGGCCTCGGGGACAAACGGGAGGCCACGCGCTTCGCCATCGAACACTGCACCAGCGGGAAAGGTAACACGGAGGACTAAGCACCGAGAAGCACTTCTCTCGCGGGGACTACGTGGCCTCGGGGACAAACGGGAGGCCACGCGCTTCGCCATCGAACACTGCACCAGCGGGAAAGGTAACACGGAGGACTAAGCACCGAGAAGCACTTCTCTCGCGGGGACTACGTGGCCTCGGGGACAAACGGGAGGCCACGCGCTTCGCCATCGAACACTGCACCAGCGGGAAAGGTAACATGGAGGACTAAGCACCGAGAAGCACTTCTCTCGCGGGGACTACGTGGCCTCGGGGACAAACGGGAGGCCACGCGCTTCGCGATCGAACACTGCACCAGCGGGAAAGGTAACACGGAGGACTAAGCACCGAGAAGCACTTCTCTCGCGGGGACTACGTGGCCTCGGGGACAAACGGGAGGCCACGCGCTTCGCCATTGAACACTGCACCAGCGGGAAAGGTAACACGGAGGACTAAGCACCGAGAAGCACTTCTCTCGCGGGGACTACGTGGCCTCGGGGACAAACGGGAGGCCACGCGCTTCGCCATTGAACACTGCACCAGCGGGAAAGGTAACACGGAGGACTAAGCACCGAGAAGCACTTCTCTCGCGGGGACTACGTGGCCTCGGGGACAAACGGGAGGCCACGCGCTTCGCCATTGAACACTGCACCAGCGGGAAAGGTAACACGGAGGACTAAGCACCGAGAAGCACTTCTCTCGCGGGGACTACGTGGCCTCGGGGACAAACGGGAGGCCACGCGCTTCGCCATTGAACACTGCACCAGCGGGAAAGGTAACACGGAGGACTAAGCATTGAGAAGCACTTCTCTCGCGGGGACTACGTGCCCTCGGGGACAAACGGGAGGCCACGCGCTTCGCCATTGAACACTGCACCAGCGGGAGAGGTACTGTCACGTTCTACTTCAAAATAGCCGTGTTGTGCCGGCAATAGAATGTTAACTCTCCTCTCTTGTCCGTGGATGCAAGAGCAGATGTACTGAACTCGCCAAGCCGCCTGCGTGGTGAGTATGCCAATGAACTACGAAGTACTTCTCGCGATGACTACGTACTATAGGAGTCTGGGTGGACGGCATGGACGTGCTCCTACAAGGGAGACTGTAAATAAAAAATGGATTATAAGCTAAATTATGAGAATTATAAGAGCTTAGACCATCTTTGCCCACCCACGCCCTTTTTACTTCAAAGCGTAAGGCTGCCGTGGCAGGGCAGTACAATGTTGCCCCTCTCTCTTGCCCGTGAATGCAGTAAAAATATACTAAGGGATATCTCCGGAAGATAAGCAAGAGTGTCTTTCCTTGCATCAGCATTCCGTACTGCGCTCGCCAAGCCGCCTGCTTAGCGCGGCGAGTATGGCTACTAACCCCTTATGGTCTTGAAGATCCACGAGGAAGGCAGTGAAGTCCAGCAGTGGACATAAACAGCAGTCCTAAGGCTGATGATAAGGATGTGTCCACCGGAGCGGAGTGGAGGGGGGAACAGTATCAAGAGCTGACCAATAAATTACAATAAAAATATGCAGACAGGCAGCCTAAGACGGCGAAACCTTATACAGTTTTCTTTCTTATTATTATCTTACTAGCGACCCGCCCCGGCTTCGCACGGGTGCAAAGCTGATACAATATACTACAGAATATACCATCGCGGACTTTTTTGTAGACCTTTTAAAGGTGTTTTCATACTTTTGTATACAAGTTTTTTTTTATATTTGGTATCTTTAGGATTTAAATCGTAATAAAACCTTCATAATGCATGACGAAACAAAGTAGATACTTAAAAAAACTATTTGCTTGGGTTGACTCCAAATTCTTTGATAACTGCCAGGACGAGGTTTCGTGGTAACAACACATTCAAATGTCAAAGTCAGAATACCATGATAGAGGTATGTCATAGACTAAAGGAAGTCGGATCACTGTCTATGGAAAGGCGGGAAGTCATTGTATTTTCGGAAACAACTCTGTTTCGTTTTGTGATAATTATCTTTTCTAGATTTGATTACTAAACTGTATGTAAAAGTCTTGCTCTGAGCAAAAGCAGAAGTACAAACCTCAGCTGAACACTTTGTGCTAATTATTATATGATTTCCTCCATGAAATGTCTGAAATTGGCATCGAGTTCTATGTTGCGTCTACATATTCATATTAAATAGCCGGAATTATCACGTACTTGTTATTGTGTTTAGGCCACGAAGGCCTAAACACAATAACAAACACAATAACAGTGTGAACACGGCTCGCGACCCGCCGCCGCCGCGTCCCGTCGGACGGGACGCTTATTAGTTATGAATGGAATTAGAATTATTAGTTATGAATGAACTTATTAGTTATGAATGGAATAAGTCACGAAAGTTACTAAGTTAGGGGGCATGACACGATTACAACCGAACGCTTTGACCGATTTACATGAAACCTTTTTTGTTAGCACTGTCTTAATGAGAGAAGGGTACTGATTGATTTTGGTGACTCTAGGGCATTTTTCGGAAATTTTCGCCCCCATTTCTGGTACCCCCGTACCAATGCTTGTTTATTATAGCTGTTGGTTGTCCGAATAAATAAATAAATAGATCGGCGAGGCGGCTGCTTAGCAGCAGGTTCTTTAATGATAATTTAGAGTAGGTGTGTATTTGTTGTTAATTTATGTACTTACATAATTTTTCCCTCATAGGAATCTTTCAGTATTTATTTATTTATTTTAGGAAGACTAACAGCACAAATCAAACATAATATATATAATTAATCTAGAATCAAACGGCTAATAACAAGTCTTCAAGTATGACTGAGCAGTGCTTTTTTCTCACTCTGTCAACATGAGGAAACAGGCGATCTTGGCTATTGCTTAGTGTTGAGAGAAGTTTATAAGTGGGAGGGTTTATTATTCTTCTTTTTGTTGTTTTTTGTTAATTAGGTACATTGTTTTTATATTTTGTAAATTTATATTTTGTCTCCATAGCTAAATTTGACCATTCTTTAACTTAACTTTTTTTTCTAAATTGTATGTCTGTATAGCGTAATTGATAACCACACTGTCATTTAGCCGTGAAGCCCATTAGCTTTTTTGTTGATAGATACTTATAACTTATTTTGTTATTACATAAGCTGTAGGCCTTAAATAAATAAATGGATTACAATCTTGTTGCTGTGCGTTGCAGGGCCCCTGCTGATGGAGATGGAGACGTACCGCTACTCGGGCCACTCCATGTCGGACCCCGGCACCTCGTACCGCACGCGCGACGAGGTAACCACCACCGGCTATGCGTCATCACCTCAGCCGCAGCACGTCCACTGCTGGACATGGTTATAGAGATAGATAACTCTTTATTGTACTTAACTTAATACTAACACAAAATTAACATAGAAAGAAACTTACAAAACTAAAAGTGGAAGTACAATGGGCGGCCTTATCACTATAAGCGATCTCTTCCAGGCAACCTTATGATGGATAAAATCGACAAGAATGAAAAAGGCACGGTGTCGTTATAAATATTTAAATTTAAGTACTTAATAAATATACATAAGTATCAACATATATTCAGCGACTCTACATACATAATTAAATACATAACATGTATATACATACATATATATATAATCATTTATATATATAATAATAACAATAAATACTAATATAAAATACAACTGATAAAAACAAAAGATTAAATAACGTTAACCAAGTGATAAATAGTTATAGAGATCTCCAAGTGCTGATAGTAAGCAGGTTGTTGCCATTCTTGCCACGCTTGGCAGGCGGCGGGAGCGCAGTGCATAAGGGATGTGAAAGTGAAGAATAATCGAATATTTCCAAATTTACTGAAGCGTGGTATGAAAGTAAATGAAAGGCGTGATGTTTAGGTTTCATAACTGAGGGTACCGGAAACCTCCGAGACTAGGTAGTGTCGAGGGTTACTATACATTTTCAATTTTATAAAGTTGGTACTTTGTAACTATAATTAATGGAATCAGGCGTTACTTTGCGGAAATCCATGACAATGTTGACCAGAATTAGTATAAGTAGTTTTAGTAAACTAGATATTTTCATTGCATTTTATTTTTACTTTGTATGTCTTGAACTGTGTTAAGCGTAACATACGTTTGTACTTATTTATTTATTTATGCCCGCAGCGTCGCATGCGTTGTACCCGGACAACATGTAGCATATGTGTTAAAATTCTGGTCAACTGAATAACCTTATCAAAAATTTTACGGTTCCGGTGGGATTCTCTAGTCATTGCTACTGGATGCAACTTCAGACAATGAACAGGAGAACTCTAGTAGTTACCTGTAGAGGGCGCTCTTCGGTTGCTCAAACCGACATGACCTTATCAAGAATTTCAGCGGGCCCGACATGGGTTCTGTAGCTTAGCGCTCAAAGCACTTCCGGCTTAAGGAAGTGTCAAGTATCGATTTGACGGACGTGGGTTCAAATCCCACCGGAACCGTAAAATTTTTGATAAGGTTATTCATTTCTTTAAAAATGTTTTACCTAAGTGTGGTTAAACACTATACAAATAACAATCATCTATAAATTTGCAAAACTTCAACTCAATCCGTAGGCTAGTTTTTGCGTGAAAGAGTAACAAACATCCATACATACTCACAAACTTTCGCGTTTATCATATACTAGCCGCACTTTCCAGTTTCACCCGCGTAGTTTCTGTTCCTCTGGGAATAAGGGGATGAAATATAGCCTATGTTACTCAGGGATAATGTAGCATTCTAATGGTGAAAGAATTTTGAAAATCGGTAGTTTTTCGTTTATTCGTTACACACGTTAAAAATACAACGTACAGATTTTTCCTCTTTATAATATTAGTATAGATATAAATATAGGATAGGAAGTAGGATAATAAATAAAGAACTATGTACAATTATTAACATATATTTAACCGGGTATTTACCGCGCTATTTACCTTTATTATTGCCCGACGTTTCGACAAGATTGCACCCATCGTCGAAACGTCGGGCAATAATAAAGGTAAATAACGCGATAAATATCCGGTTTAATATGTGTTAATAATGTGTCGTGATCGCGTATGTTTAAAAAAACTATGTAAAACAAAAACTTTCCAACGAAATGTTTCTTCCACAGGTACAAGAAGTGCGACAGACCCGTGACCCCATCACCAGTTTTAAGGAGAAGATTCTCACCAACGGCCTCGCTACGGCCGAACAGCTCAAGGTAAATACAACCTCACTTACTCTGTAAAAGTAGTAAGGCTTTTGCATCTATTAAGATGAATTATACAGCGTCAGCAACTGGTAATCATGCTGTACGGGACGCTGCAGTGCCTGGGACATTGTTAGATGGATTAGGCTTGTCCAGCACCTATACCATCCTCTGTAGTGTAAACGTAATCCTCAGCGCATTCCATAGAATACCTTAGCACCAATCACTCGCCACGTCCACCAGAAATACCACTAAAAACCTAATTCCTTACAACTCACCTTTCTTTTTCTCAACGTATTTTATCCGACTGTGGGCAAAAGGAGACTTCAAATTCCGCCTGCGACGCAAGAGGTTGCGGGTTCGATTCCCGAAATGCCTGTACGATCTGCAGATATTTGTTCAGGTCTTTCTGGATGTTTTCTGTATATACTAAAAAATATCTATCTGTGTTGTCTTAATGTATTAAGTTATATCGGTCATGCCCATAACACAAGCTATGCTCAAGCTTTGGGCTAGATGATGCTGTGTGAATTGTCCAGCATTATTTATTCAATTAGTGTAATTCAATTTAGTGGACATTTTACGGCTGAAATGATGATGATGATCATCATCATTTCAGCCGTAAAATGTCCACTACTGAACTAAGGCCTCCCTCATGGATCTCCATGAGGGGTAGTTGCCATACCCACCACGCTTGACAGGCGGGTTGGTGAGCGCAGTACGGGATGTTGATATACGGAAAGACGCTGCTGCCCATCTTCCAGAGGTGTCCCTTAGCAGGCTCTTACTGCATCCACGGGTAGGAGAGGAAGGGTAACATTCTACTGAAGGCACCCTACGGCAGACATTATTTATTATTTTACACAAATTACCGATCAGCTTTAATTAAATGTGAAGGTAAACAAACAAATACTAAAACCTACTTGCAGGAAATCGACACGAAAGTCCGACTGGAGGTGGACGAGGCCACCAAGCTGGCGAAGGCTGAGCCGGAGATCGAGCTGGCGGAGCTGACGGGCGACGTGTACCACGACAACCTGGAGCCGCTCGTGCGCGGCGTGCGCCCCGACGCGCCGCGCGCGCACGTCGCGGTGCAGCCGCGCCGCTAGGGTGTACCACGACAACCTGGAGCCGCTCGTGCGCGGCGTGCGCCCCGACGCGCCGCGCGCGCACGTCGCGGTGCAGCCGCGCCGCTAGGGTGTACCACGACAACCTGGAGCCGCTCGTGCGCGGCGTGCGCCCCGACGCGCCGCGCGCGCACGTCGCGGTGCAGCCGCGCCGCTAGGGTGTACCACGACAACCTGGAGCCGCTCGTGCGCGGCGTGCGCCCCGACGCGCCGCGCGCGCACGTCGCGGTGCAGCCGCGCCGCTAGGGTGTACCACGACAACCTGGAGCCGCTCGTGCGCGGCGTGCGCCCCGACGCGCCGCGCGCGCACGTCGCGGTGCAGCCGCGCCGCTAGGGTGTACCACGACAACCTGGAGCCGCTCGTGCGCGGCGTGCGCCCCGACGCGCCGCGCGCGCACGTCGCGGTGCAGCCGCGCCGCTAGGGTGTACCACGACAACCTGGAGCCGCTCGTGCGCGGCGTGCGCCCCGACGCGCCGCGCGCGCACGTCGCGGTGCAGCCGCGCCGCTAGGGTGTACCACGACAACCTGGAGCCGCTCGTGCGCGGCGTGCGCCCCGACGCGCCGCGCGCGCACGTCGCGGTGCAGCCGCGCCGCTAGGGTGTACCACGACAACCTGGAGCCGCTCGTGCGCGGCGTGCGCCCCGACGCGCCGCGCGCGCACGTCGCGGTGCAGCCGCGCCGCTAGGGTGTACCACGACAACCTGGAGCCGCTCGTGCGCGGCGTGCGCCCCGACGCGCCGCGCGCGCACGTCGCGGTGCAGCCGCGCCGCTAGGGTGTACCACGACAACCTGGAGCCGCTCGTGCGCGGCGTGCGCCCCGACGCGCCGCGCGCGCACGTCGCGGTGCAGCCGCGCCGCTAGGGTGTACCACGACAACCTGGAGCCGCTCGTGCGCGGCGTGCGCCCCGACGCGCCGCGCGCGCACGTCGCGGTGCAGCCGCGCCGCTAGGGTGTACCACGACAACCTGGAGCCGCTCGTGCGCGGCGTGCGCCCCGACGCGCCGCGCGCGCACGTCGCGGTGCAGCCGCGCCGCTAGGGTGTACCACGACAACCTGGAGCCGCTCGTGCGCGGCGTGCGCCCCGACGCGCCGCGCGCGCACGTCGCGGTGCAGCCGCGCCGCTAGGGTGTACCACGACAACCTGGAGCCGCTCGTGCGCGGCGTGCGCCCCGACGCGCCGCGCGCGCACGTCGCGGTGCAGCCGCGCCGCTAGGGTGTACCACGACAACCTGGAGCCGCTCGTGCGCGGCGTGCGCCCCGACGCGCCGCGCGCGCACGTCGCGGTGCAGCCGCGCCGCTAGGGTGTACCACGACAACCTGGAGCCGCTCGTGCGCGGCGTGCGCCCCGACGCGCCGCGCGCGCACGTCGCGGTGCAGCCGCGCCGCTAGGGTGTACCACGACAACCTGGAGCCGCTCGTGCGCGGCGTGCGCCCCGACGCGCCGCGCGCGCACGTCGCGGTGCAGCCGCGCCGCTAGGGTGTACCACGACAACCTGGAGCCGCTCGTGCGCGGCGTGCGCCCCGACGCGCCGCGCGCGCACGTCGCGGTGCAGCCGCGCCGCTAGGGTGTACCACGACAACCTGAAGCCGCTCGTGCGCGGCGTGCGCCCCGACGCGCCGCGCGCGCACGTCGCGGTGCAGCCGCGCCGCTAGGGTGTACCACGACAACCTGAAGCCGCTCGTGCGCGGCGTGCGCCCCGACGCGCCGCGCGCGCACGTCGCGGTGCAGCCGCGCCGCTAGGGTGTACCACGACAACCTGAAGCCGCTCGTGCGCGGCGTGCGCCCCGACGCGCCGCGCGCGCACGTCGCGGTGCAGCCGCGCCGCTAGGGTGTACCACGACAACCTGAAGCCGCTCGTGCGCGGCGTGCGCCCCGACGCGCCGCGCGCGCACGTCGCGGTGCAGCCGCGCCGCTAGGGTGTACCACGACAACCTGAAGCCGCTCGTGCGCGGCGTGCGCCCCGACGCGCCGCGCGCGCACGTCGCGGTGCAGCCGCGCCGCTAGGACGCCCTGGCTGCTCGCTGCTCCGCCGCAACTAGCCTTCCTCAGCATAACGTCCACTACCGAACACAGGCCTCACTCATCTCTCCATGAAGGGTAGTTGCCACGCTTAGGGTTGGCGAGCGCAGTACGTGATGCAGATACACGGACAGACGTTGCTGCTCATCTTTCGGAGGTATACCTTAGCATCCACGGGCATTAGAGGAAGGGTAACACACTAGCCTTATCCCTTCAAAATCCGCCACAACAGGCCTAAAAAACTTGTCTCTTCAATGTAATGCTTTACATTGCTCCCGGGCGCGTCCAGAACTGGGCTATAACTGCGTCTTTCCGCTAGCCTATGAACCCGACGCGCCGCTGTCGCACGCCGAGGTCCAACCCTGTCACTACTGTAGCTAGATGCTCGCTGTTCCGCCACAACTAGCCTATAAACCTGTCTCTTCAAAATCTAAAAAAACAATATCTCGTCAAGCAAGATATACTACCCAGAACTGGCCTATAACTGCGACTAGCCTATGAACTCCCAGACGCGCTGTAAAAGGTCAATGCAGTTGGCACCCTCTTTTCCCCTACAGCTTAACAATGAATCAAATGAAGGTCTCTTAGGCTGATATCTGTAGGTAGGTCAACAGATAAATAACTATCTAGATTTAAAAGTCGACTTTATAGGGCTCCGTGGCAGTCGGGAAAAGTTATATTTTCCAATACCCCAGTTTATTTATATGGCATAATTAAAAGCCACAACTCGCCAAGCTTTCATGTCAATTATTTTATATCGCTAGCGCACAATTATAGGATTTGGCTGGAGCTTTTTAAGGTGCATTTTTGTATGCCATGTAATTTGTGGGTAGTTTGATAATCTCGGCGGAATAGTGCAGCACGTTATTTTTCACATATTTATAATAATGTTACCAGGAGATAAAAAATTTAGTAAAATATATTTAGTTTAAGAAGTAATGTACAAAATGTGAGGGAAAATAATTGTATTTATTGAATACGCAGCAATATTATTCAATAATACCATAGCGTATTGCAATTGTTATTTATTTAGGATAATTATCCGAATGGTTATAGCTAATTGTTATATAGATATATTTATACCGGTTCACATACGTATTGTATCTATTGTTGTATGTCACGTTTTAGTAGCGGTAAGCGTAAGTAAACTGCCTATTGGAATCATTCTCAATGAGGGTCTTTATATAATTTAATAAATTATTTAAAAACTCTTTTGTGTTAATTATTTACGTGACTACTTTTCTCATTTTTCCTGTACACTTTAGATGTATTGACATGTTCTTTCGTCCGATAATAGCTGGCAAAGCTTTTTTTTTAAATAAAAGTAATTTATTTCAATTAAGTACAAAACATATTGTTTGTTCTCTACCTCTACGCTCTACTTACTAAACTAAGCTAAAGAAAACTTGTATCTTCCCGAGCGTATCATTGCAGGTTTATGTACTGTAGCTGAGAGGCCCCTCAAAGCCCCACCCCACGTCCGTGCTGACCATCTTATGCCACGTGGGGGCGCACACTTGCAACGAAATTGCTTAGCTAGTGGCCAAAAGGGTAACCACAATATTAAATGTTACTTGACAGTGACAGAATTGTTTAAAACCAAACACAAAACCCATATACGAAGAAGAAGAAGCTGAGAGAGTTGTATAGGTAAACAATGTCCCAGGCACTGCAGCGTCCCGAACAATATGAATTTATATCTTTAGATCTTGCACACAGATAGTGAAAGACAAAATAAACTGTAAAAAAAAGTGAATATAAACATATACTCACAAAAATTTTACTACACTATTAGTCGCGCGGGGTCTGTTGGACCCCAAGCACCTGCGTATGGCATCTGTGGGCGTCGCACCGGCCGACAACCCTGAGCAGGGAGGGGCGTATGAACTAGGAAGCTACTAGAACGGACAGTCCCGTAGGTATAATACTTAACGAAATATGACAAAAACAAAGTCGCTTGGGGTCCAGTGGACCCCGCGCGATTAGTTAAAGGTTAATATTATTTATAACTATGTATATAAAATTTTTCCCATTTATTTTAAGGCATAACTAAAATGCGTTTTGACCAAAACGATGGCTAGGTACCAAAAATAAAATAAGAAGTAAATTGTTATGATTTAATTCACAAAGTTAAATTTGTACATTCAGCTTAATACAAAATTATTAGTCTAATTAAAACCTAAGTTTCTAATCCTACAACAAAGCCTAGATAACAAAAATTTCGACAAACATTTAGGTAAAATAGTTCTAATACTAGTTCTGGTGGAGGATACCAGATCTGCATGGCGTCCCGCGTTGGGGTGTATTGTGCATTGCCCCCTTTGGCACTACCACTACCCCAACCAGCCCAACTCCATAAAATACCGGGGAAAGACTGGGTCGCTGGCAGCATTCCCTGACCATTACTCTATAGTAATCGTGTCGTGATCGTGATGGTAGACCTACATATGTCTACCATGAGTTTTCACAATCTATGCTCGCTAGCGACTGTAGTAAAAAAATGTATGAAAACTTGCACAGCGCCTCTAGCGGATAGTTTGGTACGCAGTAACATATACTACAGCGACTGTATTTTGGGCTTAATTTGCTTAGAATTTGGTACCTACCATGAGTT
The DNA here is from genome assembly GCA_963082625.1 of Pasiphila rectangulata. NCBI lineage: Eukaryota > Metazoa > Arthropoda > Insecta > Lepidoptera > Geometridae > Pasiphila > Pasiphila rectangulata. The sequence goes on from OY720253.1 coordinate 9,055,008, forward strand.
ACAAATCTGACAGATGTCATTGTTACGTACTGTTACTACTGTAGTAACGGCACGCGATATAAATGTGACAACTCATGGTAGACACACTGATGGAGATGCAGATATACATAGTTGAAAACCATCGATTTTGATGCTTATTAGTCTCGCTAGCGAAAGTATTGATTTCCTCTTCAAATAGATTGATAGCGGACTAACATTTTAAATTAACTATCTGCATTAAATTGTTTTGAGATAAACTCGGGGGCGCTGTTTTATGTTGAACTTACTGCATAATTCTAAATCGAAAAATTGTCTTCGCAACGCTTCAATGGTCTTTGTACTACGGTTAAAAAGCTTTTATTTTTAACAGATTTTAAAAGAAGGAGGTTCTCAAGTCGCCTGTATTTTTGATATAGGTACATAATAAGCAGACACTTCTATTTTATTTATTTGTATTTATGATATACATCACTAGAGTTGAATTAATTAATATACCTACATGCACTTACATAGTATCGTACCTACCTAGGTTGTTATTATACCTAAGTTATAATTTACATTTGTTTTACAAAAGACTAGAACAAACTTTTTTATTAGTTTAATCTGAACCAGAATTTAGTGTTCTACCGAAATGAAAATGGTCTAATTTCTATTACCTTTAATGCAATTAATACTTATTTAGGCAAATTATACATATGTACATTAGCTAAGTAGGTATGTATAATTTGCCTAAACTGCCTTAATTTAGAGTAGATAATATAATATTATAGATAAACCGTTCACACACAAAGGCTTAAAATGCCAAGTTATTTAACTATTTTATGAAGATTTTTAGTTTTTTAAGAGGTTATCTATAGGAAGGTCTTTTCATGGGAATGTTGGATACTAGGAATAGGGAATGTTGGTTTTGGTTAATTTTAACTAATGTGCCAGTATCGCTGGCCTAGGTAATGGGAGTATGGTTTTGTCTAAACCTAACAAGCGAGTGTCTTACATTCTTAGCTACTGAAGACGATTTAGGACTTTATACGTTGGATACAGTTGGTACAGTTTTATGTTACACTTCACATATCGCCATGTATGCCTACAAAGTAACTAAGCCAAACTTGAAGTACTTGGGTATAAGAAACATTATTTTAATAATTACGTAAAAGAACAGACAGACAAAGCAAATTAGTGGAGGGTAGTTCATCAAAGATCTCTCGCGGCGGGTATCGAAACCGCAACTAGCGCGTTGGCTTAGTAGGAATAATCGCCATCAGATTATTCCTACTAAGCCAACGCAGGTCACTCAGCTCCTGCTATTCCTGAAATTAGTATTATTGACAAATATTTTATCGCGTTATTTACGTTTAACGCTGTATAAATGTACTAATGATGTGTCGTGATCGTAAGAGTTTAAAAAATAATTCTGTTAAACGGACAGTTCACCCTACGACGCCAGAGCAAGTTTGTAATTAATCACAAGCTTGCTTAATCACAATTTCTGTCATTTTCAAATTGTCTTTCCTACCAGTAAAAGAAAACTAACGCCAAGCGCCATCACGGTTCAATGGAACTATTTTTGAAGCATTTATTTTTAAACTTTTTGGGGTTGCGTACCCAAAGGGTAAAAACGGGACCCTATTACTAAGGCACCGCTGTCCGCCTGTCTGTCTGTCTGTCACCAGGCTGTATCTCATGAACCGTGATAGCTAGACAGTTGAAACTTTCACACATAATGTATTTCTGTTACCGCTATTACAACAAATACTAAAAACAGAATAAAATAAGCATTTAAGGTGGGCTCCCATACAACAAACGTGATTTTGATTGAATGGTAAGGAACCATTCGTGCGCGAGGCCAATTTTTTTATGAAAGTGCCTCATTCTACCATCAATAACATTTAATTTACATATTATCCAAATATTTTTTTTTAAATTTCTAAGTGCAATAAAGTGTTCATTCATTCATTCAATGACATTACTCCGGTTTGTTTTCGTCGTCCCCATTCTCGTTGCCTTCCTCCACAGCCTCGTTCTCCTCCACAAAGCCGCACTGCAGCTCGTACAGCTTCCTGTAGATCCCCTTGAGCGCTATGAGCTCCTTGTGCGTGCCCATCTCGGCCACCACGCCCTTGTCTATGACGCAGATGACGTCGGCGTTCTGGATGGTCGCGAGCCGGTGCGCGATGATGAGGCAGGTGCGGCCTTCGCTGGCGCGGTCCAGCGCTTCTTGCACCACCTCGGATAAAACATAAAACCGAAATGTATGACCATGTATTTAATGTCTTTTTTAATATGTGGATACAGTCAGTGTAGTGTGCTGTCCCCGTGGGAACCGGCCCTAATAATTTTTATGAAGATCAAGTGAGGGTAGTTCAACAAACGCCTTCGCTTTGCTGCGGCACCTCCATCACATCAGTCTTCCCGGGACCATGCTTGGTGCAATCCAAGCGAAACGTCGGGAAATAATAAAGGTAATTTACGCGATAAATACCCGGTTATATGTATGTTAATAACATGTACTTATTTATTATCTACCCGTGTTATGTGATTTATGCAAAGACATTTCCACAAAATGGTGGAAATGTCTTTGGATTTATGAAATGCATATTGTTAATAAACATCATCAGCATTACAGCCGTAAAACGTCCACTACTGAACACAGGCCTCCCTCAGATCCATCATAGAGGGGTAGTTGCCAAACTCACCACGCTTGGCAGGCGGGTTGGCGAGCGCAGTACGGGATGTTGATACACGGAATGACGCTGCTGCCAGTCTTAGCAGGCTCTTACTGCGTCTACGGGCATGAGAGGAGAGGTAACATTCTTCTGGCACCCCACGGCATTTTAATAAATAATATATATATATATACATATGTACATATATTAACTACTTCTTTGATTTATCCTAAAACCGAGTGCTAACGTCAACACAACTAGGGACGCCATTGCTATTACGAGACAGTTTTTCCAACTCTACATGATTATTTATAAGACAGTATCCTTTGTAATAACAAACAGTTTAATCGAATGAATAAACTACTCCTTAAATACCATCAACTCATGGACATTTCTGAAGGTGGCAGTTTTTTTACGAAGCCGTTTGCAGTCTGAGGTACGTACTTTTGCGTATTTCGGTAGGTAGGTATTTGTTGGCGGCCTACATCCAAGTGTGAACCATCGTAATTTTCATAGTGGAAAACGTCAGACCTCCCCAGAGTAGCATAAAGCCACCATTAATTTCGGCTTTGGTGAGAATGCTACATCTTATTGGTCAACTAAGCTACGGAACCCGATGACGGGTTAGTCAAAATTCGTGTTATATCGCTTGAGCACCGATTTTAACGCCATCTGCAGGTAACATACAAGAGTTCTCACTGTCTGGATTTGCATTCAGTAGCAAAAACAAGTCATGTCGCTATTGTGTAGCGATTATCCCATAATTTGTATTTTTTATAGAATTACACCACACTTAATAAAAAAATATTAAAAAAATCTAAACCGGAATAAAAAAAATTGCATAATTTTGAATTTCCTTGAAATACACCTTTAGCATAACGTATATTATATATTCCTACATTGGTGAGCCCGATGTCGTACAATAATATGTGTAATATTATTTTACACTTATATACATTATCATCACCATCATCATCATCAGCCTTTATCGACCCACTGCTGGGCATAGGCCTCCCTTATATATTCTACACTAGAGTTAATGAAAATGAGCGACCAGCTCAGTTACCTTCTCAGAGTGCGTATCAAGGGCCGAAGTGGCCTCATCCAGCAGCAAAACTCGCGGGTTCCTGACGAGAGCGCGCGCGATGGCTATCCTCTGCTTCTGCCCGCCCGACAGCTGGGAGGCGCGCGCGCCGATGCGTGTGTCGTATCCCTGGCAAAAATTCATAGTGTGGATCAACTAGCCTAGAAACGACAACTGTGAAATGGAATGTAGTAGATTCTTTATTTATTATGGACTCCCAACCAAACATATTTAGTTTAGAATCCTGAGCGGAGCAAGGGGCTGCGAGAAAATCTGGAAAGGAATCGTAGGATTGTGATCCGTGCTGACAAGCTAGTCGAGCAATATCTATTATAGATAAGATAGAGAGTGGTTATTTGGAACATTATAAGCTTAATGACTACCTAGGTACCTACCCTAAAACGGCAAGGTAGTAAATCTATTCTTAGTCTACAGTTCGAACTGTCCTAGTTTTGTCCCAGCAAGTTACAAGTTCGACTGTATTGTCAAGTAATAAGTTGGCAAGTGTAAGACTAGTCCACCTTAGACTTTTATTGTAAATAGTATGGTATTTTTCTTTTTATTTAGTTTTTTTTTGTATTAATATTGTATTTAGTATTGCAATGTTAATAAAAATGTACACGTCAATTAGACCCTAAGCAAGAGCCCTGTTTTCTGGGCCACGTGCGCTTCTCCAGGACACAGGGAGACAATAAAATAAAATAATAAACTCATTCTTAGTCTACAGACTGAACTGTCCCAGTTGTGTCACAGCAAGCGACGTTCTAAGCCTATAATAAGCCCACTGACGGTATTGTCAAGCAATAATGACCTACATAAACACAGCTCTTGCGCCGTGGGGTGCCGGCAGTAGAATGTTACCCCTCCTCTCATGCCCGTGGATACAGTAAGAGCCTGCTAAGGGATACCTCCGGAAGATGGGCAGTAGCGTTTTTCCGTGTATCCACATCCCGTTCTGCGCTCGCCAACCCGCCTGCCAAGCGTGGTGAGTATGGCAACTACCTAGGCCTGTTCAGTAGTGGATTTTTTACGGCTGGAATGATGATGAAACACAGCTGGACATAAGCCTACAGACAGTTTTGCCAAGCGACAATGACTCTACTTACAGACGGCAGAGCGGCGATAAACGAGTGGACGTTAGCCTTCTTGGCAGCCGTGACGATCTCCTCGATGGGCACCGCCCTGGTGTTGTCCCCGTAGGCGATGTTCTCCTGAATGGTGCGGTCGAGCAGCACGGGCTCCTGCGACACGAGGCCGAGGCTGCGGCGCAGCGTGGAGATGCGCATGTCGCCTGTAATGCTGTAGTCATCGAGGTACTGCAAAAGAGTTACAAGAAATAAGAATAAACTCGCTGTGCCCACTACTAGGCTCCATAAGGTGAAAATATCTTTTAAAGGGCAATGTATACGCTTCTACAACAAACTCCCAAGTGAGTTGCAAAAGTTATCATTGAATAAATTCAAAAACATTATCAAACGCAATCTGTGCAATAAAGCTTATTATAAAATATCAGATTACCTAGAGGACAAAACCACTTGGGACGGAATCTGCTTCAACTTCGTCCAACGTAACATAAGACAAAATAAATTGTTAAATGACGTGATGACTATAACGACCGAGTTAGGTTCTTCTGTTCACTTCTTTTCCTAACTCGCGTGTCATCTGAAGTAAACAGATTCAATTAGGTGCTTGATTCTATTTACTTGTGTTGTTTTATTTTGTAATTTGTGACGCGTCAATAGGTCCATGCGGCCGCACTGAATAAAGTATTTTTTGATTCTTGATTCTTGTTTTTACTAGGTTACATTTAATTTGCAATGTATGATAGATTGTTCGTTTCATCATCAGCTGTAGGCAACCACCCGGCGGTCCAGGCATGCCTCCCTCATTAATCTCCATGATTGTAAACTACATGTTGTCATACTCACCTCGCTTGGCAGGTGGGTTGGCGAGCGCAGTATGGGATGTTGATCGGAAAGACTCTACTGCCCATCTTCCAGAGGATCAAATGCTTTTCTATGGCTTTCATAATTTATTTCAAAGAAGAACGGCGCCGGCGAATATGTAAAACTTGTTATTGGTTTTCATATGTCAACTGTTAAGAATAGATATGCGTGAGGGCTAAGGGTAAGTGGGTCAAAATATGGGTTGAATGATGAAATTACAGATAATCTTGAATCTTGTTATGATATACGGGGTTTTATAACGCTAACACCTTTTTAGTGACCATCATCAACATTTAAAACAATCAGTAAAAAATATGAAATAGTGCTTTTAACAAAAAAAAAAAGTATACTGAGAAATATTAATGCATAATTCCAAATTCCACTACGACAATCGATTTGTATTGATGTAAATTAAAACAAAATTTTCCTTGAGTTTTATATATCGACATCGTTTTATACTCGGACAAAAGTTGCGGACATTCATACAAACATTTAGCCTAAACGCCTAAATGCCACTAAAAACTTCGTTCGCTTCGCTGACTCGTTAAAATATATTTTCATCCAATACATACTGCATAGACACTTCCAATTAGGTGCTGCTTAATTTAACTACTTAAGTTTTATAAGTTGGATGGGTTAATAATAGTTAATAATAGGCATTTTCTAGGGAAGCTCGCTCCATCGTCGATCTCATTCTTGCGATAGCAAGGATGAAATCAAGAGCTAACCTATCTAACATAAAAAAAAAAAGCTAACAACTGTCTACGAAAGATCAGACAATCTCGGCAGAATAGGTATGTAAACAGGGTATGATAATCGAAATTTTATTTAGTAAGACAATACATAAATAAAATACACGTATTTTTTGTTTTTGCAAACTAATGAAACAATACATAGATAAAGCGAGTGAAGTTTAGGGAGTGGGGGCTCGTGACGTCGCGTCGTATCGTAAGGGACCGTCTCCACGAGCGAGTCGCGGCGATTCTATAGCGCGGACTCGTCGCGATTCTCTCGCTCGTGGAGACGGCCTCTAAGAGAGTGTATATAAATACGTGGCATCGACGATAACATCGCCGCGATTCCCTCGCTCGTGGAGACGGCCCCTATCACTGTAGCGAGGCATGGCACGCGTCGATTAACGTGCGACATCTCGCGAAATTTCGACATAGTATTACGTACCTAGATTAGCTAGATTTTATTAATCCAGGTACGTGACAGACTAACAATTAAAATTTAGTCATCTAGCCTATTGACGCAGTATGGTTAGCCGGTAGTATGGTTCTTCAGCTCTCCCCTCTGAAAATACCGAGAAAAGGCGACGATACCTGCGAAGAATTGAAGAAAAAGTCTGCTGCTGCACGAGAACTGTCCTGCTACCCAGCCTGCCAGATCCAAGTAGGTTCAGTAGTTGGACACGATTACTTCGAGCTACAGCGAGAATGTTTAATATAGATGTTTATTTATAGATTTGTGCCGACCCAAAATAAAAGTGTACCTACTGTCTGGGACATAATAACGATAATAACATACCACGGAGCCACTGTCAGGATCATACAGTCTCTGCAGCAGCTGTATCAGAGTTGACTTGCCGCAGCCGCTGGGGCCGACCAAGGCGACTCTCTTCCCGCTCTGTATCGTGAGGGACAGACCCTGCAGCACATTCACTTCCTTGCGGGTTGGGTAGCAGAACTGCATGTTCTTGTATTGGATCTTGCCGTTTGCCACCTGGGAAGAGATTATTTTTTGATTATTTTTTTGACGATCATGATTCAGTTGGTCTAATAACCGGCTTAGACGCAATAGGTTGCGGTTCAAAAAGTTTGTTTTTCTTTATTATTAGACAAGCATTGGTACGGAGGTACCAGAAAACGGGGCGAAGGCCTCAATAAGTCACCAAAGGTCAAAAATTGAATTTTTGGGTTCTTGGACGTTTTCGGCCATTTGAAGACTTTTATTTTTTTGGTGATCTTTTGAGGTCACAATAACTCCGGTCCTTGTGACCCTTGGTCACCAAAATCAATCAGTACCCTTTTCTCAATAAGACGGTGCTAACAAAAATATAACGTTTCATGTAAATCGGTAAACACGTTCGGTTGTAATCGTCTTATGCACAGACAGACAGCGCTATGCATATTAGGGGGCTTCGCCCCCTAAAAAAAATAATGCTGGACAATTCACACAGCATAATCTAGCCCCAAGCTATGGGTACTAGATAACTGATATACTAATTACATTATACTACATAGATACGTAATATTATTTTATACAGAAAAAACATCTAGAACATACATATCTGCAGATCGTTCAGACATTTGTCCCGAGGCGGGAATCGAACCCGCGACCTCTTGCGTCGCAGGCGGACCTTCGCCCGCTGCGCCACAGAGGTCGTCTTTAACTAAAGATGTTTGACCCTGGACTGAGTATTTTCTGTGTATAATAAGTAAAATGAATTTACGAGCCGCCGTGGCTGCCATGTCGTTTAGTAGGTACACGTGAACGATCTGCTCTCAAACTTAGGCCACCCGCGCAGTTCGACTGCGGTAGCCAGTCGAGCGTAGTCGTATTAACTACTAGGTGTCGCAGAAAACCAGCGCACGTAGCGCCACCGCTACTGTGCACATGCTGAGCGATTTCCTCTTTTGTTTCCATGTCTGTATATTTTTAATTTTTTTTTATTTTTTGTAATGTGTGAAACAAAATAAACGTTTTTTATCTTTATCTTTATAACGGTGTATGAGAGTCCGCGCACTAAACAGCCACGAACTCCCGGCGTCCACAGAGTTGCCTGTTGGGATGCAGGAAAACGCATCAGCGTGGTCTCTACCACTCGCCCGCTGTGAGTTGTGTGTCGGCGTGCCTCAGGGCGGCGGCGTTAAGTCGTCGAGAAATACGCTGGGTCGCAGCATTTCGTTAGCATCCCTGGAGGTGGTGCAGATGTTTATGAAGAAGGGCACAAAACGATTAGCTCTTGTCCTGTTTTTGATTTGTCCTCACTTTTACAAGGTACTTACATAGCCTTCGGGCACGGCTGGCGCATGCGTGCTCTGTACTTCCGACTTCCTGTCCAATAGCGTCATGACGCGGCCGGCCGCGCTGATGGCGGCGCCGAAGTTTGGCGCGAACGCTAGCGCCTGGCCCATCATCCAAGCGCCGAAAACCAGCGCTTCTGATACTCTGAAAGAAAATAAATAAAATATTATAAAAAGTGCACACAGCATCATCTAGCCAGAGCTTGTGTTATGGGTACCAGATGGTCGATAGCATACTTAAATATATTTTTTAAATAATTTTTAATTCAAATATTTCAATCATTATTGTAGCGCCCCGGTATAAAACTATTTGTCGATGTCGTGGTCCTTACTATGGTTAGTACTTACTGAGAAGACCGTACAAAAACTAGCAACTACTAGAGCGGTAGTCCAAATCGGCTCACACGGTAGGTACTTCGGTCTTGCTCTCTGTATCACCATAAAGATTTTCTGTAAGGATAAGTGTGACCATCCAACATCAACATGGTCCCTAAGCGGGAAGCGTAGGTACATGCTGTGCCAGACCCAGGTAATGTTTGCCTCGTAACGCCCAGAGATGAGAGAAGGCCTCGTTTTCATTACGGCCCAAAAGTCTTTTAAAAAGGCGCTCGGGTAGTTTAGTCTAGGCGCTTACGATTATGTCTCATAAGGGTATTCAAAAGGCATATTTGCGCTACTAGGTCAGGCAGGAGGTGACATTGAGACCCTTACTTGATGACGCTCTTGTACTCCACCTCCCGGGTGGCGACCAGCACGCCCCCGTACCAGAGCGACAGCGCGTAGCCCGCCACGGGCGCCGTCTGCCCGAACGAGAACACGCAGCCTCGCCAGCGCAGCGCCTTCTTGGCCGCCGCGCGACCGGTCTCCTGCTCCTCGTCGTAGCGGCGCAGGATCTGCTCCTCACCACCTGGTGGAAAACTAGCAATTTAACTCGTTCAAAGACCGGAAGAGAAGGTGGCCAAAGAGGCTAGCCTGGACAGAAATGAATAAAAGGGTTGCTCAGTTAGACCGACATGAGGAAATTAAAAGGAGTAGAGTTCAAAGACTTTTGTAAAGACAAGCGACCAAGAAGACGTTCAGTCCTAGAATAAGCTCGGACCCGGTCTCGGAAGAAATATAGATGCGATAGCCAAGGCTGTCTATCATGCCACCATAACAAAAAGAGAAACCTACTACAGAGTTTTCGTACAACATAATGCAACACGAAAACATTAGGTTGCTATTATGGAGATTTCTATTAGCAGCTTAACGTTGCTAAACTAAAAGTTACTTCAGTGTGGATGCACCTTTGGCCAGATGTATTGACAGACACCGTTCGTCTGGTTGGTGTCTAGTGGTTGCGATGTCGATGGCTAAACTGCAAGAGTGAAGGAACTGCAATGGAAAAGTTCAGTGCTCAATTCTAGAGATACGATCGTACTTACAAAATGCAGACACAGTCCTGATGTTGGTGATGGCTTCGGTGGCGATGGTGGTGGCGCGATCAGACGCCATCCGCACTGTCGTGTTGCCTTCCTCCAGGACCCTGCCTTCCAGCACCACAGCGCCGATCACCATTGGCACGGACACCTGAGATATTTTTATATTTATTTATTAATTTTATTTCGGAAAGCCATCAGCTATGAAACACAATTTACATAAAAACTAAACTAGAAACAGTAAACATAGCGAAAGCACACCAAAATAATAGATAGGTACTATTTTATATAATTTGTCTTAAGGTTGAACAAATCGCGGAGGCAAAGTCGTCAGTGGGCGCGGCCTAAATGTATGCTATCTCACCTGACATAGTGTGTGTACCCGCGCGCTAGAATGAAATGCACAATGATTTATTCCTAAAACAACCGCGCAAAAATATGTGAATAGACTTTTAGCACAAGGGTTATTATAGAAAAACTTCCATATAATCTTTCAAAATAACATTTGTTTAAACTTTTGAATAATTAAACTATGTCGGAACGACGTTTATTTTTGAGTTTTCTTTCTCCGTAGGTATATTATTTAGTTTCGTCCAAAGTTGGGCTAAAATCAGTGTTGAAATACGAAGGTTTAGAAGCTTGTATTTTTTAAATATATATTTTTTTACGGTTTGGGGTATATACAAACATAGATTATGAAGAGATAAATTGATATAATCCTTAGTGTTGGATGGTCAATGTCAAACAGTGGAGTACCCTTCCGCCCTTCCTCCCTTACGTTTGTATGGAAAGATGGGCGACTCGTTCAACCTTAAGAATAACTAGGTAAAGCCTTAGTCAAAATAATTTTATATAACAAGCTACGTTGTCCGCCTTTGATTGGGTAGCACTACCCCAGTATTGTTTTATACAAATTCACTTTGACTTTCTGTTCGGCGGCCGGAGCGGCAAACGTCCAGGGAGCGGTGATGAGTCTTCATTAGAGATAATTAATTTTAAATGTTTCATAAAGCTTTGCCGGTTGCAATAATAAAGGTGAGGAAAAAGCAGCCCTCTGAACTAATTCGCAGTGCGGCGCCAGAGCCGGCAACAAAGGAGCCCTGTGATGTGTAGGGCTTTACCTAGGTTAGTGCGTAAACACCGCAAGCCCACCAGCCGGAACCAGTGCGGAACTGCATCAAACATCCAGCGATTTCCGAGCGGAGGTACCTACTGCTCAACTCCACATGTCTCATTCACTATGCCGTGCAGACCGTGGAGGTGGTATATTAAATCCAAAAGAAAACCGGACAATAGACAAAGAAACACAAGTACCAGAGACACGAGGGTCATCTTCCAGGTGTAGTACATGGAGAGGATGATGCCGATCACGATGGTCGCTGTGGCCTGCATCAGCGCGCCGATCCTGCTGCCTGTGGCCTGCAGCAGAGGAATAAAATACATCATTATAACTATATGTGCCTCTTCTCTCTTGCCCGTGGATACAGTAAGAGATTCTTAGATTAGATACCTTTGGAATTCCAGCAGCACCATCTTTCCGTGTATCAACATCGCCTGCTTAGCGTGACGTGTATGGCAACAACTCCCCCTTCTTGAAGATCCATGTGGGAGGCCTATAGGCCCAGTAGACGTGGACACCAGTCATACTAACGCAATTTATTTATTGATGAGAATCCACACTAACCGTAGGGTGCTGGCAATAGAATGTTGCCATCCCACCCTTGCCCGTGGATGCAGTAAAATCAAGGCCAAGGGATACCTTTGGAAGATCAGCAGCAGCGTCATTCCGTGTATCAAACTCGCGTACTGTGCCTTACCTAGCGCGGTAAACATGGCAAAACCCCCCTCTTGATCTGTTCTCGGAGATCCATGACCATGAGGGATGCTAACGTCCAGCAGTGAACCTACAACATTATCCTACAACAACTAAATAAGATCTTGCCCTCATGTTAATCAAAGGGAATGTTCACGTACTTATTTTAGTTGGTGGAGGCACCGACTGTTTCGATGCTTATCGAAAGCCTTCTTCAGGGTGAATTCGGTTCGCGACCCGCCACCTCCGCGTACCGTCGTGATAATATAGTAAGAAAGCTCTTACCCCCTGCACCGCGGCAGCATCAGCGGCTAATCTCGCGCACAGGGCGCCCACGCCATTGGCCGGGTGGTCGAACCAGCCGATCTCTTGCGCTAGCATGTGCTTGAAAGTGGCAACCCTGACAAACAACACCATAAAACAAGTTTAAATAATGATACGTTTCATGGGTAAGTTCTAGATGGTCCCGAAGATTGTAACCAATTGAGCCCAATAAAAAATAAATAAATAAATAATGCTGGACAAATCACACAGCATCATCTAGCCCCAAGCTAAGCAGAGCTTGTTGATTAATGGGCGGTTGTTTTTGTCCATAGTTGTTGGGGCTCGCGATAAGTGGAAAGAGGGAAAGGATGCCTTCGCTCAGCATCGGGAAACATTAGGATTATAAATAAATAAAGTTATAGTGCCGTGGGGTGCCGGCAGTAGAATGTTACCCCTCCTCTCATGCCCATGGATGCAGTAAGAGTCTGCTAAGGGATACCTCCGGAAGATGAGCAGCAGCGTCTTTCCGTGTATCAACATCCCGTACTGCGCTCGCCAACCCGCCTGCCAAGCGTGGTGAGTATGGCAACAACCCCTCATGATCACATGGAGATCTATGAGGGAGGCCTACGTCCAGCAGTGGATATCCTACGGCTGAGATGATGAGATGATGAAAGTTATAGATTGTTATGTGCAGCAAAAGATTCAGATCACTATTGAGCTCGATCGGAAATGAGGGGCAGTATTTTAAAAATCACCCTAACATCGAAATATCACGTAACCAAAATATTCATTAGAAAAATTCTGTATAAATATAACACAAGTCACGCAACACTAACACAAGTAACAAGGTTCAAATGATTACCTGAGTCTTTTGGTAAGTCGTACGCCAGTGAGATTGAAAATGAAGATCTGGAAGAATATGCCGAGGCCGGTAAGGAGACCGACCAGCATAAAGAACACGGCGATCATGTTCGTCTCGCCCCGTACCCAGGCCTCGTCGTGACTTTCTAGAAGCTGCAGCAGGAAACACACGCTTATAACATACAAATGAGGTATCAAAATGTTGATAATTTTTTTATAGGTTCTGTAGCACCGTTTAGCGCCATCTAGACCTTTGGAGATATTCTGCCCATCTTCCGACAAACAGAAGTCAGTAGCAGTGAGGAGTGAAAAAGGTGGCTTGTTAGTAGTAACTATAGAACTAAAAAAACACTCAAAAGTTCATGTCCATCTGATGATGGAATCCATGAGGAATCGAGGGAACTCCTTAAGTATAGCATTTTTGGTATTTTCAGCAACAAGTTAAGCATTCGGACATTTAGGACGTAATGATTTGTTGATGCGAAACTGATGAAGAAATATCACAGGCGGCCATCGATCGATAGATACTCTTCAAAATTTCACGAGCGGCAATATTGAAAGATTCTCATAATTGATAATGGTGTTTTACTGATTTCCTCTAGCTAAAACAATCGCCTTACTAAAGGGTGTGAGGACGGTATAGATGCTAAGCAAGCTAAATATCCATCTAGCAATGTCCTGCAGCATCCATTTTGTCCCGTATGCATAGCATGAACACCAGTTGGTGACACTGTAGAGGTAGAAATCACCAATAATAGATGTGAAAGCCCAATTAACTTATACTTACACCATACGTTTCACCAAACAGCACAGCGAACATAGGGAAGGAAGACCCGACAGCCACGGCAGCCAGCACCCCAAACAGCATAAGATTCTTCTCTGGTTTGCACAGCTTCATGATCTCCCACGAGGTCGGCAGCACCTCTTCTACAACCTTCTCCTGTTCTATGCTGTCCTCTGAGCATTCCGAGACGCCGCTGTGATTGGATTGGATTGATTCTATAGACACCATCTTCTCTAGCTTCGCTTTCCTAAATCTTGCATCTGCAACCAATACATGGTTAGTTAGGGAGATCATTAAACCAACAACAAGTGGTAGTAACCCTGCAGAGCGATCAACTCTACGTGGGCCGCCCATCACATCGCCTTTCGTGACCTTCGCAAGGTTCAAATACAACTCAGGGGACACAGCGTCATAAGTTGCGCCAAGTGAAATAAATTGTTCATTCTCAAATCTTAAGGACGTTAAATAGCATTGTCTCACGTTAGTTTCTATTATAGACAAGACCACAGCTGCTGATTGCTCTGTATTATCAATAAAAGGGGACATTGTGATGTTGGACTGACCCTAAACTTTTTATAGTGCATGGAATTAGTTCAATAAGATACATTTGGGATTAGAACTAAGACTTTTTATCAATGTGATTATGTTGTGACTAACCCTAAACTTCGCATCCTGATAAAAAGCGAATAGAATGATGCTGGAAACCCTAATTTTGAATGGCGATAACTGATAACGTTACTAAGAGGATAGTATAATAAATAAATAATAAATAATGCTGGACAATCACACAGCATCATCTAGCCCCAAGCTAAGCAGAGCTTGTGTTATGGGTACTAGATGACTGATATACTTAATACATTATACTACATGGATATATATTTTTATTATATATAGAAAAACACCCAGAACACCCTGAACAAATATCTGCAGATCGTACAGACATTTGTCCCGAGGCGGGAATCGAACCCGCAACCCCTTGCGTCGCAGGCGGACCTTCGCCCGCTGCGCCACAGAGCTCGTCAATAGTGTTCAAAGACTTACGTTTCAGGGTAGTGGTTGCGTCCGGCACTATTGTCGGTTCGTTTTCGAGCACGAGATGGTAGTAGTGCCCCTGCAGCGCCATCAACTCCTCGTGGGTGCCTTCCTCCATCACCTCGCCTTTGTCGATGAAGATGATGCGAGTCGCGTTCAGAACTGTAGCGAGTCTGCAAAGGTTTTTAATTAGTTTGTGTAAAAGTACGTCTACTCACTTGCTTTATGGGACTCTATCTAGCTTTAAATCATATTTTGTAATATCTAGTAAAAAATAAAAAATATATATGGTTTGATTTTTTTAAATCCTTTTTAGGCCCACTGCTAGGCAAAGGTCTTCCCGAAAGTGCTCGAACCGTTCCGATACCTTGCAGTCTCTCGCCATTGTCTGACGAAGGTGACGAGATCGTCCCGTCTCACGAGGGTCAAAAGTATAATGTGGGAACAACTGTATAGGTCTACGCCGTGGGATTTCGGCAGTAAAATGTCGCCCCTCTTGCCCGTGAATGCAGTAAAAATCTGCCAATGGATACCTCCGGAAGAAGTGTATCCCTTAATGCGCTCGCCAACCCGCCTGCCAAGCGTGGTGAGTATGGCAACAACCCCCTCATGATCACTTGGAGATCCAAGATGGAGGTTTTGATTTGATGATGAAAATATAGGTCTGACTCGATGCCGATGCCTCTCTTTCTGTGCATGTTTAGATATAGTTAAATAAGTATAAATGTAGGTTTCCGGGGATTCCTTCTTTCTGGCGGCAGCTGGGTACAAATCTGGGTACAAGCTGGGTCTATCAGATTTCCGATGTTAGGGACTATGAGCTGAGGCACCTGTGGCTGACCATAACAGTGGTGCGACCTTGAGCAGCGTCGTCCAACGCGCGCTGCACCTTCGCCTCGCTGGCGGAATCAAGTGCGGAAGTCGCCTCGTCCAGCAGTAGGATTTTGGGCTTTCTGACCAGCGCCCTAGCGATGGCTATCCTTTGCTTCTGCCCGCCGGACAGCTGGGCACCTCTCTCGCCTATCATTGTGTCGTAGCCCTGGAAGCAGTGTTTTATTGGTGTTACGTAATTTGTTTATTTTCGAAGTAACCTCTACCTATTACAACTGTAGATATACCTACCGCGGTAATCAAGTTCATGAAGCATGTGACCAACGCTGCATGGCATTTCGCCCGACACCCTAAGACGTAGAGTTGTAAGATCTTATGTATAACCGAAATTTAATCAAAAGTTATCTCAATCACCAATTTATCACAAGCTCATACGTACTTTGAGGCCTATTTATAGACCCTCGACAAAAAAAATACTGGACACTACACACAACACTCCCAAACAAAGCAAAGCTTGTATGACCTCTATGAAAACCAGATGGTTGATGAATACTTACATACATTTTTTGTAAATACATAGTTATCATACATAGAACAATACCCAGACAAATATCTGCAGAACAATTACAATCATTAGTCCTGTGGCGGGAATCGAACCTTTACTAACTTGGTAATTAAAATAATTTGTCCTGGACAGTGCATTGCACACAGTAACTTCTAGCATAAAAGTATGGCCTTGTATGTATGGGGTATGGGTATTCATAAAAAATCGGCCAAGAACGAGTCGGACTTGCGCACGAGGGGTTCCGCACCATTATTCGGCAAAACAACTTAAAATATTCTGTGAATATTATATTCCAAGCCTCTACCTGTTGCCATTAATAATATCGAGCAAAAAACGGCAAAAAAATCACATACAAGAACACACAGAACAGGATAAAAAAAAATACAATTCTAGGTATTTGAAACATATTTACAATTCAACATTTTCCGAATATAACTAACACGCTTTAGCAAGAGAGATTAACGTGCCAGCAAGGATATCAATATCTGGTTATTGTTTGACAAGAGCATTTAGGTGGTTGTGTTGTATGGGAGCCCACCTTAAATATTAATTTTATTCTGTTTTTAGTATTTTTTGTTATAGCGGCAACAGAAATACATCATCTGTAAATTGAACAGTGTAGCTATCACGGTTTATGAGATACAGCCTGGTGACAGACAGACAGACAGCGGAGTCTTATCAATCAATCAATCATTTCATCATTTCAGCCATAAAACGTCCACTAATGAACAAAGGCCTCCCTCATGGATCTCCATGAGGGGTAGTTGCCATACTCACCACGCCTGGCAGGCGGGTTGGCGAGCGCAGTATGGGATGTTGATATATGGAAAGACGCTGCTGCCCATCTTTCGGAGGTATCCCTTAGCAGGCTCTTACTGCATCCACGGGCATGAGAGGAGGGGCAACATTCTACTGCCGGCGCCCCACGGCTAATCAATCATTTATTTGCGAGAATACATGTACATAAAAAAAAAGATCTTAAAGCTAGGATAGTTACAGTATTCTTAGTATAATCCTACTTAGTAATAGGATCCCGTTTTTACCCTTTAGGTACAAAACCCTAAAAAGGTAATAAATTTGTTTACGACCGCTGTCAATAAATGTTATTGAACTGGTTTCAAAGGTAGTCAAATGGTCTTTTCAATACCACTTTCGATGTTTTTCGAAGTTTGGTGTGGTTTGTTGTATATGAATATATTACGTATGTCAGTGGTGTCACATGGTAGCACAGTGTATTATATTATCTGTGGCAGCACTCACATCAGGCAACTTCCTGATGAAGTCGTGGCAGTAGGCCTGCTTAGCGGCCACTACCAGCTCGTCGTCCGTACACTCCGGGTTACTCATTCTACAAAAACAAAACAAAACAAATCAGACTATAAAAAATAGCCACAACTGATAGAGTATGATGGCAGGGTATATAAATAAATATTCTATTCAGTCCGTCAGTTAGATAATACAAAAATAACAGACACGTATACTTTGCTTTTTCAAATTAATGAAACAATACCTAATATATTTATGTATGTTTTTATATTTTAAAATCATATAATTCTATATATATACATACATATACATATGTATATGGGATTTTACACGCACACACAAATGAGCACTTATAAAATCAATTACCTATAATTATGTTTTTGCATAGAAATGTTACAACGTTTGTTTTGTAGGATTATTATTTTGTTTTTGTAAACTTCACCGTTAAAGCTCGTTGTTTTCATGTGTCATCGTGAGGAAACCGGCGGCTTAGTTAGCTTCAGACCGTATTGACCTGTTCTTTCCTCTGAATAATAGCTGAATAAGCTGAGAGGATGGTATAGGTGCTGGGCAAGCCTAATCCATCTTCTAATGTCTGCCAATGTCCCAGGCACTGCAGCGTCCCGTACAGCATGATTACCAGTTGCTGACGCTGTATAAATAAGGCCTTACTTTTTTTTTGTAAATTAAAGAGAAACTTATTATTGACCAGCGTGTGACTTCACGCGACATTTCGATATAATTTATCACGTTTAATTTTGGATCTATTTATTTAGTAAAAGCACAGATTACAGAAACTAACAGATACATCACTTCAATACAAAAGCGAAAATACCTACGCTATAATAGCCTACAAAATTGTATTAATAATACCAGCAGTTCACAGAGCGAAAGAGTGTACCCGCCTCACTTACTTGCAAGTAATCTGTGACGCGGCATCGAATGAGTCGCTAGGGTTGCTTCTACGATAATTTTTATAATAAAACGAATGTGGTGAAAAAAACAGTTATTTTTACAACCTCCTCTTTTTTTAAGTCGGTTAAGAAAAGCAGCGACCTTTGTATAGGGAGGTAAGGACCTACCTACTCTCCGTACGCAGTATAGTAATAGGTGTACTATGGTAGTAGTTATATTCTTTGACATAACGAACTAGGACATAACACCACACTTTATCTATAACCTAGGTATTCAAATACTTCGCCAGCATAGATTTGAATCTTTGTTCTCCGGTGGGTACCTACTACTTTTTGGCTTGATTTTAGGACTGTTGTTTTTAAAGCCACAGTTTTACAGGCATATTTTGTGTGTGATAGGTAGCTATTTTTTATACAACCAATACTGTTTTAATAGCTGAACTCCTTTATTTACGAATATTTACATAGTACCTTCCTACGTTCTGACCATTTTTAGAGGAAAGAGAAAAAATGATTCTAAAAACTTAAGATTTAAAATATCTTTGATAATAAAGAAAAAAATGACAATTTTTCATTCGTTTTTCTACTTTGGCATCCATCCACTGCACAATAGTTACGCGGTCTCGGCATCTACAGAAACGTTTTAACATTTAACGTGCGTGCGCTCAAGCGGGCGTGTGGCAGCCTTAACTACTGGCGTATCGCGGACTCCTCGCAAAGCGGTAGGCATTTAACGCGTGCCCTTGAGCGAGTGACGGACGCCTGGTAAAAGTACACATATATCAAAAGTATTAAAAAGTCATTAATAACACATTTAAAATCAGGGTATTCAATCTGATACAATTGACAATTGAGGTGTACATAGCTTGTTCCATTTGTGAGTTAGAAAAAAAAATTATACAAGGAAGAATAAAATTACAAAAACACAAGATAACTTAAAATTAATTAATATTTTAAATATTATATATATTATATATATAGTATAATTAATAATTTAAATCTAAAGTAAAGTAAAAAAACAATACAAGTATAGGCGGATAAAACTATGCTAAAAAATATGTAGTTATAACCATCAATTTCTGTTCATAGAGGAACCAAAATGGCTCTGTAAGAGGTTCTTGTATGAGTGCATTTTACTTTTTTTATATCCAATTGTTAATACAATGGATCACGTTATAAAAGAAAAACTACGTGTCCAATAGACTTTGTTAATGACGGACTTGCAATTAAAATTTGGGTTTTTCACCAACTCGGCACGAGAGACTGACCACACATGTGTTCAGTTGGTGAAACTTTAAATTAGTACAAATTATTCTTTCGTCATTTGGACACGCCAAGGTTTCTATGTAGTCCACATAGTGAAATTTAAAATAAATTAACTTTATTAGTCGTCTCCGCCGTGGGGTGCCGGCAGTAGAATGGTACCCCTCTTCTCATGCCCATGGATGCAGTAAGAGCCTGCTGAGGGATACCTCCGGAAGATGGGCAGCATCCGTGTATCAACATCCCATACTGCGCTCACCAACCCGCCTGCCAAGCGTGGTGAGTATAGCAACTACCCCTCATGGAGATCCATGAGGGAGGCCTGTGTTCATCAGTGGACGTTTTATGGCTGAAATGATGATTAGTCATCTAGCGTATTAGAATGGTCTGTCTCCTGGGCTCACCGTATGTTCTGGCGGATGGAGCCGGCGAACAGCACCGGCTCCTGGCCGACCACCGCCAGGTGGCTCCGCAGGTGGCGCACGTTCATCTCCCGCAGATCATGTCCTGAATTACACAATAATACATATTAATAACGCCGTGGGGTGCCGGCAGTAGAATGTTACCCCTCCTTTCAAGCCCGTGGATGCAGTAAGAGCCTGCTAAGGGATACGTCCGGAAGATGGGCAGCAGCGTCTTTCCGTGTATCATCAACATCCCGTACTGCGCTCGCCAACCCGCCTGCCAAGCGTGGTGAGTATGGCAACTACCCCTCATGGACGTCCATGAGGGAGGCCTGTGTTCAGTAGTGGACATTACGGCCGAAATGACTAGAACACTTTAAACCGAAAACTCAATTAATTCCTATTAATATGTTTTGTTAAACGCAAAAAAAACATACATCAACTTCTAACAACATGTCTACAGTAAACTAGAGAGCCCTACATAGCACGTGGCCTAATTTATTAAAGATAGTTATTTGAAAGTAAGAGTGAAAATCAGAGGGCTCTAACCTGACGCACAAACGGACCCTGCATCAGGGTCATACATCCTCTGTAACAGCTGGAGGACCGTCGACTTGCCGCAGCCGCTGGAGCCGACCAGGGCTACGGTCTCGTTCTTCTTGATCTTGAGGCATATACCGTTTAGCACCTGGAAAGAAGATTTTTAAGTTATCATTCCTGTTATCATCCATAGCCCGACTTTACCAACTGCTGGGTATAGGCCTCCACTTTTTGTGTCACTCCTCACAGTCCTGTGCTAGCGTCTGGCACTGGTTATATCTTCTGCATATCTTGCAGCTAGACGGCCTACCTTCCTGTTCTCATTCTTAAACGACATTCAGTTAACGCCTTACCCACCTGTCGTCATGTCTCCGTCCTATATTTACTTTAAGTAAAGCTTTATGTAAGTACTTTAATTTTACCAGAACACAACTCTCTGTGAAAGATGGGAGTCGATTTTATATCGTATACTTCACCAAGCACTTCGCTTTATCTCGCAGAATCCGACTCCACAGATTGCTGGCTAAGACGAGCTTGTGTTATCAACACACATCATCACATCATCACGCAAAAGACAATGTCATGATCTCAGATTTAAATGATCATGTTGCATGGGCAGGACACATTGCCAGAATGGACGCATCTCGCTGGACCAGGCGTGTGTTAGATTGGAGACCCAGAGCGGACACCCGAGGACGCGGCAGACCACCAAACCGTTGGGTAGACGACGTCAGACGACACGGAGGACACGACTGGATAAGACGGGCACAAGATCGCCAGGAATGGAGAAAACGGGAAGAGGCCTATGTCCAAGAATGGATTACAAAACGGCCCCAATGATGATGATGATGTTGATGTTGTCCGTTACCTGAACATCACTCCTCGCAGGATATCTGAAGTAGACATTCTTCAACTCAATGTCCCCATCCAGGGGCGGTTTCGTGCCGTCTTTGGACAGGCTGTCTATGTCCGGCTTCCTATCTATGACTGCGTAGATAGCGCCGCCGGAGGCGCGAGCGTTGTTGATGGCTTCCATGTGCGGGGCGGTCAGGCCGACGTTCTGTGCCCCCTGGAGCACACTGAAGAATACCTACAACGGAATCATTCCAGGTTATAATTATGTCAGCGGTCGATCGTATAATGCGGCAGATCGTGTTGCCATTAAATTTACTAGAAGGCACGTTTAAAGGGTATGAAAATGAGAATTATATTCTTCGTTCGTGACAACCGTTGAAAAAGTAAGGAACAGACTTTTGACCAGCAGTTTTTTACGGGTCTGCCAAAGAACCGATAACGAATGATGTTAGTTCTAGGGTCAGGACCGAGGCTTGGTGAACCTAGTGAAGCACATTTACTAGCTGGGTGGAGTGACCATTTGAGGACGGCCGCTGGAATACACTGGATGCGGCAAGCCAGGATAAAAACACGAAAATTTAAGGATGTCCAGCAGTAAATGATGTTTTGGGGAACTTACTATCATCAGAACAGCCGGCGTATACACCGGCTTCTCTTCATGCCGACTGTCTAGGATGAGCCCCACTCCATACCAAAAGGCGAGCGCGTACGTCGCGTATATGATGAGCCACATGATCCCGCTGCCGATTCCGGAGAATACACCTTTTCTGATGCCCATCTTCTGAGCTGGCTCTAGGCGAAGTTTATACCTGAGAGCAATATCAACGATTTTAGAGTAGATCCTACTGATATTATAAATCGAAAGTATGGATGGATGCCGGCAACCGGCAAAAAACTTCCGTGCAGATCAAGCTGAATCTTTGTAAATATATACCTGGATAAACACAAAGGCTTTTCATCAGGGTGTTTGAGAGCGTCGGGTTGTCGACGATAGTAGAAGCTAGTATTATCATCCACAGTACGGTTCTACCCACTACTGGGCTGCCTAAGTTCGTTCCACTCATCTCAGTTCTGAACGATTAAAGCTCTACGTTGTGCCCCATACTGCCCATACGTTCAATTCGTAACGGGTTACTGTTGTCATGTCATACACATTTCGGTACCTTTCTATCTCCTTTTCTTCCCCTCCAAAAGCTACTACTGTTCTTATCGAGCTCAGCACCTCCTCAGCAACCACTCCCGCTATGCTGTACGCGCTCAACTCTTGAGTAGTCAGTGACGATTGTACCTGAAAGATGCATAAAAGTAAGCCAAATTAAGTCAATGCTATTTTATATACGCATATGATAACACGCGCTTTATCTATTATTGTAGTAGTAGAACTTTTTGTGAAAGGTTCATCCGGGGAAGTACTACCACCATACCTATTTCTGCCGCCAAGCAGTAATGTCTGCATTGCTGTGTTCCGATTTGAAGGGCAAGGGGGCCGGCGAAATTACGGGCACATGAGACCTTACAACTCTGTCTCAGGGTGACGGGCGCTATGCAATGCAGCGTTGGTCACGTGCTTAGTGAACGTGATCACCGCGGCATTGCAATTGTTATAGGTAGAGGCCACAGAACAGATAAAGAGGTTAGAAAGGAAATAGTACCTGATTTGTATTAGAACGCGTGTCGCCGCATGTCTCCCACTCTGCCTCTCTACTACAAGCAAGAGATCAATACGTACGCGCATTACGCACACAAATAAACCACATGCACTAAGATCGCGTGTTTGCTATTGGTTGTCAAACTAACGCAAATACTGCTCTGGACGTGCACTCACACACGTGTAATAGCAATGTATTTCTCTTATAATGTTACGGCGACCAAAAGGTCGATTAATCATATCGATAAAATTACTGTAATTCTGTTAATTAAAGTTTTGCAATTTTTTAAGTTGCGGGTACGATACGAATTATGTGGACTTCCTAATGAGCCGTTTTCAGTAACAAAACAAAAAGAGTTTTCTACTAAACCTAACAGATGGAGTTGGCAAGCGGAGTAAGAAAGTTTGTGATTAATCCTGTCATTGTCAAATTGTGCCTACCAGTAAAAGAAAATTAACGCCATCTATAAGGTTCGAGGTAACTATTTTTGAAGTTTTTACTTTTTAATGAAAACGCCTCATTACATACAAATAAAATTAAATCAAAGTCAAATTTAAGGGGCAACATCCGATACTGCCGCGAAATTTAAATTTTCTTTCGTTTTAAGTTAGTTGCAGCTCTGTTTTACTTCATAATAATAGAAAGAAAGAAAAAAAGCATTTTGAATAACATAAAACGTAAAACAAAGCTACAATTTGCAAAAAAAACTAAAAAGAAATTTAAAATGCGAATGCTAAGTCGAATAACATAGTAGGTATAATCTAAATAATTTATTTTGAATTACTCTGTGAAAAATGTATTTATTAGTAACCCACACTATACCATAATACATATACAATTACATAAACATTATACAATAAAAACAAAGTTATTTTAATTGTAATATTACTGCAAATAATCATTCGTATACACATACTGAATATCGACATTGTTTACAATTAGGTACAACACTATCGACGCGCTCAGATTTCCCGGAATTAAAGCTTTGGCTCGACGCACGCGATGTTCGCATTGAACGCAATACATTGCGTGATCGCTCACGTCGTACAAGATCGTACCCATGTATTGCGAGCAATGTATAATTTTGCATCTGAATGCGATTTTATCGTTTTTGTCTACAAACATCATAATACTTTTTCAATAATTACAAATATCATTCGTATTTTAAGGTTTTTGGACTTACCGGTGATAAGAAATTCCTCCTCGGGCCACATTACACTCCTGACTTCTTTTCCGACACGTTATAATAGCGCAAGACGGCATAATTCTTTTTTTCCGCCGAGTTTCGAACGCTGTCACAACAAGAGCGCGATTGTTGACCGGTGATTCAAATTTCGGCTGACTTTTGCGCGTCTGCTCAAAAGTGCGGCGCGCCTGCCCCGCCCACAAGGCCCTTCTAACCTCTTTATCTGTTCTGTGGTAGAGGCTACCGCTTAACATCAGGTGGGCCTTCGGCTTGTCTCGTCATTTAGTAATTTAAAAAACAAAAAATAATCGTTAGGAAAATATCATGACGAAACCCGCGGCTAGGTCAGCTTCATACGTAGTGACCTGTGTTTTCCTCTGACGAATGTATAGCCAACTAGCCAACTGAGCTTAGAGGATTATAGGTGCTGCTGGGCAAGCCTTATACTTAACAATTTCCCAAGCCACTGGTATGCTGCTGTACGAGAGTACCTAAAGGAAAATACCAGTTGCTGACGCTGTATAAATCATCAACCATCATATAAGGCATGATGATTCATCAGATGATATAGTTGTAGCTGCCTGTAATTGGGAGAACACTAGCTCATGATTTTTATTGCTTTTACTTTTGTAATTTTTTCTTTGTGTATCTTCTGTTGGTGGCTCAAATAAATAAATAAATAAATCAGTGATGAGATGAATCATCGTAACAAACCTAAACTGTCATAATATGAGTATTTTCAACATCGTCCCAGCCCAGCCCTATCCGTGTCACTTGGCATTATATATGTATAAGTTATATATAAGTCACAGCGATCAATCTAAGTTCTACAGTTCAACAGTTTGGCATATGTCGCAGCGGTCAAGCTTTTTTTATGTTTTAATAACTATATTAAAAAAATACAAATATAAAATGAAGGTTCAGTCACCTTAGCAACTATAGCGGTAGTGGCTATAATGATCGGCGTGCAAGACAGGATGACCAGCGTGAGTTCCCAGCCGTACACAAAGGAGATGATGACGGCCGTCACGAACGACATCACCAGGTACACCAGCATCGGCACCTTCTCGCCGATGCCTTCGCGGAGCTTCTCCACGTCACTGGGAAACACAACTATGCTGTCTGTTAACTGGAGCGGAGCAGTGGCCGGTGAGGGGAACGGTGGAGTTGAACAATGAGATCGCAAAAAATAAACTTAGAATCGGAGTTTTTATGCAATTCCTTTGGTCAGCTTCACTCTTCCACTGGTGCGTAGCGAAGAGTGGAAGCGTGGAATCGACCAGACTAGAAATTAGGAACGTAAAACAGCATTCCCAAAATAATTTTTATTGCCTATATATTTTTTTTTAATTTGGTATTACGGATTTTAGGACCCTTGTCACACAATGTCACAGTTCGTCGAACCTCTACCTAAACATCCCAACAACTTATCCAAATAAAATAATTTTTCATACACAGAAATCCCTCACTAGTACTCGTAACTTACTCTGAAACTTTGGTGGCGAAATTCATCGTCGTGTTCATGTCATACCAAGAGATGTCTTGGCGTAGCACTGCTTGCAGAAACTTCGTCTTTATTCTATCCGTCTGAAAATATTTAAAATATACAGTCGTTAATTCACCTTCATCATCATCATCATAGGTGTAGGACGGCTGTCCGCGTCCACTGCTGGACAAGGGATTCCCTCATGGATCTCCAAGACCATGAAGGGGTTGTTGCCGTACGCGCCACGATTAGCAGGCGAGTTGGCGAGCGCAGTACAGGATGTTGATACAAGGTAAGATGCTGCTGCTACTTCTAAAAAAACTGCATTTAAATCGGTCTACTCGTTCAAGAGCTACAGACAGACACAAAAACACACAAATAACTGTCAAATTATAGCATCCCTTTTTTCAGGGGGCTAAAAAACAGGGAATGTTTAGTGCTTTCCAACAGCACAAAACAGGATGTTGATAAAAGGTAAGATGCTGCTGCTATTTATAAAAGAAACTGCATTTAAATCGGTCTACTCGTTCAAGAGCTACATGCAGACACACAAACACACAAATAACTGTCAAATTATAGCATCCCTTTTTTTCAGGGGGTTAAAAAACAGGGAATGTCTTGTGCTTTCCAACAGCACCAAAACGCTAAGTGACTGACCGATTTAAGAGCAGCGTAGTTGAAGAGGTCTACACTGATGACGCCCACTATGAACTGTATTACGGAGAACACAGTGCAGCCGATCCCGAACGCTTGCGAATCCTCAATTAGGGCCCTTTGGTTCTCTTCGCGGGTTGCATTCGTCCTACGAATAAACAATAAGATAAAGATAAATGTTTATTTAAAAGTAGGTTACAAATTAAACTTATGAACTAAGAGACGATACTGATCACATGTAAGAGTAACATCAAAAAAATTCTTTAACTGACATGATTTATGGCATAATAGTGGAACTAAAAGTACTAAAACCCCGACGGGCATCTCGACTATACGCGGTTTTTGCGACCTTGACTGAAAACCAGCGCTTCCAAGCATTCCTTATGTGTGGGAGCATAATGCTGAGTCAGGCCCCTTTGGACTCACACAACTTTGTGAACTGGTTTGTTCATTAGGTCCCTTCTTGAAATAGTATTCATACTGCTTTGACCCGCTGTGTGAGCTGCTTACCATCTATTTGTCACTACCTATGTATGTATGTCGCAGAATATATAACTGGGTAGGTACTCCTAGACTAAAATTAGAAATAAGTCAGTGTTTTTACTATAGTAGTTATTTTTAAGTTTACTGTGTGTGTCCAATAAATGTATTTCTTCTTCTTCTTCTACCTCTTATAGTTAGAATCATCGGTGTGAAGGTGCCACTCATCAAAGTGCGGTTCTGAATTTTCTGTAGAGGCTGATAAATTCGTCGACGTAAACTGGCTCTAACTAAAGTCAAGATGGTTCTCACAGTGTCCTGCCGCCGCCAAACATGTCTGTAGGTGTCGGTTTAGAGGTCCCGCTCGTCAGTCCGGTGGATCCGCAGCGCCGTGAACTCCCCGTGAGTCGTCATCGATGACGCTCACTGAGGACCACTTCTGTTTGCGCAAGACTCTAGGCGATCTAGAATTCGGTTCTACTGTGGTTCTACTAAATGCATCCTGTCTTCTAAAGTGTGCATGACAGTGAGGGTCGGGGTGGAAATGTCCCTAATCACAGTGCGGTCTTGCTGTAGATGCTGATAACTTCGATGATGTAAACTGTAGATGGAAGGCTCTACTTACAGTATCCTGCCACCTCCGAACATGGCTATGGTGAGGGTCGGCGTGGAAGTCCCACTTGACACAGTGCGGTCGATCAGCAGCGCCGTGAACTCCCCGTAGATGATGACTCCGATAGGCACGAAGAGGCCGTTTATACTGGCCATTAGCACGCCTATAACAAGGAGTAGTATCTCCCATGCTTTCGCGTATCTGTACTAGAAATGGAAGATAGATTATTATTATTTACTATATATATTATGGTCCAGTATTTAAGATTAGAATTGAGTTCGTCTCTCAATCGATGTCTTGGTATGCGTCGTTTCCTAGGCAGTCGGTAACAATACCAACAATTTATCTGTGTTCATACATGTGGTATCACGGGTAGCGTCAGCAGCCAACCCACTTTATCACAGTCTGCTTTTATATCCCATTGCAGGGCTATGACCCATTCTTCTTGCCACACTCTTCTAGCTCGAGTTATGATGGTCCAGTATTTAAAAGTCTGTCGGGAGGTCGTTTCCAAGGCATGTATATTGCTAGACATGTATAGTATACCTACAATTAAATTAGGGTTCCTGCATACGTGTGATAGGAAGGCTAGCACCACCAGTCCATACGTGTTATCACAGGAACGATACAGACTCAGGTTCTATTTTTTGAAAATGTTTTAGAGCGAGCCGAGTGAACTTTTCACTTGTGTCGTCGATTTCAATAATATCTACAATACAATTCGAATGATGGATATTATACAATACGAACGTCGTAGATATTTTTTAAATCGTCGAATGGAATAAGCTATTAATAAAAAAGCGCAGCCCCTTACGTTACGACATAAAATTAAAGATATATATTATAAATTATATGCCGTGGGGTGCCGGCAGTAGAATGTTACCCCTCCTCTCATGCCCGTAGATGCAGTAAGAGCCTGCTAAGGGATTCCTCCGGAAGATGGGCAGCAGCGTCTTTCCGTGTCTCAACATCCCGTACTGCGCTCGCCAACCCGCCTGCCAAGCGTGGTGAGTATGGCAACTACCCCTCATGGAGATCCATGAGGGAGGCCTGTTCAGTAGTGGACTTTTTACGGCTAGAATGATGATTATAAATTATAACGCTTAAACCAAAATAATACTTACTAACTTAAACCAAGAAAGCGGTTCTCCAAATTGGTCTTCTTTATCGCTGAAAGAGTAAATGAAAAAAACTAAAAATAAATTTCAAATAAAAGTGATAAAATGTGGATTTTAATAATGTAGGAATAATGGAATAATGTTTTCTAGAAAAGCGCCACAGAAATCACCATGTGAAAATAATTGCGTAAACAAATGCAAAATTTTTGTAAATAAAGCCCCTAGAACTATAGGGCGAAGGCCTTCTTTTATTCGACCTCTAAGCTATTAGCTAAGTAGTCATGATGACCGGGTATTAAAATAAAAATTATATTAGTCCGTCATAGATAATACAAAAATAATAGACACGTATTTTTATTTTCAAATTAATTAATACTAAGTTATAGCGCATTGAAAGTGGTGGGGGCTCGTGACGTCATAACAAGCAATAAACTGTACCTAGACGTGACGTCCGCGACATTTCGGTTTAATGTATTTCCGTTATTTTAATGTCACGTAGGAATATTTATTTATGTACCAATTTTCTATTGCGGGTATGTTTTTTTCTGTATTTTTAAGGTGTGCAATAAAGTATTTTGTATTACATTACTTAAAAAAAATACGTGTTCAATAATTTTTACGTTTATCTACATGACGGACAAAAATTTAAAATTTAGACATCTAGCCTAAAATAGCATAATAAATTCCTGTGTCGACGTATAAAATGTACCTATTGTGATCGCGAACGTTTAGGTAAGTTAGTGTCACATGCCATTACACCGGCATAGGTACCTGGTCTCGTTATATGCTTTCTCAGCTAAATAAGCGGACTGAGCGGCTAGTGTGCTGATAGTAAGCGAGTTTGAGCGGAATCCGAAGTTATACGCGGGCCGATGGTGGTCGCTGAGTCGTCGTTGCAATGACGCTCTACTGATACTCTTTCTTCTCTCTATCGAATCATCGCGTTTCATTCTCGGGTCAACCGGTCTGAAATAAATAATTAAAATAATCTAAAGTTTAATATCATCAATCGCCTTTTGACATCTATAAAAGATGATTTAAGCAGCGTCTGTTTGTGAGGATCGGCATTTACGGACATGGCTAGTAAGGCCGATGCGGGAGAGACAGCGGCGGCCACAAAACTGACAGACAAATTCTGTGCCTGGTGACGTTAAAGGAAGTGCAGCCCCTTGGTGGCGTAAGTCACGCTTTTGGGACAAAAGGTTGAACCAAGTGCTGTCATGTACGACAACCCCTTCCGATAAAGTTTTCCTCCAACTGTCACGGTCGTCTGAAGAATTTTACCAGTTTTAAGGATCTATATTAAAAGAGCGCACTCCCAGCGCATTGCCGCCGCGGCCGGAGTGCGCTATACTCTGTCTGTTTACGTCTGTTTTCTTCCACAGTAAGTAGTTGTCTGTTTCCTAAAATAAAGCCGTTTTATTATAATAAAAATAAAGTAGTTATAAAGGTATGTAAGGATAAACTGATCCGACGTACGCAAAGATATGATATTTCAGCGCATGTTGCGTTGCGTAAGTTATGTATGTATCTGATTCATCCGTTTTCAGAAAGTTTAAGAGTAGTAGGGTTGCCAGATGGTCGGGAATCGTGTGATCTCCAGATTTCAGCCAAATATGCCAAGTGACATACCGCACATTGTCACTTTCAAGTATAAAATAATAATCTGAAACCTTGCGGCGCTCGCCCGATGCTCTAGGGGCTGTTCACGTTTGGCCGATTTTTTTGATAACCATCGGTGGTCTTCTTCATCAGTTCCACTTCACCAATTCATTCTTTCTGAATCCAAATGCTTTACCTTGAGCTAAATATGCCGACATCGCTATATGTTTACCTACAACATTTGAGAAGTTCCCTCGACTCCTCATGGATCCCATCACCAGAACTGAGTTTTCAAAAAGTGGGATCTAATTTAAAGTTATCTATATGGCAACTTCCCCTTACGGAGATTCATGAGGGAGGTCTGTGTTCAGTAGTGGACGTTTTACCACAGGTTTTACGGCAGAAATGATGATTATGATGATGATGATAATACGAACCTAAAAAGGTTAAAAAAATAGATAACTTGAGAACTTCCTCCTTTTTTGTAGTCGGTTAAAAATAACACACCACTTCCGGATAACACGTAAACGCAATGAGCGACCTATCATTTCGTATGGAAATAAAACAGCGCGCGGCGGCGCGGTCTCGTTACGGTAAGGGCATATGTAAAGATTTATGCCTTTGCCTATTTGTTATTCCTAGTCAACATTTATACGTGTGCAAAGTTTCAGCCCAATCCATAAGAAAGTTCTTGCCAGAAGAAGTATCAATGATACATCCATACAAACAAACTTTCGGCTTTAAGTATAATATTAGTGAGACGAGATAAAACTTACATCTTTCCATGAATAATAAATGCAGTAAGATGTCAATTTCATTAGAGAAAAGTAAAGATCGTGTACTAGGATCCGTCTGATCGAAATTCATTATTTTAGAGCTTCTATTTCTTATGAAAACGTATGAGGAACGATAATCATGAAACTAAGCGTATGTTTTTCGTTAGCGGTGGAGTTGGTGTTTTGTTTTCAGTTTTATAGTTTAATTTCCAAGTTACTGTTGTGTTTAAAATATTATATATATTTTCAAGTTTTACAATTTTATATCATTGATTAAATTGTCAAATATGTCAGTGTTTGAAAGTTCGACTTAGAGCTTGTCTTGTCTTTTTATTTTATGGCTTTTTGTGTTTGGTTTTACACAATTCCGCCAGTGTCAAGTTATTATTTATAAATTCTTATGTTATTTGGCTGGCCATGTTTGCGGCCATTATTTTCCAACTTAAAGCTAGCTATGTTGGTTTAAAATGTTTATATATTCAGTCAAAAATGTATCGGTAGGCAGTGAATTACATTTTTTGTTTATTTTTTTGCTGTGAGATTGGCACACCTGTCTTCCATTTTGGCGCGGAGTTTGAGTTGCATCTGTTATTTATATTTATTACAGTGCTGTTTTTAGTTAGATCATACCTAGATTTATCTTGTCTAAGACCTAGTGTTATTGCGAATTTCATTACATACCAAAATATCGAACAAAGTGTTTGTCTTAAATTTTGCATCGCCAATGGAATTTCATGTTCAGAAGAAAGTGAAGGAAATAGTGACTGAAAATCACCATTCAAATTTGAAAGAGATAGCCGCTGAACTTTCTGAGTGTCACGAATCGATCCGCACCATTTTAAATAATCACTTGGGTATGAAACATGTTGCTCCTCGGCTAGTCCCAAAAGACCTGAATTTTCTCCAAAAACTCAATAGCTCAATAGCATGCTAGAACGAGTAAATTCCGACCCACATTCAACGTGAGTACGAATGCGTTTCATGACAATTCATGAAACGCAATCTTACTGGTGGAGACGTGGATTTACAAGTTTGACATGCAAACTAGTCAACAAACTTTGGAGTGGCGCCTCTCGACTGAACCGAAACCGAAAAAACCACGCCAAAGTCGATCTAAAGTCAAAGTTGTGTTGACTGTTTTCTTTGACTATCGCGGTGTTGTGCACTCGGAATTCTTGCTGGAACGGTACTTAAATAAAAAATATTATTTGAGCGTTATGCGGCGTTTCAGAGAGCCAATTCGGCGAAAAAGGCCAGATTTGTGGAAAGAAAATTCTTGGATTTTGCATCAAGATGCGCCTTCGTACAATGCCATCATTGTAAACAAATTTTTGACCAAAAACTCGACAAATACTTTCGAGCAACCACTTTATTTACCAGATATGGCTCCTACTGACTTCTTCCTTTTTCCTTAACTCAAATTACCACTTCGTGGCACACGTTTTCATTCGGTACAAGTACCTAATAAAGGAAAATTCGCGACGAGAATTGAATTTAATTCCGGAAAAAGCGTTTAAAAATGTTTTTATGATTGGACTATTCATTGGCGTAAGTGTAGGTATGGTTTCTGAAGGAGCATACTTTGAAGGCGATAAAATAAATTTAGATGAATAACTAATATTTTGTGTGTAGGTAATTGATCTTTTACCGGCACTTTTGGTGAAAGTTTCAAACACGCCATAAATAAGAAGAAGAAAGTAGTTTTTCCGACGGTGGTTCTTAAACATTTAATTAGTTTTATGTATGAAATAATGTAACAACTGTTGGTTAACCTTAATAAATAAATAAATAAATAAACATATTTTATCAAAATCAAAAGTTTACAAGATATGGGGGTGAAAGAGGAGATGAATAATCGAATGTTTCCAAATATACCCGAAATTGGTGGGGCATTCCACGTGAAGTGAACACAAAAAGAAGTCAATGTTTCCGATTTTAGTAATATTTATGTATAATAAACAAAGGTTCTAGACCCATGTCATATTTTTTTCCAGTAGGTACAATGTATAATTAACGGGTTACTGGACATTGAAGTTTCTACTCGGTAGCCGGTATGCTACTTCAAACCCGAGAACCAAGTATTAAACAGTTATAATTAAATAAACAAAGCTGTGAAGTGTATACTTCGATAAATGAGCTTCCTAACTGCATTTTTGGATTTAAAATAAACATTTTTGGAACATAAAAAGTATGTTTAATTATTAAAAGTGGATTTTATCAAAGTTGGACGAGTTTGATTTTTCTATATGTTTCCCTAATATCGAAATTAGTATACAGATAATCTATGCAAAGTATCATTATGGGTCTAGAAGTCGTTTAGCAGCTAGACCAGTTACAATGCCGGAGCGCAGCGGCCGGACAGACAGCCGTGCAGTCGACGCGTCTGCCGCCCGCTAGCGACAGTTCACATAATACGGTATTAAGATACTTTGGCACCTAAATCTTGGTGCGAAAAAAGACTCGCAGAAGAGTTCCATACGTCCCGAAAACAATCGCGAAAAGCAAAGGAACTATTAAAAAATCATGGTATTTTATCGTCACCGCGCGGGTCGTCACTTAACATCGCATGTAGAAGATTTAGTAAAACATTTTATCTAAGGGAAGATAATACTCGGATAAAGCCAGGAAAAAAAGACTAGTAATCGTACATAACCGTATCGTAAGAAACTTGACATAGCAACATTGTATTCATTATTATTTTGTGGAACTTGAAAATAATTACGCTATAAGAAAAGGTTTATTTACATTTTTTACAATTACATACATAATTAGGTATGTCAAAACAGCAGCTTTATTTACAATTTTTTACAACATTTAAAGCGTCACTACGACTGGTGCGTTTTATTTATCATGATATAATATCTGGATTACCCGCTGGGAATCCCTCGTTATAAGGATCAATAACCACTCCAAATGTACTTCCTGATCGTCTTTCTTTACACACATTTTCGTTGTAGGTACAGGCAACAAGTGTTTGTGAGGGGGTAATCTCTGAAAGTACATATATCTGATTTGAGAACAAAAATACAGTTCACTTAAAAAATTTCCTAACATAGTATCATTTGGGCGTGTGTCAAACCAAGCGATAGTCTCTCAAATAGCAACAAAATGAAAATAAACTTAACTCAAGTTGACAAACAATTACTTACTACAAAACAAACCATAATTTAATTTATTCTTTTTATTTTAGGAACAGACATGTGCATTGTACTTATCATGGTCAACATCTTGTTATATTTTATCCATACTAGTTTTTTTAATATAAAATACTTTTGACTTTGACTGTCCAAGTAGCCAGTGTCCTAAGTGCCCCAAAATTATAATTTGCATAACAAAAGAATATACGAATACCATCCGAAGAAGCTGCATTAAGCTGAGATTGCACCTAAGTATTTGGCCACACGCGAGTGGTCACTGAAATGGTTCTGCAGAGTATTCTCTTGTTTAATGTTTATTATTTTACGTCATTTTACTTGTTTGCCTGTAATTTGCCTTGTTTATCTCTGTATATCGTACCATGTGTGTTTGTGTCAAATAAACGTTATATTTTATTTTTTTGCCCAGGGATGCTGGCAGTAGAATGTTGCCCATCCTCTCTTGCCCGTAGATGCAGTAAGAATCTGCCAAGGGACTATAGGATACAGTCGAAAGATGAGCAGCAGAGGTTCCGTGTATCAATATCCCATACTGCACTCGTCAACCCGCCTGCCAAGCGTGGTGAGCATGGCAACAGCTTATGATCCGGGAATGGAAATTCATAAGGGAGGTCTATGTCCAACAGTGGACGTCCTACGACTGGAAAAATAAAAAAAACGGCCTTTCATTTTATTTCAGATTACCAACGGTAAAAGTAATAATTTTGTAGTTTAAGCATTACAACTCATAGAAGCATCGATTAGTAGAAAAGCTGAGCATAGCGTGAAGCGTCGCATTGCGGTAAGCTGGGTGAACCCAACACTACTACTAGTCTCTAGAAGTAACCTACTAGCTTTAAAATGAAGGTTATAGGTATCTATCGGATATAATATTGTCTATAGACTATAGTGACAGCTTTTGCTCAACCTTACCCAACTTTGATTGGTTTAACAATTTAACACACAACCGGTCAATAGCGAGTCGGACACGCGCACCGAGGATTCCGTGCCATATAGGTACATAACTGTCCAATAATAGCATTCCTTTCAAGTCGATAGCATAGGGTACTTGCTAATAACCAGAAACCAAGTCCGCGCATCCATTTTGAAGCACTTTCATTGGAGCCAGAAATGGCTCCAACACAGAGGTTACAACCACAACCTCTGAAAAGTCAATATACATCTTACTAAATTACACAATAGTTTATTTTCGTTCCCCCGTACTTAGATTAAAAGTCCAGTGTCACGACTGAGGAGAATCCAGGTAATTTATTAGTTTAATTTATGGTATTAGGACGCTGTCTGGCGCCCGGAACTTATTATTTAATTTGTAGCGGCGTGATCCAGCTACTTTAATTATTGTAATATTACTTGCTTTCCTAAGGGTATCAGGAGGGTTTTGAATAAAAGATGTTTGCGTAACAAAAATGGCGAATGTAATGAATTTATGAAAATACAATAATCTAGGAACGGAGTGAGGAACAAAAATGAACCAATTAGAGCGCACTATTGAGTGATGACGCCGCGTTCTCATTGGCTGTCCATCGCG
The DNA here is from genome assembly GCA_963082625.1 of Pasiphila rectangulata. Classification (NCBI taxonomy): domain Eukaryota; kingdom Metazoa; phylum Arthropoda; class Insecta; order Lepidoptera; family Geometridae; genus Pasiphila; species Pasiphila rectangulata. The sequence continues at coordinate 9,090,769 of OY720253.1, forward strand.
TGATAGCCGCTCAGCGTGTCGCGTCCATTGGCTTGATTTGCGCGCGAACATGCCCGCGGCCTTGAAAGCAGTAGCTTACAATATTCTTCTTTGTGTCTTCATGTTTTATTCATCATGAATTGATGGGCATATTCTAGTATATGCCCGTCTTAACGTGCCTGTCGATGTCCGTATGTCGGCTACTCTTGAGATGATAGGGTTTTTTCAGGATTTTGCTGCACTCTCAACTTGATGGCATCCAATGCTTCGGTTGTAAAGCCGGGGTTACAATTCAATCCTTTATACCACGCGGGTATTGTTTTTTGATGTGGCAATACATTTTAGAATAGCTCCCGTATAAACGTCTGCCTTTGGTGATAAATAATTTAGAGTAACTGCAATTTTTTTCAGCCCCAAGCTGTACTCCCTGCTTAAGCCTTCTTGTTTTTGCAAAAATCTTTTCACCACGTCATTTTTATTAAAAGAACCCAAAAGTGCTAAATGATCAGGTTCAATGTTTTCCTGTTGTAACTTTTCAACCAAAATGTCCCAGAGATCGGAATTCTTCTTACAGCTCCGAAAATTTATTTTTCAATATGTCTATTTTCTGGTGACGTTGTTCACTGACTTTCTTAACACTTTGTAATTCATTTACCAATTTTGCAATTTTATTTTTATAGATGTCTATCTCGATACGCAGTTCACAATTTTTTTTGTATAAATCATATATCTCCAACTGTGAATCTCTTTTTGATTCAACATCAGGGGTTACTTTTGCTTGTTTATTGTCAGTCAATGGTGTGTTTTCCTGAGAATCCAATAATGACCTCTGAAATATTTTTAAAAATAAATTATTACACCTTAACCACATTCGACATGATAAGTACGTAAAGCCATTTTACACACACACGCCACATTTCATCATCATTATCTGAGCCGTAGGACACTGCTGCGTATAGACCTACATTATGAATTCACTGATTATGACGGATTGTTGCCATGCTCACCACGCTTGGCAGGCGAGCTGGCTAGCGAAAAGACGCTGTTTGATATCTTTGTAAGATGGAATTATTCTTACTGCATCCCCGGGCAAGATAAGAGAGGCAACATTCTACTGTCAACACCCCACGGCACGGTTTAATGTCGATGATATGATGACACGGCATGGTAATATGATGATAAATTCTTCATTAAACTGTCAAAAGATATTTTACCTTCAAGTTCAAATGAGGTGCTTGAAAGTGAGAAATTGACCCACTTGGCCCTGTAATGTTAGTGTTCTCAGGTAAATTTATTGATGGAATGGCATCTTCCGTAAGACGCCGATATTTTAATTTGTTTGTTAGTGTAAATTATTTTTCCCAAAAATGTTTGGAACAAATGTCACTATGATTTTTCGGTATACAATTACTTCTGGATATCCGTTGTAGCCACATATCTCCTATTTTGTAATCTTTAGGGAATCTAAAACAAGGAGCGGTGTCTCAATAATATCGATACTTATAATGATTAATTTTACAGCACTACGATAACCAAAAAAGTTTGGAAAAAACGGAAGAAAAGAGAATAAAATGGTTCAAATGTATCTAGAACTTCGATTTTAGAAGATATACAACAATTTTCCGACCATAGTAATACAATTCATGCAAATTTTACACAAAAACTCACCGATGAAAGTTACCAACTTGTCCGTATTTTCTTTTCGTGATGAATGTGATTTGCAGTCTTTTACTACACACGCCATATTTAGCACATATCGCAAGAGTTTTTAAAGATTCTTATAATTCGCTTTTTTGTAAATTTTCTCACAAAATAAATAGAATTTACCAACAACACACCACAAATTACGAACCAAACAAAACGCGACCATGTTATGTTGATCTTACTTGACATAATCATGATCGTGTCAGACACGTCATTTTAATTTACTAGCTTTATACGTCATAAGTCGACCAAATTTATAACCATTTGACAGTTCATTTACGCCAACCTTGTAAATTACGAAGATACAACTGTATATGCACCTCTTTCTAGCTCCTTTAAAATGTCATAAGTTAAAAGAGTACAGAATGATTGATTTTGGTTGCTATTTTAGCCAGGTTTCTATTACGTTATTATTCTGAGGTTCTAACAGTGCGGAAGTCAGGATGCAATGGCATTAAAATGTCAAGACTGTCAAAATTTACTTCCGCACTGTTAGAACTTCACTGACGAAATGTAGAAAGGCCATACCCAGGCTCCAGGATGAGATGATAATGATGATGATGTCCATTATATCTTCACACTACCGTTCTGCGATACTTTAAGCTTGCAGTGTCTAAAAATCACGTAAAATGAAGTAAAGACCGCATTTTACATATTAGTACCAACTTTTTGTTTGAATAGTCAACTTGATAAACATGACCCTCTAGATTTTGACGTTGTTTAAATATAACTCACTTTAATTTTTCAATAATTAAATGGTTTTTCGTGTTTTTTTCAGAACGGTGCAACTGACGACTACTGTTCTGGACACGACTGGTAAGCAATCAAAGGCTAGAACTTCGCAAACGCCTGCTAAACTCGCCCCTAAAGCTTCTAGGGTGAAAGCTACTCCTAACGCTTTAAAGCCTAAGCGAGTGGCTTTAACTCTAGGAGAACCTAGAGTTAAAGCCACTCCCAAGTTGTCGCCTATAGCTGAAATCACTCCCAAGGTGTCTCCAAGAGCTGTAGCCACTCCCATAGTGTCTCCTAGAGCTAAAGCCACACCCAAAGCTACCCCTAGGTTTGAAAACACTGCTAAAGTCATGCCTAGATCTAAAGCCACTCCTAAAGTCACGCCTAGATCGACAGCTACTCCTACGTCATCTCCAAGGTCGAATAGCACTCCCAGGGTGACTCCTAAAGCTAAAGCCACTCCCCAATCTTCGTCTAGGTCTAAAACAACTCCTAAGCCCTCGCCTAGATCTACTAAGCCTTCGCCTAAGTCAAAGGCAACTTCGGTTGTCTCGCCTAGGCCGAAAACCACTCCTAAGCCCTCGCCTAGGTCTAAAGCTACGCCTAAGCTTTCGCCAAAATCAAAGGTGTTCAGGGTGGACTGTATTTTTCTATCTTCAAGGTACTAGGTTTCAATAATATTCCTTTTTAGTTTTCAGCTTTATTTCTTTCTTCTTAATATTTCTTTGCTACTGGAACCACTGTGTGTCGCAGCACAGGTTCGCTTTTACTAACTTACCCCTGAGGCTATACCGTGCAGAGGACGGCTCTATTTGTTCAATTCTCTAGCCTATTTTTTTACTATGCTATTCGGGGTTTTTGACTGATATCTTTTTATTTATTTACAAAACCTATAACTCATCATTCCAAGCGTAAAAAGTCCACTACTGAACAGGCCTCCCTCATGGATCTCCATGAGGGGTAGTTGCCATACTCACCACGCTTGGCAGGCGGGTTGGCGAGCGCAGTACGGGATGTTGATACACGGAAAGACGCTGCTGCCCATCTTCCGGAGGTAAACCTATAACTATTTGGTCTTAAATTAAAGGTGCTTCTCTTAGCTTTCTAGCTACACCTAAAACGTATTCCTAGGTCGTAAACTTAAAAATATATGAACATATTTCCGCCTAAGTTACAACTTATTACTTTTTTAGTTTTTAAGTTATTGTGAAATTACTACTTAAATTAAACCTCATTGTGTCCAGGACAGGCAGCTCCTGGTGTCTCGCCCAGGCCTCCCACGCCCAGGAAACCGACACCAAGCCCGAATGCATCTCTGCAGAATGTGGAGAAGTCTCTGCCCAAACGTGCCACCAGGAATAGAAATAACACCACAACTAAGAACAATACCAAGAAACGTCGGACCTCGCTGGTCATCACCAAGAAAATCCCAGTCATGTTGAGAACACCTCGTTGTGAGAACCGTCGGCTCGCTTAGACGTGTTTTAATTAAAATTAGCAAATAATCACTTGCTGATTCGTGACCTACTAACATAGTGACTGTGGAAACAAAGCAGTGTAACTAGTTTTTAACTGAAGTTATGTGCATTGAAATGGATAAATAATCTTATTTCTGAAAATGGATAGCAGCCCCTTTAACCAGAGCGGGAGGACTGCGCGCACGCCGCCTCCCAGCTCTCCCGCGCCTGTGCCCGTTGCCACTCCTCGCCCTCGAGTTCCGACCAGATTAGACGAAATGGACCTTATCCCCACCGCTGAATTACAGGGATGGATGACTGCTATTGACGGGTGCTTAGGAGAAGTGTCTACTATTGCTGAAAGCAGTAAGCTTAACTCAGAGCAAAGGATAAATATTGGAAAACTGTGCAGAAAGGCTAACCATGCGATATCGCAGTTAGTAGTAAAATACCAGGGCCTTAAATCTAGAACTATAGAAGTCTGCACAGCAATGGAATACCTTAAAGATCAAAATAAAGACCTTTCCCATAGACTGAAAAACCTGGAAGAGTCCGTTGAAAAGACCTCAAAGTCTAACAATGTTACATCATTTGCCGATATGGTAAGAAAAGGAACTAATAACTTTATTAAGCCTACTAATTTAAGCTCGGTGGCCTTTTACCCAAACGATAAACAGAAGACAAGCGAAGAAACTAAATCTTTGGTACAGAAAATAATTTGCCCTGAACAACTTAAGCTACAGGTACGAGGGCTGCGCAAGACCCGAAACGGTGGGGTAATTATCAGCACGGAATCCAAGAATGATATCGAGAAGCTCAAGCAATCTGTAGGAAACATGGACTCTGGCCTAACCATCGACGAGCCGCAGAAAAGGAAGCCGAGAGTAGTTGTCATCGGAGTGCCCTCATTGATGTCCGAAAAGGAAGTTTTTACATGTCTGTACAATCAAAACCTATCGGACACGTTGGAATCCTGCGACCTGAACAAGTTTTTGACCTGCATTAGATTAAGCCATAAGTCTGGAAGGAAGAATGCCGAGACCTGTAATTACATAATAGAAGTACCTGCAGTTATACGAAAAGCGCTAATTACTAAAGACAGAGTCTTTGTTAATTGGTCGTCCTGCCCAGTGAAAGACTTCACCCTGGTCACTAGATGTTACAAATGTCATCAGTATGGACATGCAGCCAAGACATGCAGGGAGGTTTGCTGCACGTGCGGCCACTGTGGTGAACAAGGACACACATTACAGGAATGCCCTAAAAAAAGCGATGACCCCAAATGTGCAACTTGCTTGCGCTTTAAAAAGCCAAGTAAGCATTCTACCGGTGCCGCTGACTGTCCCGCAAAAATAATGGCAGAAAAAAGGCTGATTAATTCTATTGATTATGAAGGCGCCTAAGAGCGCCACTAATTAATTTAATTTTGAACTAAACCTTTTGTGAGTTTTTCTTTTTCTTTTGCTATGGATAACCTTAATTTAATTAATGATTTAGATAACTTCTACATATCGGACTCTCAGTTCTGTGAGGTAGAACAATGTAAACAACATTTGTCCGCTTACAGTAATCCATTAACCATTCTAACACAAAACATTCGTAGTGTATTTAAAAACTTTGATAGCTTTGGCATATTTTTTCAAAGATTGGGTATCTTTTGTGACCTCATTGTACTAACAGAATGTTGGCTCGCTAAAAATTATAATATTCCTCAAATGTCAGGTTATACGATGTATCATAGTACATATAATTACAATCAGAATGATGGTGTGATAGTGTATGTGAAAAATCATCTTAAAGTCTCAATTGAGGAACCAGACATACTTGATTGCAACAGACTCCTGATTAAAATCAACTCTGATTTTGCTATTTTAGCTTTATATAGACCTCCCTCTTTTAAAAACTCCAGTCATTTCACTAACTCCCTGAATGAAACCTTGCAAAAATTATCGTCTCATAAAAACGTTATTATTATTGGAGATATAAATATAAATATCCTGCCGGAATTCTGCGGCTCTAACGCTCAGGACTACCTCAACATATGTTCATTCAATGGCTTGCTCCCTGCACACACATTGCCTACACACCAAAGGGGATCATGTTTGGATCATATCATGCTTAAATCAGACTTTCCTTCGCTTTCACTAGTCATTAACTCGTCAATAACCGATCATTATGCTACACTACTATCTTTAAATTGTAATTTACCTAAACATAATTATAATCGCACGAGTACTAAATTAGATATAAATACACTTGAGGTTGACCTTCGTAACATGCAGTTTGACCCAGTTTACGATTCCGCTGATCCGCATTTTTGCATGTCATTTGTTATTGAAAAAGTACGATTAGCTATTTGCAAAAATACACATCAAGTGCAACTAAGCAGGAAAAAATTCAACATTAAGCCGTGGATTACACCCGGCCTAATTCGGTGCATGAAGCATAGAGATAAGCTTCATATCAAAGCTAAGTCCGATCCAGATAATCCGATCTTGCAATTATCTTACAAGCGATACCGAAATTTTTGCAATACTATTCTAAGGAAAGTAAAAATGAACTACGATAAAATGACACTGCAAAAGGCGGGATCAAATAGTAAAAAAATTTGGAATTGTATTAAAAATGTCACAAATACCTCAAAGCAACGTGAGTCACCCCCAGGTATATTACATGCGAGCTCATCGCAAAGGGAATCTGCTAACCTTGCAAATAATTACTTTGTTAACGTGGGTAAATGTCTGGCGGAAAATGGTCACTTACAATATCCTGCTTCCACTCTATCTCAGTGTAGCCCTATGGCAACATCTTTTGCTTTGCTAGATACGGATGAGGCCGAGGTAGAGAGCTTTATAATGGGATTAAAAGATGATTGTGCGGTTGGGTGGGACAATATATCGACCAAAATAATAAAACGTTGCAGACAAATTTTTGTTCCGCTACTTACGCATATCTTCAATAAATGTTTTTCCCTAGGAATTTTTCCCAAATGCTTAAAAAAATCCGTCGTTGTACCAATTTACAAATGTGGCTCAAAAGATCAGATAACTAATTATAGGCCAATATCTCTACTTCCTTCAATATCTAAAATATTAGAAAAACTTATCAATCGCCGATTAGTCAGGTATTTGGAAGATAAGTCAATACTGTCAGAAATGCAGTTTGGTTTTAGAGCTCAGATTTCAGCAGCTGATGCTGTTCATCACGTGACTAATCATATCGAACAAGAACTTGATCAGGGACACCACACCATAGGAATTTTTTGGACCTCGCGAAAGCCTTTGATACAGTTTCCGTTCCCATTCTATTACATAAACTTGAGAACTTAGGTATCAGAGGTACTCAACTTAAACTTTTCATGAGCTATCTGGAAGACCGCACACAGTGCGTTAGGATCGGCAATGTCCTCAGCGATGATCTAAAAAATACTGATTATGGTGTACCCCAAGGCAGTATTCTGGGTCCGACTTTATTTTTGATTTATATTAACGACCTTTGCAATCTCAAACTAGATCATGGAAATATAATTTCATATGCTGATGACACTGCCCTGCTTTTTTCAGCCAACTCTGAAAATGAGGTGTACAAGTTTGCGCAACTTGGATTTAATATTGTAAATAGGTGGCTTCAGCAAAATTTACTAACACTCAATGCAGAAAAGACGAGTTATATAAAGTTCTCGATGCGCAAACAAACGTCAACGGAATCAAATTTTAAATTAATTGCACATCATTGCAAAGAACATATTAACAACCAAAGCCTTTGCCCTTTTCTTAATAGAACACGCAAAACAAAATACCTAAGTATAATCTTGGATGAAACTCTTTCTTTTAAAGAACATCTAGAAGTTTTAAGTAATCGCGTCCGTAAGTTAATCTTTGTTTTTAAAAAGCTGCGTTATATTGCGGATCGAAAGCTAATTAAACAAGTTTACCTAGCTCTATGTCAATCAATACTAACCTACTGTATTTCATCATGGGGTGGAGTAGGTAAAACATTGTTAATAACTGTCGAAAGAACACAAAGAGCGGATACTTAAAGTATCAACTTTCCCCCTTCTTTCCCGTGGTTCACCTATTTTGTCCACCTGGTGGACCACGGGTAAACATATTCTTCCGTGGTCCACCAGGTGAACTAAGGTGAACCATAGGAAATTATTATTTAACCGTGGTCCACCTTTGAGCACACAATCTTTTTGGTCTTTCGTTGACGTGCTTCACTGTAATTGAATCTTTTCAAGTGCACCTCTTTTTCAAGAACTTACAACGTATTGTTTCTTTATCGTTTGACAATTAATCTTTGAGTATTTCTTGACAATTAATCTTTGAGTATTTCCTGACCATCTAACAGAATTAGATGTGTTCTGTTTAATGAAATAGTGCTCCGTCCCTGATCGCTTGTGAGTAAAATTAAATCTTATTAAAATGGGAGATACGCAAGACGAAGAAAGCGATTTGCACTATATTACCAGAAAGGGGGGCACTGTATTGGTGCATGATGTATATTTTTTCTACAGAGTCAAAACCTTTAAAAAAACCTCAGCGGTTTTATGGAGATGTGCGGAGTACAAAAAAAAGAAATGTACCGGAAATATTATCGTTAAGGTAAGTCAACATTCACGGAAGTCCTGTTTCGTAAACCTCCACGCTCCTAGAACTTTTCAAATACAAATTAACATTTTTAAAATCTTTCAGGATGGAAAGGTGACAAGTAAAAAAAATCATTCATGTGCATCTGATTTTTCCAAAATTGTGGTTGCAAATGAAATTGAATCTTTGAAAAACAAAGTCAAAAACACTGATTTGCCTTTAACACAACTTTATAAGGATAGTGTTGATATTTTAGAAAGTAAAGGATTGAACATGGTTACGCAAATACCGTCGTTTTCGAGCATACAACACAACTTATATACAATAAGAAATAAATCTTTAGGAGTTAAAAAAACTATTTATAGCGATTTTGAAGAAGTGGAAGTTCCCATCAAATTTGCACAATTGGTTTTGGCAAACTATTTTTATGAAGGATCGCGAATCATTGTCTTTTGTTCAAAAAGAGCTAGAGAGATCATTGCTGATGTTACTCAATATTTCGGTGATGCCACTTTTTCTTGTTGTCCGAAACCATTCCAACAATTGTACATATTACATGGAGATATCGGGAGTACTATAACGACTACAAAAGTTGTACCGCTGATATACGTATTGATGCCGAACAAAAAACAGGAATCATATTCGATTGTGTTCGATTTAATTAAATCACAGTTACCAAATTTCAATCCTAAAACAATGCATCTTGATTTCGAGAAAGCCGCAATAAATGCTATTTTATGCGCTTTTCCACATGTAACATTGCGCGGTTGTTTTTATCATTGGAAGAGGGCGATTTGGAAGAAGGCCAAAAAGTTAGGCTTAAAATCGAAAGGAGAAAAGCGGATCGCTGCATTAATTGCTGCTCTACCTTTGATACCCCATGAAAGCATTAAAGAAGGATTGGAGTATGTTAAATCTGAAAGCAGTGATAGCAAAAAAATATTACTCTTCTTAAAGTACGTTGAAAGTTTTTGGCTGTCTGATAAATTCAGTGAAATTTTGTGCGTATTTGGTGAAAGACACCGCACCAATAACACTGCAGAGTCTTATCATTCGAAATTGAATAAAGAAGTAAATAAAAGAAATGCAACGGTAATAAATCTATTAAATGGTTTAACAAAACTAGAAACATCAAGTTTCAAGACAACATCGAAGAGAAGAAAAATATATATAGATAACGACGATGATATTATGGGGATACAACTACAGTTACTAAATGGTGAAATTCCAATCAATTTCGCATTGGAGAAACTACGTTGATAGAGCAATTTTAGTTTTAAGTAATCATCATTTTAATTGAAGTAAATTATTTCAATAAATGAATTAAAAAAAAAATGCCTTTCGGTGTACTTTTTAATTTGTCGGGATCAATGTTGCATAGATTTAATCTAGCCAATGAAAAGAGGTGGACAATAGGCAATATATTTCAATAAAAATAATTTACGCGATTATCAGGTGGACCACGGAAGAATATGTTTACCCGTGGTCCACCAGGTGGACAAAATAGGTGAACCACGGGAAAGAAGGGAACTTTCCGCCCTTTTATATTTCCTACCAACCTTTTATACAAATCGTGTGATGTGTTAACAGTTCGACAGTTATTCATAATGCACACAGTACTAAAACAACACACAGCACTTCCCTACAGTACTGAGCTTACTAACTCACGACGGAATAATGTTTGCCCTATATTATCAGGCAAAAAACACACCTTTGCTCATAGATTTTATAGTTTCCTTGGTCCATTTTTGTACAATAGAATAAATGCGTTAACCAACATATTTTCTCTTAATTTTAGTAATTGTAAACTTGCTGTTAGAAACTATCTCCAAAGTATGTCATATGATGATACAGAGAAGTTATTAGCTATAATAAAGTAGGTATAACACTTTATTTTTACAAACTTGCACAAATAATGTTAACATTAGTTTAAGCTTAACTTGTCACTGTTGTTTTAATTATTTTTTCTTTATGCTATATATCAGATCTATAAAAAAAAAAATATTTGTGTGATTAAATTTATTTGCTTGTGACCTAGTTTTGCCTGAAAAACAGGATCACCTAGTTCAGGCATACGCTAAGTTCAGTAGGTTTCTTTGAGTAAATTAGATATAAATAATATGTACTACTTAGCCGTAAGTTATTTCAATAAAAAATATTATTATTATTATTATATATATTATTACATGACTGGGCTTTTCTTGGTGATGACCAGCGAGTCGATCCGAAATCCCTGGAAACATCTCGGGCCAGTCCGGTGAAGCGCGCCACTCGCGGGAAAAAGGAACCCAAAGCGGAAACACCGATTCAAACCAGATCCAGGGCGCAGAAAGCTACCGTCGTCGTTTCTACACCGTCTCCGAAACTCAAGCCGCAAGCTAAAAGCAAAGAAGTTTCTCAAATCGAAGAAAAACCGAAACGGGTTCGTTTCGGTGGTGTCTCGCCCAGGCCTCCCACGCCCAGGAAACCGACACCAAGCCCGAATGCATCTCTGCAGAATGTGGAGAAGTCTCTGCCCAAACGTGCCACCAGGAATAGAAAGAACACCACAACTAAGAACAATACCAAGAAACGTCGGACCTCGCTGGTCATCACCAAGAAAATCCCAGTCATGTTGAGAACACATGACTGGGCTTTTCTTGGTGATGACCAGCGAGTCGATCCGAAATCCCTGGAAACATCTCGGGCCAGTCCGGTGAAGCGCGCCACTCGCGGGAAAAAGGAACCCAAAGCGGAAACACCGATTCAAACCAGATCCAGGGCGCAGAAAGCTACCGTCGTCGTTTCTACACCGTCTCCGAAACTCAAGCCGCAAGCTAAAAGCAAAGAAGTTTCTCAAATCGAAGAAAAACCGAAACGAACCCGCAAGAACACCGCAGTGGAATCTCCCAAATCCCAAATCCGGCTTACACTCAGGCTTATGCTCTTTTTGCATCTGAACATTATCACTTTAATTTGTTAACTTCACTAAACCACCACATCGGCCATGTCTTTTATTTACACATGTCCACACACTATCGTGTTTATTATTTCTATGAAAATTATACGCAAATCCAGCATGTAGCAAAGTTTTTCCCCCTAGTCTATTTTTCACCATTTCATAATTACTTTGCACCAGCCCTTGCGAAGGACTTTTCGCTTGACATTGTGAGATGGCACACTAAACTTTATTATCAGTTGTTCAAGTTCAAAAGTGTTCAGTTCAAAACCGTGAACATATTGTATGAAATTATCAATTAAAAGATAACAATATAAAAATATTTTACACGGAAAACGAAAACCACCTGCTAAACCTGTCAACGAAAATTTGATTGCTGCGTGCGCTGCATGTCAAGATGTTTGGAACGTAGCCTTCTGTTCAAATCTGTTTTAGAGGCCAGTACGCCACACTTCAATATATAAAATGTCTAAAGGACTAGTAACCGTCAGGCCGTTTACCAACGTCACACAACAGACCAGAGACTTTTGACATTTACTCAGAGGCGGCTTTACCTATTGTGCAGGGTGTGCGGCGCACACGGGCGCCTGTTCTAAGGGGGCGCCGAGCGCCCTCTAATGCGACACCTTCAAAGATGCGTGCTGCTCACGGCATCGGCACCGGCGCACTCAAAGACCCTGCGCCCGTGCTTCGGCCGATGCCACAAACGCGCGGTAGCAAAGCAAGGCGCGCCACCACAAGCTGCGTCTTTACCTACTCTACACAATTACTTTTGTTTCAACGTGAAATCTGCCTTAAAACAGTTATTTAAAGATTAAGTATATTGGCGTAGTGTCGCATCACTACCACAGGCGCGTAACGTTTCGAAAACTATATTCTGCAAACGATAGAAACTTGCTTATACCGTCTATCCTTGTTGTACCGTATGCGCGAATAAATGAGTGTCGACCTAAGGATAAAACTATGGGACTCACTCATAATGTCCAAATTAAATTTTGCTGATTGTGTGTTTAGTGACTGCCTTTTGACTCGCACAATAAAATAAGTCAACGAATACAAAACGCCTGTGTTTTTGTTATTCTATTCCAAGACGTGTCCACATCTCGCCTTACATAAATGCCAATGGTCTCCTCAATATGTCGTCCCGCCGAACTCTCCATTTCGCCACTCTGCTTTTGGTGTCATCAGGAACCAACAGCCAAGTTACCTATTTGAGAAACTTCATTTCTCAAACCGCCACGTCCGTCTATCCACCCGGTTGATATGTCCGAAGCACAGAACGGCTGCATTTCATGGCAGCTTTAAATACGCGGCCACGAAATGTTGGAATAACCTTCCACCTCTAATAAAAAATTGTAAAACAGTTCATTCATTTAAAAAAAATCTAAAAAAGTCATATGTATAGTCTCAATATACCTTCGTCAATATGATCCGTCGTTCTGGGCCTCGGACAAACCACACCTAAGTGTAAGTAAGTTTTGAATACATATATGTAAATAATTCTCTACTTGTTATTTTATTTTCATTGTTTCAGTTCATATATTTTTGGTTAGTTCATTTACATGAATAAATATTGTTGTCTAAATCTAATCAGCCTGTAGGATCCCACTGCTGGGCAAAGGCCTCCCTTCCCTCTCTCCATACTACCCGGTCCAAGGCGTTGGTCGACCAGTCAGCACAGTACATGTCCAGCTCATCCCGCCATCTGCGCCTGGGCCGGCCGCGCGGTCGTTGTACCGCATGTGGGACCCACTCGGTGGCTATCTTTGCCCACATTTCTTCCGACATGCGACACACCATGTCCGGCCCAGTCCCACTTCAGTTTAGCTGATTTATTGACAGCATCGACGATTTTTGTCATGGAGCGCAGTGTGGTGTTTCTTATGCGATCTGTTAATTTAACACCTAGAATACTGCGCTCCATCGCCCTTTGGCAGACTCCGAGCTTTGAGCGCTGAAGAGATGTCAAAGACCAGGTTTGTGCACCATAAGTTAAGATAGGAAGAATGCATACGTCCATGAGTTTGCGTTTGAGGCAAAATTCATCGACGTATGCAATCTCCCCACCCTGTGCGCAGATCTTATGTTTGGTGCTATTAGTCATAACCTTGGTCTTTGACTGATTCATTGATAAGCCGATTGAAAGGCTCGCGTTGCTCAGGTCTACCAGCATCTGTTGTAGTTGATGCGATGTTGTTGAGAACAAAACGATGTCGTCGGCGAAACGAAGGTTGGTAAGTCTGTTTGCGCCAACGACAATTCCCTTTCCTATCCACTGATCAGCCAAGCTTCTGAAGATTTCTTCAAGGGTGGCTGTAAATAATTTAGGGGACAATGGGTCTCCCTGTTTGACACCTTTGCTTGTTGTCTAATTCACAAAAAGTTATATATTGTTTTGTTTATTTTTTTTATATTAATAGGTACTTTGTTATTATATTTTATTTTAGCGTACTGCATTTTTGTATCGCGGTAGCCACCATCCGCACACTTCGGTCACTACGGAAGACCAGCGCTGTGGTACGGACCCGTTCTGCCACCGCATATGCTGAGTAATGACCATTTTTGTCACATTTTTATTTTATTTTTTAAACGTTATTATTGTATATGGATTAATTGTAAATTGTGTGACAAAATAAACGTAGCTTTATCTTTAACGGCACCTGTTTTGATTCGTTTGAAAACACGCCGACCATCATTGCTAACTCGGCTGTATTAGAATGACATAAAGTTCAAATTCAAATTGCTAGGGACGTTGCGGCGCCGGCAGTTATTTTCAAAGGCTTAGTGTACGCGTGCCGCAATTTTTGTTTTACCGCTGCTCCGTAGTTTTGCGAAATAAGCCTTGATGCAATGAATTAAGTATCATTTTTGAGTAAACATGTAAATATGAAGTAAATCGGCTTTTCTTTTGATAAAAATTATATAAAAGATAAGATTTCGTTAATTGTTTACACAATTATTGCGATATGCATCGGGTTCAGATGTCATCAAAAACAGCAAGCGAAAAAAAATGAACAACGAGTGACAGTGATATCGAAGAATACATTTTTATGTTGTAACCCCTTCCTGCTTAAAAAGCTTCTTGACATCATTTAAAATTGCACTATTGGCATCTGAATTTTTGTATGAAAATATAACTGTAAGTATTTCATTTTGACCCCGCTCCTACTAAGGGCGCCAGGGTACTGGTGGCACACTGGCGCCACAAGGGCTAGAGCCGCCTCTGCTTGCTGAGATATCCAGCTGTGACAGAAAGCCAAACAAACTTAGGTACATCATAAGGGTTCCTTTTACCATTTTGGTTCGGATCCGGAAAAACCATTGTAGTAATGGTTTTTTTATATGAAATTATCTTATATAATTTCTTATTTATATCCGATCCGTAAATTCTTCGCAGCTTCATGATCAGCTTTTAACAAGCGAAATACCGATGTAGACTAGGTCCTACATAAAATAAAAAATATTCTGTCGAATTTAAAACCTCATCCGTAATCAGTTAATAAATAAGGGCAAGGGGCGTGTCGGGCTACGCGCTGTGTAGGGTTCCGTAGTTACCCGTGACTTGGTGTTAGGAGTTGTTGTATGTTTTTTTACGTTACCAAAACATACGAGTATTACATACATACATACATATAATCACGCCTTTTTCCCGTAGGGGTAGGCAGAGACCACTTCTTTCCACTTGCTACGATCCTTACATACTTGTTTCGCTTCGTCCACTTTCATTATTCCCTTCATACATGCTCTTCGGTTTAGGGTACTCTTGACCTGGCCTTTTTTCAAGACGTCCCTGATTTGGTCTTGGAACGTCCGCCTAGGTCTACCCCTTCCAACACTTTCATTCACACTCGCCTTATACACTTTCTTCGTCAATCGTTCTTCATTCATTCTCTCGACATGTCCAAACCATCTCAGCATACCTTTCTCAATTTTCGTCACTACATCTTCTTTCAGACCACAACGTTTCCTTATCTCACTATTTCTTATTCTGTCACTCAGTTTAACTCCTATCATACTTCTTAACGCTCTCATCTCAACTGCATTTATTCTGCTTTCATGTTTCTTCTGCCATGCCCAACTTTCACTTCCTAATACGAGTATTAACCGATATTAATTGAGTTTTCGGTTTTAAAGTATTCCGGTATGTTTGGTAAACCGTATTACTTATTTGAGCGACAATTTCTAAAAAAGCTAGCTTATCCTTCATAAATTTTCTAGAAAGTTTATGGATCAAACTACATCAATAATTTTTCAGATATGCAAGAAGCAGTAGAGATTTTAAAAGCACGCTCGAAAAAACCTATGTCTACTAAATATACCAAGAACAAAATACGGATTAAAAATATCAGATACGAAGGGGCCCAGACATATAACAGGCTACCTAACGACATAAAAAACAAAGGATCATTTGCATTATTTAAAAAAAAAATAAGACACCTCGTGCTCCAAAAATTCTTAGTTTAAAAGAAAAAAATAAACATATATTTTATGGTGAGGAATATAAAAATAGTTCCCTCGAACTGTGACAGTTATGATTAGACTACACAAATCACAAACTTGCTTTCTCCGCTTGTTAGCTCCATCTGTTGGGTTTGGTCGAAAACGCTTTTATCTCTTTTACTGAAAACGGCTTACTATGACAAGTTTAATACATATTTACAAGTAGCCAATCGTACCGACAACCTACTGCACCTAACCAATATATCTATGTATATTACTTTTGAGTTGTTTTATATTCACGGGCGATTTAGTCCATTATTAGGCTATTTATTTATATTTACACAAAATTGTATTTTTCATGGAAGTGAATGTGCTATATTCTTTATGAAAAATAAATAAAGATATTTATTTTTCATAAAGAACATTTACTTTTTTATGGCTTAAGAAAGCCATAAAAAAAACTTTCATACATCACAAATGGAACCCTAAATCAAAAAAATATTTTTGGAATTCCTAAATGTTTTTAAAATACCTATTCATTGGCAACCTAATATACCTAAACACGAAAAGAAAGTAAAAAATTTCTTACTAAAAAAATAAAATATTTTTGGAATTCCTAAATGTTTTTAAAATACCTATTCAATGACAACCTAATATATACATAAACACGAAAAGAAAATCAAAAATTTCTCACGTGTACCCCAAATTATTTTTTTAGCAGTGTTTGTATCTCGGAGTCATTATTTCATATGTCCATGCATAATGACGGCTTTCTAGGACTACTAGTCTCTTTGTAAAGCTGCAGAAGAGAGTCAGATTGACAAAGCGAAATTGAATAAGGGTTCCTTGATGTTCTACGGAACTCTAAAAAAATAAATAAGTTTCAAGTTGTGAAACATTTTGATGAATAAATACGTTTGTAAAAGGAGAATAGGTTTAGTCAGTATTTATTTTCAAGCCTATACCGTCCCACTGCTGGACAAATAACTCCCATTTATATCTCTCCAGTGCCAACTGCCATGGAACACGTCTATATGTATTTTTAGGGTTTGGACCAAAATGGTAAAAAGGAACCCTTATAGAATCACTTTGTCTGTCTGTTTATTTATTTAAAAAGCCAAAGCCAAAATTGTGCATAGTAAGTATAGAACATGTTACAAAATAAATTACTATAAAATTCGATTTTTTAATCCGTACTTATATTGTAAATGCTGCACAGCATTTACAATATACCTACGGATTAAAAAATGTCAAACAAAGCACAGCAGCCACTATGCGCTTGTGTAAGTGTGCAACCATGGAAGACCAGCGCTGTGGCGCGATTTATTGTGCCACAGCATTTACTGAGTGGAGGGCATTATTGTTACCATATTTTTAAGTGTCTACTAAATGTTTCTGCGTGTTTTTTTTCTTACCACGCTTGACAGGCGGGTTGGCGAGCGCAGTACGGGATGTTGATACACGGAAAGACGCTCTGCTGCCCATCTTCTTGAGGTGTCCCTATGCAAGCTCTTACTGCATCCACAGGCATGAGAAGAGGGGTAACATTCTGCCGGCACCCCACGGCGCCCTCCCCTCTCGCGGGTCTCGTCTTATTCAACATCATCATTATCAGCATAATTATAATAATGTGTATTGTATTGTATCCATTTGAAACTGTCTCAATTCTCATTAGTCACTGGTACAATAGTTTGATTGAGTCAATATTTTGCAGCTTATCTGTCAAGCACCTTGATCAAAGTGATCAATTATCGGTATCTATAAGCTATGTGCTTGTGGACGCATCATGTGTTTGCTTTGATCTTAGATCTTTTATTTTCCGAGTGAAATGCGAACTTTTGGGACATTGTTAGATGGCTTGCCCGGCCATTATTATAATATTATATAATAATACTCCTAACCGTTTTCAGCTACGGCGACCTTATTTCTGCCTATGAGTGTAGATAAACTCTAAGATTACTTATGTAGCCATATTTGGCTTTGAAAGTCCGTGCGCAAATAGCGCATTTTTATTTTGACCATTATTATATTGCGTATAGGTTCTGTAATCTGTGCCTATACCTCAGGTCAATAAGGTAAGTTTGTATGTCTGAAGCTTATTATCTGAAGAAAAAGCACGTTAGTGTGAAGACTTTTATAAAGGAAGCTATATCCATTTGTGCAGGGCAGGTGTTCGATACCTACCCTTGACCTTTGGGTCGAAAGTCGGGGGTGTACCACTCGGCCAGCATGTAGGCTTGATATCATCATCATTTCAGCCGTAAGACGTCCACTACACACTGAACACAGGCCTCCCTCATGGATCTTCATGAGGGGTAGGGTAGTTGCCATACTCAACTCGCTTGGCAGGCGGGCCGGCGAGCGCAGTACGGAATGTTGATACACGGAAAGACTGATGCCCTTGTTCCAGAGGTAGGCTTAGCAGGATCTTACTGTGATGCCCATGTTCCAGAGGTAAGCTTAGCAGGATCTTACTGTTTCCACGAGCATGAGAGGAGGGGTAACATTCTACTGCCGGTACCCCACGGCTTGTTAACAATATATAAATAGCTGATTTTGCCGTGGGGCACCCCACGTGGATGCCCCTCTAACACGTGGATGCAGTACAAAACTGCTAAGGGATATCTCCGGAAGATGGGCAGCAGCGTCTTTCCTTGTATCAACATTCTATACTGCGTTCGCCAACCTGCCTGCCAAGCGTGGTGAGTATGGCATCAACCCTTCAAGATCCATGAGCCGGCCGGCCTATGTTCAGTAGTGAACCTCCTACCGCTGAGATGATAATGATGATGAAATAAATGATTTTATTATCCAATAAATAGCAACTATAGTTCACAATATTAATTAATGAGTCGTAGCTGAAGTGTTAAGTAAAATAAGCTGCCCTGTATAGTTTTAGAATGAAGTGGAAGTACACGATTTCTAGTTACATTAATAAATTCGATTTAGATCAAGGGCCAACCAGCCTGATCCGAACACTACCAGTTAAATTAGGATATTGTCTCTAGCCAAGAGCACTTGCCAGACTATGCTATTCTTATCAACATTTTGTAAAGGGATATTGAACTCTAATGCACTGTAATAAAGAGGGGGTAGACAATCCATTCATCGTCTGGTTGTGAGGGAATGCAGGTCAGGTGTGTCTTACGCAACGTCCGTTGACGTACTTTTTGTTGGGAGTGACGTCACTGCAGTTCAGCCCTTGAAACTGAAACGGCCTTGAAAAGTTCTCGCAGTACGGGAACGACGCTTTTTGCTGGGATGCAGATAAAAGTGCATAGGTAAATGAGAAGTTTGAAATCCGACTGAATACTTAAATGTAGGGTAACGTTTTGGATCAAGCAACATTCCTGATGTACCTACGCAGTTAGCGAACATTTCAAAGCTTCTTAAAAATCATAATAATTCGTTTATTTTCAGATAGCAAATACCCATAACATGTTAGATATAAGTCTTAAAGGTAGCTGCACGTTACTGCGTCAACATAGTGTGAATATTATACGGAAATATAATGATAATTGCTCTTCCTAAATGGTTAACCACCCGGCAGATGGGCAGCAGCGTATTTCCGTGTATCAATATCCCGAACTGCGCTCGCCAACCCGCCTCCCAAGCGTGGTGAGTATGGCAACTATCCCTCCTGGAGATCCATGAGGGCGGCCTGTGTTCAGTTTTACGTTTACGTCGGACGTTTTACGGCTGACATGATGAAAAATAAAAAAGCCTTTTATTTCTTGCATTATCAACAATCATTTTCTTTTTCACTATAATAACTATCGTGAGTTATCGTATTCATATTAAATATCGGAAACATTTTGTTTGTACGAACAGCTTTTGTTAGTGTACTCTACTTGAAATTGATTTATCTGTCGGAACTGACGGTTTTTCCTAGATAAATGTAATTTTCTGTATATTTGAAAGGGTTTCCAATAATTATTATAGGTGTTTCACAGCTGTTCGTTATAGTCATTGTGTTAGCCAAATTGATTTGTAATCGAAAATTTGTACTACTTTCTTGTAAGAATGTTATTATTAGTTGCAGCTGCGAGCTTTCCTCTAATAGCAATACTTAGGTTCTGTAATCTGTGGCAATACTATGTCGTCTGCGAATCTCAGATGACTTAGGTAAGCTCCCTGTATATGTATATATTCCTGATGAGCTCCAATATAGCTTGCTGATGATGTTTTCAAGAATGGCTATAAATATTTTTGGGGATAATGGGCTCCCTGTCTTACTCTTCTCTTTATGGGGAAACATTAAATTAATAGAGGAACTGAAGTCGTAGAGCCAACAAAAAGACTAAAATTAGACAAATCACCTGGATCTGACAATATCAATAAAACCGGGCCAGAGCGAGTCGGACTCGCGCACCGAGGGTTCCGTGCCATCATACAATATAATATATAACAAAGGCGGTTTTATATTTGTATGAGAACCTTGACAGCGCCATCTCTTGTCTGATAGCGGAACTTATGTAGATTTTTTACACTTTCGATGATTTCTAAAAAAGTATGCTATGTAGAGAGATTGTAATAAATTTCCTCTTATCTTTACATACACTTCTAATAGCAATAAAAGTTTCAGAGGTTTATCTCCGCAAACTTCGGAGATAAGGGGGGGGGAACGCTATTTTTTTCAACATTTTTGTAAATAACTCAAAAACTATACAACTTAAAGAAAAACTAAAAACTGTTTATTAATGTGCAAAAGAATATCTTTCATATGATATCCCACATCACCTAGTAACTTTCCAAAAATTTTGAAAACGCCCCTTCCACCCGCATTGTCTAAAAAACTATGCAAATTAGGGAGTTCGCTATAATTTTCCTATAAGGTTTAAATTCACTTCTATTAGCTATTAAAGTATCAAGGGTTTATCTCTGCAAACTTCGGAGATAAGGGGGGGGAGGGGGGGGGGAACGGTCAATTTTTCAACATTTTTGTAAATAACTCAAAAACAATACGGTTTAAAGGAAAACTAAAAACTGTTTATTAATGTGCAAATAAATACCTTTCATATGATACCCCACATTACCTATTTACTTTACAAAAATTTTGAAAACCCCCCTTCCACCCCCCTTGCCTAAAAAACTATGCAAATTAGAGAGTTCGCTACAATTTTCCTATAAAGTTTACATACACTTCTATTAGCTATAAAAGTATCACGGGTTTATCTCTGCAAACTTCGGAGATAAGGGGGGGGGAACGGTCAATTTTTCAACATTTTTGAAAATAACTCAAAAACAATACGGTTTAAAGGAAAACTAAATACTGTTTATTAATGTGCAAATGAATACCTTTCATATGATACCCCATATCGCCTATTAACTTCACAAAATTTTTGAAAACCCCCCTTCCGCCCCCCTTGTCTAAAAAACTACGCAAATTAGAGAGTTCACTATAATTTTCCTATAAAGTTTACATATACTTCTATTAGCTATAAAAGTATCACGGGTTTATCTCTGCAAACTTCGGAGATAAGGGGGGGGAACGGTCGTTTTTTCAACATTTTTGTAAATAACTCAAAAACGATACGGTTTAAAGGAAAACTAAAAACTGTTTATTGATGTGCAAATTAATACCTTTCATATGATACCCCACACGGTCTAGTAACTTCACTTAAAATTTTTGAGATCCCCTATCCGCCCCCCTGCAATCAAAATGCGAATATATTTTAACTTTTTTATGTATGCTATATTAGTAAAAAAGTGTAGTCTTTTACCATTTTAAATTTCAAGTCGATAGCATCAGTAGTTCTCGAGATATCCACTTGTGACAGACAGACAGACAGACAGACAGAGTGATTCTATAAGGGTTCCTTTTTACCATTTTGGTCCGGAACCCTAAAAATGAAGCTTTAAAAACAGCAAACTTGATTTTGTCCACACCTCAAGCTAAATTATTCAATCTGAAATTAGAAAATTCCATAACACCTCACAATGGTCTGACTCGAATATCATTCTAAGCTACAAGAAAGGTGACCCAAAGGAAATAGAACTACAGACCGATAACTACCAACCCTATACAAGCTGTCCTTCAATATTATAACCACAAGAATCAGTCCCGTAATTTAATGTAGACAACCAGTAGAACGCCGTGGGGTGCCGGCTGTAGAATGTTGCCCCTCCTTTCTTGCCCGTGGATGCAGTAAGAATCTGCTAAGGGATGCCTTCGGAAGATGGGCAGCAGCATCTTCCGCGACTTTAACACCCTATACTGCGCTCGCCAACCCGCCTGCCAAGCGTGGCGAGTATGGCAACAACCCCTTATGATTGCGAAACCAAGGACCAGGCCCCGAGTTCCCGGCAGCCCCGCTAGTCGTGGCTACGGTAGCGGCCACGGTAACGGCGGGGCTAGGGGTGCTAAGAATCCCCGGGAGACGGACGGCTACCAACCCCAACGACGACCACTGGCCCTGGTAACACACAACATCCGCACTTTGAGGACAGACGAAAAGATTGTTGAGCTGGAAGAAGAAATGAGTAGGTTACACTGGGACATTTTAGGATTATCAGAAGTCCGTAGAGAGGGCGAGGACACGATATCCCTTAAGTCCGGTAATCTACTCTACTACCGGGAGGGCGACCAACAAAGTCCCAAGGTGGTGTCGGGTTTCTCGTTCACAAGTCACTCATTAACAACATTGTCACCATCGACAGTGTGTCGAGCAGGGTCGCATACCTAACACTCAGAATATCTAAAAGATATTCGCTGAAGGTTGTTCAGGTATATGCGCCGACCTCGTCACACCCAGATGAAGAAGTAGAGTCTATGTATGAGGACATTAGTAGGGCCATACATACGAACAAAACTCACTTTACTGTTGTTATGGGGGACTTCAATGCAAAGTTAGGCAAGAGAAGCGATGATGAGTTGAGAGTGGGGCAATTTGGGTATGGGCAACGGAACCCCAGGGGACAGAGGCTGGCCGATTTTCTGGAGAAAGAAGGACTCTTTATGATGAATTCTTTCTTCCAGAAGCCGCCTCACAGGAAATGGACCTGGATGAGTCCCGATGGTTCCACGAGAAATGAGATTGATTTCATCTTGACCAACAAGAAACGGGTATTCAATGATGTCACTGTGATTCACAGGGTGAAAACCGGAAGTGATCACCGAATCGTTAGAGGCACATTGAATATGAACGTTAGACTTGAAAGGTCCCGTCTGATGAAATCTACGCTCCGACCCACTCGTGCACATATTCAAAACCTCGAGAGCTTTCAACTCGAACTTTCAAATCGCTTTGATTGTCTGGGTCTCGAAGAACATGCATCAGTGGACGAGATCAATAACAGGTTCGTAGAAACTGTCCATACGGTGGGGTCTCAGTTCTTTAAGACGCCCCGTACAAATAGACCTCAGAAACTCTCGGATGACACTCTTAACCTCATGGTTGAACGACGCTCATTACGACTGCAGTCTCCCGATGATGCTAAGTCACATAGGCAGCTCAATAGACAAGTTTGGAAATCCTTGCGGCACGATATTCGTACCTTTAATACAGCTCGTATTAAAGATACGATAGAGCGGAACAAAGGCTCCAAAGTGTTCGCGAGAGATATGTCTATTGGGCAAAGCCAGATGACGAAGCTGAAGAGGGAAGATGGCAGTATAGCGTCAAGTAAAGCAGAAGTGTTAAGGGAAGTCGAAAGGTTCTATGGACAGCTCTACGATTCGGTCACTAAACCTGTTTGCAGTGTGGCAGAAGACCCTAGAGCCAAGCTGACCCGACATTATACCGAAGATATCCCGGACATCAGCCTGTACGAGATCAGGATGGCCCTGAAACAGCTTAAGAACGACAAGGCGCCGGGGGAGGACGGAATCACTTCAGAGCTTCTGAAAGCGGGTGGATCACCGATACTTAAAGTCCTTCAGAAGCTCTTCAACTCCGTCTTGTTCGAAGGTATTACGCCAAAAACATGGAACAAAAGCGTCGTGGTACTGTTCTTTAAGAAAGGTGACAACACCTTGCTTAAGAACTACAGACCGATCTCGCTTTTGAGCCATGTTTATAAGCTGTTTTCAAGGGTCATTACAAATCGTCTCGATCGCAGGTTTGATGACTTCCAGCGTCCCGAACAAGCCGGGTTTCGAAAAGGCTACAGTACCATAGACCACATTCATACGCTGCGGCAAGTGATACAGAAGACCGAAGAGTATAACTTGCCGCTATGTCTCGCGTTTGTGGACTATGAGAAAGCCTTCGATTCGATCGA
The DNA here is from genome assembly GCA_963082625.1 of Pasiphila rectangulata. NCBI lineage: Eukaryota > Metazoa > Arthropoda > Insecta > Lepidoptera > Geometridae > Pasiphila > Pasiphila rectangulata. Next base: position 9,114,831 of record OY720253.1, read on the forward strand.
AACATGGGCGGTGCTCGAGTCTCTCCAACGATGCCGAATTGACTATCGGTATATCGAAGTGTTGAAGTCTTTGTATAGAAACGCCACTATGTCTGTCCGAGTACAGGAACAGAGTTCGAAGGATATTCCCTTAAAAAGAGGCGTAAGACAGGGAGACGTTATTTCTCCGAAACTGTTTACGACCGCTTTGGAAGATGCCTTCAAGCTCTTGGAATGGAAAGGACTAGGCATCAACATTAACGGCGAATACATGACTCACCTTCGGTTTGCTGACGATATTGTGGTCATGGCAAAGTCGATGGAGGAACTTGGCACGATGCTCGAAGGCCTCAACCGAGTCTCCCAACGGGTCGGCCTTAAAATGAACATGGACAAGACGAAGATTATGTCGAATGTCCATGTTGCGCCTTCCCCAGTTATGGTTGAGAACTCGGCTCTCGAAGTTGTCGACGCGTATGTATACCTAGGACAAACAGTCCAATTAGGTAGGTCCAACTTCGAGAAAGAGGTAAATCGACGAATCCAACTCGGATGGGCAGCGTTTGGGAAACTACGCAACGTCTTTTCGTCCAAAATTCCTCAGTGCCTTAAGACGAAAGTCTACAATCAGTGTGTGTTACCAGTGATGACATATGGAACCGAGACGTGGTCATTCACGATTGGCCTCATGAATAAGCTCAGAGTCGCTCAACGAGCTATGGAGAGGGCTATGCTCGGGGTTTCTTTACGCGATCGAATCAGAAATGAGGAGATACGTAGAAGAACTCGGGTCACCGACATAGCCAAACGGATTAGCACGTTGAAGTGGCAATGGGCAGGCCATGTAGCTCGCAGAACAGATGGCCGATGGGGCCAAAAAGTTCTCGAGTGGAGGCCACGGACCGGCAAGCGCAGCGTAGGACGTCCACCAACAAGATGGGATGATGACCTGGTGAAGACCGCAGGTCGACGGTGGATGCAGATCGCTTCCAACCGCATTAACTGGATATCCATGAGGGAGGCCTATGTCCAGCAGTGGACGTCCTACGGCTGAAATGATGATGATGATGATGAACCAGTAGAACAGGCCGGCTTCAGAAGACGGTGCACTGCAGTTGACCACATTCACACCCTTGAACTTATAATAGAGAAATATCAGAAAGAGCAAAGACCCCTAATATCGCGCGTTCTTTAACTATTACAAAGCGTTCGACACAGTAACACACGCATGCATATGGGAAAGCCTGAAGGTTCAAAGAATCAACGAAAAGTACGTCAAAGTCATTAGAATATAATAATAACAATTTGGGTAGAATAAAGTTAGAAACCCTGAGTCCAAGTATCCCCATAAAACTGTTGTATCTTGAGACAAATGTATTTCCCAACAATTTTATCGTACAGTAAGGAGGTAGGTATGCGTTTTTGAAAAGTTATAAATATTTCTATACCTCTAAAAACTCGTGTTTATTGTCAGTATGTAATTGTTTTAGCGACCTCGTCTCCCGTCATGAAATCAAAAAGCATACAGCAATAAGAATAAATAATGAGAGCTCATAAATCTAAGCAAAAGTCTCGCCTATCTGGCGCCAAGGAGTCATGAGTTCACGACTTAGGTATTTCCCATTCCACCCCATTGGCAAATGCTATGTAGACTTTCCTATGGGGGTGTAGAGAACAAGTTGGTATGTCCGTCGTGAGGCTTTTGAACTGGCGTGACGTAATTTAATAAATATCAGATATAGAATGGGCACCCCCATTGATTCTCATAATTTTAACCGACTTTAAAAATAGGAGGAGATACTCAAGTCATCTGTATTTTTTTAAATGTTTTTTTACCTCGGAATTCCGTCGTTTACGAAACGATATGAAAAATTGTTTTGAGTTCGAATAGATACACTTTAAATTAGGTCCCATTTCACGCCAGCTATCCCAATCTTACCCAAGTGCAGCTTGATAAGCTCCAAAACTTCTGCATACCTACGCTTTATTTTCTGTCTACGCAAGTACGACCAAGTCACAGAGTACCGCAATAAGCTTAAATAGTTGCCAATCCGCCTTCGTCGGGATGCACACTTTCTCTCCCTTCTTTACAGTATCCTTTTCATTCCTTATACCTACACCCGGGTATCTCAAAGTTAGATTTGAATACCTTTCCGAATCCCACTCCCGGTCATTGCGTCTCCTCATACTGCAGCTCAAAACTCCTATCTACACCTCCCATTCCTATAGTCTATCCTTTACTGTGCGTGCAACTAAGCTTTGGAATGCGTTACCTACTACAATAAGACAAGCTAAGTCACTCCCTATATTTAAAATATGGTATATCAACATTTTCAGGTCATGGCTCAGCGTGAGATATGCTTAAGGAGCAAACGCTGATTTTCAGCCATAGCCTGTAGAGTGCAAGCAGAACGAGACGCAATCCATGTGTTGTGTACTACATTATTTGAGTATGTTTGTGTGTGTGAGATGGTGAATAGATTAAAATTATATTAAGATTGATAGCATGTATTGTGTACCTACGTTTTTTAGTGAAATCAAAGGCTGTTGTTGTTACGTTTTGCAGAGGTTGTAGTCTTATAAATATTATTTAAAATTAAATATTATTTATGTCGAAAGCATGTAAGTTTCCATGTAACCAAGCGACTTTGTTGTGTTGTAAGTATGTTTAGTTCTCTTCTTTTTGGGAGGAGGAGGAGCTTCATCTTCATCGAAGCTATCGCCGTCACTATCAGGCATAACAAGGGTTTTTTTGAGGTTTTTTTTTGCAGTAGCTAAATTGAAAATGACTTACAGAGGAACATAATCAATCACTATCACAATCGAAAACTCAATTATCATTGCTTTGCGATCCATCACCAGGTATGACATTGGCATTCTGAACTCTTATAAAAACTAGCTGGATCAATTCCGCAAGCAAGTATAAAAATAAATCATAATTAAATATAAATCATAATATTATATGGTACGACCAAAAGTAGTCGTGAAGTCTACGATTGCATACTAACCCATATATGGTTTACTGAAAAAAACCCCTCAAAATAGTAGATAGGCAAAAGAACCATTACATTTTAATTCACAAACGCTAAAAGGAAGTGTAAACGCAACAGAAAATATTTTTTTATAAGTACACAGAAATTTACCTTTTATCTTCCCAATAAACCTTTTTGAAAAAGTGTTTCCGGACATCGACGTAAACTTCACACCCGCATACGAAAAAGTGCATGTAGAATGATTTGAGGTTGGACCACGAATACCAGTTTTTAGGGTTCCGCACCAAAATGGTAAAAAGGAACCCTTATAGAATCACTCTGTCTGTTTTTTGTGCATTAGCAAGACCATACACAATTAATATAAAATAAAGTTTCGTTTCCTTCTTATATTTAACTAGCTTTTGCCCGCGACTTCGTCCGCGTGGAAGTCATAAAATGTAAAATTCCCTTTTTTACGCAGAGCCACTATGATTCGAAAATATAAATCCCATTTATTCCCTATCCCGTAGGAATTTCGAAAAATCCCTTCTTAGTGCACCTCTAGGATACTCAAGGTATATGTGTGCCAAATTTCAAGACTTTAGGTCCAGTGGTTTAGGCTGTGCGTTGATATATCAGTCAGTCGGTCAGTGAGTCAGTCAGGACTTTGAATTTTATATATATAGATAACTAACAAAAAAAAAGGTAATTTAGATAACCATATATGGGTTAGTATGCGGTAAAGGGTTAGGTAGAACATTTCCAAGAAACTTGAACCTTGACGCGGTTTTAGGAAGCGTCAAGGATCGATTTGACGGGTTCGAATACCACCGGAATCATAATTTTTTGATAATGTATTAGTTATTTAAATAAAGGCTGTTACGATTATTTTATAGAACGAAACTAAACTAGAATACCCTTTATTCTAGTTTTTATGCCGAAATTATTCACTTGATCTCCTCAAATGCAGTAGGTACATATTCAGAGCTGATTATCTTGGGAACTGCTGGTCCTATTTCTCTCTACCAAACACAGCTAAGAACACTCTCGATCAAGTCACCTAAACATCTGTTCATTTTATAACCTATCATTATCTCTGGTCGAGGGTTAAAAAGGACCAATGTCAAACACAACTAAATTTAACCCCCCTCCGTACCGAAGTTACAAATACCCGAAAAAAAGGGAAGTCGATTTGATGACCTCTTTGGCACCAAGCCAAGTATTCCAGATAGGAAAAATTAAAAAACATTGCTATTATAAATTATTATTCGTAACTTTATAAAACAAAACCGTTTACGAAACTATAATTACCTAAGTGGATAGGTACCTACTTACTTATATACTCTTTTTAATTATAGTATTTTAACATGTGTACTAAGCCGAAACGGTTATACTTTGATCGGCTTATAGTAAATTCAATAATATTGTTATGTTAAAGTTATTAATGGAGTAAAAAACTATACAACTACAATAAAATGTTATAAGTAGGTAAGTAAATTGGCCTTTTAGATAAAAAAATCAAATCTTTTTTATACTTTTTCATAATACTCACCAATTATCCTATAAAAATTATTATCCAAAGAGCACGATAAATTCGTCAAAAAATAACAAAGGTAACAAGACAAAATTACTTTCTTCATAAGGACACTGTGGGTTTTTGAACGAAGCCCAGCGGAAATCGCGGGAAAACTTGGAAGACAAAAGGCGGCGCGACAACCTCTCCCGGTCGTTGGCAGAGCACTGGGTGGTTTTGGCATGTTTTGGCACCAGTTCCACTTATCTAACCGTTTGTGGGGGAGTTAGCTCGTACTGCAGAATAGTAAGGAGGTTGGTGCCTATAGCAGTCGTTACACAGATTCGTTAATAGCCTATGGCGTGGTTGGCGCCTGAATCTTTTTGTACAGGGTGTCTGACGAACAAGTTCATTACTTATAATAATAAAATAATGCAAGGAACTGATTTTTTTCGTCTTGTCCTCGTTGGAATGAAATTAGTGTCATGCATTGCAGCAACTAGAAAGAGAAACATCTAAATAATATAGACTTTTAAATGCCACACTATACAAATAGGGACCTTGAAGGCTTGAAGTTGTAGGTACTGTATAACTAATAACTATTATTAAAATTTAAAGTAAAAAACTTTTTAACAAACAAGCTTTTATTTAAACGTAGGTACGCACTAAAAATAATAAAATAAACATTTTCCATTAAAGTTTAATGTCAACTTAAAACGTCTTTACACAATATATGTAATAAAAAAAGCTTGTCGCGAGATTAACCTGCGTGCCTGTGACTTGATCTAATTGGTTTAATTTTTTTTCAAACAATGTAAATACGAGTACCTGCTTAAATCTAGCGACAAGCTTTTTATTACATATTATTGTGTAAAGACGTTTTAAGTTGACATTAAACTTTAATGGAAAATGTTTATTTTATTATTTTTAGCTTTTACTTTAACAAACAAGCTTTTATTTAAACGTACCCACGTTAAAATAAAAGCTTGTTTGTTAAAGTTTTTTTACTCTAAATTTATTTTTACTTTTTAGTTATCACTGGACAGTTGGTTTCTTGGCTGTTCATCTCATGACCGCCATATTGGATTGAGACTGATGTCATATAGTTTTTTATTTATTTATTTATTTATTTAGTAAGACACTCCTACGACAAAAAAAAAGTAACTCTTTAAAAAAAAAAAAAAGTAACTCTCAGCAAGGCCTTTCATATGATACCCATATTGTAAAAGTGCATTAAGAATAACTAGTCCGCCATCTTGAGTAGGTATACCGTCATGTTGGATTTCGAGTAATGTCATTTAATTTTTCGAGTAACTCTCACCAAGGCCTTTCATTTGATACCCATATTATAGGAGTAAATTAAAAAAACAAGTAGTTCGCTAGGACAGTACAGAATAGTACATGACAGTACAGTCCAGTCCAGTCGAGTCGAGCCCAGTTGAGTCGAGTCGAGTCGAGTCCAGTCCTGGGTGTTCCGCCATGTTGGATTCAGAATGACGTCATTTAATTTTTTTTTTAATTATTCTCAGCAAGTCCTTTCATTTGATACCCTTATTATAGGAGTAGATTAAAAGTAAGTAGTCCGCCATCTTGGGTGTTCCGCCATGTTGGATTCTGTCATTTCATTTTTTGAGTTATTCTCAGCAAGACCTTTCATTTGATACCCATATACAATACACCGACGAACTACCGGATATTGACAGAGACGACATCGTGCTGGCTCTGAGACAGCTTAAAAATGGAAAAGCCCCGGGTGAAGATGGAATTACTTCAGAACTTCTGAAGGCAGGAGGAGCTCTCATTATTCAAGAGCTACTGCGCCTCTTCAATTCCGTTCTTCACTCCGGGAGAACTCCAAGGGCGTGGAGCGGGAGTTTGGTGGTTTTGTTTTTTAAGAAGGGCGATAAGACTCTTCTTAAAAACTACAGACCCATCTCTCTTCTGAGCCACGTCTATAAGCTGTTCTCTAGAGTTATATATAACGAATCGTCTAGCAAGAAGACTCGACGAGTTTCAGCCGTCGGAGCAGGACGGGTTTCGCTGAGGATATGGCACCACAGACCACATTCACACAGTGAGGCAGATTATACAAAAGTCCGAAGAGTAGGTATAATCAGCCCCTGTGGACTATGAAAAGGCCTTTTACTCTGTTGAAACGTGGTCTGTCCTGGGATGGTAAATCCGGCACTGACTACCTACCACATATTACCAATTACTACCTACTGCGTACGGAGAGTACTTACTCTCCGGGTACTAACTAACCTCCCTATGCAAAGGTTAAAAAACTTCAAAAATAGGAGGAGGTTCTCAAGTCGTCTAAATTTAAAAATGTTTGCATAATTTTATGAAACTCGAATCATATTTGATCAACCGATTATGTATAACATTTTTTTTCGTTTTATTTCCAAAATCATCATAGAAGCAACTAGCGCATACGTTCCATGCCGCGTCACAGATTACTTGCACGTATGATGTAGGTATGGCGGGCTGGCAAAGCAATCCCAACTCTGCGTGCGTAATGCAAACTGTCGGTATTATTAATAAGCTTTTGTAGCCTAGTGTAGGTATTTTCGCTTTTGTATTGAAGTGATGTTTCTATTAGATTCTGTAATCTGTGCTATTAGTCCTAGAAAGCCGTAGTCCTTCACTGTAGGCCTTATGAATAAGCTTAGAGTCGCTCAATGAGATATGGAGAGGGCTATGCTCGGGGTTTCTTTACGGGATCAAATCAGAAATGAGGAGATACGTAGAAGAGCCGACATAGCCAAACGGTTATGCACGTTGAAGTGACAATCGGCAGGCCATATAGCGCGCAGAACGATGGAGGAACGATGGAACCGATGGGGCCGCAGTTCTCGAATGGGCCACGGACCGGCAAGCGCAGCGTTGGACGTCCACCTACTAGATGAGCAGACGACTTAGTAAGAACCGCAGCTCGGCGTTGGATGCAGGCCGCTTCCAACCGCAGTACTTGAATATCATGTATATGTATATATAATGTATATTATGTATGGTATATATGTAATTAGTTTAACCTACATGTACACCATTATAACCCCTTGTCATATATTACAATCCAATCCATCCCAAGGTTGCCTGGTAGAGATCGCTCTTTAGCGATAAGGCCGCCAATTGTGACTTTGTTTTTCAGTTGTTCTTGTTATTATGTTTAGTTTTAAGGTGTGCAATAAAGTATTTTCTATCTATCTATTCTATCTATCTATCAATGAGGGAGGCCTTTGTCCAGCAGTGGACGTCCTACGGCTGATATGATGATGACGATGAATAACATACACTAAATTCTAACTGTTGTCTACGGTTAACTGCGGCACCTTATATACTTTTAACTAATAACATCTACGCAATCATAAACTACGTTCCAGACAATGTTAAGACGGTTTCAGGTCATAATTAAATACAATATATAGATATAACATTACATTTATTTCCTCTAAAACTCTGAACTAGAGATATTGCACTAAATATTAAATTATTAAAACTAAATCCAAATGGAATATTTGGTGCAAAATAGAAATACTTAAGCGATATAAAGCTTATCATTTATTATTAACAACATAACTAAATAATAAATTTAATAGTTTTGATACCAAAATGGTTACTATTTATTTCAGTATCATTCATGATGGTTATTCAAGATGGATCTAACTAGGTGGGCAACAGGTATTCATGCTGCGTAGGACGCTGCATTGCCTAGGACAATGTTGGATGGATTAGGCTTACCCAGCACCTATGCCATCCTCCCACCTTTAGTCGGCCATTAGTCAGAGGAAAGAACAGGTCGTTACGTCTGAGCTGAGTAAGCCGCAGGTTTCTTCACGATGTTTTCCTTCACCGTTCACGGCCGGTATCGAACAAACGACCTTCGGATTGAAAGTCGGGGGTACATACCACTCGGCAACGCGGCTTGCAATTATATACATACCTGGTAATCAGAATACACGGACAAAAACAATTCTAGGTCATATCAAATCCTATAACATCAGTCCATTCGATGCCCATAGAAGACCTACCATCCTCTGTGATCCACCCTGAATAACCGAAATAAATTCTTATTCTAACAATTCGAATTTCAAACTGCAACTATATTATTTTCTGTCACCAAAGTTTATGTGCCCTATTTAATATAATTCATTCTAAAATAGCAAATCTGTCACTAAAATAGAATCACCAAAACTAGATAGATAGGTTAGGTTCTGGTTGTTTTACACGAACCGAGCGAGCAAAGAGAGCATGCCGCGGCAGCCGCTGTGCCAGATCCAAATCAGACTTGTTGATTCTAATTTGGTGACAGATGTACTATTTTAGTAACAAACATATGTATTAGGTTATTGATAATTTAGGTGACAAATCTAATATTTAAGGAAAAAATATATTTTTATTAGGTGATTGGTAAAACCATACCCATTTCAATCTCACAAGATAGCTTCACAGATTAAATTGGCAAGCCTGAAATTAAAATGTTTATTTGATATTTAAGGTGACAGTACGGGCCGTTGAGACCTTACAACTCTCTCAGGGTGACGGGCTCATTGCAGTGCAGCGTTGGTCACGTGCTTAGTGAACGTGATCACCGCGGCATTGCAATTGTTATAGGTAGAGGTTACCGCATAACATCAGATGGGCCTTCGGCTTGTCTCGTCGTTTAGTAGTATAAAAAAATTATGTTTCAGATATGATACACAACTCAAAAATGTGTGCCAACGTTCTATGGTATGGTCACCCACAATATATGTTATCTGTAACATATTGTACCTACGCGTAAATATACATGCTTCAAACCACACGTATTGGTTGTACTATTACTACAGCTAAATTCCATGTAGATTGTTTGTAAACAAACTAACACACTTAAAACATAATTTCTTCCTAAGGTTTGGTCTTTGACCGAGTTAACAGTGCTTTATTTTGAAGGGAGTGGTCACAAATCGCCAATAATTGAGAAAAAGATTTAAAAACCAACTGAAAAAAAGTTATTTGGTGAAGTATTGACAGTCTGTTTACAAACATTCTAGATCGAATTTGGCTGAAGTAGTATCGTTATAACAATAAATTATACTTAAATACCTATTATTCTTTGGCTCCCATTTAATAACATAAAAATATCAGATATTGAACTACAATATTTGTGATGACTTTATAATTTAAATATTCCTGTACGCCAAAATAAACATTCATGAGTCTATTCCCTACACGCCATAATGAATAAAAAAAATTGCATTAGTAGCCTCTTTTACAAAATAAAAAAAAATACAAGTAACTTATGAGTAATAATAATAAATTAATTAATTACTCATAAGTTACTTTTCAGTTTATAAATGGAATGCTTCACCAATTAATATTACACTCGTGTCATCCATACAGTCTCAATAAACAATATATAATTTAGAAAATATTAGTGTCGATTCTGTTTTAAACTTCATAAAACTAAATAAAATGAGAGACATGACGTTTCTAAATTTAGAGCTGTCAGCGTAAAATCGAGTCCATTTATTCCGTTTTCATTTTAGAACAGCACTAACCGAATATGTTTACGTCCGTTTTAAGTAATTTTCATTAGCTTTAGCTAGTTAGTGCAACGGCAGAATCGCCACCATTGGGATCATACAATTAGATAATTGATACGTTGACGGGTATGAAAATCAATATTCTTTTTATTCTGTCAGTTAGATGATACATAAATTACATACACGTATTTTGGCTTTTTATCATGCATATCGCTGTCTGTCTGTGCATGACACGATTACATCCGAACGCGCTGACCGATTTACATGAAACCTTTTTTGTTAGCACTGTCTTAATGAGAGAAGGGTACTCATTGGTTTTGGTCACAGGGACCGTAGTTATTGTGACCTCAAAAGGTCACCAAAGGTAAAATATGGCATTTTTCGGAAACCTTCGCCCCCTTTTCTGGTAACCCCGTACCAATGCTTGTTCAAATTAATGTAACAATACTCAGATAAAGCGAGTTGAATACGTCAAAATACTGTACTGAGGCACGTACGCGCATACGAGCGCGTGACATTTCGATATAATGTAGGTATCGTGGTTCTTTTTGCTTTAAAAAAAAACAAGTGTCCAATAGATTTTGTTAATCTGCACAACGGACTAACAATTAACATTTAGCCAGCTAAAGCCTATTGCTTAGAACGTATGTACGAGACATTACACAACATTTAATTCCAAGCCTGTGCAATCCAATCTACACAGCAACTTTGAATTCAAATCATCCGCTACATTCAAACGATCACTACCTCTTTTATATTGCTGCCAATACATACTAAAGTCAAGGATTTAAATCATTAGATACGCCCTTACCGTAACCACACGAAATGAGTGAGCACGCTCACTTGGAATCTGTATGTATCTGTAGATGATGATGATGAAGCACAGTGTTAGCCTGACGAGGTGTGTGTTATATTTTTCACGAAAGTTCGTGCAATGTGATTGCACAAAAAATGGTAACAATAACAGTTCGGTTTATGGCAAAACCAGTGTCCGTGCGTCTGCATTATTGTTAACACACGTATAAAGGGCAGTTTAACAATGCCAGTTTTTGGTGTCAGGTCACATCTAACGAGCAAATCTTTGACAACAGCGATTTTAAGTTCTACCATATGATTTATCACACGATAGACGATGCACCTAAGGCTGAAGAGTCACCGAGAGGGAAAAAAGGAAGTTTGATATATTCTTAACCCTTAAGTTACACTTCAGTGGATAAAGGCCTTTAGCCTCTTACTCTAGCAACATCCATCAAATCCCACCTTAGGCTAACGAAATTCGGAACAATAATAGACTTTTTATTGGACAACACATCCATCCAATTCGATGTGAACAAAATGTGAACAAACGACCAGTAATCAACCTAAAAATCACTATTTCACTATTAGAACATTCGCGAGTAACACTATTCATTGTAATGTTAAACGGGTTCAAAATCCCTGTTATTAATTAGCCTTTGTTGACCACTTCAATCGACATAAATTGTTATCAATTCTGTCAAAAAAGTAGGCTAGATAAGTGTTAAAGTTTGTTTAAATTTTGTTCACACAAATTTGGCTGATGCATATACTTCCACAAATAGGATTCGGGTTAACGACGCGTTTAGGACGCGTTACGATAAAAATGGCGAACCACATGCCAATCACAACCCATCTAAAACATCCAGAAACGCACACAACTTCTACGTTTAACGTTCCGTTCACGCTAGAGCCGCACTTGACTATAAAACAGGGTACCGAAACGTATACGTTGATCCAAATAATTCTTCAATTATGAATAAAATATGTAACACCGAAATCAATTTTGACGAATTCAATAATTATTTGAAGTGGGTATAAACTTATTTTAATTTTATTTTAACAAAACAACTACTATAATTATGTATACTATAATATGTAGGCAAAATAATGTCTTCTCGCCATACATTTTTTTTCTTCAACTTTAGGGCATAACTGGAGTTATGCTGTATAGTTATGCTTGCTGTTACGCTTAACTCCATACAAATAAAAGTAATTTTAATGTTATATGCACTAGGTACCTGTTTCGTAGTAAAAACGGTCTAACAAAATATATCCCACCCTTACGCACAACCATGCATAGTGAGACGCAATATGCGGGCGTGAAAGAGAAGACTATAAAAGTAGCTCACCTAAGCGACACCGCTCCGGTCCGGCAAAAGAATGGACATTCAAATTTAAACTTGAAAGTCAAGCTATTTGATGACATTTTAGATTGACAATATGGCTTCATGTTTCAAGGACCCGCAATCTGCTACGTTTATATTTTTAGAAACGAGTATCTAAGCACCATCTAGTCCCAAAGTAAGCAAGAGCTTGTTATGAGTACCAGAAGCCTGGTAAATACATACATGCGTACGGTAAATATGTTTGCATATGTGGTATATGTTATATATATAAAAAAACCCAGACTTGAAACAAATATCTGCAGAAAAGCAAACGTTAGACTCCCAGCGTGAATAGAACCCGCAACCCCTTGCGTCGCAGGCTATTAGACCAACTGCGGTGTCGTATAAATAGCTACAACCCTATAAGGTGCTTAGTAGAAAAATAACAGTCGCTCCTGAGCGGTGCCGGAGAGCAGACGCCATCCTCGCTTTATGTTCAGGTACTGGATCACTGCGCGGACGCAGATAAGGACACCTGCAACAAGATTTGCATGCATCAACATTAAACTAAAAAAATGTTTTATTGACATAAGTAGGGTGTTACAATTATTAATGAATCCATAGGCTCCCGAACTAGTTAATAACTGTGTTTCAGGAGCCAGTGGCTTCGCCAACAATATGTGATAATAATTATGTCTAACTTAGGTAAATCTAAACAAAATGCTTAAGAAAAAAAAAAAAAAAACACACCTTTCAACCAACAAAAGAAAAGAAAATTAATATTTTAAGGAATGAAAACAAAAACAACAACTACTGTATTAAAAAAAATATATTAATATTTATAACAAAATAAAAATTGTCTGAACTAAACATTGCGCTTTGACATTCGATCATTTTCGTTTCAGTTTGTGACACTTTTCTCATTTCATTTGTTTGAGCTTATAATGTGCCTACTTTGTTTGCCTCTGTTACTGCAGAAGTTACTGTACGTATAATGTTCTCATGTATATAATGTGTAATGTTGTCATGTACCTCCGTAGCGTCTGGCCATATCTGCTAACCGATGTTAGCAGATATGGCCAGACCACTGCGCCTTCAGGATAGTTATCCTATGTGCTTTGTCGATGACGATTCGGTAAGTGGTACTAAGTTGTCGGACAGAAGACCAAATCTTCTGTCCGATAACCTAGTACCACTTACCGAACGCCATGATAAGCCACCAGAGACAAGAATTCTCGTCCGAGGCTATCGAAGCAAGATCACACAGATAAACCCTTGTAAAATGTGCTTTTCAAATCTAGAATATAGATGAATATATGCAGCAAGTGTTAAAACATGATGCTGTAGTTCCAGGGGCAATGTTTGATGGATGAGGCTTGCACAGCATCTATAGCTACCATCCTCTCAGCTTGACTCTGGCTCTTGCCAGAGTATGCTGAGTGTGCAAGAGTAGCACTTACGAAATATCATGATAGGTCAACTGAGCCAACAGAAGCCTGCGACGATTTGTGAAGCAACAAGTTTATAACAATATATTTTATAGTAACCCACGACACATTACCTAGTTTCAGAGGATTCATAGTTCAACAACAATCTAAGTACACATTTCCTTTCATTTGATACCAAACTCGGGTATATTTGGAAACATTCGATTATTCAACCCCTTTTCACCCCTATATCCTTTAAACTTCTTAACCGATTTTGATAAAACATGTTTAAGAACCACCGCACGCGCACCGCAAAACCGGCTATTAAATAAAAAAAACTGCATGCAAATCCACTCGTTTAAGAGCTACAGTGCCACATACATACACACACACACACATAGCAATCAAACTTATCCCTCTTTTTTTGTCGGGGGGCTAATAGATTAGCAAACTGTAGTAGTAGTTCTGTCCGACTTGGTAGCACTTACCGAACGCCATGATAAGCCACCAGAGCCAGGAGTTCTCGTGCGAGGCTATCTCGGTGGAATGCTTCACGATGAGCGTCCACTTGGCGAGCGACAGCCCGAAGCCGGACAGGGCTCCGTAGCGGCTCGCGACCGTGTGGCAGAAGCACATGAGGAGCAGGAATCCTATCCAGTTGAAGAGGAACGCAACTGTGGATTGGAATAATGATTTATTAACACAGCTTCCGACCGCAATAACCGGAAATCTGGTGCAATAACAATTCGTGATAAATTCAGTTATAATTATTTCTAAAATTTTACGGCCACTTTGGTCATAAATAAATAATCTAACCGTTGGTGTAAAAAAAATTACCTTAACTTTAGAAGAATATAAGGGTTTTTTTGTTTTTTGAGAATGTTTACTGAAGTACATATATACGTTTAAGAAAATTTTTATATAGGGACTTTAAAAATAACAAGCATTGGTACGGGGGTACCAGAAAAGGGGGCGAAGGTTTCCAAAAAATGCCATTTTTGATTGAGTTCACAATAACTTCGGTCCCTGTGACCCTAGAATCACCAAAATCAATCAGTACCCTTCTTTCATTAAGACAGTGCTAACAAAAGAGGTCTCATGTAAATCGGTCAACGCGTTCGGTTGTAATCGTGTCATGCACAGACAGAGCGCTATGTATGGGGCTTCCCCCCCTACAATGTCGAATATTTTAAGTGGCCTTTCAGTTATTTTCCACTACCCGTATTTATAGAGGGTATCTGAAAAACAGCAAAACTCCGCGATCAGCTCGCTACCTAAATTCTAATTAATAATATGCAATAATTTTGGCCCGACTGTTTCTATCAGGCTGGGCACGCACGTCTGAATTGACGTTGTGTTGCATTGTTTTATTTTTATGACCGACGCCGCGACTTTTCAAAATATTTAGACACTTCGTTCACGAACAAAGACAATAATTTTCCCACGACTTCGAGACCGGCGGGCTAGTTACGTATCTCGCGACAGGTTTGCGACAGGCGTAAATCATCGACGTCAAACGTCAATTCCTTGCTGTTAGCTAATACAAAATTGACGTTTGACAGCATTGATCGCGAGATTTACGCCTGTTGCAAAGATGTCGTGAGATACTACGTAATCAGCTTGCGGATCTGCGTTGCCGCGCCGCTGACTTCTTGACACTGACCGCGGCCTAAGGCGTTACGCGGCATTTCGAACTCAACATACTACAAAGAAAACACCCAGGCCCGAGACAAATAACTGCAGAATCAAACATTTTGTCCAGCGACGGGCATCGAACCTCCTGCGTCTTAGCCAGCAATTAGACTAACTTGAGCTACGGAGGTCGTCTTATGGCAGATTAGGAACTGCTTCGCATAATAATGAATACCTATCATTGTTAATGCCGTGGG
Organism: Pasiphila rectangulata; assembly: GCA_963082625.1. Classification (NCBI taxonomy): domain Eukaryota; kingdom Metazoa; phylum Arthropoda; class Insecta; order Lepidoptera; family Geometridae; genus Pasiphila; species Pasiphila rectangulata. The sequence continues at coordinate 9,130,259 of OY720253.1, forward strand.
GTGCCGGCAGTAGAATGTTGGGAAAGAGAGGAGAGACCTCTCTTACTCGTGGATGCAGTAAGAACTTCCAAGGGATCATCATCATCATCATTTCAGCCAACATCCACTACTGAACACAGGCCTCCCTCATGGATCTCCATAAGGGGCAGTACCCATACTCACCACGCTTGGCAGGCGGGTTGGCGAGCGCAGTATGGGATGTTGATACACGGAATGACGCTGCTGCCCATCTTCTGGAAGTAACTCTTAGCAGGCTCTTACTGCATCCACGGGCAAGAGAGGAGGGGCAACATTCTACTGCCGGCACCCCACGGCATATTCAGCAGTGGACGTCCTACGGCTGAGATGATGATGATGATCATTCCTAAAATCTTCTAAAATTGTAGTTTCAATCTAAGTTATTTGTTTCCAAATGACAACATACCAAAGAAAGCAGTGAGGAACATGTAGTCGGTTCCCAGTAGATCGTTAGTGTCAATGTTCTCATCAACTGCCACTGCATTTCCATCAACAGTTACAAACGCCGTGTAGGTCGGCTGGAAAGAGAATGTACATGTGATTATCATTAATATAAACAAATGACGCTGGAAATTACAGATGGAACCATCTAGCCTCGATATGTTTTTTTTTTTTTTTTTTTTTTTTTTTTTTATGGCAACTTATTCCTTTTTGTAGTAGGAATACTACTGCCAACTTCACGTAGCTGGTTCACGGTACAGATAATTTATACAAAGATAATAACACCCGTTTCAAAATTATGCACGGGCGCGACTGAAAATTAAAACTGAAATCTGTTATAAAAGAAAAGAAAAACATAAAATAATACAATCATTTTTTCTAACAGTCATAGATAGTAAAAGAATAAAATAATGAAAGAAATATTATGTATTTAATATAGTAATTATAATACATAACTATAGTTTTATATCATAATATTTTAGAAATTTTATGAGAGCACATGTAGACAATTTATTTTTTAGGGAGAGAAGGGAAGAAAGGTTAGATGGTAGAGGGGCTTTATAGTGGACCAAAAAATCATATAAGGACGGAGACAAGTATTTCGGGCAGTTAAACAGAATGTGCGTTATAGTACCTTCATCAAGACCACATTCGCAAAGCGAAGTGTCTCTCACTTTCAGTTTATGAAGGTGAACAGGTGAAGAGCAGTGACTGATGCGCATTCTGCAGATTGTTGAGGTCAATTGTTTAATTATTTTAATTTTTGTAAACCAAGGTAAGAAGGTGATGAACGGTTGAATTTGGTAAAGGTGTTTCCCTTTATGTTGGCTGGAATTAACCCAATGGGAGTTCCAAGATGTTTCCAAATTTTGTTTGGCTATGGAAATTAAATCTTTAGTGAAAGTGGAAAAATTTGTTGAGCTACCGTGCACAATAGCTGATTTAGCTAGATTGTCCACCCGTTCATTACCTTCGATACCTCTGTGGCCAGGTATCCAAGCCAATGTAATCTTAATATTATCTTCATGGCAAAGACGTAAAATATGTTTAATAGATAGAGAAATTGGACAGGTAAAAGCGGATTTCCCGAAAGGGTTAGCTTGTATCAACTGTAAACTACTCCTTGAGTCAGAGAAAATTACCGAATTTGAAATATTATTATTCCTAATAAATTTAACACACTCAAGGATAGCCAAGCTCTCTCCAGAACAATTTGAACCATAACTAGGATACTTGAACATCTGAGAAATGTCTGAATTTATGTGTAAGAATGCAGCACCTAAAGGGCTTTGTATGTCAAGCTTAGATGCATCAGTGAAAAATATATCAGAGTTAAACCATTTGGCCGAAATAATTTCATTAAATTTTAAATTTGTATTAGAAGTATTTTTATCAATACCTATAGTGAGCCTGATATCAGGTTGAAAAATTTTGGACTTAAAGTCAAACAAAAATAATGGATGTACTGGAAATCTTTCCACTTTATAACTAATATTTGCAAATTTTCTGAAACTTTTTATTAATGGAGGTATGGATTTATGTCTCCAATATGGCTTGGTTTGAATATAAGAATTTAACAACCATAGCATAGGAATCAATGGATGATTTTCAAAAATACTAATTTTAAAAATAAATCTATCTGCAAGGTACTGGCGTCTAAGGTTAAGAGGAGGGTCTGAACATTCAACTTGAAGAGCATTAATTGGTGAAGATTTCATAGCCCCTATAATAATTCTCAGGGCCTTCGAATGACACATATCCAGTTTTTTAATCATTGTTTTATTTCCTGGGATTAATAGAAATGAACCAAAATCTAAATGGCTTCTAACAATAGCATTATATAATATTCTTAGAGAAAATGGGTGCGCACCCCACCACACACCGGATAGACATCTCATAATATTAATACCGCTCTCACTTCGCCCCAAAATTTGTTTAATGTGTGCAACGCCGTTTAATTTGAAATCAAAAATTTTACCTAAAAATTTAACATTTTTAACTATTGGAATAAACGAACCATTTAAAGAAATAGATATATTTGGAATTTGTCTTTTTCTAGAGAAAATACAAATAGAACTTTTTAAAGCCGATAGGGATAGAGAATTGAACTCTAACCAGGTAGATAATTTAACTATAGCTTCCTCAACTTTGTTGGCTGCTTGAACTATAGAATAATCAACTGAGTAGATAAGCAAGTCGTCTGCGTATTGTAAAATTTTAGTTACCTGTGTCATCGACTTCTCAATATCAATTGTGTACAGATTGTATAAAAGAGGGCTCAGAACAGATCCCTGAGGGAGTCCTTTCCAGATGAGTCTGTCAGTCTCATTGACACCTTTAAGTCGTAGTGAAATTTGTCTACCCGAAAATAAATTAAATATGAATGAGGTCACCTTATAAGGAATCTTTAACTTGAGCAGTTTTTCCTTAAGGCTCCAAAGGTCAACGTTATCATATGCAGCCGAAATATCCAGAAATCCAGCAACAACTGATTTATTTCTGCTAAATGCAAGATGTATATCTGTAGTGAATAATGCTTGGCTGTCAGAAATGCTTTTACCCTTTCTAAATCCATATTGGGTATTTGATAAGAGAGAATTATGCTCCACAAACCACTCTAACCGATTTTTTATTAAATGTTCTACCACTTTAGGGATTGTACATGAGAGAGCTATTGGGCGATATGAGGAGGAATCTAAAGGGTCTTTGCCAGGTTTACATATAGGAATTATAATTTGATGTTTCCAGAATTGAGGTATTAGACCACAATTGACAATTACATTAATTATAGTCAAAAAATATTTAAGTGAGTTTTCATTGGCATTAGATAAGAAGGAATAGGGAATTCCATCTGGGCCTGGTGCAGAGTCTCTAACCTGGTTTAGAACTAATTTTAGTTCCTGATAGGAAAAGTACGAATCAAGTGAAAAGTTAGGATTAGTCTGTGAAATCGGATCATTAGATGGGCAGAATGGGTTAGGTAATTGGAAATGATTGGGAACTAATGGGGGAGCTAATTTGTCCATAAAGTCATTTACCCAGGAAGTAGAATATGATGATTGTAAATTTTGCCTACGAGATGATCTGAAACGTCTAATTTTTTCCCAAACAATAGAAGAGGGGGTTTGTGGTGAGACAGAAGAACAAAAGTTGCGCCAGCCTTCTAACTTCTTTTTTTTTTAAAAGCCTTTTAGTAGCAGCACTTATGTTTCTAAAATTAAGAAAATTGTCTAATGTAACTATTTGTTCGCATTTAGCCTCGGCAGACTTCCGAAATTTAATTGCGTTTGTGCATGCCGCATCCCACCATGGAGGTGAAGGAATTTTGCCATAAAAGGTGTTCTTTTTTTTAAAACAAGAATTCGCAGCAACAATAATTGAATCTTTAAAAAGCTCACAACATTCAATTACATTAGAAGAATTAGGACTAGGGAGAGCTCCTACTTGTTCATCTAAGGTGACGGAATAATTATCCCATTTATTTTTATTAAGTATGTATGGTAGAAGAGGAGGTAAATTAGGAATAGAAGTATTTTGATAAGGGAAAGAGACAAGAATTGGGTAATGGTCTGATCCATGGGTAATCGGGAGTCTGGACCATGACAGAAGACTAGCTAAAGAAGAAGAAGAACACGATATATCGACATAACTTCGATTTGAGCCAGGAGGGGTTCTACGCGTTGGCGAACCATCGTTCAGAACGCACAAATCAAAACTATCTATTAAGTCTAAAATTTGCTGCCCAAAAGGGTGATTCATGGGGGCTCCCCATAGCTGATGGTGGCAGTTAAAATCTCCTATTAGGACCATGGGAGGAGGAACTGCGGAAAGATAAGAACTAAGAATTGGAATAACAGCATTAACTTTTTTTGGTATATACACTGATACATAAGAGATGTTATTAAACCTGATAGCAACAAAATTAAGCAAACTGCTTGAGTTATTAATGGGAATACGATTAAAAGGTAAATTATTTTTAATAAAAAGGGCAGTACCACCCCATCCATCTTCTCTATCGTCACGGAGAATGGTGTACCCAGGAGTTCTATGAACGGAACCAGGATTCAGCCACGTCTCCGAGACGGCAGAAATGAATGGATTATGAGTGTTAAATAACTGGTGCAGTTCAGATTTATTCTGAACTACACTTCTACAGTTCCATTGTAGGACTACATCCATATTTTGTTACATTTAAAAGTGTAATAGATATTGTATTGATCATGTGTATTGCAACGTTGTTCGGTAGGTCCGCTTGAAGGATTATATTGGTCAAAGATGAAATTAGTTTAGTTATTGTGTCTGGTGACAAGGTTTCTTTCTCACGTGTGTTAGGATCAATTTTATTATTGTTTATGGCACAACCATTAGCAAGGGTCGGCATTTCATAAGATTTTATGATATTTCTATGAGCTTCCTGATCATATCCTGGTACTAAGACTGGGCGTGGGCGGGGAGTACGAAGGACGGATTTTTTATAAGAGTAAGTAGCTCCAACTGGTTCCAGTTGGGAGGACAGTGTTACACCGTAGGAGTTATTTGTCGATGGTAATTGATGTGATGGAGCAGATGAGGACTTAAGAATATCAGCAAATGATTTTTTTGTTTGCGGAACTATTTTTATTGCCTCTTGGTATGAGACATTATGATTAGCCATGTGGTGTTTGATATTAACCTGTCTACTGTACTCAGGGCATGCCTTATTGGTAGCAAAATGATGAGCAGAGCAATACATACATATTGCTTCGGATACTTCAACAAGGCATGAGTCTCCTGTATGGCTGTCTGAGCATTTAAAACACTTAGGTTTTGAGCGACATTGCGTTTTGGTATGTCCGAATCGACAACAGTTATAGCATTGAATTGTGGGGAATACATACTGTTCCACAGGTAAAATGGTGTAACAGCAGGTTACTTCCTTTGGCAAATTCTGTCCATCGAAAGTAAACACCACTGTCTGGGTTGGGATCCAGCTGCTACCATCATTTGTTGTAACTTTTTTATTTAAACGACGCGTTTTCAGTATTTTTCCTGTTCCGAGAGGGCATTGTACCGACTCTACAATCTCCTCATGAGTCCAGTCAGAGGGGATACCTTTAACTATTCCCATGCGGGAAATATTGTGAGAAGGGATATAAGTTTTATATTTACTTTTTTCAAGGACTTCACTTTTCAGAAATTGGTTCGCATCTATTGGTGTTTTAAAACATATGGAGAGGCGATTTCGACCTATCTTTTTAATACCATCTTTTAAAATGGAAGTAAAGTTATTTTTGAACAAAAATGAACCAAACTTTAACGGATGTAGAGTAGTACCCGTCATACCATCAAATTCTATCAGTTCTACATATATCATGAATGGACCACAGTCACTTGTTTCGTAGTGGTCTCGTGTAACTGAAGTTGGAGTTGGAACTATGTGTTGGCCAGGAACCAAAGTTTGGGTTGAATGTTTGTTTGAAACAACAGCAGGCAAATTTGTTTGGATGGAGGATGAAACTATTTTATTGGGTAAGCGTGGGGAATTGGTTGTCATGTCATTAATTACGTTATTGCTGGAGAGAGCCTTGCTCAAATTGGTATGTATTGGCTTTATCTTAGAAATTGACTTAAGTTTGTCATTTTTTTTAGATCTTTTGTCCTTTTTTTTTGAAACTGAAGACTATTCACTATCGGTTCACTATCATAACATTCACTATCGGTTGTATCATCATTTTTCAAGAATTCCGCTCGTCTGTCGCTTGGCGTGGATACAGTTGAAATGTTATTATCCTCATAACAGTCTGACGAAGGCAGCTCTATAAATAGTTCCGGGGACGGAACTATGAAATTATATTCAGGCGGAGGGCCGGGGTCCGGCCCAGGGTCTACATACTCGACGTCCATTTTGGATACGCATTCGTTCGACTAGGTACCCGTGGGCAGAAAAATAAATACAAAAAACTTACCAACCCGATGTGGGATGATCACAAATATATACAAAAGAAGTTCTTAACTATCTAATTTAACTAAATACAATAAATAATAACAGAATCAGAGAAAATTTACACAACAATTCAAATATTTAGGCGGGAAAACAAAAATCACACGTGAACCTCGCACGAGTCCGATTGACAGTCCTCGATATGTTACTTTTTACCTAAACCTCACTCTTACGCTTCTAATTGTTACAATTTGATACGCTGTGGGCCAAAATAACCGTAGAGTTGCAGTAGACCACGCAGGGTTTGACGACTTTGATCCAAAATGAAAATGTCAACATGAAAGAATGACAATGTATAAAAATGTCCACATGAAAAAATGACCAAGTATAATAATGACAAGGTATAAAAAATATCAAGGATAAAGTTAAAAAATTACTACATACTTAGAAATATCATATTTTTTAACATCTGTCAAATGTGACAGAAAATGACAGCACATGTCAAAAATTACCTAATATCATCTTTGGAAGCCAAGGAAATAGTAACTTTTCAATGACAGCTGTCAAACTTCAAACGGCGATATCTCGAGAACTCCTCATCCTAGACTTTCCATTTGGGCTCAAATGAAAGACCTCGATGAGATCTACATTTTTGATGACAGCTGTCAAACTTCAAACGGCCATATCTCAAGAACTACTTATCCTAGAATTTTCGTTTAGGGCTCAAATGAAAGACCTCGATGAGATCTACTTTTTTGATGACAGCTGTCAAACTTCAAACTGCGAAATCTCGAGAACTACTTATCCTAGAATTTTTGTTTAGGGCTCAAATGAAAGACCTCGATGAGATCTACATTTTTGATGACAGCTGTCAAACTTCAAACGGCGATATCAAGGGATATCGCGCTCAGAAGCCCTAAACGAAAATTCTAGGATAAGTAAGTAGTTCTTGAGATATGGCCGTTTAAAGTTTGACAGCTGTCTTTAAAAATGTACATGACCAAAGTCGTCAAACCACCACGCAGACGATGGCGAGACGAACTGGACGCTGCCAAGGACTGGCAAAGGGTGGCGCAAAATCGTGAAGAGTGGAGGGAATGGGAAAGGCCTCCAAAAATGGGATGATACAGGTTAACAGTAACTAACAATAAGTTAGTTTGACCTCTGACGACTTACAAAGGTCGAAGAAGTAGGTATTCGGATTGCGAGGCTTAGATGGGACACTTGGCTAGAACGGACGCAGGCAGTTACCGAATGGCGCCGAGATATCAGACGACCTCGAGGCTGACCAGCCCGTTGATCCGAGGACATTGTGAATGCAGTAGGGAATCAATGGATCCGACTGCCACAAGACCGTCAGTGGATGCTTCAGGTTGGTTAGATAGATAGAAGTTAGTTTAGGTATTGCAACACCTACGTGAAATATTAGTTGTTTTTGTGTACATTTTATTATTTTTATCAGTATCTACTATTGTAGTTTAATAGGTGATTTTATGTAACGCAATAGATTAATGTAATCTATATTGTATGTGAGTAAATAAATACATTGAATTGAATAAATTTATAGAATACTTGAATACGTTTTTTTTAATACATACATAAGTATGTAATTTCTCCGTATAATAATATACGGAGAAATTACTCAGGTCTAGGAGAAATATCTACAGTTATTGGGACGGAATCTGATCCAACCCCGTCAAACGTAACATAAGACGAAAGATAATTGTTAAATGAAACTTTAAATTGACGTAAACCAAACTAACATTGTCATTAGTTTATTCGGTTGGTGCCTTTCTAAAATAAGAATAAACAATTACCTAACTTTACGTTTACTTATTTAGGAACCTAATATCTCTAATTTTTGATTAACTATAATAAAGTGTAACAACAGAATCAATTATGCCCCTCTTCGCTTCATCTGGAAACGAAGATGAGATAGAACAATTTTACCATAAATTAAATTGTTATTATGCTCCTGAAGCTTCGTCTGGAAGACTTAAGTGCTGCATGATGAAGATGATGACGCAAATGATTGAATATGAGCGGGTACTTTAATTTATACCCTCGGCTGCCTGATAATTATGAGTATAATTTTAATTCGAAATTATTATAGATTGCCAAACGAAATCTTTGCGTTAAATGTCCTAAAACAAATTCGGAATTATATAAAAAGGTGAAATATTATGCTGAACAGGAGAAATAATGCAAAAGTGAGTTTTTTATTTTATTTATATTTATTTATATAGGCGAGCAGATCGTGCTGATATGTCTGTGCTCTGTCACGGTGTTGAAGTCTTATGTTTGGGATTACACTTGATTGTTTCATATTGTATTTGACAAACATTTCAAGCAAGACTTATAAATGTATAGGCGCATTTAACACTAGACGTGAGGAAAGACTGTATGAATAACCCTCTGTGTGACATAATATAAATTGTTTGCTTCATTCATATGCCTGACTCACAAGAGACTTTTCAACATATTGATAGTCTATTTCATTTGTCTGACCCAGCAATTGTTTTATTATTCTATTTTATTACAGGACTAGCGACCCGCCCCGGCTTCGCACGGGTGCATTGCTGATACTAAATATACTACAGAATATACCATCGCGGACTTTTTTGTAGACCTCTTTAAGGTGTACAATACTGTAGTACATTATTTTGTAGGGTTCAGCCAGCGTTTGCAATGTGAGCGCAAAAATGTGTTTATTTACGACCTCACATTAGAAACCTCCAAAATGATCAGTGTTTCTCTGCTGTATTATGCATGTATTATACATATAAACCTTCCTCTTGAATCACTCTACCTATTGAAAAAAACCGCATCAAAATCCGTTGCGTAGTTTTAAAGATCTAGGGACAGACAGACAGCGGGAAGCAACTGTTTTATACTATACATATATTGATGATATTGACATTGATGTGTGAGTTGAAAGAAGATATGAATGGTAGATAAATAATGATAGGCACTACACATGATACCATCTAGTCCCAAATGAGCAAAGCTTGTACTATGGAAGATGCTTTATTGAACAACTAGCTGCAGCCTGCATTATTATTGTTTTTTATTTTGTGTGGAACTAATTATTTTTCTAGAATGTTAGCAGCCAAGTTACTCCTTATAAACAACAGCTATCTGCCAGTAAAATTCTCATCTAAATCTGTCCAGCCGTTTCAGAGATTAGTGTGAACAAACAGACAGACAAAAAAATAATAATTGCCTTTTGATTAGGTTAGGTATAGTATACACTTTCATTGTGCTTGTGTGAAAACGTGTTATTTTTACATTACAAACAGACACATACAATTTTATTTATTTGTAAATATTATTCTTAAAACACTGCAATTTGTAAAGAGTAAAGGTGATTGATTTGTCACAATGGAACACTGATAACTAAACAGACTATAAAACTGTGAAAACACAAAACATGCTAAAATACATAAAAGTTATAACTTGATAAACTTTTATGATTTGTTATCTATCATATTAAATGGTTTTAAAATCACAGAATTTTATTGAGTACCTTTTTTAATATTTTACCACATCATCTATCAAAAAATTACCTACAGGTAATTTTTACACAAAAAATTAGACTAGATAATATTGTTAAAGCATTAAAGTACTATATATCCTGTCCCCTGTATAGTTTAAACTATATATTATTTTATACCTGAGGCAGAGGCCCTTCGCCTTCCATTTGCTTTTCTCTCTGTACCTCCTCATATGTCGGCAACTTGGAGGTGATTGGTATCTCGGAGCTGAGTGCCATATCATAAGGAGGTGGGGCTGAGTAATCTGGCAGTGGTGGCGGTAAGTCTGTGTGGTTGTCTGAAGGAAATGTAAAACAAGGTCTTTAAAAAACTTATTAAAAACAAGCTTTTATTACGTGGTTATAAAAAGAACTAAAACATTAAAAATCTCCATCATCAGACCATGGTTATTATCTAGCACCAAAGTACTCGTCAGAATAGATCAAACAACCCAAATTCAATAGGGTTGTGTCATTTGTCTACGGAGTTCCTATGGACATATTCCAGTTCCATCATCAGATCAGCTCCATGTCATAATAATTTTGTATCCGATTTACACATGCATGCAAAATTTCAGCATAATAGGTAACCAGGAAGTGGATCAAATTTAACTTGCAAGATTTTATTACAGACAAACAACAGTACAGGTGAAACGTGAAAAAGGTTTATCATTTCAGCCATAAAACATCCACTGTTGAACACAGGCCTCCCTCATGGATCTCCATGAGGGGTAGTTGCCATACTCACCACGCTTGGCAGGCGGGTTGGTGAGCGCAGTATGGGATGTTGATACACAGATAGACGCTGCTGATCATCTTCCGGAGGTATCCCTTAGCAGGCTCTTACTGCATCCATGGGCATGAGAGGAGGGGTATCATTCTACTGCCAGCACCCCAAGGCGGTGAAACTAAGTAAAAGCTTATAATTAATTAAAGATATTGATTGTTCTTTCTGAATTCATCATGATCATCTTCTCAGCCATAGGGCTTCCACTGCTGGACATAGGCCTCCCTCATGAATCTCCAAGTACTAAGCATCTTTTCTTGTATCAACATCCCATACTGCGCTCGCCAACCTGCCTGCCAAGCGTGGCGAGTATGGCAACAACTCCCTTATGTTCTTGGAAACCCATGAGGAAGGCCTATGTCCAGCAATGGCATGGACATCAGTCCTATGGCTGAGATGGAGGAAGCAAATATATGCCAAAGCATATCATTTCTCCGGGGATAGATTATCCTTATACTTACTCAAGCCCATGAGAGAGGGTGGATCTGTCTCCATCGCGGACGGCAGAACAACGCACAGGTGCGTCGGCGGTAGAACATTTTCAGCCCGTAAATCTCTCTGTAAGAACAGCCGTGATAACTTTCACATATCGTATTTTTAAGCAATTACGCAGGCAGTTACATAAATAAACATTATCAAAAACATTGTCACCACACTTTACCATGATTTGTTTGTCGACGTTATCTTTTGGTGTAGTAAACTGCATGCAAGCACCAGCTGATTAATGTTTGTTGCAAGTTAATGCTGTATCTTCAAGATTTGCTAGTAAGAGAATAAATAAATACGTTCAAGGTTTTCCATGGAATTATCAAGCCAGGCGCACCCCCCCGCACTTGATCGACATTTTCCTTTTTTTTATGTGACGTTTGTAGAATAAATATTTTTTTACAGAGATGTTTTGATGTGATGACTTTGATTGACTGTATATATTGTCATGTTAATAAACAATCAAATTGCATTGTCCTTTTAAAAGGACAATGGAAATAACATAAGAATTTATAAATTAAGTTGACACTGGCGGAATTGTGTAAAATCAAACACAAAAAGCCATAAAATAAAAATACAAAAGGACAATGATTGATTTTTGATTTGATGGCCGCCAACACGGCCAGCCAAATAATTATCAGAAGAATATACATATAAACTTGACACTGGCGGAATTGTGTAAAACCAAACACAAAAAGTATAAAAAGACAATACAAAAAAAGGACTCCAATCTTACTCCAATGCTTCAAAAGGAGATTATTAGATTAAGAAGACGTAATAAAGAGTAAGGGTTTGAATTGATGTTGGCAGTAAGCCAGTAGTATTTAAACCTCTAAAAAATAAACTGAGGTTGATAAAATTTTACCTTAGATTTTACTGCGATGGTAACATTTAGTTTAATTGTCAGCAATTGTCAGTGTCTAAAAGATTTTTTTTTTCGCTCCTTTCAGAGCAGGCTATAGTCTAAGACCATACTGCGTAGTCTAACGTAGTTTTTTTTTTCCCATCAGTTAAATTTTGCAGTTTTTGTCTTGCGTATTTTTAATTTATATATATAGAAAATATATCAATTACTGATATACATCTGAATGAAAATATTATACCAACAGCTGGTATACATCTGAATGTTTTTTTTTTTTAATTATTTTATTATTATTATTATTTTCCCTTCGTTCATTTGGAGTTTCTTATTTACATATTAATACATTATATTTACATTTCCTATATAATTTATACAATAGTTGTTAAATATTATTATTTACAATTGATTGAATTGATACAGAGATATAGTTATATCTCTGTTACAGTGCTAATAATAAAATTGTACAAATGGATAAAATTTGACTCAACCTTGAGCAATTCCTGAATGCAACGCGGGACTAAATCGGGCTCATGATAAGTTTGAAGCAGTTCATCTATCAATACAAGGCGCTGAATATTGAAAGATGAACACTCGAATATTATATGATTTACAGACTGAATTTCTTGTGATTGGCAATAATCACATAAAGGGGAATTTATCATTTTTAGACGGTGGAGATGATAATTCAAACGACAATGACCAAATCGCAAGCGGCAAATGGTTGAGTAAAACTTTCTGTTCATGAAAATTTTACTCTTACAGAACCAAGGTACAGAATCAATCTGAACATCCAAAGCAGCATGCCAGGAACCCTTATTCTCGACCTGCGCACAATGATATGAATGTCTCCCCCATGATTGACACATTCGTTGTCTTAAAAGACTTAAAACGTCTGTGTGTGGTAAAGCTACATCTGCATCACTACTCTCAAGATTAGAATCTATAGTATCTGATAACTTTACTATAGTGTTGGCTAGATAATCCGCCCTCTCGTTACCTTCTACACCTTTATGCGAAGGGACCCACGCAAAACTTACATTAATACCAGAATCAGCTAGCTCAACCCACAGCTGTTTTATTAGATAAATGATGTAGTTAGTATTAGCATGTAATTTATTATTATTTAAGTTTTTTAAAACACTCATGCTATCACTTACCACAGCCCATTTTGTGTGACCTAAATTACGATTTCCAATGTGCTTTAAAGCACTCAGAATTGCAACAGCTTCCGCAGTAAAAATACTGGCGTTTTTATCAATTTTGTGACCGACACTGATATTCAAGGACGGTTCAAATAAGGCAAAGGACACAGCGTTCTCATTTTTAGATCCATCTGTATAAACAAATTTGTAATCTATAAACTCGGAGAGCATCGCATAAACTTCTTCTTTTGTTGACAAATCATTATTGATGACTATATTAATTGCTGGGAATTTACTAATAAAGGATCCTTTATAACAAGGTAACTTAAGACTTGATTGGTAGATGTTTAAATTTTGAAGAAAATTTAGAAAGCCTTGGAAGCCCTCTAACATGTAAAATGGTTTTGAGCCAGGCTGAGCACTGGACAGGTTGGCCAAAAGATTATTGCCAGAAACACTGAAAAGTTTTAAGATGAATCTTTCTTTTAGATAGTTAAAACGGATATGAATTGGCGAAAGTCTGCATTCGATTTGCATTGCATTTATAGGAGTAATCCTAAATGCCCCTGAAATCAAACGCAGGCATTTGTTTTGAAAGACGTTTATACTATTTACAATTTTTACATCAGCAGCATAACAAAAGAAACCATATTCAAAATGGCTACGAACTAAAGATTTGTACAATGTTAGTAGTATTTTTGGGTCTGCACCCCAATAGGATCCAGACAAAGACTTTAAAATGTTGTAAGCTTTGTTAGCTTTGTTAATTATATGCTTAGTATAATTAACCCAGGATAAATTATGAGAAAATAATACTCCCAAAAATTTAACCTCTTGCGATACAGGCAAAGGCAAATTATTGTATCGAATAACTGGCATGTCAATAATATGCCTTTTACCAAAGACAACAACTTTAGACTTCGATGGATTAACATTAAGATCTAGGTAGGAAAAATATATGTTAAGCTTTGCCAATGCATCGTTAACAATTTCAGCTACTTGAGCTAAACCTGTTCCCGATGCATAAACAACCAAATCATCTGCAAACTGAAGATTCTTTACTTGCGAACCCAGTATTAAATTTAAGCGACGTATATACAAAATAAATATTAAAGGTGACAAAATACCACCTTGACATACACCTACCGAAGATAACCTCGGCCCATATAGATGCCTATTGTATTTTACGAAAACTTCTCTATTTCTTAAAAAAGCTTGAACCCAACTGACAATTTTTTCGGGAATTCCTATTGATAACAATTCTCGACAGAGTACATCAATATTGACACTATTAAAGGCGCCAGAAATGTCAAAGAAAACCGCCACCAAACGATTATTTGCAGCCAAAGAGTCATGAATATCAAGTTGCAATTGACAAATACTTTCACGAGCCGAATGATTTCTACGAAAACCAAATTGGTTTGACGACAGAATTTTGTTTTGTTCAACATAAAATTCCAAGCGTTGTTTTAGCAATTGTTCAAATATTTTACCGACACATGACGTAAGCGCTATAGGACGATAGGAATCAGGACATAGCTTGGGTTTATTAGGCTTCAAAATTGGTACCAAACAATCGATTTTCCAATCCGGAGGTATGTCATTATTTGCCCAGAGTGAATTCAAAACCATTCGAAATATTTCCAAACTAAAACTACTCAACTTTTTTAAAATAATGTACGGTATTCCGTCAAGACCAAAAGCTGTATCTCTTCTAGAATGAATCGCAGATATTAGTTCATTTGTTGAGAATACATCGAGTAAAAAGGAATTACTGGTATTTATACTAATTGAGTTAAATGCATATTGTCTGGGTGGCACAAAATCAGGAGTATAATTCATTAAAAAATCCAAAACCCACGTATCGTCCTCATTATCGTTAGAAATGTATGTTTTATTAAATTTACGAATAAATTTCCATATTAAAGATATCGGGGTACAGCGATTAAATTTTTCACAGAGGGAAAACCAACTTTTTTGTCTTTCTAATTTTATAGTTAGTTTTTTAAGAGCCCGAAGCCTTTTAAATTCACAATAACTTTATTTTGTTGGATTAGATCTAAAATGTAGATAAGCTTCTTTGGAATTCAAAACGGCCTCGGAACATTTCTGGTTCCACCATGGAAGGGAAGGCATTTTACCATTTTTATGACGACATGACTGCTGCTGACTGACATTACTGACAGTGACATTAGAGCTTGCTAAATTATTGTTAGGGATAGATTTCGCAACTGCTGTGCGTACAATTTTACAAAATTCTTTGTACGAATCTTGAGGACATCGACCGTCTATTTCAAAATCAACAAACAAGGTATTCATACAATCATTAAACATTTTCCAATCTACATGTTTAAAATTTGGGTAGATGGGCAAATGTCTATTAGTACAATTAATAATATCTGAATTACTATTATTGTTAACCAAGACTTTAATTATTACAGGAAGGTGATAACTAGTCCCCAAAGGACTGTCATGAACGGACCATTCACATTGTAGTGCCAAAGACGGCGAAACCAGTGACAAATCTAGTGCGTTTGGACGCCAGGACGGCGAACCGATTGTTGTTGTTTGACCGTCATTTAACAGAACCAAATTGTTTTCATCAATGACCTCCAAAACCTCTCTCCCACGAGGAGAATCAGAGCCACAGCCCCAAGATGTATGATGAGCATTAAAGTCGCCTGCGAGTATTAATGGCCCAGTAATCGATTTTATTAGTGCGTCCAATTTACTTTTACTAAAGGCTGGAACACTATTTGTTGGACAATAAAAACTAAGAATACTTATCTCCATTCTGTTAATAGCAACTCTAATGCAAATATTTTGCAGTGAATTATCAAAATAAGTGGTAATATTAGAATAAGATATACTGTTATGAATTAAAATGGCCACTCCATTATGAGTGTTACCACAATCATTACGTTCAACATTGTAATATTTTATTTTGAATTGTTGGTGAGGTTTAAACCATGTTTCTGAAATTATTGCAATATGAATATTATTTGTATAAAGAAAATGAGTAAATATTTGCTTATTACTGTTTAGACTTTGTGCATTCCATTGAATAATGTTTAAAGAAACCATTATCCAGATGGAGGAAGCTTATTACTGAGAGTTTTTTTTAAGGTCTCTCTGATAGACCCAGAATTTATTGGAACATCTTTGTTGTTCACCACATTTCTTATTGTTTCAATTATGATGTTTATAAATACATCTGACTTCATTAAATTATTAACCTGAACATCAAGGGTTCTTGCAGATAGCTGTGGAAACGATTTAGAATCAAAAAGATCCGAATAGGTTGCAGTCCTAGACTTTTGTTTTCTTCTACTTTCTGCTTTTTGAGAGGACACATTGATGATATGGCTATGTGATTACCATTACAATTTTTACATTTGGCATTTTTTGGGTCGATTTGACACTGGCGGAAATTGTGTTCCTCAGTGCATATAGAGCATACTTCAACATTTTTACAAAACTTGGCAATGTGGCCATACCTCATGCATTTAAGACACTGCTTCACAGGAGGTATGTACACCTTTACCTCATGTCTCCAGGAGTCTAGGTACACATGTTCTGGAAGAATGGTGGAAGCAAAGGTCACTGCAACTGCCTGTGTGGGTAGAAAGGCAGGTCCACCATCACTTCTTACTCTGCGCATGAAGCGTCTTACCTGAATAACATTCTTTGAACTGCCAATCATTGAAAAGATCTGTCTATTAGACATCTCCACTGGGACTGAAGTAAGAACCCCAGTCACTTCGGTATCTCCTGCTGGTATGGTAGCTTTAAGGGACAGTTGATCTAGCAGTTTTACATTTTGCAAGAACATGTTTGCATTGTTAGGGAGATCAAATGTGATCCCTACCTTATATTTGTTGATGGACCTGAGGTGCATAACACCTGAGACGCCATGATCTCTTATCCCTTTTGAGAGGGACATACGGTCTCGATCACTAAAAGCTCTATCTCCTGTTTTATGAGTCAGAAAGACAATGAACTCATTTTTGGACAAGTCCTCGGGGTACTTACGCGAGTATCCAGAGACCTTAAATATAGTATACTTATCCGCTGCTTGTTTATTGTTCCTGCTTTGTGATGAGCTATGCACTACAGACTTTTCCTCTTCTGTATCCGAAGAATCAGATGGCGATGTCTGTATCAATCCATCAGGGGGTGGCGGTTCCTCCTTTCTCTTCCTTTTCTTCCCCATCTCGACCTCAAACTTGAACTAACTGATTTAAACCACCTATTTAGAACTATCCGGACTACCCCTGGTCAAAATTAAATAATTAAACGAAAATAAATTTTTAATGCGCGCCTTTCCACTTTCGTAGTTCCCGCCCAAAAAAAAACGTGTCTAAAAGAGCTGCAAAGAGCAATAGAGCTGCCAACTAAATAACGAAAAGGTGATATCCGGCGATTATGGCTAGTTGGTGGTATTAAATTAGGGTGTGGGTTAATAAAAAAATTAGGGTGTGGGGTAGTGGTGAATCTATTTCTTTACAAACAATTAACATTAATTAATTTATCAAATAAAAAATAAAATAACAACAAAGAGACACAAGGAACAAAACAGCAATATATTGATTTAACCATCATCATCACAGCCGTAAGACATCCACTGCTGGACATAGGCCTCCCTCATGGACTAAGAGATTCAAGTACCTACTGATCATGAGAGGTTGTTGCCATACTCACCACGCTTGGCAGACGGATTGGCGAGTACAGTACGGGAGGTTGGTACACAGAATGACGCTGCTGCCCATCTTCCGGAGACATCCCTTAGCAGATTCTTACTGCATTCACGGGCAAGAGAGGAGGGGTGACATTAATCTGCCGGCACCCCGCGGCTATATAGTATATTGGTCTACCCTTTAATAATACTAGTAGTTCGCCACGAACTTAGAACGAGTGAGAGAAGTCCCATAGCATTTGAGCTTGATTTGTGGAAGGAATGGAACTTGGAACCTCCTGCGTTTTAAACGTGTGTTGGTTAAATTTCCCTGTGTTTCAATATCATTACCGATATCAACAGAATACAGGTAGACGCATGAAATATTTACAGAATATAATTTAGTTGTACATGTATTCATTGAAAAAAATCTAATTAAAATAATGGTACGGAACACTTTGTGCACGAGTCCGTCTCGCACTTGGTCGTTTATTGTTTATTTATTTTATTTATTATGACGGCCAACAAGAAAATATTATAACATGGTTACATAGTCGGTTACTACATACCTCAAATACAGCCTGTGTCTATTGCTGTATCCCCAAATCTTGAAGATATTAAACTAAATTAAGTATTTAAAGTTCAAAGTTCAAAAGTTTTATTGCTTTCATGTTGTACAACAATGGTCTTACAAATGTAGGTACTTAGGTACGTACATTATTATTTATGTAAAGTTGTACGTGGAAACCTGTTCATATTTATTTGATACAGGTTTTCATATATTATTTTCATTTTACATCCAACCAATTCCATATATCAAGCTGGAAGTACTAAGCACTCTCCACCCAGTACATAACCAAAAAGTATGTAATCACTCCGTATAAACATAACATACCTACAGTAGAATTTATTTATGCTCTATCCTCCAGTGTTCATTAATAAACGGAGTGTTCTGTTGCATACTCTTTGCCTGTGTTGTTGAATGAAACAGCAGGCGTTGCAGGAGCCAGCAGTATCAGAAGTATCCCATTCGAGGAATTATTTACAAGAATCCAGATTTATTATGAAGCTCGCTTTTATGGTGGCTGAAAAGCCATCGCTAGCACAAAATCTCGCCAACATCCTGAGCAATGGAAAATGCAGCACTTCTAAAAGTTCGTATCGGCACCTAACATGATCGGTCACTGAATCTGTATTGTAGTTGTAAATCAATATTTTTACAGATGCTAGTCAATCGTGTGCCGTGCACGAATGGAACGGGACGTTTAAGAATGAACCGGTTCATTTTAAAATGACTTCTGTTTGTGGCCATGTGATGTCATTGGATTTTGTTGGTAAATACAACAGTTGGGACAAGGTGGACCCGGTTGAACTGTTCTCGTGTCCCACTGAGAAGAAGGAAGCTACAGCTAGACTAAGAATGCCCATGTTTCTGTCGCAAGAGAGCAGAGGTGCTGACTACCTTATCTTGTGGTTGGATTGTGATAAAGAGGGAGAAAACATTTGTTTTGAGGTAAGTTCTGTTGCTAAACCTTACAGTTAATTGCCCTTTCATGTAATTGCAGTCATTACAGTATGCATAAGACAAAAATTCTAAGAATGAAAGCGTGAGGTTTCTTCTACTCCTCTTTCCCTCACTTGGAAAAAAGTTTTCTGATGCAAACAAAATCAATTATGTGCTTTATTCAATTTGGGTTTTGTTTCGGTGTTTGTTTTTCTTTTAAAAATTGACTATGTAGCTTTTGAATAAACACTTATTGACTTTGTCTTCATCTAGTCAAATGATTTATCAGCCTCAGTATCCATCATTCATGCTGGATAGGACACTGCAGTGCCTGGGATATTGTTAGGTGGATTAACTCGCTCAGCACTGATACCAAATCTATAACAATATGCATCAAATTACCTAAGCATAGTACTTACTACCTTAGCCATAGGAGGTCCACTGCTATATAAAGTCCTTCATTATGGACCACCAAGTGCAGATCATGAGGGTATTATTGCCATACTCACCATGCTTGGCAGGCAGGTTGGCAAGCACAGTATGGGATGAGGATACAAGGAAAGATGCTGCTGTCCATCTTTCGGAGGTATCCCTTGGCAGATTATTACTGCGGCAAGAGTGGAGGGAAGGAACATTTTACTGCGATTCTACCTCACGGCATCATATCCCAGTATATGTTGTAAATAAATAAATAAGCATTATTTATTTATTTACAACATCAATATAAGGACAATCCAAAATCCAAATCAAATTTTAGATATCATTTTTGTAATTCTATCCATGCTTTTTGTAATTTATTTCCCTTAACCTTCAGGTGATGAACTGTGTCCAAGGCTACATGAAAGGTGATGTGTACTCCCCACAAGTGACATTCAGAGCTCGCTTCTCAGCCATCACAGAGAAGGACATCAAAGCCGCCATGAACAGCTTAGTCCGTCCCAATGAGAATGAATCCAAGAGTGTGGATGCCAGGCAGGACCTGGACCTCCGCATTGGATGTGCATTCACACGCTATCAGACTAAATACTTTCAAGGTACAGTAAATGTAGAGATAAACTATTCTAAAAATGCATGACATGCAAAAGAGGTGTTCTATACACAATACAGATTATTTTTTTTTTGTATTTTCATCCGCTATCAGTTGGTCTACTATAGGTGGGTGCGTTGATGGATTTTCTCGCGTTTGGGATTCAGTCTCATCAGATTTTTATCCCCTTATTCTAGCAGGTTGTCCAGCACATGGCTTCTCTTCAACCGCTTAGTGTCATGTGGGTTGAGTAGTGCTCTTGCTAGAGGTAGTGGATTAGCATGACTTTTAAGGCGGTCTAGGTATCGGCTTCCTCTAAGTTTTATTATACTACTATATTTTACACATTACAGATATATTAATATTTGTCATAGTCACCGGCTAGACACAAACGGTATCACTAAGAAAAAAAGCTGGGCTGGTTCTGTCGGTGAACTAGTGCATTAATGATCCGGACGCGCGACAGAGCGGACATGTCGCCCAAACAAGAAGCGCGCTCCCGCCATGAAGCTGTATTACACTACACGATATTCAGGGCCCGGTAGTTGGGGCGCCCTAATCGCCCTAACTACCAAGCAAGGCTTGCCGGGTCCGACCGGTCGCTCTAACTCTTATTACACCACTCTTAGTTAGGGTAAGGGTCCCTGAATATTGTGTAATGTAATACAGGCTATACAATGCCTACAGCTCGAATGATCGCACGATTCGTTGGCTTGTCAGTGCTCGGATTCGTCAATGTTTCATGTGTATAAGTGGTTTTATTTTCTGCATTGGGATTTTGTCGACTTTGCCATAAGAGTTTTAATTTTTTTTTACAGCACTATTTTATACCATGTGATATCCAAGGTATGGGCTTTGTGGTCTGTATAGTTATTAGTTTTTAGGGAAAACACAGTTATTTTTATTTATTTATTTTATTTTATCTACATTACACCTATTTTTTTTAAAATCATGTGCAAAATTACTAATAATATAATATATAATACATACACGAATTACTAATAAGTATTGTTGGTTGTTTTAAAGCTAATTTTAAATTATGATTGAGAAGTAAGCATTGAGAGTCAAGTGATATGTTATTTCTTATTAAAATGTCAACATTAAAATCACCAGCTACCAAAATATTATCATATCGTCTCTTTGAAAGTTCATTTAAAGCTTTTTGGATATTATTTATAAAAAAGTCAAAATTATTTAATTTTGGTACTCAATATACACATAAAATAGCAATGTTAAGCTTAAGTAATTATACTGCACAACACCCAAAGATACAAGATACAAGAACGTTATTTGTACGTAACATAGGTTACAATAATGATCTTAAATAAAAATAAGTTCAGCCATGTCTCACCACAGATGGGCATACAAATATTAAAACCTAGATAATGATATGATATAATTATAAAAAAATAATAATAAAAATGAAATTAGATTAATTGTCATTACAAATCAAAGATACCGTTCATTGAAAATTCGGGGATTTTTTCAACTCTATCCAATGAGTATGGCCGTGATGTATTACGATACAGGCTCCACCTCCTTTGCTATCTTTTCTACAGAAACACGCTGCTAAGTGGTAGTTGGGAACCATTAAGTATTGTTCTTGTCCGTCCATTATAAAATGTTCTGTGATGCTGACAACGTCCACTTTCTTGTTACTCTCCTTCAGTTCATATAAACAAACAGCAAGTAAGTGTTTTATTTAAGATTCTTGCTATATTTTGGTGTAATACATTAAATACGTTATCCGAGAAAAAAACTGGTTTCCTGTTTTATTATTTTATTTTAATAGTTCTTTTTCGATGGGAGGTCTACAATTTGCCGTCTTATTTATGATATTGACTTTCTCTGAAACATTCTGAAAAATTGTCTGGGGTCCAATGTTATTAACTTTTCCTGTTGGTTTATGGAACATGCTGTAGTTATATGTCAATTGTATATTAGCGTCAATGAGATATCTGTCTCTACATCATTAAGGAGATGGTTGTTGACTTCAAAAATTATTTATTTTGTCTTTTTGTGGTCCACATTGATATGTAGGTGTACATATTATGACGTTTGTCGGTGTAATTTCCTGTAAGGTTGTATTTATATATTTGATTATTTCCTATCAGATTCCATCAGGTCTTCGTC
Source organism: Pasiphila rectangulata (assembly GCA_963082625.1). NCBI lineage: Eukaryota > Metazoa > Arthropoda > Insecta > Lepidoptera > Geometridae > Pasiphila > Pasiphila rectangulata. The sequence continues at coordinate 9,152,786 of OY720253.1, forward strand.
ACACATTAATAAAATGCAGTAGTCCTGCATAGTAAATTCGTTGAGCTTTTCTTCTAGTCCTTGTAGCTTGTGGTCACCGTTGGATAGAAGTATAGGGTGTCACATAGTGTATTATCTTCTTTCCGTGCAGTACATCTTGGGCTATTAATAGAACTTTGTTTTGTTTATTATTGGAAATCATAAATAATTTCGGTACATCATATGATGATTCTTGGTGCGAGGTTCTGATTTCCGTATGTTTTACTACAGCCGATATCTTTTTGGTTGAATTCCTGTTGCATTGAAGTTTTGAGTCCTAATAAAATGTCTTCTTAACTACTTTCAGGTAGATATGGTGACTTGGACTCCTCAGTCATCTCCTACGGCCCCTGCCAAACTCCCACTCTTGGGTTCTGCGTCCAGCGCCACGACGAGATCCAGACCTTCAAGCCGGAGACATACTGGGTGCTCCGGGTCACCGCCAGCACCGAGGAGGGAAGGGAACTGCCCTTGGAATGGAAGAGGGGCAGGGTTTTCGAAAGGGATATAGCTAATATGTTCCTGTTTGGGATACGGGAGATAAAAGAGGCCAAGTATGTATTATTTAATTATTGCTAAATCAACAGCAACATTCCCGTACTGCGTTTGCCAACCCGCCTGCCAAGTTTGATGAGTATGGCAACAACCCTTCATGATCAGGGCTGAGACATCCATGAGGGAGAACTATCCAGCAGTAGACATCCTACAGCTGAGATGATTCTAAATGGAAATAATTAAAGCAGCAACTGTTTGCGACCCTGCAGTGCCTGGAATATTGTTAGATGGTTGCCCTGCACCTATAACATCTTCCCTTGTAGGCATGGAACTATGCTCACACTGATTGTTTTTTAATATTGACTATAATATTAGTAGAGTAATAAAGAGGTAAAGTTTGTGAGGTTGTAGGGGGTAATCTCTGGATCTACTGAACCGATTTTCAAAATTCCTTTACTAATGGAAAGTCACATTATTTGTAATTGTCATAGGCTATATACATATTAATCCGAAAAAATTAAAGTATTTTTCGTGGTAGTTTTACGTTTCGTCCGATTTTTACCGCTCAACGAAGTGGGCACGGATCAGCTAATTTGTTATAATCTATCAAGAACCTATACTGACCCACTGCGAGGCAAAGGGCCTGATTGTTTAATTTGTTTGATTTCCTGCAGCGTGGTCGCTGTGGTCTCTAAGGAGAAGACGCGCACTCGTCCGGTCGCCCTGAACACCATAGAACTGATGCGAGTGGCCAGCGCCGGGCTTGGCATGGGGCCTCATCACGCTATGCAGGTTACATTTGAATTTATTTGTATTCCTACTTTCTGTCTCGTGTGTTTCACTATTGTTTCAGCATTATAACACACCCTGTATTACAACATGTGAACTAACCTAAAAGGGAGGAGTTTGTGTCCATGAAATCGGGAAATATTTTTATTAATTTTAATAACGATTTTACAATTTTGTATATAACAATATTTGCATTTTTACTAGTTGATGTGATGTGAATAGATACTTTTTTTACATTTTGCTTTAGGTATATAATAATATATAATGGCAACCAAACCAAATAGCTATTCGATTTGGTTACCGTTCTAAAATTGATCAGTCTTGCGACTATAGGTAAGCAAATGGGTTGTGTGGATGATGTCATGTGGATTGTAACCACAGTCGACACACAATCCTTCTTTAGGGAGTGTAAAACAGAATCTAACACCATTGTATAATCAGCTTGTATAAAGTATATATATAGGGTATATAAGAGCATATATATTAGTATATAATCATCTCGGATTAGTACACGCATTATAATACACACTGCATTGTTATTTTGTTTCGTAAAACGCATTAATACCACTTAAGACAATATGCTGCTTCTATGCTGACACTTTAATACTCAATACTTTAATACTTCTAGATAGCAGAACGCCTATACACCAGCGGCTACATCTCCTACCCCAGAACGGAAACCACCAGCTACGGCGAAAACTTTGACCTGGCGGGCGCGCTGCGGCTGCAGCAGCACTGCAGCAAGTGGGGCGCCGAGGTGAAGGCGATCCTCGCCGGCGGGATCAACAAGCCCAAGAAAGGGCACGACGCGGGCGACCATCCTCCCATCACGCCCATGAAGGCCGCCAGTGAGTACCGCTTGCTTGTATGCTTCAGCAGCAAATGGGCCACGGCTCAGCATTTATGTCCACTGTTTGTGGCAGGGGGCGCTCTTATTGTTATTCTGCCGCAGCCAAGCACCATGAGCGGTTATTGGGTTGGTCGACTGTATCGAAGGATGGTCAAGTGTCTACAATCACAGCGTGGGTTGACTGTTTGAAAGGATGGTCGAGTGTCTACAGTAACGGTTGACTGTCTGAAAGGGTTGGTCGAGTTTCTACAATAACGGTTGACTGTCTGAATGGATGGTCGAGTGTCTACAATAACGGTTGACTGTCTGAAAGGATGGTCGAGTGTCTAAAATAACGGTTGACTGTCTGAAAGGATGAGCGAGTGTCTACAATAACGGTTGACTGTCTGAAAGGGTTGGTCGAGTGTCTACAGTAACGGTTGACTGTCTGAAAGGATGAGCGAGTGTCTAGAAAGTCGGTGTGTATGGCCGAGTGTCTACAATGATGGTCGAGTGTTTAACAATGTTGGTGGAATGGCTGATGAAGACTCCAACGTAACTGCAGCAAGTGGGGCGAGCAGCAAGGGCCAATAAACCCAAGAAAGGGCACGACGCGGGCGACCATCCTCCCATCACGTCTTCACGTTCTTTAATCCTACCCCAGATCCTTATCTATGAGTCGTAAAGATGTATGGGTTGGTCGAGTGTCTAGAATGATGGTCGTGTGTTGTTGGAGTGATGGTCGAGCGTGGAGAATGATGGTCGTGTGGTTGAAATGATGGTCGAGTGTGGAGAATTATGGTCGTGTACTATCAGTTGAGTGGCTGGAATGATGGTTTCACGTTTAACATTTTTGAACCTCGTCTGTTAGTTACCCACTGTCTGCCCTGCTGGGAACCAAAGAGGAACAGTCTCAGCTTTGATGTTGCTCCACCCTAGGCGTAGGACGGAGCAACGCTGGTTTTCAGATTTGGACTAAAAATATATCACACCTACATACATCCATACTTTACTGCAATGATTCCCAAGACGACGCGTCAGATAGAGCGAAGTGGAAGGAAAAGACCTGAAAGGCAGATTACCATCAGAACGGAATAGTAAATGGCAAGGAGAGGTGTCGTAGTTTTCCACATTTTTATTTATTACTATGTCGCAGTGTTTGACATTATTTCTTGTGCAGTAGTAGAACTTTTTGTGAAGAATTCATCCGGGGAAGTACTACCACCATAACTACTTCTGCCGCCAAGCAGTAATATCTGCATTGCTGTGTTCCGGTTTGAAGGGTAAGGGGGCCGGCGAGATTACGGGCACATGAGACTTTACAACTCTATCTCAGGGTGACGGGCGCAATGCAGCGTTGGTCACGTGCTTAGTGAACGTAATCACCGCGGTATTGCAATCGTAATAGGTAGAGGTTACCGTTTAACATAAGGTGGGCTTTCGGCTTGTCTCGTCATTTTATAATATACAAAATTTAAGCCATCACGGCACGCCTGGCAGATGTACAACATTTTCACCACCGTCGCCATAGTCACCACAGTCGTTACACTCGCCACAATCGCCCCAGTCAACTCGTTGGCCACGATAGACGAAGCCAGTCGCCCTAGTAATAAGTTATTAGGGCCGTTGCCCTAGTACTAACTCGCACATCTCCAAGCGTCACGCGTCACCTCTCGTCCGATCGGTTTTACTCCCAAAAGATGTATTACATCAAACAAATTTTATCCACAGCGGAATCGGAGCTAGAAGGCGACGCCTGGCGTATCTACGATTACATAACGCGGCACTTCATAGCGACTTTGTCGCGCGACTGCAAATACCTCAGCACCACGATCACCTTCCAGATCGGCACGGAGACTTTTACTTACACGGGGAACACTCTCATCGACGCCGGCTACACCGAGATCATGCATTGGCAGGTGAGGCACTTTATAGACTTTTACTTGCACAGGGAACACTCTCATCGACGCCGGCTATACCGAGATCATGCATTGGCAGGTGAGGCACTTTATAGACTTTTACTTGCACAGGGAACACTCTCATCGACGCCGGCTATACCGAGATCATGCATTGGCAGGTGAGGCACTTTATAGACTTTTACTTGCACAGGGAACACTCTCATCGACGCCGGCTATACCGAGATCATGCATTGGCAGGTGAGGCACTTTATAGACTTTTACTTACACAGGGAACACTCTCATCGACGCCGGCTATACCGAGATCATGCATTGGCAGGTGAGGCACTTTATAGACTTTTACTTACACAGGGAACACTCTCATCGACGCCGGCTATACCGAGATCATGCATTGGCAGGTGAGGCACTTTATAGACTTTTACTTGCACAGGGAACACTCTCATCGACGCCGGCTATACCGAGATCATGCATTGGCAGGTGAGGCACTTTATAGACTTTTACTTACACAGGGAACACTCTCATCGACGCCGGCTATACCGAGATCATGCATTGGCAGGTGAGGCACTTTATAGACTTTTACTTGCACAGGGAACACTCTCATCGACGCCGGCTATACCGAGATCATGCATTGGCAGGTGAGGCACTTTATAGACTTTTACTTGCACAGGGAACACTCTCATCGACGCCGGCTATACCGAGATCATGCATTGGCAGGTGAGGCACTTTATAGACTTACTTGCACAGGGAACACTCTCATCGACGCCGGCTATACCGAGATCATGCATTGGCAGGTGAGGCACTTTATAGACTTTTACTTACACAGGGAACACTCTCATCGACGCCGGCTATACCGAGATCATGCATTGGCAGGTGAGGCACTTTATAGACTTTTACTTACACAGGGAACACTCTCATCGACGCCGGCTATACCGAGATCATGCATTGGCAGGTGAGGCACTTTATAGACTTTTACTTACACTGGGAACACTCTCGTCGACGCCGGCTATACCGAGATCATGCATTGGCAGGTGAGGCACTTTATAGCTTACTAGCCGCACTCCGCAGTTTCATCCACGTAGTTCGCGATCCCGTGGGAATACGGGGATAAAATATCCTATGTTACTCAGGCATAATGTAGCAATCTAATGGTGAAAATCAGTCCAGTAGTTTTTGAGTTTACTCGTTACTAACATACAAAATTATTTTCTCTTTATTATCTTATTATCTTTAGTATCTTTTCTCTCTCTAATATTAGTATAGACTAGCTGTCCCTGGCAACTTCGTCTGCGTCACATAAGAGAGAGAGAGAGAGAGAGAGAGTTAGACGTAGGCACTATAATTAAATTCTAAAGTAGATGAATCCTTCCTAGTTTTATAACGAACCACTTGAGAACCATCAAACAAAAAATTGTTAAAAAATTTGAAGATTCATAACTGCCCGCGCACATCAGTCCGCATTACGAAAATGCGCGCGCGGCAAAACTGTTACTGTATCACGCCCCCACGGGCAACATTCTACTGCTGGCACCCCATGGCGTAGGTTACATAATACGATAATAAATAAATAGCAAAGACACGGGAATTTATCGCGTAAAACCTTGATTATTCCCGACGTTTCGACTGTGTTTCAACAATCGTGGTCCCGGATAGACCGTCGGGAATTATCAGAGTTAAATCGGTCGCAGTAAATTTCCCTGTTTTTGTTATGTGTTATAAATTGAATTGTGATCGCGAAAGTTTATGATACACTACGATAATAAAATGCGCATAAATTGTTTTATGAGCCCCTAAAAAAATCCTTTTTATATTTCAGGCATTTGGCAAAGACGAATTCATCCCGCCATTGAATGCAGAGGATATCCTGAAGGCCCACGATCACAGACTGGTGGAATGCCAGACGTCACCGCCCGACTATCTATCCGAGGCTGAGGTAAGTGGCAGACCTTCCCTATCACCTGAGACACAATCACCTCAGCTGTGGGACTGCTGTCCACATCCACTGGACATCCTTGGATCTCCAAGACCATGAGTGGTTATTAGGGGGTGAAGCCTCCTATTATGGCATAGCGATGTGGATGAAATGGAAAAGCATTTATTCAGACTTCCAAACATAAACTATAATACAGAACTACTGCTAAACTGCATAGCAGTTTGTTGGCAGCTGAATCTCCCTTTAGAATCAGCATTATAAACTGCGCTTTTTATCATTACCTAGGTACATACACTTTATAGACTTTTTACTTACACGGGGAACACTCTCATCGACGCCGGCTATACCGAGATCATGCATTGGCGGGTGAGGCACTTTATAGACTATACTTATAGAACTTTATAGAATAACCTATCTATTCATATAACTATAGCAATGTTGCTTAGAAGAAAGTCCCTCAGTCTTTTTTTGAATGAGTTTACTTACAGATTTTTTTATATAGATTGATGCAATCTTATTATAGAACTTAGGTACTACTAAGTATAATCTATTTCTAGATCCATTATAGTTTTTACAAATGGGTACTTGAAATTTGATTTTATCATTACGTCTACCAGTCTCTGTACTTTTTACAACAGTCTTAAACTCATCACTAAACCACTGCTCAGCCGCAATTAATAGAAGAACATTCTCCTGTACTGGTAACATTTTATATTCTACAAATAACTGTTCATAATTAGAGTTTTTACAGCGGTTTCTTGTCTTTTTATAAACCAGTATTTTCATGAATCTAATGTCTGTCTTCCTGTCTGTTCATAACACGATTAAAACCGAACACGTTGACCGATTTACAAGAAACCTTTTTTGTTAGCACTGTCTTAATGAGAGGAGGGTACTGATTGATTTTGGTGACCAGGGACCGGAGTTATTGTGACCTCAAAAGGTCACCAAAGATCAAAAGCATTTTTCTGAAACCTTCGCCCCCTTTTCTGGTACCCCCGTACCAATGCTTGTTGACATACTCACCACGCTTGGCAGGAGGGTTGGCGAGCGCAGTACGGGATGCTGATACACGGTAAGACGCCGCTGCGCCTATCTTCCGGAGGTATCTTTTGACAGATTCTTACTGCATCCACGGGCAAGTGAGGAGAGGCATATTTTTTTCCTCTTTTGTTTTATACCAATCTAACTTTAGTAAGAACGACTTAGTTTAGTTTAAACAAAAGCACAATATTGGTCTCATGTAAGTGACACAATGAGCCTTTTAAGGTAGTTTTCGACCAGGATGCGGCACAAATTTTTGAATGCTAGATAACACCAAAATGTGTAGGCACTCTTCTCTTTCAGTTCTCAGAACTAAAGACATACTGCAATACGAACGAGCTCTGTGGCGTAGCGCGCGAAGGTCCGCCTGCGACGCAAGGGGTTGCGGGTTCGACTCCCGCCTCAGGACAAATGTCTGTATGATCTGCAGATATTTGTTCAGGGTGTTCTGGGTGTTTTTCTATATATGTATAATAAAAATATATCTATGTATTAATAATGTATTAAGTATATCAGTCATCTAGTTCCCATAACACAAGCTCTGCTTAGCTTGGGGCTTGATGATGATGTGTGATTTCTCCAGTATTATATACAGCTCAGTATGCGCTAAAGTTTGAAGACTGCCTGCACATTTTAGTGTTTTCTAGCATTCAAACATTGGTGCCGCAGACTGGTGGAATTCTACATTAGAGAATAAATGTAGTAAACCTAACATTCTACTGCGCTTATATAATATCTTATTCATCATTTCAGCCGTTAAACGTCCACTACTGAACAGGCCTCCCTCATGGATCTCCATGAGGGGTAGTTGCCATACTCACCACGCTTGGCAGGCGGGTTGGCGAGCGCAGTACGGGATGTTGATACACGGAAAGAAGCTGCTGCCCATCTTCCGGAGGTGTCCCTTAGCAGGCTCTTACTGCATCCACGGGTATGAGAGGAGGGGTATCATTCTACTGCCAGAACCCCACGGCTAATATCTTATTGAATTCTAATAATAATTGTACTTTATTCCAGCTCATCACACTGATGGAAAAACATGGTATCGGCACAGATGCGTCGATTCCCGTCCACATAAACAACATCTCTCAGAGGAATTACGTCACCGTCGGCAATGGAAGGCGCCTGATACCCACCAACCTGGGCATTGTACTGGTGCATGGGTATCAGAAGGTAGTTTATTTATTTATTTATTAAAAGTACACTGACATCGAAAGTATTTACAAATTATAAAAAGACACATGCATATAGGTATTAATCTGATACAGACGACAATTGAAGTATACATAGCTTACTCTATTATGTGCGTTAAGAGAAAAAACAGAGAAAAAACAAGATGAATTAATATACAAGTCAACATAAAGATCAATTTAAAATATGACAAACATTACCAAAAACAACTAAAGTTTAGTTTGATATTTTGTTTTATTTCTGCATATTTTGTGTGACTTGATAAATAGGCAGATCTGAGTTACACATGTTCTGATCGTGAAGGTTTTAAAAATTAAACGAGTTTATGAAATTAAAAATTTTGAAAACGCTTGGCACTTTACCTAGTCTCGATGGCTACCTTTTTTTTAAAACGCCTCTTTTTTGTCGGGGGTCAATATAATAGAGGTCACGACGTTTTTTTAGCGTTCCGTACCCAAAGGAAAAAAACAGGACCCTATTACTGTCTGTCTGTCTTTCACCAGGCTGTATCTCGTGAACCGTGATAGTTAGACAGTTGAAGTTTTTACAGATGATGTATTTATGATTCCGCTATAACAACAAATACTTAAACAGAATAAAACAAATATTTATATATTATCCCCTTAAATATTTATTTTATATCCGCCGTGGGGTGCCGACAGTAGAATGATACCCCTCCTCTCATGCCCATGGATGCAGTAAGAGCCTGCTAAGGGATACCTCCGGAAGATGGGCAGCAGCGTCTATCCGTGTATCAACATCCCATACTGCGCTCACCAACCCGCCTGCCAAGCGTGGTGAGAATGGCAACTACCCCTCATGGAGATCCATGAAGGAGGCCTGTGTTCATCAGTGGACGTTTTATGGCTGAAATGATGATGAAAATGATCCCACGCAACAAACGTGATTCTGATTGAATAGTACGGAAACCTTCGTGCGCGAGTCCTACTCGCACTTAGCCGATTTTAAGTTATTAACTATTCTGTGCCACTCTTAGGCAAGCTTTTAGTTATAACTTAGTACAACATAGAGCACTTCCTATTTTTGTTGAAAACTTACTGTAAACAATCTAATTAATAAGTTTTCTATAATCTGTCTTTTTTCTTAATTTGATTCATGTTTTTTGTTTTATTTTTTTGCTGTTTTAGTTTTTACCAACTCTTTTATTTTATTACTCTTTTATGTTCCTACCTCCTGTTATAAACTAAGATAAATGTGTTATGTAATGTCTTATGTCTGTGCTGTTTTTGTGAACTAAATAAATGTCTATTCTATTCTATTCTATTCTACTGTAGCTTCACTTGGCACTTTTAGGTTACAATATCCTAGAGATACGGGTATGTTATTATTATTTATTATTATTATTATTATAAGCCCATCTGATCCCACTGCTGGGCAAAGGCCTCCCCCGATTCCTTCCAAGCATCTCGATCCTGAGCCACTTCCCTCCAGTCAACTCGTATGTATATATATGTATGTATATGGGTATGTTATGAAAAATCAAATTTGTTTTACCCAGATCGACCCAGAACTAGTCCTACCCACGATGCGTACAGCGGTCGAAGAACAGCTAAACCTTATCGCAGTCGGTCGCGCTGACTTCCAAGCGGTCCTGACGCACACTGCTGAGATATTCCGACGCAAGTTCCAGTACTTTGTGCGGTCTATCGAGCAGATGGACCAGCTGTTTGAAGTCAACTTCTCGTCGCTGAAGGCTAGCGGGAAGGCCCTGTCTCGCTGCGGGAAGTGCAGGCGTTATATGAGATATATTCAGGTAATTTTGCTAATAACATTCACAAGTTTTAGTACATTGTGCAAATGGAGCAGCTGTTTGAAGTCAACTTCTCGTCGCTAAAGGCTAGCGGGAAGTGCAGGCGTTATATGAGATATATTCAGGTAATTTTGCTAATAACATTCACAAGTTTTAGTACATTGTGCAAATGGAGCAGCTGTTTGAAGTCAACTTCTCGTTGCTAAAGGCTAGCGGGAAGTGCAGGCGTTATATGAGATATATTCAGGTAATTTTGCTAATAACATTCAGACGCAAGTTTTAGTGCTTTGTGCGCTCTATCTAGCAAATGGACCAGCTGTTTGAAGTCAACTTCTCGTTGCTAAAGGCTAGCGGGAAGTGCAGGCGTTATATGAGATATATTCAGGTAATTTTTCTAATAACATTCAGACGCAAGTTTTAGTACATTGTGCGCTCTATCGAGCAAACGAAGCAACTTGTTTGAAGTCAACTTCTCGTCTCGTTTGTGATACAATCAGGTTTCATTTCATTTCATTTATTTCCAAAAACAAAGATACTTTGCATGCGGAAGTCTAAATTAATATAATATTTAACATAACAATAAAATCAAATTACATAACATAAAAAGCATCAATAGTTAATGAATGATTTAAGATTAATAGAATATAATAAAAAAAAAACTAAAATGTCAAGGATATAAACATAAAAAGACACAGAGAAATTATAAAACAATAACACTAATAATACATTACAAAACATGTCAGCAAATATAAAAAACAATAATAATAATAAATTGCAATTTAAACTCATAAAACCATAATAATAGTTGTCAACAAATATTTGGTTAATTTTTAAAGTTTCGTGATTTTAAAAAAGCTATAATAAAACTAAGTACTTGTCGCTAGAATTCGTCAATTGAGTAAATGTATTTTGAGTTTGTTCTTAAACATTAGTGGTTGATGAATTAGCTTTTTAATATCTGTAGGTAACTTGTTGAAGATTTCAATAGCTTGGTAGTTAGTGCTATGTAGTGCTATGTATGTAGTGCTATGTATGTAGTGCTATGTATGTAGTGCTATGTATGTAGTGCTATGTATGTAGTGCTATGTATGTAGTGCTATGTATGTAGTGCTATGTATGTAGTGCTATGTATGTAGTGCTATGTATGTAGTGCTATGTATGTAGTGCTATGTATGTAGTGCTATGTATGGTAATTTTGTAGATCATCTCAGCCGTAGGACGTCCACTGCTACACATAGAGGGTTGTCGCCATACTCAGCGCGCTTGGCAGGCGGGTTGGCGAGCCATTTTCTTTTTGCTAAAGGCTATCTGCGGCTAATGGCATTACATGAGATGTATCCAGGTAATTTTGTGGATATCATGGCGTTTCGGACAGCTGATATTTAGACGCGTTTACAGAGCTCTCAGGAGCTGTCGCTGTGCTGCGATCTGTCTTTTTTCTAATCTTATGATTAAGTAAAAACCTGTTATTTTGTCAATACAAAGTTTTATTGTATAATAATATTTATTTTATCTATTTGTATGGATAATGGCTTTTGTAAATCTATCTCTCTCTGCCCCAGGCTAAACCAGCTCGCCTCCACTGCTCGCACTGTGACGACACCTACACCCTGCCACAGCATGGCACAGTGCGAATCTACCGCGAGCTGAAGTGTCCACTTGACGAGTTCGAACTGCTGTCTTGGTCTTCGGGAAACAAGGGAAAGAGCTATCCGCTTTGCCCTTACTGCTACAATCATCCCCCGTTCAGGTAACACCACCCTGCTGCTACAACTATCTACTGCGGCAACCATCTTTTATTTAGGTATCCTTCTGCCGCGAGTTAAGGTGTCTACTTGATGAGTTCGAACTGCTGTCTTAGTCTTTAGGCAATAAGGAAAAGAGCTATCCACTTTGTCCTTACTGCGACAATCATCCGTTCAGGTAAACCACCCTGCTGCTACAACCATCTTCTCTTTAGATAAGATCCAGCTAAGGGGCTGTCTCGCACGTATTTCTATAGCGCGGACTCGTTGCGATTCTCTCGCTCGTTGAGACGGACTCTAAGAGAGTGTATAGAAATACGTGGCACGCCGATAACATGGCCGCGATTCCCTCACTCGTGGAGATGGCCCCTAAGGTATCTACTTGATGAGTTCGAACTGCTGTCTTATACTACAGGGAATAAGGGGAAGAGCTGTCCCCTCTGTCCTTAAGGCTACAAGTATCCTCCGTTCAGGTGACACCACCTACTGTTACAACCATCATCTCTTTAGGTAAAATCCATCTATGGCGTGGTATAGTGTCCCTTCGTGGCATTGCTTTCTTGGTCTTCTGAAAATAGAATAAAGGCACGAGTTACCCGCTTTGTCCTTGTTGCTAAAACCATTCGCCCTTTAGGTAACACTATCTACGGTTACGATCATCCTTCGTTTAGATAACAACACCGTACCGGTACAACTATCTACTGCTACAACGCTTTAGGTAAGATCAATGTATCGTAAACTGATGAGTTCGAACTGCTGTCACTGTCATCAGGGAGTAAGGGAAGAGCTATTCGCTCTGTTCGTACTGCTACAACCATCCCCCGTTCAGGTAATACCATTGTTAGATTTTCCTTTTCCGAGGGCTTATTCAGTGATCAGGTATTCATATTAAAATAGCTCTTTTAATACATCAATCCTCTTAAAAGTACTTACTAATATACTCACAATATCTCGTTTACCTTTAGCACTGATTAATCGCATATCATTTAGTAATTTTCCGTGTCTTCGCTATTTTTACTCAATATCTCTCGATCTACCTTTTTTTTAATAATCCGTCTCACTACCCTCACTCTGAATGCCTATTTCTTTACAACTTCCACATTGACTTTGACATGTTTACCAGATCAACTAGACAACACATTTCAACAAAGATCTTTATCAATTTAAATAACCCAGAATATTATAGAAGTCGCTAACACCATTTACTGCTACGACTATCTACAGTTACAACCATATTATTTTCGTTATGATTAAAAAATATCAAGTAGGTACTCTATTAATATGTATACTGGTACCCGCTGCATATGTCCTGCTTTCATTGGTTAGATGGTACTGTGTGCATGTGCTGCATTTATTTATTTACTTACGATTCATGAGGATGTCGTTTTTTTAAATTTAAAACAAAATTATTATTTTTTGTTTTTTATTAATTATTATTATTATTTTTTATTATTATTTTTTATTTTTTTTATTTTTTGTGAATTTTTATAAACATTAAATTGTCTAGAATTTAAATTTAATTTAAACTTTTTGTACTTAGTATAATAGTATTATGTTGCTAGTTTTCTTTTTTTAATATTAACAATTTACGCTAAGCTTGTTAATTATTATACTTAATTTATCTTAAAGATAGCCGCGCTGCAGAGCGAGACCCTCTAGCACAGGTATCATATTACTTAAAAGAGGGTCCCATTCCACTGAAATGTATTAGATTAACATATTTATTAGTTTTAAAATTACAGGATTTTATCGCGTACCTTTTTTATTATTTTCCCGACGTTTCGAACACATTTCAGCGTTCTTGGTCGCGGGAGGACTGTATTAGATTAAGTTGAAGAAATAAACTATTTATTTATTTATTTAAAACGTGTTTCATTTACAGGGACATGAAGAAAGGTTTCGGCTGTAACTCGTGCACCCACCCCACCTGCGCTTACGGCGTCAACTCCACCGGCGTGTCCGGCTGCGTAGAGTGCGAGACAGGCGTGCTGGTGCTGGACCCGTCCGCGCCTAAATGGAAGCTGGCTTGCAACCGGTGAGTCCCCGCACTAGCTGGTAAGAAAGGTTTCGGCTGCGACTCGTGCACCGCCCCACCTGCGCTTACGGCGTCAACTCGACCGGCGTGTCCGAAAGTTCACACGGAAGGCTCTGGAACGGTTTTAGTTTATTAAAGCGAACACCGAGAAAATAAATTCAGAAATGTTTTATTGACATAAGTAGGGTGTTACAATTATTAATGAATCCATAGGCTCCCGAACTAGTTAATAACTGTGTTTCAGGAGCCAACACATCTCAAATTCACAAAGAGTGTTTGCTGTCTGTTGTGTTTGCAGTTACATCAGGTTATCTTTCCGTTTCAGCTGCGACGTAATAATAAACGTGTTCGAGGACGCCACCCGCGTCACCGTGTCGGACGCGCAGTGCGGCGCGTGCGGCGCGCAGCAGGTCTCCGTCGAGTACAAGGCGGAGCGCACCAGGCTGCCCGCCATGCTCACCGAGATGACGGCCTGCCTGTACTGCGAGCCGGCCTTCAGCGCGCTGGTGAGGGTATTTACTTACTTACAGCGGCGGCTGTCGTCGCCACGTCTAATATCACGTCTGTATGTCACGACTCTACGTCACATCTCTGCGTCACGTCTTTACGTTACGTCTCTACGTCGCGTCTCTACGTCACGTCTCTACGTCGCGTTTCTACGTCACGTCTTTGCATAGTTACGGGCGATACAAACTTTACTAAGTTTGGGACTAGATGTTGGTGTGTTATCCACACACCAACATCCAGCATTATTTTCTAGCAGACAAGGGTGGAACTGTCAAGTTTCTCCAACAAATAAACTTCCTGTGACACAGATTATATTGTAAACGAAACCCCCGGTGCGAGAGTCCGACTCGCTCTTGGCCGCTTTTATTAATGATCTCTTCTTCCCAGGTGGAAAAGCACCGCGCGGTCGCGTCCCGCGCGCCGATGCCGCGGTCACGTGGCCCGCGCGCGCGCACCAACAAGGCGAGGAACAAGCAGCCTAAGGACAAGATGGCGCAGTTGGCAGCTTATTTCGTATGATCACTTTTTAAGTTTTAACCCTACTATGCATACACGATGTATTATAACATCTGTACTAACTCGAAAGGGGGGGCTGAATCCTGAGAAGTCGTAGAACAAAAGCACGATGTATTATAACATCTGTACTAACTCGAAAGGGGGGGCTGAATCCTGAGAAGTCGTAGAACAAAAGTGTTATCTACTCCTGACCTTAATGTTTTTATTTTTGGATCTAGGGTCCCCCCCCCCCTATTCGGAGGTCCCTAGCGACCTCCGAATCTACGTATCCGATTTTGAAAATTCTTTCGCCGATATTTAGAATGTACTTTTGAAATGAAAATAGTCTGCTTTTGATTCAGGTACAATACGTACTAAACTACGAATAGCAACTAGTATAATTATATACCTTTTAATTATACTACCGTAAGGAAACCAGCGGCTTAGTTAGCTTTTTAGTATTGCCCTGTTCTTTCCTCTGACTAATAGTTGACTAAACTGAGAGGATGGTATAGGTGCTGGGCAAGCCTAAACCATCTAACAATGTGCCAGGCACTGCAGCGTCCCGTACAGCATGATGCTGATGCTGTATAAATCATCTATAATAGATGCAAAAGGACTTTTAATTATACAGGGTTGGGCAATATTTTGGGTCCTCGAGGGAAGCTATCTTTTATTTTGTTCCTAGAAAGATTTTTATTTTTGAAGCAAAAAAATACTAGCATTCGTACATATTCGATACGTACAACATAGTTCGAATCATATCGTGAATAATTACGATTCAATTAGGTGAGTTCTTCGGAAAAATATCTTCGTATGTTTTTGGATTAATCTTAAAATGCAACAATTTAAGATTATTGAAAAAAAATACGTACATTTCAGTACATTAGGTACACATTCAATAACATTAACAAAAAAGTTGATTTTAATATTATATACGTAAAGCTACCCTCTTTGCCCCACCTTGTATACATGCTAATTCTATAGTGTGTTCTTTGCCCATTAATATAGTAAGCATATTAATCTAAGCGTAAAAGTCTAGCAGGCAGTCTATTTCGTAGTTTCGTGATCTGATCATTAACTTAACTTAGAATATGCTTTAAATTATATTTATTACTTATGAGGTATTAAAACTATCTTAAAGGAATATATGAGTTATGTATTTATTTATTGTACATGATTGTAACGAAATAAATCATTTTAATTCATAATGTTTTTAATTTTATTATAATCATTTCCAAAGCTTTTTTTGAAAGAAGTTATCACGAGTGGTGAATTAAAAAATGCTGTTGTTAGGTTTCCTTAGTAAAACAAGAAACCCTTATAGTTTTAGTTAGTCTGTCTGTCTGTCCGACCGTCACCGGCTTTGCCAAGAGACCATTAGTCCTAGAAAGCTGTAACTTTACATAGAGGTATGTAGATATATGAAAATACTAGCTTGTGCCCGCCGCTTCGCATGCGTTGTACCCGCCGCTTCGCATGCGTTGTACCCGGATAAAAAGTAGCCTATGTGTTATTCCCGGTCCACATCTATATGTGTGCAAAATTTCAGCACAATCCGTTGCGTAGTCTTGGCGTGAAGAGGTAACAAACCTCCAAACAAACTTTCGGCTTAATAATATTAGTGGGATGTAAAATAACTTAAAGGGTGAATAATCCAAACTAAATCTAAATCCTAAGTATATTGAATGAATGTTTGTTCCTTCTTTACACATAAACAGGCAAGAGAGGAAGGACAACATTCTACTGCCGGCAACCACACAGGTAGATAGATAGGTATATACAAATAGAATAGACGGTAAGTATCCGTATTTGCTAGTAGATTCTTACAGCAACCGTAATATTGTCTCTTAACGCTTCGCAAGCAATGCGTGATCCTTGGAAATGGATACTAGAGGAAGGAAAATAAAACAAGACAAATATTGAAGTCTTCATTTTATCGTGAAGAGTATCACCTAGTATAGTACAATACAGTATGATAAGCTTACAATATTACTGTATTTTTGTTACATTTTTACACTGTTTGTAATACAAGAAGAAAAATTGTTGTGTAAAATGTTACAGGAGTTCTAATTAGCAGTTTGGTACAGTGATATTCTTATTGTTATAACTACGATTTGTTAGCTGAAGGTGAGTTTTTCACTTTTTTAATGTTGCGATGTTCGTATACATTGTTTTTACTATTTTTATATTGACGAGAAGAATAGTGTTTATCAAAAAAATCCTGATCGTCGGTTGAAATCACAGTTAATTACTTGTGTTTCGGAACCTGAATGATCTCCAATGATCTCAATTACTCCGGTAATACAAATGACCACTCTCATAACCGTTCGGTACTCAAAGTGATTTAACAATATGGTGATGTTACTTTAGTTACGTATCTAATAAAAACATTAATGCACACTAGAAAAACAAGTTAGCGAAAGGTTCCGGGAAATGTTGAACGGTGATTTCCGTTTTGTAACTATTATAGATATATTATATCTTATAAATAGTGAAAAACTCACTCAACTCAAGTATGAAAAAGTCATGTAAAACACGTTCTGCAATTAAAAATAGGTTTGATAATATGCTTTGTACAAATTAAGACGTAGGGCTCACAAATATTAAGCTAGTTGTTTGACCTTAGTGTGGAATGCAGATAACAATATACTAAGCATTATGTATCAATATGTGAAAATACCAAATTCTCTTAATAAAAATATTTATTTGAAACGGATATTTAACATTTGGTAATACCATCTACATGACTTATGTCATAACCATGCTGGTTATAAGTAAACTTTTGGAAATTGGTAGTTTGTGTCATAAAAAGTATTTTTTTAATATGTGCCCAGTGGGAAAATATTAAATATTATTAATAGTTAAAAAAAATGGCTTTTTGTTAGTAACTACCTACGATGGGTAGATGGTATTATCATATCTTAAACGTTGTCTTATGTCTGAATATATTAGAAAGTAGTAACTGAAAATATCAATTCGGCGATTCAATTAATATCAAAATTTAATATTATTATCATACATAATATAATAGGTTCAAATAAAAACGAGTTTGTGCCAATTTCTCTATTACATATCACAGATTAAGCCAATATGGAGTGTTTTATTTATATAAGTATGTACATAGGCTTAGGAGTTTCTCCAATATAAAATATATGAAAGATGAACTTAGCGATATATTATAAAAGCAACAAAATTTACCAACATGTAACGGATATTTTAATTATCTTTACATAAAACATTTTATTTTTCGATAATCTAATAATAGTTTTGGTTTCGTTTCTCATAGTTGTTTTAACCAACATTCAAAGGATATCATTAAAAAACCCCAATATCGGTACCTACAATTATTCTTTTTAATGCGCTAACATGAAATGTGCAAGCAAAATTCGGATGTAAAAGCTAGCTATAAGTTTTTTTTTTAATTTGGTCACAGGGAGAATAATTCTAGTACTTACCAAATGTTTCTAATTATTGTATCTACCTGCGAGGAGTTTGGTAAGAACAAGCAAAACAAAAGTATATTTTGAGATACGTCTTGTAATAAATGAATAAATCTTTCATAATAATTTAGTTTTTTGCTTTAGCATAGCAATAATCACGCAAATGAAAATTTTCACTCCATGCTTTTCCACGAAATTTATTATTCCAATAATAAAATTAAATATTAACTTTCTTCTTCCTAAACAGCATTGATATGCTCAAAACTTCACAACTCTCAATCGAAATAAATTTATCGTCCCTCGGACTTGTAAATACTCGAAATTAATATTTTTGATAAAAAACATCTTAAAATTATCTTCGAAAAACTGGGATGGCTTAACTGACGGTGTCTGTATCGTTATGTTATCATTTGAATACATTCGCTCGTGTTTATTTGTTGTTTGAAACAATTAAACATTAAAAAATAGAATTCGTTTAAACTCCATTGTAGAGGCGTTTTCTGCCAAGGGTCAACCGCCGGAAGATGGGCAGCAGCTTCTTTCCGTGTATCAAAATCCCGTACTGCGCTCGCCAACGCGCCTGCTAAGCGTGGTGATTATAGCCACAACCTTATAACACTTATAACCACATGATCGGTACTTCTAGATCCATGAGGGAGGCCTATGGCCAGCTGTGGACTTGGACGTCATACAGCTGAGAGAGTGTTAGTTTATTGTTACTAAACACATTGATAATTAATCAATGTCAGAACTAATGTAACCTTGTTAGCGCCGCTCACTAGCTCCATCTGTTGGGTTTATTAGGAAATAGGTATGTTTTTCTTTTTACCGATAACGGCTCTTTGTTAGTACAATCACAAACGTGTTAGAAGATTTATGTAATGCTTTCTGGTCTGAAAAGTAACTCATGTTAAGAGCTAAATATTCGAATACATTTTGGCTTAAATTAAGAGGTTAACACTATGGTTAATTTATAAATAATTGCACTAGTCTTGCATAACATGTAATAAGTAAATATAAAACGATTATTAAATTAAACACCAAAACATTCTAATTACATTGAATAAGAAATTTAAATTTCATGTTATGTAAACTTTATATACTTATTTTGTTTTAATATGCGTTGTAACAAATTAAAAAAAAGAGATGTTGTGCTTTAATATTATCTTTTGCTAAATCTACGTTAGTATTCACTAATTTTGCATTAAAACTAGTGAATCTTCCCTTTGCATTTTCTGTATATTTAATATTTTCACGTTGAGGTGACAATAGTTTTACAAATTTTGGTACTATTTAAGAGTTTTCGATTAAGAATATGAACAATAATTTGATACTTAGTGTTATCAACTTTTGTATTAAATTATACAAAAAAATTATGTCACTTTATTTTTGTTCTATATTCACGAAAACAAAAAAATATGTGTATCAAGAATTTGAAATGGAAAAAAACTAGTTTAACTTGTGCTGTAGAAAATATTAAAGATACAGCCTGTCTCGGCGACTACCCTAGATAATTACTTTAATCTCACTGATTCATTTGATAACATAATTATATTCTAATAGCTTTATATACTTAGAGCGATATTTACAGTATTAAATATTTTGGAACGTTAATTTTTATTATAAAGCAACGCTGCCATAATGTTGTATTATTGTTCAATCTTTTATGTTATGTTATTTTAATGTTATAAAAATATCGCCATGATAGGGGTTAGTATGGTACATCTACCTACTACACATTTCAAAATATTTGGTCTCTAATGAACATATCTATTAATTAAAGAAAGCTTATGTTTTTTTATATGACAGTACATAATCTGTTTTATTGAAAATTAATTTAACATACCTATCTAACGAGTATCAGTTATTTAATAGTTTTGTGGCAATATTTTTACAACAGAAAACAGACGTAATTTCCCTCCCTTCCTGATATTTTAAATTTAAATCTTACATGTAACTGCACTATTAGTTTAATCGATCGTCCATTATCCTAAAAGTATAATGTATTAACTAAATGAATTGTAAAATTCGTTAGTTTTTCATAATCGAACTGTAATATTGACTACGAAGTATTATTACTTCGTTGTCAGTATTATAGCGCGTGTTTGCTTACATATTATTTCGATCTTGTTCAAATAATTCATTTATTCAAATTAAGATGCTTTAATACTGACACTGGAAATTAAATCTGTGGCCTGTGCTGGAACGAAACGCTGGAAAAGGCGCATTTAAATCTAGATTTCTAACTTCTAGACAATACTTCGATACCTTAACGGAAACAAGATTTATTTTTACGTTTGATAGAGACATGGCCGACCCAGTCGACCCAGAAGAGTGGGACAACTCGGGATAAGGGAAATTTAAGTAAAAAGGCTATGAAAAAGCGTAGATTCGTTTTACAGTGTTCCATTCCAACGCAAAAACCTGGCATGAAATGTACCTACATGTAGGCAATATGTATTATATGACTAAGCAAAGTTAAAACAGCGCCTAAAATGATAACTCGTAAATTACCTTAGTTTTAATACACTAAAGTGTGTTCAATAGTACGAATCTACACTGCAATATAAAGTGGGTATCATAGGCTGTACATAATTAGTAATAATGATTCTATTTGTACTTTCAAGTAGCTGCTTACGTGAATAACTTCCACTATATGGTCCAAGTTCAGAATATATCCAAATGCATACACAAATATGAGAACCAATTGAAAATGTTCGTTTAAACAAGACATATCTGTTATGTTATATGGGAATTATTGACTATGAACTCTTCTTAACTATCACCAACGATTCATTTTAAAATAATAAAAAATCTAAGAGTCAGCATTTTTTTAACAGAATCTTACTCCAGATATGAGTATAATTTTTACTTACGTTACTTTGACATGGATTTACGATGATAATAAAGTAGATGATGAGGCCAGCTCAATAATATTAATACTGAACAAATATAATTCATTCATAACCAGAATATATTGTTGGATAAAGCACCAGAGTCCAAAACCAAAATAACAGCGCATAGTTTGTAAATGTCTGAAGGAAATTGAAATCAAAATGAAGGAAATATTGAAATGGCTCTATCAGTTTATTGTCTTAGATATAGTGATATTTGATCGTGGTCTAGTTCCTAGCGTTATTTTGGTCTTGGATTATGGTACTATGTGAATGAAGTATTAGTATAGAATATAATAATTACAATATATTCTGTAAGTATACATGAATGATAGAGTAAATAAGCTACGAGTAGCTTATATAATATTGAGCCTCTGAAGTTTATAATATTAATATTTAAATTTTCACTATTTAAAGCTCTTAGATTTCATTTTATGCGAAAACTACCTTCGCATCAAAACACTAACTTCGTCCTTGGTTGGTATATAATTAAGGTGTTATCTATATGTAGATTTGGCGTGTCCAACCATTTATTAGTACGTCTTACGAAACGATTTTTTTGTTAGTATGTTAACGAATGATACACATTAGTAAACCACCTGGGGTTTGTACATTAGATTAGATAATAACCATCAGGTAGCTGGTATGTTCGTACATGACAAATGACTGGACGGTCCGACAAACCTCCACAGCACACAGCTATGCCCAACAGGCAACAGTTAAGGATATCGTAGAGATAACAACTAATAAACTGGTATAGAGTGACTATAATAGATATATTCAAAAACAAAAGCTTCGCTTTTGTGTTTTTGCTGTTCAAAAGTCCTTTTCCATGAATTTGTCCTTAACACTCACTTTTAGAGTTATTTAGGAAGGTCACTTGGATTAGTCACTGCACATAGTGTCTTCTACTTATATCAAACGTTATATAACCTCCATCTACGTCATAAGATTATGTTCTGCACTATAATTAATCATCAGGCCATAGATAAACCAGCAACTAAACATCGAACTTCGGCGATTAGACAAAAAGTTACAATTACTTCTCATATGGTCCACACTTGAACTTTTTCTGCTACGACGCACCAGCTGGCCTGGTCGTAGTAGGAGGACACGACGTGGAGGCTCTCGACGTACTTGTCGATGAGCTGGTCCAGTTCTCCCTGCTTGAAGACGTGGTAGTACCGGTGGTAGGTGACAGCGCCGCCCTCCGACGGCAGGCTGTCCGATCCGTCGCTTAGAGACGGCAACAGCGGAGCGTGAGGAACCGCTCGAGCGGGCACGCTTGGAATCGCCGCGGCTGCCGGCACGGTTGCCGTATCCTCCGAACAAGACCGCGCCTCCAACTTCCGCTCTCTTGAGCATTCGCTATACGAAGGCAACGAAGCTAAACTCGAGCAACCTAGTGATGCGGTGCTCCCAGTCTTATCCCGTCGACTCCAATCGCTACCCGCTGATGTATCGCTTGACTCGATCGAGAATCCGGACTTCAGTGGCGCTGTGCTGTTGCTGGAACGAGAAGTTATCGACTCTGGACTGATCTCCATTTTGTCCAATTCACTTGAGTCTGTTGACTGACCCACTTTGAGAGAAGAACGCTTTGAGTTTTTATCAGTGCTCGTGCATAGTGAGTCCACGCTGATTTCGGATTCTAACGAGTATCCAGTTTCGAGAGATTGACTAGTGTCGTAAGCTCCGGAATCGATAGTTATTTCAGGGTTTCCGTTTGCTGAACAAATAGCGCTATCGTCATCAGGGTTTTTGATATCAGGATTTGTTTCAGGTAGTTTTGTTTCTTCTACGATTTGTTTGGCATTGGCACAATTATTTAGATAAAGATCCTCCTCACTCGTGACTTTCATACTCTTCTTCAATTCTCTATATTTATTGATTATGGGGTCTACGTCTTTCGATCTCTTTTTCTTTGTTTTTGTGCTACACTTCGGAAACAGTTTGTTAATATCGGCTTCCTGAACTTCATTGAGAGATGCAATGTATTTGTTGCGCTCTTGTATCTCAGCATTAAGCTTGCTCAGGCCATGCATTTCTGTCCCTATTTTGTTTAGGTACGGGTCTTCTAAATGCTGTAAACTATCAGACAGTTCATCTAAGATCTTTTGCGTATTCCTATCCTCCTCTTCCCGTTTTAGCCGAAGAGATATACTCTTTTCACTGCTGCTACTGCTCGGCAAATCAAAATCATCTTCATTGATGCGTTTTGAATACTGGTCGATCTCTTGCAAAAGCTTCTCACTTAGTTTTTCTGCGAACTCTGTCAATTGAACACGGTCTTCCGGTGGCCATTCTTCTTCTTTGTTCGCCAGCATGTCAGATTTGCACGTGATCAGAGGTTCATTTTGTATTCTGTTGAAACTTTCGGACTTTGAGATAGATTTTTCAGAATCAGTGCTGGACATCGATATTGAGTCGTAGGGTAATCTAGTGGGGCTTCTGTGGCTTTTAACCAAATTTTCGTCCAGAGATCGTCCCTCAAGTCTGTTTGGTGATAGTCTATTCAAGCTCCAAGAAGAGTTATTAATGCTTCCGAGTTTAGGAGACCTTTCTTTTGATCTACGTCCGGGTGACAGGCGTTCTAAGCTAGAGGAGCTGCCACCACTAGAGCTTGTGTGTGAATGGGACCTTGATCTGTCGTCTAATATCCTCAAATCACCTGGAGACAGTTTATTCAAGCTCCAGTTGCTGCTGCTGCTACTGCTTGAAACACCCTGAACGATAGCCATTGCATCAGCACTTTCTAACTTCTCAAGATGTTTTCTTTTAGAACGGGGACTGCACTGGATGACGGCTTCACAAGTTTCGTCCAGCGAGTGTGCTACTTCTACCGCGGCTTCTAGTAGTGGTGGAGCTGGTGATGGCGATAGAGATTTTTCTGGTTTAGATTCTAACGATATCCGATCTTCTTTCTTTGAATCGGCTATTATACTTGGTAGATCTGAAATGATAAAAATAATTTATTTACACCTTTCATAAATTTTCTTTATAAATTGACTGTTATAATCTGTGACTCTGTAATTAGTTCGTTTGTAAGGTATTTTTAATTTCAATTCTAATAAAAGTAAAATAAATCGAATCTCATCTATCTAGAGTGTTATATTTAAGAAAACTAAAAATAGTTTATTACCTTTTTCAAGTGCAGTCTTTCGTAGCTCTTCAGGAACGACACTTATGACGCTGTCGACGGAATCTGGCGAGGAAACGCCGCTAGAATCACTGTCCATATCATCAGTTGCTGGATTAAACAGTTCCAACGACATAAGTGTAGGGCGGCTTTTAACAACCGGGTCTGCTTTACTTGTGCTACGTACTAACGGGAAAGGTGCCCGTCTACCGTAACTAACCGGTGGAATACCCTTATTTAGCATCTCTTTCACTTGTCGTATCCTCTCTTTTCGTTTTTTTTCTGAAGCTTTCAGGTCTAATGTGTCGGTATTAGTTTTGCTAGGCGCTCTTGATTTGAATAGTGGAATTTCAGGTAGCTCTGCTACAGTTTGCAACGTTATTTTTGGATAAGGTTTCACATCTTGTAATACTCGTGGTTTCAAATCTTCTGTGTCAGCAGTTAGTTTGTGTATTTCTTCGATGTCTTTGTTAATTTCCGCAAGCAACTCTTTAGTTATATCTGTGGGGGTTTGCTCAGTGTCTTCCTCTTCTATGATGGGTGGAATAAGCGGTGTCTCTTCTTCAAAAACCTCAATAGAAACATTTTTGATCCATTCTGACAGCGGTTCAGGTTTTGGGGGAGCTTTGTCATCGGACTCTGATTTAGGTGGAGAGTTTGGTTGACTTTTTGATTGTGGCTTTAATGGTACAGTCGCTATTGTACTGGTAGTAGAATAGTTTTTCAGGCTGTATTGGGCTACTAGTATCTTGCCTGTTGTTGGAGCTTGAACTGAATTTGGAGAACCAGGAGGCCGAATCAAGGGAAATGATTGTTTTATCCTTGGGGATGGTAGACCTGGAGAGCTTTTCATTCTAGGCGAAGTAGGGACTGAAGATACTTTTAATCTAGGAGAAGTTGGGCCGGGAGAAAGTGGAGTCGGTGATAAAGGATCACCGCCTGAACCGTCAGCCTTCGGCACGTATATCACAGATGCAAAACTGTCCTCAGAATCTACGCTCGTGTCACTTTGTAAACTACTGTCTTTTGAAGAATCTGATCCATCTTCTTTTGAATGCCTTCGTTCGGGAAAGCACTTTTCAGTACTAGGGTTATTGTCACTCGGAGTAGGAACTTCTGGCACCGGTCCGTGGCTCTTCCATCCTTGGAGCATTCTCACGAATACTGTCACTTTATCTATATTCGTAGACGACGTTTTAAATTTGCTTGTGAGCCCATTTTTCAATGACTGAAACTTTTTGGCAGTAGTGGCTGACGTTGAAAATATTGAATCTCGTATAGAATCTAATGCGCCTGGTCGTCTGTAAAGATATTCTTCGTTTAACGACGCTTGTTTCTGAATATTCTTTCGTAAACACTCTTTCTCTCTTAAACGTTCTACAGACATTAACTCTTCATTCAGTGACGTCTGCTTGACTACACCTGGCTTCTTAGACTGTAACCGGTGTGTGTGTATTTTGAAGTTGGGCATTTCTTCAACCATGCTTTTCATATCAGTCGGTTTATCTAAATCTTCTTCAGCGTCGTCTTCGTTTATTGACTTCTTTTGTTTGACGAGACGAGGTTTCTTCCTTGGTTCGTTTATTTCAGGCGCTGGAGTTTCTTTGGGTGGAGGTACGCTTTCGTCTAATCCGAGGCTGGGTAAGCTAGATCGTGATCTGACGAGAGCGTGACGTTCGATGTCTGCTATGTCTGTAAGGCTTCTAGACTTTATGGTAGCGTCTGATTGCTGAGTGATTAATCGCGGTGGAAATTCATCTAACCGGCGAAGTTCTATAGGAAGGTCAGCGGCTGGTGGTTCTGGCCTGAAGCAGCTTCTTTGCGGTGGTCTTGGTCCTAATCCCCATGAGGGGAGGAATGATCGGCGTCCTGCTAGCCTCTGGAGCGCCCTCCTTACGAAAGAGTAACAAGTTTCGTTAGGTGACGATAGAGAGGATGACCCCGGTGATCCGTCGCGAGTCTTCCATGGCTCTGCAGTGCTGTAAAATACAATGATAAAATAAGTATTTGTTGCAAACAGAAAAAGGGTTACTGTAAAGTAATAAACTATACTTACTGGTCATAGTCTACAGACAGAAATCGAGGAGTCGGCGTAGGTGGGCATAATGTTGCTGGTCGATGCCACGGGATGAGAACGTCCTGAAAATAAAACAAACATATTATTAAAGTCTAATTGATTGTTTGATTCATTGATTGGTTGGTTCTTACTGCTACTGTTACTGTCAGCCCGAATCATTGTTGGGCAAAGGCCTACCTCCACTTCTTAAAGGTTGATTCTTAAATATTGTAATTATATTATGTCGAAAACTTAAAAGTTTCACTTGGCCCTACGCACAATGTACGCAAAATGATGTGGAAACATTGAATTTTCCAGCACTAAACTCCGTACAGTTTTATCCGTTAAGGATTACAGCTGTTGATAAGTCAATATTTTTCATGATTTTACGACACGGTATATATGTATTACTGTCATTATTCCACCCCTCTGCCCATATAACCCGTATCGTGGGGCCGGCACATGTTCTCTTCCAACTCAGAACTTGCGAACCAACATCTTTATTAACCACGAGTTAATAAAGGTGTAATAGCCCATACTGTCAGTAATAACCGGTCTCCGATTCTATTGACTCTGGCCAGCTCTCTGAGAGTCATGGCTAGGCGCTCTACCGCCGTGAAGGCACAAAAGCAATGGACCGCATCAAGTTCATCAGATTAAAGATCGTTATTAACACCATACCTAAGAGTTCACATTCCCTCCCTTATGTTCTATAGCCCAGGTCGTAAGGAGATACTGCGCAGCTCCGTAAACCGTCGCGAAGTGGTGTATCTCAGAATGAACTGTATGTGCATGGTATAATCGAGTTTCCTGTCGTGTGACAATACCTGAGAATGGAAGTTTCTTCCCTCATGTTCCATAGCCCAGACTGTCAGCAGTAGCCGGCCTCCGATCCTGGTGACCCTGGCCAGCTCTCTGAGAGCCATGGCTCGACGCTCCACCGTCGCAAAGTGGTGCACCACGGCGATGGACAAAACTGCGTCGAAGGACTCATCGCGGTAAGGCAGGCAGAGGTTGTCGCAGACAACGACCTAAAAATTATAGATTTTCTTTGTGATATTGATCAGCTTTGGTCATTCTATCGGAGATGTGTGCTGATGAGATGCGTAGTTGCCCTGCATCTATTTAAAGTAGATGTTCTTAACAGTATCAGCGACTGGTGTTCATAAGGGTTAGGCTTGCCAAAAACTTAAACTGTCCTCTCAGCTTAGTCAGGCAGGTTCAGAGGAAACAGGTTAACTTTTTAAGCTAACTGGGCTTAGCCATATTATTTGCTTTGGGCGTAGGTCTGTTCACGATGTTTCTATTAATTTAAGCATATGTTAAAATGGAAACATAAATTTTGTTAAAGCAGCAAATTACTTGGATGGCCGGTATCGAACCCACCATCTTTGAATTGATAGCTGGGCAAACATGCCACTTGGATACGGCTCTTAGATGTCAGTCTCCTGATGGTAAAGTTTTTACGGGATAGTGGATTTCTTCAGATGGGCTGAACCTACCTTCAGAAATAGTATAGTGGACCCCCCTATCAGAATGGGAATAATATTTGCCAAGGAGAGAAAGAGTGGGTTTCTTACTACCGCGAAGGCCTTGAAAAGCCGTTTTGGCTGAGGATTTTCGCTCTGGAGGTTGTGCACCAATGGATTTTTTATTCTTGGAAAATGTATTTTCACATTTAACGCGTTCTTTAACGGTAAAGGAAAAAGTTGTGAGGAAACCCGTGGCTTCAGTACGTAGTTGGCTTCAGACGTATTGACCTGTTCTTTCCTCAGACTAATAGCCGACTAAGCTGGGAGGATTGTATAGGTGATGTGCAAACCTAATCCATCTAACAACGTCCTAACCACTGAAGCGTCCCGGACACATGCTGTCCGGGACGCTTATACCAGTTTTTGACGCTGTATAAATCATCAATGGTAGATGTTAAAGGCCTACTTGTGGTCTTACCTCGTTGTTCTGGTGACGTGCGTGCCCGGCCAGCCGGGAACACCGGTCTCCACCCACAGCGAACACCGAGGGATTTACGCTCAGATACTTCCCGTTGCCACAACCTGGAAGTTGAAAGAAGAAGAAAGGTGTTAAAGAAATAAAGAAAAATACACACATTTGTTTACCACGCACATAAACACAAAAAACTATACATACTGTATAATGTGTAGAACGATGAGGAAGTGAAACTGAGGATTCTAATTCTAATTTTAATTCTGGTGGAAGTTACCAGATCTGCACTGACGTCCCGCATCAACAACGCAGGACAATTGCATGTATTGTGCATTGTCCCCCGAGATACTGGCCGGACCCTAACCTAACCAGCCCAACTCCTTGAAATACCGTAACACTCGGGGACGCCGGGAGCATTCCATGAGCATTTTCGAAAGGTATCCAGATGTTGGAGAAGGGCATGACTCTATAAGTTCTGAGTTCCTGAACTAATGATCTGGTGAGTATTAAAATTGTCACACCATGGTAAATAACTCTCTTTTAATCTTTGAACGATGAATTAATTGATTCAGGCGTGACTTTGCGAAAATCCATTATAGTATCTAAATGAACAACAAATATATAGTAACAAATCCGCTAACTTATATCAAATGAGCGCTTGAAAAACACTTAAAATAACTTTGAACTCGTTATCTTCTCTAACTAAAGCCAGCGCAGCATCTGAGCCTTGCCAGAAGCTGCACAAAGTCTTTTGCCATTGCTCACTATTTTCTCTCTTCCGCGTCCTCTTTGTTTTATATTTTTTTAATACGCAAACTAACACAACAAAAACAATATAAATGTATGGAACGAGGAGGAAGAAGAACTGAGGAAATGGTGATGGTAATGTCAAAAAAGCCTTGTTTAGCATTTGACAGATGGATCAGATGCTCCGCTGGTTTTAGTGAAGATAATAACGTAATTCATCATTCGAAGCACACGTAAGTTATTTACCATATTAAATTACTAAGTCTAAGCCATTTTAGTTATTACTAAGCCTACAATTATTATGCTATGTAGCGATATTATCCTGCTGGAACATAAGTGATGTTAACACTATAAAATACAAAACACATTTCTTATTAAACATGTGCTTATTAATCTTTTAAAGATTGTGATCGTGGTTGTGAAATGTTCGCTAAGTTGATCGTCTACAATGGGTCTCACCACAGATAATATAATACACTAGCACACGTCCTAAGCAATGGTTCCTAGGTATTTTTCATCTTTCTTGATTGACGTGGACCCCTGAAAACGTTTTAGATCTGCATTTAGAAGAAGATAACCTAAAGAAGAAAATGCTTTTATTAGACTCGCATGAAACAATATACAAAGACAAAGTACTATCCTACAGAACACAGCTTGCGGAACTACTTTGAATAAGATCAATTGGTAGGTATGTGGACAAATCTAAGCTTAATACTGCTTAAAGAAGCTTTCAAAGGGAAGCAGCGCTGGTTTTTGAATAATCCAAATCTACGTAGTTTATTTGTAGATAAACTGCAACTCTAGCTCAAACTTCCCAGTGACTAAAAGTTGCATAGCCGAAAGTTCATGAGTTCAAAACCGGAGGTGGGCGTACACGTGCCACAAGAAGTACTTACAATGTAAGCATTAAATTCATTTTAAACGACGTCAGACGAGATACCTCTATAAAAGCATAAATTCCTACTACTTACATTCAGAACTGCAATACCCGACTGATATTGGTATTATAACTCATCAAGCTTTTAAGAATAAAGATAAAAGATAAGTTTATTTCGTTACCAATCAAAAATTACGATTAAACAATTTGTATTTTACATGAAATCAGACAAAAAATGCAATGAAACAATTCGTACGTACGTACATACAAAATTTGGTACCTGACAAAAAATGCCACCACTCAGCAATGCTGTGGCACAATAAATCGTGCCATAGCGCTTGCTGAGTGTTTTTGACTATAGGACTATACATAATTATAGTGATATAGTCAAGGATAGTTAGTTGTAGGTATGATTTTGACATTGTGTACTCAAAAGGCAAAGCACCTAACTGTTTTAATATATACATACTTTTTAACTAGATTTATTTTCAACCTGAGTACTTTTGTTTTGATTTTTAACATTAGTTTTAGTTTGCTTTAACTGTCTGCTTATTTTTTTCTTATATGTATATAATGTAAATCCATTATTTGTCGTAGGATATATATGTTATTTAGGATAATGTTGATTGTAATTTGAATGTTGACTGTGGATTTTGTTTAAATAAATAAACAACGCAGGGAAACCGGTAGCGCCATCGGTACATGGTAGAAATACCATACGTAGGTACGCGCGAAACGCATCGCTTCCACGTTTTTCACGCGTATGTACTGCAAGAATCTGGAATTCGTTGCCTGATTTAGTATTCCCCGTTAGGTACAATTTATTTTATTTGGGTGTCATCAAATGAAGGGCAAACAAGTAGCTTTTAGGAAAGCGTGTCCCATGCTAAACTTCATCATTGCTTAACATCAGGCAAGTTTTTTTTTTTTATTCAAATTACAAAAGGACTTTGTCGCTCAGCGACCATATTGTCCCGAAAAGGCCACACAATAATCAACATAAAAAATATAGTAAAAACAACAAACTTAACTTAATTCTTATCTAGTCCTAATTCTAGCAACGTGATCAACATTTTTGATTCGTCCGACATCGGACTGCTCAACATAATATTTGGGAAAATCAGGCAAGTTGTGGTCAAACGCAAGCCTTATGAAATAAAAAAAATGCACAGCGTCAGCAACTGGTATTCAAGCTGTAGGGGACGCTGCAGTTCCTGGGACAGTGTTCCAGTGTACAGTGTCCAGCCTGTACCTACTTTCGTCTTAACCGTCCCTCATCATCATCTCAGCCTTAGGATGTCCACTGCTGGACGTAGGCCTCCATTATGGATCTCCAAGTGATCATGAGGGGGTTGTTGCCATACTCACCGCGCTCTCACCACTTGGTAGTTGGGTTGGCGAGCGCAGTGTGGGATGTTCATACACGGAAAGATATATTCAGAGGAAATAACCGGTCAACGTCTGAAGTAGCTTAACCCCTAAGGGTCTTAGCTAGTTTTACAGTTTCGACTCGAAAATTTTTTTTGGTTGAATTTTCCAAGAAACAACTTCCACAATATAAGCATAACACAGTGTTGGACACCCACGCAAAAATGTACTCGTAAGTTGTAGGAGGTTTTACAGATAACAATAAAAAATAAGGGTGGAAAATAACAAAGGGCAGATTAGAATAACAAAGACAAAAGCATTCCTTGCGTAAAACGTGGGTAGATATGCAGCTTACAAGGAAAATATTATCTATTTTTTAACCGACTTCAAGAAAAGGAGAAGGTTTTCAGGTTTCCAGAAGGGAGAGGACAGTGACTTGTCCGTTTTCAATACCATGCATTATGTCATCTCTGATTTGAATAAGAGCAGTAGTAGTGCTGTGGCCTGGGCGAAAGCCGGACTGCAAAGGATTCAGGAGATGGTGACTGTTCAGGAAATGGCTAAGTTGTTGGTGTATGAGACGTTTAAGGACTTTAGAAAGGAATGGAAGTATGGAGATTGGGCGAAAATCGGAAAATGAAGAAGGCTTGAACTTTTTAGGAAGAGTAACATGTGCTTCTTTCCACGCATTAGGGAAAGTTCCGCTCGTGACCGAAAAGTTCAGCAGGTATATGATGATGGGAACGATTTCGTCGAGGATAGGAATGATCATCTTTTTGCTAATGCTGTCGGTTCCAACATACGCTCTTCTTAACATCACAATCAGTAAATTCACGAAAAGAGAAAAATGGAAAACCAGTAGTTGGTGTTAACGAAAGAGAATGCAATGTCTTGTCTTTAATAGCTCCCTCGAACTTAAGAGAAGTGTTTATTGAGAGAGTCAATGTCCAAGTCATTGGGAGGATCATAACACGTTTTACCAACTCCTAATGATTTGAGTTTCCATACCCTTGAAGGGTCACTATTTTCTACAGATTAATGAATACACCATGTTGCAATGATTACGAGATCTATTATAGAGTTCTTTATTTTCGGCAGTAGGGGACCGCTTACACCTTACCTTGGCAACATTGACATTGACATATCAAAAAGATGAACGTCAAACTCATCAAAGAAAAAAACGAGGTCTCTCAGAGCTGGCGGAAATCAGTCGTCACCGAATGGAGAGGCCCATTCGGTGACAACGACTGATATCCGTGTGAAAGTGGTCACCAAAACATCCTTCGTGCGCTCCTAGTCGACTTAAGTGATACCGTGGATAAGAAGTATTTTCTTCCGCGCATCTCCAGCCTATCAATCTCACCGACAAACATTGTAACCTGGTCTTGAAGAACTTGAAGTGACTGCGTGATAAATGTCTTAAAAAGTGCAAAATAATTTGCCAATGTTGTGACATCATTAACTAGACTCTTGGACTTTTGCAGGTTCTATTCATATTTAGACATGGTGTTAGCAAATAATGCTCTCAATTGTGATAGCAATGGATTTTCTAGGGGTCCATGGCAAAAGATTGAGGTTATCTCAATTCATGTTCAATGTTGTGTAGTGTGGTGGAACTTAGTGTAAAGTTTGCTTACAGGCAGGACTTCACTGGACAGCAGGTAGGATCCACAAACAATGTATTTAATACATAAATACAATGATATTACAGGATGTAAATATTATTCTTGAATATTAGAAAAATTGGTCTTAAAACAAGTTATTCCTACCGTCCAAAAAAACCTGAATGAAAAAATGAATATTACAAGATGAAGCAAGTTCTGCTTTAGAAATAGCCCGCGACGAAATGGCGACAATAATAAAAGGTATAATTAGTGTCTACCTATTATTTATGAGCTATAACAACGTGTGGGCGTTTCATAGAAATTAGACAAACAACACCCACACGAAATTCGCGGAACATTGGTTTCTAGAAATAAAAAAAAACTATGACATTTCGCTACAACCCCTTCGCAATGTTTTCCTATGGAAAACATGTTTGTTGCCACGAACGTTCACTTATCTTGATGTTCATTTAATTAATTATTTTTTTAAATGTTACCTAGGGGCGCCCAGAATGTTACATTTATTAGGGGGAGGCTTGCACTAGCCTAACAATGCAAAGTGTGTACTTATGTACTGACCAACATCAGACGTGGCAGCCAGGCTCGAGCGCGTTGAGGAAGGCAGTGACAGCAGATACGGCAGGCCTGCCCTGCTCCTCATAGACTAACAATGGCGTGTGCGTATGTACTGACCAAGGTCCGAGACGAGGGAGCCAGGCTCGAGCGCGGTGAGGAGGACAGTGACGGGTGTGCGAGGTACCTGCGCTGCTCCTCAATCAGTAACAACGCAGAGTGCGTCTGTACTAACCAACGTTATGGGCGAGGCAGCTAGGCTCTAGCGCGGTGATGAAGGCAGTGACGATGGATACGGGGTGCCTGCCCTGCTCATCCTCGCCCTATTTATTTTACAACGCGAACGAAGTCTCGAGAGAGTTATCCGACAATAAGTGTAAAGGTCACAGTCGAGGCTGCCAGGCTCGAGCGCGGTGAGGAAGGCAGTGACAGGAGGTACGGAGGGCCTGACTTGCTCTTAATAGACTTACAATGCAGAGTGCGTATGTACTGACCAACGACGTCACAGACGAGGCTGCCAGGCTCGAGCGCGTTGAGGAAGGCAGTGACAACAGGTACGGCAGGCCTGCCCTGCTCCTCATAGACTAACAATGGCGTGTGCGTATGTACTGACCAAGGTCCGAGACGAGGGAGCCAGGCTCGAGCGCGGTGAGGAAGGCCGTGACGGGGGATGCGGGGTGCCTGCCCTGCTCATCTCCGCCCTATTTCTTTCATATCGCGCACGAGGTCTCGAGCGGTAATCCGACAATAAGTGTAAAGGTACTAACCAACGTCACAGACGAGGCTGCCAGGCTCGAGCGCGGTGAGGAAGGCAGTGACGGGGGGTGCGAGGGGCCTGCCCTGCTCCTCCTCGCCCGCCTGCTCGTACACGTCGTGGACGTAGGCCCGCTCGAGCGCCGCGCCCCGGGCTGCCGTCTCGCCCGCGACCGCTTCGCCATCCGCCATCACCGCACTCCCCGACTCATTGTGAGTAGCTGTAACAAGTAATGTTTGAATATAGAACGGAATATAAATTGGACGGGTACAGTGGATACGTGAGCAGAAGTGTGCTAGAATTTATTCTGCCACGGCATTTGCGGAGTTGTGCCGGTTCATGCTGTAATTTGTATAGTACTAGCAGTGCCCCGTGGTTTCACCTGCGTTGTTCCTGTTCCCGTGGAATGGCTGTACCGATTTCTATTGTTCTATTCTTATTCTTCTATTCTATTCTATTGTTGAATTGATGATGATAACAAAACTGTTATAATATAACAGTTTTGAATTCAACACATCATTTCCTAACTCGGGTATATTTCGAAACATTCGATTATTCATGTCCTCTTTCACGCCCTATATCTTGTTAAACTTCTAAACCGATTTTGACAAAACATCGGTAAATCGGTACAGACACACAGATACACACTCACACACATACACATAGCGGTCAAACTTATAACACTTCTCAAGAAAACAGTACAGAAATCACATGAAAATTTTAGGGCCAATTTATAAGAATTTACGCGAAGGTAATTTACGCGATGAATACCCGGTTACATGTATATGTGACCGCGAAAGTTAAAAAAGACAATTTATAAGAAGGTCTAATAATAAGTTATCCGAATTAGGCTGACCTTTAATCCAGTCGAATTTAAGATAATTTTTATAATCCACAAGATTAGGTAAGACGATCTACTAAACTTAGCTAAGTCTAGCTTAGTAAAGGTCGATCTAATCTAAAGGCCATTTAATAATAACTTCAGTACTTGTTACTGATAATCTTAACCTTCAATATATTAAATTCAATAAACTCCAAGGTAATTCTTGACTTACATAAGAGTTTTATCTGTTTATCTATTGTATATTTTTGTTAGTTACATTGCCTAAATCAATTTATATGTAAGTACCTATGTAAATGTATCTACTGCAAAGGACCTTCCACGAAGAATTGGTCTCGCATGGAATAAATATTGCGGTGTCAAAGTAATAATGAAAAATAAAGAAATTAATATAGATATAAAAAAGAGTATTTGACTTAGCAATACTTCCATGTCTTACATATGGCGGCCGAACATGGGCTCTGAGGAGAGGAAGAAGAAAAGCTTGCTATCTGCCAGCGATCAAGAAGGTATTACATGTAAAGACATGCATAAGAAAACTCAAATGGAGATGGGCCAGACACATCTGCAGTCTGAAGCATGATAGATGGGCAAACAGAGTCATAACAACGTCACCCCCGACGCGCTTTATGGAGCGACGGCGACGGGTCTCCATAAGGTTTGAATTGAACGCTCCGCGCGCTAAGTGTACCGACGGGTGTACATAAGTTAAATCAGGTTAGTTATTTTATAGATAGATAGATAAACTCTTTATTGTACATTCACCATTATACTCGTAACATAAATTTCACAAAGAGAAACACAGACAAATATAACATACATTGGGCGGTCTTATCGCTAAAAGCGATTTCTTCCAGACAACCTTTGGATGGACAGGATATAAGATAATAAAAATGATTGCGAGATGATGTTTCACCAAAAAACATATAACCTTCTCCAATCCCTCCAAGTTTTTCCAAATAAAACAACTGCATAAAAATATTTACGTTACCTTTATTATAAAATGCATAGACGACCGAGAGAATACGTTTAAATTCCATTACTTATGGCAAGCACTCAAAGCGCAACGGTTCTTTGACCCGGTGACCCGGTCGCGGCGATATCCGGGATCCCGATCCCGGGCAAGAATCCCGTGCCATATATCCCGGCATTTCTTCCTGACACCTGGCCTTGCCTTTATTGGAAGTTTATTTTTGCGAAACAATTGCCTACAACGAATAGCTTTGCAAACTGTAAATTGTGATCGCAAAGCAATGCAGATGCTATTGCTGTCTTCACCAGTATTTATTGGTAGGCACCGACATTAGACATATTGCCGTGAGGTGCCGGCATTAGAATGTTGCCTCTCCTCTCTTACCCGTGGGTGCAGTAAAAATCTGTGAAGGGTCTGCCCTGCTCCGGAAGATGGGCAGCATCGTCTTTCCGGTATCAACATCCCATACTGCGGTCGCCAACCCGCCTGCCAAGCGTGGCGAGTTTGGCAACAATCCCCTCATGATCTTAGAGATGTATGAGGGAGGCCTATGTCCAACAGTGGACGTGGACAGCAGTCCTACGACTGTAATGATGATGATGATGATGACCGACATTAACCCATTTCGACATTGTAAAGAAGGCGAGATCGACTGTAAGTAAACTGAATTAAAGTGTATTATAGTTTCTTTTCGCAGGCCCATTATAAGAGTTATTTATTGATGTAAAATTACTTCTTTTTCATTCTTGTTGGTTAAGTCCATCCTAAGGTTGCCTGGAAGAGATCGCCCATTGTACTCTACTTTTAATTTTGTAATTTTCTGTCTTTGTTATATTATGTCATGTGTTAGTATTAAGTTAAGTACAATAAAGAGTTATCTATCTACTTTTCCGGGGCTAAAACCGAAAGGACGCGTGATGCTTGGAGATGAGCGTGTTAGTACTAGGTCGACTGTGGTAGTAACTTGTTACTAGGGCGACT
The DNA here is from genome assembly GCA_963082625.1 of Pasiphila rectangulata. Taxonomy (NCBI): domain Eukaryota; kingdom Metazoa; phylum Arthropoda; class Insecta; order Lepidoptera; family Geometridae; genus Pasiphila; species Pasiphila rectangulata. The sequence continues at coordinate 9,189,745 of OY720253.1, forward strand.
GCCTTTCGTCCATCGAGCCCATCGTGTGGACTGAGGGCGACTGTAGCGACTGTGGTGACTATGGCAACTGGGGTTACTGAAGCGACTGTGGCGATTATGGTGAAAATTTTGTACACAGGCAACTTTTTTAAATAATTTATTACTTATTAGATGGGCTTAATGCTAAAGGATTCTCTACCAGCAAAAGCTGTGGTTTAGAGAGAGGTTAGCGTGCTATAATGGTACCCACTTGAAGCTAAACAAACATTAAATGATAATGGTGTCGATTCTGTTTTACCTTCCTAAAACTAATAATAATTAGAGATATGACTTTTATAAATGAAGAGCTGTCAGCAAGAAATTGGGTATAATTTGTTCCGTTTTAATTTTAGAACGGCAATAACAGAATAGCTGTATGTCATAGTAGTCCGTTTTACGTGAATTTATTTTATATTAGGTTTAGCTAGTTAGTGTAACAACAGAATCGCCATCATTGTCAAATGACAATTCATATAGAAACAGTCGAGTTTCGAGCCTAAGAAGATGATGATGAACCTACTGGGTAATTTCTTCCAAGAAAGTACGGTGTAGGTCTATTGTCTCCCCTGATGGATCCCATAGGGGAGATATCAGGAAAAAAATCCTGTAGTCTCCCCTAGGTAGGGGAGATAATAGGAAAAAAAAACTGTAGTCTCCCCTAGGTAGGGGAGATATCAGATCTTACTTTTAAAAAACTGTTTTTAGTACTGTTGTCTCCCCGCAGGCCTTATTCAAGGTGTTTCTACATTTATCATCAATTAGGTTAGTACCTACCTAATGAACCGTCCTCTACAGCATTATTACCAGTTGCTGACACTGTTATAAATCATTTATAAATCTACTTGATAATTTGATTAAAAAATTAAAACTATCCAACACCGAAATCATTTATCAAATCGGACCAGGCAGTAGTTCCTGAGATTAGCGCGTTCAGTCAAACAAACAAACTCTTTAGCTTTATAGGTAATACTAGTATAGATGTATTTGTTAGCGTTGTGAAACAAAGTAAAGAAAACCTATATAGGATTTCCCAACGGAACGCGCAAGGGAGTTTATGAACTAACCTGGTGTTCGCGTAAAACAGAAACATTGTTGGTTAGAACGTGGTGATGAATGTTGGAAAATTATGATTATTCTTATTGATCTTTCATGTAAATTCTTTATAAACATTGTGGTAATGTAATTCAAAGTCAAAGTCAATACCTAAGTGTTTATTCAATAAAGCAAAACGATATTTAGAATAGTCAATTTACATAAGAATTCGTTCGCTTCAGATAACTTTTTTCTAAGTGAGGGAAAGAAATTAAAGTGAACTGTTACATAATATACTGTTTTGTTATATACAATCAATCTTTTAAAAATAGTTCTAACGTATATAAATACTTAATCATTTCTTTTTATATAATTTATATGTTTAATATAGAGTATACTCTATTATATATATTTGCATGTTAATTTAAAATACATTCAGTTATTTTGTTTTTTACACCTTATTCTAATTTCCTAATAATTTCCTTCATAAGTTACTAGAGCTTTCTAATTTTTTCTCACTCGCCCAGGATGATTGGTAGAAAATGCTATTAGTATTAAGTCCTCAGTTGTACATTGCTTTTTAAATTGTTCTTGTGCAGTATGAAATAATAAATAAGTAAAGTTTAGCGATTTTTTTTTCATTAATAAATAATCATTTTAGAACTTGTTAATATTTCGCGATTTGTTAATATATTATTAGTTTTCAAAATACAGGATTTTATCGCAAATTGAAATATAAACAAAATTATTAAAAAGGGTAGGCGATAAAATCCTGTATTTTAAAAACTAATGATATGATCATTTTAGCCCCCTGGCTTACTGCTGGACATAGGATCTCCAAAATCATTAGGGGGTTGTTGCCATACTCGCCATACTCGGCAGGCGGGTTTGCGAGCGCAGGAAGGGATTTTAATACACGGAAAGTCGCCGCTGTCAATCTTCCAGAGGTAACTTCCCCTTGACAGATATTTTTTGAAACGGGAATTTTCTAGAATGTATGACGACCCATCACGGCTAATAAGGTATCATCATCATCATCATTTCAGCCGTAAAACGTCCACTACTGAACTAAGGCCTCCCTCATGGATCTCCGTGAGGGGTAGTTGCCATACTCACCACGCTTGGCAGGCGGGTTGGTGAGCGCAGTATGGGATGTTGATATACGGAAAGATGCTGCTGCCCATCTTCCGTAGGTGTCCCTTAGCAGGCTCTTACTGCATCCACGGGTAGGAGGAGGGGTAACATTCTACTGCCGGCACCCCACGGCTATAATAAGGTATGCTTGCTTTTAAACCCAGTTCTGATGATGGGATCCACAGAATAGAGAACTTACTCTTTTCTGTGATGGAATCCATAATAGATTGAAATACTTAAACGTAGATTTTAGCAACATTTTGGATTTTATCATTGAAGTCGGTTGTTTTTGTTGAAAAATTCAAGAATTATACCGTTACAAAATTCGGAACTTTATAGGCGGGATATCAAGAAAATTCTTAAGGACTATAGTTAATTTAAACTGGAAAATATTATATTCGATTTATTTTATGGTCTTAATCTTTAATTTAAGCGTTTTGTAAATGTTGTGAACACGTGCACTGCTGGTGCCACCTAAGATCAGCACTATAAGTTTTTAGATAATATAGCACAAGCTGAGTGGTTGCCATTTTCGTTGGCAGATAATTTGTTTATATTTGTATTTTCTTTATTGTAACATCCTTTTAATTTTGTTGTATTATTTGTTTATTTTTTATTAGCTTTATTCTGCCCGCCGCTTCGTATGCGTTGTACCCGGACAAAAAGTAAAGAAAGTAAAGAAGGGCCTCTAAATGGTCTACGAAACGTCAGCAAGATGATAATAAGTTGTGATATATAATATAATATTATATAATATTATTAAATAATGTAATTATATAATATATAATATCATATAATATTATATAATATATATATTATTATATATATATTATTATATAATATCCTTTTGTGCATCTTTGTAAAAATTTTGTGCAATAAAGAATTTATAAATAAATAAATAAGTTAGGTACGTGGTGTAAGCCGTATTATATTTATGAAACGGAAGAGTTTTATATATATTGATTATTTTATCTAATGCAATTAAATGATTCGTCCTAGGGTTTGTGTGCCAAGGGTAGTGAAGGTATCTCATGACCCGGATTCGGCCCAGATGCGTTGCCGAGCGACGGGACGCCGCCCCGCGCCGTATTCGATTACTTTACAGCCGCAGTCAGCTATAGGACCGTTGATCCCGTTCATATTGTTACCGCAGGCTCGGATAAATGGCTCCAGGGACCAGGCACTTGGTATTTGAGGGACCCCTGCATTTCTATTTGCGCCAATTTTTCGGGCAAGGCAGACTTTAGGGGTATGAATGTTCCGCCATGAAGGCCCCTAGACTTGGAGGGCCCATAAAACGTCCACTACTGAACACAGGCCTCTCTCATGGATCTCCATGAGGGGTAGTTGCCATACTCACCACGCTTGGCATGCGGGTTGGCGAGCGCAGTACGGGATGTTGGTACACGGAAAGACGCTGCTGCCCATCTTCCGGAGGTATCCCTTAGGCTCTTACTGCATCCATGGGTATAATGGGTGGATGATTAGTGGATAGGGATTATTAACTTAGCCATCTTTCTATGTCGTCACCCGTGAATTTTAGGCATAGCGCTGTCTGTCTGTCTGTGTATGGGACGTTGACTGATTTAAATGAAACCTTTTTTGTTAGCACCGTCTAATTGAGAAAAGGGTACTGATTGACTCTGGTGACCCGGCGACTCCGGTCACAGGGACCGGAGTTATTGTGACCTCAAAAGGTCACAAAAAAATAAAAGTCTTCAAATGGCCGAAAATGTCCAAAAACCCAAAAATGCCATTTTTGACCTTTGGTGACCTTTTAAGACCTTTGCCCCCTTTTCTGGTACCCCCGTACCAATGCTTGTTGTAATATTGAAGAGTTTTTATAACCATATGTGGTCTTCTTCATCAGTTCCACTACATTGAATCATACTTTCTGAATGCGAATTAATCCTTGAGCTAAATTTGTCGAATTCGCTGTTATGTTACCTACAACATTTTAGGAGTTCTGTCAATTCCTCATGGATCCTGTTGTTATACGATGTTGATATACGAAAAGACGCTGCTATCATAAGAAGTAAGTTTTGACCAAAATGGGACCCAATTAAAAGTTGGTATATTCAAGCTCAAAAAGTTTTTTTTTGTTACCTCACATCTCCAAGATAATCTCATGATGCAGGATCTTGGGTTTGTTGCCATACTCGCCACGCTCGGGAGGCGAGTTGGCGAGCGCCGTTCTAGATATTGATACACGGCAAGATCCTGCTGCCCATCCAGAGGTATCTCTTGGCAGATTCTAACTGCATCCATGGACTAGAGTGGAGGGGCAACATTCTCCTGCCGGCATCCTATGGCAATGCCTTTTCCCCATATTTGTTATTTTCTATTTCCTAAGAGCAAACCTCAATCTAAATACAATTTCTAGGCTGCCGTCGATAACCTATTTAAAACTTCCAAGAGTTCAAATAATGAAAACTTAGTTATGGAAGGATATTGGCTCTTGATGAAGTTACTTAGGAGCAACAGTCTGTAACCTACTGTGGTTCAGTTCAGTAGAATAGGCATGAGGACACATTTTGAAAAGCTACTCTACGATTCTAATCAATTTTATTTCTGCAAAATATAAGTTTAAAAGAAAAAAAGTCATTTATAAATACAATTTAAATTTCGCACCAGAACGCCATAATTCTAATGGCGTCTGTCTAGGACGTCACGCTTTCGTAAACACTTGACAGCTATTGACACAGTTTATTTTGATATGTAATTTTAAATCACACCGTAAAATTAAAACCATCCTAAGTAATAACTTAAGTACAAATGTGACTTTGTTTATTACACTTTCAATATTCTTTCACATTTAAATACTCTTTCAACAATAAAAAGCTACATTATACCTCTAGCGAGTAACATAGGCAAAAGCGGGGAGCTGTTGGTTAATAATAATTTGTGCACTGATTTATAAATTTGAGTGCTCGTATAGCATGAATACGTTTCCGTGTTGGCAGAGTGGTACACCGCCGACTTTCAATCGAAAGGTTGAGGGTTCGATACCGATGGATTTTTCTTTCTTGAAAAAAATATTTTATCCCATTTAACACGTGCTTTGAAGGTTAAGGAAAACATCGTGAGGAAACCCCGCGGCTAAGTCAGCTTTGACCAGATGTTCAGACGTTTTGACCAGTTCTTTCCTCTGAGTAACAGCCAACTAAGCTGGGAGGATGGTATAGGTGCTGGGCAAGCCTAATCCATCTAACAATGTACCAGGAACTCCAGCGCTTCGTACTGGACGAATACCAGTTGATAAGGCTGTATAAATCATCGATAATATTAAAAATTCGAAAAATTATATTTATTTTTATCTCTTTATGTACTTACATAATAATACAAACCCTTATTACAAATATAAGTTTCATAAACTTGTGTTATGGTAATGAGTGCTTTCCCCTGATTTATTTAATTACAGTACTGATCAGGGTACGTTTATGTTTTATGGTGATAGATTCAGTATGAAAATTAACAGCATTTTGGTAATCTTAATCCGTGTTGGCCGAGTGGTATGTACCTCCGACTTTCGATCCGAAGGTCGTGGGTTCGATACCGGCCATGCACCAATGGATTTTTCTTTCTTGAAAAATGTATGTGCACTCTTAACACGAGCTTTAACGGTGAAGGAAACATCGTGAGGAAACCCGCGGCTTAGTTAGCTTCAGACGAGATTGACCTGTTCTTTCCTCTGAATAATAGCTGACTAAGCTGAGAGGATGGTATAGGTGCTGGGCAAGCCTAATCCATCTTACAATGTCCCAGGCACTGCAGCGTCCCGTACAGCATGATTACCAGTTGCTGACGCTGTATAAATCATCTATAATAGATGCAAAGGCCTTACTTTTTTTTGGTAATCTTACATAAGAAATATAAAATGAATGAAAAAATAAAATAATATGACAATAGTTCATTTTATGAATACGCTGTATTAATGTAAAATAATAAAAATCATTCTTGTTTATAATTCCATTTTTGGAAGTTAATGTTAAAACTGTAATTAATTAAGAATTAATATATCAACAATATTTAGAAGTATGAAAATATTAATAAAAAATGCATCACAAATTCATAAAATAAAGTTACAATTAACAATGAATGATTTATAGTATTCATAATTTATGTTAAACTAATAATAATTAATTAATTATAATTCCTGGTCTTCCGTTTCATCATAGCTTAGAGCTTTGAGCCAATCCGAAATTAACACTTTGCATTTGTCCGGCGACAGGTTATACATATATTTGCAGTAATTTATTTGCTTTGTTATAAAACCTGGGACTCAAAACGTCGTAATGACGAGCTGCAAGGGCTAGACGATGTCGTGAAATTGGGAAAACTATATAGAATAGATGCGAAAGGCGTTACTACAACGCAAAATAACTATTCACTCAGTGAATGTAAAATCAATAAATAAAAAATAACGCTTGATACTACACACAACACCATCTAGTCCCAAACTAAGCAAAGCTTGTGATATCGAAGCTTGGTGAATAATAGAATACTTAAATTTGTTATTTTTCGTACATACTTATCAAACATAGAAAAATACCCAGACCCGGACAAATATCTGAAGAATAATTAAGTACAAACTTTTGTCCCGTGGCGGAAATCGAATCCGCTACCTACTGCGTCATCATTCATCGACCACCGTCGCTAGGAAGTAGTGGTTGCATTATTTACCCATTTTGTTTGCACAGTCCAGTCTAGTTCAGTTTTAAATGTCGTTCATAAACCAGTTAGCTGAGTTGCACCCTGTGCCTGCGCCGCGCCGCCATGCTTATTGTATGCCCATTTGAAAAGGCAGCACGAAATTTTTATTTAATTTGGATTTCATTTTGTATTTGTGAAAGCGGAAAGTTTGTGGTTTTTATGGTTTTTTTTAGAAATATCTAACTAACTAGTCAAAAAACCCCGTGATTAAAAGACTAGAAGACTTCGAAAAGAAACTACAAACGTATCTACGTAAAAAATTATACCTATATAGGTAGGTACTTACCTAAATTCGAATCGTTTTTTAATGCCGGTTAAAAATGTGAAATGTGACTGTAGACATATTGTTATTTTGAATGAAAGATGAAGTATGAGTGTAGGATGAATGTAGACAGCCCTATGGAACTTTAGTGTAGTGTATCGAGTCGGATTTCCGTTAGGAAAATCCTGCGCTTTTTGGTGGGGTACTGTAACGTTGCGTCTAGCGCCGTCACATAATAGTAATAAGTAGACTAAATCAAAACATAAAGTAATTAAACATTATTTAAACTTAACATTATAATACGAAACCTTTGTATTTCTTAAAATATTCTGAGGTCCGCTAATTTCATTCGCGCACTATATTGCTCTCTACTCTATTTTGCTGAATGCTAAAATGCGTAATACATACTTGTCATCGAAGGAAATTATTATATTTAATTCCTAATCCATCATCAGAAACGAGTTTTGAAAAAAATGGGACCACCGCCGAAACATGAACTACCTACCTTATCAAAACGGAATCATCAAAACCCATTCATAATTTGTAGAGTAATGGCGTAACTAAATAAAAAAAAACATACAGTCGAATTGAGACCCACCTTCTTTTTAAAGTTGGTTAAAGAACAATAAAAAAACAAACATTAAAAAAATGGGGGACATTTCACACAGCACCATCCAGCCCCGAAGTAAGCAGAACTTGTGTTGTGGGTACCAGATGGTTGATAAAATACTTATATACATTTTTTTGTAAATACTTATCATACATATAAAATACACAAATAAATACACCGAACCTAAAGTCGTTTAAAACTCCAAGAGCTTATTCCCCGCAGTGGTAAATATGCTTCACAGGGAAATGAATGTAGACTGCAACTAGGTTAGGGGCTTGTATCTACTTCTGGCTTGTTCGTAACACACCTAACAGACTTTGAATAAACGAGGAAAGAATAAGTTAATACATCTAAAGCCGCGAGTTTCCTCACGATGTCATGGGAGACTGCAACTAGGTTAAAAGCTTATAGAGTTATAGCTACTAGGTACTGTCTTGTTCGTAACTACATCTTTGAATAAACGAGGGAAGAATATTTGAATACGTCTGAAGCTAATCCAGCCGCGAGTTTCCTCACGATGTCATAAGAGACTGCAACTAGGCTTATAGAGTTATAGCTATTATTGGCTTGTTCGTAACTACATCTTTGAATAAAGGAGAAAATAATAAATTAATACATCTGCACTGACTGAGCCGCGAGTTTCCTCACGATGTCATGGCAGACTGCAACTAGGTTATAGGCTTATAGAGTTATTGCTACTACTGGCTTGTTCGTAACTACATCTAACAGACTTTGAATAAACGGATAAAAAATAAGCTAATACATCTGAACCTGACAGTCGCGAGTTTCCTCACGATGTCATTAGAGACTGCACCTATGTTAGAGGCTTATAGAGTTATAGTTACTACAGGCATGTTTTAACTATATCTTTGAATAAACGAGGAAAGAATAAGTTAAATACATCTGAAGCTGACCGAGCCGCAACTTTTCTCATGGGAGACTATGAGACTACAAATAGGTAATAGGCTTATAGAGCTATTGCTACTACTGGCTTTATTCAGTCTGTTAGATGTCAGTTACGAACAACGTAACTGATATCTAACAGACTGAATAAACGAGTAAAGGATAAGTTAATAAATCTGAAGCTGACTGAGCCACGAGTTTCCTCACGATGTCATGGAAGACTGCGACTAGGTTAGAGGCCTGTTGTATTTATTTTTACATTGTACCTACTGCTAACTCGTTCGTATCTTATTAACATTAATCAGGCTTCGAATATTATGAGAAAATAATTAGTATTAGATTTGGTTTAGTACGTCTGAAGCTGATTGAGCCGTAAGTTTCCTCGCGATTTTATGTTATTTCCCCATGAATATAGCCAACTAAGCTGTCAGGATGGCATACGTGTTGTTGTTGTTGAATGGGATTGGCTTAAGCCAATCCCATTCAACAATGTCCCAGGGTCTATTATAGTTTCTCGTACAGCATGAGTCCCAGTTGCTGACACTATATTCTATCTAAAATTTACGAAGCAGAATGTACGCATAATTATATAATACGAATAATTGCCATGCTCACCACCATGACAACAGCGTTAATCCGTGTATCAACATCCCGTGCTGCGTGCTCGCCAACCTGCCTGCTAAGCGTGGTGATTATGGCAAGAACCCGCTCATGAGCAGTACTTGGAGATCCATGAGGGAGGCCTATGGCCAGCAGTGGACGTTCTACGGCTGAGATGATGTACCCAATAGTGGGTGATACCGGGTTAAAATGGTGATAATACAACATGTACCAAACATACGTTGACTTAATGTTTTTTTTATATCGAAAACAGTTGAAAATGTGTAAGCTTTCCTCTGGTAAGTTCACTTAAGATTTAACTCCTTACCAGGTGTTATTTAAAGTTACATTTTGTGCTTAATATCGTAGAAAGTTTTCTTATGCGCGTAATTCGCTATTAAGTATGGAAAGTAGCTTCCGTAAAATGGAAACACTGGTAAACGGTGGTATTACCTAATAAATATTCAGTCAAAGTGCATTTTAAAAATGTTACGGAGTTTAATACTTTGGCGTCTAACATGGGGCTAAGTTTAATTTAAAAAAAAGTTAGAACTTTTATATAGCGGAGAATAAATTTACTTTGATGATAGATGTGTTGCATAATACTGTTCTCTAAATAATCTTATATTTTATTCTAAATATTTTTGAATTTCAACTATGTGTCACAATGTGTTAGATGTTATTTCTGTATGCAATTGATGATGATGTTTCCTAGCCGATTTCGGCCATGGCGACTGAGTATTCAGATAAGAAGTCTCATAGGAGGGTTCTGGTTTTCTATCCTTTCATGTGCTCTAAGGTGGCTTGTGTACCCAATCTTATAAGAGAAGGTACGAGAGCACTTTGGGCACGTGAATACCCCATTTAATTAATTTATGTATGCAATTAAAGGTGTTAAGTACATGCAAATAAACAATTTACATAGCTCAACTATTTATGTATAAAGTGATTTTTCTTGGCAACTCCTGCAGCATTTTGCAGATTCGAAAGTTGAACGAACTGAGCTCGTCCCGGCCGACCAATGAGAGGCCCCCACGCGCATTGCGACGACCCCATTGAATGGGGGGCTGCATTTATAACAGTCTTGCACATTTGTTTTTAGAACGACACAATTTTATTTATTGTTTCACATGTTTGTTAAAAATAATCAGCATGCAAAATCTAAAGATTGGATCAGTTTATATTTGGAGTTCCATTGAAGGTTTGCTGCCAGACGTCGTAGAGTTCTTTCACCTGGCATTTATCGATTTCAGATCGCGAAGGAGAATTAATGTTTCATTGCTCGTGAGCTTCCTATAAGCGTTCTATTTTGAAGTGCCAACAAACAATGAATCTGTGTATAGTGCCGGTAATCTGGCTGTATAGTTTTGTACCCTTTATGATACGAGTAACATAAACGGTATAAAACTATACAGCCTCCTTATACTCCTTAATGTGTTACACGATTATACACAATTGCATCGTTAATAATACGAGTAATATAAACGGTATAAAACTATACAGCCAGATTACCGGCATTATACACAGATTCAATATCATGATTAATAATGATGTAATTGTGTATAATCGTGTTGTGTATAATTGTGTATAACATACCAATGGGCTACTCGATATTTTTTTTATTATTAATTCTTCATGTAGATAAACAAAAACTATTAGACATACGTTATAAACGAAAAGATACAGATAATGACTGTGTTATGACGTCACCAGGCCCCATTCTAAACGTCATTGCTTCTTATGTATTGTTTCATTAATTAGAAAAACCAAAAAATATGTGTCAATTATTATTTCTCACTAACTGACGGAATTTAGATTTCCATACTCTGTCAACAAATCTTTTCTGCCCCACGTTGGGCGCCAAACTGTAAAAGTAATAAAGGACACAAAGTCAACATTTAAGTAAGAATATGAAGATCGAGGAGATCTTTTCACTTCATTGTCTTTTAAGAATCGCACAAATTAAGTTTTTTTCATTTCGATTGGCTGCACGAAGCAGTATATTGTCATTAAGGTCCAACTAGTCGCGGAGGCAAAGTCGTCAGTGAGCGCGGCCTAAATGTATGCTATCTCACCTGACATAGTGGGTTTACTCGCGCGCTAGAATGAAATGCACAATGATTCATTCCTAAACCGACCGTGCAAAAATATGTGAATAGACTTTTAGCACAAGGGTTATTTATTATAGAAAAACTTGAGTGTAATCTTTTCAAAATAACATTTATTTCAACTTTTGAATAATTATACCTACTATGTCGGAACGGGATTTATTTTTGAGTTTTCTTTCTCCTTACATTATTTACTTTCATCCAATGTTGGGCTAAAATCAGTGTTGAAATACGAAAGTTTAGAAGCTTGTATTTTTGAAATAAATACTTTTTTTACGGTTTGGACTGCTGTATAAAACAAACATGGATTATGACGAGATAAAATTGATATAATCCTTAGTGTCGGATGGTTAACGTCAAACAGTGGAGTAGTTACCCTTCCACGTTTGTATGGAAAGATGAGCGACTCGTTCATCCTTAAACAGTTGTTTTGCAGTTGATGTAAATCACTAGCTGCGAATATTTGGAGGCGGTCCAGAATAGCAAATAGCTCAAGTTTCTGCTATACCTTACCATAATTTGGGTCAATTTCTATGTAATAATATAGTTTATGCGGTAAACGTTATTGCGCTTTTAGCTTGGCGAAAGTTCAGCAGATTTGCAATTTTAATTTTGAATATATACGAGTATACTTCACTAAGTGAGAACCTATTAATGATCCACTGTAACAAAGTAAGCCGTGGTGCCGGCAGTAGAATGTTACCCCTCCTATCATGCCCGTGGATGCAGTAAGAGCCTGCTAAGGGATACCTCCGGAAGATAGGCAGCAGCGCCTTTCCGTGTATCAATATCCCGTCCTGCGCTCGCCAACCCGCCTGCCAAGCGTGGTGAGTATGGCAAATATCCCTCATGGAGATCCATGAGGGAGGTCTGTGTTCAGTAGTGGACGTTTTGCGGCTGAAATTATGAAAAAACATTTAACAGAAAGCAACACTATCAACTGACATTGCGCCATTGCGTTTCTCCCCTTTCAATACTTGCGACTGCACTCAGAAGGTATTAATAGAAAACTAATGAAAGGGCTGCCGATGTCGCTTAGAGTATTGAAATGACCAAAATCCGCGTTCTCCGCCATTTTTATGAAGCGCAGTGGAACGAAAAAAAAATTTTTAATATTTGTGTCAACTCGCGTATTCGGAAACGCTTAACAAAATGTTGATTTAAATATAAAAATGTGTGTTTTACATATAGGTACCGCTTACTGCATCCTTTACTACAGCCATTTAGCAGAATTATAGCTTTATAATGCCAAATTCTAAAAACATAAGTCTAAAAGGATGACAGGTAGAAAATGCCCTTTCTATTAATTCCTCCATGTGTGCAATCATTGTATTTGCTATGCAATCAGGAATAACTTAAAATTAGACGCTTATCTTTGTTTTTTAACTTCGTATACAGTCCATGTGTTTGCCTGGGGGGTGCCGGCAGTAGAATGTTACCCCTCCTCATAAGAGGAGGCCATAAGATCGTGGATGCAGTAAGAGCCTCTAAGGGAGACGGATATACCTCCGGAAGATGTATGTCTTTTCGTGTATTAACATTACGAACTGCGCTCGCCAACCCGCCTGCCATGGGTGGTGAGTATGGCAACTACCCCTCATGGAGATGAGGGAGGCCTGTGTTCAGTAGTGGACGTTTTACGGCTGAAACGATAATTATGACAGTCCAAGAAAAAAAAATCGAAAGAAATATTTCACACGGTATATGCACGGCAAATATATAGATAATATGGATGAAAAAGGCAATGTATAGATAATATTACCGTGGTATATTATGTGTCTATTTTATATTCTTGGCTGTCGTTGCCGATGCAAAATCAATGTGATTACGTCAACCGCAAGCCTGGATCTGACTGGTACACGTGATTCGGAGATAGCAGTTCTTGTTATTGAGAGTAGAATCAGAATCAGAAATAATTTATTGTAAGCCGTTTTACAATTATATTGCCTAGGCAGGTACTAGGCAGGTACAAGTTTTAACAACTTGTCCATTCTGGACGTATAATATTGGCGTGAATTTGAATAAACATTAAAAAATACAAATTATAGCTAATTATTCTTAACGATAATTTAAAAATTCTGGGCACAAATACAAAATAACATTCTTAAAATTTAAACAGAAAATAATAATTATTATTTATTTTACATATTTACAGTATTGGAAGCGTTACACAGAAGTATTTAGATGTTGCTTGGCTAATAAAAATAACCTTAGAACTAGTTGGCTCAACACCTACATATTTTATTTGGTTTTTATTATAACAGACGTTTAGAAAAGTATTTTCAGAATTTCCAAAATATCTGGACCAAAAGTTTTTACCTCTTAAAATCTCCTTAGACTTTTATACATTATTAGGGGGCGAAGCCCCCTATTATGCATTGCGCTGTCTGTCTGTCTGTGCATAACACGATTACAACCGAACGCGTTGACCGATTTACATGAAACCTTTTTTGTTAGCTTTATCTTAGTGAGAGAAGGGTACTGATTGATTTTGGTGACCCTAGGGTCACAGGGACCGGAATTATTGTGACCTCAAAAGGTCACCAACGGTCAAAAATGACATTTTTCGGAAACCTTCGCCCCCTTTTCTGGTACCCCGTACCAATGCTTGTCTTTTAATTATCACAACTTTGATAACACTATACTACAGCCAAAATCGATGTCGAATAGTTGTAAACAAACTGTCACACTTAAAATTAAATTGCTTCCTAAGGGTTGGTTTTATGACAGAGTAAATAGTAATTTATATTGAAGGGAGTGGTCACAAATCCCCAATTATTAAGAAACTAGAAGTCGCCCGCGGTTTCACCCGCATCTTTGGTTACTGCTCCGCTCCCGTAGGTCGTAGTGTGATGTTATATAGCCTATAGCTTTCTTCGATAAATGGGCTATCTAACACTTAAATAATTTTTCATATCGGACCAGTAGTTCCTGAGATTAGCGCGTTCAAGCAAACAAACAAACTGTTCAGCTTTATATATTAGTAAGTAACTACAGATAATAATAAACAAGCATTGGTACGGGGGTACCAGAAAAAGGGGCGAAGGTTTCCAAAATGTGCCATTTTTGGCCTTTGGTGACCTTTTGAGGTCACAATAACTCCGGTCCCTCTGACCCTAGGGTCACCAAAATCAACGTACGTCTGAAGCTGACTAAACTGCGGGTTTCCTGATGTTGTCCATCACCGAAAAAGCTCGTGCCACGTGTACAATACCTAAATTAACAAAAAATATATAAATCAAGAACAATATTTTTTTTAAAATAATACTGTATAATTCAAACAGCCGCAAACTTAGCAGATAATATTTTTTTGTTTATTTCGGGTTATTAACTAATTTTGTACCTACATACATTTTTCAATAAAGAAATCTTTGGGCGCAAGTCTGGGGAATCGAACATAAAAGTAATAAAAATCTACAACTTCGATTAAAACTTAGCTAGTTTAAACACTTAAGTACCTAAATAATTAGCTAGGTCAGTTATTTCCTTAACCCCAAGAGCAGATGCAGAACGAAAACCAGCTGAAGCAAATCACTGCATTTTCATGATACAACTTATTCCGTTGAAAATTTCAACCGAGACATTTGAATACCGGCCCGGAAGTCTCGAATACTTGACCTGAATGCTATTATATCCAATTTAGAAGTCAAGCTAAAATTGTCGTGAGGATTTAGCAATAAAGTCTTATTTTAGACAGCCTTGAAATGGGGCCTAATTCTCGTGAAGCTCCTCGATAAAGATATATCATAAACATTGTCAAAATTGTATTTGTCGTTTTGGTGAAAAGAAAAAACACATCTATAATACTTCCTTAAAACTGCTTTTTTGCAGGCGGGTTGCCGGCAGTAAAATGTCGGAGTCAGTAGGTATTCTCCGATTGTTACGATTTGGGTATATTCAATTCAAGGGTGTCGCCTCCTAGACCACATCACTGCTTAACAACAGGCAAGATGTGGTCAAACGCAAGCCTATTTGACTTATTAAATAAAATGTTGCTTTGCCCGTTGATTCATTAAGAAACTGCCAAGAGATACCTCCTGAAGATGGGCAGTACCGTCTTTCCGTGCATCAACATCCCGTTCTGCGTTCGCCAACTCGCCTGACAAGCGTGCCGAATATGGCAACGACCTCACGATGATGGAGGCCTGTAGATCTCCAGTGGACGTGGACAGCCAGGCCTACGGCTGAGGTGATGAACTATTGTTATTGCTGCATCTAGTAGGTTTACTAATCAATCCAATTTTAACTGAAAACGGCTCATTTAGTAGAACGTGGAACTTTCGTGGTCAGAACTCATTGTTATTGGGAAATAATAATAATTAAAGTACCGAGAAATACCCGGCCGGATACACAATATGCATTTATAATGTTTTGCCTGAATGATACCTCCACTTTTGCCATTCCATTGTGATGATAGGGCGCTTGCCAAAACGAGATGTATAAACCGGATAACTGAAAAATCTGGATTCTTCATTGACTCACGTAATAACCGGATATTACATAGGCGTCTGCAATTGAAATGATTGCACCTACAATAACAAATAAGAGTGTTTTTTATGTATTTATTTGGGCCACCAACAAAAGAAACACAATAATGAGATTTAAATATAACAATAGGTACTTAGGGCTAGTGTGCCCTCAATTAGAGGCAGCCACAACGTGCACACAAATACATATAATATACAACTACATATAGTGTTGAGGTCTTATGAAGTCCAGCAAGCACTATTTATCTACGAGTAGATAGATATTGTGAGACTTTTCTTATCATTCTGGGTGTCAGATTAACGGACATAGTCCGCAACACCGAACTGCGCTTACGTTGTTCGGGAAGACACTAAGTTGAAGTGGGATTGGGCTGGTCACGGCTGCCGGATGTCCGGAGAGCAAAGGTAGCCACGTTGCGCGCAGACCCGACAAGAAGGCAAAGCGGCAGAGCCAAACCGAAATGACGGGACAAACTGGACCTAGTCGGCTATGCGGGTTGTCGGCACTACTTACATTCTTTTGTTATGCAAATAACAAAATTTTTGGGGCAGTTAGTACACTGTTTACCTGGACATGTGATACTTTACCTACCTACTTAACCTGTTCTTCCCTCTGACTACGCTGAGAAGATGCTTGGCAAGCTTAATATTTACATTTAGATGAGATGAAATGTCCCAGGCACCGCAGCGACTAGTACAGCATGGATACCAGCTACTGACGCTGTATAAATCAGCTACAAAAGATGTAAAGGCCTTTTTACCTTCTTCACGAGAATTACGATCCAGAAGTCAAGCTAAAATTGTCGTGAGGATTTAGCAATAAAGTGTTATTTTTAGAGAGCCTTGAATCAGCGCAGTAAGCTGTAGCTCATCGCATGTTAGCGATGTCTCCGGCTGGCTGGGCCAAGTTATCGTTACTTGCCCTTGCTAAGATATTCAGGTGTTCTCAGATTGCGTCAATTGTTTATAATTTATATCAGGCTTTATTTGTAAAGCAAGAGTCGTTTTAGTATAAAAGAAAAGGGTGTTTTCATTTTCATTTATTTTTTTGCTAAACCTAATTGACCTAATAGACGGAGCTGGCATGTGGAGTAAGCAAGTTTGTAATTGATAACAATTTGCTGTCTTTGTCAAATTGTGATTCCTACCAGTGAAAGAAATTAAAAACATAACGCCATCTATAAGGTTCAAGGAAACTATGTTTAAAGTATTTACATTTTTAATGAAAATGCCTCATTGGATAATACAAACATATACTACTCTGTCAAGAAAGTACCGGGAAAATATCAATAATACACAAAATGTTAGTTATTCATCTAAAATTATTTTAACGTCTTCAAAGTCCTTCAGAAACGATACACTTGCGCAAAAGAATAGTACAATCATAAAAAATTAAACGCTTTTTCCGGAATGGAGTTCAGTTCTCGTCACGAATTCTCCTTTATGTCTTCTACCAAATGAATTCGTGTGCCACGAAGTGATAATTTTAAGTTAAGGAAAAAGAAAGAAAAGTCGGCTGAAGCCATATCTGATGAATATGGTGGTTGTTCGTTAGTATTTGTTGAGTATTTGGTCAACAATTCGTTTAAAATAATGGCCATGTGCAAAGGTGCATTATGGTGATGCAAAATCCAAGATTTTTTTTTCCACAAATCTGGCCATTTTCGCCGAATTTGTTATCTTCAACGCCGCATAATGCTCAAATAATATTCTTTATTTACCGTTTCACTTTCCGGCATGAATTCCGAGTGCACAATACCCGCGATAGTCAAAGAATACAGTCAACATGATTTTGAATTTTGATCGACTTTGGCGTGGTTTTTTCGGATTCAGTTCAGTTGGGAGGTGGCACTCCGAAGCTTGTTGATTAGTTTGCATGTCAAACTCGTAAACCCACATATCGTCATCAGTAATAATACGTTTCATGAATTTTGGGTCGGAATTGACTCATTCTATTCTCTCTTTAATAATAAGCCTATCTTGCAAATCTACTTAAACACTATCCTCCTTACTTCTGGGAGCTGAGTTGATTAATCAGAGCTTAATAGCGTACTGTGTAATAGAGATAGAACGTAAGAGCAGGTTTCGCTTCTTTCCCTCACTTGAATTAAAAAGTATTCTGAAGCGAACGAATTAAACTATGTATATGCTATATTCAATTTAAATGTGCTTAGTTTTTCTTTTGTAATTTTAACACTCATTGACTTTGACTTTAAATAATATTCAGAAAAGTGTGTCAAATATCCGCCAATTAAATGTTTATAAGTAAATGGTTAAATATAATAACATAAATGTTTTGATATTCATGATGCGGCTATTCCAATTCCGTACACCTGACCTTTCCACTCGAATAGGCAAGGGTATGACGTCACCTCGGTGACAATGCCTGAATGAGGACGCCTTCGCCATCTGCTAATTATCCCATTGTGTTGATTTGATAGGCCGCTTGCCAAAGCGATGTATGATCCGGATAACTGAAAAATCGGGTTCATCATCATTTCAGCCGTAGACTAAACTGTCCACGTCCACTGCTGGATATAGGACTTCGTCATGGATCTCCAAGACCACGAGGTTGTTGGTGTTGCCATACTCGCCACGCTTGGCAGACGGGTTTGCGAGCGCTGTAGAGGATGTTGATACGTAAACACCAAAAGCTGCTGCCCATCCTTAGTAGGTAATTCTTGGCAGCATCTTGCTACATCCACAGACAAGAGAGGAGAGGCAAACATCTGATGGTTCCACCTTAGTCCTTTAACCTAAATTAGACAATTATTTATCGTACAGCTTAGAGAACCTAAGAATGAGGACGCTTACGCCATCTGATAATTATCCCATTGTGTTGGTTTAACAGGCCGCTTGCCAAAGCGATGTATGATCCGGATAACTGAAAAAGTGAGTTCCTCATCATCTCAGCCGTAGGACTGATGTCCACGACAACTGCTGGACATAGGCCTCCCTCATGGATCTCCAAGACATGGAATTCAGTATTTAATATAACTCCATTTTGTAAATAAATAAATAAAGCTGGACAATTCACACAGCATCATCGAGCCCCAAGCTAAGCAGATAACTTAAGACTAGATGACTGATATAATTAACACATTATTCTACATACATACATAGATATTTTTTATTATATTATATAGAACAACATCCAGAACACCCTCAACAAATATCTGCAGGTCATATAGACATTTGTTTCGAGGCGGGAATCAAACCCGCTACCTCGCGTCGCAGGTGAAACTTCGCCCGATGCGCCACAAAGGTCGTCTAAGTATCCTATGTAGGCCGCTTGCCAAAACTATGTAATCAAAGATATTTCGCGTTAAATTACCGTGTTCTTGTTATTTATTATAATAAAACTATGTATAATCCGGATAACTGAAAAACCTGGATCCTTCACGTGGACCGCCTCACGTTATTACGGGTGTGACGTAAGCGACAATTGAAATTAATGCATCTACAATAACAAGCCTAAGAATGGATAAAGTTGTGACGGTGGTGTTATAGATATAATCTATTTGGTTGTGGTCACGTAAGGAAACCAGCGGCTTAGTCAGCTTTAGACGTATTGACCTATTCTTTCCGTAGACTATTTTTTCCAGGCACTGCAATATTTAGTTTTAATTCCGCTTATGCTCTCAGCATAAGCGGAATTAAAACTTACTATATTTATTAATATTAATGTATTAATATAAATATATTAATACTTTCATTGCATTTTATTGCTCTATTCAATTTAAATGCGCTTTGTTTTTATTTTGTAAGACTGACCTGATGTAGCCTTTTGCTCTATTTATTAAACAATTATTGACTTTGATATATTATAGATGGGTGGAATAATTCTTTAAAAATATATTCTCATCCGGCGATAGGTTGCTGGTTCTGATAGTTAAAATAGGTTTTCATGGAAATACGCAAATGGGAGTTTCAAAATCAAGAGGCCTGGGGAGATGGAATCAATTTTGAGCTGATTTGGCATGTACATACCCCGTTTGTTGGTCTGCTGCCACGATGCTAGCTTGAGCTGGCTGGTTGCAGTCTCCAGATGTTCAGGATGGATTCCATTCACGCACATATAAGTCTGTAGGAGGCCTCCTTTCACTTCACTGGCGTGGTCGCGCGCGCGGTAATTAATTAGTAATAAATTGGGGCCGAGAGATATGTCTTCTCAGGCTGCGATGCGTTTAGGAACTGAGCGTGTAGAAAAAAAAGAATATGGCGGCGGCGCAAGAAGTGCATGCGTCTGCACTTTCTTGCTTGATGCGTAGTAGTGATGGGACACTTCCTGTCCAGCGTAGCGTGGGGACACATACGCGGGCATAGACAATACCAAAATAACACAAAAAAAGAAACAATAGATGTGAAAAGCCTTACATGTGGTCTAATTTTTAACAGACTTCAAAAAAAGCAGGAGGTTCTCAAATCGTCTTTAATTTTTTTAATCTTTGTACCTTAGAACTCCGTCGTTTATAAACCAGATTTGGAAAAAAAAAACTTAAGTGATAGTTTGCGTAAATAAATCTTAGTAGTATCTTTATCTTAATTTGTCTTATTATGTACATACATTGTTAAGTTTGTGTCTAATTAGATACGAACGATGTCTAATATTATTTCTCTGTTTATTAACTTTTTAACATAGTATTTGTCTTACTAATATTAAGATGTGATTTAACGCCTAAGAATTTAAACTTTCGATCGTATTGAATGTTTAGGTTTTTAGAAAATAATAACAGAACCTAGTTAAGTTATAAATCTAGTGAACGAGGTAATTGCGTTCTTTTCTACAGCGGTTTTAGGTTTACAGCAGTTATCAATAGCGAAGTAGCTAAGTACTTCGCGGCCGTAACTTGGTTCGTGTAATTAGGTCGAATGCTCGGCCAGGAGCCAAGCGAGCCGGAGCAGCTGTGACAGCCGAATTTGTGTTGTAACTGCGCTGTGGTATGAATTAAAAACGTTTGGCAAAAGTTTTACGAAATGAAAAGTTCTTCAGTGTTGGTTTCGTTTGGTACGACAAAGTTTTCGCATGCTCTATCGAACGCTATTTGAGCACGAATTCGTTTTTTTTGTTTGAGACTATGTTTTTTTTGCTTTGTGCCTATGCAATTCCAAAACTTTTATTTATTGGCACGAAAAGTATTTGGGGTCCAACTTTAAAATGTAAAATCCAAACACGTTGGGCGACAACAAAACTGTTTGGACAAGTCAATTTTATAATCCAACGCGAGCAAAATATAAAATATTGAAAGCATCAGCTAAATCTGCAGCCAAACAAATCCGTACATAACTCGGACTTGCCAAACCTACGGCTTGGAACTCTGACAACTCCGCTCGGCACCAAATGACCTATGCAATGGAATTGCATTGTTGGATACACGGAGGAATGTTGAGATAGAGCGAAAGATCCCTAACTGAATCCAATTACATATTTATGTTGAAGCATGCGGCCTATATTAAATACAATTTTATTGGTTTAATGGAATACCAATGCATTTTTAAGAATAAGGTACAAATAAGTATAAGATTAAATTTAAAAAGGTGTTTTGTGATAAATGTTATCAATAGAAAAAAATAATAATTATGTGTTATATGTGTATATTTAGTTATTATAATTTAGAAATTGTCTTTGCACCTTGTAACCTTAAATTTTTTGTGGTTATTAATCTTTATTAAGCAGTTTCGCATGCCATTCTCTTACAGTTAATCTATTGCAGGAACCATCGCTTCCAATGTAATTTTTATTTGTATCATCTGTTCAGAAACAGTGTCAATCTCCGACGTACCAAAGTCGCGGAGGGTGGGTAAAAGGATCAACCAGTTAAAGTGGAGGTGGGCAATAATAGACGTGGCAAGGCGGAAAGACGGCAGGTTGCCAAAGGCCGCGACGGAGTCACCATTCCGCTCTGCAAGGGCTTGATATCACCAGGCAGACCACCATCCAGGTGTCAGACGACATCGTAAGATTAGCGTAAGTCCAATGGCTACTGTTAGCGAATGGCTGGTAAGAGTAGCGGGAAACCAATGGCTACTGTTGGCGCAGAGCTGGAAAGAGTAGCCGGAAACCCATGGCTACTGTTGGCGCAGGGCTAGAAAGAATAGTGGGAAACCAATGGCTACTGTTGGCGCAGGTCTGGATAGAGTAGCGGGAAACCAATAGCTACTGTTGGCGCAGGGCTTGAAAGAGAAACGGGAAACCAATGGCTACTGTTGGCGCAGATCTGGAATGAGTAGCAGGAAACCAATGGCTACTGTTGGCGCAGGGCTGGAAAGAGTAGCAGAAAACCAATGGCTACTGTTGGCGCAGGGCTGGAAAGAGTAGCAGAAAACCAATGGCTACTGTTGGCGCAGGGCTGGAAAGAGTAGCGGGAAACCAATGGCTACTGTTGGCGCAGGGCTGGAAAGAGTAGCGGGAAACCAATGGCTACTGTTGGCGCAGGGTTGGAAAGAGTAGCGGGAAACCCATGTCTACTGTTGGCGCAGGGCTGGGATGATGCCTCTTCTGACCCGATCCGTCGTAGACGAGCGAATGGGAGGAGGAGGCGGTTTGCTCGCCTCCTCACTCCACCTGCATAATTGGGGTCACTGGTTGAGAGTCGGGGGACTCTCAGCCGGCTTTCACGACCCCAAACGTCTTGAGGGGGGTCCTTGTGAGTAAGGACGCCCCTCCGTGCCGGGGCCCGGTTGCTCGCAACTGGGCCTGACGCCGGGGCAAGGTGGTGAATGCTACCGCGACCCCACCTTGCCTCATTTTGGCGGAATGCGTACTCACCGTGTGGTTTTTAGCCGGTAAAAGTCCGGCATAACTACTCTAGCGCCCCCGCGCCGGAGTGGTATCCATGAAGGATTTTCCACACGCACAAAAAAAAAAAAAGGGCTGGAAAGAGCAGCGGGAAACCAATGGCTACTGTTGGCGCAGGGTTGGAAAGAGTAGCGGGAAACCCATGTCTATTGTTGGCGCAGGGCTGGAAAGAATGGAGCGATAAGAAGAGGCCTCTACGTACCCAGAAGCTGGTAGATAGATAGAGATGTAAGTATTATCTTGTTTAATCATAATTATTATAGTATTATGTGAATAAATATGAATGAATGAATGTTTTAAACTGGACTATTTTAGTCTAGTTTAATTCATTCATTAATATATATATATATAATATATAATAAATGTACGAACTAATGTTACATAATTATAGTTTTAGCGAATAAACGAAACATATCTTAAGTTTTACCACGATCTTTTGTACTTTTGGTATTCAGTGCTAACATCTTTGGGTCTATTATAATCTCGTAAAAAGATAAAACATATGACATCTTATTTAAAGAACTATTGTCCTAGGATTCTATATTTAAACTAAGGCTTTTTTTAAATGACTAAATGACACAAGCCGAAGGCCCATCTGATGTTGAGCGGTAACCTCTACCTATTACAACTGCAAAACCACGTGGATGTCGTTCACTAAGCACTTGACCAACGCTACATTGCATTGCGCCCGGCAGGCACCCTAAAACATAGAATTGGTAGGCATTCAAGAACTTTCTCTGCCCGAATTCTCGCATTTTAGGTTTCTTGCTTGGGAGTTTCAAGTTAAAAAAGCATTTACCGAAGTTTTCAAAGAAATCATTGCTATAATTTTCACTGTGAAAATAAGTGGAGGTTTTATTACCGATTGTGTTGCATGAAACTATGAAAAGCTTGCCAAATGTTTGTTTTGTACTTTTGGTAGTCAATTAATATTGTTTTGCTGTACAAAAGTTCTGAATACTTACAAAAATAATGTTGCAGTTTTGGTCCAACAGTCAGCAATAAAAATTATTAAAACAATGACTGACAAAAAATATTGTTTTATTGTAACTATAAACTACTTGTACTACTTGTTCTTTAGAAAAACGCAATTGTTTTATCCAAGTAATAAAATAACAATCCAGTGTGAAATGGCTATTCGTACTTCACACTACAAAATCTTGCTATAGTGCGCTCACTTTGCCCTGTATATTTTATTTATTTTAATTTGATTATGTGTAAACGTACCCGTTTACCGGTTACCGACTTGGATGCAGTTTTAGCGGTGGTTCCTAGACATGTTTTATAAAAATCGCTGCTTTTTTTATTAATACTTACACGGTTTCATTGGAATTAATGACGTAATTCTACGATTTTTAAGAATAAATTCTAAGGAATCGTGTCGTGTTTTCCAAATATAACAATAGTACTCAGTATGAGTCTTTTAGGGTTCCCGTACCCAAATGCTAAAAACGTGACCCTATTACTAAGACTCCGCTGTCCGTCTGTCTGTCTGTCTGTTTGTCACCAGGCTGTATCTCATGAACCGTGATAGCTAGACAGTTGATTTTCACAGATGGTGTATTTCTGTTGCCGCTATAACAAGTAAAAAAACTAAACAAGTACTAAAAACGGAATAGAATAAATATTTAAGGGGGGCTCCCATACAACAAACGTGATGGTGATTTAATAATGGCACGGAACCCTTCGTGCGATTTGACACTTGGCTGATTTTACTATTTGCTACTATTTACTATTGAATAATACAATATTTTTGATATAGCAGAGGATAGTCCTAAGAACTTTGACCCCCCGTCTGGATTAGTACGAGTATATTAGATTCTTGACTTTCCTATTTTATACTAGATACTAGAAGCATTCAGATACTAGAAGCCTACTTGATGGTAACCTCTACCTATAACAACTGCAATACTGCGGTGATCACGTTCACGACGTACGTGACCAACGCGGCATTACATTGCGCCCGTCACTCTAAGACAGAGTTGTGAGGTAAATAGCGCGATAAATACCCGGTTAAATATGTGTTAATAATGAGTTGTGAGGTCTCATATGCCCGTAGTTTCACCGGCCCGCTTGAACCGGAACGCAGGGATATCGATATTACTGTTTGGCATCAGAAAAAGGTTTGGTGGTAGTACCTCCCCGCATGAACTCTTCACAAAAGGTTCTACTATTTCACTTTCAAAATTAACGTGAGATGTTCATTTTGTAAAAACGGGAATTACTCACGTAGTGTCGTAACGTCGAAGATTATTCCAATACGTTTCGATTTTTCAAGAAAATCATCATCATGGGATAGAATGCCCGTCCACGCGCGGGGCCGACATGACACTGTAAAAGTTCTATTACTATTTGAATCCTTTCGCAAATACAAAAGCTACAAAAGAAGAAAAAGAAGAAGAATCCTTTCGCGCATTTCTATCCCCCTATTTGAGATGTCTGATTGTTATTGGATGATCGCCTTCCGTAAGTTGTTTCTGTGTTTGTTGGTGACGACGGTTGTATTTATTGTTTTCGGCGACTAATATTAGGACTTTCTCGGGTAGAATAGATTTGCCGTTCAGTCGGGAATGCTTAATGGTTGTTGCCAGACAGCTCTTATTGGCGTACTTTTATTTTATTTTAGGGTTGTGACGAGGGAGACCATTTTATTTTCATCAGTCGTTAGCCGTTGTTTTTTATGCTAGCTTATTCTACTGTATAGCTATTGAGTATAGTTTTAAGTAGTCTTTACATTTATTAGAGATTACCTATTCAGCGTTAACTGTAATTATTATGTACGGGTCGCTGCAGTGCCTGGGACATTGTTAGAAGGATTAGGCTTTCCCATCACCTATAAAATCTTCTCAGCTTAGTCTGCTATTTCTCAGAGGAAAGAATACGTCTGGGTCACCTCACGATGCTTTCCTTCACCGTTAAAGCATCACGGTCAACGGCCAACGCGGTTTCTTTAGTTCCACTGATGAACACAGGCCTCCCTCATGGATCTCCATGAGGGGTAGTCGCCATTCTCACCACGCATGGCAGGCGGGATGGTGAGCGCAGTATGGGATGTTTATACACGGATAGACGCTGCTGCCCATCTTCCGGAGGTACATATCCCTTAGCAGGCTCTTACTGCATCCATTGGCATGAGAGGAGTGGTATCATTCTACTGCCGGCACCCCACGGCGGGTTCTTTAAGTATAAATAATATAAAATTGGATTGCGGGGAATACCTTGGTAGATTGGTTATTATTATTACCCTTGAACACTTCCCATTAGGTGGCCCGTCCGTCCGTCTTCTTGGTTATAATGCAGCGTTTTTTCGAGTATCAATATTTGTTACCGCGCTCCATAACCCGTCTGCCAAGCATGGTGAGTATGGTAACCAACGCTTCATGATCAGTAATTTTAGATTCATGAGGGAGACCTATGTCCAGCAGTGGACGTTCTGCGGCTGAGATTATACCGAAGGTAACGTAGGACGTCGAAGAACGTTAAACTCATTTTTAAGAACACTCAACTTTCATGGAGCTATAGAAGTTTGCAAGCTTTTATCCATTTGTTTCAGTATTTCCATATAAGTCATGAAAAAAAGCCTTTACTATAAAATCCTTTCAGCCCTTGTTTGTCTTTCCGTGGAGACTTCAGTCCCTTTAATAGTCCCTCTTTAAGATCCTTTTAAGGTGTCCCTTTGAGGCGTTTTACATGATAGTGATTTTAAAAGGTTTCTTCCATGGTTTTGTCATAGTCAGATGGCAATTACCTTTTTTGTGGAGGAAAAATACTTCATAATTGCTTTTTAATAGTTTCCTTTCAAACGAGTTTTATTTCTTATTCCTGTTCACTATAGATTGGATCGATGGTTGCTGCCATACTCACCACGCTTGGAAAGGCGCTGCTGCCCATCTTGCGGATAAGTATGCCTTGGCAGATTCTTACTACATCCACGGGCAAGAGAGATGGCAACATTCTAATACCAGTACCCCACGCACGGAGAAAAAAAAACAGTTGGAACAACTGAAATTCCATTAGAATGAACCGATTTTCGCATTTAAAATAGTGACAACCGAGTAAATCGGTTAATCTAACTGTTTTAAAACGGTTAGTGCAAAACAGTTAATTTTACTGTTTTTTTTCACTGTTTTCATGTTACCGATTAAACAGTAATTTATGATTACTGTTTAAACAGTTAAATTTTAAATATAATATACTGTATTATATTTAAAATTTAACTGTTTTAAACAGTTAATTATACTGTTCTCAACAGTAGGATCTACTGTATAGACAGTAAGAGGAACTGTTCCTTTACAGTAGCATTAACTGTTTACACAGTAGGAGGAACTGGTTTAAACAGTAACGAATACTGTCTTTCCTACTATGTAAACAGTTAATTATACTGTTCTCAACAGTAGGATCTACTGTTATAGACAGTAAAAGGAACTGTTCCTTTACAGTAGCATTAACTGTTTACACAGTAGGAGTAACTGGTTTAAACAGTAACGAATACTGTCTTTCCTACTGTGTAAACAGTTAATTATACTGTTCTCAACAGTAGGATCTACTGTTATAGACAGTAAAAGGAACTGTTCCTTTACAGTAGCATTAACTGTTTACACAGTAGGAGTAACTGGTTTAAACAGTAACGAATACTGTCTTTCCTACTGTGTAAACAGTTAATTATACTGTTCTCAACAGTAGGATCTACTGTTATAGACAGTAAAAGGAACTGTTCCTTTACAGTAGCATTAACTGTTTACACAGTAGGAGTAACTGGTTTAAACAGTAACGAATACTGTCTTTGCTACTGTGTAAACAGTTAATTATACTGTTCTCAACAGTAGAACCTACTGTTTTCAACAGTAGGATCTACTGTTATAGACAGTAAAAGGAACTGTTCCTTTACAGTAGCATTAACTGTTTACACAGTAGGAGGAACTGGTTTAAACAGTAACGAATACTGTCTTTCCTACTGTGTGAACAGTAAATATTACTGTAGAGGAACAGTACCTCCTACCGAGTAATCGGTTGAGGTAACTGTTAGGCCTCGGTTGTATCTACTGTACGTGCACAGTAAAAACAACTGTTTAAATCGGTAGGCGCCACTGTCAAGGTACAGTTGCTTATACTGGTTGCACACAGTAGACGATACTGTTGAAGAACAGTACCCGTTACTGGTACATTATGTAAAAATGCCTGTCGGAGCCGTAAAGATTAGGTATAGCTAATCCTTACAGCTCCGACAGGCATTTTTACAAAATGTATACATAACGGGTTGTACCGTTCTTCAACAGTATCGTCTACAGTGTGCAACCAGTAAAAGCAACTATACCTTGACAGTATCTCGACGCCTACAGATTCTTCGCAGTATCTCACTGTGCAGATACAGTACATACAATCTTGGGGTGTCTCTTTAAAAGTATTATGACATTCTACAAATATACGGTCGATACAAATTAAAGGTAATTTTAACATTAATATATTTTTAACATATCTTTGTAGAAATGTCATGAAACCCTTTTAGCGCCACTGACTGAAATAAAGAAAAACAACCATATTATTCAAATGAAACATTATTTTAATGAGTGTGTAATATTATTTTAAAATATACAATTCAACATTCGTAACTTCACATTACAAGTAGTTACGTTAATGTTATTGCTAAACAATTTGTGAATCACATACCTTTACAAAACATATATTACTAGGTACTTAATATTAAGAAGATCGTGTGCGTGCGAACTTTCATACAAAAAGTGATATTGTTTTCCACCCCTTAAAAATTGTCCGATTTCACAATTGAGATATTATGAAGAACTATGCTCGTACGTTTTGATTTTTAAGAAATATTATATATTTTGGTAAATATAAGGATCTAAACATTCATATGAGAACGTGTCTGTCTCAAACATGTAAAAAAATGTGAAAATCGGAGAAGGTTTAAAGGGGTGGAAAACGATATCGCTTTTTGTAAGGAAGCTCGCGCGCACATGATCCTCTTAAAGGGGCTCAGCAAGAGGCGTGCTCTGCTATAGTCATATTAAACATTATTGAGTCCCAATGGTAGGTACTACCTATCTTAATAATGTTTTAAAATATACAATTCAGCATTAGTAACTACACATTATTACAAGTACTTATTTATTAGTTATTACTTATTTATTGGTACTTATAAGAAAATTATCGTTTCTATAAAATATTATTGCTATAAACAATTTGTCAATCACATACCTTCACAAAACATATTTTACTAGGTACTTAATATTTTAATATGGGGGCTCGGCAAGAGGCGTACTCGTGTTATAGTCATATTAAACATTATACATTATAACCATTATTTTATTGAGTCCCAATGGTAGGTACTACCTATCTAAGTAATATTTTAAAAATATACAATTCAACATTATAATTACAGCAATCACTGCTGGCTACAAAACGTAGCGGAGAAACCATAACGCCACAAATATAATCGAGTTTTGCGGACACCTTTATTTCAAGGGCCGTCTTGATGGTGCCACAGAATGTGACACTAGGAACTAATTGGTGACAGGTGTCTGGTAGTTGTTACAAGAGGCGTGCACTGCAATAATTAAAATCCACCCTCTGCACCCTTAAAATAACAACGCCTACCAAATACTAAATTTTTAAAACAGTACCCAAGGTATCATACACAAAAAACAGATTATAAATTAAATTGTACTACGCAGAGTAACGAACATTCTTTTACAGGGCGACATCAACATATTTTTTGTATGAGGAGTCAGAAAACTGAGATTTAGCATAGGCATAATAATGGCTATCAAAACAAACGGATTTTAGCAAAGTACCCATTAAAATTATTTCCTCGTTATTATAAATATACAGGTTATTTACCATTAAGAAATTCACTTTGCTGCTTTTTAGAAGCGTCTTCAGTTGCGTTATAAAAATTCTCTTCTTTGCAGTTTTTTCAAAAATCGATATTATTTTTCCTTTTATTAACGGGAATCTGTTGTCGAAGCTACAGGAATTGTCTGGATACCACTCGTCGAAATCGGCAGTGAGCTGCAATTAAAAAGTAAATTATAGCTCATTACTTAGTCTTATCTCCAAGTAATGACTGTACCACCTGGAGTGCACATCAAAACTTACCAAGGTATGTCCGAAAGAACGTTGCAAACAGGGAAAAACCTGCAGATATGAATGCGTATCTTCGGACGATAGTATGTGGTTGCGGCGGTGCTTTCTTGTTTTAGCCCACTTTTCCTGGCACAGGTTGTAATTGTCTGCAGATGAACGTAGCCACTCCATGCATTCATCTATTTCTAGGTCTAGCAATAAAGTCTCTTCTTCCGTTAAGTCCTTTGTTACCAATTCATCAGTTCTGTTGTTGATGTTAATAGGAGATGACTGTGGAGTAAGGGTTTTATCTAGACAACGGCGTGCTCTTGGCTCGTAAATTTTATTTCGACGATATTTGGCTTTTGTATTTGTAACGGCATCATATAGACGTCCGTGAGCCCTCCCTGGACCTCCAGGCGGGCGGGTATAGTAAACGGAAACGCTTTCTGCTGGAAATACGCGTTTTATTTCGGCAATTCAATGCTTGTAAATATCATTAGTTACAGGTGCCTTTGGATTTTTTTTCAACATGTGTCTTGCAATCTCCTTGGTTAGAATTTTTCTAAATTCATGTTTTAATGGTTCCAGACGCTGTTTGAGTAGTAACTTTCCGTCTTGTGTTTGATTAAGGAGAACACTTAAGTCCTGCTCCTGGATTACACTCTGAAAAAAAAAAAATACTTAGTACAAATAAACCAAATAAAAAATTATACTCACAGACTTTAAGATAAGTCTTTATTTGTGAGAAATGGGTGCACAAAAGCTTTTACAAAAATGTTACGTCTCACCATTCCTTGCCCGCATGCTGTGGTGTACAAAATTTAGCTATGAATCGACTACTAACTAACACAAAGTAATTCACATTATTAAATATAGAGAAAACATTAAGTAGGTAAGTATGTCAAAATATAACTGGATTTATTACATACTAAAACATTATTATTTGATGTCAAAAAACTCTACTAGGTACTAGCACTAAAAATGTTGAAATAATTATGTAATAAGTTCTTGAATAATGTATAATCTACTCTAATACATTTTGTGCTAAGCTATAATTTGTAGAAATTTTATTTACAAATTAGTATAGATTTTATTAGAACAAATGGCGTGAAAATAAGCTTAAGAGCTTGATTACTGCTGTGAAAATAGACCGAGTAGGATGTACATAGTAGAGACTGAGAGCCACATGCCCAAGGGAAGTAATATTTTTTGGGTACAGTGATGCGCCTCGGCTCACTTGTTCCTTAGGTCTACTACTAAGATCGGACTAATGGGAAGGTTGTACTAATGGGAACGGACTATAGATGGAAAACATCGGACTAAAGATTAGTTACATTGCTAACAAAAAATAATAAATGTCTTTAGGTACATACTTCACATGATGTTGGCACATCACTTGTCCCAGAAGACACAGAGACCAATGACGAGCTTGGTGATGCACTGACGCTGGAAATAATTTCGTCTATGTTGTCATCTAGCAGAGAACCTTCTGACGACGTCAGTAACTTCCACTGGTTAAGCGCTTTTTTAAATTTAACTTGTGGTCCAATGGAAGGAATCAATGCTTTGATTTGCTCATCTTGTAATAGTCTTAAAGCTTCTTCGTCCACTTCATTATCTGGCAAAAAAACAAATAGTATTAGTTAATGGACAGTCTTAATGGATGGATACTGAAGTGACAGCTGACACAGTCAAACCACCGACACAAAAAGCTTTTACAGGATGAAAGCCTTAAACATAATGCCACTATTTGCATTTTGAAAACAAAAAATATTTCTAAAATAAAGATATTAAAAAAAAAATTTTCTGTATGTCTGTCTGTTTGTTTGTTACGACATCACACTTCATACCATAGAGAAATATTTATTTATATCTTTTATATATCTGGGACATTTCACCACCTGACCCCAAACTAAGCAGAGCTTGTACTATTGGTGCCAGATACCTGATATACATTACATACATATTAATAATAATATACATACAACACCCAGACTCAGAAAACCATCAAACATGTTCATGCATGCCCACAAATGTTGGTCCCCAGCGTAAATTATATTATTTCATCAAAAATTTTAATTGAGGCCCGTTAACTAAATATAGCATAATATCTTAATAAAATCATAATAAATACTGGTGTTTAGTACTTATTGTGAGTTACAAATAGAGTGATTAAATTAATATGAATGTAAAGGTATAATAATAATAAAGCTTTATTTATTCCATTCAACAAGATTACAAAAGGTAATCCCAATGTAAAGGTATACCCAAGCATATTAGTAGGTGCAACACACAATCACAAATAGAATAAAGCCCGGTTTACATTTTTGCTGGGGAAGTAAGCACTAAACACTTGTTACTCGCACTTGTTACTAATCAATATATAAACCGGGCTTAATGTTAGCTACTTATCACCATAACAAACATTATTTCTTTCATTTGGAACAATAATTACATACCTAATTTGTCTATACAATTATCTACTTAGTTGATATTTGCTGGCAGTAGATTCTGAAAAAAATTTAGGTTTGTAGGATCAAACTTAAAACCCGGTGTAGCTACACATTGACCGTACGTCATCAGGTAAATGAGCTACAAAAGAAAGGCTATCACGAATATTAAATTGTAAGGAATGGAACACACAACTTTTAGTTGAACAACTGTTGCCGTGGCCTGGTACATTACTACTGAGTACTACAGCTGGTGCCAAGCATCAGGGTAAAATAAAAAAATTCGCTTACCTTGAAATATACTGACGTATTTTTCAAATCCCCATTCTTTCAATATTTCCTCCATAATGGTCTTTCTGGAAAACATGTAAGTAGGTAAGTACTACATTGGTAAGTGCATACGCCTGTTCCTGTGCCCTTGAATGTCCTTGTGTGTTAAAATTTTTGATGAAATAATATAATTTACGCTGGGGACCAACATTTGTGGGCATGCATGAACATGTTTGATGGTTTTCTGAGTCTGGGTGTTGTATGTATATTATTATGGCCGAGTGAAGGCCTATACCAACGCATAGACAGTATATTAGCATTGTCTTGTCATCGCTCGGTGTCGCTTGCCTAGTTGGCCGAGTAAAGGCAAGCGCTAACGTGTATTAACTAATTTGGCGTAGCTTGTCACAACTTATGCACAATACAATACAAACTAACAGCGCCCAATGTGTGGGCATCTCTTCAAAACTCGTTTTTATTAGCCAATTGCATTGGCTTACGATAAACTTACCGAACGTCTAAGTAGCCTTGTAATAACTAGCGTACACTCGCGTTGTTCTAAACTCGATCAACATTTGTATTGCAGGCTCAACAAGTTCCCGTCTACATTCACTGTGCACTTTATAGTAATGATTATGCTATGCCAAGTGACGTGCTATCGCCGTCGTGCGACTTAAATCAACTGAACGTTTGAAAGTTTAAAAGTAGTACTGAGACGCTCCCGCGTCGGCGGCGTGGCGCGCGCGTCGGCGTCAGTTTAGGGATGAATAGATATCGATAAAATAAATTAATACTTACAATATTGATCCTTTTTTGATCGATAAAACACAATCACAATTATTTAAGAAAAGACGCAACAAATTGAACTACTTGACGTGACATGGAAATTAAACCGCTAGCTAAATAAGCTAAAGAAAATTATATTCATCATCATCATTTCAGCCGTAAAACGTCCACTACTGAACAAAGGCCTCTCTCATGGATCTTCATGAGGGGTAGTTGCCATACTCACCACGCTTGGCAGGCGGGTTGGTGAGCGCAGTACGGGATGTTGATATACGAAAAGACGCTGCTGCCCATCTTCCGGAAGTGTCCTTTAGCAGGCTCTTACTGCATCCACGGGTAGGAGAGGAGGGGTAACATTCTACTGCCGGCACCCCACGGCAAATTATATAAAAATATATTAAAAAAAAAAACAAATCAAAACTGCGGCGCTGACTTATAATATAACAGTTATAGTCATACAGTACAGCCAAACTAAATCAAACTGTAATTTATCAATTGTATGTTAGATTTTGCCTTGACTATTATGGTGGGTGCCTTAGTGTTATTTTGAATTTGTAAACAAGCTTGGCCATTGTCAAGTGTCACTTGTCGGTGCGACAGCCACAGATTATCTATAGAATTATTGATGTTAACATTTTTTGAGTGCGTTCCTAAATAATATTAATCGGAAAACCTAAAAAATATACTTTCTGTCAAGTGGAGTAACAGCTAGGCTAGGTGCTAAAATATAAAAATAGTACGCAAATCGACGGAAGAGTACGCGAGTAGGCAAGACCAAAAAATAGTACGCCGTGCGTACTATTGCGAACCCATCTGGCAACGCTGATAATTATATTATGAAGCTGTGAGCCTTCTTAAGAAATAAAAGTGAATATAGTAATGAAAAATATATAAATCTAAGCCATCATCACTTCAGCCGTAAAACGTCCACTGATGAACATAGGCCTCCCTCATGGAGCTCCATGCATGAGTGGTAGTTGCCATTCTCACCACGCTTCGCAGGCGGGTTGGTGAGCGCAGTATGGGATGTTGATACACGGATAGACGCTGCTGCCC
This sequence comes from Pasiphila rectangulata, assembly GCA_963082625.1. Lineage (NCBI taxonomy): Eukaryota > Metazoa > Arthropoda > Insecta > Lepidoptera > Geometridae > Pasiphila > Pasiphila rectangulata. The sequence goes on from OY720253.1 coordinate 9,224,056, forward strand.
ATCTTCCGGAGGTATCCCTTAGCAGGCTCTTACTGCATCCACGGGTAGGAGAGGAGGGGTAACATTCTACTGCCGGCACCCCACGGCATCACGTTAACATCATTATGTAATCTAAGCCATAATTTCTCAAAAATAAACAGATTATGCGCCACTGTAAATTATTATTTTTTTATTTGGAGTTCACATTTCTTTTAATTGTTAAATTTTAACAGTGGTTACACAGAGTTTGATGAAATTTGGTAGAAATAGAATAGAAATACCCAGACTCAACCTTATTGCATAATCCACTTCTTTGAATTAGTTTTCTTAATATGTGGAATGCCTTATGCGTTTACGTCGAGGGATGTCGATTATCGATATATGACATTCATCATAGCACATCACTATTTACACGTGTCATCGGATTTTACCAAGGTGAGAGAGAGAGAGACAGACAAGTTGCAACTGACGACAGCTTTGGCAATCTACTTAGGTACATGTGTCGTTTGAATCGTCTTGACGAGTAGTTTGTCTTATAATGGAAACCAGGGTCTGATGATGGAGCTGCCCGGAGCTGCCCGGGAACTATCTTAAATTAGTTACTCAAGCTCAGCACAGCTCAGCACCAACTACCGAAATACCTACCTACCTTTAACATTTAAGTAAGATTGGCTAGGCCTACCAGCGTATTTAGTTAGCTAGATACCTATGTATTTTGAGGTTTATTGTAGTTTTTTTAGTATCTACTACATTGAAGCATTAAGGAATATAGGTACCTACCTACAATAAGGTTTTGTAATTTTTGAAATATTATACCTATCTACCTATATAATAAAAGGTACCCTGTGAGTCAAAAAGAAACAAACGCCTTTTTATTTGTAGGTACCTAATAAATTCTATCTATACATATGTACGTACATAAAGTTGAAGAGGGTAAAAAGTCTGTACATGGAAGATATTCGAAAAAAGTTAGCTGGGGATAGCCTACTTAGAATGAATAACAGAACACGTTCCAACAATTTTTAGAATTTTTGTCTGTTTGTTTGTTTGTCTGTTCATCAAAGTGGTTGTTTTTAGTTCTAATTTATGTAAGCATCACGTGAAAACGGCTGAACGGATTTTGATACAAACTTTACTAATTTGTCGAGAAAATCCCCGGCCAGGTTTTAGGCTATAATTAATCACGTTTTTCCCTTGCGGGTTGACAGAGCACTATTGTTTTCCCAGATAGAGTCTCGGGAGGTAAAAGTCGAGTACTAGAGAAATGTAGGGGGTAGATACTCCCGTGACCTTGGGAAAATCACGAAACCTCGAGGATCTGCTCCTCATCAGGGAGACCCTACGGCACGTAACAACGGAAATAGATAGAACGTAATAAAATTGTAACTGACCAATCGTTTAGATTAACTGTCTGGCTAGTAAATGTTTTATTTTTAATGATGTAATAAGTTGATTTCTAACTGTCTTAACCAGTAAAAACTACCGGTATTGTCGGTGACTGGAAATGTTCAATCGATAAAAGTTTGGAATTAAATAACAGTTATATTTACTTGAGCAAACGGCAAATCTAATTGTTCCTAGAACGTAATTGTAACTGACCAATCGTTTAGATTAACTGTCCTTCTAGTAAATGTTAAAATCGGTTATTTTTAATGAATAATAAGTTGATTTCTAACTGTCTTAACCAGTAAAAACTACCGGTATTGTCGGTAACTGAAAATGTTCAATCGATAAAAAGTTTGAAATGAAATAACAGTTATATTTAATTGTGCAAACGGTAAATCTAATTGTTCCTAGAACGTAATTGTAACTAACCAATCGTTTAGATTAACTGTCTGGCTAGTAAATGTTAAAATCGGTTACTTTAAATGAATAATAAGTTGATTTCTAACTGTCTCAACCAGTAAAAACTACCGGTATTGTCGGTAACTGAAAATGTTCAATCGATAAAAAGTTTGAAATGATATAACAGTTATATTTAATGGTGCAAACGGTAAATATAATTGTTCCTAGAACGTAATTGTAACTGACCAATCGTTAAGATTAACTGTCTGGCTAGTAAATGTTAAAATCGGTTATTTTTAATGAGACGGTCAGTTGGTGCAAATGACTGCTACATTTAAAATAATGGTTGATTTTATTGTAAGTAAAGTATTTTATATTTAACTGAGCGAAACATTAAAGTTAACTGTGAATAGAACGTTATTTCAACTGACCATTCATTTAGATGTAATGTAAGATCGGTAACTACGCAAAGAAAGTTCTTACAAATGTGATAATAGGTTGATTTAAATGACTGCTACTTTAAAATAATCGTTTTGTATCGGTAAAATTAACTGTTCTAATGTAATCTAATCGGTAAATACAATTTTTTGCAATTTTTTTTTTCATTTTTAATGTTTGTCGAAACATTTTACTGTTTAATCGGTAGAATCTACGTATTTTCCACTAACCGATTTAAAACGGTTGTTGCAACTGTTTGTAAAACGTTATTATTACTGCTTTTTCAGTTATTCCAACTGTATAAATGCCAACTGTTTTCAATCGGTTAGTTTAACCGATCCATTTTTGTCAGTGCGGCATATAGCTTAGCTTAGTATTTGTTACCTTGCAATAATTTATGGAACCATGTCATAATTAAAGTCAACTGATCATGTATGATAGATGTGAGAGTCTACTAATTATTTAATAAACTATACGTTTATTAAATAATTAGTGGGTAAATATAAAATAAAAATAAATGATGTAACATTTTACTAAAATATTAATGAATGTACGAAAATACTTTATACACTGCGTTGTCCACTTCACAAAAAAATCTGAGACCCCCTTACCGCCAACCCTTGTCTAAAAACTATGCAAATAAGAGGGTTCATTATAATTTTCCTGTAATCTTTACATATACTTCTATTAGCTATAAAAGTTTCAGGGGTTTATCAACGCAAAAATTGGGAGATAAGGGGGGGGGGGGTTGAACGGTATTTTTTTCATCATTTGTAAAATCATTTGTAATTTTGTAAATATGTCGATAACTATACGGATTAAAGGAAAACTAAAAACTTTTTATTAGTATGCAAATGAGAAAATTAAATGTGCCATTTCATATGACACCAAACACGACCTAGTAACTTCACCTAAGATCCCTATTCCGCTCCCTTGCAATCACAATAAGAATATTTTTCAACATTTTATAATATGCATAGTGCTGTCTGTCTGTCTGTGTATTTGACGATTACAACCGAACACGTTGACCGATTTACATGAAACCTTTTTTGCTACAACCGTCTTAATGAGAGAAAGCGGTGTGCTTGTTATATAATAATATGCTTTTTTATATTATATAGAGGTATATATCAGAAAATAAATAAAACAAGAAAAATGAAAATATTTTCTGTATTAAAACTTAGGTACAATAGGCAGTTTTACCGCTGACAAGCGATCTTTTCTAGACCAAAAAATGTAATGCATAGAAAAATGGCTACTTACATGCAATCTAAGGACCTACATTCACAAACAAAAACTGCAAAATAATAAAATATCAGAATGTGAATTCACCACAATAACTATGTCACAATAAATTAGGCCAGGTGCGTGTCGGGCCACACGCTGTGTAGTTTCCGAAGTTAACCGTAGATCTATTGTTTCAGGGGCCTATTTTCGAGGAGATGATAAAATATTACAATAAATAAATACCATAAAAACTGTGAAATATGTATTGGATTAAATATCTTTCTTTACTGTAAGCGGACGTGTCTTTCAGTTTGTAATTTTATTACAAAATATGTAATAAAATTACAAACTATGGAAAAAACGCGAATTAATTTCTTGAATTTATAGAATCTAAACAGCCGTAATATATAAAAATACATCTATCTAGATGATTTTGATGGCTTGCGAAGCACCCTCAGCTTAGTTAGCCATATTTCTGTTTTATTTTTATTTTTATAAGCGAAAATGTGCATTAATGTACATATGTATGTTCTGTTTTCATGCCAAAACGGCTGAACCGATTTTGATGAATTTTAGCTTAGATTAGACCTTCGAGACAGACAAAGGCTACTTTTTATTGCCAAAATTAAACAAGGGCTTGAAATAGGTATGACAGTTTATATGAACAATCTTCGTATTTCACCTGATCAGTACTTGAATTTTTCATAATGATTCAATACTAAATAAACCTATGTTTCAGAATTTCTCAATTATCATCCCCTAAGTGAAAATGCCCTATGCATGAAAATTTGTATGAAGTCTTATTTTTACTGGATTTCATTGGAATTTCGCGTAAATAGATAAGATGCGAGAATCAATAAATAAATAAATAAAAATCATTAAACACGTGTTTCAGGTTTTATCAAAAATCACCCCCTGAGGGGATAAAAGTTCGTAAAATTGGAAAATTATGGTTTTTACTGAATTTCGCATAAATATTGGAATAATAATCAAACATGTCATATAGAATTTTTCCTTCAGTGTAGATATAGGTTTTAACGCGGGTGAAACCGCGCGGGTCACCTTGTATCTTATAAAACGTCACTTGATGGAACTGAAGGACCAGTTTGAACAGGTGAACCTTAGAGAGCCGACTGAGTCGCGCATTTCGTTGCGGTGTTTTCATTCAACGTTAAAGCACGTGTAGGAAACAAACATCGGAAGAAAATCTGCGGCTTAGTCAGCCTTAGATGTATTGACCTGTTCCTTCCTCTTCATCATTTCAGCCATAAAACGTCCATTGATGAACACAGGCCTCCCTCATGGATCTCCATGAGGGGTAGTTGCCATTCTCACCACGCTTGGCAGGCGGGTTGGTGAGCGCAGTATGGGATGGATGTTGATACACGGATAGACGCTGCTGCCCATCTTCCGGAGGTATCCTTTAGCAGGCTCTTACTGCTTCCATGGGCATGAGAGGAGGGGTATCATTCTACTGCCGGCACCCCTCGGCGGACCTTTCTCTTAATAAACAAATAATCATAGACATTACACACAGCTCTAAAGTAAGAGCTTGTTTTCATGGGTACCAGGTGGTTGATAGAATACTTATTATACATATCTTGTCGTAAATTGTGTGGCAAATAATATAGGCCATAGGTAAGCCATGTAGGTCATATGGTTGAATGATTTATACATTTCTAAAACAAATGAATACAGTGAACAAGCCGAAGTAACCTGGCTCATGTGAGTTACAAATACGAGGTATTTACATACTAAAATAGGGTAGAAAGACCATGATTATCTCAGCCGTAGGACGTCCCACATAGTTCTCCAAGTACGTGAACAAGAGGGGTTGTTGCCATGCTCACCACGCTTGGCAGGCGGAATGGCGAGCGCAGTACAGGATGTTGATACATAGAAAGAAGCTGCTGCCCATCTTCCGAAGGTATCCCTTGGGGCCTTACCGTATTCACGGGCAATAGAGGAGGGGCAACATTCTACTGTCATTACATACGGTATTTCTACATACGATTATTAGATATTAATAATAATAAAATAATAAATAATGCTGGACAATTCACACAGCATCACCTAGCCCCAAGCTAAGCAGAGCTTGTGTTATGGGTACTAGATGACTGATATACTTAATACAATATACTACATAGATAGATATTTTTATTATATATAGAAAACATCCAGAACACCCTGAACAAATATCTGCAGGTCATACAGACATTTGTTCCGAGGCGGGATTCGAACCCGCAACCTCTTGCGTAGCAGGCGGACCTTCGCCCGCTGCGCCACAGAGGTCGTCGTATATATTATATTATTATTTATATATAGATATTACCTTTATCATCTTGTAGAGTCAGCTCGTAAGCTTGCAGCAGCTTATGTCATTTGGTCTTCCTCAATCTCGTTCTGGATTTCCGCATCATCTGTTCTTGCTTGAATTTCGAACACTAGTCCATGGGTTCACTAAACACAATAGCTTGTTGTCATTTTATTTTTTGATTGTGGAGCACACGTTTTGTCTATTGTTGTTTTAAATTCCCGCGTTCTATGGAAAAGAAAGATATAATATGATATTGGGAAACAAATGGATAGGAAACACACTTTCATCTTTCATGCAATTTACACATACTTTGTATTATTCAAGTTTATTTACGCCTTCATTTGTTTCATCCATCAAACAGAGAATGGTACTAAAATAGTTATAACGTTGTTAGAAAATATACATACAGCTTAGATATAAGGAAAAAGAAGTTATAAGGTGTATGAATTGTGGCCCTCAAAATTTAATGGAAAAGAAACTTACAATCTTAATGCCATATTTCGACATTGAGATACTGCCTCTACATGTAATTTCACACAAGGTTGCAATATTGATTGCAGAAAACAGCTCTAACAGCCTCGGTTTCAACTGAAAACCAGAGCAAAGTCTATAAATAGAGCTTCATTCATGAATCGATACGAAAATCGGTGCTAATCGGTTCGTGCCGTGCATAGAGACAAGTCTATCGATATCGATGTTACAAATCAAAAAATAATAGCAGATCGGCGTTGTGGTAGTCGTGCAGAACGTTATCAAACAGACATTAGGTGCGGACCGCGACCCACGTCATCCTCATTCATCGCTTCGATCGCACGCACACACGCTCGCCACACCCGCGGCGGCCGCTCGCCACCACCCTGGCACCACGCCACCACCATCAACTGACCATAAAACCCGACAACCCCGTCGCACCTACTCTCACGATCCGTCCACCATCTTAAATTCATTCACAAAATCGCTATGGCATAGCGCCTATTTGTTTACCGTTTCACGCCTCCCTGAGCACGATGATGCACTGAAAATCGGATGTATCTATGTCTTCGGAGATGTATTTGACGTTTTATACTATTTTTGTGGAGGATTTTTTGGTTTTTGCTCGATTTTTGTTGGGTACACGGTCGTTGTGCGTCGCGCGGGACATGCGTGCTCTGACCGCGACAGGCTGTGTGCAACTCAAGAATGGTGGCAGGACTGCGGACGGCAGAGACCGCGCCTGCGCGCTGCCTACCCGCCAAAACACATCTACGCGCATGTATGCTCTGTGTGGGCTGTCGTTCTTTCAAAACTTCCACAGATTAGTAATTTGGGTACTTTTATCGATACAGCTGATGAGATAAGAATGCGCGCAACTGAATTAGCGAAACCTTTGTGAGACATTTGGTAGCGCTTTGCTACGCAAGTACGTAGCAGTAGCTACGAACCACTACGGCGTAGTAGCTACGTTACAGGAAGACGGTTGTGCTGCTCATCTGCTCAAGTTATTTTTAGATTTCTGCAAACTGAAAAGTAGAACACAACAAATACTAGTCTGTTTGCATGTAATAGAATTTTAAAAGTGTATCTGCTCTAAATATTTATTCATATACGAGTATCTTGTTGATTGTACTCTCTCTAATGTTAAAAAACAATATCCATAAGAAAAAACTTACGGGCCTACTATATTACATTTCAGAAAGGTAATATATAAAACATCATGTAGGGTGATAGTAAATAATCGCGAAGTTGAAGTTTGTGTCACAGCCGATTGTAGGAATTGCACTAATACCAAGTATTTGCGTCAGACCTCGATGACGCAATTTGATATTGAAACCTGGCTAAAGATACGGATTATTTTGTGAAAACGTCATTTCCGAAACTAGTCGCAAATTCAGGAATTGCAACAAGGTACTAAGCACTACTTACGAGTATGGAGATGCAGGCGGATTTATAATGTTGTTCTAAAGGCAAATATAAATAACAAATCGGTAGTTGTAAGCTAACCCATGCTAACCTTTGATGAGGCATAAGCCTTCTTAGTTATTCCTTAACCTTCACAGAGCTCTACTGTACCACCTGCCATCTCCATCTTCAGGCCCTGGATATCATATAGCACCACAGTGCTTGCAAAGTCAAAACAAACGAGCCCAAACACGACGGGCCTTTCTTATTCAGTTCAGGAGTTCCCATGACCACCTATCGCCTCTATTTTGAGACCCTGGATATCATATAGCACCAGAGTGCAAAACAAGTGAACCAAAATTAGATGGGTTTAACTTGTTTAGTTTAGGAGTTCCTATGACCACCTTCCGACTCCGTCATCCGACCAGCACGGTACCACGGAACCTTTGAGTCCAATCGAACGTCAGAAAGTGGTTCTTATTTAGTTTCCAAGATTTGATCCACACTAACTTACAGAGCAAGTCAAATAATTGATCCACAGAAAGGTGGGACTTTGCAAAGTCGCACCTTTTTGTGTTTTTTCAAGCGCTAATTAGATATAGGTTAGCGGATTTGTTCATAAATATTTGTTGTTTATTTAGATATTACAATGGATTTCCACAATTGATTCACTGTTTAGGAAATTTAAAAGTAATAACAAGTACTAGATCCTGACTGGTTCTCTAGACAGAATCTAGTGAGAGTAATCCTATTTTTAGGCCGTAGGAAACGATTTTCGATGATTTTTCTTCTTGATGTAACTCCTCATTAAATTGAAAGATCTAACTCGCTTGCCTTAATTTATTTTGCATTATGTGGTGTTTTATTCTAACAAAATATACCTATTACCAACAAGCTTTTCTTTAGCTTGCCTTAATAATTATCTAAATGAACACAATTGTGAACTTCATTTAGCTTGCCCTTATAATATCGGCTCTAATTGAACACAATTAAGAACTTCATACTTGTTTTAACTTTTTACATTTCTAAACAGCATCGTTTAGAAATCAACAAAAAATGAACTATATCTAACGTATATGCTATTATAAATTGAATTTACAAACCTACAATGACCGATTTTTTTACAGAGCAATGGGTGGTTTAATGGTGGCTTATAAGTGATTTCTGCCATATATATAGGTACTAGCCGCACCCCGCAGTTTCACCCGCGTAGTTCACGTTCCCGTGAGAATTTCGAAAAATCCCTTCTTAGTGCACCTCTAGGATACTCAAGGTATACATATGTGTGCCAAATTTAAAGTTTCTGGTCCAGTGGTTTAGGCTGTACGTTGTCTGTCAGTCACTCAGTCAGTAACGGAAGAGTTTTATATATATATTGATTACACATACCCATAATAACTTCTCTGAAAGAAATATTTTACTTGTGTTTTGATAATTGACATGGATAACGTTTTCCTTATAGATTCGGGTAGTGCATTTCACAGCCACAACAGAACAGAACATAGTGAGACATGCACATTTTAGGAATGAAATAAATCCAATGGCACAGTATGGAGTGCTTTGACTGCGTAGAAGAAGTCTAATGCTGTCAATCCCAATAGATAGAAATCCCGCATTCATGCCTACGTCACGGTAACGTCGACTTTCAGACACTCCGGCGCCGGCCCGGCTAGACGTAGGTCAGACTGCCAAAAATACGAGAAAACATGTGCCAAAGCCATTCATTTTCTAGGCTGTTCAAGGGCTATCTACGATAGGTATGGTGCTGTGTGTTTGTTTTGAATAATCTTAAATGTCTCTAAATCATACATAACTATCTTCTCGGCGGTCGTTAATGTAGTAGTCTTGTCATGGGCAGATGGTATTCGCCTCACAGTTTCTCGCCATTTTTGCCTATTGGTGGATTGATGGACAATCTTCTGGTGCATTTATGCTTATTTACAATGTATCCCAAAATTTCACGACAAGCTCGCACCGGTGGGTCTGCTCGATAAAAAAAATTATATTATGTCTGTTTTAAATTACTTACAATTTTTTTTTTATCTTGGCAACCTAAGAAGCCCTCCTATCGACCACAACGCTAAAAAATCCCAGAATCCCTCTCCTATCTTTGGGTGGAATCATGATTAATATTATTGTAAATACTTATCATGATCCATCCATCTCATGGATCCTAGTAGTAATGGGCAGGCCATGTACCTCAAAGAACAGAATATCGTTGGGGCCAAAAAGTTCTCAAGCGACTACGAAGCCTCGTGGATTTTATTTGTATATTAAAAAAACATAAAACAATAACGTTTTTTTTGTTTAGAAATAGCAAAATCAATCAACTCGGTCTACTGAACTTGCATGAATCAAAGCCTATTCATAACTCGCTTATTGTTGTAGGGAATAGGAGCAAGCTGTTTTTATATGAGAAGAACCAGTGCTCAGGCTTCATTGGAGTTCTAGAAATGGCTGTACGGTGGAATGAAGTTGTCCTATTTTATTTACTATACATATAACACGTGTACTAACCCGAAAGGGGGGGTTTCACCCCATGAAAACAAGTAGTTTTGGGAGGGAAAAAATCGGGAATGCGTATTTTTTATATTTTTTTTTCAAATTTTTATTTACAATTTTACTAGTAGTTGTTATGTGAAAAAGATCCTAGGATCAAAATTGTTTTGTTTTAATTTTAATAAAAAAACGTAATTGTGTTTATAGGTTTTCGTAATTATACCTGTACAACAACTCTTTGCGGAGTTCAATGACCCTGTCAAGAATCAGCTGGCGTTTAGGTTGTCATCGTATAATCACCTGTTGAAATTAAAACTTGCGTGGTCTTTTCTTGAATGAAAATCACTGAATCCCGAAAAGTCGTTGAACAAAAGTTGTTCATTGGGATTTTCAGAATCACCCCCTATCGGCTTAGTACACATTTTATATTAGACCCTGTATTTTTATCATTCATTTTTTATATTGTTACTAATTGACGAGATAAGCCGAAGGCCCACCTGTTGTTTGCGTTTAAAAAACGCAAATAGCTGGCGTAGCTTATAAAACAGGCTAACTCACGTGGGACTGGGCTGATCACGTGAGAATCCGTCCAGAGGACGTGGGGCATACGCCCCAAGAACTCTAGGCGAATACAACCACTGATTGGGTTCACTAACAACGACGTGTAGCTCATCCAGGAACCACTTGGACCACGTGACCCAGGCGGCGCTCCATCGCCGCCTGGGCCTTCACGATAGGTAGGGATAGATAGGTTCACATATGATAGGGATCAGTGGAGAGGAAAGGAAGCCCTTTGCCCTGCAGTTGGAAAAACTAGGCTCATGAATAAATTAATAATGTTTTTTAACAGAGAAATTAGAGATCTATAAATGTTATTTTATGTTCATCATTTTAACCGTTAAACGTCTACTACTGAACAGGCCTGCCTCATGGATCTCCAAGAGGGGTAGTTGCCATACTCACCACGCTTGGTTGGCGAGCGCAGTACGGCCTTCTTCCCGAGGCTCTTACTGCATCCACGGGCATGAAAGGAGGAGTAAAATTCTACTGCCGGCACTCCACGGCTTGTCTTGTTAGTAAGTTAAAGTTTTTAGTTTGTCATGTTTTTAGTTATTATGTAATAAGCCCCCACATTCAGCCCCCGCACCTACACCATAATGCGCATTATCTCAGTATTTTATAACTAATTTAAAAAAAACAAAAAATGAGAAAACTGAATAAGAATTAAAGCCTTAACAGGGTAGGTAAATCCAAACAAAAAGCCTGTAGCAAAAGGCGTATGATTTAAAACCGTCCGGGACAAGTTACCGTAGAAGTGCTCTACGAATTGCTACGACAGCCTACGAAGCTCTACGAAGCCCTGGTGAATATTTTTATTAAAGGTTAAAATTATTGTTTGAGATTTGTAACATCATCAAAAATCTTAAATTTAATGACAGAAATAAGAAAAACCTAGCTAAATAAATATAAATAATCATGTAAACTAAAAATTATGCGATATTTAATATTAGCGTATGTATTTCACTTCAACCTATAGGCAGGCTTGGAAAATATGAATGAAAATTGCGTTCATATATTTATTCAGTAAAACAAGATATTGTTCGCACCATCTAAGGAATGAGTCACGACCCTTTCAAAACCCTCAATGGAGGTGGAATTTCAGACAAAGATCGTCAATTTAGATTCCCAACTTATTTATTGCTATGTTTACTTAACATAAAATATAAAATATATGGACAGTAAACAAGTTTATCATGTATCTATTTTATGTATTCGTCCGGTGAAATCTATTTACCAACAACTCTAAAATATAGGTACCAATATCTGACACATATCGAGGGTTGACTACGCACGAAACGCCTACGATTTTGAATTTCGTAGCATTCATATACGCTAGACAGAGTTAGAGAACTACGAAGTACAGCATCATGTTAGAGTTGAAAAGAGATAGGTGTATTATCGATCGGCCTGCGTCACACAAGCAGCGTGGGCGCGATGACGTCACATCGCGTGAGCCAATGGGAGCGCCGAGAAAAGGCGCCACGAAGGAAAATAATTCGAGTTAAGAATTTTCCTAGGCAGTCGCGTCATTGGAGATGTTTATTTTGTTTTCATCATTGTTTTTAGAACGCTGTTTGAAATTAGTTAACACTAAACTAAGTTTAAAAATAGTTAGTCCTTTTGACGCGAAGGGAAACTTTTACAAGTACCTATAATGATTCACTAGGAAAGTGACTTCCAGGAAATCATTTTTCAAGTATTGATGATTTAATTTATAAAACATGGAAATATGATTTCAAATTATGAGGAAAAGCCACTTGAAAATGTAACAGTCGACTAAACGCACACTCTTAATATGTTAAACGTTCCCAGCGACATCTATCGGATGTTGCAATAACTTTTGGGTTCACCAACGCGTGGTTCGTTGACGTCTTCATCAACACGTTTACGCCACCTGCGTTTACGGTTGAACTTATACCGGTTCAGTTTACCACTTGTTATGCTCTATGCCGCATAGATGGCGCTGTTTACAATTTTATTATTTCTCCACATTAGTAGAGTAACCAAGTAAAGAATGGCTAAAATAGCTTGTTTGGTAAAATAAAATATTAATTGTTATGTGAATGAATATACAGACATGACAACTTTAGAATACATAAACATTAGCACAAAGTGTATTATTATCATCGGTGGCAACACAAAAACCCCACGACTTGTAAAAACCCATCTGTTTTTTTCATTATAATTTTGACCTTTTCAATGTGAATTTCGTGCCACTGACCTTATTAAAAAGGTGGGAATCTCAATTAAATACTATGGATAATATGAACAACGTTAGTTTTTGTAAGCATTTTTTGCACGGTGATGTGGTTGATCTGTTGAAAAGGTAATAATCTGACCTCATCGCTTGTGATTTATTTGAGGGTAATTCTCTTGATTGTGACAGCTTTTTACTGCGGTTTTTTACTGACAATTCATGAATTGTTTTAAGCTGAATATATTTTAGGCACCACATTATAAACTACGAAATATTTGTTATAGGTTTACGATAAAAAAATTGAGAACATGGTTAACCAAATCTTTAATAATCTTCATAATTATATATTAATTTGAAAAATTAGTCCCGGAACAAAATATCTGCAGAACGCCCGCTCTAACGAAACAGTCGACTATTTCGCCTACCACATAGGTCGACGCTTATTAACAACTTTATTATATTACAAGTGTTAATGTTAACAGGCTATGTATCGCGTAATTAACTTAATTTTACACGTTGTTAATACATAGGTATTCATAATTTAACACACCATTTCCTTGTAAACATTTGCCTACAATAATGTACCTATTCGTAGTTATGATTTATGTTGATTTTTCATAATAACTATAATACTGTGGACACTTCAGTTCCACTCGATCTCGCTACTATAGCTACAGTTATAAATAACGTAAAATTTAATTAAATAATTCGGTATATATTTAATTTTACCACGGAGAATCACCTGATTAACAACAAATAGAGCATTTATGGTCCAAACCATAATTTGTCACAGACTGTAAAAAAAATATGATTTGGACCATACTGTGACTCACAGTCCATGGAATGCTGCATTCATCACCCGTCTGACGTCCACTGCTGGACATAGGCCACCCTTGGTCCATGACCAAGTAAGTGATGATGGGTTGTTGCCATACTCGCCACGTTTAGTAGGCGGGTTAGCAAGTGTACGGGATATACGAAAAGACGCTGTTGCCCATGTTCCGGAGGTATCCCTTGACAGGTTATTACAGCATCCACGGGCAAAACAGAAGAGGAAATATTCTACTGCTGGCACACGCAAGGAATGCTCATAATCCAACAATAAATTACAGTTCTGACTGTAACATACATACCAGTTCAGAGAAATCGAAAGTAGGTACCTACTTTTGGTTTTAGCTCGCATCTTACTAATTCAATTAACTTTGCTCGGTGTTTCTAAATTTTAGCAATACCTACTTGGCTATGAATAGTTTGCAATGGCTCACGAATGAGGGAGGCGTTTTCACAAAAATGGTCAAAAATAGTATCCTACAGCTTAAGGTATGGCCAGTAAAGTAAAAAGACATTTATTTATCACTCACAAAAATAGGTTCTTATTAACTAACAAAATTGAGTTGCAAGGTTCCCGAACAAACTAACTACTAAAAACTAATAAGAGTAATAACTTCATAACATTAACATTTGCATGCCGGATAGTTCGGTCAAGTGTTTGATACCTAACAATAAACATACAAATATCTGTGTAAAACCATACTTGAGGCAAATAAATTATTTCATTTCATTTTAAACATAGTTACATACATACGTGACATGTTGAAGAAAAGCTTTTAAGAAACATGAAAAGTCACTTAATTTTAACCTAGTTTTGTAAGAGACTGGTGCCTGAAATAGCTTACAAATAAACCTGTAGTACAAGTACTAGTGTATTATATTATCTGTGGTACAAGTCACCAGAGCCCCCAACTCCGCTAGTTGTTAAAATCGAATAAAAAGTAGTGCTAAAGGCTAGTTAGTTATTAGTACTTCATAAAAATGATCTAAAGTAAATAAATGTAAGTAAAAAATAATAAAAAAAAATATGTGTCTTCTAGACATTTGTGATCCATCATCGGCCACATCGTCGCTTACCATCAGGTGATATTGTAATCAAACAAATGTCTATCTGCAATAAAAAAATTATATAAAACAGAAAATAAAAATAAAATGGAAAACCAAAAATAGGAACTAAAGAGTATAAATAATGAATCAGGAGACGAAATGTTTCATTTGAAATGACTCGTGAGTTACACTACTCATTGTTATGTTAAACGGGTTATATTCCCCGACGAAAGTTCCCCTGGGAGGAACTGAACACGTTGGAAACCTATTTTCAACGAATAACTAACGTGAGTAGAAAATCCGTTTAACAGAAGAAATGTTATTTGGAACACTGATAGTCTGCCAGTGGCGTAACTATACCATTATTGGTTGATTCTCTCAGTAAAAATCGTCATGTTGTTATATCATATTATCTACGACTTCAAAGAAAGCGAAAGGTTATCAAGCAGCGTCTCAGTTTTCTTATAATTTTCATCATTTCAGTCGTAAAACGTCCACTACTGAACACAGGCATACTCACGACGCTTGGCAGGCGGGTTGGCGAGCGCAGTACGGGATGTTGATACACGGATAGACGCTGCTGCCCATCTTCCGGAGGTATCCATTAGCAGGCTCTTACTGCATCCACGGGCGTGAGAGGAGGGGTAACATTATACTGCCGGCACCATGTTATGCACCATGCCGGCACCCCTTACCGGTTTTCTTATGAATCCGTATCATCATCATCATCATTATTTTAATGTCTATGTTATATATTACTAGCTTCTGCCCGCCGCTTCGCATGCGTTGTACCCGAATAAAAAGCCTATGTGTTAATCAATACGTGTGCAAAGTTTCAGCTCAATCCGTTGCCTAGTTTTTGCGTGAAGAGGTAACAAACCTCCATACACACAAACTTTCGGCTTTACAATATTAGTGGGATTTTTAAATAAATTTTGTTAAAAACTTATGGTTAAATCCAATTTTTTCTAATATGTTGCTATTTATAAAACTATTGACTTCGAAAACACTTTTTAAAACAAGCTCTAAACGGATATCACGATTAACACATTGTGGAAATATAACAGGAAGTGAACGGGAATTGATCTGATTAAGATAACATAGCTATGGTCTAGTTCTGGCCTAAAGGTGAAGGCCAAGATATACCACGAGGTATAATTTTATAATATTTTAGCACTTTGTTCAGTTAAATTAAACAGCTGTACAAATCTTGATAGTATCAAAATCATATTGTGTGAATACCATAGCCACAGAATAGTCAATAACATTTCTTTAGAGCTTCTACGTCATTATATGTTTAATGTCAGGCGTAGCAGAATTTTGCACATCTAATCACATCTTCGGTAGTATAGTGGTAAGTATCCCCGCCTGTCACGCGGGAGACCGGGGTTCGATTCCCCGCCGGAGAGAAACACTTTTTTGTTTTATTTCATAGATAAAACTAACGGAGAGTCGTTTGGGGGCTATATTTTTAATTTTTTTGTGATAATTGCAACTTTCTAAATACTTCAAGGCGATTGGAAGTGGATCAGTCGTGATATGGCGACTGCCTTTATTTGCGTCGTAGCCGTTCTATGCCCTTTCAACGTACTATCGGAATACGCAACTTGAAATAGGGTGTGACCCTTGTATACATTTGTTTGCATAACGAAACCATTAGGCTGAGAGAACCAGAAGGTTGGCTTATTCTAATGCATCTGTACAAATTACAAGCGCAAGATAAGTAACGTAAATAGGATGTGCTCTATTGAAACCAATATCTCAGTTTACGAATAAATTAAAAACAGTTTGTTACGACTTAAATATAAAAAAATACCATCGCCGATATAAATCTATCGTAAGAGATTACTCATAACAAGGTAAAAACGTTCTGAGTCAATATGCATCGTAATTTTACCGCAAACCAAAATATGGTAAACATTTGACAGAACTGTACTTAGGCAGATGTTTTGTATGTATCGTTGGTATCGTGACGATGTTATCGTTATTTATCTATATCTAGTTTTGTTACCTGTAATTTCAAGCACTTTCGCATCTGCCTCCGTGGCGCAATTGGTTAGCGCGTTCGGCTGTTAACCGAAAGGTTGGTGGTTCGAGTCCACCCGGGGGCGCATTCCTTTTTGCGTTGTGGAGCTGTTGCATCTTTTTGTTTTTTACACAATTGTGTCGATTCTATGTAAAAAATTACATTCCTTAAACTGATTATAATTAGAGATACATTTTAATTAGTAACTGAATACCATTGGCATGTTTTCACAGCATTCGGTTAGTCCCATTTTTAATTTTAAAACGGCACTAACCGAAATCATTTTAGTTTTGTTCTACATTAATTTAATTAGCATTAGCTAGTTAGGGCAAAAACAGAATCGCAACATAAAAAAAATAATATAAAAACTGAACACAACGGGAATTTGCCGTAGGTACGTCGTTACCTTCCCAACTAAAACAGAATTATTGAAAAGGAAAATTATATTTTTATTGCCTAAAACACGATATTTTAAGGTGAATAATATTATGTCGTGGGGTGCCGGCAGTAGAATGTTGCCCCTCCTCTCTTGCCCGTGGATGCAGTAAGAGCCTGCTAAGAGCTACCTCCGGAAGATCGGTAGCAGCGTCTTTCCGTGTATCAACAACCCATACTGCGCTCGCCAACCCGCCTGCCAAGCGTGGTGAGTATGGCAACTGCCCCTTATGGAGATCCATGAGGGAGGCCTGTGTTCAGTAGTAGACGTTTTCACGGCTGAAATGATGTGGCACCTTATTATAAATTTTTATAGTCATAGTCAAGCAGCTTTTTTGTATGTCTCGCTGATAGTGAGGTTTCTTTTAGAATTAGCCTATTCGGGTCTCTACATCACCTAGAATTTCAACGAACATAATACAAAATACACATACCTAATAAATATATAATTACCGTGCATTGCGGTAGCACCAACCGCACATCATGGTTACTACGGAAGACCAGCGCTGTGGTACGACTCGTTCTGCCACAGCACATGCTGAGTAGTGACCATTTTTGTCACTAGTTTTAAAACCGAATTGATGATTTTTTATATTTGATTGTACAAACGTGACAAAATAAACGTTTCTTTATATTTATCTTTACATCACATTTCAGCCATAAAACGTCCACTGATGACAACAGGCCTCCCTCATGGATCTCCATGAGGGGTAGTTTGCCATACTCACCACGCTTGGCAGGCGGGTTGGTGAGCGCAGTATGGGATGTTGATACACGGATAGACGCTGCTGCCCATCTTCCGGAGGTGTCCCTTAGCAGGCTCTTACTGCATCCACGGGTAGGAGAGGAGGGGTAACATTCTACTGCCGGCACCCCACGGCAATCTAATCCTTACATATACGAAACATAACATAAATACAAAATTTGAGATTTCGTAAATATAAAGCGATGGTAGAGGCAACAAACCAAAAACCTTAAAAACGGTTTGCAGGATTGATCAGGCGGGATTCCAGATAATGCATTTGAATAATCTGAATTTGAATTTAAGAAGATGCATTTTTTTGCGCTAAAATTGCTCTGTTTTTGTCCGTACTATTGCCTCACATTAGATACTAAACCATAACGAAGTACCGATACTATGTACGCGTGATAGGTACGACATAATGGCCGTTTTGATATTTGTGATGTTTTTTATTTGTCGTAAAAAAATTAAGGCCTTTTTGCATCTATTATAGATGATTTATACAGCGTCAGCAACTGGTTATCATGCTGTACGGGACGCTGCAGTGCCTGGGACATTGTTAGATGGTTTAGGCTTGTCCTAGAGTATACACAAATTTGTTTATTTTTTATTATTGAAATCAGTTTTAAAGATTGGCTGACCACGTATAATTTACCAGTTTCGGATAACTCTTACAAATAAAAATAACAATATAACTGTCGAAACAAACAACTTTAGCTTTAATTACGTTACATAAGAGCAGCTTATCATGTTAATTATCTTGATGACCTTAGATATATAGTATAATGCTACCCAAATTTATTATCTATTTATAATGTCTATATATAATGTTTTCTACTGCCAGGGCCAAGGCCAAGGAAACCTTATGCAAAACCAAAGGCTATATATAAATATCCCTGCAATATATTATAATTTCTACTAAATATAATTTTAATGCATGATGCTGTAACGTGTTCTGCTTGCATAAAGTTGTTTACGAACTGCGTTTTTTGTGGATTTGACAGTAAAAGTTACGACATGTACTGCATGATGTAGCGCGAAAAAGAAATCCGCATCTATTCTAGAGTTGTGCTTTGCGTTGATAATCATATTTTTAATTGTATGGTAACATTATTCTTCGTTGAGAAGGTATTTAATATCAGGGTTGGAATTTTTGCACAGTAAAGATCAATCATCGAATTAGTGTTAGAGAAATTTATAAATAATATATTTAAGTTTAAGCCCTGTCTAGTCTGTTTCATAAATTCGGCGCCACACTCACACCTTCGATAGCTCAGTTGGTAGAGCGGTGGACTGTAGAGGTTATCTGTTGGAATCCATAGGTCGCTGGTTCAAATCCGGCTCGAAGGAATATGAAGGGCTTACAGCAAGTCCTCTTTTTGCTCTTATAATTTTGTTTATGTACCTCACTCAGTAATGCTGATAATGTTGATCTTTATTACTGATAATATTTTATATCTTTTAAATTGGGAATGTGTAAACTGTAAAATGTGTAAAAATATTTCCAAACAGAATTAACAAAGTCAGTATCACAATAGTAATAAAAGCACTTAGGAATGATAACATGGATTCAAAATAATGCATCCAAAAAAATGATATTGATTATGTAATTGATTAATATTGTAATTGTAAATGCTACCAAGTACAGTTTACCACGGCTAATAATAATACATCCTATGTATAGAGCAATGTGAAATTACCAACTTCATTGTTGATGCACTTCATAAAGCTAATGATAATTAAAGATATGACGTTTCTAAATTTAGAGCTGTCTATGTATGTGAATTAGATAAAATTGTTCCGTTTTCATTTTAGAACGACACCAACCAAGTAGCTTTGTGTAATTTTAGTGATTTTAGCCTATTTTACGCAATTTTTGTTAGCTTTAGTTTGGAATGGCGCCAAAAGAATTGACAGCAACCTTACTTAACTTCATCATTTCAGCCGTAAAACGTCTACTACTGAACACAGGCCTCCCTCATGGAGCTCCATGAGAGGTATACTCACCACGCTTGGCAGGCGGGTTGGCGATCGTACGCGTACGGTACGTACAGTACGCGGTGTTGATACACGGAAAGACGCTACTGCCCATCATTAGGTATCCCTTAGCAGGCCCTTATTGCATCACGGGTATGAGAGGAGGGGTAACATTCTACTGCCGGTACCCCACGACACGGAACCATACCAGAAGATTTCGCACGTAACTTTTACTTATAAGGTCAGTTTATTGTAACATTGGATTATCCGGTTTCGGAATAAAATTGATTTTATTCAAATTCGAATTCCGAATTCATTAGTTTAAATGTCAGGTCGGATTGCTAGTGTCAAGTGTTTTTCTCACATGTCATGTCAGTATACAAAAAAAATACTTTTAGAAAGGACTGAGAACCAATTCAAGGTGGATTGGTAACGAACAGTTAACACTGAAAATGCCTTGGCGCATATTATTTTATATGTAGAGCATAGCTTATAAAATTTTGCTTAGCCTTGACCTAATAATTTAATTGAATGTTGCAACTACTGCGCTTTTTAAAATCAATAAATTATCCTGCCTATTACGCATGGATACCGTTACTTCAAATTACAAAAGTAAATAAATAATCTATTCCAAAACTAGGCACAAAATCTAACTTTTGTTTAAAATACATACTTTTCACACCTCTGTCCTGGATTGGCCCATCAGCAAACTAAGCATCACGTCTTAGGGCACCACGTCTTGAGGGGTCCCAGAAACAGCATCAACATTTTTTATTCATTTTATTTATTATCATTAATTTGCTTTGATAAATAAAATGTAGAGATGCGAAAAAGTTGAGAGACGTGCATAAAATAGATAGCAGAGAAATTCTCATTCTTGACTAGAATACCCATCATCAACTCAGCCATAGGACTGCTGTCCACCGCCACTGCTCGACATAGGCCTCCCTCATGGATCTCCGAGATCATGAGAAGCTTGTTGCCATACTCACCACGCTTGCCAGGCGGGTTGGCGAGCGCAGTACAGGATGTTGATACAAGGAAAGCCGCTGCTGCAAGGAATACATCTTTCGGAGGTATTCCTTGACAGAATCTTATTCGCCTGCGAAGCGTGGTGAGTATGGCAACTACCTCTCATGGAGCTCCATGAGGGAGGCCTGTGTTCAGTAGTAGACGTTTTACGGCTGAAATGATGAAGATAAGTAAGGTTGCTGTCAATTCTTTTGGCGCCATTCCAAACTAAAGCTAACAAAAATTGCGTAAAATAGCCTAAAATCGAATGTCCATGTTGTGCCTGCTCCAGTTATGGTTGAGAACTCGGCTCTCGAAGTTGTCGACGCGTATTTCACCTAGGACAAACAGTCCAATGGTTCCAAAGGTATATTGCATCCACGGGCAAGAGAGGAGGAGACATTCTACTGCCGGCAACCCACGGCAAACATACCCCATACCGATTGAATTATTTGTATCAATCACTTGAGATTATAGTCAGCGTTGTAAAGTGTACACATAATGTGACGATGGCTAGAAATAATGTTTTCAGCTTTGTTTTTATTCAAATAATTGTATTTAAATTGTATTTAAAAATATATTTGGATTTAATTACTGTTACCTGACCATTTCATATTGACTTTACATATTATTGACATGTTTATTTTGTATTATTGATTTTAGATTGTAGGGAAATTTTTACTTGACTATTGTGTGTTATTTTTTGTTAATATTGATTGATTGGTGTAAGTGGCCGTTCTAATCAAATGTATAAAAAAAAATCTACAATACAAATCCAGTGGGGGGTTGCGGCGCGTAGATTGTTAGGGCATCGATGGCCAATGAAGGGAGGGTTGCTCTCAGCAATAATGGTGGTTACTTATGGCATCGATTAGTCTTAATCCCGAACTGCTTGTCATACATAGAAAACACTAAGACAATTATCTGCACAAAAATAAAAAAATTGTCTCCTAGCGGAGATCAAACCTGCAACCTTCTTCGTCTGAGCCGGCTATTAGACCAACTGAGGCTCGGCCACGGAGGTTGTCAATAATAGGAGGGTAAGAATGGTTATGCCGTATTTTGCCCTTAAAAGCCCAGACAAGCTTACAAAATTCAAAAATTAAGTAGTCGGTGCCACCACTCCAGTCTTTCGTCAAAATCTGGGTCAGAGCCGCTGGGGCAGACTTGCAGATTAATTATGCCGTGGGGTGCCGGCAGTAGAATGTTGCCCCTCCTCTCTTGCCCGTGGATGCAGTAAGAGCCTGCTAAGTGCTACCTCCGGAAGAAGGGCAGCAGCGTCATTCCGTGTATCAACATTCCATACTGCGCTCGCCAACCCGCCTGCCAAGCGTGGTGAGTATGGCAACTGCCCCTTATGGACATCCATGAGGGAGGCCTGTGTTCAGTAGTGGACGTTTTACGGCTGATATGATGATGATGACATTTCTACATTGTTGACTACGCTCTCATAGGACATCACTATTCGTGCACCCATAAAGCACGACGTTGCCACAGATCATTTATTCCGTGTCGGAATCCAGAACTTGATGGGCGGGATTTTAATGACAGCTGTCGCAGCGATCAAGCTATTGTTGCACAGGCTATTAGTATAAGCCCACCATGTGTTTTGTTTTTTCGATGCGTTTGCATAATTACTGACAATAATGATGATGGGCAAATGTAGCCCGAGCCTTGCACGGACTCGTTTCAGAAAGGCCATATTTGGATTTATCCATTCTCGTGGCATGATGAAAGATCATAATGATGTTGCATCGTGTAATTACTGCTTGTGTAAAAGAATTTATAATACTCGTGGCGGTTAATTTTAAGAAAATAATTAAGTTTAGTAAGATCAGCACGTTTGTTGAACCCTTAGCGTAGAAGGAGTAGCGTGGTGATAAAAATAACTTCGTTGACCAGCGAGTAAGCAGTTGGTCTGATAGCTTGCTCATCATCTCATCCTCTCAGCCGTAGGACACCCACTACTGGACAAAGGCCTCCCTCCTCTCCAAGTACTGACCAAGAGAGGTTTGTTGCCATACTACCAGGCCCTTTGTCAATCAATTTTATCTTACTGTATTACGTCATGGGGTGGGGTAGGTAAAACATCATTACTAACTGTCGAAAGAGCACAAATAGCTGTACTTAAGGTATCAACTTTCCACCCTTTTATTTTTCCAACTAGTCTTCTTTACAAATCGTGCGGAGTGTTATCAGTTCGACACTTATTCATAATGAACATCGTACTTAAACAACACGCAGCGCTCCCATATAGCACTAAACATACTAATAAAAGGAGGAATAATGTCTGCCCTAAGCAACCAGGTAGAGAACATGTCTTTTCTCATAGATTTTATAGTTTCCTTGGAACATTTTTGTACAAAAGAATAAATGCGTTAGCCAATATCCACTGTCTTAATTCTAAAAATTGTAAAATTATTGTTAGGAACTATCTCAAAACCATGTCATGTGACGATACCGAGAGTTTATTAGCTGTATTAAAGTAGGTTTAACATTTTATTTTCTAACTCACTAGGCAATTATTTTGTAAGATTCTGCTTCACTGCAATATTAGTTTTATTTGACACTGTATTTTTTATTTATTAACTTAACAGATCTGTAATAGGTACTCGTAAGCTTTTTGATTATAAATTTTTGCTTGTGTCCTCGTTTTGCCTGAAAAACAGGATTACCTAGTTCAGGCACACAACTAATACGTTAGATTTTTTGTTATTATTAGATATAAGTATCATGTACTCAGCCGTAATAGTTAATTTAATATTTCTTTTTTATTATTTATAATTACTCAGCACGCTTGGCAAGCAGGTTAGGGAGCGCAGTACGGGTGATGATACTGGGATATGGGGATATCTGCAGATAGGCAACATTCCACTTGCCTTATAGCTGACTAAGACAAGAATGAATTCGATGTTTCTTTATATGTATCATTGCATATTTATGTTACCAACTCGCATATTTGAATTTCCCTATTTCTGGGACCTCTTCGCTTACTGTGGGTCTATGTGAAATAATCCAGAATTATGTTATTAATCTGGTGTACAATAAAGTACTTATTGAACTTACTTCTGAAACTTCCGCAATTTGTTAACATATTATTTAGTTTTAAAATTACTCGATTTTATCGCGTTTTATTATTTTCCCGAAATTTTCAACTCGTTTCAGCGTTCTTTGTCGCAGGAGGACGTTCTTGGTTGAGTCCTTCCGCGACCAAGAACGCTGAAACGTGTTTGAAACGTCGCGCGTCGGGAAAATATTAAAAAAGGTGCGCGATAAAGTCCTGTAAACTGAATAAAATTATTAATCTATTTATCACAATCGATAGCTATGCCGCATTAAAAGTCGGGAGTACATACCACTTAATATATAAATACCAGTTGCTGACGCTGTATAAATCGTCTAAAATAGATATAAAGGTCCTTTTAGGCATGCTGACATAATAATGAGAACTTCGAGTTATTTTTAAATCATTGCATATTTAACATGTACAAAAGTTTAAAATTACGATTTCCACATACAAAGCTGATCTAAAATAAGAGCATCAAGTTATATTTAAATCATTGCATATTTAAATGTTACCAACTCGCAAAACATGTCCAAACGTTACAAATTACGATGTCCACATAAAAAGGTAATCCGAAACAAGAGGGTGAAGATATTTTTAAATTAATGTAAGTTTTAAATATTACCAACTCGCAAATTTCAATTTCCCTGTTTCCTAACGCATTGCGTAATGGTAACATTTGATCGTATTCAGCTAATTTTGCGTACTAGAGTCGGATCGAGTGATTGTGTAACACAGACCATCATACAAGGTCGGACATTTAAGATGTGTGGTGAAATAATGAGAATCAGAAATAGGGCAACGGTTAATAGTTTCACTACCATCATCATCAACAGATTTCATCCACAGCTGAGTGAAGGCATTGTTATCCTTTTTTTAAATAAATAATAATACTGCTGCCGACAGTTGCATGTTGTCCCTCCTCTCTTACCCGTGGATGCAGTAAGAATCTGCCGAGAGATACCTCCGGAAGATGGGTAGCAGCGTCTTTCCGTGTATCAATATCCCGTTTAATACCGAATTGGTGTTTTTTATTTGATTGAACAAATGTGACAAAATAAATTTGATTGTGCAAATGTGTCAGAATAATCGTTTCTTTATCATTATCTTTTATCCTTTAGTGCGCTCGCCAACCCATTTTTGTCAAGCGTGGTGAGTAGACCATAACATATTTTTAGACGCATGACAGATAAATATACGTTGGTATTCAGTCAACGTTTTCATTGAATTCCAGTTCTAATGTAATTTTTAAATGACTCAACGAATTGATTCTGTACATAAAAAAGAAAACAATCGATCATCCAACATTATCTCAATTACAAGATACATAATATACATGTGCGTTCCCAGAAATTAACGACCGATCAGTATTGTATAACATTAATAATAATCGCTCCTATGTGGACGTGGTCGAGAATTATATTGATGTAACACGCATATGTTATAATTACGGCCGGTTAAGTCAATAGGAGTGCAGCTGTCCACGACTACAGCTGAACAAAAGCCTCTTAAAAGGATCGTCACATGGGATTTCTGGAATAAGCCCCATAGGCTGCATTGTGGCTTACCATCAGATAAGATATACGCATACTAGCAAATGGTAGCCATTTAGTCGTCCAACAGGGTCGTCTATTATGCTTTGTACTGGTAAATCGCTACATGCGACATCAATAAGTGACTCCGTGGCGTCAGTGAAATGCGTTGGCATGGTGACCAATTGCAAGAGACCAAGGCATTCTAGGAATATTTGAAACTTTTGATGCTTTGAATTGTCGTTAATCTTTGAGGGCGTAAGTGCGTCGAAGACTAGGTCAATATTTAAACAAGGTGGTCTATAAAAGATTCCAACAACAATTTTCTTTCCCTTGACTGAAGTGGTAAGCCACATTTTTAAAACAGAGGAGTGTAAAGGATCTACAGTATGAGCCCAGGTTCTCGCTACTATCCCTTTTCTAAGAAAATATCCGACACCACCACCTCTATGTGCAACAAACGATGGTCTAGGAATATGGCGGAATCTGTAGTTAGGTATAATGGGGGCTCTAAAACAAAGGTAAACAAAGGTCTATCTGTTATAACAATAATTGTTTAATTGTTCAACAAAAACCCACTCATGATAAAATCTAAAACGTTGTTGATAAAGCAAAAACCGCTTAATGTTTAAGATTAACATTTGAGTATTGCCCTCGATTTCTCGTGGATCCCATCATCAGAACAGGGCTTAAAGCACGCTGTTAATAAGAGTAAAAATCCTAACCGCACGTTTAAATTTAGGACACTTAATTAAATCATACTTTCTGACTGCAAATGCTTGACTTTTAGCTAAATATTAATTATTTAGCTCAAAGTCTAAATCGCAATAGTTTACCTACAATATTTAAGAAGTTCCCACGATACCTGATGGATCACATCATCGGAACTGAGTTTTGAATGATGAAAAATGGGATCTTAATAAAAGTGATATTTTCGAGCTCAACGAGATTTTTCCTAATCGGTTCATAAATGAGAAAGTTCTGAGGTAACACAAATTAAATATACAGACCACCTTAGAAACTTCTCTTTTTTTTAAGTCGGTTAAAAAGAGCTACTAGTTGCTGACGCTAGATAAATCATCTCAAAAATGTGTGTTTTCTTCTTCTTCTTATTTTTTGGGTTTTGTGACTAGCGGTCAGAATTCCTGCCAGTGTCCGTACAATGATAATTTCAATGTGTGAAAAATGTGTGTCATTCATCATCTGTCATAATCCAAAATCAGTTGTTGTTTTGGCACATATTTGTTTTTCTTAATCGAAACCTAACTACACACTAACTCTTTTCCAATTTTTATAAACTCAGAATTTTCGCAGCGGTAAACGCTAAATTCTGAGAGTTTATATAAATACTTTTCACATCTTTCTGGTGATTTATCTAGCGTTCATTATCTATCATTCACATTACAATACTTTATTTTATACAAGTTGCAGTTTAAAAGTCACAGAAAAAAGTAAACCAGTTTAAATAGGTTTTGGATTTCAATCTAACACGAAAACATGTTTTTGGTGTAGGTTATAAATTATTATTTTTATGCTACACTGTAAGTCAATAAAATACCTTTGTACTTTACTTTTAAATTTTATTTTTAATTAAATTATTAATTATAAATATTTTCTTTTAGTAACCTGTGATTTTAAACTTCAGGCCAAATACCTTTCTACCCTTTCCCCCACTGATCGCGTTTTGTTAATGAATGCAAGTACGGAATATTTAAGCCTACTCGATATAGGTATTCGGGAAATTAAAAAGCCTTAAATCATGGTCAATACTCCGCTATGTTTAATAATCTTCACAGTTGTGATAGCTTAATAAATGGTGTTGCTAATCTGTGGCACTGAATGGGACTAAGCACAGCAGTCGACCTGGGTTGACCGATGCGCGGGGGAAAGAAACACTTGGCGCGCAAACCTCGCAGTCGCCAATCCGAACGGAACGTAGCCACTCGCTCGTTCCTGAACGAAACAGACGGTATTCAAACTTCGAACGTTTTGAATAACGAATCCGTCTTCCGAGAAAGTGAGTCGTGAATCGGTGTTGCCGTTTTAATAAATAAAGGATAATTTTAAGGAAATATCTGCGAATATATTGCTGCTTCTTTGCGGTAAGTGTTATTTATTAGTAATATTTTCTACCAGTTCGTAATCAAACATTTATTTAATTTTAATGAAATATTTGATAAATTATGTACAAAAGACATTACAAATACCTAAGATGGCGTGTTAATTTGATGAAGCCGGCTAAGTTTCGATTTCTTTCGCTCAGTTACAATGACTTTTAAAATTACAAATCTTATACTGTTTACGTGAGAATCGCGTACGCACAATTATCGACAATTCACTTTTTATAGTAACAATAGACACGAGGCATTGTCCGACAAATAAAAAAATGTCGTATTGTGTGGAATGACGGTTTTATTTGCAGTTTTAGTCCGAGAAAATTTGTAGATAGGTATTTAGTGTGGCATTCTTTCCATTTATATGTGCATGTATAGTGCATTTTGATATCTCATTAAAATTCATTTAGGATATTAGAAAATCTTAACCATATTTTTTATCAAATTATTCAAATAGAATAAAAAGTGGTTAATTTATATGACATTGGCATTTCATAATATAAAGATTGCCTTGTAAAATGATTAAAAGTTTAAAGTAATATATCGGATTTGGTCTACAATACAATACCGTAATTTTCGACCTAAGCGCGTGCGCATAAAATCAGTACAAAAGACATCAACGGGCGCCACTGCATTAAGTTCGGGTTACGCAACGCACTACATACAGTTAGTAAAGTATGTTATTTACCTACTTACTTAATGAGTGGTAACACTGCCTTGTCTTCTTTTTATAGATGACTTACGCTTTGACTTTTTAAGCAGTTAAAGGTCTCTTTTGTCGAAATTATGATCTGTATTGATAACGTGATTCCGCGGCGATATCTATCGACTTAAGCATTACACAAAGCATTATATTTCACCGCTTAATATAATTAATACGTATAAAAACAAGTAGATTATATTCCCTTTAAATGAAACGAGAATCAAAGAAAGAAACACACATTAAAACTATTTCGCTTTAAAAATCCCCAGACTTTATTTATGAACTTAAAAGCAAAGAATTTAAATATTTGCTTAAAAATAGGTAAACTAATCTGTAACCATGATCTAAGGACTCATTAATATTTGGTTGAAAATTAAAATATTCCTAGCGGAATTTTGTAGGTCAGTTATTATTATACAACCAAGTTATAAACAATAGTACACGTTACTGACCCAAAAACGGTTATAAGACTTATTAATCACGATGTCCGCGCATAAAAGCGGTTTAAAATAGATCCACGAGTTGCGCAAACGCATACTCATTTCACGTTAACTGGAACTTCAGTACAATTAATGTAACGGTAGATATACATAACTAGTTTGTATCTTATGTAAATAAACCAACCTCATCAAACATTTTATGTAGAAAGTTGTCAACTTGGTATTTCACTTAGAATATTGTGTAAAAGCGAAAAGTTACTGATTCGTATATATAGTTATTAAATTATATGCGTTAAAGTGGACAATACTCTTGAGTTATTTTTGTTTTTAAAGTGTAAACCCACGCTAAGGTATCATTTATAGAAATGAAAAATGCAATCAAAATTTTGTCTTCGACGGGGCTCGAACCCGCAATGTTCAGACGAACGCCTTAAACGCAGGTTGCCTTAACCATTTCATATGAATTTGATCTAACTCCTGAGTTATAAAGTCAGTCGGAAGAATTTCGGACCAGAGGTCATATATCAGACTCAATTGCAGAGATGAAAAGACATTTACATTCTCTATTTATGATAAGCATTTCTAGTGTCTTCGTGGCCGAAATGGTTAAGGCAGCCTGCGTTTAAGGCGTTCGTCTGAATATTACGGGTTCGAGCCCCGACGAACACAAAAATTTTGATCGCATTTTTCATTTCTAATACTTTGAGTATTTCGGAATATTTTAATGATCGATAAACGGTTTTAGATAGGTGGTTGTAATAGTATTACGCTCTATTTTCCTATTTTATTAATAGAGTAAAATCTCGTCGGAACCAAAAATTTTGGTTTGTTTGTTTAATCTACCTAAAGTATAATTTTTCATATATATTAATACATTCGGGATAAATAAAATGAATATTCGCCATGGGCCGTATCGGCAGTACAATTTTGCCCTTCCTCTCTTGCACGTACATGCAGTAAGAATCTGTCGAGGGATACCTCCGGAAGATGGGCAGCCGCGTCTTTCTGAATATCAACATACTGTATTGCGCTCGCCAGCCCGCCTGCCAAAGGTCGCCTGCCGTGGAGTATATGGCACAACCCCTGAAGATCAGTACTTGGATAAACAGTCCATGAGAGGCCTATGTCTAGCAGTGAAAGCCTGCGGCTGTGATGATGATGATGAGATAAATATGATTATGACGGTGTTAAACAATCATGAAGTGAAATGCGTTTATTGATACGCCACTCCTTGATCATGTAGTCAAATTCTTAAAAAGAGGACGTTCAAATATTCCACTAATATTATAAAGCCGAAAGTTTGTTTGGATGGAGGTTTGTTACCTCTTCACGCAAAAACTAGTTTGCGGATTGAGCTGAAACTTTGCACACGTATTGATGTTGACCAGGATTAACACATAGGCTACTTTTTATTCGGGTATAACGCATGCCAAGCGGCGGACAGAAGCTAGTTTTAAAATATAATACTAAACATGCTCTATCTTACAGCATCATTCAAAACCAGAATCATCAAATTACGAAACCGGATCATCTTGGCAACTGCCAAACATTACGAGATAAAGAGCTCATGACAGACGCATAAAAAATTAAATGTATTACCTTATAAATATTAATTTGGTCTAACTCCTGAGTTATAATGTCAGTCGGAAGAATTTCGGACCAGAGGACCAGAGTTGAAAAGACATTTACGTTCTCTATTTATGTTAAGCATTTATTTTACCATGTGTCCAGCATTAATTTTTTTTTATGTATTCTCATAAAATGTTGAAGTTTGATTTTTAACCACCAGTTTCTTAGCATGCGATAGTTTAGCTATTATTTAGTTATGCGATTATTTAGTTTCTTTATTTTTTGGGTGTTCTGAGTTTATTTTTAACACCCAGTAACTATGTAACATGTACCTATGCAACTGTAACGGAATCTTCGAAGGTCGTTTTAACCAACTTTATGACATCAGATTTTATTGAAACTTTGCATACTTCCTTGTCCTTGATAAGGTCTTCGTTGTCCTTAATAAGGACCGAATACAATACGGAGGTGCAGCGTGTCTTTAAGTTTGCAGTAAGAACCATGCTAAGGGATACCTCCGGAAAATAGGCACCATATATAATAATAGGTGAGCATGGCCCTCCCTCATGGAGATTCATGAGCTAGGCCTTGGTCCAGCAGTGAACGTCGTACGGCTGAGATGATGATGATGAATATGTATTCATTTAAGTTGAAGACGCCTGACGCAGGGGCCAGGAAGACCGGTTGACTACTGAACGCAGGCCATGTTAATTAGTAGACGTTTTACGGCTGAAATGATGATGACAGTGATAGTTTATATTGGACTAGCCGCACCCCGCAGTTTCACCCGCGTAGTTCCCGTTCCCGTGGGAATTTCGAAAATTCCCTTCTTAGTGCACCTCTAGGATACTCAATGTGTGCCAAATTTCAAGTCTTTAGGTCCAGTGGTTAAGGCTGTGCGTTGATATATCAGTCAGTCAGTCAGTGAGTCAGTCAGGACTTTGAATATATAGATTTAGTGACTACACAAACGCCAAGAAGATTTCTAAATTCCAGTTCAGCATTTTCATTAGCTTTGCAAAGTAAAAATGGCTTTGAATTAAATTCTTACCCGCAGCTAATCATCATTTAACGGATGTAGGCAACACAACAAATTATTACGTGTATTATGAAAAAACGGCCGCAAATTATGCCTTCTTCGAAATGAATTAAGATTCTATGATAGTTTGCATTGCATTAGTTCCATGGAAATGTATGAAAATTATGGTGCCTTGTGTGAGAAAACTATTGCTATCGTCAGGGTCTTTGTTTAATTGGATTTCAAGGCTGTCTTGCCGACGGCTAATTGTATGATTCATTATTATAGGAGAGTGATTACATGGTTAATTTATACTTACGATCCAGGCGCCTTCGTCAGGCGTCTTCAACTGAAATAAATACATATTCATCATCATCATCATCTCAGCCGCACGACGTCCACTGCTGGACCAAGGCCTCCCTCATGAATCTGCAAGATCATAAGATGTTGCCATACTCCCCACGCTGGCAGGCGAGCGCAATACGGGATGTTGATAGTACACAAAAAGGCGCTGCTGCACATGTTTTGGAGGTATCCCTTGACAGCTTCCTACTGCATCCACGGGCAAGAGATGAGGGGAAACATTCAATTGCCCCATCATTTGCCCCATGTTAATAATAAATATATAATTAGACTAGCGGCCCGCCACGGCTTCGCACGGGTGCATTGCTGATATTAAATATATTACAGAATATACCATCGTGGACTTTTTCGTAGACCATTTTGAGGTGTACAATACTGTAGTACATTATTTTGACCTATCTTGTAGGGTTCAGCCAGCGTTTCCAATGTGAGAGCAAAAAATGTGTTTTTTTTCGACCTCACATTAGAAACCTCCAAAATGATTAGTGTTTCTCTTCTATATATTATATTATGCATGTATTATATATTTATACTTTCCTCTTGAATCTATTGAAAAAAACCGCATCAAAATCCGTTGCGTAGTTTTAAAGATCTAAGCACATATAGGGACAGACAGACAGTGGGAAGCGACTTTGTTTTATGCTACCTATGTATTGATAAGTAAACAATTCTGCACATTTCACACATCTTTACATCACATTAGTACTACCTACATTAGTAGTAGTAGAACTTTTTGTGAAAAGTTCATCCGGGAAAGTACTACCACCATACATATTTCTGCCGCCCAGCAGTAATGTCTGCATTGCTGTGTTCCGGTTTGAAGGGCAAGGGGGCCGGTGAAATTACGGGCACATGAGACCTTACAACTCTGCCTCAGGGTGACGGGCGCAATTTATTGCAGCGTGACAAGACCATTTCTGATTTATTTTATTGAGCTTTCATTACTACGATGAATGTCAGTACAACTTTACTTTCTGTCATAAAAAAAATGCATTGCAAATCAGATGTGACATTCAAAAGTTCATGGCAGATTTGTTGAATATGCCTCCCTTTCGATGTATTTGCTTGTTCGTGGATTGCCTGTATAAATTATTCGTTTAGTCATAGTCATAGTAATTTATTGTAAACATGCAAACAGTCGGTATGTCCGTCACATTTTTTTTGTGATGCGTGTGGTAACTTGTTACACAATTAAGGATAAGTATACATTTATTAACATTATTTTTTTTAATATAATTTTTAATATTATTAATATTTCAACTATATTTGCACGCCATGTTTGGTAGTTTGTAACTGGACATTATATTTAATTAAGATCTTATTGTACATACATTCTGGCAAATAAATGATTATGAAAAATATTCATTTTATAAATAATCATCATCATCATTATCATCATCATTTCAGCCATAAAACGTCCACTGCTGAACACAGGGCTCCGAAACAGATCTCCATGAGGGGTAGTTTCCATACTCACCACGCTTGGCATTAGTTTTATAAATAATATATAATATAATTTATTTTATCTATAATTTAATACTGATCTTAGGTATGAAAGTTAGTATATGAACTATAAAAATAATTTATAAACGATTTATTACAGTATCTTTTATTTGTATTATTTATCAACATAATCTGTTATTTAAAAAAACGTTAATTGAATTCATCATTTCAGCCGTAAAACGTCCACTGATGAACACAGGCCTCCCCCATGGATCTCCATGAGGGGTAGTTGCCATTCTCACCACGCTTGGCAGGCGGGTTGGTGAGCGCAGTATGGGATGTTGATACACGGATAGACGCTGCTGCCCATCTTCCGGAGGTATCCCTTAGCAGGCTCTTACTGCATCCACGGGCATGAGAAGAGGGGTATCATTCTACTGCCGGCACCCCACGGCGAACCCCCACTTAATTGAATTACTAATTTTAAAAAGTATGTTAAATCATGTAGAAGTATTGTATTATTAATTAAGTTTTATCACATTTTTTACATAATACTGTCCTGTATCTAACTAACCTACTCATGTATGTATCGCCATGTTCGACAACCATCGGTGACTCAATACAACGTCTCAATAAACGATTCTTAGTTACGCGTAAATGTATGGTAAACAATACTAATGTACATACATGTTTTAAGTATAACTTTCTAAGTGTAAAAACTGGCGGAACCGGAGAACCGGAAATTACGCGCGTAAAACGTAACGTAAAGCAGTTGTGGATGTTGACCGATTTGGAGGGAAAATATAATATTATTGAAAGTCCAGTACATCTACAATAATTTATTTTTAAGATAATATTGTCCCTCACGATGCGTTGGCGATATTGGCGTCAGGGATTTAAACTTTCTCTTGGCAATTTTAAAACATTCGGAATTGATATTTTATTTATGTTTTGAATGTTTCATGTTTTTGACATACTTTTCTGGCCGTGTGGTGCCGGCAGTAGAATGTTACACCTCCTCTAACGTTCGAACGTATTTTTCCGTGTATCAACATCCCGTATTGCGCTCGCCAACCAGCCTGCCAAGCGCGGCGAGTATGGCAACTACCCCTCATGAAGATCCATGTGGGAGGCCTGTGTTCAGTAGTGGACGTTTTACGGCTGAAATGATGTTTACGATGTTTTTTACTTCAAATTGGTATTTTACTTGATTGCACGATTGCTTAACTATTTTATGCACATTTTTCAAAATGGTGATTAGATTCTATCTAATAATTTTAACTTTATAACGAGAATTGCTGATTTGTTACAATCGAGTTATAACATGTGCACAACCTCATTGCCTCTTTGTCGATTTTGAGCTATTCATAAATTATATTATACCAAATTTATACTACCATAATACTACTGTACTGAATGTTTTAACTATCTCTTTCTGCAGACCCAAAATACTTAGTGTACTTACAGCAGCTACAAATTTTAACGATTCTAAAAGTTTCACTTATTTATTACACACCAAACTAAGCTTTAGTTTCAATGGAATGGGTATCCAGAACTGGACTTGCCATATACAAATAAGTATAAACATTGAAACATCACGTTCATAGACAATAGCCGTTCAGAATAATGACTTACATAATAATAGTCTTTTTAGATTCCACAAGGCTTTGTGGTATCACGAAATCTATTTCGCCACTTTGTTTAGGATAGTATGATCTCACTAATATTTTAAAGCCAAAAGTTTGTCTGTATGAATGTATGTTTGAGACTTGCAAAAACTACCAGACACGGATTGGGCTGAAACATTGCACACGAATAAATTTGACTAGGAATACCATAGGCTAATTTTTATTCGGTTACCACGCATGCGAAGCTGTGGGAAGAAGTATTTTGAAATATAATATACACTAGCCGTTGCCTGCGGCTTTCACCGCATAAAACCCATGTTTCGACATTCTCCATTCTACATTTAAAAATTCATAGGGTACTTCCCGTTGACCTATAGCAATGAAAATTAGCAAGGTATATTGTCTTATACTGTAGATACAGAGAAAAATTCAAAAACAATACATTTCCAATGGAATCATTAAACAATCTCTAATAAAAGTACACAATTTTACGAGGTTAATTTGTTACTAGATCAGAACAGCTAATTTATAATATTTTTTATGTTCCTACATACCCACGGAACCCTCGGTGGGCTAGTCTAGCTCGCACAAGTCAGTTTTATTTTATTACATAGTCTGTAGCATTCTTCGATGAACAAACAAATCATGTATTTAATAATTCTATCATTCATTTGGTTTTAATGCTAACCAAATGAAAAACCAAATGAATGGTAGAATTCTATATTTATGTCTGAGAAAATCGACTAAGTTAAAGTAACCAGTTTGTCGAAAAAAAAAATTGTACACTGTTGCATAATGACATCCCTGAGCGAATGAATTTTGTACCTTTATACGAAAAAAATATAATACTTATATATAAAAAATATCATATGTAACTTTTTTTACTTTATTGTGTTTATTTAAATCCAAACTATTGGCCGGACGATTAATTCAGGTTACCCTTTGCAAACCCTATATTTTATCCTCGTATTCCCACGGGAACGGGAACTACGCGTGTGGAACTGCGGAGTGCGGCTAGTTATTAATATTTAATTTTATATATGCCATTAAAATAGCCGGATACTGCAACGGGCCACAAGGAAATTATAAGTTATTTTATTATGTAAAAAGTTTACAGCCGACGCTAAAAAATTGCTAAGCGGTAAGGTTGCGTAAAAGCTTTTTGTTAATATAAATAACTACACATTGCAAAATATTTTTAAGGATTTATAGCTGAGAGGTTATTAAATATGTATTTAAATAAAAAGGAAGGTGCAACAAGATTTTTAAATCAGATGAA
Organism: Pasiphila rectangulata; assembly: GCA_963082625.1. NCBI lineage: Eukaryota > Metazoa > Arthropoda > Insecta > Lepidoptera > Geometridae > Pasiphila > Pasiphila rectangulata. Next base: position 9,260,159 of record OY720253.1, read on the forward strand.
GAAGAGAATATTATTTAATTATTTTACTCGCTACATTTACGCAAATATGCCTATGAATTTAGAGTGAGAGGTTTATTAGTTTAGTTTGTTTGTGCAGACAATTAATGATTAAATAATAGAAGAATAGTACGATCAATAACGGTGCTTAGATATCGGTAGGTGTGGCTAAACGCGGATGCCCGGGAGGGAAACAATTTTTTGTGCTTAATTTTTTATCTGAAAACCGGTGTTCGATGACCCCTATAAATGTATCTTGTTTGTGATTTTTACCAAAGCACCTATTTCATTTTTTTACAACAACCAACCCCACACCCTTCTTTGCTTTTTTTTACATATTTTAGATGATTTAAACTGTGCCTGGTACATTGTTAGATGGATTAGGCTTGCCCAGCACCTATACCCTTTCTTCAGCTCTGCCAGCTATTAGGTACGTAAAAGCACGTGTTAAATGAACACATACATTTTTCAAGATAGAAATATCCATTAGATATAAATTCGAACCCACGACCTTCGGATTGAAGGGGATACATACCACTCGGCCAACAGAGCTTCTTTCCCCCTTTTTCAACAGTTTTAATCATTCTTAATTCTTTTGTTTAATAATTTAATAACAGAAGTTTTTATAAATGACAAGTGCAAAGGCGAGCTTAACCTTAATAAGAGTTTTCTTCCAGCAAACCATGTCTCATGTAAGTGAAACTGTTTTAAACGTATCATAAACAAATGTTCTAAACCTGATAAATATAACTCGCGCATTCACTACTAACGCCTATAAAATTAGATCGCTGTAAGAATCATACTTGCTAAGCTTCAATGACCGCACTAATAACATTAGTAAATATTTCAGTATTGCCTAGCGTTGTAATTACTGTAATAATACGTTTCATAAATAAGGTTAACGCTATATGAGTAGCTCTTTTAATTAATAAAATCATTGGCGTGAAACAGTCTACTGTTGGAGAAAAGCCTTTGACAATAAAAATTATTGAGGTGATCTCTGAAGAGTTTTTATTGTCTTGTTTTGATGCTATGCAAGCTATCTAACAGAGGCATATCAGCGTCCCTTATAGGATGAATACCAGTAGATGATGCTGAATACAATGAGCCCTTGCGTTTCATCATTTCAGCCGTAAAACGTCCACTACTGAATACAGGCCTCCCTCACGGATCTCCAATTAGAGGTAGTTGTCTTACTCACCACGCCTGGCAGGCGGGTTTGTTAAAATGTTGCCCCTCCTCTCTTACCCGTGGATGCAGTAAGAATCTGCCAAGGGATACCTCCCGAAAATGGGCAGCAGCGTCTTTCCGTGTATCAACATCCCGTACTGCGATGGCCAAGCCGCCTGCGAAGCGTGGTGAGTATGGCAACTACTCCTCATGGAGATCCACGAGGGAGGCGTACCAGTGTTCAGTAATGGACGTTTTACGGCTGAAATAATGATGATGATACCTAGTTTGCTATAGATCACAAATTGCGTCAAAACCAGCTGAATACCTTAACTCGATCGCTAAGTAAAAGCTGCGGGAACCGGTTGGTTCAAATCGCTGGCAGATTGATATGAAAGCTGACCCGGACGCCGACATAAACACTTCTAATTAGACGTTACTAAGTATCAAAATGGCGGGGATGTGGTCAAGATTGACGGAAGATATTGGATGAGACTGTCGTTGGGGCTCTATTATTGAATCGTTCGCGCATGAATCGTAAGATATACAACCAATAGGCTATGGTATGAACATCGAAATTATATTTAGTGCGTCCGTTAGATGTACAAAAATAATAGACAGGTATGTTTAGCTTTTTTCAAATTAATAAATGAATACTTAGATAAGCCTTGTTACGCTTTAAGACTTATCTTATTGAAGTTGGGGCTCGTGACGTCAGACCATAGTTATAAACTGTACCGAAACATTTCGAAACGAATCGCCGTTATTTTTGGATTACGCTAAAAAAGTCACACACAAAACAAACTTCCAAAAGTTTTGGAAGTAATGGCCAAAGTGGGTACTTTTGGAAGTTCTGACCAAAGTTATATTGGATATTATTAATACCCTCGTCTGAGCCGGTGAGTTTGGTTTGGCAAAAGAAGATAGCTATATCTGTCTGTTTACTCAGCTCTAGACACAAACAGAAAGGTTTTTTTTATATTATGTCATGTGTTAGTATTAAGTTAAGTACAATAAAGAGTTATCTATCTATGCAATGTGTGCAATAAAGCATTTTATATTTATCTATCTGTATTATTGTCTCTCTGTTTATTCAGTAGACTATAGAGAATATACATATATGTATGTATTGTATGTCTCTCTGTTCAGTTAGGTAGTAGACAAATAAACTTATTCATTTATTTTTCCGAATCTCTTACACTTTCCTTGGAAATGATAAATCTCTCTGATTTTGTGCTATTTTTTTTAAGTTCATGGAGGTCATAATCTGCCTAACAGTGAAAAATAGTACCTGCAGTAAGCAGATAGATAGATAGATAGATAACTCTTTATTGTGTAAATCAAATAGAAAACAAAAATAACTAAAATTAACTATGTAGGTACAAGCTTAATTACCTATTGACATTGTCCCAGTTTACAAGAAACAACGCAATACACATTTGTGTATCCCAGGGTCTAGGGGTCACTAGTTCCCTTGACTGCCAAGACGTCAACAGTAATTTAGCTTGTGATGAATAATTAGCTCGGAATATCCAATGCAATTGGTTTAACCTTGTTATATGAGATGTTGGGTCGTATTCGATGGGCCGAAGTTCATGGGATATCTCTAGGTATTTTCTGTGTTGTTTTGTTTTAATAGTTTACTCTTAAACAGACAAAATAATGTCACTTAAAAACCAGTTTCAAATAATACCTCTATACATAAGGTAGACCTAAGAAGTTTAAAACTAGCGACCCACCCTAGCTTCTCACGTGCAATTTACTCTAACCGAGTAAGTTTAGGAAAACAGCTTTCTTGTCTCTAAACCGTGTTAACTCAGTCAGTTTGTACAAAATAATAAAAATAATTATACATCTAACGTTCCTTCTTTTGCCTTAGTCTCTTATATAAATCTAAATCTATTGTGGGGGTGTTCATAGGAACCATATTTTATTATTTTTGAAGACTACTTCCCACCACATCCAAACTCATTGTTCTCGGAAAATAAAAGTTTCATACATTAGTTCCCAACCTGTAGGATTTGATGTAATTGGGGTATTCAAAGTTATATGTTATCAGGATTTTTTCCAAATAAAAGGGCACCTTGAAGTTTCAATGACGACACCTACCGAGCTCCTATCCGGCCACATGTCCGAATGAAAGGGCGATTTGTTAGCCAAAGGCACTTTATTGACTCATAATATGACACACCTACCGAGTTGTTATCCGGCTCGTTAAGGACCACATGTCCGAATAAAAGGGCGCCTTGTAAGCCAAAGGTACTTTATTGACTTACACTGACAGATCTACCGAGTTCTTATCCGGCTCGTAAAGGAACATATGTCGTATATGTATATGAACAAAGGCGCCTTGTAAGCCAGTAATTGTTCAAGAAAACAAACTTACAAAGAACGCAACGCAAACATTTGGACCCATTGAAATAGTCTCCCGTAATCTACGTAAATGTATAAACCATTTTGTTTTTTTATTATCTTACAAAATTCCGTGAACATGACCTTGCTTTGTTGACTGCAGATTATCAAAAAGATCAAATGGGTAACAATAGCGAAAGGTGTGGACTCCCACCGAAAAGAGCGGATAAGTGTCAGTTAGACTTAGTTTCTGTAATCTGTGGTTAGACTTCCGCACTAAGAGTTCCGTAACACCACACATTAAATTTAATTTTGTAACATTTTTCCAATGTATAGGGAGTCCCCTTAATCAGAACATTTTAAACATTAGCGATTTGTTAACATTATTAGTTTTAAAGTACTGGATTTAATCGCGTACATTTTTTATTATTTTCCCGACGTTTCGAACACGTTGTTGATATTATCCACGTGATAGTGCCGGCGGTAGAATATTGCCCCATTTTCTCGCTAGTTGATGTAGTAAGAATCTGCCAAGGGTTACCTCCGGACGATGGGCAGCAGCGTGTTTTCGTGTATCAACATCCCTTACTACGCTCGCGAACCCACTTGGTGAGTATGGTAACAACCTCTATGATCTACTGATCATGTATCAATAGATCACAAGTACTACTTGTAGATCTATTGTAGTACATAGTACTTGTAGATCTAGGGGGGCTTATGTCTAGCAGTGGACGTCATACGAGCCGCAGGACATTCCACTGCTATATCATATCATCATCTCATCTCAGGTCATAAAGCTCTCGTATTTTGTGAAATATTCATCATCATAATCATATCAGCCGTAGGACGTCCACTGCTGGACAAAGGCCTCCCTCATTGATCTCCAAGTACTGCGGTTGGAAGCCGTCTGCATCCACCGCCGATAAGCGGTTCTCACCAAGTCGTCTGTCCATCTTGTATCTACAAGTAAACTACCACCTGGTCATCCTACGTGAAATATTAGTTGCTACCTATTACAGTTAATAAAATTAATAGATTACTAGAAAGTGTATAACCCTAATAATATTTTAATTCATGTTCTAATTTTATTAGACGTAATTAATAAAGATATGAAGATAAAGGTCTGAACATTAAGTGTTACATTGACGTGGAAACCTTTTTTAATATGTTTTTTATCACTTAAAATGTAACCTAAACAATCAATTTTGATTCTGCGAAGGTATTTAAGGACTAATAGCACTAATACTAAGAGACTAATACAATCTGTAATATATAAAACGAAGTCGGGTTAGCTACACCACTTATAACTCGGAAACGGCTGAACCGATTTCAATGATTTCAGATTTTTTTGCTTTGTCAGCATCCGGAATAAATGGTAATGGTAAAAGTTTACAAAAAAAGTAATTATAACGTAAATTCATTTTCTCAAACATTTTTTGGTTGTCAAATATTTATTGAAATATTGGTGCGTTAGGAAAAAATATTGTGTCTAAACTTAAACTGCTTATAGTTTTGGCTAAGTTAGGTAGTAGTGTAGTAGTTGCAAATAAGTAGTAGAGTAGTTGTAAAGTAGTAGATTAGTAGTTGTAGGGTAGTAGAGAGAATAGTACTTTACTTAGAACTTACTTACTTAGTAGAAGGGAAGTTTATTCTGAGGCGGTAGGTATGAAGTTTACCGGGACATCTAGTTATTAAAAAAGTAGGTAATTGATCTACTAGCGAAGTGTCTTCTAGGGTGCCGGCAGTAGAACGTAGCCTCTGCTCTCTTGCCCGTAGTTGCAGTAAGAATCTGCAAAGGGATACCTTTCTGAGATGTTGATGTTGATCTCGTACTGCGCTCGCAATCCGCCTGCCAAGCGTGGCGAGTATGGCAACAGGCCCCTTATGATCAGAGCAGTGGACATGGATAGCAGTCCCACGCCTGATAATTTTTGCAAAAAAAAAACACTGTCGAAATATTGAATTGTTTAGCTTCCTACATATGACCTCTCTTGTTCCTTTTACAATGTTTAAAACTGTCTCAAGGTTGCGGTCGTTTATCAGACATATTCGACAGACGCCCACGGGCTCCCACGATGTATCACAACAATACACTTATATCATCAAACAAGATAAAATTGATTTTATTAATGACGTTGACGCCTACAGTCAAAACATCAATTTAAAAAATATAGAGCTTTGGTATTGTCTTGTGCTTGTTTCGGGTTACGTATTCAAAGAATGCTATCCGCTGGCTGATTACGTATCTCGCGACAGTTTTGCAACAGGCGTAAATCTCGCGATTATCGCTGTAAAACGTCAATTTTGAATTAGCTTACAGTAAGGAATTGACGTTTGTCATCGATGAACCTAACCTAACCTAACCCTCTATCTGTCAGTCTGTTCTAGGTTCTGTCACAGGCTTTGTTAATCCATTCAGTGCCGTGCCCGCCCATCGGCGGGTGAAACTTTTAACTGACACGCCAAGCCCGCCCATGGGCGGTTGAATTTCAAGCTCCGATATTTTTGAGTGTGCCACATCCTTTTGAGAAAAAGAATATTATGTGGGATGATTTGTTTTACAGAAATTGATCTGTAACCAAAATGGCCTGCAGATAAATAGTCAGTAATCATAAGGTGACGGGCGCAAGCGTTGGTCACATGCTCAATGACCGTGATCACCGCGGGATTGCAACTTATCTCATCATTTAGTAAAAAATAAAACGTTGTTAAACCATAGACTATAACATTTTAGTGTTAAGCTCTCTTTGTAAAGTGCGCAGCCGATGAGAAAACTACAGCTATTATGTTGAAATCCTTAAAAACATTATCTAACATCGTTTTCAAGTATTGATAGGAATCAATACTTTAATAAGCTATTGTATTCCTATTCATGTGTCATTACAGTTAAATGAGAGTTGATTCACACTACGCAACACTTTGCTGCTTTGCATACTTATTCTAATCAGAGATCCGTGTCTGAATGTAAAAATGTTAATTTGCTACCGTACTTATGTACATTGTAGTGCGAAATATTCACATCAGAGAACGGTGTTGATTACTCAATTTGGAGAAATATGTGCGAAGTGAATCTTTACATTTATCCGAAAATGGAACGAAGTGTTTCAATGGTCTTCTTCATCAGTATATATAAAACTCTTCCGTTACTGACTGAGTGACTGACAGACAACACAGCCTAAACCACTGGACCTAGAGACTTGAAATTTGGCACACATGTACCTTGAGTATCCTAGAGGTGTATTAAGGAGGGATTTTTCGAAATTCCCACGGAAACGGGAACTACGCGGGTGAAACTGCGGGGTGAGGCTAGACAAATCATACTTTCCGAATGCTTAAGGTGCTGAAAATAGCAAAAACGCTATAGGCCTATAATATTTGAGGAATTCCTTTAATCATTCCCTAATGGATCTCATCATCATAACTGAGTTTTAAACATAATTGTCCAATTGACCAATCAGGAAGTACCCTTTTGAATTCATAAATCGGTTTATCGTGGAGTTATGAGATAACTAAGATTTAAACATGCTGCCGTGGGTTACCGGCAGTAGAATGTCGCCTTTCCGAGCCCGTGGATGCAGTAAGCATCTACCAAAGGGATACCTCCGAAAGATGGGCAGCAGCGTCTTCTCATGTATCAACATCCAGTACTGCGCTCTCCAACCCGCCTGCCGAGCGTGGCGAGTATGGCAACTACCCGACATTGATCTTGTAGATTCACGAGGGAGGTCTTTGTCCAGCAGTGGACTTCCTACGACTGAGATGATGAGGTGAAAGTTTAAAAAAATACAGGCGAATTGAAAATTATATATTACTTATTTGAAGTCGGTTAATAATAGAGGCATTTGGCTACGAACTCGCTCGCATGCAAATGAAGACATGATAGATGATAGATAGATAAAACGTTTATTTACGACTGCAGACACACATACAAGAAACAAAATCTGAGTACAACATTACAATACATCAATTAAACACAAAATATAACAAATTAAGACAATATAATTGTCTTAATTTGTTATATTTTGTGTATGTTATATGGCATCATACAAACGGTAATAATATCCCTACATAGTTGAAAGATTTATCTCAACAGATACATTGTTATAGTAACTTTCGTGACTTATTACATTCATATTAAATAGCGGGAATATTCACGTACTTGTTACTATTGGTGGAGGCACCAACTGTTTCGACCCTTATCGAAGACTGTGCACGACGGGACGCGGAGGTGACGGGTCGCGCACCGAGTTCTCCCTGACGAAGGCCCTCGATAAGGGTCGAAACAGTTGGTGCCTCCACCAACAATAACAAGTACGTGAATATTCCCGCTATTTAATATGAAGATGCATTGTTATTAAATGAGATAACCAACGTTAAAAGTTATGGTTTTTACTTCGTGACCCATGAAGTAACTAGTACTTGACTTCGTGCCCCGTTAATCTTCAAAATGCCTACTTATTGTTCTTAATGGATGTTGCAACATTTTAGACGAGTATGAACATTTTAATGAACAACATTAGGCAAGTACTCGTAGTCTGCCGTTGGGTGCCGGTATTAGAATGTCACGCCTTCTCTCTTGCCCGTGGATGCAGTAAGAATCTTCTAAGGGATATCTTCGGAAGATGGGCAGCAGGGTCTTTTTGTGTATCAACATCCCGTACTGCGTTCGCCTGCCAAGTGTGGTCAGTACGGCAACAAGCACTTATGATAAGTACTTGGATCTCTTAGTCCTTTGTCCAGCAGTGGATGTCTTACGGGTGTGATGATGATGATGACTCGTAGTCTTAATAAAAACGGAATTACTCTTAAGTAAAGAATCTTAAATCTACCAAAATTCTCTACCGATTGCTTTAAAATATAGACAGATACTTTGTTGTTATTCTAATTCAGGAACCCATTGTCTAAGTCAGGAACCTATTTGATCTGCGGAACCCACACCACAAAATCGTTCTTGACCTGTTCATTTAGTACAAGTCCTTAAGAACCGTGGGTGGTAACCGAGGGTGTGAAAGTTTCTTTGTTAAAAGAAATTAGCATCTATTGAATGAGTTAGCGAATAATGCTATAACAACTATAAGTTTGCCTCTTATAAATAGTAAATTGTTTATTTTACATTACTAATATTTCTAAATACGACCAAAGATTTTATTTTTGTATTTACTAATTACGTCAAAAACTATTTCTTCTTATGAGTCCGCTAAAATAAATGTTTCTTAAGATTCACAATATAAATGGTACCTACGAGTGAATCTAAAGAAACAATTTTTTATAAATGGTACTTAAGAGTATTCGAACTCAAAAATATTTTTTCAAATCGGTTCATAAAAGTCTGAATTCTGAGGTAACAAAGATTTAAAAAAATACAGACGATTTGAGAACTTACTTTATTTTTGAAGTCGGTTAAAAATAAAATTACGTGTTACGTTATATGGCTCGTCTAGTAACTTCAAAATTCAATACTATGTTCTAAACTAGTAACATAATTATTACAGTCAAATAAAATACGATGAATGAAGTAACCATCCTCTTAGTTTGTTCAGGCCTTGTCTGTTTAACATTTTCCCCAATTACCGTAACTTAGTTTATTCGCAAATTCTTAAACTCTCAATCAGTTCAAATCTAAAGCTTAATCTGACCAAGATAGGATCCATCTTCGCGCTTCCATTCTATTGTTAGAGTCAGTTCGATGACTCGCTGCCGTGCAATGATAATAATATTCTTATCGCAAAGAAAGCACTTGCCTTGTTTCCAGTTGGTTAAGGTCGCCACGCCATTTTACGTGGCTTTGGCTACTGAGGTAAATTCGAAAGTTTGTTCTGGTAAATTGATAGTTCGACTAGAAATAAAGAAATTACCATATAAATAATTAATGCTGGACATTAGACACAGTATGATCTAGTCCCAGCAAAGCTTAGATTAGAAAACTCTTGATTGTACACTACATTTCAATAGTACAGATATTTAAATATTACAGAGTACAAATGGCGGCCTTATCGTCGCCTTTATCGGCGCTTATCGTATAAGTCGAAATGTCGATTTGATGTAAAGTTTAAGAAAGACTATTGAGAGTGAAACTGTTTTAATCTCATATCGTTCGTTATACATAAATCGTTTATAGTTACCAAAACTATAATTTAACAGTTATGTATAAGCTGAGAGGATAACTGGTAGAGGAGCTGGACAATCCCGATCCATCTTGCAATGTCCCAGGCACTGCAGAGTCCCGTACGTCATATATACCAGTTTCAGTGCTGCTTAAGTCATTTATAATAGATGTTATAGGCCCAACTTCCAGTTATGTATTTATTTCGATATTATATTTGATTCTGTATTAATTTACCAGAATTATCTACCAGGCATAAGCAAGTTCTAATGTCGTTTCCCTGAAAGCACAATTCGTGCCGCCAACTTCAGATACCACCAACTCAAAATCATAAATCCTATTTAATGGACCACAATGGCTCTTTAACTAAGTCCATTTACAAAATAAATTACACAATTTAATTAAATAAAGCACATAATTGAATAAAGCACATAATTGAATAAAGCACATAATTGAATAAATTACAAAACTGAATAAAGCACATAATATAATAAAGCACATAATTGAATTTGTTCGCTTCAAACCAACCATGTTGACAGCCCTAAGCCGTAACACCAGCAATATCGTGCGTCGAATAAAATCGAAAGTGTCGAGAAAACAATACTGGGTTCGCTGTTTAGCCGATTGTGACTCAATGCGGCCGATATTATACGACAAAGTACCGTCCACAATGTCCATTATGTGAATTTGGACCTCAATTTGCTACTTACCAGCTTACGTAAGCGAAAGTGTATCGTTTTACTGTATTTTACAACAAACGTAGTTAGCTTCAGACGTATTGACATGCCGTTGGGTGCCCCTCCTCTCTTGCCCGTTGATGCAGTAAGAGTCTGCCAAAGGAAACCTCCGGAAGATGGGCAGCCTTTTTCCGAGTATCAACATCCCGTATTGTGTTAATTTGTGTTCACCAACCCGCCTGCTAGGCGTGGCGAGTATGGCCACAACCCTGGATCATTATTACACGCTTACATACACATCATTAATCCTTCGAGCCGTTTCTGCAGCACTACTGCCACGGTGGAACTCGTACTCGTAAATAACGCGATATTTCAAGTTTTCCATTTTGTAAACTGAGTGACGCAAAGAAAAAATACAAGAGAGGAAAAACAAATGAATTATGGTTTACGAAACACAAATGCATGAGTAAATAGCTGTATAAATTTGAATTTGGAACTCCTAACCAGAGAGGAGTTATTTGAGATAAATAAATAATAAATAATGCTGGACAAATCACACAGCATCACCTAGCCCGAAGCTAAGCAGAGCTTGTGTTATGGGTACTAGATGACTGATATACTTAATACAATATACTACATAGATAGATATTTTTTATTATATATAGAAAACATCCAGAACACCCTGAACAAATATCTGCAGGTCATACAGACATTTGTTCCGAGGCGGGATTCGAACCCGCAACCTCTTGCGTAGCAGGCGGCCCTTCGCCCGCTGCGCCACAGAGGTCGTCAAAATCAAATGAATTAATGAACACTTTATTGTACACAACAGCCATCATTCCAGCCGTAAAATGTCCACTACTGAACAGGCCTCCCTCTTGGATCTCCATGAGGGGTAGCTGCCATACTCACCACGCTTGGCTGCCATAGCTGCCATACTACACGGAAAGACGCTGCTGCCCATCTTCCGGAGGTGTCCCTTAACAGGCTCTTACTGCATCCACGGGCATGAGAGGAGGGGTAACATTCTACTGCCGGCACCCCACGGCTAACTGCCGGCACCCCACGGCTAACGGCTTTATTGCACACAACAGTAAAACCTTAATATTAACTTATTTTATAAAATATAAAACCTAGTGATTTGTTACTCTTTCGCTACACAGTTTAAAAGTAGATACTATATAGAAATATATGTTCACATGCGTTTTAAGAGGTTTATGAACTAAAAATAAGAGATTGATTTTTGTTTGATTTTACCACCAGGTAGTATTAGCCGATGCCGAAGGTAGAATGTCACTTGTCTTCTCTTGCCTTTAGATGCAGTAAGAATCCGCAAAGGGATTTGTACCCGTACTGCGCTCGCCAATCCGCCTGCCAAGCGTGTTGAGTATGGTAGCAACCCCTCATTAGTATTTTTATATCCATGAGGGCGGCCTATGTCCAACAATAGATGTCTTACCGCCTAGAAGATGATGTCTAGACCCAAGGACGTCCAATTAGCAACCTTGGAATCTGCTTTACGGCAATCATTTTAATTTAATTACCTATGAAGGCAGGTAAATTCGCGTGCTGCGGAGCATTACGTCTCGCTGAGTGCCAATCTTATCCATCCATCAGGGTTTAAGTTTAATTAGTGTTACTCATATCGAAAAATGTGAATTATAGCTTTATTATGAGATACTGTCGTCATGTCTGGGGCCGTGGGGTACTGGTAGTAGAATTTTACCCCTCCTATCATGCCCGTGGATCCAGTAAGAGCCTGCTAAGGGAAACCTGCGGAAGAGCAGTGTCTTGCCGTGAGTTGCTGACGATTCAAAAGTGTCACACTTTTGATTTTAATATTTGCCGTGATCAACATCCCGTACTGCGCTCGTCAATCCGCCTGCCAAGCGTGGCGAGTATGGCAATTACCGCTCATAGAGATCCATGAGAGAGGAATGTGTTCAGTAGCGGACGTTATACGGCTGAAATGATGATGATGACTGTCATCATGTCAGATAGTTTGTCTTCTAAATACAAGACTGTCTTTTAAATGTAGATATTTTATCAACTTTTTACGTATTCACTTGATTGATTGGTAGTGGCCGTTTAACTGAGATAGGAACTTGCATATGTTCTATTTGATCAGTGATGAGAAGAATTAATGCAAATCAATTAGGCCAGGTGCGTGTCGAGCCACGTTATATGTAGGATTCCGTAGTTAATCGTCGACCTGTTGCTAGAAGTTGGTGTTTCTCCAAAACTAAAAAATCTAGCTTAACCCTTAAGTTTTCCTAGAAAGTTAATAGTTAAAACTACATTTCATGATTTTTTTCACATTTGTAAAGCTAGCAGTTTAGATTTTAGAGAAGACGCTCGGTAAAAAGTTTAAATTTTTAATATTTCGCATCGAAAAATTGTCTGCTACCTCTAAATAGTTTTAAAATACGTATTCAACGATACCCCATATGATGAGAAAATCAAGAAAAAACATCATACCCACCTTACATGTATGGCAGGTACCCCAAATTCATTGTTTTTTCAGCATTTTTTGTAGCATTATCTCGGCGTAGTAATTTGTTACACGGTAAGTCGCTGCTGCTCATCTTCCGAAGGTATCCTATCAGATTCTTACTGCATCCACGGGTAAGATAGGAGGGGCAACATTCTACTGCACACGGTCTTAGTATATTTATTTTATTGATAGCGGCGTATAATACGACTTGTAGACTCTTGATAGGTTTAAAGACTATAATAAATATCAGTATTATAGTACTCGAGAATAACACTAAGAGGTTTTTTGCATTTATACAAGTACCACTCAACGAATTAATGAATTGACATTATTGTGAAATAAAATACTACTGAAGTTACTTTATCGTTCACGGAAGAAGTGCTCTTCCGTGATCATGCATGACTCATCCAACAATTTATTTAAATATCTGGGAATTCATTCTCATTATCATCGTCAGCTTGTATTGCCCCACTGCTGGGTAGGTAATAACGTAATAAAGGGTCTTCACTTAATCTTTTATTCTAGTCCTATTTAATAAAGAAGTAGAAAAAAAAATTGACCCAGATGTACAACATACAAACTTTTTAAGTTGACAACATGAATTTACCCCAAACTAAACAGAAGAGTTTGTTATTAGTTTGACTACTATGAGTGTGTGTCTGTCTTTGGGATCGTAGCTCGTTATGGATGCAATTTTTTTTATATAAAAGTAGGATTCTATCGGTGGCACAGACTCCTTACACGACACAGGTTCCTAAGGGGCCGTCTCCACGAGCGAGGGAATCGCGGCGATGTTATTCGTCGTGCCACGTACATATTTCTATACACTTTCTTAGAGGCCGTCTTCACGAGCGAGAGAATCGCGACGAGTCCGCGCTAAAGAAATGCGTGGCACGACGATAACATCGCCGCGATTCCGTCGCTCGTGGAGACAGCCCCTTAGACATGTATAATCAAACCAGTTCGGCCGTTTTGCAGTTACTTAAAGTTTCGGGGGTCCATTTTATATGTTTTTAAACATAAGCTTATTCAGCTGACTCCTTGTTTAACGGTTTTAAATATTTTATCGGTACTTTATCACGTAATTACCTTGTGTTATTATGTCCCGACGTTTCTAGTGTTCTGCTGCCGTCGTGGTCACGAGTATACTGCACTCTTAATAGTAGTATCTTACTTCGATTCAGAGTCAAATAGAGACCAAAGAACTTGGTGCAAATGCCTTACAAAGAGTATTATGACATTGCAACTGCATTTATTTTGAATGCGTTATGGCAAACAGAAAGCACAAACCAGTTACGATCGACCTATATTTGAGTATCGAGGTGAAATATACAACACTGTTTATAATGTACAGTCGTGTTGACCAATGCTACGGTGAATCTTAGATTAGGTCGTCACATGTGGAAATGTGGGATAATGTTCTACAGCTTTTTGTTGGCAAGTCTCCAAAGCATTATTCTTGGAAATTTGATATTGAAAATCTATGTAGGTTTTTTTTATAATGCGCCATGTGCCTAATGGCCCTAGGCTAGCTTGCCTATGTTTCCTCAAAATAAAGCAGAGCTATTTTTTACACATTAACGGTTTTTGCACTTATTTTTCTTATAACATTTTTAATGACAATGATTATCTCTAACCTAGCTCCTACGATTATATTTTTATATGTTTCTTATATAAAACATATTTATCACATTAACTATGTTCTAGTTCCTTTAAGTGGTTAGTTTCAAATGTCGAATGGTGATCATAAGCCCGTGGGGTAAGATGTTTCGGCCATTTTTTACATAAATACATAAAATTTTTGTTTATCTTCTGCTGCTTTGTGCACAAGTGTACTTAAATCACACTTTCACACATCTTTTACATTGAACTGAAAAAAAAATTTTGATATGCGTTCTGATATAATCATCAATTAAAATCTCAATTAAATTGTACACTTAGAACGTGTAAATCCATCATCGTTACCGTGAATTAAAATACAAATCGCATACCTATCATTTGATGATAATCAGTGAGACGACGAGGCAGTGAAAACGTTACATTGAGCCTTTAATTTATTTTATGACGTAATTTTCTTTGCTGCATAGTACATAGATAGTGTTTAAAGCCTTTACGATTGGATTTGAATTGCTCAAAGATAAATATAGAATTCAAATAAATATAAAATTAAATATACCTCTATATAGAATTCTGCGATGATTTTCTTGAAAAATCGAAACGTGTCGGAATAATCTTCGACGTTACAATACTACGTGAATAATTCCCGTTTTTACAAAATGAATAGAATTCTGTTTTTTTAATTACTACCGCCCGCTATTGATATTATATACTTGTTAATGAAGAATATCGAACTAAGCTTATAATTAAAACCAGGTAATTGATAGAATTCTTAGATTTTTTTTGTAAATATTATACATTCTCATTATACTCCTGTTGCAAACCTGTTGCGACATAAGTACGAGCCGCACTGTCTCCGATAGTTAAAAAAAATATCTCACATTTTTTCCAGTTTTGAGTTACATAAATTGCCAAAATTAGGGAAAAAACCTGCAATTTATGTAACTCAAATGCAAAAAAAATATGTGAGATACGCCCTTTTTACTATCAAGGGCAGCGTGGAGGTACTAAGACCTAAGTGGTACTTAGTACGGATGTAAAGACTTACAATGCAAGCCGATCGGCAACCATTAATGACTACTAATGACCGTTTAAACCTTCTGTCTTAATTAGCGTCTCATTGTGACATCTCAATTATCCAGCAGAAGTAGAACTACTTTATGAAACTCCAGCTTCTGTTGGTAACTGTTTTCATTAGGTATAAAATTACATTTCTAGTGTTTCATCATCTCAGCCGTGGGTTTGATGTCCACTGCTGGACATAGGTAGTTTAATTGAGATTTTAATTGATTATTTTTAACAGAGCGAATATTTAACATTCATTTTCAGTTAAAAAATGTCGTAAAACATTGTGAAAGATATGTGAAACAATGTGATATAATAGATATAGATAAAATATTATGTATTTATATAATAAATGGTCGAGACAAATATCTGCAGAAAAGCAACTTTTGTTTCCCGCGGGAATCGAACCCGCTTGCGTATCAGCCGGCTATAGACCAACCAGATTCACGGAGATCGTCCATGTCCAGACCAGACGGTTATTCCATTAAGTGGTAGAGAATCATCATCATTTTAGCCGTAACGCGTCCACTACTGAACGCAGGCCACTCATCACGCTTAGCAGGCGGGTTGGCGAGCGCAGTACGTGATTTTGATACACGGAAAGACGCTGCTGCCCATCTTCCGGAGGTATCCCTTAGCAGGCTCTTACTGCATCTACGGGCATGAGAGGAGGGGTAACATTCTACTGCCGGCACCAACGGCACGGCCCCACGGAAGGTGTGGTAGTGAATGCTACATTTATTTTAATACTCAATATTTTATGTTCTATAATGTAGATAATCTGTTTATTTTGTTAAAGCGGGAATTACCCACTGTAGTATAATAGTATATCTCACGTTAGTTTTGAAAGTGAAATAGGTAATCTGTATTTACAATAATGTACGTAGCACAACAGACTCTGTTAGGCACAACAATAAGACGAGTTATAATATAGGTTAACGCAAAAAAAAAATATTATCTAAACGTGAGAGTAGAACTTGTGAAGTCGGTGGGTCTGTTGATATTTAATCATAAAGTTTAAAAAAATATGTACATACAACTAAGAACCTTATTTTTTTTACGTCGGTTAAAAAATACTTGTTTCTTAAAAGGAGAACGCCAATTTTGGGCCCTAAAAGGAAAAATATGTTTCTGTATGTTTTTTTAAATCTTTGTTGTCACAGAACTCCGTCGTGTATGAATTTCTTGATTTGAAAATATATTTTGGGGTTCGAATAGATACCATTCCTACTTAACCCCATTGGTTATGATGATATCATCTTCATCATCTCATACGTAGGACGTCCACTGCAGGACAACGGCTTACTCTTCAAGTACTGTATGTATCACTTCAATGATCACAGATCAAGTACTGATCATAAAAGGACTGTTGCCATACTCGTCACGCTTGGGAGGCGGGTTGGCGAGCGCAGTATGTTGAACGCGGAACGACGCTGCTGCCCACCTTCTGGGGGTATCCCTTGGCAGATTCTTACTGCATCCATGGACAGGAGAAGAGAGGCCTCAATCTATTGCCGGCACCCAACGGGGCAGCGGCACGGATTTATGATATGTCACTTACATACACTCAAAGCCATAACCCTCCCGTCCACAACTAATGGTCGACAACATTTTGAACTTGTAACATAAAGTCAAGAACACATAAATCACAGCCAAATATTCTGCCCGCGACAGTACATACATACGCTACTTATAACTTAGTAGACGTCGCGTCGTAACATTTGGTCCGGTTTCTTACATAAAAGTTACGCAAAACTCGGACACTGCGCCGCGGGCAATCTCGTGCGCGTTCAAATCTTTTATATGGAATACCGAAAATGGCGTATCACGATGTTTAAATAAAAATAGCTTTCCTTACCAACCGAGATACATGTGTAATACAATGTTTTCTTAATGTAGGTTTTATACTTATATTCTCTTTACCGCATACTAACCCTTATATGGTTATCTAAATTACCATTTTTTTGTTATTAAATATAAGGAGGAAACGAAACTTTATTTATATTCATTGTGTATGGTCTTGCTATGCTTAAAAAAACTGGTATCCGTGGTCCAACCTCAAATCATTTTACATGCACTTTTTCGTATGCGGGTAAAAGTTTACGTCGATGTCCGGAAACACTTTTTTCAAAAAGGTTTGTTGGAAGATAAAGGAAAATTTCTGTCTGTAAAAATATTTTCTGTTGCGTTTACACTTCCTTTTAGCGTTTGTGAATGAAATTGTAATGGTTCTTTTGCCTATCTACTATTTTGAGGGGATTTTTTCAGTAAACCATATATGGGTTAGTATGCAATCGTACACTTCACGACTACTTTTGGTTGTACCATACAAGGTTTACTATGCATTCAAGTGCTTTTCAATTATGATTTATTTTTATACTTGCAAGCGGAATTGATCCAGCTGGTTTTTATAAGAAGAGTTCAGAATGCCAGTGTCATACCTGGTGATGGGTCGCAAAGCAATGATAATTGAGTTTTCGATTGTGATAGTGATTATGTTCCTCTGTTTTGCATTTTCAATTTAGCTACTGCAAAAAAACCCTTGTTATGCCTGATAGTGACGGCGATGGCTTCGATGAAAAAGAAGCTCCTCCTCCTCCCAAAAAGAAGAGAACTAAACAAACTTGCAACACAACAAAGTCGCTTGGTTACATGGCAAGTTAGATGCTTTCAACATAAATAATATTTAGTTTACAGGTAATGTCGAATTACCAGACGCCAGACTCCATTCAAAATTTAGACAAACCAGGAAAGGTTTTTTGAGATACGTTTTTACGAACTATCGTAGACCAGTCCAATTGTGAAGCTGTGCACCACAGTATAATATAACTAAAGAAGAAATGAAGCAGTTTAATGTCAATATTTAATAAAACTACCAGCTGGACGTGGAAACGAAGTGGGTCTTGGCCTCCGTCAGAAGAAGACGTCATTTGCTCCTATCTTGAACTAGGACGCGCCAGTCCCCGTTGTAGATCTCTTGTAGGTCTTTCTCTACCATCATTCCAGCGGTACCGGGGGGGGGGATGAGACCAATTAAACCAATTTTAATGTTCAGATGCGAGGCTTGGATACTAACCCAAAGAGAGGAAAACAGACTTTAGGTAGACGAGAGAAAGATTCTACGAAAAATCCTAGGAGTTTGAGTATGAGCTCCCATCCTCAACGAGAGGATGGGAGCTGGAGGATACGCATATACCTTGAGGTAGAATAACTCGGACCAGAACACAACATCGTTGGAGAGACTAAAGCTCACAATTTCATTGCACATACGAAATTAATGTATGGAAATAGCAACGAATGGAAGTGAATGTGTTCTACAGCAATTGGCAATTAATTTAGTTGGTAAATACAGTGTGCATTGTTATGTTATGGGTTGGATAGCATGATAGATGCAATAATTAAGGAAATATGCTTCAAAACAAATTATCTGCACGGCTGCTGTTGGTGGGAAGAATGCTTAGTTACAGTTTCAATGATATCGGACATAGTTATATCTTTATTCAATAATTGTATTCTGTAAGTAGACAACGATTGTTTGTATGTTAGAGGTAATTAAAAAAAATATAACTGCATTTTTTTAACCAATTAGTTCAGGTTTAAGAAATTTTTATTCTCATCTTAAGAATTTACAGTTCACTTTCAATGAGAACTTATAAACTAACTAACTTATTAACTCTAATAAAAATTCTAATTCATAATATGTTAACTTTTTCTATGATAAATTAATTTGTAACCTAGATTTAGCTGCCTGTAATTGGGAGAACACTAGCTCATGATTTTTATTGCTTTTACTTTTGTAATTTTTTCTTTGTGTATCTTCTGTTGGTGGCTCAAATAAATAAATAAATAAACATAATATCATGCGGTACGAGCGCGCTACTACCTACCCGCGACAAAAAATAAATAAAGTTTGTAGTCGATAACATAAAGTTTCTAACGATAATTGATAACATTAAGAGTACAAAGCCTTATAATAATAATAATAATTAGTAATGAGTTAAACTAATAATGATTAACTCATTACTAATATAGGTAATGAGTATGGCACGTGTAACGAACAAAAACGTAATACAAACTATCCTATGTTATATATTTGACGAACTTCGTGGCGCAGTAAGTTCAATAGCCAGCTGAAGTTGCGGGTTCCATTTTCGCTAGGGGATAAATATGTTTGCTTTATCTGCAGATATTTGTCTCGGCTCTGGGTGTTTTCCTATGTATATGATAACTATGTTTTACAATAAAAATGTATTTACGTAAGTTTTAATCATTTGGTTCCCAGTACAGTCGCGTTCATAGTAAGGGATACCACTATGATCGAGGCTTCGTGGTATCCTTTACTATGAACGCACCGACAAGCTTTGCTAAGTTTGGGACTAGGTGGTGCTGTGTGTAGTGCCCAGTGTTTTTATTAATAAAGTCCTACAAACTATCCTGTCTTATCCTTTTAATCTAATAGTAAGAAGGATTATTACAAGATCGAACGCTCAACCTAAGTTCAGCGGGACTTATTACCTCATTCCGCTGTTAATATAGCAATCCTAGTATCGTTACCTTTGTCACTGCGTCATCTGTATCGCTTGGGACATGTTCAGGTGGTATTTGAGCGACTGCTGGCGGAAGCTCATGCAAACGAACCCATTAGTGAGGCAACCCGCGTAATTACGTTGTTGCAACCGCGGCAAATCGTTCTGTAAATGTAGAAAATTGCAGGTTTTTGCACGAAAGTTGTTTTCTTGTGATGGCAAGATGTTCTATAAGAATGATAATGTTTGAATGGAAACGCATGATTTTCGGTCGTGGCTGTGGACAGCAGTCCTACGGCTGAGATGATGATGGTGATGATGATGATTTGTCTCGGTGAACGAACGGGTTTGTAAGCCAACTTCGACACGCAGGTCGTCAACAGCCACGTAATTTTTGCCCCGTCGTGCCCAAACACAATTTGTTTGAAATGTTTACAATTTCAAGTTTCTTATTCAATTCTAGTAAGTAACTACTAAATAACTTGTATTCCATGTTTGTGTTACAGTGGTCTTTAGAATAATGATATTACGTTATTATTCTAAGCAATGGTAAAGCATACAATAGTTTATACTCTAATATCATACAATAGTTTATACTCTAATATTAATATATATTATAAATCGCATTGTAAACAGACACTAACATACACTTACACAAATACACCCACAATCATAATACACCCTTACATACCTTTCTCATCATTGGGCATCCAACCCACTGCGTTAAGTTGGAATTTTCTACTACTTACGTATAATAATTTTACTCGCTTTGTCTCACTAAGTATCTCCATGCTTTCGTCCATCAGTCTCCCTTACCTAGATTTAGATACCTTTTTAACAATTCAAATTCATTACCTATCCCTCAATGGGGACAACTTTATTATAAAATAATAGAAATGATTTTTGCAGATACAGTTGAAAGTATCAATCTAGGTTTGGACACGTTTTCCGTTGCAACTACGATTGCCTGTGATATGGAGGAGTTAGACAAGCACATAAATGTTAATGCAAATCACCTTCGTAATTTTAATCTGATTAGTCAAAATATAAGAAGTATAAATTGTAATTTAAATAGCTTTATCACCCTTATAATGAGGTCTAAAATAGACTGGGATGTAATTGTACTTAGTGAATGCTGGCTGCCATCCTCTAAGTATATACCTGTACTCAAAGGATATACCAGCATCTCCACTAGTATTAACAAAACCCAAAATGAAGGAGTAGTAATTTATTTCAATAGCCAACTAAACATTACATTTGAAGAGCCCCAATTAAACGATGCTAATTGTCTCTTGTTAAAACTTAACACCGAAACCTGCATATTGGGTATCTATAGATCCCCTGCTCAATACGACACTTCAAGTTTTGTAAATAGTCTTGACACATTATTATCCAGTCTTAGTAATTTCAAAAACATTTTTCTCTGTGGCGATATTAATATAGACATATCGTGTAATACCGGCGATAAACGTGCGAACGACTATCTCAATATGTTATCTAGTCATTTTCTTCTACCTGGACACAATTTACCAACTCGTCACGGGCTAACATGTCTTGATCATATGATGGTGAAAACCAAGCTCACAGCTACTTGCTTTAAAATAAATTCTTCCATCACTGATCATGAAACCGTTGCTCTCAATGTTATTTTTAAGAAAATTATAGGCTATACAAATCAATATTGCTCGCGCATTGACTATGAAGGTCTAGAAAAAGCCCTGCAGAAAATGGATTTTAAACTGACTTTAAATTGTGGAGATGTTAATCAAGCTACTGATTATCTTGTAAATTCCCTTAAATCTGTCATCAAGGATAATACAATTGAAACAAAAGTTCCGCGGCGACGTAGAATTCATAAACCGTGGATTAACTGCGGTTTGCTTCGTTGCATGAGGAACAGGGATAACCTACACAAAAAGCTTAAAATTAATCCCAAAAACGAAGTTCTTAGGCTGACTTATACACGATACCGCAACTACTGTAACTCACTTTTAAAAAAGGCTAAGATAAATTATGAGAAACAGGAGTTAGAAAGTGCTACACGTAATAAAAAGAAATTATGGGAGGTTATTAAGGACGTTACTGGCATCAAAAAACCCACAGACCATGCTTTTAACCTAATATCTACACAGGACCAAAATAAAAGCATCAACGATGTTAACTATTACTTCTCCAACGTAGGTAGAACATTAGCAGAAGATGTATTAAAACATAATCCATCAAGCAACAATAACTACAGCGATTATGAAACTCATACACCTATGAATTCGTTTGTTCTTCTTCCCACTGACAAACAAGAAGTTTTCCAAACCATAATGGGTCTCAAAGATAGTTGTGCCGTGGGTATAGACCAAATCTCTGGATCAATAATAAAAAGATACGCACACTTACTAACAGCACCAATCACGCATATTTGTAACCTATCATTTGCTAATGGCAAATTTCCTACTGCATTTAAAACGGCTCTCATTAAACCCATTCACAAAGGTGGAGACTGTAGCCGTGTCGAGAACTTTAGGCCGATTTCAATATTACCATCACTGTCAAAAATATTGGAAAAACTGATGAACACCCGGCTCATTAAGTACCTAGAATCCAGCATGCTGCTTTCCTCGTCGCAGTACGGTTTCCGTTCCTCCCGATCAACCAGTGATGCTGTCCATCAGCTAACCAATTTAATTGTGACTAACCTGGATAAAAAAAAGAAGTGCCTTACTGTTTTCTTGGATTTGGCGAAAGCATTTGACACGGTTACAGTTCCAATACTACTGAAAAAATTAGAGTTAATTGGTGTTCGGGGATTGCCATTGCAGCTCTTTACTGACTACCTGTGTAACAGGAAGCAGCGAGTGAAGATAGATCGACTCCATAGTGAGGATTTGCCTATCTGCTATGGAGTACCGCAAGGAAGTATCCTTGGACCTTCGCTGTTTTTGGTCTACATTAATGACCTCTGCAATATAAGACTAAACAGCGGAGAAATACTTACCTTTGCAGACGACACGGCTCTTTTCTTTAGTAGCGACAATTGGGAAAATCTTTTTGAAGTAGCGCAATACGGTTTGTCGAAAGTCTGCTTATGGCTCAGGCGTAACGTGCTTACACTAAACGTTGCGAAGACAAACTACGTTGCGTTTGCCATTAAAAGAAATCTTTTACCTCAACCTAATTTTTCATTAATAGCCCATAGCTGCCCTCCAACGTTATTATCTTGTACATGTCCTACATTGCAACGTGCAACCAGCACAAAGTATCTTGGCGTATACGTAGACCAAACTTTGTCCTTTAAAGTGCATATTGACATGCTAGTTGGCAGAATGCGCAAGCTAATTTATATTTTTAAGGCTTTGAGTCGTCTAGGTGACAACAAAACTACCAAGATGGTGTACCAAGCTCTTTGTCAAAGCATCATAGGCTATTGCGTCACATCTTGGGGAGGGGCTGCCAAGACTCACCTCATTGAAGTAGAAAGGGCTCAGAGAGCGATCTTGAAGGTGGCCGCCAGACTCCCTTATCGTTTCCCCACGGCTGAGTTGTATACAAAATGGGATGTCCTCTCTGTCAGACAGTATTTCTTACTACAAGTCCTACTCACTACACACTCCCAAATTGTGTACGACTCGGCTCTGGTGAGTGATAAGCGGAGAAAGGGGACTGTCTGTCCTACACTCACGTTCCGCACAAGATTATCAACGAACTTTTTATGTTACCTTGGCCCATTTATATATAATAAAGTAAACTCTGTTTTAACAATATACCCAATGCCCAAATTTAAATGCAAAACTGTAGTTACCACGTGGCTGAAATCCCTCAGTTACGAAGAGACTGAAAACCTCTTGACACCTCTTTGTTAATTCAAACTTAACTGCCCTCAGATAGGTACACATAATAGCACACACTCTACACTCACGTTGCCTCCTGTTGCCCAGACTCTTACGGGCTTGGTGTTCTCAGGGGGTAACTAACTAACATAACTCACGTTTAAATAACACAACACAACAGACACACTACAGCACAAATATACTACTCGTTAAACACAAAACATCATATTTTATTAATGTTATTATATGTATTTTATGTGTGTATAATATATATTTATATAAAATTTACATTTATGTATATTCAAATAACTTGTATTTTATAGTTTGTATTTTGAATCCGGGGAGTGAAGGGACCTGGTGACCTGTAATACAGGTTTTTTCCTAACCTATCTCAGGCACCAGTCTCCTGCAAACCGACTCAAATAGAATAAGTTTTATCTTTCTATGTATTATCATTTTGGTTTGTGAGAGAAATAAATATATATTTGATTTGATTTGATTTGAATGGTCAAATGGCTTCATAGTGTTTGGATCTACACGCTAAGAATCGTACGTGTGATTCGTGCAACACTTGTAAGCAATCGTGCGTAATTTCTCGTGATCGGAAATCTATCATCCTGTCACGTTAGATATTGGCATACGTCAGATGATCCCCAGCTGTCACAGATGTAGAAACGCGATGAAAGTAGGCGTCATTGTCACAGAACAGTCGTAAACAATGACATTTGGCTATATTCTCTTTGGGTATTTGCATTTATAATGGATAATGAGCCGTTTTTATTCAAGTAGGTTGAAAACGTTTGGCATAATGTTGTTTACGCATAATCATAATTTGGCATACTTATGTTTGGCAAATCGTTGTGCTTGCCATACCCATAAGGAGGCCTTATTAGGTTTTTTTTTTATAACTAACCGAATACACTGACTGTTACAGAACCAAAATGGACTTACAGTAGTATTTATTATATAAGTATTTTTATAACCATCAGAAAACAATGCTGGTGATAGAACCGAGTAAAAGTACTCAAGAAAATAAATTTATAAAAAATACATTATGAAGATTATTTATAAGGTCCGTCACTGAAATCAATGAAAAGGCCTTTCATATAATAAAATAATAGTAAGCAAGACCTATCTTCACTCATGTTACTCTAGCGTTAACAACAGTGATAAGATCAAAATGTAATCTTGCATTGCATGTTTTGTAATTACTATATAATCACTGTTAATTTGTCCTGATATTTCTTTTAATTTGACCGTTTTTGCCGTTCAATTGTTGTTTTCCTTCATTGTTTGATGAAACAAAGCTTTTACAACATGTGACTTTACACGATTTACACTAAAATTGTAAATTTATTAGGTACCTATTGTTTTGTCTTTACTTTATGTTTTTACCTCATGTTTTGATTGTATTTTCCGTGAAATAAGCCGTGTTGGCCGAACGGTATGTACCCCAGTTTTTTTTTCAATCCATGTTCGATATCGTACTGGCCAACGCATGGATGGATGAACCAATGGATTTTTCTTTCCGAAAAATATTTGTGCACATTAAAACACGTGAAACCTAGTTATTGCTACTGAATTTAACTTCAGACAATGAACAAGAGAACTCTAGTAGTTACCTGTAGATGGCGCTCTAATCAGTGCTCAACCGATTTCAACTTATCAAGAATTTCAGAGCTTCTGTAGCTTAGTGGTTAAAGCAGTGTATTATATTATCTGTGTTAAAGCAATTCTGGCTTTAGGGAGCGTCAAGGATCGATTTGACAGACGTGTGTTCGAATCCCACCGGAATCTTACATTTTTGATATGGGTTTTCATTTCCTTGAAATGTTCTACAAGTGTGGTTAAACACTATACAAATTACAAACGTTAAACCCAATTTATCTAACAATGCCTCAGGCACTCTAGAGTCCCGTACAGCATGAATACTAGTTGCTGACGCTGCAGAAATAATTCATCTATAGTAGAAAGAGGCCTTACTTATTTTGTAGCTACGCTGAGTACAAAGACGTTACGTTGAGCTACGTTACACTTCGTTGAGGTTATTGTTAAAATTAGTTTTGTATACATGAACTTCTGTTCAGAACTTTATTGTCGGTATGGTATTATTGAAGCCAATAGTGAAAGTATTTGAAAGTAAATTTAAAATTTTATGCGAAAACTGAAGAGCAAACGGTAAAAGGTCACCCGCGCGACCTTTTGGTTTGAGAAACCGATATTACTAGCAAACCGATAATAACAAGATTGTAAAATATGGGCATCAAACAGCCTTTAGTATCATACTTTTCGCAATACAGCCTGTTTTACTTGTCGACGAAGGCTAGTCTTGCGGTGTTTCCTAGTATCTCATTATTTTCGTGATATTTTTATTTCATCATTATCTTTATCTATCCATTACATTATAAGACCTGTTCGGGAGTCAGTGGACAAGAATCGCGAGGGACCGTAAACATATACCCAACAGTGGGTGCAAACAGGCTGAAATGATTATGATGTTCCATAATATTATTGCTTCTCACATCAACATACATAATGGGGTATTCAACCAACACAAAACGTTTGAGAAGTCTGCAAGAAAAGTATAACTTGCAGCTATGTCTGGCATTTGTAGACTATGAGAAAGCCTTCGATTCGATCGAAACATGGGCGGTGCTTGCGGCTCCCCAGTGATGCCGCATTTACTATCGGTACATCGAAGTGTTTGTATAGAAACGCCACTATGTCAATCCGAGTACAAGAATTTCAAATTATTCAAAGGATATTATAAAAGATATATTACCTCAAAAAGAGGCGTAAGACAGGGAGACGTTATCTTTCCAAAACTGTTTAAGACCGCTTCGGAAGTTGCCTTTAAGCTCTTGGAATGGAAAAGACTGAGCATCAACATGAACGCCGAATATATGACTCAGCTTCGGTCTGCCGACGACATTGTGGTCATCGATATTGTCAAGTCTGTATTGCAAAGTCTATGGAGGAACTCAGCATGATGCTTGAATGCCACAATTGAGTCTCCCACCAGGTAGGCCTTAAAATTAACATGGACACGACGAAGGTTATGTCGAATGTCCATTTTAAGCCTGCCCCCGTTATAGTTAAGAACTCAGCTCTTAAAATTGTAGACACGTATGTATGCCTAGGACAAACAGTCCAATTAGGTAGGTCCAACTTCGATAAAGAGGAGCGTTTGGGAAACTTCGTCTTCTCGTCTAAATTACCTTAGTGCCTTAATACGAGAGCCTTTAATCAGTGCTTGTTACCAGTGATGATTTACGGAACCGAGACATGGTCCTTCACTACTGGCTTCATGAGCTAAGAGTCGCTCAACGAGCTATGGAGAGGGCTATGCTCGGGGTCTCTATACGAGATCAAATCAGAAATGAGGAGATTCGTAGAAAAACTTGGGTCACCGACATAGCTAAACGGATTAGCACGTTGAAGTGGCAACGGGCAGGCCATGTAGCTCGAAGAATAGATGGCCGATGGGGCCGAAAGGTTCTCGAATGGAGGCCACGGACGGGTAAGCGCAGCGTAGGACGTCCACCAACTAGATGGGCGGACGATCCGTTAAGGTCTGCAGGTAGGTGGTGGATACAGGCCAGTTTCAGCCGCAACACCTGGAGGTCCATGAGGGCCTATTTTCAGCAGTGGACGGCCTACGGCTAAACTGATGAACCATTAGTTAGATAATGGTGAAATTCTGTTTTCTAACTGAAGCTAACTATAACTGCGTAAAATTGACGATTATGACATTAAAATAATCGGTTAGTGCCGCTCTAAATTTAAAAATCAGAAGCAAAATCAGAATCAACACCAATATCCTATTAGAATTAGCCTCTTCTGATACCCTTAAAATATCGACATTTATATCTCCAAATTAATAAACACTTTATGAATTTGCATTTGCTTACTAGGTTCTAAACAACAAAATTTATATACACCTTAACTACCTCAGTTTGTAGAAAAAATATACGTTAATAACGTACCTGTACGTAAGTGGTACCCATAGAACCCGATGAAACAAGCTATGCAAAATGCAAAGGCCTTAGATTTTATCCAACACAATAGTGTCAAGTACTCTACAATTATTGTTAGTGACGGTTCCGTGGATATGACCTGCAGGTATGTATGATGAGTATGACATCGGTAATTGTCACTGATGATATATTATGCGATGAGATGACGATGATAGCTTAATAGAGGATCAAATTGCATTATGTTAAAATTGTTAGCCGTGAGCTCATATTGACAGCACCGGTATTAACCTGGGAATTTTTTTATAGTTAGCACATGCTACTACACACATCTATACTATTGTTAAGCTGAAGAGTTAGTTCGGGTTAATGTGTAGGTATACAGGGTCTACTAGGGCTGCAGGTTCGAAGTGAAAAATTATTTTAGCATAGCCCATTTATTGTAAAATGCTATAAGTTATTAAATAAAAAATAAAACGCGGACACCGCGTCAGGGCTGCCTCAGGTTTTGTTTTCAATATCCATTAAAAACAATGATATTTTAAATATCTATTAAAATAAAAAAAAGAAACACTGAACATAAAGTGACAATCAGTGGTACTGTCGCTAGAACGTTCACTTACTCCTTTGGATGAATTGGATTCCGGCAGGGTGATTACATATCTTGCGACAGGTTTTGCAACAGGCAATTGACAGCAATATTGCCTGTTGCAAAACCTGTCGCGAGATACGTAATCACCCTGCGGATACAAAAGAAGGATTCTAAGACCTTACTTATAAAATTTTGAATAAGCCATACAAGTCTAATCCACGTAATTTGTAACGACAATTAGGATCGGAAATAAAATTATACATTTTTTGTAAGGACGCCCAACAGAAGGAGCTCTAAAATATTTTTCCCTAAACATTATAATCTTAGAACTATGAATTCTCCCAAATTACAGGGTGCCACAGCCTAGACTTAGATTATTATTTCACAAATTTAAAATCCATGTGGCCTTTGAAATCTCAAAGAAGAATCAACGGAAATATATTCCATATCTCTTTGAAAACTTGCATAACTAAATTTATATATTCCAACTTTGTTAGTTTTCTGATCTATTTTTGATGATCTTTGATCTTTGAAGATGTCATAATAGTATTATACATAATAATTTGTGTTCACTTGTGATCTCAATGAATAACAAATCAATTTCTGTTTGTTACAGATAACCTGTTTGGATCAAGACTGCAGCCTGTCAACAGATACTCCGACCAATGTCATTTGTCACATGTCAACTAATGCTCGACTGAAAGACTTCGTAGGAAAAATCGCGCGAACATTGACCACAAAAAGATTTCTATCGCAAAATTCTCGAAAATTTCAGGAGAAAATGAGGATAGGCTCTTCTAGATAATAACTAAACATCTGTGATATTATAGTTATGGCGATGTGGTTGTGCATGTTGACAGTGAGTGTGTGTTTGGTGGGGATATCCGGGCTGGATAATGGGTTGGCCATGACGCCGCCTATGGGCTGGCTGGCTTGGGAGAGGTTTAGATGCAACACTGATTGCAAGAATGATCCTGAAAATTGTATAAGGTGAGTCACATTTATGAATCATTTCTTCACATAAATATCATCATCATGATCAGCCTTTATCGACCCACAGCTGGGCATAGGCCTCCCTTTGATTTTGCCATTCGCAAAAAATATTATTTACTATCATACATAAATATGTATGATAATAAATAAAAAATATACACGACCGGTGACGCACCCTAATGAATTAACGTAATAAATTATATATATGAAGAACTTTGGTAAGGCATCAACGGTGCCAAGTTTGAGTCACTAAAAAACCTTACAAAAGTTTATAAAATTAAAAATTAAGTAGTCTCGGGAGGTTACATTTTTTTTGTAATGTATCCCCTTAGTATTGCATTCTTCACACCTCTCAACCCCTGTGCAGATCTGCCAAGAGATACCTCCGGAAGAGCAGCGTCTTTCCGTGTATCAACATCCCGTACTGCGGAACACCCCCCTCATGATCAGTGCTTGGAGATCCATGAGGGAGGCCTATGACCTTACGGCTGAGAAAGTGATGATAATTATCACAATTAAGATCAAATCTAATTCATATTAAACTAGCTTTTGTCCGCGACTTCGTCCGCGTGGAAGTCATAAAACGTAAAATCCCCTTTTTCACGCAGAGCCACTTTGATTCGAAAATATAAATCCCATTTATCATTCATCCCATCCCTATCCCGTGGGAATTTCGAAAAATCCCTTCTTAGTGCACCTTTAGGATACTCAAGGTATATGTGTGCCAAATTTCAAGTATTTAGGTGTAGTGGTTTAGGCTGTGCGTTGATATATCAGTCAGTCAGTCAGTTTTTCCCCAATTTAACAAGTACATGAATATTCCCGATATTCAATATGAATTCGATAATTCACGAAAGTAAAATAAATCTAATTATTAAAGATATATATTTTCGCATGGCTGCACAACAAAATCGCGATGATTCGTGTCCGTGGTTTCCACTCTTGAAAAACAATATTGTTAATCTCTATTTGGTCGCGCTCTATGTAGTTACTGGTAAGTGAGGTGTGACCACGGATGCCGGTTGACGCTCCACTGGATTGGGCTGTAAATCAGCCGCTGTTTCCACTTCTAGTGGCATTGAAGGAAATCAATCATCCAATACGCTGTAAAAAAATAGGCGTTCATGGTCGTTACTTAACTATTTTTTAATGGATAGAAATGACGATCAGTTGACATGTTCCTCGTTGGAATGCATAAGTACTTTACCGGCCACGTCAGACAATAATTGAACCATCACGGACGCCTGGCAGATGTGAAACATTTGATACGCGGCAACTATACTATACGTATAACTGTTGACAATTTATAGACAGTTCAAATCTGGCTAGTTACATCCATTACCATATGCCATCGCTGACTTTTCTGTAGAACAATAATAGGGGAACAATTCCACCCTACAAAGGGATTATGCAGCGTTTTATTATAACTTCCAGTTGGTCAGCATTATTAAACAATCATCGTCATATTTCAACCAATTTTTAGAAAATATTAATACATAAAACACAC
Organism: Pasiphila rectangulata; assembly: GCA_963082625.1. NCBI lineage: Eukaryota > Metazoa > Arthropoda > Insecta > Lepidoptera > Geometridae > Pasiphila > Pasiphila rectangulata. Next base: position 9,291,047 of record OY720253.1, read on the forward strand.
AAACTTGCCCCTTGAACCACTCGTAGTTTTTATATAAAAGTCGGTAACTAGTAACTCGCCATCGTCGCGTTGCCGCGTCGTCACGCGTCACCCGTCATTATCTCGTATGTTTGATTTAACCCCCTGCAAAAGATGTTAGCCATCAAAAACGCTGCGAACGGTTCGCAAACTGCAGGAAATATTTATCCTGATTTCGGTATCACCTATTAGTATTAAGGAATTATAAACCTAGCACAAGATCGGTTTATGTGGCATTCACAAAGAGAGCTCCACACCTAGAAGGGGGTACTTATGGGCTGATGATAATGATGATAAACTATAGACTGATTTACAGCTGAACAAGCCTTGTGAAGCCTACTGAGTAACCTTAGTATAGCTTTGTATGTGGTTCGTTATGTTTAGTGTAAAGTAGACTATAAATTTCATGTTGAAAATAGTAGTGTGTTTCGCGCAAAACCTCCTACGGCGCCACTGAAAAGCAGTGATGTGAGTGACACAGCGTACGCTGAGTTGGCGACCTATTTATCTGTATTATTATTTTATTTGAGCTGTGCAATTCCGTTTGTAGTGTTGTAAATAGTTTAATAAATAAAAAAATATATTGTAATCAATATATATAAAACTCTTCCGTTACTGACTGAGTGACTGACAGACAACGCACAGCCTAAACCACTGGACCTAGAGACTTGAAATTTGGCACACATATACCTTGAGTATCCTAGAGGTGCACTAAGAAGGGATTTTTTGAAATTCCCACGGGAACGGGAACTACGCGGGTGAAACTGCGGGGTGCGGCTAGTTTACTTGTAAGTCTTGATAAGTGCCAGGAATTACGCGTCCCGTGTAATATAGGCTAATTGTAGCTGTCGCTGTAATATATGGGTTTTGAATAGAAGTTGTTTGATCGTCCAAATTAATGAATTAGATATTTCGATGCCTCCCGGTCCATATGCCGAAACTACGTAGTGTGAGATAAGCGCACACTACGGTTGAAATGACTTCACCACGATTTCGCCTACCGAGATTCTATAACTTCTAGGTCAAAGTCAGTCAAAGTCATACATCATACATCAAAGTCAGTCAAAAACATAGCAAAAAGCTACATAGAATAGTCAGTTTACATAATAAAAACAAAACACATTTAAATTGAATAAAGCACATAATTTAATTCGTCCGCTACGGAAAAGTTTTTTTCCAAGTGTGGTTAGTACGGCAATGACCCCTCCTGATCAGTACTTAGTGTTCAATGAGGGAGAGGCCTTAACCACATGACCCCTCCTGATCAGTACTTAGTGTTCAATGAGGGAGAGGCCTTTGTCCACCTGTGGTCGTCTTACGGCTGGGAGAGAGAGGGGGAAAGAAGTGAAGAAGGAACCTCACTCTTTCACTTCTTTGCATTGTAGGCCTAGTAATGTTAATCCGGATCATACCTTCCAGTGACCGACTCTTCCGGACAATGACGGACATCCTCGTCTCGGAAGGGTACGCGGCTGCTGGCTACGAGTACATCAATGTGGACGACTGCTGGCCCGAGCGGGAGCGAGGCCCCGCAGGGCAGCTGGTGGCTGACCGCGAACGGTTCCCATACGGCATGAAGAGCCTATCTGACTATGTAAGTTGTCCAATCCTTTACTTGTAAACACCAACGTGGACGAATGCTAAGGTCCCCTGGGACACCGGCTCTTTATAAATCTAATTTTATCAGGTTTTAAAAGAATGGTTACCGTTCGGGATGCGTAGCCGTTAGTCTGAGCATATAATTGCTTCCAGTTCTAGGTAGAGAGACCGGCAGACTGATGACGTATCTCTAGCGACAGGTTTACAATAGGCGTAAATCAAGGAATTGATGTTTGATCGCGAGATTTACGTCTGTTGCGAACCTGTCGCGAGATTCGTAATCAGCCTGCGGATCAGCACTGACGTCCCGCGTCAAATAATGGACAGGAACGTGCGGGGATTTGTTGTGCGATTCACTGGTACTAGCACGACACTAGGCAGCATAGGCAGCCCATTTCGCTCAAATAATGGAGAAGGGCTCTGGGTCGTTGACACCGTTGATTAAGTGAGAAATTCAATCACCTTAACAAGATCAAAACAATCGTTTACTGATAATAAAAACAACACTTTTAAACTATATTTCATTGGGCATAAAAACAGCTTCATCTCATATAATAATTTGTAAATCCAACTACAATAGTCTCAGTTCATCTTCTACTGCATTTCTATAAATATTTATCATTCCGTTCGTATCTTCCTTCCGCATATAGAGCGGAAAATCTTGTCATATGCAAATTAAATGATTTTAACACGTAATTAAATCATTAGTGGGCTGTTAACTCTTAACTAATCAAGATGGAAGCTTTGATATAATGGACTTTGATGGATTATAGGGCCTAAGCACGTCTTGGTAGGTACCTAATTATATACCTCTATTATCGTCTTTATCATTATCATCAGCCCATCAGTCTACATCAGTCTACAGCTGGACTTACCTAAGTCTCTCCCATGGCACTCCACTGAGTGCAAAACTTATCTAATACATATACATGTATGTTATGGTTAACTAGCTTCTGCCCGCCGCTTCGCATGCGTTGTACCCGAATAAAAAGTAACCTATGTGTTAATCCTGGTCAACATCAATACGTTTGCAAAGTTTCAGCACAATCCGTTGCCTAGTTTTTGCGTGAAGACGTAACAAACCTCCATCCAAACAAACTTTCGGCTTTATAATATTAGTGGGATTTATATTTTTCTAGTAGCGCCCCTGATACTCCGGGGCCAAGTGTAAATTGAGGCAAGTCAGGGACCAACTTAAGCACTTAAGTGCAAAATTTAACATAGGTCCAGATTTTTAAGTGCGGTTCAGTGATACGCAAACCTTTATTTATTAAGTAGGCAGATGTTAGTGTACGAGTATGAAGGTTTTTTCAAAGTACATAATTATTACTAAATTAAACTTAGCATAACGTCAACACATACATAATTCATAGGTATAGGTCAGATAACATGTATTAAAGAGAATCCAAGCTTTCATGTTCACTTTAGAACGGTAAGATCAGCGTCTTCATGTCCATAATCTCAATCGCATTATCTTCATAACAACTCAGATTAAACGATGTGTACTCTATGTGAGATCGTTGAACCGTTTTAATTGATTCTCTGTAAACAGTAATTAACGCATTTAATTGGCGTTGAAGAGCTGCGTTATTTATGTAGATCAGTATCAAATGAAACAAAACAAATTTAGTTATAACACAGTTTTCGTTGCGCTGGATTTTGTTTTTGAAACGATTACACTTTTATAAAGTGAGAGCAGTTTAACTGGATATTTAACTGTGGTTTGAAGGTCAAGTAACTTGACATTTCTGCGTAATCGTATTCGCCGTGGTGAAGGAAGAACAGATATCAATAGGATAAGTGAGTTGGCATTGGCAGACCTATCTTCCGCCTTTCTCAGTCATTTAAGGAATAAATTCTGTTTTTTGCTGTATTTGTTTTTATTTTGTACAATATACGGTATAATTTAAATGTGTAAATTATTATGATTCTTTCACCTTGTTGTGAGAATTTGTAGGAACTTAAATTTCCGGGATACATCACTTTGTCCAAAATCCTCTTTGAATTGTGTGCCGCGATAAAGTAAAGTACGATGGACAAATTAGTAGTAATGCTAATAGTCCGATTTGCTATAACCACTCAAACTCATTAAATACTTTATTAATTGCTTAAAAAGTTAAATAAATAAAAAAGCCGTCATTTTAAACCTAAACTAAACTTACATAACTACACGTATCGATTCTATTGTCTGCCTAAAGCCAAATAACGATAAGAAACATAACATTTCTAAATTTAGAGCTGTCAACTAAAAATAAAGTAAAATGGTTTTCGTCACCATCCAACCTAACAGCAATATGTAATTTTAGTCCATTTTACGCAATAAATTAGCTTTAGTTGATTCGACACCTTTTGACAGTCTTTTGGCATAGAGTTTCGTATTAATTAGCTGGGTTGAAACGTTTAAATGTTTATTTCATATTTTTTGAGCGTCTGTATTGTTGTCAATATAATGCTAGCATTAAAATTATGTTAGTGCCCCGATATATATAGGCGGTTCGATGTCTTCGCTTTGTTTGCCCGAGTAAGGGACACGTGTTTCTAAAGCATTACGTCAAAGTGTCAAAATAAAGTGGCCATTAATATAGTGAAGAAACCATATAACACCTTTTCACTACATAGTTTCTATTCAATGGAGACACCGTAAGTGTATTATGTGTCTCAAGTAGTATTGTGTGTTTAAGTAGTTAGCATTACGTTTTAAGAACCTTTTGTGGTTCTGACAAAGTGACAAATGAATTCATTACCTAATTTTTTGGTCGTTATAGGGTTGCTACTCTGGATAGTGCAGTAATTTATATAAAACTATATCGGTTCACTATAATGGATTTGTCATTACTAATAAATGTGTGTGAACAGTTAACACATGCTTTAACGGTAAAATAATAAATTGTGAGGAAACCCGCGGCTTAGTCAGCTTCAGACGTACTGACCTGTTTCTTTCCTCTGACTTATAGCCGACTAAGCTGGGAGGATGGTATAGGTGCTGGGCAATCCTAATCCATTTATCAACGTCCCAGGCACTGCAGCGTACAGCGTGAATACCAGCTGCTGATTCTGTATAAATCATCTATAATTGATGTGAAGGCCTTACTACTACTACATAAAAAATATAATTGTAACAAAATGTTTGACAGAACAAAATTATAAAACATTACACCAAGTGACATCACGCGAGCAAAATATTAAAATAAATAACATCACGCAATTATGTAATTTTGAAAATCCTTTGAGTTTAGTTAAGTATTGCAAATAGTTATGTACGTTTTGGATAACATCACTTTTGACTGCTAGTTTAAGCTAGTAGAGTGCTAGCGCATAATATGAGAGTTTAACAACATTTAAAATTGAAAAAATCAGTTTAACGTTCACATTATATTTGAATATGTAAAAAGTTAAACATTTAGCAACCCTATAGGTAAACAGAATCATCATTTTTAATCATTTCAGCCGTAAAACTTTCACCACTGAACACAGGTCTCCCTCATGGATTTCCATGAGGGGTAGTTGCCATACTCACCACGCTTGGCAGGCGGGTTGGCGAGCGCAGTTCGGGATGTTGATACACGGAAAAACGCTGTTGCCCATCTTGCGGAGGTAAAAATAATAAGGCACCTATACCGTAACACCAAACCGATGCAACTTTTAATACGTCATGTTAATTACGTCTAAGATGCGTGACGTAACACATGAGTACCTATACAGGGCGTACCACAGCTATGTAACATGGCAGAAAATATTACTGAAAGAAGACTTCATTTTGATTTTGAAAACAGTTTAAACAGCTTTTAAATTTTGAATTATAGCCTGTCTGAATCGGGAATGGCACCCGCCAAGCGTAGTGAGTACGGCAACAACCCTCTCCCTTTGGAGATCCCATAAGGGATGCATTTGCCCAGCAGTGGACGTGGACAGCAGTCCTACGGCTGAGATGATGATGAGAATATAGTTTACCTATAATATGACATAACATGACTAGACGCAGACAAAGCGGTCATTTTTTTGTCATATTGTATTACGTCAGTGACTTTAATAACAAAATTATACCTGATGGCGATAACTACAGTGTTGTAGGTACAATCAGCGTCACATAATTTACAGGAGCCATCAATTTAAGTAAGAAGCAAAATTAAATGCATAAAGGTCATTTAAAAAGTGAAGATTCAAAAGTGTCGATTATGTAACTGACATTTGGCACTGATTGCCTCCGTGGCTCAGTTGGTCTAATGATCGACTGATACGCAGGAGGAGATTCGATTCGCGCCACGTGACAAATGTTTATCATTGTTCTGCAGATATTTGTCCCGGGTCTGAGTTTTCTATGTATGTTAAGTATGTATTTACAAAAAAAAACGTATTGCAGTATTTTACCAATCGCCTGGTTTCCATCGTACAAACTTTTCTCAGTTGAGGACTACATTCATAGTCAATAATTAGTGCGTAAAATGGAATTCAATTAATCTGTCACAGGAGTCATCATAGATAAATAATAAAATTAATAAAATTTGTATATTTCAGGCAATATGACCCATATTACAAAAAAAATATAATATTAAATTAAAAATATTAAAAAAGAAACATAAAATTGAGTCATATAAAAATACACAGGGCGTTAAGCTGCTGTGTCGTCACTTTATATTTCTCTCCATGTGAAGAGAAATCCAGTACTTAAAAATAGAGTTTTTAAATACCTGGTCAGAGACAGCCCTAAGAATGCTATTTTTGGAGCGGACCAACCTACCCCAGAACGCTGCCACGCGAGAGCGAATGATTGCAAAAAAGTCGGGAACTCCTGCCTCCGAGAACATGCTCGACGCGCTGCAGCACCTCGGTAACCTCATCAGAGCCCTGTATGCATCGTTATACTGAACTTTTATGGTGTTTATGGCCTTCCTGGTAAAATTCGACCACAGCTGACATGTGTGCATGCCTAGACAGTATGCACGGAACAGAGTGTTCTTAACGTCGGTATTGTAGTTTGCGAAGCGGCGCGCGAGTGTATTACGTCTTGAGATCGCGAGAGCTCTTCGTTCCTGCTCAATGTCATCGTCGTCCTTCCGTGTACCCCTCAGCAAGTGCCCCAGGTACTTGAACTGATCCACGACTTTGATGGGTGTGTCGTTCATTCTTACCTCAAGAACCCTATCTGGACCTCGACCCGACCTAAACACCATCATCTCGGATTTTGCGACGTTGTATTTTAACACGTGATCAATGGCATATTGCTCACAGATTAGCACTAGTTTTCTTAAGCCTTTGATCGAGGGACTGAGGAGCATCATGTCATCGGTATAACTCAGGTTATTTACGCAAGTGTTGCCTAAATAAAAGCTCGTTCTGGTACTCCTCAGCTCCTAGCACAGCTAATAACTGGTTTCAACTATGCCACCATATTATTTTAAAATAAAATAAGAATAGCTTATAATCTGCCCATGCTGAGTGTACAATGTATGCTGAGTATCAATGTGTGGTACTTTTTCGAGCACCACATTTCTAAGAAGATACGCGTGAGAATTATGATGAACAATCAACTGGGTCTACGGTTCAAGCCGATACGTGCAGAGTTTTTGTTGTAAAGGTTGTACCAATTTGATTGAAGATGATAAAACAGCCGTGGTAATGTTGACGACCTCTGTGGAGTGGATAGCCGACTGAGAAACGAGAGGTTTTGCTTTTACCTTGTAGATATACAAGCCTGTTACGCAAAAAGGTTTTTCAAATTATTGTAAACCTTTTTGGACTGTCTATTACTTTATATGCATGTTTTATTGTTCTGCGTGTTTTCCCACATAAACTTTACAATAATAATAATATATGTACATACATATATGTATGGTGGTATATATATAAAAACAACCTTTCTAAGGTGGCTGGCAAAATCACAACACACCTACATAGGTGTGTTCGTACTATATGTAGAGCTTTATGTAGTATGTAGTGGTTAAGACGCAAGAAAGTTGTTTTTTCATGTGATATCTGCTTATATAAAAATAACCTTTGTCAGGTGCTTGTAACATCAGGCTTCAAGAAAATAAAATTCCGTTTAGTTCTTCAAAAGCTTTGTTTAGTTAGATTCAATATAATTTATACGATTGTCGTTGCATATGTCCATATCTAAAAAATGGAAATTCACATTGAAATAAGCAATTTACGTCTAATTAAGGTTTTTATTTATACTCGGTCGTAAATAATCCGTAAATTAACTTAAAAATTTGCAAAATCCGGGTTCGCACAATAACATAAGTAAGAAAACATTAGCACAGTTAAAAAGGGATTGTTTTTCATAATAAGGCAATACCTGTGTACCTGAAGCAGAGTGTTAAATCTTGTATTGACTTATGCTGTAGGTAAGTTGGTCGTTAATTCGTTTGGATTATGTTTTCGTAAAATGCACTTAACACTTTATCAAACACATGGTCATAATGCTGGGCTTAACAAATCTTTATTTGGCTGAAAAAGCTTAAAAAGGTTCTTTTGTTTCAGACGAAAAAGTGAGTTAATGCAAAAAGCTAGTTTCTCGGCGATTTCACGCTCACGCCCCATGGTTAAACGGACGAAAGCGCGCAAAAAGCAAATAAAGAGTAAATCTGTTTCCGCGTTAACGCATCGACAGCTGTAACTTGCACTTGACCTAGATTATTCGGTTACACGGTTGAAAACGCATTTCGACAAGCATGGGAACTATCAGATAGGGCCCGCTTCAATTCAAATTTTAATACCGTTTGAACTAACAATGCAACAAAGTTGTCAAACAACATGATTTTATTTAGGATAAGTGTCATTAGTCGCTTTGGCCTACAAAACTCATACCCTAGAATTTTAAAGACTCATCATCATCATCATTTCAGCCGTAGGACGTCCACTGCTGGACAAAGGCCTCCCTCATTGATCTCCAAGTACTGCGGTTGGAAGCCGTCTGCATCCACCGCCGACCAGCAGTTCTCACCAAGTCGTCTGCCCATCTTGTAGGTGGACGTCCTACGCTGCGCTTGCCGATCCGTGGCCTCCATTCGAGAACTTTGCTGCCCCATCGGCCATCTGTTCTGCGCGCTATATGGCCTGCCCATTGCCACTTCAACGTGCTAATCCGTTTGGCTATGTCGGTGACCCGAGTTCTTCTACGTATCTCCTCATTTCTGATTCGATCCCGTAGTGAAACCCCGAGCATAGCCCTCTCCATAGCTCGTTGAGCGACTCTGAGCTTGTTCATAAGGCCAATAGTGAAGGACCACGTCTCGGTTCCATATGTCATCACTGGTAACACACACTGGTTGTAGACTTTCGTCTTAAGGCACTGAGGTATGTTGGACGAAAAGACGTTGCGAAGTTTCCCAAACGCTGCCCATCCGAGTTGGATTCGACGATTGACCTCTTTCTCGAAGTTGGACCTACCTAATTGGACTGTTTGTCCTAGGTATACGTACGCGTCGACAACATCAAGAGCCGAGTTCTCAACCATAACTGGGGCAGGCACGACATGGACATTTGACATGATTTTCGTCTTGTCCATGTTCATTTTAAGGCCTACCCGCTGGGAGACTCGATTGAGGCCTTCGAGCATCGTGCTGAGCTCTTCCATCGACTTTGCCATGACCACAATATCGTCGGCAAATCGAAGGTGAGTGATGTATTCGCCGTTAATATTGATGCCCAGCCCTTTCCATTCCAGGAGCTTGAAGGCATCTTCCAAAGCGGTCGTAAACAGTTTCGGAGAGATTACGTCTCCCTGTCTTACGCCTCTTTTTAAGGGAATCGCCTTCGAGCTCTGTTCTTGTACTCGGACTGACATAGTGGCGTTTGTATACAAACACTTCAACACTTCGATGTACCGATAGTCAATTCGGCATCGTTGGAGAGACTCAAGCACCGCCCATGTTTCGATCGAATCGAAGGCTTTCTCATAGTCCACAAACGCAAGACATAGCGGCAAGTTATACTCTTCGGTCTTCTGTATGACTTGCCGCAGCGTATGTATGTGGTCTATGGTACTGTAGCCTTTTCGGAACCCGGCTTGTTCGGGAGGCTGGAAGTCATCAAACCTGCGTTCGAGACGGTTTGCGATGACCCTTGAAAACAGCTTATAAACATGGCTCACCAGCGAGATGGGTCTGTAATTCTTAAGTAAGGTTTTGTCACCTTTCTTGAAGAACAGAACCACCACGCCCCTGGTCCATGCTTTTGGCGTCGTACCTTCAAGCAAGGCGGAATTAAATAGCTTCTGAAGGACTTTAAGTACCGGTGATCCACCCGCTTTCAGAAGCTCTGAAGTGATTCCGTCCTCACCCGGCGCCTTGTCGTTCTTAAGCTGCTTCAAGGCCATCCTGATCTCGTACAGGCTGATGTCCGGGATATCCTCGGTATAATGTCGGGTCAGTTTAGCTCTTGGGTCGTTGGCCGCACTGCAAACAGGTTTCGTGACCGAATCGTAGAGCCGTCCATAGAACCTTTCGACTTCCCTTAACACTTCTGCTTTACTTGACGTTATGCTGCCATCTTCCCTCTTCAGCTTCGTCATTTGGCTCTGCCCAATAGAACTATCTCTCGCGAACACTTTGGAGCCTTTATTCCGCTCTATCGTATCTTTAATACTGGCTGTATTAAAGGTACGAATATCGTGCCGCAAGGATTTCCAAATTTGTCTATTGAGCTGCCTGTGTGACTGAGCATCATCGGGAGATTGCAGCCGCAAAGAACGTCGTTCAGCCATGAGGTTTAGGGTGTCATCAGAAAGTTTCTGAGGTCTATTAGTACGGGGGGTTTTAAAGAACTGGGACCCCACCGTATGGACGGTTTCTACGAACCTGTTATTGATCTCGTCCACCGATGCATCTACTCCTAGACAGTCAAAGCGATTTGCGAGTTCGAGTTGAAAGCTCTCGAGGTTTTGGATATGTGCGCGAGTGGGTCGGAGCGTAGATTTCATCAAACGGGACCTTTCAAGTTTAACGTTCATATTCAATGTGCCCCTTACAATTCGGTGATCACTGCCGGTTTTCACCCTGTGAATCACAGAGACATCATTGAATATTCGTTTCTTGTTGGTCAGGATGAAATCAATCTCATTTCTCGTAGAACCATTGGGACTCATCCAGGTCCATTTCCTGTGAGGCGGCTTCTGGAAGAAAGAATTCATCATAAAGAGTCCTTCTTTCTCCAGAAAATCGGCCAGCCTCTGTCCCCTGGGGTTCCGTTGCCCATACCCAAATTGCCCCACTCTCAACTCATCATCGTTTCTCATGCCTAGCTTTGCATTGAAGTCCCCCATTACAACAGTGAAGTGAGTGTTGTTCGTATGTATGGCTCTACTGATGTCCTCATACATAGACTCTACTTCTTCATCTGGGTGTGACGAGGTCGGCGCATATACCTGAACGACCTTCAGCGAATATCGCTTAGATATTCTGAGTGTTAGGTACGCGACCCTGCTCGACACACTGTCGATGGTGACAATGTTGTTAATGAGTGACTTGTGAACGAGAAACCCGACACCACCTTGGGACTGTTGGTCGCCCTCCCGGTAGTATAGTAGGTTACCGGACTTAAGGGATATCGTGTCCTCGCCCTCTCTACGGACTTCTGATAGCCCCAAAATGTCCCAGTGTAATCTACTAATTTCTTCTTCCAGAAAAGACTGGGGCTAGTTAAACAAAAAAAAGTAGGTACCTTCGCGGTCGTTCTTCGCATTTCACACTGACAATCCCATGTAAATGACGGAATTTGAATTCATACAAGAACTAAACTGCCAAGGCCGACTTAAACCTCCAGATTATACAAACATTTCGTCCTGTTATGGGATCAAACTATGCGTTTCAGCCGACTACTAGGATCATCTGCGCCACAAATGGTGTTCGGTAAATGCTGGTTGGGCCGACTTAGTACACCGTGCAGTTTATCTATAACTGGGCGTTGTTTTTTAACTTTTACTGCGACCTTCAGGGCAGTTCGCAAGTTGAATAGAGACTGCGGTTTCCCACGGTGAACCACTGCTCTGACATTGAACCGAATTCGAAACATGACATACTCATAACGTAACATAAGTAACCTCTTTTGTTTTAAAACAAAGATGGCAATTATTGCTCTTGTGTTATTTAATTGCTGGTATGGTTTGATTGATGATTCATTCTTTGATTGGTTTATCAATTTCGGTTATGCATGTTAATGGAATGAATCTTTTGGTCTCGGCTAATTGCTTGAATATAAATCATGCTAAGTCAAGGTGTGTAACTTTGTTATTAAAATTCAAAAGTCCGAATTTTATTGGTAGCAAGGTTTCTTTGATTTGCATTTTGGGAGAGGTCATACGTCTACGCATAATCTTAAAGAAGCTTATTTGCATAAATTATTGATATTCCACCAGAAATTCTGAGCTGCAGTGTGTTAACTTTAAAACTGTAGTTATTCGAGACTATGGATGTTTAGATTTTTGTACATAAAAGATTAATGCAAAGATTTTTGACTCCGTCCATGAGGCTAGTAAATCAGATGTTTTTACTGCGATGAACCGTCTAACAGACGTTTTCTAAACGGTCCTTGCATATATATATACTACTTTAACCTAATCAAATGAATGCTCTGTTTCAATTGAACTATCTAAAATGCAGTGGAAAAATGCATAAAGAAAATTCAATTAGTTTTGCTTTAACCCGGTTGAGGGAATCGAAAGTAGCAATTTTGTACCCACAAACCGTAACACTCGGATTGTAGAAAACGGTGCGATTCAGAATGACGGATGATTTGGCGGGAAAGCGGGTAACGGGGTCTCTGCAGATAATCTAGATGGAAAAGTCACATACGAGATTGAACGCAGCTACTTCCTTTGTTATTTTTGATGAAAATGTTATCACGATGTTTATTGTATGATTTGATGCTTATGAGTTGTCATAAGAGTAGTAACTTTTTGTGTTTAGTATCCGAGGACGTGTTACAGATAAAATTACTGTATTCTAATAGGTTGCTGAACAAATAAATAACTCTTGACATTTTACATGAGACATCCGAGACAAGGAAAGTCGAGAACTTTGTTTATAAGGGTTTTTTCAATCATCACTCTGAAGTTATTTTTCTGTCTGCGAGTGAAAGTTGTTTGATCTTACTCTCCTCCCCCTCTAGTCTAATCTATTAGTTAAATATTATAGTCTCTCAGCTTAAATAATTTATATTTACTAGCTAGTACGCTGATATAAATGATCAAGTATAATGTTTCGGCATAATCCTTGAAAATGATTTATATGCTCCAAACAAAGAGCGCATATACGTCATTTTGCAATAGAACCCAGGTGATCGTGAGACGGGTAATTGAATAGTAGCATTTAAACTGTTATATATTAGATCAGATAGGTAATATAAAAATGTTTGGCAGTTCAATTATTACTATAATCATAGACAAAACAAGATGGTTCTCACTTCGCCTGTATTTTTTATCTTTGTTAATACATATCATTCATTTTTGCATGGGAAGTAGCTAACAACTAACTCACACAAGGGTGGCGATATGTTAAGATATTTAAGATGTAAATATATCTATCCACTTATATATCTATCATATCTCCCAATCATCATCATTATTAGGATCAATCAAGTCAGTTTTTTTGTAACAAAAAAAATTGTTTTTTTTATATCTAACTTGTTCAAAAATCAAAGACCAAATAAGATCGCATCATTATTGACACAGTCAAAACAATACACACCAAAAGCGATAACTGCAGAATAAATATTTGTTATTTGATTGAATATTGTCAAAGTTCAATCACACTATATGAGATGAGTTCACTGAACGGAGAATAAATATACAACCTATAAATACAATTAAGTAGGTATTTGTATAAAACTTGTATACAGTTCTATATTAATACTCACGTCTTTAAGTGTTGTCATAGAACTTTCAAAATTTACCTACATCGATTACGATAGTAATAAACATTTGCTGGACACTACCACACAACACCATCTAGCTCTGAAGTAAGCAGAGTTGGTGTTATGGGTAGGTACTAGAACATTTATTCACACTTGTTACGATTATTGAATCGTATTAAAATCGAGAGAGTTACCGAACTAATTTATAGGTAGGCCTTTATGGGATGTATGTAGTGTATGTAGTTGGATAATAATAGCTCAAAAATTAGTAATAGCAGGTGCATGTCTGGAACATGATGAGGTGGGTGGATTAAGGAAACTTTCGTGGAACGGCCTTGTTCAAATCACTTAGTGACTTCATATGACGTTGTATTGAATCAACAAACAAGACCTGTGAAATATCAAATTATATCTAATGTCGTTGCATTGCTTCCGTCAGCGTTGTCGCTTAGTCAACCTCTGGGTGGCCACTGCTATTCTACATTCTACCGCCCGCGTCATAGGGTCAAGGGGTGCGCCTTTTCTATATGTCTCTCAGAAATAATCTGAAAGCACTCAAATATCCTCCTCAAATAGCCTATAACCTCAAAAATTTTAAAGTGTTTAAGTTGAATTAAACTAAAAACGTTTATACACGTATAACACCGAAGGCGCGCCGGCGTGGGCTATCCGACGTCGTCAAATTGCTTTCATCTTCTAAATTAGTTCGCTTAAAACTAATGTAAATATACAAAAATTGCTTAAATTAAAGAGAAAAAATATGTGTTTTTATGTGAATACTGAAGGAATAATGTAACCGTTTGCTGGCAGGCGCTAGGCGGTAGAGTGGGTTTGGATCTTTGATAAAAAAAGTTATGTCTCGGAAACTTAAATTAAATGAACAATAAGAGTATTGAAAAATAGCTTATAAAATCAATTTAATGATATGAATATTACTGAAGGAAAAAAATAACAGGTTAGAGAGCAGCAAACATCCAACAGACTCGGTTGTTATAGGTCAATTTATAAAATTTTATTTAAATTTTGATTTTCGCAAATAGCAGAAGAGTAATATTCATTTATTGACGTAACATTATCACAGGACTGGCATAGTCGCTGCAGGACTAAAAGTCCTTTAAATTTATTATAATAAAAAAAAAAGTTATCACAGACCGCCCAGGCTATTAAAGCGGCCAGTACCACATTTTTACACCACTATAATAGTCCGGTAACGTTGTCATGGCCATCTGCGGTCAACAAAATATATTGTCATTTCGAAAAAAAAATAAAAAAATTACACTACTAACTAGTAAGCGTTTGAGATGCAAACATACGTAATTGTTTATTATGACTTTCGGGATATGGGTGGTCATTTCAGGATATTTCCGAAAGTTTAAACATTTTGTCTATAACAACTAATGATTCTGGCCGTTGTTTTAAGAATACTCTATTAAAAAGAAATCCATTAACACGATCATCGCAATTGATACGAGCAATCTAGTTAATTAGGCAGTTAGTTGCTAACAATCACATAATTGCGCCGTGGGGTGCCGGCAGTAGAATTTTACCCCTCCTCTCATGCCCATGGATGCAGTAAGAGCCTAGCTAAGGGATACCTCCGGAAGATCGCATTTCATGGATGTCCATGAGTAATAGTTGCCACACTCACCACGCTTGGCAGGCGGGTTGGTGAGCGTAGTAAGGGATGTTTATACACGAAAAGACGCTGCTGCCCGTCTTCCGGAGGAATCCCTTAGCAGGCTCTTACTGCATCTACGGGCATGAGAGGAGGGGTTACATTCTACTCCTGGCACCCCACGGCGAACATAATTATAGCCTATTTCACGATAGACACAATTTAATATGAATATGTATGTAGATACCATGTTGTTCTATTACCTCTATATAAAACGCATTAAATTTTGTGAATCTAGCTGGTCTACATTAAACTTCTTTTAAGAAAGCAAAAGTCAATCTGTGTTAAAACGCAATTATATTATAACTATCAGGTTCCTGGGAAATATTCTAAATTGTTTTTACTTACATAAAGTACGATTATATTTAATATTTCTTTTTAAAACACATCATACCAGAACGCCGAGGAAAAAATGTAACGTTAATTACATAACTTTCACTCGATACGAGTACAATAAAAAGTGATTATTTTATTACGTTCCACGCAATTACGCTCTTAGGCTGCCATATAACACGGCTTTTATTAAATTCCAAAAATACAATTGCGTTATAAATGATGTTATATAAGATGACTTACAAATAACCAATCAGGCTTTTATCCAACTGTACAGAATAACAGTGAAATATTAGGAACATTTTTTTCTTATCTATTAATTTTGATTTATAATTGATCATCGCCCAGCAGTGGGATAATATAGGTTGATAAAAAAATCTTTATTTAATCATTTTTCGGACAAGACGTCGTTCAAAATCCCTAGTTGTCCGGTTGTATAACCTCGTGCACAAACATCGTAGTCGCAACGTCAACACTATCTCAACAATTTATTACTAAATAATTAGGACTACGAACGTAACTAAATATTCCCAGGAAAAGTAACGAACGGTTTAATGGGGTTGTGCAAAATGCACCTCTATACAACAATAGGTACTATAATCGAATGCATCTCACAACTCATAAATTAAAAACTGTAATTTTATATCGACACTATCAGTGCGTCATAAAACACTTTCATTTTATTAGATCCGTGAGCATTTTTTTCTATAGTTTTTCATAACTAGTTAATTTTATGAAGTTCTTTTTCGCAAGTATTACGCCGTTTTGCGTGAATGTCGTGTTGCTTTCACACGCGTCCTGTCATCCCGCGGTTGAGTTGTGGTGTTTAGTTTAATCAATTTATGTTGCGAGATTAAAATACAATATTTCTTGCGGTTATGAATTAGTGTGTTTCCGCATTGTGTTTTGTTGCTTGACACGACGCAGATTACCTTTGATGTTGAGCATGACAGTGACGTTGGCAGCCTACATTTGATTGAATGATAAAACAAAGCAAACTTTGATGTTGAGCAAGACCGTGCCGTTGGCAGCCTACGTTTGCTGGAATGATAAACCATAGCAAACTGATGACCTCCGTGGCGCAGTCGTTTCAAAAGCCGTCTGAGACGCAGGAGGTTTCGGGTTAGATTTCCGCCGTGGGACACAATGTTCGCTTTATCTTGAGACTAGAAGTCGCTTGCGGTCTTTGGTTACTGCTCCACTCCTGTAAATTGTAGCGTGATGTTATATAGCCTATAGCCTTCTTCGATAAATGGGCTATCTAACGCTGGAATAATTTTTCATATTGGACCAGTAGTTCCTGAGATTAGCGCGTTCAAGCAAACAAACAAACAAACTCTTCAGCTTTATATATTAAGTATAGATATTAGCCCCGGGACTGGGTTTTTTTTCTAAGTTATAAGTGTATTTACAAAACAAATAAATTTAAGCATTCTATTAACCATCTGGTACCCATTACACAAGTTCTTACTTTGGGACTAGATGGCGCTGTGTCAGATATCCAGCATTATGTATTTATTACATGAGTACACCTGTAGATTCATGAGGGTGGCCTATGTCCAGCAATGGACGTCCTACGGCTGAGATGATGATGACGCTTTACCGAGCTCAGAATAGACTGATGCAAAACTGAAAACGATTTACAATTAAGTGAGCTAAGTAGGTACTAAGAAGGCAATAAATTAACTGATGTAATGCTGCAACTAAGTTCCTTCGCTCGATGTGATGAATTTCATCATTGTAGGCAATGTTTAGAGAGCTCTGGAGAGAAAATAAGCTTCTTATTGTTTTACAATCTAATATAGCTTTGCTTTTGTCTACCTCCGTGGCTCACTTGGTCTGATTTTTTATTTATTTATTTTTATTTTATTTATTTGAGACAACAAATAATTACACTCACATGAATCTAAAACAATCTTATCCTAAAAACTATGTAACTATAATTGTAATCAACCCCGTTGTCCATGAATTGGATACAGACAGAAACAAAGGGGCAATAAAAGGTAAGTCATGTAAGTACCACCTAACAAATACATTGCGTACATTTATACAAATGAATAAAATTTTAATGTCGGTCTGTAAAGGCAAAATGAAATGGCATATGCATATATGTACATAGTGTATTACAATTAAGTATATATATATATATACGTTATATATAGTTGTTTATAATTAAATTAAATATTAAAGATTACAAAACACAAAAATACAAAAATATTTATTCGGAACAAAAAACTTGGGTACAAAAACGAAGATTGCGTCACTATGTGCCTAGAATGGAATTAGACATTAAAGTCAAGACATTAAGTCTGAATGACAGCTTTCTTAAAGCATGTGGAGGAGATTGCAAAGAATTTGATGTGCGAGAAATATTCATTAAATAATTTATGTAAATATTCATTAATAATTGTTTTGCAAGCAGTCGGCACACATAGGTGAAGTTTGCGAGTCTCTCTTAAAGCGTAAGAACGATATGGTTTACGAATGCTTATCTGGTTTAATATTTTGTTGTAATCGAAATAATTATGGCATATTTTGAGTAGAAGTAGTTGATCGAGAAAGATTCTTCTCATTGCTAACGTAGGTACTTATTCGGCAGCACTTCGTAGGAGGACTTCGAACGGTAACAACTATCCGGCAGAGACGCGGGAGGTTGCAGGACTATTCCTTCCAGGGACAAATGTTTGCTTTCTGCAGATATTTGTCTCGGGTCTAGGTGTTTTCTATTTATAATAAGTATGCTATTACAAAAAAAATATCATTCATTTCCATTTTACAAGCGTTGCTTAGTTTGGAACCGCAAGGTGCTGCGACCAGTATTATTTTACCTCTTGCCAACAGCGTAGACAAATACTATTTATGTTAATATCTTCATTATAACAACGCCAACACCTGCAATAGATGCAAGCATCGGGTAGCAGTGGGTGGGACCAAGGATGATCAATTCTCATGAGAACATAGGCTTGCAGGATATTTTGCATAATAATTATCATATAATGCAGATCTTTACCTGTATTGCATTTAAAGAGCCTAGTTGAGTCAACGATGAAAATATTAATGCATATAATTTTATATTTCTGGCGACGCAGTGGCGCAGCGGGCAAAGGTCCGCCTGCGACGCAAGAGGTTGCGCGTTCGATTCCCGCCTCGGGACAAATGTCTGTACGATCTGCAGATATTTGTTCAGGGTGTTCTGGATGTTTTTCTATATCTAATAAAAAGAAAATCTGTGTAGTATAATGTATTAAGTATATCAGTCATATAGTACCCATAACACAAGCTCTGCTTAGCTTGGGGCTAGATGATGCTGTGGAATTATCACAGTGGTCGTCAAATGTAGACCTGGTCAGATGTACATATACCTTGATTAACACTATAGGCTTTATATCCGGGTACAACGCGTGCAAAGCACGGATATACATAAGCTAGAAGGTAGGTACTAGTTTAATAAGAGCGTTGTTTATATCAAATGAAGAGTCGTTTTGTCGATCGTTTTCAAAGTAAATAAGTGATAATAGATGGATGTGTCGGGCGGGATCCATTTTGTACAAACACTTATTCTCGTGCGTAACACTCTTGATAGAGTGGTCGTGATGGTCATGTCGGTTTTTTAGTTCGCCTAACAATTCTGCGTTAGCCATCTCTAATTGAGGCTTTTATGGTGAGTTCGTCCAGTATAGCTCTGACTTGGTCTGTCCACCTCATTGGAGACCTTCCTCATGCTCCAGGGCGATCGACTTTTCCCTGCACTACTAATGGTTCTGTGGATAGTTCTCCTCGTCGAGACACGTGGCCAAAGAACGTGAAGATGCGAGATTGCACAAGAGATATTAAGACTGTTGTTTCTCACCGAGTTCTTGCGTATGGACTGGTTTGTGTGGAGTTCCGTCCAAGATATTCCGAGCATCTTTCTCCAACACCACATCTCAAGTGCATCTGTTTTCTTTCTCTCCGTTTCTCTGAAAGTCCACGTTTCCGCTGCATAAAAAAGATGGGATTTGACCAGACGTGTTTTCGTGTTATGTTACGACTTCTCCAGATTATTTTCAATTTGTCCATAGCTGACCTCGATATTGCCATACGTCGCTTGATACACAAGAAAGGTCAAATCGTAACTATTCGTAAAGCTAAACGACCTATTGCACAGCATGATTTGGAATCCGGTATAGCAAGGTATTATTGCTCAGGTTTCCATCGGCCTAGGTTAGCCGAGCTGCTAAGATAAGTTCGTTAAGTTTACTTCAACAAAACTAGACAAATTCCTTTACGTTCGATGACATTATAAATAACAGTCATAACATTTTTGCATAAAAACTTATGACTTTTAATAAGTTGACATTTGAACGAGACCTGATCAATTTATTTGGTCATAAAAGTCGCATTGAACTTGATATTTAAAGAGTAGGGATGGGTATTAATTTGGTTGTTTAGATTCATCTGCCTATTCATCTCAAGGTCTTTGTTCATACTTTATTAAAATGTCTCGTTTTAGATTACTTAAGAACTATTAATGCGGAAGTTTGGAACGCGGATTTTGCTTTTATTATATTAAACATTTCATTATCTATTTTATTATGTATTCAGTAAAAATAGATAAACGGACACAAGTTGTTTTATATTATGGTGGATGTATTTTACCGTCCTCATCCAAAGAGTGGTAGAACTTGTTTCTCATATCAGCCGTAAAACGTCCACTACTGAACTAAGGCCTCCCTCATGGATCTCCATGAGGGGTAGTTGCCATACTCACCACGCTTGGCAGGCGGGTTGGTGAGCGCAGTACGGGATGTTTATTTATTTTATTTATTTATTTATTTATTATTGGATAAATGGTACATTTTTATTTGGTTTTAGTGTCCAAAAAACCTATATTAGGTTTGTCCAGGACACTAGGTTCTCGGTTGACTTACAAGTTTATAATAAAAGATACACAAAGAAGAAAAGAAACACAACTTAATAACAACTTAAAGTATAAACAGAAGGTTACAGATTTAACTTATACAACTTATGCTCATTTGCGTACCTACAGCGCGCACACACAGAAACAACAATTCCGCCACTGTTCTAGAACTAAGCAATATATACTTAAGTTGATTGATATACGGAAAGACGCTGCTGCCCATCTTCCGGAGGTGTCCCTTAGCAGGCTCTTACTGCATCCACGGGTAGGAGAGGAGGGGTAACATTCTACTGCCGGCACCCCACGGCAGAACTTGTTTAATTTCCGCGATTTATTAACATTGTTAACTTGAGTTTTAATGATTTTATTTAATACTATTTTATGCCTTGGGGCACCCCAACAGTAGAATACTGCCCCACCTCTCTTGCACGTGGATGCAGTATAATCTGCCAAGGGATACCTCCGGCAGATGGGCAGCAGCGTCTTTCCGTGTATCAACACCACGCAATGCGCTCGCCAACCCGCCTGCCAAGCGTGGTGAGTATGGCCCCTCATGGTTACTTCTTGAAGATCCATGAGGGAGGCCTATGTTCAGCAGTGGACGTCCTACCTCTGATATGATGACGATGACATGATTTTATCGTGTGCTCTCGCGACCGACATGTTTAAAACGTCCGATTCCCGATGTCCCTGTAGTATATAATGTATTAAGTATATCAGTCATCTAGTACCCATTACTTGTGTAATGCTTAGCTCTGCTTAGCTTGGGCCAAGATGATGCTGTGTAAATTGTCCAGCATTATTTATTTATTTACAAAGCTTTAAGTGGGTAGTAAATAATATATTCGTCATCCTTTATACAAATAACTATTGAAACTTGTTGAACATAAAACATTTTTTTTCGAGTCACAAAAACGCCTCAGTGGTTTTGAAGTTCAACACTCATTGTGCTCCAACAAAAAGCACAGCATAATTTGTAGTCAAGTTAGTGACTGCTAGTTATGTATGAGCTATTTTTTACCACTCCAACACAAAGGGGTCTCGTTTGATACAATCGCGGTGTCGTAACACACCTTAGGGCTTAGACTTTGTGAACTTGGCAACAATGGTGCGTAAGAACAATAACATTTAGGTATTGTTGGATTTGACTGGATCTGTGATAAGAATATCTGGGAATCGTTTGTTTTTTGCTCTGGTGCTTTTTTGTATTTTATTCTTTGTATTTCACGAATCGATATAGTAAAGTTACATACATGGCATGCAAATGATACTCATAAGTGATGACTTGTCACACTTTCGCGATTGTCATTATCAATAACATATTAGTTGCAAACTTCAGTCCTCCCACGGCCAAGACCGCTGAAACCTGTTCGAAACTTCGGGAAAATAATAAAAAAGGTTTAGAATCTGTTAGAGCATTGGCCTGAGAACTGATCAATGAAGGCTAACGGAAGAAGCGCCACGAGCGGGCCTCCAACCCCCGACACGGCTGAGATACCCTCTCTCGAATAAGACTTATAACCACGAATGAAAAAACCACCATGACGCTGCTTCAAACATCTAACATAGATTAATATGCCTATTATTAAGATAAAGGGAATACGGTTGTTCCTATTAGATGTAAACCAACATGTCATCAAGATGCTATCAAAAGAAAACCGCTACCAACACAGCCTACTATTATTCCCCGCACGATACACGCACGATGCTTATCTCGAGATATATCCGAGGACCTTCGTATCATGTATCAGGGGAATTCCCACGCCTTCGCCGTGTTACGGCTTGAATAACAAAAGAGGTTGCAGCAAGAGTGACCTTTTTTAAATGGGTTCAAAAGTATACCACCTTATCACTTGACATCGGTACCGTTTCACATGGTCTTCGGTGGATGTGGGCACATCTTGTAACCCTCGAAAGAGAACGGCGAAAATATAAAGAGTCTAGCTGTAAAAAACCTACAAAAAGATTCCAGCTAAGTAATAACGCTGCTGAGTCCCACTGCTTGGTTAATGCCTAACTCTTAAAAATACTAATGTGTAACACCTTTTAAGGTGATCAAATGTGGTCCGCAGGACGAATGTGGTAAATAAGGGACTCCTTTTAACTGCCACTATTAGACATGCCGAAGGGAGGATAGTTTGAAAACACCTGCACGACCTTCACGAGAAACGACAGAAGATGATATGTTACTTTGTGGATACATACAACAATGGTGCAGAGATATGGAATGAAAATTTAAAGCACAAATGTAAAAGCTAAAAGTGAAGGGTATAAGGTATCTTTAATAGCTATCAGTCTATAGTCTGAAGAAGATGCTATCACAACTATAGACGGAGAGTTTCAATCGATATTTTGATCATTTTTACAACACAGCTACAGTAGCTAACCTTTTGGCTGAAGCCTGGCGTGCTAAAAGCTTGTTTGAAAGGTTGCTAATTTTGTCAAGACACTCTACCTCGAATGCGACTAGTGTAATTTTATGCCTTATTAGGAGGCGATAGCCCCCTATTATGCATAACGCTGTCTGTCTGTCTGTGCATGACACGATTACAACCGAAGGCGTTGACTGATTTACATGTAACCTTTTTTGTTAGGTCACTGTGACTGTAGGTCGTTATAAAATCTGGATTATAGAGGTAATTGGAAGGCCTTGAGAATTCGGAAGATTTGTCTTCACTCAATGTTGAAAGTCGAAGCTTTGCATGTTAGTTTCACTTTCAAGAGTTAATCGAAAGGGCCTCGAGCTAACAGGTTTATTAACTACATTCAAAGGAAACTATAAATACGGTATCTATCGCACTAATGTCCGTTATAGCCTAGAGTGCATTGAAATCTTACGTAACTGCTACAATGCCTAGTTATTTTATATGCATTTTGATTGACTTTACGTCCGAATCTGTTTTAACTCTTGCAGTTTAACAGGAAATATGTATATTCAGCAGTTATCCTTTTTATTAATAAAATTTTGAGGCGGTAATTCGTATGATCAATAACAAATCACTTCTAAGCTAATAAAGGGTACTGTTTGATTAATATACGCATAGTATTGAAAAGTCTGCAGCACCGCAAAATACCTTGATTATAATGTTCGTTTAAAGTTAATGGCGGAAGGTATAGGTATGTCAAAGTACAGATAAAACCTCGTTTTGGTACCTACATATTGTATTTCCAGCATGCAGCATGAAATACATTAGTTAGGTCTAATATTTAACTGGAAAACTGATTTGTGACGTTTGTTCTTACGAAACAAACAAATATTATCTTTAATTTTAAATAATTCGAGAAATTCTGCTTGCTTTGGTACAAATAACTGATTAACAATAATTTTCAACAGGGCTGTTTGCTTTAAGAATAGAATCAAAATATATTTATTTATACATAAAATTATGGCTTATTGTCTGAATTGTAGAAAGTCCTCCTTCCTCAGCATAATGCTGTATAAATAGCTGTATTGATCGTTGTCTACTTGCTTTTGTTGTTAATTGTGGTAGCTTAGCTTCCTAAAGGTGTAATAAAAGGAAGCTATTAGCGACTAGGTTGGATCTAGCTCGTGTTTCGACACAAAGTTCTCACGGCTCCGCGACTTGACAAGTTGAATACAGCTGAATACATCCTTTGAACACAGGTAGGTACTGGGCTATTATTCACTTGCCTATTATATTAGACTAGACTAGCAGAGACTACAATTATTTGCATTTCATTTGGCAAGTTGAATTAGATAGACAGCTCGAGAGATTAGAGAGGTTGTAAGGAAATATCGTATGAGTTTTAATTTCAGATGTGATGAATCATGGAACATTTTTAGAAGCGCCAGATCAGGCTCCTTAACAATTAGGTATCCAAATCTATAATTTACTGTTGTCCATGTTTTGTAATTGCGAACTATGGAAATAAATGAATGAATTTCTGAATTTCTTTATCATACTCATTATTTCAGCTGTAAAACGTCCATTACTGAACACAGACCTCCCTAATGGATCTCCATGAGGGGTAGTCGCCAGGCGGGTTGGTTCGAGCGCAGTACGGGATTTTGATACACGGAAAGACGCTGCTGCCCATCTTCCGGAGGTATGCAGGCTTTTACTGCATCCACGGGTATGAAAGTATGGATAACATTCTCCTGCCGAACACCCAACGGCAACTAGTGATTTTCCTAATATACATACTTATTAAAGCAAAAGTCATTTTGAGTTTCAATAGCCATCTGTGGTCTTCTTCAACAGTTCTAAATGCAAATGTTTGACTTTTGGCTGAAGATGCCAACGCCGTTATTTACATTTTCCGACAATATTCGAGATATCCTCTTAAATCCTCATGGGTCCCATCATTATATGTAACTGCGTCAATAAATTATAAGAGACGGTGTTCTGATGAAGCAAAGATTTGAAGAACGGACTGGACTCGTCTTTCTTTTTAGGTCAGTTAAAAATAGGCATTTACTGTTGTTGTCTTTAGTTTATTATCAAAATGTACAATTCTGCTCTATTTCAACATATGTTATTATACATAGGTATTTGTAAAAAAACAAATCCTTATAAATATTTGATTACGGAAATGTAAAATAGGAATTGCAAATACATAATAAAAAACTTCAATAAAATAATTATTAGTAATTTGAATACCACTTATAGACAATAGATAAAGATTGTCTGAATTACATCGTAACTTAACTTGTAACTTAACGATATCCGGTGTCTTATATATAATATTTATTTAGCAATAGCTCACGGCCTTGGCGATATGAAATCAATAGCATATACGGTCAATTTGAATCACGATATAATCTAAATAACCATACCTACCTGATGCACTAATCATGGTTGTCTGGAAGATATCGCTTTTAAAGATAATACCGCCCATTGTATCTTAGAATATGTTTGTATCCATTAGTGTTTTACTTTCAATGGTGTACGTAGGATAAAGTGTTTATTTATTTTACACATTTTAGGAAAACTAACTGCTAGCCTTAAAAACAAATAGTTAAATTTAATATGATATAAGATGATATAAGATGGCCAATTATAAGTTTCCACTAATAGGAAGAAGAATATTACATTAGAAAAAAAACGTGGGTAGACGACTTATGGATTATTAAAGGAGAAACAAAATAAAGAATACTACATTTACATTACGACAGAAAATAGGCATGATGGCAGACAAATCAAAGTCCCGTCTACTCCGTCAAACAAAGAATAATAAATAATAATAATAATCGTTAATCTATGTATCTATCTAATATCACACTTATTATGTGGCAATAGAAGATCTTTATCATAAATAAATAATGCTGTAAAAAAGCCGCCTTTAATTAGGCAGAGCTTGCATTATGGATACCTAATGGTTAACCGAATACTTAAACCTACATATTATTGTCATGAATAAGAAATACCAAGACCCGCGAGCGAGAGAAGGTTTGTCCCGCGGCGGAATCGACCTTTTGCGTCTCCTCCGGTTACTAATCCAACTGCGCCGTCATAAAACAATATGTAAATATTTCACGTCGATAATATAAATCTGTCTAATAACATGTTAGATTCCTCTAACTCTAACACAAAAATATGTTATAATAATATTAATATATACAGTAACTGTATGGTCATATAATTTATAGAAGTTATAGAAGTTTTTTATTTAAATCGTGTCATACAAAGAGAAGTGTACCTTCTGAGAAGCAACTAGTTATTTTATAAAATAGCCACATTAATAGAGCAACGTGGCTTAGGAATAAAGAATAAAATCGCTAACTATTTTTTTCCTATGTTATTCCTTAATGTTCTAAGAAACCACACTGTTCAAATGATCTAAGCAACGCCTTGTCATAAATATTTCCGTTACCAAGGCGTTCATTGCTTTATATAACGTATAGTCAATATATAACTTTCATTTTTCGACGCAAGGGGTTGCGGGTTCGATTCCCGCCTCGGGACAAATGTCTGCACGATCTGCAGATATTTGTTCAGGGTGTTCTGGGTGTTTTTCTATTTATAATAAAAATATCTATCTATGTAGTATAATGTATTAAGTATATCAGTCATCTAGTACCCATAACACAAGCTCTGCTTAGCTTGGGGCTAGATGATGCTGTGTGATTTGTCCAGCATTATTATATTATTATTATTATTATATTATTTTAAATCAAAAACGTACAGCTTGTTTAACTAAATGTTTAACTAAATTAATGTAAACAGACTTTTAGCACAAGGGTTATTATAGAAAAACTTGCGTGTAATCTTTTCAAAATAACATTTATTTCAACTTTTGAATAACTAAACTATGTCGGAACGGCGTTTATTTTTGAGTTTTCTCTCTCCTTATATTATTTTTAGTTTCGTCCAAAGTTGGGCTAAAATCAATATTGAAATACGAAAGTTTAGAAGCTTGTATTTTTGAAATAAATACTTTTTTTACGGTTTGGGGTGTATACAAACATAGATTATGACGAGATAAATTGTTATACTCCTTAGTGTTGGATGGTTAACGACAAACAGTGGAGTAGTGACCCTTCCACGTTTGTATGGAAATATGGGCGACTCGTTCATCCTTAATGCACGAATAGTCGGCCCGTATCGTGCTTTATTGTTCAGATAGCTGTCATTAATTCGATTTATTTCTTTAAGAGCAAAAAATGAATCGTGTGATTGAGACAGCGAATGTTAGGCATGCAGTACTTATACCCGTGCCGTGCACTTCTAGCCGTGGGGTGCCGGCAGTAGAATGTTACCCCTCCTCTTATACCCATGCATGCAGTAAGAGCCTGCTAAGGGATACCTCCGGAAGATGGGCAGCAGCGTCTTTCCGTGTATCAACATCCAGTACTGCGCTCGCCAACCCGCCAGCCATGCGTGGTGAGTAAGGCAACAACCCCTCATGGAGAGCCGTAAGGGAGGCCTGTGTTCAGTAGTGGACGTTTTACGGCTGAAATGATGATGATGACTTCTACCCCTTTTTATTGCATACCTACCTCCTTATTTCTCGTGAAGCAACTCATGCCGAAATAACTATTTTGCCAGCCGCTTTTTACAAAAACAAGGGCGTTGGTTTATAGATGTTTAAACTTTTCAAAGGAGACCGCATCTTCATCGGATGAACCACAGGCTGATAACGTATCTAGCGACATAATTTTTAACAGGCGCAAATCATCGCTATTAAACGTCAATCTTGATTTAGTTAACGAGGTGCTGTTGCATATTCGTCACAAAGTTAATGAGGCGTTTTCATTATGAAGTAAAAACTTCAAAAATAGTTACCTCGAACCATATAGATGGCGTTAGTTTTCTTTTACTGGTAGGCACAATTCGACAATGACTGGATTAATCATAAATTTGCTTACTCCGCTTGCCAGCTCCATCTGTTAGGTTTAGTAGAAAACTCTTTTTCTTTTTTTACTGAAAACGGCTCATTTACGAATTGACGTTTGGCGGTGATGATCGCGATATTTACGCCTGTTACAAACCTGTCGCGAGATACGTAATCAGCCTGCCGTTCAGGAAATAGGTGCATAATTGTTTGCCTAAATAAAATAACAAAAAACCCCTCACTCTAAATACCAATAATAAAAAAACATCTTCTCCGTTCCGTCGGTCATGAGTACAACACGCGCTATTAGTTATATACAGGGTGTAAAATGACGACTACTGAAAAGAAAGGGGGTGGTAGAGCACACCAAAACCAAACCTAAAAAATGTTTCTACTTTTGCGTATAGGTAACTGTCTCTACCAACCCAAGAAACTGAAAAGTATAATACTAAATAACTTGGCATAACTATCACCTACAGTTTTTTTATATTATTTTCAGGTCCACAGCAAGGGTTTAAAGTTCGGAATCTATGAGGACTACGGCAATTTCACTTGCGCCGGATATCCGGGTGTCGTCGGCCATCTTGCTGGAGGTAAACAAATTTACTTTTAAATTATCAACGAAATTAAGAAGTCACAATAATTTCGGAGAGACTTTTAGAGTTCCTCAGATCTTTCCGAAGTTTAACTAAAAAACTTTTAGTGAAGAGTTCATCCGCGGAAGTACTACCACCATACCTATATCTGCCGCCAAGCAGTAATGTCTGCGTTGCTGTGTCTTCCGGTTACCATCAGGTGGGCCTTCGGCTTGTGTCGTTATTCAGTCGTATAAAAGAAACACTGGCTTTAAGTTTGTCGATTATGCGCCCGAATATGACTAGCAAAGCCAAATTTAGTTTTAAAGATCCTGTTGCAGGGCGCACAATACAACTGGCCACTATCATCATAGGTGTAGGTGTAGGGCGGCTTTGGGCGGCTCTTTCTAATAAGGTTTTTAGCGTCGAGATCTTCTAGTCGACGTTCTTCAAAATTTGTTGCGCAGCATTGTTTATAAGGGTAGGGAGTTGGGATGTTACATGCAGTAAGATGGCGCTTTAGGACGTCCCTGTACCGTAGGAATTGCCCCTAGGTGCTCTTTTTCCTTATACCTAGCAATTGAAACAAATATTCGGGTAAAATAGTAGGCATTAAAGTTTATTGTACTTTGATATTCGGA
Organism: Pasiphila rectangulata; assembly: GCA_963082625.1. Taxonomy (NCBI): domain Eukaryota; kingdom Metazoa; phylum Arthropoda; class Insecta; order Lepidoptera; family Geometridae; genus Pasiphila; species Pasiphila rectangulata. The sequence goes on from OY720253.1 coordinate 9,319,934, forward strand.
ATATATAAAGTTAAGTAATTATGAGTGGCTCAAGTGATGTGTGAACTACGTATTGGACATCGGCATCCATATACGCAAATATTGAAATTAAATTTTTAAATATCATTATTATTATTATCTCTGACGACCTCTGTGGCGCAGCGGGCGAAGGTCCGCCTGCTACGAAGGAGGTTGCGGGTTCGAATCCCGCCTCGCAACAAATGTCTGTACGATCTGCAGATATATGTTAGATAGATAGATAACTCTTTATTGTACTTAACTTAATACTATGTTCAGGGTGTTCTGGATGTTTTTCTATATATAATAAAAAATATCTATCTATGTAGTATATTGTATTAAGTATATCAGTCATCTAGTACACATAACACAAGCTCTTCTTACCTTGGGGCTAGGTGATGCTGTGTGAATTGTCCAGCATTATTAATTTATTATTATTGATATATTGTACGCAACTTTGTATTTGACTGATTGTATACAACTCCTTTAGTCCGTAAAGCACATTAGTACGGCCCCATCGCTCGTTGCAGCATTGCATAAGTCTCGCGTGTATCGGCCGGCATTTACAAAATCACGTGACTTCCGGTCGCGTTAAGTAGCACCCGCGACTTCCGTTACCTATATTAGGTGGTGTTTGTGAGTAGGTTAGCATGTAATGTAGGATTTCTGTGTTTAAACACAGGCTGTTGTGTAAGGGTGTATAATGAGCACATGTAATAATAATAATAATAATTCTTTATTCAGAAAAAAACTAGTTTGACACAGAAAGTTGTAAAAGTTAGTTATGTTCTAACTTACATGATAGGTAATGGTTCAGTAATAACACAGTGTATACAGTGTTCCGACTTCATACAAACGGACGAAGCGCGAGCTATACCTACGCGCCTCGATCTCGGTCCTTTCTCGGGATCTAAACAGTCGCGACTGTGCCACATTGACGAACGGAGGTGTGTTGTTTTTTTAACAATAACTGCGCGATTTTTTCTCAAAAAATAAGTTCAAGTACCTTCCTACGTATTTAATATGTCGAGTAGGATATATTGTAATGTTTTTGGTTGCATGAAATCTTCAAGAATGCATCCAGAGATAACTTTTTTAGATTACCTGGAAACTCTGAAAAGTAAGACTATAAAATAATTTTACTTACTACCTAGTAGGTAGGTACGTAATGTGTGTCTTTTTAATGGACAAGTATTTCCTTTTATCTCCCGAAAAAAAAGATGTCTGGATTCTTAAATAAAGTGAATAGAGTAATGGAAAGTGATTGACACGAGTGAAATAGGTACCTAGTTATATGCGGTTCATGATACGGTAGGTACGCTTGTGTAAAAACCTCGGGGCATGTGTGTTTCTTTTTGTTAGTTTGTATAATTCAAAGTAAAGACGTGGTATTTTATTTATTATTAACTAGCTTCTGCCCGCGACTTCGTCCGCGTGGAATAGTTTCTTTGGGCTAACACTAACTCTTACCCACGACTTCGTTTACGTAGAAGGTGAAAATATAATATTTTTAAATAATACCTACGTTAAGCGTAATTTTAGGTAGGTACCTACATCACGCTTTCATCAGTAAGAGTGGAACTTTAAAACATTAGGTAAAAGTACTGGGTCTTATAATCTTATATCATTTAGATTGTAGGTTATTCTAATAATTCATAACTATGTTATTTTATAGTACTTCTGCGTACACTATATTTTCAATTTATCTATTCAATTTACAAAGTATTATATTTGTTTATATAAAAAAAGTATATTTATAATCACAAAACTAAATGGAAACACAAAGTAGGCAAATTAATTAAAATGCTACAGGCGGGCAGCCCTATCGCATGTTTACGTACCGCGCGGCTGTAGGTATTTATTTCAAAAATACGGCCGAGTCAAACTACTGTATACATTACTATTCTGTGGTAATAAGCAGGTTTCAGTAAAAAAAAAGAAAAAAATGTTTTCACCTAAACCTAAAGGTAGAATTCCATCATAGTAAGACACTGTGCGGCAGAAATGTTTGAATGTTATTTTGGTGTTTTCTAGCGTTCAAGCATTTGTGCCGCACAGTGACGCACACTGGTGGAATTTTACCTTAACAGATGGAAAGGATGGCAAGCGGAGAAAGCAAGTTCGTGAATAATCACAACTGCGCATGTGTAAACCTGACAATATGAATGTATTTCTGAACGTCTCACTCCACCTGTAACGGGTAGGTAGGCATAGGCAAGTAGCTCTAATAAAACCCACGCAGTTTCAACATCGAAAATTACGAGTGACACAATGAAATCATCATTACGAGCCAGCAAAAGCGTAAAAGCTGTTCAAATTACGTCTGATGAGTGACACACAAAAGAACATCGCGTGTTAGCTTGCCATTAGATCTAGGCATGTTACAAAATCGATGGATAGGTCAATACAGGGTGTCATCATCATTCCAGCCGTAAAAAGTCTACTACTGAACAGGCTTCCCTCATGGAGATCCATGAGGGGTAGTTGCCATACTTACCACGCTTGGCAGGCGGGATACATGGCATGGCTTGGCGAGCCCAGTACGGGATGTTGACGCACGGAAAGACGCTGCTTCCCATCTTCCGGAAGTATCCTTAGCAGGGTCTTACTGCATCAACGGGCATGAGAGGAGAGGTAACATTCTAGCGCCGGCATCCTACGGCCAACAGGGTATACCCAATACTATGTATGTATATGTATAATACAATATGTGTACCGCGCAACGAAGAAATTTAGTTTTTCGCATTAATAGAACACGAAGTTTTTAACTTAAAAATCTTATTTAACAATAATGATATCCTAAATTACCTGCCACGTCAAAAATTAAAAATATAAATAAAAATACCAGTGAAACACTGACTTCGAAAAGCACTGTTAAGTTAGTAGTGGGTTTTAGTACACCTTGTTTTATCCGCATTATAACTCATTGATACACGAAGATAATTATATAGTTCTTTTATTGCGACAAATTGGCTCGATAAATTGTTATTAGAACTTTTTTACGTAGGCGGCAGGAAATTAATTGAGGAAAGTATAACTACAAACTCTTCTTCTTCTTTCGTTTCTTGAATTCATATATTATAGTGATCATCTTAGATGTCCGTAGGACTACTATCCACTTCCACTGCTGGACATAGCCTTCCCTCGTGGAGGGGGTTGTTGCCATACTCGCCATGCTTGGCAGGCGTGTTAGCGAGCGCAGTATGAAATGTTAAATACTGCATCCACGGCCAAGAGAGGGGCAACATCCTACTGCCGGCACACTACGGCAGTTATGAATCAATTGCTATTGCATTAGGTATTACATTTTGTTTGCTCGTGGAAGCGTCTTTAGTTCGTCATCACTTCCACTCGATTAATCTCCCTGACTCTAAATTTTCAAATAATAACAATACTATGCTAATACTATAGTCTTAACGGATTTTCCTGAAACATGTTTTAGATTAGAACCACTGCTAGAAAACTTGCTTTTAAATAAAATAAAAAACTAAATGAAAATCGGTCCACTCTCGTATAAGAGCTACTGAGCAACACGCACATACGGTATTTTTTTTATTTATATTTGTATCGAAATGGGACTGGGCGGGCCACGTATCCGAATGCCAGCAGAGAAATGGGCTCAGAGTGTAACACCTTGGCTCCCTGATGAGAAAACGCGGTGTCGGGGTCGACCGAGGAAGCGTTGGCGGGATGAACTTGTTACCTTTGACAGAGTATGGTGGGAGTCTGCAAAGGATCGGGATGGTTGGAAGACTTTAGGGGAGACCTTTGCCCAGCAGTGGGACAACATAGGTTAAATAAAAAAAAAATATTTGTATCGATAACGCGATCATTGTTTACGGGTTCCGCATAATGTTCACTTATAATTACGACTATTATTATATTTCACAGCTTCATTCGACGCGATTTCTTCTTCTTTAACTTGTTGTAGCTGAGTCCCAGGCATTGGCTTCAAACACATTTTTAAATAGGATAGGGAAAACCAAAAACACACTGTGGCAACACTGCTGTAGTTCTCTCTTCACGTCTCACTCCGCGCGGCGCCTCATTCTGTGTTTTGTGTGCAAAGGCTTCGCACATCCCTATTTAATTCTCAGATTGAAGAAACAATGAAACGAAGAAGCAAACGAAAAGGGGAAACAATAGAAGTTCGACGAAAGATAAGAAGAATAAGTTCATCATCGTCCGAGGATGAATTATCCGACCGTAAGTTACTACTTGCCTTACCTTTTTGTGCCTAAATCATACCGAATCTGTGATGCGAGATACCTCCGGGGTTACCTCTGTCACCTTACAACAAGATTCGAAAAGCAGGTGATGCGATTCAACCAGCGGGGTTGTATTCGTCACTTATTTTGAACACCGCTCAGCGGGAGTAGTGTCTACCCACACCATACAGAAAATGGTAAAAGGTACATACATCATTTCGTGGGCCATGACATATTTACACCAGTAATGCGAATAACTAGCGGGGTTATATCCATTACGCATAATGTTGCGCACAGTTTAGCGGGAATTGTGTCTACCCTCATAATACATTGTAAATCTATGATATCTATTAAAAAGGCCACCTACTAAAAGTAATGCGAAAAACCAGCGGGGTTTTTTCTGTTACGTTATATTGTACGCAGTTCAACGAGAATTGTGTCTACCCACACTATTTTTATAAATGATTTTACTTGATTTACCATTAAGCAATGCGTAATGCATCTACCTCGAAGGATGATGAGGAGGAATGTCATTTAGACGATGAAGTCCTCGCCCTACGGGGCGATACACCAAAGGATGATACGGTTTTGGGAAAGGCGATTCACAAGGATATTTCCGATAGATGGCGACATATTTTGTCGAAGGGCTTGGACATAGAGGCGAAAGAAAAGTTACTTAAAAAATATTTAGTACTCTCGAATTGCAAAATACTCATAGCTCCCAAATTGAACGCTGAAACGAAAGCTGCTATTGCTGATAATCTTGTCAAACGAGATTACGCACTGGAGGCCAAACAACAACAAATTGGCATCGCGCTAGCGGCGCTGTCAACAGCGGTGGATAGCATTTCCAGAAAAGAGTTTTCTCCTGAAAAACTACTAAAGCCTATCAGCGATGCTTGCCGCATCTTATGTGATAGCCATTTTAACGAGACCAAGACCAGAAGACACTTTATAATATCATCTATCAACTCGGATATGAAAGATGCACTGTCTGAAACCGTAAGAGATACGTACCTGTTCGGAGAAAATATATCTAAAAAATTAAAATCATCAAAAAATCTGGGACCGATTTGAAGTTGACTAAACCAACAAATAATCGTAATCAAAAATATATTAAGAACAATTTCTTCAAAAATCGTAATGCAGGTCAGTCAAACTGTAAGTCCCTGCACCAGAACTGAACCTGAACCGAACCTGAACCAGTCGGGGAACCAGAACACGAGGAGTGGCCTTCAACATCGGGAAGCCGACCGGGCGCCGCCGCCGCCACGCCGCACTCGGAGACGCCAATAGAGGTACGTTTTGCTGGTCGCTTACATAATTTTGTACAAGAATGGCGCAAACTTACCAACGACACGATGATCCTATCGTGGATACAGGAACACAAAATTCCTTTTTGTTCACATCCCACAGACTATACAAAACCAAGTTTTGTTCCTAGAACATATGCAGAGCGATTAGAGTTTAATACTGAAATTAACTCGCTTATCAATGCTATATCTATTTGTGAACCTCATAACCAACAATTTTTGTCATCTATCTTTCTCGTACCTAAGCCAAATGGAACTAAGCGTTTCATTTTAAACCTAAAACGTCTGAATAAGTTTGTCAAATATCAGCATTTTAGAATGGAAGACTATCGAACTGTCACAAAGATTATTACTCGAGGTTGTTACTGGCCACAATCGACATGAAAGATGCATATTTCTTAATACCAGTACATGAATAACATAAAAAATACTTAAGATTTAAGTATAACGATATACTTTACCAGTTCAATTGTTTACCTTTTGGTTTAAGTACTTGTCCTTACGTTTTTACAAAGGTTCCTAAACCAGTAATGGAATACTTGAGATCAAGAAATTTGATTTCAGTAATATATTTAGATCATTATAATATTATTTATTATATCTGCATCGGTAGTTCGATTTGAAGAATGCGTTAAGAATATAACAATAACATCCCGACTTTTACGAGACCTTGGATTTATAATCAATTACGATAAAAGTAGTCTTGTTCCAAGTCAGAAATGCAAATATCTAGGATTTGTATTTGATTCGGTTAAGATGTGTCTAGAATTACCAGAAATAAAAATTAAAAAAAAAAAAAAATTAAAAATTATGTAAAATTATATCTTAACAAGAAATCTTGCAAACTCAGAGATTTTGCGCGTTTGATTGGTTTACTAGTGTCCGCTGCCCCCGCTGTTCAGTACGCATGGGGATACACTAAACAACTTGAACGACATAAATACCTTAATTTATTTAATCATCTAACATATAATAGCACCGTTAATATCCCTCGTCCTGTAAAAAAAAAAATATTTGAAATGGTGGCTGAAGAATATTGATACGCGTACCCAAAAGTTGAGCATGGATGATTATATATAAGCTAGAAATCTTTTCGGATTCATCCAAGAGTGGCTGGGCCGCTTTTTGTAATGATAAGAAATCCTATGGGTTTTGGAAAAAAGATGAATCATTAATAAATATTTTCGAGCTAAAAGCAAGTTTCTTAGCATTAAAATAATTTGCAAAACATTGTAGAAACTGTAAGTTTTTGTTGCGTGTTGATATCGTCACAGCCATCTCGTGCATTAATAGGATGGGTTCAGTACAATATCCACATTTCAATGAGATTGCTCGAGAGATATGGAAATGGTGCGAGGAACGTGGTTTAGTAATTTTTGCATCGTTTATAAACAGCAACGACAATTTCGAAGCCGATTGTTTATCGCGAAGAAAGTTTATAGATACGGAATGGGAATGAAGCAAATCTGCGTTCAATCAAATTGTTGAACAGTTTGGTTTTCCGATAGTAGATCTTTTTGCCAGTCGTTGTAATTCCAAATGTCTTACATATATATCCTGGAAAAATGATCCTAACGCCTACGCTGTCGATGCGTTTACAGTATCATGGTCTAACTTGCGTTTTTACGCATTCCCACCATTTGCTTTAGTACTAAAAAAGTTGCAAAAGATAATAAAAGATAAGGCTCAAGGGGTTGTTGTTGTACCAGACTGGCCAACGCAGCCATGGTTCCCTGTCTTAAATAAACTCCTGGACTCTAAACCTATATACTTTGAGCCAGATATTAATTTACTGAAATCTCATTTCAGAAACCGACACTTACACCGACCGTTAAGATTGATTGCCGTCAGATTGTCCGGCAAGCGCTACAATCAAAGTCATTTTCACAAAGCGCCATTGATGTAATGTTGTCAGCGTTGTCGAAAAATACTTACAAACAGTACGATAGTTCTATAAAATTATGAGTTAATTATTGTAAAGAAAAAGGTATTGATTACCTTAATGATTCTACTCCTGTTATAATAGATTTTCATACTAAATGTTTTTCTAATGATGCTAAATATGGTACAATTAATTCTCATAAATCACCGTTACAATTTATTTTCCCAAAAGTTGCGGACGATACTGACCTTAAACGATTTAAGAAGGGCACATTCAGACTGAGGCCGCCTGCTCCAAGATACAATGCTATTTGGGATCCAAGCGTTGTTCTAGATTATTTAGCTCAACAATGGCCTCATGATAACCTTAACTTGGAAATGTTGACAAAGAAAACAATTACATTGTTAGCACTTGTAACAGCGCAAAGTACAAACATTTTCCCTAATAAAAATTGATAACTTAAAAATAGGCAGTGCAAATATACTTATTGCAATTCCCGACTTAATAAAAACTTCAAGGTTAAATTCATTACAACCCTTACTTAAATTACCTATCTATACCGAAAAACCCGAAATATGTCCGGCTACATGTTTAATAGATTACGCAAATAAAACAAAATTATTACGTAATATAAATAATTTATTCATATCATTCAGGAAACCTCATAGTAAAGTTACATCTCAGACACTTAGTAATTGGATCAAAAGTACGCTTTCGAAGAGTGGAGTGGACACGTCGTTGTTCAGCGCGCACAGCACGCGGCACTCGGCCACTTCCTCCGCCAGCAGGCTCGGTGTCGGTCTGGATGTCATCCGACAAACTGCTGGCTGGTCACAATCCTCCAGGGTTTTTGCAAGATTTTATAACAAAGATCTGGTAGATGATGCTACTCTTTTTGCAAATACAATTTTAGCAAATTCGCATTAGTTACTTAAAAGATCGAATAAAAGTTTTGTTGTTATTTTATAACAGTTGTAAATAGACAGATTGTCTGTTGTTATTTATTATTTAGACCTAAATACTTATTTGTTGTCTAAAATACATGTGGGGTACCAATTTACCGTAATTCTATTTATTAGTTTTCTTGCTCTGAACATCCTACAACAAGTTAAAGAAGAAGAAATCGCGTCGAATGAAGCTGTGAAATATAATTAATGATCAAATGAACTTACGCTGTACGTGAAGTTCGATCATTATTATATGAACAAGCTTCATTCGACGCGATTATATAATAACCCGCCCAAAAGTTCACTCCCAACCCAACGCTAAAAATAGACTCAGGTAACTTGGAGACGGGAGAGACTGCTTTCAACAAGAATGAGGCGCCGCGCGGAGTGAGACGTGAAGAGAGAACTACAGCAGTGTTGCCACAGTGTGTTTTTGGTTTTCCCTATCCTATTTAAAAATGTGTTTGAAGCCAATGCCTGGGACTCAGCTACAACAAGTTAAAGAAGAAGAAATCGCGTCGAATGAAGCTTGTTCATATAATAATGATCGAACTTCACGTACAGCGTAAGTTCATTTGATCATTAATTATATTCTGATTCCAACACGCGTAAATTATGGACAGTTTAGTTAGTTCAACTAAAGATCATTCGAAGTTAGATAGACAACTCTACAAAAAACATAACATTAAAAACAGGTAATAGAGCAGGCGGGCTTGTCGCTGAAGTCAATCTCTTCCAGGCAACCTAACGCATAAAGGAGATAATTGAACAAACAGGGTAGTTGGTTGAAATTAGAAGTTGAAATCAGGGTTAAACAGAGTTTAGCTTTAACTAAATCTATACAAATATTATAAAGAGGTAAAGTTTGTGAGGTTGTAGGGGGTAATCTCTGGATCTACTGAACCGATTTTCAAAATTCTTTTACTAATAGAAAGTCACAGCATTTGTGAGTGTCATAGACTACAAATTACCGCCCAACGAAGTGGGCACCGGGTCAGCTAGTTTAATATAATACTATAGCTTATAGAGGTATAACAAACTTGTTACAATAAACTAAGGGGTAACATAGGCAAATAAATAAATAAATAAAATATAAATAAATAAATAATGCTGGACAAATCACACAGCATCATCTAGCCCCAAGCTAAGCAGAGCTTGTGTTATAGGTACTAGATGACTGATATACTTAATACATTATACTACATAAATAGATATTTTTTTATTTTATATAGAAAAAACACCCAGAACACCCTGAACAAATATCAGCAGATCGTACAGACAACTGTCCCGAGGCGGGAATCGAACCCGCAACCTCTTGCGTCGCAGGCGGACCTTCGCCCGCTGCGCCACAGAGCTCGTCAAAATAATTAACTTTTAGTTCGGAAGTCGTAATAGTCGTAATATTCATAAGCTTTATTTTCGTCACTCTTTTATTTGTAGACGCTGACACCTTCGCATCATGGGGTGTTGACTACGTGAAACTGGATGGATGCTACGCACTGCCCGCTGATATGGACCACGGGTACCCTGAGTTCGGGAGGCAGCTGAACCGCACTGGACGGCAGATGGTGTACTCCTGCAGTTGGCCGGTCTACCAGATTTATGCTGGACTGCAGGTAGGAAAAACACTATACAATGATTCTTAGCTTTTTACAACCATAAAAATGTTTATAGGTTTTATGTTTATCATCATACGGGTATGCCGTGATGTGCCAGCAATAGAATACTGCCCCTTCTCTCCTGCCTGCGGATACAGTAAGAATCTCCCAAGGGAAACTGCCAGACGATAGGCAGCAGCGTCTTTCCGCGCATCAACACCCCGTACTGCGCTCGGCAACTCGCCTGTCAACAACCCCCTCATGATAACTTGAAGGTCCATGAGGGAGGGAGGCCTACGTCCAGCAATGGACATCCTACGGCTCAGTTGATGATGATGATGTTCATCATCTGGTACCCATAACACAAGCTCTGCTTACTATGGCGCTCGGTGGTGCTGTGTGAATTGTCCACCATAATGTATTTATAAATTTAAGTTGTTCTATTCTTCGAATTCTGGGTATTGCATGTTCCCACATGGTTAATTTAAGAGCCTTTAGAATGTGTGAAATGAGAACAAACGTCCATTGTAGTATCATGGCCCGAATTCGACCATCAGATTCTAAGATTTTTAGAAAGTAAAAAAGCCGATAGTACCTTATTTATGTCTTTTGAATTTCGAGAACCTTATTCTATATATTGACTTTAGTTTGTTGTTGGAAAGACTTGTAGCAGAAAATCCGTCTGCAAAGACAGCTTTTATTTGTTATTTTCTACGATTAAATGACGAGACAATACCGCGGTGATCCCGTTCAGAAAGGACGCATTGCATTGGGCCCGTCACCCTGAGGCATAGAGCTGTAAGGTCTCATGTGCCCGTAACTTCACCGGCCATCTTACCTTTCAAATCGGAACAAGTAGTTATAGTGGTAATTTATAAGCACAGTTCTTATGGACCATGATGGGCACAGCAATAATGAGATCTCATTGACAACTTAATCTTACTTTTCAGTGTCTTTCCAACAGCTGACTAAACGCTAACATTATGTATGTTCTGGGCGGCTTGCCCATATCCATCTCACTCGTACATTGAGAAGCGGTGGCATGGCAGTTTCGCGAACTATGCAAAGGAGAAATTTTTTTTGGTATAAAAATTACAGTTCAACTAACAGTCGTTCTGTTAATTGTATAATACTTAGGATATCATTAGTGTATTATATGCTATTCATAGTTTTTAGTTCACGCCCGTTTTATTTTGTTAAAAATACTTAAATTCACGAATTTGCGTCTGTTGGAACGACAAAACGACCTGATTTATCTGTCAAGTTGACAATTGACAGTATCTGTCAAGTGGACAATATCACTATCGAATCACTATCGATTAATTGATAAGTTTTTTTTTATTTGTGGCCAGGCAGGACTACCCTTAGAATAATAGGTAGGATCGCCACTTTCCAGTGTTGCTGTTTATTAATTTTGCAATAATTATCTTCAAAAGTGATCTATTATTATAAAAGTAACGGGCATCTTATTGGATTTGGAAGTTTCACATACGAGTATAGTATGACGGCATCTTTCATTTAGTATATAGTTCATTTTTGTTATACGTATTGTCATTTTATACCTAAGGAAAAATAATTTTGTCCTTTCCGTGTATGTTTAAAAAAAATATTTTTTTTTCTTTCCAGCCTAACTTCACATCGATAATCGAACATTGCAACCTGTGGCGCAACTTCGACGACATCCAGGACTCGTGGGCGTCCGTCGAGTCTATCATAGACTACTACGGAAACCACCAAGACGTCATCGTGCCCAACGCAGGCCCCGGCCACTGGAACGACCCTGACATGGTGCGTCTATGAGCTAGTAGGCTTTGCTTGCACACAGTGGTGTAGGTACTAATATGGTGCGTCTTTGAGCTAGTAGGCTTTGCTTGCACACAGTGGTGTAGGTACTAATATGGTGCGTCTTTGAGCTAGTAGACTTTGCTTGCACACAGTGGTGTAGGTACTAATATGGTGCGTCTTTGAGCTATTGCTTGCACACAGTGGTGTAGGTACTAGATATTGAAAAGTTATGTAGGAACTTAGCATCCACAGAATATTGTTGAGGCAGTTCACTGTTTTTGAGTACCGAAAAAAGTAGTAGTAGAATTAAGTCACAATTTTTCATGTGGACATTTTTCTACTATGTCATTTTTTCTTTGCACACAGTGGTGTACTAGATATTCAAAACTTATGTAAGGACTTGGCATCGACCGAATATTATAGAGGCAGTTCACTGTTTTTGAGTACCGAAAAAGTAGTAGGTAGTAGAATTAAGTCACAATTTTTCATGTGGACATTTTTCTACTATGTCATTTTTTCATTTGGAAATTTTTATACTTTGTCATTCTTTCATGTTGACATTTTTATTTTGTGATTGTCGGCATTATTATACTTAGTCATTTTTAATTTTGGACCAAAGTCGTCAAACCTACAATGATCTAGGAAATATCGCAAATTTTAGACAAACTATATCAAAAGAAAATGCATGACTCTTGGATTCATTCGAACAATCCTGGTACGGTATCTTTTATGTGATAATTGGCTCTGCTTGCACTGTATCTTCGTCGACTTCCAAGACTCCGCCAACTCTTCCAGGGGCGTCCGTCACTGAAACGACCCTGATATGTTGAGCTACTAGGCGCTGCTGCTTCATCTTCGACGACACGAGTAAGACTCGTGAACGTCCGTCGGTCATAGACTACTACAGAAACCACAAAGACATCATCGTGCTGAACCCAGTGGCTTTCTCCTATTGCACGAAGATGCAGTGACAATCTGCCAAAGGATATCTATATGATCAGAACTTGAGAGATCATTAAGGGACTTCTGAACATAGACCTGTTCAGCAGTGGACGTCCTATGCCTAAGATAATGATTATGAGCGAAAAACTCTGGAACGCAGTTAGTTGAATGCCGAAGCTGCTGCACCAAAATTGGCATCGTTATTTTATATTCATTATAACAAATGTAAAGACAAAATTAAAAGCCAAAATCCATATTAAAGTTAAGTAAATTATGCCTGTCAGTTCAGTTTGAGTATTAAGTACTTGTGTTATTGTTATGTTACTTTGAGCGAAAGACATATTGATAGTACCCGCAAAGTTTAATGAACGGTAAGTACGTTTAGGTAGGTACTTCATGTTATTTTACTTTTGTCAGCAACTCACAACCTCCAGTATCAGTATTCCCCAGTCATTGGCCTGATGTCATCATAAATGTGTATAGTATCATTTTCGACACATTCAAGTAGGAGGAAAGGACCTTTGAACTTGAAGTGTTAAATGTTATTTTGTAAAATTACTTCAAAGAATGCTTTGTTACTTTCGTAAGGCGAACTAACTAACACTTACTTGCTTTTGATACAATCAATCAATAAATCGATTTGATTAATATCAACTTTCTTTCCATGGGATAAAAGGCGAAGTGCGCAAAACTTTCCTCATTTACTCCTTATTGCACATACTGTCAATATCATCATCATCATTATTTCAGCCGTAAAACGTACTACTGAATACAGGCCTCCCTCATGGATCCCTATGAGGGGTAGTTGCCATACTCACTACGCTTGGCAGGCGCGTTGGCGAGCGCAGTATGGGATGTTGATACATGGAAAGACGCTGCTGTATCCCTTAGAAGGCTCTTACTGCATCCACGGGCATGAGAGGAGGGGTAACATTCTACTGCTGGCACCCCTCAGCTATCAATATATACATAACTAAATTGAATGGCATGTATAAAGACGAGCTTCACCCACACAAGTATTTTCTACTTTGGATATGGAAAGCGAAAGATAATCAGCGTTTATTTAAGAATATCTGAGCAATATTTTAAAATGATTTTTGTGTGATTAAGGTCCGATTCTGAGATGTTTTGACAAGGAAGTTACATTTCCATATTATTAACATGATATACACTGAAAAAAGCCGTGTTGGCCGAGTGGTATGTACCCCCGACTTTCAATCCGAAGGTCGTGGGTTCGATACCGGCTGTGCACCAATGGATTTTTCTTTCTTGAAAAATGTATGTGCACACTTATCACGTGCTTTGACGGTGAAGGAAACATCGGGAGGAAACCCGCGGCTTAGTTAGCTTCCGATGTATTGACCTGTTCTTTCCTCTGAATAATAGCTGACTAAGCTGAGAGGATGGTATAGGTGCTGGGCAAGCCTAATCCATCTAACAATGTCCCAGGCACTGCAGCGTCCCGTACAGCATGATTACCAGTTGCTGACGCTGTATAAATCATCTATAATAGATGCAAAGGCCTCACTTTTTTATACTAAAAAAATATATAATGTTTTTATTTACACAAGGAACTGTACTGTAAATTGTTACATTTTTTAAATGTGTGTTTAGTGTGTGTATGTTAATTGTTGATCACAAAAACTGCGTGTAAAGTATTTTTCAGACAACATGGTAGATATTGTACTCATTATCTTGAGATATAGTGCTTAATTTTCTGATTCCAGTTGATTATCGGCAACTTCGGCCTATCGTACGAGCAGAGCAAGACGCAGTTCGCGATCTGGGCGATCCTGGCGGCGCCACTGCTCATGAGCGTGGACCTGCGCACGATCAGGCCGGAGTACAAGGCTATCCTGCAGAACAAGAAGATCATAGACGTGGACCAGGATCCACTGGGCATCCAGGGCAGGAGGATATACAAGGTGGGTTAGGAATCAGCGGGATAGTGGTATAAGAGGAGCAAAACGCAGCTCGCGATCGGGGGCCTAATTCTAGTGAAGATTTGACTTTTTGTGGTGCCTCTCCACTTCTGAAAGTTAGGCGTCAGCTCACTAAATTTCGTACGGTCTTGCGCCAAGCGAAAGAGTAGTTGGTATTTTTTATGCCCAAGCTCAAGTCCTCGGTATCCGGGTAATACCTATATATCTTAATAACCGTCAAAACAACGTTGCATTTCATACATAAGTATTTGGAGAGTGGAATCCAAGGCAGGAAAAAAAACGCAGTTCGCGATCTGGAGCCTGAGACTCGTGATGATGATAAAATATCCTAATAGATAAATAACGTAATAACTGTCGAATAACGTTGGATACAATACATATTTGGAGTTTGTACCTCCGCACAATCAGGCCGGAGCACAAGGCTATTCTGCAGAACAGACAGTAAGATAATACAAGGTGAGTTAGGAATCGGTAGGAGCCTGATTTTCGTAAAGTTTAGTGAAATTTGAACTCCGCGAAAGCAAATACTCTCCAAGTTCGTTTTTCGCAAACCAGTCAGTTTTAATTAGTTGGTTAGTTTATATTATAATATTTGGCCGTGTTGGCCTAGTGGTATGTACCGTACCTCCGACATTCGGCTTCAGACGTATTGACAGGACAGAATACTGCAAGCCTAATCCATCTAACAATGTCTAAGGCACTTCAGCCTCCCACAGCATGAGTACCAGTTGCTGATGCTGTATAAATAGTATCTATGATAGATGTCAAAGCCTTACCTTTTATTTAAAAATGTTTCAGGTTCCTGTAAGCAAGTAATTGCTATAAGAAATGCTTGAAAATTATTTTCATTGTTACAGCACCGCGGTATCGAGATCTGGTCTCGCCCGATCCTGCCTGTGCAAGGGCAGTACTACTCGTACGCCGTGGCGTTCGTGAACAGGAGAACGGACGGCACGCCGTCTGACGTCGCCGTCACTCTGAGGGAGCTGGGGCTCAACAACCCCGCCGGATACAGGGTTGAGGTAAGCTGCAGTTCCCTGCATCATCATGTTAGCCGTAGGACGTCCACTGCTGGGCATAGGCCTCCCTAATGGATTTCCAGGTATTGCGGTTGGAAGCTCCCTGCATCCACGGTCGACCAAGTCTTCACCAAGTCATCTGCCTGTCAGTTTCTTCATGCATACCATATCATATCATAACAATTCAGTCGTAAGACTGCTGTCCACGTCCACTGTTGGACATAGGTCTCCCTCATGGATCTTCAAAATCATGAGGGGTTGTCGCCATACTCGCCACGCTTAGCAGGCGGGTTGACGAGCGCAGTTCGGGATGTTTATAAAGAAAGATGACAGCTGCTGCTGCCCATCTCCCGGAGGTATCCCTTCTTACGTGACGTATCTATTCTTATTTCATCCACGGGCAAGATAGGAGTGGTAACACTGCCGGCAACCAACGACATGCATATTTGTTATTGCGTATTTATTTTGAAAATGTTTGTCGAACTAACAAATGTTTTTTGACTTTTATGAATCCACACGACTGCGCCAAACGTTCTGTTATAATTTTATAGTAGGTACATAATTGGTGACAAATATTTGCCTTTCTGCCGGCTAGCACAAGCTTATGCTTACTTTGGGGGTTTCATTTATAAATGATTACGTACTTTTACATTTTTCAATCCCATTCGTTCCAAACGAATCATTAGATTGTGTTCGGAACCAATCGATCGCCAATTGTGTTATGCATTATACATATACATATACTGTTGCCGTTAATTTTATAAATAAAAATAAATAGAATGCGGTAGATATGTATTTTAAAAAAATATTTATATTGCAGGATCTGTACGAGGATGTTGACTACGGTGTGCTGTCCCCGCAGACGAAGATCAAAGTGAAAGTCAACCCCTCAGGTAGCACGTGTTGCAGATGTTTACTTTCTATGGTTTAAGATTTAACTTTTACACACCATTTCAAGCATTTACCCACCCAGGAGAATGGGTTAATAAATTTAAACTTATTTTCGAGCCTCCTCCACCCTCTAAAATGTAAACTGATAGACTAGCTAGCTTTTTTAGATCCGGATAGATCTTCGCTAAATAAGTGATACGGTTTACGTAACATGCCGGAACACTTTAAACCGAAAACTCCATTAATGATTAATATGTTTTGGTAAACGTAAAAAACATACACCAACTTTTAACAACAGGTCTACGTTTAGCTACGGAACCCTTCAAAGAATCTTCTGATGACCTCTGTCGCGCGGCAGAGGTTGCGGGTTCGATTCCCGCCTCGGGATAAATGTTTGTACGATTTGTATATATTTGTTCTGGATGTTTATACATATATATATATAATAAAATATATATTTTTGTAGTTTAATGTATTAAGTACTAGCTTATGCCTGCCGATACGCATGCGTTGTACCCGGATAAAAAGTAGCTTATGTGTTAATCTTAATCAACATCTATACGTTTGCAAAATTTCAGCTCGATACGTACGCTATTTTTTGCGTGAAGAGGTAACAAACCTCCATACAAACAAACTTTCGGCTTTATAATATTAGTGAGATACCTATCATCTACTCGTAGTTGACTGATATACTTAATATATTGACGTGCTACATCTACCTATAACATAAGTTCAGCTTGACTTGGGACTAGATGTTACTATGTGAATCGTCCAGCATTATTTATATTTATTTATTTAACCCTTGTAAAAGACACGCACCTGGCCTAATTTATTTATATAAAAACTGACAAGTTTAAGTTTGTCTCAGTTTAACTCAACTGCTTACAAACAGTTCTAATCAACACTGTCTTAAGCAAATCTAAACCTTATTCTTATCACACAGGTGTGGTAATCCTCCGAGCCGACGCCCAACGACAATCATTTGCGTTCAACGCGATACCAACACGAACACCGTACGCGCCACTCGACGACGTATTCTCTCTAAACAAGAAGAAGAAGTAGACGCCATCCTACCCTGCCTAATAACGCCATCTGTTGAAACAATCTGACAAGTCACGAACGTTAAGATCTACAAGTAAATTATATTATTGGGTAGTTCCCAAATCTTTTATGGAACATGACGTCGTCGGACAGAATAAGATATTTTTTTGCTATCTTGGACATGTAATACTTTTATTTCTCAAATTGTTTTATAGGAGAAGGTTTATTTACCTCTTAAATATTGTTTTATCAATCATACTGGCATCTACAAAATAATATTAATTCACTAACAGTGTTCATGTTACATCTAGCTACTCATGGAAGATTTTGGGAAAATATTTTTGTTTTTAAGCATGAAACTCGGGTGAAAAGCTATTATGTAGTTTCATGGAAAAATAGGAAAAAAAAATAATTTTGTTCGATGACGTCATGTTCCATAGAACAAATCGGAACTGCCCGTATTATTTAGTTATAAAATTAATTTTCCCGACGTTTCGAACACGTTTCAGCGTTCTTGGTAGCGGAAGGACGTAACGCTGAAACGTGTTCGAAACGTCGGAAAATTTATAAAATGGTACGCGATAACGACCTGTAATTGTATAACTAAATAATATGTTATCAAATAGCGAAAGTTTGACAAGTTATTATCTACAAGTACAATTTTTAAAGATCTACCACCCTGCGCTTTAATCTTTTAGCTTTGTGAAAATAGTTACCAGTCTGTATGATTCGGGGGCTTGTGACCTATGGACGCAAAAATATTAAGTATCTGATTCTCAAATGTATTTAGGTATTCTATAAAAACTATAAATCATCTGGTACCCATTACGCAAGCTCTGCGAACTAGAAGGTGCTGTGTGAAATGTCAAGCGTAATTTATTATTACTTTATTTATTACTTCTGCCCACAGCTTCACTACTTCTACTTCTACTACTTTAAAAAAGTAGCATATGTGTTAATCCTGGCTGGTATGTGTAAAGTTTCAGCTTCATCTGTTCGGTAGTTTTTGCTTGAAGAGGTAACAAATGTCCACAAACACTCTTTCGGATTTGTAATATTAGCGGGATTCCATTTGATTTGCGTAAAACTTTCTCGCACTTAAGGAAGTAGGTAGTTACGAGTCTCTTAAAAAGAGACTCGGAATTTTAAGAGAGACTCGTAACTACTTACTTCCTTAAACCTGCTATTAAGGAATTATCTATATATTTAAAAATCTATAGATTATAAGGAATTATCTTTCGCTGCAAATTTTATAAAGATTGTCTACAAGTTTTTTCTATAGAGTTTTGCGTCCATTGGACTACTTTGTCCCAGGTTTGATTCCAGTCTTGCCTGTAGTTTAATATATTTATGTTTCCACTGTTGTGATCGTTGTAAAATATGTTGAAATTGTGAAGAATTGAATTATTGCCATTATGTTGTACCTAGGATAAGTGTGTACATTTTAGGTGCCTATAAATATAAGTTGTTTTAGATGCAATAAATAACTAACTTTTATTTTGGATTATTATTTATTTTTTTAATAAATGCATACATCTAACCTTAAATTATTATAATGCAAACAATGTAGTTTTTAAATTATATTTATCGGTCTAATAATAGTTTTAAAATAAAATTACATTTCAAGACTTTTCTTGAACAGTGACATGCTAACTAATAATAATTACTCAATTATAATTTAATTATAATGTTTTTACACTCTGGAGCCCAACTTTAACTGACTTTATTTACTACATAACCTATTTAGGTTCTACTACTTACTACTTAAATAAAACATAAACAAAATTGGATTGGATAAGCAAGTTTATTTTCCTAACATAGTACGACATAAAAACTTTTCTTGAATTACTTAAGATCACATTCAAAGAATTCTCGCCTGCTTACTGTGACCTGGAAATCGTTTGCTATCAAAAGCTTCAGTGAGTACTAACTTTACTGATTAATATTTTTGAAATAAAGTTCGTTTGTTAACCTTGTGTCTTGTCCCGTGTACTTTAATGCAGAAACTGTGCTACTTAAGGTTTCTTCTTCAATGATGTTGCTGCTTCTGAAAGTTTAAAAAAAAATATACCAAAATTTAATTTTTAAATTCATTTTCTTTCATTTAATAGTCATACTATGTGTTGGACAAAAATTACATCGACCTCCATCATGTTTATTGTTAGCGGAATATAATTCGTATATACATATACATACATACGTATACCTATGGCCTCATGAATAAGCTCAGAGTCGCTCAACGAGCTATGGAGAGGGCTATGCTCGGGGTTTCTTTACGCGATCGAATCAGAAATGAGGAGATACGTGGAAGAACTCGGGTCGCCGACATAGCCAAATGGATTAGCACGTTGAAGTGGCAATGGGCAGGCCATGTAGTTCGCAGAAGAGATGGCCGATGCGGCCGAAAAGTTCTCGAGTGGAGGCCACGGACTGGCAAGCGCAGCGTAGGACGTCTACCAACAAGATGGGCTGATGACCTGGTGAAGACCGCAGGTCGACGGTGGATGCAGATTGCTTCCAATCGCAATAACTGTATATCCATGAGGGAGGCCTATGTCCAGCAGTGGACGTCCTACGGCTGAAATGATGATGATGATGATGTTACCATAGAACAGTAGTATTATTACCTTTTCCCCCTATTCTTGCTTTGCAAACCATTTAATGGAAAGTTCTTGTTTTTCACAAATATATACTCTTTTTTGTCTTGGATTTCTTCAGCTTCAGAATATTTAGCGAATCTGATTGAGTCTAAGATGCTTTTTAAGGCTCTGTTTTTTGTTATTTCCATGCTTTTATTCGTTTCTTGGTTTTCATTTCTTTTTTGGTAAATTTTCTTGGCATAAAAATTATATTTCTTTTGTAACATCTCTTTGTTTACAGTCCCTTGATTACTTTTTGTTTTCTTGACAAATTGTTTTATTGGTACTGCCATATTATCATTATAATGAATCTTCTCCATCTCAGATTCTTTGATTCTGACCATATCTTTTGATTTCATTTTATCCTGGTCTGTAATATCATTATCCGATTTTGATATAAATGTCATACTGCTTTTAGGTTCATGATAATTTTCATATATTTTGATATCATCACGTACTAGTATGGAACTATAGCAAACTGCTACTGAGGAAAGTATAAGTATCTGTAAGTTATAAATTAAAGATATTATCAACGTTATTAAGTTATGTAAGCTAAATCAATTTTATTTAAAGTTTTCGTAATTTAAATATTAATCTACAGACTACGTTTATGCAAGTTAATATGTTTCAACTTTGTTCTAAAATGAAAACTGACAAGGTATAAATAATAAAGTCCACTTGTATAAAAATGTCAATGTGTAAAAATGCCAACAATATCGTGAAATACCATAATCAATAGTATCATAAGAAAGTTTGTTGTATGTATTTTGGGCTGCACAATATTTTCAAATTCTTCGTATTATATTAAGAAAATCCTGACTCACCAATATCTCCATGTTTTTAAGTTGTTGAACTTTTATTTTCGATATTATTTACACTACTGACACGGTCCAAGGCACTATCGCATACTAATTATATTGAATTTGCAACGTTATGCTTTCCTTATATATCGATAACATTATCATTAATACCTACTTACATAATGTGCTATTTAAGTTCCAAAAACGACTATTGTTCTGTATCATTGTTGGGCTCGATATTAATCACCACTAAAACTCATAAACATGTCTCATTATCATTTACTAATTAATCCTCAAAGTTGTCCCCGAGTTTGAACGGAATAGTTTTTACCAAAATCTCAATTGGAAAAAACCCTGATGGTGGAGAAAACGGGAATAATTTTCTTGATATACTTATTATAACTAATAAACAGGGCTTATAACTTATAACTATTATATGTGTACTAAGGTTAAAGGGGTTAATTATGACCACCCCAAGAAACAACTTTAGTTCTACGACTTTTCAGGATTCGGTGATTTTCATTCAAGAACATACACGAAAGTTTAAACTTCAACATCTACAAGAATGTGGCAAACTAAACGTCAGCATTGACCTTCATGAAGAGCTGCCTGCTTTTGTAGAAGTGCAAAATACCTAATCATACATAGGTTTTTTTAAGATATACTAAAAAATCTAAATAATCCAATTATGAACTCAGGATCATGTTCAAACCACGTCAACAAGTAAAAATTTTCCCTCGAAAACTACTTCCCATCATATGCAGCCTTTCGAGTAAGTACACTTTTATAATATCCCTGTATAATTAGCACAAATTCGATGGTGGAATGGGTACGTAGGTCAAACCTATAAAAGGCCTTTTTAAAAAACAGAATGATGAATATAAACGTTTATTGACAATAAGTATTTAAAATACCAGTTTATATAAAAAAATGCAGTAATATAACAATAATCAGACTGTCATGAGGTCGGTAGAACATACATGTAAGTACCAAACAATGTTCAACCTACCTAACCAAACTGGGTCTTGCAGGTCAAACTACTCCATTATCTTTGAACTGGTCGGTAGAGATACGTTTCACATTATGTGTAAGTAAATAAATAAATCACAGGACGTTAACCCAACATGCCAACTGAACACGTATAATTTGAAATGCAAATAATTTCGAAACCAGTATTTCACAGTAGGTAGTAACTAACACTCATGTAAGCAAACTGCTAACATCTAAGGCCGGTAAATGCCCCACGACGTTCGCGAAGTCTGACACGGTACAGCAAAAAGAATACCCTTCTCTTGGGCTGTCGGGGTGCCAGCTCAGCCAATTAAAGTCTCTGTTACCTCTGCAAATGTCTCTGCAAAAGAACAAGCCCTTCGCGTTATCAGGTGAGACATAAGGATTGTTGATACCCACAAACGCAATACCCCGCCTTGTAGACGGCTCATATACAACTTTATAGAAGTACAGGGGCACAGGTATCACCGGATTATTGTTTTCGTCACTGTACAAGTAAATGCCAACATTTTGTCCATAACTATTCTTGAGCTCTGATACTCCATACGTTCCTGTATAAATGATGGTATCGTATCCTTCATTGTGAATATGGTCCCTCAAGTCTACTTCTAGCGTGTTCCAGTTGCCGCTGTTGAAGCCGTACCACTGAGGGACACAGTTGACGTAGTGGAAGGTAGCACGCTCTCCGAATGCCAAAGGGAAATCCGTTTTTGCTGCTAAGTGGCCCCGTGACAGGAATTCAGACTCTGTTACGTAGGACCCTATTAAAGATCCAACAACTTGAGCTACAGCTGATTTTTGGCCACGAGGAGAGAATAAGGACTCAACTGGTACGTTTCCATAGACGTCGTTAGCTATAAAGAAGGGCCGGTCAACTCTAGTTTGATACATGGCGTTGTATGGTTTTTGGGTGTATTTTGAGTAAATTGCATTTAAACTACCTCGATTGAAGCAAGACTCGTAGAGAGGATAAAATTCGTTCTGGACCTTGTAACCAACTTCATAGATCACATTGTTCTCGAAGCAGGTTCGATTTGTACGTCTGCTTTCGTAGTTTGGTGGTGTACTGCATTGGAATGAAGAGAATGTTGATAGTGATGAGAGCCAGTCGTCGTTTTTGAAGTTATGTCCTCCGGCACAGGTGATGATGGCGCTTGTTAGATCGCGTATTTTATTTGGATGGTATATAGGTTCGTCTCCGCAGCTTAAAGTCAAACTTTCACCAAATTCTAGCATGATATTACCTGATCCGTCGCTTGGCTCCAGAAGCCTTCCATTATGTAAAATCACAGGAAGTGGTTCTCCAAAGTGTCTTCTTGTGTTTAAAATACATCGTTCTCCTTTTTGTACGTTGAAGGCACATAAAATCAATAGATACGCTTTCTGGAACATATCAAGGGTTCTGTATGATTTTATTTTCTCTTAATAATTTAATAAAAAATATGGCTTTCACTTGAACAATTTTGAGAATGTTGGATATTTTGACAAGTTAAAATATAACCACACATATGTATACCTAATCCTGGTGTACCTAGTATATGAAATAACACGTTAGATACGAGTATTATATCCTAAAAACTGTCAAAATTTTGCTCCATTTAATAGATGTTTGACAGGTGCAATGACATGTTATCTATTGTGATATTTTATCCACTTCACGGGAAATAGGCCTGCGATTTTGACATTTTGTTCTATTCATCTCATTTTTGTTTTAAAGAATCCCCGACCATAAATCACAATAAATAAATCTATGTAAGATTCTCCTATTTATTTTATTTATGGCAAGAAAGTAGCATCTAAAGTAAAAACTTCTCACAAAATAGAATACCTACCTTATTCTATTTAAATCCACCTGGAAAGCCTATTTACTTGTGCTTACCTTCAAAGTATTTAATTTTTTTACAGGAAGAAAGCCTGCTAAGGGTTATCTCCGGAAGATGGGCAGCAGCGTCTTTCCGTGTTTAACATTTCATACATATCCCGTACTGCGCTCGCCAACCCGCTTGCGAAGCGTGGTGAGTATGGCAACAACCGCTCATAATGGCGGTTTATGGGAGAGGCCTATGTCCAGCAGTGGACGTCCTACGGCTGAGATGATGACGATGATGATGAAATTATACACTACTTGACCCAGTTACCGCTCCTTAAAATTGCATGGCCAAAATATACTACTAGTCGGACTCGCGCACGAAGGGTTTCGTACCATTATTTGGAATAATAACTTAAATATTGGTAAGTACCGTTTTTACCCTTTGGCTACGGAACCCTAAAAATATCTTATTCTATCCTATGACGTCATGTTCCATAGAACATAAGGGAACTACCCCTTTCAAGTCGATAGCATTCGTAGTTCCCGAGTTCTCCAGCTGCGACAGGCAGAGAAAGTCACACTATAAGGGTTCCCTCTAACCATTTTTGTTCGGAACTCTTAAAAGCGTTTCTTCATGTCGAAAAAAAGCCGTGTTGGCGGAGTGGTATGTACCCCGACTTTCAATTCGAAGGTCAGGTTCAACATGGGCGGTGCACCAATGGATTTTTCTTTCTTGAAAAATGTATGTGCACAATTAACACATGCTTTAACGGTGAAGGAAACATCGTGAGGAAACCCGCGTCTTAGTTAGCTAGACCTGTTCTTTCCTCTGACCATAGACTAACTACACAATTGTGTATAGTTAGTCTATGCTCTGATTAATGGTTGACTAAGCTGAGAGGATGGTTTAGGTGCTGGGCAAGCCTAATTCATCTAACAATGTCCCAGGCAATGCAGCGTCCCGTACAGCATGATAACCAGTTGCTGACGCTGCATAAATCATCAAAAATGTTTGCTTATCATAGTTTGACGCTGTGATGCAGCAGGCGAAGGTCTGCCTGCGACGCAAGAGGTTGCGGGTTCGATTCTTAAGACAAATGTCTGTACGATCTGCAGATATTTGTTATTAATATTGGTGTTCTAGATGTTTTTCTGTAAGATAAAAAAATATTTATCTATGCAGTACAATACACCTATATCAGTCATCACACAAGCTCTGCTTAGCTTGGGGTAGGCGTTGCTGTATGAATTGTCCAGCATTATTTATTTATTGTACGTTTATTAATAAGTAGGTCTGCAGCAGAGGCGCTGGTAGTCTAAACCACAAATACTACAGGCGCTGGCGGCGGAGCCTGTGTACCCCGACCAGTGTCTTTTGCGTAAAAAGCGTCACGAATATAGTAGGTAGACCTATAATATGTGGTTTACTGTCTCATGGGGATCATGCTCATTAATCACGATATGAAAGTTCAGGATCAGAATTTAGTTGAAACAGATATTGAAATTCTTCGATCAAAATTCTGTAGCGTCCCGTACAGCATGATTACCATTTGCTGACCCTGTATAAATAATCTTTAATAGATGTAAAAGGCCTGACTTATTAATAGGTAATAGGTAGGGCAGTGGGGTGCCGGCTGTAGAATGTTACCCCTCCTCTCATGCCCGTGGATGCAGTAAGAGCTAAGGGATACCTCCGGAAGATGGGCAGCAGCATATTTCCGTGTATCAACATCCCGTACTGCGCTCGCCAACCCGCCTGCCAAGCGTGGTGAGTATGGCAACTCATGGAGATCCATGAGGGAGGCTTGTGTTCAGTAGTGGACGTTTTACGGTTGAAATGATGATGAAATGATGATTAATAGGTACAATACATACCTACATCGAGAATTTTCTGCGCTTTCATGGGAAGTATATTCTAATGAGAAACCGGTTTCACGTTGAGTGACCTCCTGATCCTCCTGATCTCGACTTCTGACGTCTTAGTTCCTCGCTTAGTTACAAATTTACCTTGAATTTTACTAAACACCGTGTAAAGCCTTGGGATGCCGGCAGTAGAACGTTGCCCTTCCTCTCTTTCCCGTGTATATAATAAACTCTTATTAGGGTTAAGCTCGCCTTTGTACATGTCATTTATTTAAACTTTTGTGTGTGTATTTTCAATGTGTACAATAAAGAATTAAGAATAAATAAATAAATAAATTTGCTGAACAAATCACACAGCATCACCTAGCCCCAAGCTAAGCAGAGCTTGTGTTATGGGTACTAGATGATTGATATACTTAATACATTATACTACATAGATAGATATTTTTATTATATATAGAGGTAGAAAAACACCCAGAACACCCTGAACAAATATCTGCAGATCGTATAGAAATTTGTCCCGAGGCGGGAATCGAACCAGCAACCGTTTGCGTCGCAGGCGGACCTTCGCCCGCTGCGCCACAGAGCTCGTCAATATAATCGAAATTTGTGTTAATAAGATGATACTCATGATGGTAACTAAAGACACCTTTCATAAATGTCAACTGGATAACAATATTAAAGTTATTGACGAACAAATACAATACATACAAACTTGACCGGCGTGGCTTAGTGGGGCTAATAGCCGTCTAATATGGAAGGGGTGCAGGTTGTAGTCCCGCTGGGAAAAACTTTTTGCTTTTCTGCAGATATTCGTCTCGGGTCTGGGTAATTATCTAGTTATGAGACGTATGTATTGACAAAAAAAAATATTAAGTATTATATAAATTGCTTTGGGGTGCTGGCGAATGTTTCCCCTTCTCTTTCACCCATGTATGCATTAAGAATCTGGCAAGGGAAACCTCCGGAAGATAGGCTGCAGCGTCTTGTACCAACCTTTCGTACTACGCTCGCTTACCCGCCAGCTAATGGAGTAAAACTGGTAAAACGTCCACTACTGAAGACAGGCCTTCCTCATGGATCTCCATGAGGGATAGTTGCCATACTCACCACGCTTGACAGGCGGGTTGGCGAGCGCAGTACGAGATATTGATACACGGAACGATGCTGCTGCCCATCTTCTGGAGATATCCCTCAGCAGGCTCTTACTGCATCCACGGGCATGAGAGGAGGAGTAATATTCTACTGCCGGCACACCACGGCATTCAGCATTATTTATTATTAAATATGTACATTCTACAAATAAAAGATGAGACTGAAATACACAGCAACTCTCTTAGAATATGCTATGCTGAATAACTCATTTCATATAGGTACTTACATGTATATTCCGGAAAGAGCTATATTTAACTCTAAACCCATTTAACTTTTTTCGATACGAGCTAAATTTAAAACCCAACGCTTTGTCCTACAGTTAAGAAAAGGTGCTTAAACAAAAAATATTTAAACTTGCCGTCACTTGCAACTGGCACAGTGCGCAAGATACAGATATAACACAAGGTTAACAATTACTTGTCATGGCGACCTTTACTTGTATGATCTAGGATCTAGATTGTAGAAAATTTTGTAGGAGAAAACAAAATAATAATGAGGCGTTTTCATTACAAGAAAAAACGTCAAAAATAGTTCCCTACATCCTATAACTTGAATACTGCTTGATCGCTGCGACATAATGCCAAGTGACACGAATAGGGCTGAGACGATGTTGAAAATATTACGGTATATGTTTGTAATGATGACTCATCGGCATCGCACATCACTATTCGTGCAGCCCATAAATGTATTATTATTAATATATTTATTATCCAATGCCAATACGTTTATCTGAACAATCGGTGGCGATTCTGTAGTTGCACTAAGTAGCTTAAGCTAATTAAATTGACGTAATATGTCAATGACATAACAGATATTCGGTTAGTGCCGTTCTAAAATTAAAACGGAACAATTGTACACAATTTTACGCTGACGGCTCTAAATTGAAAAACGTCATAATCTCTAATTACAATTAGTTTTGGAAGTTTAATACTTTCTTTCTGTTGGTTGTTTTATTATTATATTTTTTTGGGGATTCCAACCACTCTCTTCAATATAAATTACTATTAACTTAGCCAAAAACTGACCCCTACGAAGCAATTCAATTTCATGACAGTTTAGAAACATTTTACATCGAAAGCGGTATGAGTAGGTATAGAGGTAGTTGCAGGTATCAAAACCAAAGAAGATTATGATTACCTACTCTAAATTAACCTGTACTACTTAATTTAAGGTTCTCTTAATGGCAACAAAATATTTCTCTTGATGCTCCTAAAATTGGCGATTCAAACTCCAAATTGTTGCTAGGATAGTACTGCCCTCTGTAGGAGAAAAAGCACAAGTGACAAATTTTGTGAAATGGAGTTACATACATTCCCGGGCTCAGCAAAAAAAATGTGATTTTTCTGTCTAGGAATACTGGCGATATTTCCCATAGGAGCCAAGTTAGACAAGCACAAGTGCACTACATTTTCTCAAAAGTACTTTCTGTTTGATGAAGAAAAAACATAACCCTGACATCAGACGCAGAAAACAACTTAAGTAACCACATATGATTTTTTTTATTGGTATACGATTTGCACGAAATGATCGACTTCTATTCTGAAAACGCATAACATTGAATAGTAAGCAGAATTAACACATAATGTGAACAAATGCTTTTTCTTTGTAGTGCTAAAAAAAAATACAATAACTTTCAGAAACTAAATAAGCATATGAACATAGTTATGGGTTTTCTGATTCGTACAAGTAATATATTATGATTTTCTTGCTTAGTAGCCAACGTAATAATATGAACTTGATTTGTTTTTCAATAATTTATTTGTAAGTTATGTTCTTTTAGCTTAGTAGAGGTAGCTACCCCCTACCTCTTTGCTCCTTGCCCCCGCTACCTGTTCATTCGTGTCACAAGTTACCGATCAACCGATCGGACGCACGTGTTATGTACTTACGCGCGCTTTTATCAAATTGGTGAGACACAGGCGGTGTATTATTTGGAAAGAAAGATTATGACACTTGAGTGTATCTACGTAAAAAAAATGGCTCTTTTGTCGACTGGCCCCGCTCGAACTGGCCCCTCGAGTCCAGTTGACCTAATGCATGTTTTGAATTGGTCAAATGGCCCCGCTTACAGAATTTGTTATTAGAATAGACAAGAAGAAAAGTGTTTCAACTATTGTCGTTATTATCATGGATTATACAGGATGGCCAGAACAATGACGTCAAAAAGAAAAAACTAGGTCCCTCGTATCGTGGGGTATCCGAATCACCCCCATGTATGTTCCGCGACTTTTCATAGTTTTCGAGTTACGATTTTTTTTCTGAATTTTTTAAAATTTTTGACCTGAGCCATTTTTTTTTTTTCAAGTTTAAGACTTTTTAGAGTTTTTCTGCGCAACTGAATCTTCATAAGTTGTTCTTTAATGCATAAAATAATCAGCTTCGTAAATTTGATAAAAGTTATAAAAATGTTAGTCCAAAGTGAAAAATTTACGTTCGGTGAATTATGACTTAATTTTTCAACATTAAATTAAAAATCTAGACGGGTCACTTCATGGTTTCTTAGTAAGCCTTAAAAATGCGCGAGACTCAGCTTTCATAAACATTAAAAAAAGTAGGGCCTAATAGGCTACTTTGGCTAAAATCGGCCACAATAAACATAAATATCTTAATATTTATAACCATGGTGTTTCATTTTTGTTTATTATGAGTACGTTTTGTTCACATCTGTACACGGGTTTGAAATTATACAATAGATTTTGTTCAAATTAGTAATGGGCCCAGTCGACTAAAGAAAAGTAATAAATTAAATGCATTAGGTCAACTGGCTCCGTAGGGCCAGTTTTTACCGGGGCCAGTTGACTAAAGAGCCAAAAAAATAAACATTAATATGTGAAATTGGATGCAAAGTTAATTAAACCTTTTTAAATTGTTGCTAAATGGTTCTCCATATAACCTTAAGATATAATAATGAAAATAAATAGATACTCTTTTATGTGATTTGATTTTAATAAATACTTTAAAGTTTTATAAGTTTTTTTTGGTTTTACTATTTCCCTATAATACATTAAAGATTACTAAACAATAAAGCACAATTACGTGTTTGTGTTTTTTTTGCTTCCTAAAATTACTACATAGTACATTAAAAAAAACACATGTGTGTAGTTGTGCTTTTTTTCTTCCTTCCTTAACTCAAAAGGTATATTAAATAGGAGGTAGGAATGTTTTTTTCTAAATAGTTAATTTAATTTAAATCTTAACTATAACATTATGTTATAGTAAAAATTCTATATCATTAATACGTACGATAAAAAAAGATTCAGCGTCGTAACTCATCTCTAAAGCAATTGAACTAAAGCGCAAAGTATTTTCAATTTATCTCGAAACTTAGGTTACAGCAGTTGTGCTTTTTCTCCTACAGAGGGCAGAGTAGTGGACTCGCACTACTATCCTAGCAACAGCATCAATTATCATGTCGTTACAAGAACCGGGACATACTTATCACCACATTTAGGCCGACCGACAGACAGTCGTACATTTAAATTCGAGTCGCCCCGAGTGCGGACGTGTCGACTATGTACATACATAATTACAAATAAAAATAGCTAATAATTATCGTACACAGTCGTGTAAATATAGCTGTGAACAAGTGACCAGCATTATGACGACTTTGAGGATATTTGTGAGTTGTTTTGGTTATTTTTTGAATAAGTGTGTGTTGAATCCTCTACGCAAAAAACTTTTATAAATTTGAAGTAGGTATGTATCTGTGTATGTCTGTGTCTCCCGAACAGTTGTTTTAGTTTAAGTTATTTTAATATAGTTTTTTCGATTGAAATGTGACTTGACTTAACTAAAGTGTTTTAATTAAGGCATAATTATAAAATCTTTTATGCCGTTTAATGATCAGCTGTTGTCTGTGTTTTTAACCCGTAACGCAAAAAGAGAGGTGTTATAGTTTGACCGCTGTGTGTGGGTGTGTGTGTGTGTGTGTGTATTTGTCTCTGTATGCCTGTGGCAATATAGCTCTTAACGAGTGAGCCGATTTGGATGCGTTTTTAGGGTTTCGTAGAATAACAAGAAATCCTTATAGTTTCACTTTGTCTGTCTGTCTGTCTGGCCGTCCGTCACCGGCTTTGCGAAGACTATTAGCACTATTATTCCTAGAAAGCTGTAATTTTGCATGGAATTATAAAATAACAATGCCGAGATAACGCTAAAAAATGCTGATACAATAATTAATTTCGGGTACCTCCAATACACTTAGGCCTCTGCCTCGAATCTTGCGGGCAGCGGGGCGGCGGCGGCGGCAGCGCGTGAGCGGCCGGAGTTTTCAAGCCCCGCGCCGCCGCTGCCGCTCCGCTGTTTTCGAGGGCGCCGGTCCATTTTATTTTACGCATAAGATCCTGCCGCTGCCGCGCGGCCGCCGCCGCCGCCCCGCAGCCCGCAAGATTCGGGGCAGAGGCCTTATGGTGGGGATTAACATTTTTTTCTTGATTTTTCCATCGTGTAAGGTTTCGTTGAATAGATATTTTAAAATCACATTCAGAGGTTGCAAAGACAATTTTTTGATTTAGGGTTCAGTTTGGGAAATATTAAAGTTTTAAACTTTTTTCGCGCGTCCCTCTACAATCTAAACTGCTAGCTTTAAAAATCTGAAAAAATCATGCATGTAGTTATAACCATGAACTTTCTAGGAAGACTAGGGTTAAGCTGGCTATTTAGTTTCGGAGAAATAGCCGCTCAAATAAGTGATGCGGTTTCTCAAACATACCGGAATACTTTGAACCGAAAACTCAATTAATTCCCGTTAATATGTTTTGGTAAACGTAAAAAAACTTACACCAACTTCTAGCAGCATATCTACGGTTAACTACGGAACCCTACATAGCGCGTGGCTCGACACGCACCTGGCCTAATTTATTTATTTGAACGGTTTTCTAGCGGTGGTTCTTAGACATAATATCAAATCCATTCAAACGTCAAAATTATCAAGCGTTAGATGTCGTAAAGTTTAATTTAATGTTATATTTGTTTCATTTAAACTTGTACCGTAAAAAAACATTTTTAAGCAGTTTCCTATCATAATGACTGGTGTGAAGTGGCTTAGCGTGGCTTAAAATTACCTAACGAATAACATTATAGTCTTTTAAATAAGTTAATATTAAGTTATATAAACACGATTACTCAGACAGAACATATGTACCCTCCTTGCTGCGACAAAAAACTCACAGTAAGGTACCTAGTTAAAAAGGTAGGTAGATATATTTTCTACCAGACTCGTTCGTTAATGAACCCTAATTAGGTCCACTTATTCCATGACAGTCCCATTAGTCGATATTAAATGATTACCCCAATCATTAAGGAATCCAGTTCCTAATAAATGACCTATTTGAAATATTTAAACGTGATTTAAAACAAACTGCTGATCGGTCGGTGTTCAAATCTTGTGATTTGAAGTTACTTTTTCTTAAAGAAGTTATAACAAAAACTTAGTGTGCCTTTAATAGCCTAATAATAACTTACCTATAAAATCTTTTATTTAATATGTACCTATGTAAACTTGATTGCCGTGGGGTGCCGGCAGTAGAATGATACCCCTCCTCTCATGCCCATGGATGCAGTAAGAGCCTGCTAAGGGATACCTCCAGAAGATGGGCAGCAGCGTATATTCGTGTATCAACATCCCATACTGCGCTCACCAACCCGCCTGCCAAGCGTGGTGAGTATGGCAACTACCCCTCATGGAGATCCAAGGGAGGCCTGTGTTCATCAGTGGACGTTTTATGGCTGAAATTATGAAACTTGATTGGCATAATTATAATGTTAGCAAAATAGGAAGTAGTGTGAATGACCCAGTAATTTACCACTTAAATAAAAAAAAATATTTTCTCAGCTCTATAAAAATCATTCAAAAGCGATACATGTTCCTAATATAATATATAACAATCAAATGGAAATGTATCTGAGTAATAGAAAATTAAACAAATGCTCATAAAATCATATTATGTACATATTAGCAAAAAAGATTAATTAAATTTAATAGGCAAGAAATTTAGTAATTGACCATGAGAACACAGAAATATATAAACACTTAAAAAATATTCAACTAACTTATATAAAACTTTTTTATTAGGTTTATTTGTTTTGGAGATACATTGAATAAGGTGAAAAGATAAACTTGTATCCCATTCTTGTGACCTTTGAAGGGAAATATAACAAATGTATGGAATCTTTGAATATTAATTATATCTAAAAATAGTTTACATAAAGATAAGATAGTTTACAAAAATTTACGCCATCTAGATCAAATTTTGTGATCTAACGAAAGAAGAATGATTGAAGATATATTTTTTGTCTATTTAATTCACGTGCGATCTTCCATTATCTTATTTCGATCGATTTAGTCTTGACTGGCTAACAACTGTAGGATGGTCATCACAAACTGATTCCTTCATTGTTAGATTTATCTATTTGCAGATGATCTAAAAGTAACCAAAGCCATTCATGGGCCTTTAAATCGTCAACTTCATCAAGGCGATCTTGATAACTTATCAGATTGGTGTAAGATCAACAACATGGCACTTAATATTGACAAATGTTTTCATAAACAGTTCACTCCCAGTAAAACTCCACATAAAAATAAGTATCACATTAATGGCCAAAAGAAATACGAAATCTAGGAGTAATAATAGACACAAAACACACTTTTAACACTCATATTCTTAAAACCGTTTCAAGAGGTTTTAAAACACTAGGCTTCATTACCCGTAATAGTAAAGAATTTAAAAATCATTAACCAAAATTAAATTGTACAAAAATCTTGTCCGTCCTATCTTAGAATACTGCTGTACAATATGGAATCTCCAATATGAGATACGCCAACGCCTGGAAAATATACAAAAACTCTTTATAAACCACCTCTCTTATGGTGACCACTTGGCAAAGAAAATAAACAGTTATGATAAACGTCTTTTATACACTATAAAATTACCACATTGACACTACGACGAAAAAGAACTGATTTACTCTTTTTATTTAAACTTTTAATAGCGAAATTGATTGTACATATCTCAACAACAAACTGATGATTAATGCACCTTTTACGTTACCGATGATGTTGAGATATGTACAATCAATTTCGCCATTAAAAAGTTTGAATAAAAAGAGTAAATCAGTTATTTTTTATTAGATAAGTGAACAATAGATGTTTTATCATAAAACAGAATTAATTTAAGATCCTTGTCGAATTTATGAAGAGGGTCACTTATATCAAGTGCTTTATTTTTAGACAAGAAATTATAATTATTGCAGATCCTTGAAAGTATGGCGTTTTTTCCGAGGTTAGTTCGGTTATAAGGGATTGAGAACATATTACCTATATGCCTAGAATTAAGGCATGTAATATGTAATTAAGACATATAATAGGCATTGAAAACATATTACATGCCTAGTATTAAGGCATATAATATGTTCTCAATCCCTTAAATATAACCGAACTAACCTCGGAAAAAACGCCTTACTTTCAAGGATCTGCAATAATTATAATTTATTGTTATACATTGTTATTATGTTATATGTATTTTATGTTTATTATATTACATTTTACTATACATTAACTGTGCTCTTAGTGTTGAGGCTGCTTAATTTTTTTTTAATTACATTAATTTCAGCCGTAAAACGTCCACTACTGAACACCACGCGTGGCAGCTCGTGTTTGCGCTCGCCAACCCGAGCTGCCAAGCGGATACGGGATGTTGATACACGGAAAAACGCTGCTGTCCATCTCCCGGAGGTATCTCTTCGCAGGCTATTACTGCATCCACGGGCATGAGAGGAGTCACATTCTGCCGGCACTCCACAGCATAACATTACATTCTTGTTTCTTTTCACACACGATCTCAAGTGTAAAATATGTTAAGTGCAATTGAAGGTAAAGTAATTAAGTATTTTTGGTTTCCAGGTAATTCTTATAATTTTAGCAGTAATAACAGAAGCTCTTAGTTTCACGATATTCTCAGCAGAAGCCCTGAACAAACTGAAGACAGAAGGAAAGCAAATAACAAATGAACACGTGTCCAAAGACTATGTGAAGTACAGTTACCTTATAACAACAATTTAGTATTAACAAAATCAATTTAGTTTTAATAGGAGATTATTTAAATTATTTTTATAAATTGTGTCTAACGATCTTAATCTTATCTTTCTTGTCATGGTTTGATTGTAAATGGAAACCACAAAATTAAATAGCCTACCATGTATTAGTGTTTTACTGTTTACCTAAAATAATAACAACTTTATTTATTGACGTCCTCAGTGGCTCAGTTGGGCTAAATGCGGGGGAAGGTTGCGGGTTTGATTCCCGTCGGAGGACAAATGTTTGCTTTTCTGAAGATATTTGCCTCGGTTCATGGTGTGTCCTATGTATGAAAAGTGTATATTGTAAAAAAGTGTATATTGTATTCTTGTTACCATAAAAAAAAGTTATTAAAGTGAGTCAATAAGCTATCGCAATTTTTTTTTTGTTTTTGAGAATAACAATTCTGCCAAGGTTAAATAAAATTAACGCAACCATGTGTATGGTTAATTAACTTTAACCGTTTACGCAGCGCACGAAATAGAAGCTATCAAAAGGATCAACATTTTCCCCACTTATGCAACATTTTTCAATGATGCTACGCTGTTGTTGGTCCTCGATAATTGGGCTATCCAACACTGAAATAGTTTAACTTGTCGGACCAGTAGGTAATTCCTGAGCTTAGTGCGTTCAACCATACAAACAACAAGAGTACAACAAACAAATTCTTCAACTTTTTAATATTAATTTGATGTTTAGATAGTTTTACGTTCTATCTCTTTTGAGTAATTATTTATCTACCATGTAGGTACAAAAATACATGCATAACCAATTGTTTTCGACCCGTGCATTACATAGATCAAGTCTACTTTGCCTAGGTCGTACTTCCTATATATTTACACGATAAGTACAAAGAACAGCATTGACAAGTAAGTACTTACCAGTGGAAATGTAAATAGTCTTTGTTTACACACTTATCTACTTATCTAGACAGGGGGCAGTGGGCACCTAAAATTTATTTATTAGAATATTGCTGCTAAGTTATGAATCAACTGAAGGCCTATGTCCAACAGTGGACGTCCCATGGCTAAAAAAAATAATGTTAAATTAAGGCTCACGGTTTAACTTGGCTAGTTTTCACAACTGACAAGTTACCTACTGTTTTATCTTCATTATATTTTAAATATGGTGTTAAAAAGAACGTGAGCTTCAATTATTGATCCCCGGTTATCAGCAGTAGGTATTCTATTAAATAAAATTTCAGAATTATCTACAGAACTTGGCGTCATTTAAATCTCAATTCTTTTGTGGGTGAAGTCGACAACGACGACATTCTAAATAGTGAACTGGGCTCCCATTTTCACATTTATATAATTAGCTGTCCTATTTAGGGCGCTGTTGGACGACCCCGGTATCCCTAGAGTACCTACGATAGAGAGATATTCTACAAGAATTCTACAACGAGCATTGGCGCGTCCGAGATCATGTCACATGTCACAACGTTCCTTTATTATTTCCCGACGGCAGCAGTAAGCAGATACACTATGTTGACCTCCTGAAGACGGCTGTCCTTGTGCCAAGTCTGGCAGTACAATTTTTTTTTACAATAAATTTGTCGTATGGTGCAAAAATGCCTATCTTAGCTGTCCTCTATAGCGCCATTAGACGTCTCCGGTATTGAAAGAGTGTGGTAGTGAGAGACAAGAACTCTAGAACGGGGATTGGCGCGTCCGAGCTCAAGAAAAGGGACGTCTTCTTTTGTCAGATGCCAATCACTTCGGCTAGGGCCGCTGCGCTGACTAACGTCGTGGCACAGCACGACTCTGCAGGGCGTGGTGCTTCTGAGCCATGGCCCAATGCGGCATGTCACGACGACGTGCCGCTCTATAATTTTTATGTAACGAAATAGGGTAATATAAATTCTAAACTTAAACATAAACTTACGTCTGGAGGGAATGAAGGGAGTGCGACACCAATGGCTGAGAGTCAGTTTAGCTACACCATTATCTCGCGAACGGCTGGACGGATTTCAATGATCTTCGTAAAAGTTAACAGAAAAAATGTAACGCAAATTCATAGTACTTAGTAGTAGTAGTAGGTAGTTAATTCTGATGCGGTCAGAAGTTTACGGGACAGCTAAATAAAAAGAAGCTTCAGAGTTATCATCCAAGCTATCAGGGGTCAGAACACAAACTTGTTATCAGTATCCGTATTGTACCGCAGCTTAAATCAGCGTTGCTGATTGACACGCCTGTTGATCATCACTTGCATAAAAAAATAGAACACAGATTGATGTTTTAATCAGAAATAAAACAAACTACTATATTCCCAATCGTGTATTGTAACCATTTAGACACAGTTGTCATCAGCTCTCCGGCGCGTAGATGGCATAGGTTCTTTATAACGCTGCATGGAACGCCAGCAGGCCTTGGCGCTTGCGCTGTAAGTGTCCATATACTCTGATCTACCAGGGTAGTGGGTGGACCACGTCTGGACGGAATGGGGAACCACGCCGGTATGAATTGGACTGGGGGGGTGGATCGTCGGCCTAACAATTGGTGGCTTGTCGGTAAAGTTTGTCGGGTCCTTGTAGCAACGTAGGATCCCTAAGCGGTTGCGTTCCATGGGTATTGGCGCGCTGGACTCTGATGCCGCTTTTATTATTCGGTAGTCGACTGTTGGGAATGCTGGAGGATAGGGAAATCTTGATTAATCTTTGGGTTATAGATTTATGTAAAGTCGTCGTTTTAGCCGCAGGACGTCACTGCTGGACATAGACCTCATTCATGAATCTCCAAGTACTGATCATGAGTGTTTTGCCATACTCACTACGCTTGGCAGGCGGGTTGACACAGTACTGGATGTTGATACACGGAAAGATCCTGCTGCCCATCTTCTGGAGTATCCCTTGGCAGTATCCTTGGAGGTATCCTTGTTACTGCATCCAAGGCAACAGTTTTCTGCCGGCACCCCCCGGCCACGGCCATGTTTGCTTTATTTTTAAAGCGCCATCCGTGTAAAGTCTGAAGAGTTTGGTCTAACTTCCATCTGAGACACCTTAGGGGCTTTAATAAATAAGCTAATAAAGGTCGGCTTGCTCAACAATCACCAAATACTGAATAAAGGCCTCAGGAAACAGATATATAAATTCTATCTCCGACGACCTCTGTTGTGGCGCAGTTGGTTAAATAGCCGGCTGTGACGAGGGTTGGTTGCAGGGAACAAAATGAGCAAATACAAATATTTTCTTTTTAAATAGAGGAATTTGCCGTGGGTTACCGGCTGAAATGATGAATTTATGAACGGCCCTGAAGGTCTGAGATTCGAATTAAACTCACATCTCTTCTTGAAAGACGCCTGATACATCGTTATCATTTTGCTGTCGAGATCATCACACGGGTGGTCCAATATGTCATTGGTCACGTCTACCATCTGTAAGATAAGGCAATCAGTTATGTACATATACATCTTCAGAGCACGTGCTGTAGTAGGTACCTAGATATAAATAATCAATATAAGAATAATGTAGGTACCTACCTAGATATAAATTAGTTTTATATTCATACATTTCACACAGCACGAAGCAACATAAAAGAGTTTGAGAGTCCACAGCGAACGCTGCCTGGAACGAATGTTTTGATTAGGTAGACAGTTGTGGCGGATTTACAAATTTGCCGCCAGTAGGCTATTTAGTTTTTTGCCGCCCCTACTGAGTTAAGAAATTAGAAACAATCAAATTGCAACTTTATGATTTGTGCTCTATCGTCGTCTTTACATCAGCTCTTTTCCGTTATTAGTAGGCATGATTATGAAAACTTTGTTAAATTTCCGGAAATCGTTTTGTCTGAGTATTACCTACCCATTTATTTTGTTTCTCTAAGACTAGAAATGGTCTAAACTTGTCGCCCTCTAAATTCTGCCGCCCTAGGCTCCAGCACCGGTAATCCGACACTGCAGTAGTACCATGTTCTGCTGACACGTGACATGGTATTTTATATTAAGGAAGTAGGTAATACCTATCATTTATGTATCTGTCTATTCAACCGACTTAAAAAAAGGAGGACGTTCGCATGTCGTCTGTTTTATGGTTTTAATTCTTTGGATACGAGAAGACTTTATGATCTTCTTCGTACAGTATGCAAGCTTCTGAGAGGTGAACTGGACTGTCCTTATTTACTCAGCGAAGCCAGTCAACTGTGTGTGCCCGAAAATCGTACTCGTTTCCGCTCTGGCCGACCGAGTACCACTATTTGCGCCAACTCCTCCTAGGACGGTCGCGCGGCAACATGCTCCAATGTGTCGTGCACAAAGACACATAAATAAGCTCCTTGCCCAGCATCCTCAACTAGATGTACATACATATTTGTAGATGGATGGATGATGACTGAGCGTGTATTCCTGAGTTACTGTGAGGATATGTAGCGTAGGCCTGATTGTTATTATTTTTTTGTGTTTGCTTTGCTATTATTATTTTTACCTACCAAATGCTCAACGCATTTATTGTATAAGTACCTAGTCACCAGAATATATGTATACGAGTATATTCTATGATCTCAATGTTATGTTATTTTGAGTGCAAAGTTTTGTATTATGTACATTTTTAGAGTTTATTTTTGTATTTTTTAAATGTTTATTATTATACAAGATGTCCCATAAGGGGGGTACTAAGCCGAAAGGGGGGTTTTCTACTCCCCCTGGCAAACAACGTTTGTTCTACGACTTTCTTGATTTTCAAGTTTTTCAGTGATAAGATAACGTTCAAAGTTTATACCAATTTCATAAGAGTGATAACCCTGCTCTCAGCTGTTACGGGCAATGACCTATTGACCGCCGGGGATTCCCGCGGCGTGTTTATGTTTACGGACACACGTCTGTTATACATTAGGGTTGACAGCGACTTGGAAAATATTTAATTTTCTATGGAAACCTGAAAATACGTTTTTTTGAAATCTTTCTTCACCTTTGCATTCCTTTGGTGGGGGGTAATTTGCAGCTCCTGGCTTCATACATCAGTTACGGGACACCTTGTATATTACTAATAAGAAAGTGTCATAATATAACGCAATAGAACAAGCTCTCTGATGTAAAAAGTAAAAAAAAAGTAAAAAGTAAAAATTTATTTATTAGATACAGGAAACATTTTGCTTATTATAACCTTATCTTACGAACTACGAATTAATTAATTAATCGAATAAATCAACCTTAAATAAGAGTAAGGTAAGTGGTTTACTAGCCTCCACACTAGGATTCCCTGTGTTGTGGAGGGTAGTCTCTTCAAGTGCTGAGATTGTGTGCGTGCATAGTGAGTAAATATTTTTTGTAAGGTTGGGATACACTAAGTGGCCAAGTTTAATGGAAATTATTTTTTTTTTACAACAATTTGCAAATATAAATGTAGTGTTCGTTTTGGGTAGTTAATGGATTGATAAATTGTATTTATTGATATTAATATGTAAAAAATCTACAATATACGTTATAATTATGTATGTATGAGTAAATAAATAAATAATAAATTTATACATAGTCGTTTAGGTATCAGTAAACTCAATCAAATCATTTCAAATCTTGTGATAATTTCCAAAACAATTTCTTTGACATGGGACTAGATGCACACAAGATGGCCATGGACTATGTGAAAAGTCTAGTAGGTAGGTAGGTATTTTTTAGTTAGGTAGATAAGTACTTTTCTGTTTATTTTATTGATTAGGTACCTAATGGTGGCAATGCCGGGGCAGGCCTAAAAAGACCATAGTGTGGCCATATAGAGATGCCATCTGGGAAGAGTAGTGAGGAAAACCCGTTGACTGTAAGAGGTGAAAGGAAACGGGGATGTCTTTGCCCAACCATGATTTGCCAGTTTGTAACCCTGAATTGTTTGTTCGAAAAATACTATAGTACTATAGTATTTTTCCTTGAACAAACAACACTGCTTCCGATAGTAAAAAAGGCAAATGTCAGATTTTATTCCAGATTTAATATAATTTGTGTACTTAAGTACCTACATAGCTCTAAAAATATGTGAGATACGTCTTTTTATTATTATCGGGTGCAGAACAGGTCTTACCTGTTTTCTCAACTGCTCATAGTCCTGGCACAGTTTTTGCTCCTTCTCCATCAGCTGCATGTACTGCTCCACCCGCGGCGAGTACGCGTGTGCGTCGCAGTGGCAGTACGGGGCCACGGGGGCTGGCCGAGAGATGGGCTCCGCGGACGGACTTGGAGGCTCGCATGGTCTGGTGGATGGGATATAGTCAGATATTGCTTATACTCCGGAAGATACTAGGTACTTACTTCAAGTCTTAGTATAGGAGTCGGGTAGGGCTATCTTCGTGTCACTCCGACGACGCTTTCCCATAAAATGCAAGGCGTCGTACATCCGTTCATAAAACGAGCAAGCGCTGGTTAGCAGGGTCTGATTGAATTACGTGACTGATCAGTACATTCCAAGAGAAGGATAATTCCTTCACTACATCACTAATCTGCTGTTTGTACCTACTGCTCCAGTCGCAGTCGCAGTGACATCTGTACCTACGTTTAAAATGCCGACGTATACCTACAGAGGTTTGCTGTTAACTTATATAAGGCGCAGAACAAAAATGGTAAATACTTACTTTCCAATAATTGGTCTTGGAAAAGGCCATGTGTAGTCACTGGTTATAGTGGTTTTGAAATCCATTTTATATTCTGAAACCAAAACATAGGTCCTAACATATGTAGGTACTTATGTTCACATCACTTTGAATGTCGGAATTCTGATCATAGTAGATCACAATAAATCACAATCCTATTTTCTTACATTGAAAGCTTACCTTAGTTTATGACGTTAATATTTTTTAGATTTAGTATCACTAAATGTGCTAATTGACACCCTACATAATTTAGAAGTGCTTTTGAGGTCAAAAATTTTATTTGGATAACAATTTCTTCGATGAGGGAAGATAAAAACATTTTTGAATTTTTATTTTATTATTTTTACCAAAGAGCAAAGAGATTTTTATAGAACCTATACCTACACTAAGCCTTTTACGAGTCTGCAAAATTAAGAATGCGCAAGGAATGCGCGGAAAAGCATAAAACGGAAAAGAGGTATTTTTGCATGCATAAAAAAAAAAAAAAGTGTCAGCGAAGCTGCCAATGTCAAAGTGACACTTGACAACCCGACCAAGTTATTTTCTGTCATCCGTCATCAAACAAAACATCAAATCAGCTGTGTATCGCACACAGGGAACATGTACAAAATAAATGTGCGTATTTAAAATTATTGGTGTGAAAATGTCTCAGTGGACTATTGATAAAAAAACTAAATGTTTATGATAAATTCATTGCCTGCGAGACATGGCGCGCCGGAGGAGCAGCGGCATCACCAGCCTAAGTTTTAACCAGGACCAAGGTTTGTTGTAGTTCCTAGTTCGTCAACCTTCTTTGTTCTGGTGTGGTAGATTATTCATGATTCTGATGACCTAAGCGCATTGGGGAAGTGCTTTGAGAGTCTGGATATCGATGGTAAGGGGTAGCAATCGAGTGGGCTTCGCAAAGTCGTGAATATAATAACAGTGGCCGATTCTACTGATATCTTTACACGCGTGTTGACTTCCACTCCACGTGTTGATAATATTTTTAGTAACAAACCCACGCAGTTATAGCGTACGTGATTTAGCCACTATTGTTCGAATGTTTACTGTTGTAAAACACAGTAGAATTACGAACTTATTTTAACTGCTGTTAGGTACCATTGTGTGTTAATTATTTTTAGTTTTGACTTATTGGACTTAAATTTTTTATTTAATTAGGAAGTGAATTTGACCTAAAATCTAGTTTATTTTAGGTATTTTTTTTAAGTAAACAAAAACTGGTAGTAACAAAATAGAAACAAAAACACTACATAAATATTATAATATAATGTATGTAGTATGTTTTAAGTTACCAACTTCTAAACATAGCAAGTGTGAGTACATTCAAATGCCTCTGTGCCTTAGTTGGCCTATTAGCCTAAGTAGCGGGTTTGATTCACACCACGATAAATGTTTGTAATTGTTTGTCCCATGTCTGTATATATTTCTATGTATGATATACAAAAAATGGTATTTAAGTATTCTATCAATCATCTGGTTTACATAGTAAAAGCTTTGCTTAGTTTTGGGACTAAATGAGATGCTGTTGTCACTATCATGCAACATCATCTGATCTAGCTGTGGATTTTATTTAGATAAAATAAAATAAACTATAAAACTCTTACACAAGAACATACAAAAACAACAACAAAAAAGAAAATATATTATATTGTTGATTTGAGAGTTGGTTATGTAAAAGTAAATTTAAAACTCTTATAGTTATGTACTAACATATCCTATATGTATATTATTTGCAGGCTGCTTCACTTGCTGCTTAAAGACCGGTTTACGTGTCTACAATGTGGAACCCTTGGTGGAAAAGGCCCATTACAGTAAGTGTTTTTGTCTTTTTTAAACTTTCGCGATCACAACACATTATTAACATACATATAACGGGGTATTTATCACGTAAATTTATTATTTCCCGACGTTTCTCTTGGATTGCATCAAGCATGGTCCCAGGA
Organism: Pasiphila rectangulata; assembly: GCA_963082625.1. Lineage (NCBI taxonomy): Eukaryota > Metazoa > Arthropoda > Insecta > Lepidoptera > Geometridae > Pasiphila > Pasiphila rectangulata. The sequence continues at coordinate 9,363,367 of OY720253.1, forward strand.
AGACTGGACTAATGTCGGGAAATACCTACCTGGTTATATGTATGTTAATAGTAAGTGTTTTTCTAAATATTATGTTATATTTTTTTACCTCTATATTATGTGTATACTAAATATTATAAGGGAAGTCTGTAGCAAGTTTTAATGCATTGTATAAGCCTACCCCATGGAAAAAATCCTGCCCAAACTTTTAACCACATTATGTCCATCCAAGGACCATTAAAACACAAAATATTCATTAAAATAGGAAAAGTTGGCATCAAGTTAGTGTATGACCAAGAGAGATATGGATATTTTTTATAAGTACTCTGGGTCTCAATAATGAAGATCTTGTAAATTAACTCAATAACAGTCTCAGACTTAACTTAGCCTATATAACTCGCTATTAATGTAGCATTTTATAAATTATTAAATCGGTCCAATAGTTTTTAGCTAACAAACAAAAAAAAAAACAATTGTTATAGAATTTTGATTACAGATCATGATGATGTGGTCTTCCAGGTCAATGCAAACTTAACTTTTATAAACGAGTTATTGGTCACAGCTTTGTTCAACTAAAATAGGCTATTGTGGGCTTTGAAAAGGCATTTTCATAGATGTAAAGGATGTTTGAAGGTATAAGGTGTGTAAGGAATAGTATGAATTATCGAATTATAGTAGAATGTACATATATGAATTAGATTTGAGTAGATATAAATTTGCAAGGATTAATCATAACATTACCGATTATTGACCTTGCTTTTCTTTAAAATTATTCTAATTTATAACGATCTTGACTTTAAGGAAAAAAATATTCCTAATCAAATATTTTTACACGCAACATTATTTACTTGACTTAATACTGATTGACTGTTTCTTTGTGCATAATCAACTCATGTTTGCAAGTTAAATGTAACTTTCTTGACCTTTTTTGACACAGTGGTACATAACCAAATGTTTTTTATTTCAAACTGCTTTCATGTATGAATATAATTATGCCACCTGATTTTATTGACTTCACTGTGATTCACCTTGGCTAAGTGTGGTAAAGAAAAAGAAAAAATAATTTATTGCTCTTATCGGCTTAGTTATATTGGTTGTAAATTTGGTAGCAGATGTTACAGTGTCAGCAACTGTTATGGTGTATGGGACACTGCAGTGTCTGGGCGTATACACGTAGATGAGGCTTGCTTCGATAAAGATCCTCTCAGCTTAATCCGCCCTATTCGAAGGAAAGAACAGGTCAAAAATGTTCGAAGCCGACTCAGCCGCTGGTTTCAACTGTGTTTTTATTAACCGTTTTAATTCAATTTCAAATTTTCTTAATTCTTAACATGTAAAATAACAAAATTATTTTACAATATAACTAGTGTACATTCGAGTCATAGTTTTACAGCCTAAGTAGGTCACCTGTTGATTTACAAGCTTACAATTAGCTTTGCGAAAACTTGTAACAAAATATTATAGATACAATTGCAGACCTGAAATAAGCATGTTCCAGAACAAAGCTGGGATTTAATTATTAGAACTTTAATTTTAGAATAATATGAAGTTAATAAAATAAGAATTAGAAGAGATTCCTTCATCGTTTAATCAACTGTCTAAATGTCCTCATATTTATTTCGAGAAGTAGAACTCATTTGCTTTATGGATCGATGCGAAGAGTTCCATCCAAGTAGGTGTTAAAAGTCTGCATTCAGTTCGTTTCAGAAGTGTGAATGAACTTCTATAATTAGCCCCTGCATCGCGATTGGAATCTAATCTTGATCGGTACGACGACGATGTATTGTCGGATAAACCGTACCTAGACGCTTGTATACGCATTTTTATGTCATACCATCCTTTGTTATATTTAAATACATTAATAATGCTGGACATTACACATCGGACCATATAGTTCCAAACAAGCAAAGCTTGTACTGTGGAAACCAAATATATATCTATACTAATATTGTCTCTCATCTTTCAATATTATAAAGAAGAATGTTTTGTACTTTGTGTGTTGTATTTTGTGTGTTTGTAACGAATAAACTCGAAAACTACTGGACCGATTTTCAACTTCAAATTCTTTCACCATTAGCATGCTACATTATCCCTGAGTAACATAGGCTATATTTTATCACCGAATTCCCACGGGAATGGTAACTACGCGGGTGAAACTGCGGCTAGTGATTGATAAAGCCTGTGCGGAAGGAGGACCGACATAAGATTTGAGGACGCTGAAGTATTTAATTACCGTGTTTGTTAAGTTGAGATCACCTTTACGTCATTATAATGCTACTGTCGTATATCTAGATATTTTAAAACTAAGTTAGAAAAATGAATATAATGCTTTTCAATTCCGCCTTTATAATAAAGAAATGATTTGAATCATTAGGTATGTTTTAGCTAGTAATGTTGTAGCTGTGGGGTGCCGGCAGTAGAATGATACCCCTCCTCTCATGCCCATGGATGCAGTAAGAGCCTGCTAAGTGATACCTCCGGAAGATGGGCAGCAGCGTCTATCCGTGTATCAACATCCCATACTGCGCTCACCAACCCGCCTGCCAAGCGTGGTGAGAATGGCAACTACCCCTCATGGAGATCCATGAGGGAGGCCTGTGTTCATCAGTGGACGTTTTATGGCTGAAATGATGATGTTTTACATTTTACACCACGAGCGACGGTTCTATTTTCGCACAGACACTAGAATATTTAAATACGATGAAATGTAATGTAAATACATATTTATTTATTTATTAGGACCACCAACAAGAGATACACAGATTCAACACAATTTAAAATTTAGGGACTAAGGGCCTTGTGCTCCCCCAATTAAAGGCGGCCACAGCATGCACACAGTTGAGCGCAACTCAACAAAAATAGGTACTAAAGGTATCTAGTAGGTATTGAAGTTATATTGGTAACAACCTAATAATAACATAACTATCTTAAACAAAAACTAATAGAACTATAAATAATATGTAAGTAGTAATGAAAAAAGTAGTTAATTTAACTTGGTATTATCTAATGTTTTTGACATTCTAACATACATAGTAAACACCCATACCCGAGACATTGTACATATATCTGCAGGAAAGCAAGTCAAGCCTCTGCTAACAAACGGCCAGTCATAAAACAGCCAAATTCTTAACAATTTCGGACATTGAGTGCCGGCCCTTTCTGACCTAGGGCAGGACAGTTATAATGATCTGTTTGGTTTATTTATAAATATTTAAATCTCTGTGAACACAATCTGCCTTTAACCTGTTGCATGATATTCCTTATTGCGGCTACTTAACTTAAATAAACTCTAACCGCCATCAACGAAATGCGTTAGTATCTAGGGTAATATCTCAATTCTTTAACATTACTGTCAGCATCAAATGTTTCCCAGCGTGTTCCCAAATTGTTCAAAATATCTAAGCAACAACCTGTGTTAAATATCTCCGTTGCTAAGGTAATAATTGATATAATAGCATTCAAAATGATTTATAAAGCATAGATGAAAATGAAATGTTTGATGTTGAGATATTTTGAACACCTTACGGGCATAGATCCATAAGGTGACTCTGGCTCTGGTAGCGTAGATAAAAACGAACTGTAAATGAGAGATAATTTTGGTCAGCTTGGGGGATATTGACTGTATTATACGTATCATGTTAGCAACTGGCATCGATTTGCGATTTCATTGATGCACGTCGAATGTGACGCATCTATTTGTTTAAATATAATTTGCGCACTTGCTAAAACCTACTTTTATAAATTGTTTTTCGCCTATGAGGTTCCCCTCTAACGTAAGGTAACCTACCTAGCTATAATACTTACGTGTCGACACGGTGTATGAGTATAAATGATCCTTGGCCTACTTATCCCGGGTTAACTATCCTAGTATGTATGTTGTTATGTTGTCTCCAAAACTATTTATCCGATTTAAAAAATCATCGCCATGAATCACCTAACTCATGATCATGATGAGTTTATTTATTTATTAGGACCACCAACAAGAGATACACAGATTCAACACAATTTAAAACTTAGGGACTAAGGGCCTTGTGCTCCCCCAATTAAAGGCGGCCACAGCATGCACACAACTGAGCTGTTGCCACACTCACCACGCTTGGCATGCGTGCGCAGTAAGGGATTTTTTTATTTCATATAGGCTTGCGTTTGACCACATCTTGCCTGATGTTAAGCAATGATGTTGATACACGGAAAGACGTTGCTGCCCATCTTCCGGAGGTATCCCTAAGCAGGCTCTTACTGCATCCCCGGGCGTGAGTGGGTAACATTCTACTGCCGGCACCCCACGGCGAGATTTCAAGAATGCGTTCACTTATTTTATTTTATGTTTAGCCTTGGAGAGCTGACGATCAGTGGCGTGCCATAAGAGAGGCCTATTTCCAGCAGTAGAGTCCGCGCCACCGCTGAAGTCCGAAAGACGCGGCTCTGTTTTAAATACAGATTACAGGCTGAACTGTAGAGTTTAGTTCCCGCTTTTGCCGTAAGACTTCAGTAGTGGTGTCGACTCTAGGCTTTTCCGGCTTGAATATGCAAAATCGAGCACGGAAGCTAGAGCTAAATAAATTAAACCATCTATCGCTGCCTGATTCTGCCTATTGTCTATTTAATTAATTCGGACCGGTAATGTTGGCTCGACCTTGCATATCGCGCACCGCTTAGCTTCCGAAGATGCGGCCTGATTGTTTGAACTAGGTGTGATGAGAATAAATGTTATTAGTTCCGTTGATTAAACACTTTTTAATTATTGCTTTAGTTAATTATGGGGATTACTTACGTTATGACGGCGAAAGTTATTCCGACACGTCTCGATTTGTTTAACAAAATAATTGGCAATGGAGCTAGTGTAAATTATTTATCGATCGAGTAAAAGGCGTATTGGTCTACTAGTATATGTATATGTACCCCGATATGTTCTAGGCGCTGCAGCGTCCATGAATACCAGTTACTGACGCTATATAAATCATCTAGAGTAGATTACCGTAGGGTGCTGGCATTAGAATATTGTCGTTCTTCTTTTGCCCGTGGATAAAGTAAGAATTTGCCGAGGGACACCCCCGGAAGATGCGTAGCAGTATTCCGTTAATCAACATCCCGTACTGCGCTCGCCAACCCGGCTGCCAAGCGTGGTATGGAAACAACCCCTCATCGAGATCCATTATGGAGGCATGTATCCAGCAGTGGAAGTACTACGGCTGAGATGATGATGAAATTAGATGGAAAAGGTGAAGTCATTTTCTAAGGGTTTGTTCATTATTTCCAGACAAGGAGGAGCTCGGCGAAGTATCTCTATGCGAGATGGTGTTCCGCACCAACTGGCTATTAGTGGTGAAGGCGCGTAAGCCCTGCAGCCTGATGCTGCTAGATGACCAGCAAAGAGCCTTCAAGGCGGAGGTGCAGTTCAAGTCGCCCATACGAGCGCTCCGGGCTAGGAAGGACAAGTAAGAGCCAAACAATGGAGATATCTTAAATGCAGAGGCAGACCAAAGAGGAGATGAATTGTGTGAAAGTGACATGAGTAGAAAGGGACTCGGCGAGGTATCCCTCTGTGACACGCTTTTCAGTAGGTAAGGTAAGAGTCTAATCTAGACCTTTAAGCTGGTGCACTGATGGTGTTTTAACTGGCTAAGGTGGTGAAGGTGCGCAAGCCCTGCAGCCTGATGCTGCTAGATGACCAGCAGAGAGCCTTCAACGCAGAGGTGCAGTTCAAGTCGCCTATAAGAGCGCTCCGGGCTAGAAAGGACAAGTAAGAGTCAAACAAATGGACGAATGTCACGTGGCAGAGGCAGACCAAAGAGGAGATGAATTGTGTGAAAGTGACATGAGTAGAAAGGGACTCGGCGAGGTATCCCTCTGTGACACGCTTTTCAGTAGGTAAGGTAAGAGTCTAATCTAGACCTGTAAGCTGGTGCACCGATGGTGTTTCAACTGGCCACGGTGGTGAAGGTTGCGCAAGCCCTGCAGCCTGATGCTGCTACATGACCAGCAGAGAGCTTTCAATGCGGAGGTGCAGTTCAAGTGGCCTATAAGAGTGCTCCGGGCTAGAAAGGACAAGTAAGAATAGACTAGCCTTCCACTATTATACTCGTAGTTTTCTACATACAGATATGCCAAATATGTACCTTACCTATATAAGGGCCCGATCACGTATGCTACATTTCACGGCGTTTATTAGTTTTTAAAATACAGGATTTTATCGTAAGTATACCTTTTTTATTATTTTCCTGACTTTTCGAACACGCAAGGCAAGATTCTGAGCGTTTGAGCGGTTTTGATCCCTACCAGAACCAAAACTTTTGATGAGATTTTTTTATTTGCACATTTCATTGAAGTCTTGGAAATTGACAATGTTCAATGTAACCGAGTTTATCCTATAAATAACACCTACCTACAGTACGCGATATAGAAAGTTTAACACGCTGGATAATGTTTTTAATTTCCTTGAAATGTTCTAAGTGTGGTTGTGTTTGTTTCCAGGGTCGCCGTGGTGCTAACGTCGTCAGTGCAAGTGATATCCCTGCCGTCTCTCCAGCGGGTCGCGTTGCTGCGAACGCCGGCGAATGCGCGGCCGCTCTGCGCGATCGCCACCGAGCCCAGCGCGGCGCAGATCTTAGCCGCGCCCGCGCATCGGCGTGGTTCCTTGCAGCTATTGGTAAGCTTTTTTTTGTTGCAGATAGACCTTTGTTTGACCACAATCTCACCTGATGGTAAGAGACGATGTGGCCGGGTAATAGTAAAGTGTAAATTCATCATTTCAGCCATAAAACGTCCACTAATGAACAAAGGCCTCCCTCATGGGTCTCCATGAGGGGTAGTTGCCATACTCACCACGCTTGGCAGGCGGGTTGGCGAGCGCAGTATGGGATGTTGATATATGGAAAGCCGCTGCTGCCCATCTTTCGGTATCCCTTAGCAGGCTCTTACTGCATCCACGGGCATGAGAGGAGGGGCAACATTCTACTGCCGGTGCCCCACGGCTTTATACGGCAAGTGTAAATTATTGTGTGTAAATTATTCACAGCTGTAGGACGTTCACTGATGTCCAGCATTTCAAATGTTAAAATAGTTTATGTACAGCTATGTAGGTAACTGTAGTAAGTACCAAGACATGTATTATTATCAAATAAATATATTTGTATTTGTACAATGCGACAGGCTGATGTTCAGTCAATTCCTTGCTGTTAACCTTTAGACAGCGATCATCGAGAAATTTGCGCCTGTTGCAAACCTGTCGACAGATACGTAATCACAATCAGCCTGCGGGGCATTGTCAGTCCAGATCTGGTAACCGGCACTAGAATTAGAATACGTGGGAAATAAGGGAGTTGTTGTCGCACTCACCACGCTTGGCAGGCGGGTTGGCGAGCGTAGTACGGGATGTTATAGGGAAAGACCCTGCTGCCCATCTTCCGGAGGTATCCCTTGGCAGATGCTTACTGCATCCACGGGTAAGTCTTTTCTCTTGAATAGGGGCTACACTACATTCCGCGGCAATAAAATCCTCTCCGTTGCACTCCGTTCTGTCTGCGCTGACCCTAACAGCACAAATCAAACATAAATAATAAGTAATCTAGAATCAATCGGCTTATAACAAGTCTTCACTTTTAGAAATATTACAGAAATGGAGCACGAAAGTAAATACAAGCTTTTAACAAACAAAGATGATTTAGGTTAACAAAACCGATTAAATAAAGTTAGTTCAATTCAGTCAAAGAAATCAGAACTCAATAAGCGCCTCATTCTTGCCACGCTACAGTCGAACAAATCCACAGAAGTACTATGTTGTTTGTTGAAGCAATAATATAAATATCCTTTTGATTCACAGGACGTATCCCGAGCAGTGAAAGGTGCCCACTCCAGCAGCCCAGCGGTGGTCGGCTGCCACCAGACCGAGCTCGTGTGCCTCAGCCTATCAGCGAACGGCGCGAAGCTAGCCACGGCTTCCGCGCGCGGCACCATTCTGCGGATCTGGGACACGAGCAGCAAGCAGATGATACATGAACTTAGGCGCGGGTCGGATTACGCGGATGTTTACTGGTGAGTATTTGTGCAAATTCGTTAAACATGCGGGGTCGTCACAACATGACTAGGAGGAGCGTCATTTCCTTATTCATTATTTTCTAGGGGTGCCACAACATGCCTTCCTCTTCCACTCTCCTCTCTCAGTCGTCATTTCCTTATTCATTATTTTGTGGGGGTGCACAACATTTCCTCTTCCACTTTCCTCTCTCAGTCGTCATTTCCTTATTCATTATTTTGAGGGGGGTGCCACAACATGCCTTCCTCTTCCACTCTCCTCTCTGTCGTCATTTTCTTATTCATTATTTTGAGGGGGGTGCACAACATGCCTTCCTCGTCCACTCTCCTCTTTCAGTCGTCATTTCCTTATTCATTATTTTGTGGGGGTGCACAACATTTCCTCTTCCACTTTCCTCTCTCAGTCGTCATTTCCTTATTCATTATTTTGAGGGGGGTGCCACAACATGCCTTCCTCTTCCACTCTCCTCTCTGTCGTCATTTCCTTATTCATTATTTTGAGGGGGGTGCACAACATGCCTTCCTCTTCCACTCTCCTCTCTCAGTCGTCATTTCCTTATTCATTATTTAGAGGTGGGTGCACAACATGCCTTCCTCTTCCACTCTCCTCTCTCAGTCATCATTTCCTTATACATTATTTTGAGGGGGGTGCACAACATGCCTTCCTCTTCCAGTCTCCTCTCTTAGTCATCTCCTTACTCATTATTTTCTATCTTCTTCTCTTCTTTAGTCTGCTCCTCCATCCGCAATCTTTGCTAACAATATTCTTCGTATATTCGATTCATCACTGGCACTACCATGTCAAATCCTCATTAATCCACGTTGCAATAAACTAAAGTAGATGGCGCGACTTGTCTCTTAATTCGGTCTAAAAGTAAGAATTCCTAACACTAACATTTCATCATAATCATCATCTCAACCGTAAACGTCCCCTGCTACCTTCGGTTCAGATCCACGAGGGAGGCTTATGTCCAGATCATGAGTGGACATCTTTTGCGGAGGTATCTAAAACCGAGCGCGCAGAAAGAATGGCCGATGGGTTCTCGACCATTCGAGAACCCATCGGCCACGGACCGGCAGGCGCAGCGTAGGACGTCCACCTAAAAGATGGGCAGACGACTTGGTAGGAACCGGAGGTCGGCGGTGGATGCTTCCATATGATGTGATATATCGGACGAGAGGTGACGTGTGACGATGTGCGATTAGTAGGGCGCCTGCCCTTCGTCCAACGTGCCCATCGTGTTGACGGTGGCGGCTGTGGCAACTGGGCGACTGTATTGAAAACGTTTTACATCTGCTAGGCGTGACGGCTCAATGTGAAACGTTGTGCTTGTTGGTTCCAGCATAAGCATGAACCCGCTCGGGTCGCTGGTGTGCTGCGTGAGCGACAAGGGCACGCTGCACGTGTGGGCGCTGGGCGCGCGTGCGCCGCCCGCCCACCTGTGCGCGGCGCACACGCGCGCCGACCACCCGGCGCGCGCGCACTGCGCCTTCGCCACGGACACCAGCGCCAACGGTGAGCTCTTCACATGCGCGGATGAAATCTATACTCTCATTTTGTTTTATTGTAATGACTTGAAATTAAATTACGGGCACATGATACCTTACAACTCTGTCTTAGGGTGACGCGCTTAGTGAACGTGATCACCGCGGCATTGCAATTGTTATAGGTAGAGGTAACCGCTTAACATCAGGTGGGCCTTCGGCTTGTCTCGTCATTTAGTAGTATAAAAAAATACTTTTTCTCTATACCTATTTATAATGAAACTTGTACCTACCAGACGAGCCATTATAAAATGTAGCACGTGATTTAATTTTTATTTCTATGTGAGTTGTTTGTTGCTTTTATGTCGATAATAAATGAAATCTAATCTATACTAATCTACACTAATAATAAAGTGGAAAAAATTTTGTTTGTTTGCATTGAACAGGTTCCGAAACTACTGGACCGATTTGAAAAGTTCCTTCACCATTAGAATCCTGCACTATTTCTGATGAACATAGGCTGTATTTTATCCCCGTATTCCCACGGGAACGGGAAATACAATGGTGAAAAACGGAGTGTGGCTTGTAATAAAGAGGAAAGATTTGATTTTTTGATGTTTGTAACGAATTAACTCAAAAACTACTGAACCGATTTTAAAATTTTCTTTCACCATTACAATGCTACATTATCCCTGAGTAACATAGGCAATATTTGTTATCCCCGTATTCCCACGGGAACGGGAACTGCACGGGTGAAATCGCGGAGTGCGGCTAGTAATATTATAATGAGGCAAGATTTGTATTTTGTTTGTTTGTAACGAATAAACTCCAAGACTACTGGACCAATTTTAAAATTTCTTTCACCATTAGAATGCTACAGTATCCTTGAGTAACATAGACTATATTTTATCCCCGTATTCCCACGGGAACGGGAACTACGCGGGGAAACTGCGGCGTGCGGCTAGTACATTATATTTGACACACACAACACATACAAAAATATTTAAAATAAATTTAAAGTAATTTTTTTTTTTAACAAACAAGCTTTTATTAAAACGTACCCACTAAAAATAATAAAATAAACATTTTCCATTAAAGTTTAATGTCAAATTAAAACGTCTTTACACAGTAAAAAAGCTTGTCGCGAGATTTTTTTTTACGTTTATCGTTACATATCGCACCTCCAGTCGTAGACTGACTCAATTCAAAATTTGGGTGAATTAAGTTAAGTATGTATATAGAACGACTCAAAAAAGTGCGCTCTATCGCCTAGTAAATCAGAAACAGAGTAAATCATAAATAAACTGTAATAGCTCTCTGTTTCATAAAGTTATAGTGTGATTTATCAAAAACTGTCAAGGACCGAAACACATTTTCTTCATTTCCCAAAAAACATGAATTTTGGATTGAGTCAGTCTTCGACTGGAGGTGCGATATACAGGAATTAGTTGAGTTTTTGGTTTACAGTATTCCAGTATGTTTGGTAAACCGTAACGTGGCCGTAAGATGTGTGTCGTAAGTTACCACTTGGTTTAGGTGCTGTTTATGAACACAGGCCATAAATGTAGATATGATGATTAAGATTATTTTCCATGATTATTGTATATTTTAGGCTTGAAATAAATACATTGATTGATTGATCGAAATCTTAACTTATTTGAGGGACAATTTCTCCGAAACTAAAACAGTTTTAGTTTTCCTAGAAAGTTCAATATTTTTTTGCTTTTTTTCTTAAAAAGCTCGCTTAACGTATTACTGCTTATACGCGTAGTCGGCGATGTCGCCATGGCGCCGGTAATGAGGCAGCATGAGCTATTATTACGTTACAGGGAGCCCACAGCAATACGTCACGTTTTACGTCACAACTGTACGCGAATCTTTTACTTCGTTGTTTAATTACACGAAATGTATTTGTTTCAGTGATTTGTGAAGACGGCACTTTCCATAAGTTCACGTTTGCGGCTGAGGGGAACTGCCACCGCAGCGATTTTGAATACTTCTTGCAGGTATGTAGATCGATTAGTAACATTGCTAATCAAGAGACTTTTAGTACAAGGGTTATAGAAAAACTTGGGTGTAATCTTTTCAAAATAACATTTATTTCAACTTTTGAATAATTAAACTATGTCGGAACGGCGTTTCTTTCTTCTTATATTATTTAGTTTCGTCCAAAGTTTGGCTAAAATCAGTGTTGAAATACGAAAGTTTAGAAGCTTGTATTTTTGAAATATATACTTTTTTTAACAAACATAGATTATGACGAGATAATTAATAAATTGATATAATCCTTAGTGTTGGAATGTCAACGTCAAACAGTGGAATAGTTATCCTTCCACGTTTGTATGGAAAGATGGGCGACTCGTTCAACCTTAAAAGGGAAACTTTGAACATACCTCATTATCATCTCAACCGTAGCTGACTGCTGTCCACGTGGACGTGCTGGCCCTCACGGATCTCAAAGATCATGAGGGTTATTGCCACGCTTGGCAGGCGGGTTGGCGAGCGCAGTACGGGATGTTGATACACGGGAAAACGCTGCTTCCCATCTTCCGGAGGTATCCCTTGGCAGATTCTTACTACATCCACGGGCAAGAGAGAAGAGGCAATATTCTACTGCCGGAACTACGGCACTTTACATAGATACTTCCATTTATCTAGAAATTACACGGGAAAACGCTGCTGCCCATCTTCCGTAGGTATCCCTTGGCAGATCCTTACTGCATCCACGCGCAAGAGAGAAGAGGCAATATTCTACTGCCGGAACTACGGCACTTTACATAGGTACTTCCATTTGTCTAGAAATTGTATAGTAACCAAAAACTTAAATATTTTTTCCCTTACAGGTTGGTGATGACGACGAATTCCTACAATAATACGTTGTATTTTCGCATGAAACACCGTTTTTACCGAACACAAATGCCTATTGTAAGTGATAAACAGTGAAAGATGGTGATAAATTTAGTTGTAACACAAATCATTATAAATTTAACTCGTGAATTACGTTTAGAGTCTGTAATAATGTTAAAGAGTGAGGAATATTACAATTTAGAGTTTAGAACTTTATAACGATATTATTTTTATTATAGTTACTGGTTTTAGTCATAAGTTACTCAATGTCATCATTGTTTTTGTAATGTGTTTGTTTCTGGAAAATATGTTCACAATTTAAGTAGATTTTTGAAGTTAAGACGTTAAAAGACAGGTGGCACTAAATTGCATTTTTAATTTAGGGCAAACTTAGGCTTTTGAGATAATACGAGAGAATATACTTAAATAATGTAGTTCTAATATTTTTTTGAAATAAATAGTCTAGTTAAATTAGCTTAGTTTAATATTTGTGGCACTTATTGAACGGAACTTTCTTAAATGAAGGATGTGCTAAAATTACCTCTGGAACCTTTTTGCCTTTTTAGAAGGATTACAACATTTTCAGTGGAGGCATTTTGGGACGTAAAAGAGAAAGTTACTATTAAAATACAATATAATTTAAGCTATACTTGGTTTGTACAAATTATTGTTATTGTTCAATAAGCTTTCCTAAATACAGGGTGAATTATAAGTTATATATAATATAACGTGTACGGGCTGAAGGGGGGTGAAAACAAGTCGTTTTCGAGGGGAAAAAATCGGGACTTCGTGTGTTTGTTCTTATATTTTAATTACATTTTTACTAGTTTATATAGTGTGAACATGATCCTGAGTTCATACATAGATTTTTAGATCGTTTTATAACATTTTGAAGACTTCTGTTGTTTTAGGCAATTTTATTTGTACTTCTACGGCAGCTCTTCATGGAGGTCAACGACCCTGTTAAAAATTAGCTGGCAATTAGTTTGTCATTATCGTATAATCACCTGTTGAGCTGTCGTGGTCTTTTCTTGAATAAAAATCACCGAATCCTTAAAAGTCGTAAAACTAGAGTTGTTCCCCGGGGTGGTCAAAATCATCCCATTTGGGCTTAGTACACATATTATAATACACCCTGTATAAGACTTGACATAAGTTTGGTAAATTGCGAGTGTAATAATGACATACATATATTCAAAATAATCCATACAAAATTATGTTATTACATACCATTTAAGGTTACCTACTCACACTATATTTGTTGCCAACTGCCAGTTAGAAATTCAAAAGAAATATAGCTCTCAAATTATAACGAGTGTGTAAATAGAAAACAACCATGATGCCACATACTGTACATGTTATACGCTCAATGTCATCAATATACCATTTTGCATTTGCTCACTGTATAAAAATTATTGAACTTTTGTTTGTGTACATATGTATTTCTTATTTTGTTTGAAGTATAGTCATCCATAGTTGTTTTGAATTTAGATAATTTATAAAAGTACTATTACTATTTTAGTTACATTTAAAAAGTCCACTATTTATGACTTAAGTATGATTTTTAAAATGAATAACTGTTTATATGATTATGTAAATATATCAATAGCTATATTATAGGTTTTTGTATTTGATATTAAAAAAATGTTATAGAATGTCTCATCTCCGCTTTGCTTTCAATATTGGCATGTAAATAATACAGAGTGAAAAACATATTTTTTTATCGATTGAAAAATCAAGACGTCACGTCACTTTAAAAACTAGGAGATTTACCCAAATAGGGTTGTTCGAAAACTTAATAATAAATATTTCGTAATTATCATCTTGTGTTATTATTTTTTACCATTTCAACCTATTTATTAAAAAAACGAAGACAACTGGGCAGTACACATACTTGTGGTTGATAGAATGCTTTAAGACATTTTTATTTTTGTAAAGACAAGTACTTATTTATCATGATTTTATATTATTATTAACCTGATGTAAGGTTACTTGTACACCCTACTCATACATATCCCTGTTTTTAGCTTGTTGGAGCCAGTCTTTCCTAAAGAAGCCAAGCTCACCCCCATCGCCGCCTGAGTCCACCATGGTCGTCTCTGTTGGGGGGCTCAATCGGTAATTATTTATCATATGAAAAAAAAACCTAGACTAGGAATTTATATAACGCAGAAAAGTTGCAAAAACGTTTGTCTCGCGGCGGGAATCAAACCAACAAATCCTGCGTTTCCGTTGGCTATTAGGTAGGATGGGTTTTTACAACTAAATATTGAATAATATAATAAATGGTAAATTACTGAATACTGACATTTATGGGACTGGGTGGGTCACGTTACCCGGATGGATGCATCACGAGAGGGTCTAAGATTGCCAGAGATTGGACTTAGGACGAAACCCAACGCCGAGGCACTCTAAGGGAGCGCTGGCGCTATGACTTAAAACACTTGGACTGCATATTTTTTTCATAGTTCGTAACACTGTGACATGACCTTACTTGAAGAATCATCAAAATCCATTTATAACTGGCGAAGTAATCGCGTAACAAACATACTTAAACAAAAAAACATACAGTTGAATTGAGGACCCCATTAATTTTGAAGTGGGTTTCAAATTCCTCACTGGCCAATTGATTACTCCTGCACTACTAAAAAAAATAACAAAATAAGAAATAACTACTTAACAACAGTTTTGTTAAATTATTAACTTACTAGTATTTCAAATATTGCCCTAATTACACATTTTATTCACTATCTGGTTTCTTGCGTCCAAATGGGTCTGACCATACCTTCATATCTGTAATCAGAATAATAATCTTGTGAGTTCACCACATCAAAAAATACATTTTAAACAGTAATCTATACAAAATACATATGTACAATTAATTGAAGTGTCTGTTTGTAATGTCAAAAAAACAGGCTTTTACTGTTTGCGTATCTAATGAAAGTATATTCGAAACCTAAAACCAAATTACAATTTTTAATTTATTTGTCTGTCTTTTTGTCTCCACTTATCTATGTTTTCATAAAGAGTAACTAAGGCTACTAATATTCTATAAAAATAATAAGTGTTCCATGCAAAACAATAAAACAATGCAAGCAAAATGATGAAAGAAAGGTTTATCAGAAAAGCCAATCCGGAAGATGGGCAGCAGCGTCTATCCGTGTATCGACATCCCATACTGCGCTCCACCAACCCGCCTGCCAAGCGTGGTGAGTATGGCAACTACCCCTCATGGAGATCCATGAGGGAGGCCTTAGTTCAGTAGTGGACGTTTTACGGCTGAAATGACAAGTTAACTTGGCAACATGAATTTTTAATCTTAGAGGTGCACAACCTAAATCATCTTCAAAATGTGAGTCAGTGTTGCTGGAGCAGTCTTGAAGAGTAATAATTAACTCTAGTTTTCTTACAATTATAAACAAAGTGAACGTCACACTCCCAATCTCTTTGTATTACTTTTCTACACTTGTTGACTACCTTCTTCTTATCGCACATAACTATGTGTGCATCTAACCCATAAAATATGATATCCTGTGAAAAGTTCTGAATTTTGTAACTGTATAGTTACAAAATCTTGATGGGCGGGATTTCATTGACAACTGTCACAATGATCCAAGCTAGGTTTTTTTACAAATTCATCATGTTAGTTAATTATTGGTAAACACAATTGACAATGACAAAACTCTCAGAATTTAATGTTACCTTGCTCCATAAATTAGGTTCACTAGGAAATACACTTTTCTGTTTATTAAAAAAGGCACAAGTTTTTTTTAAATAATATGATAAAACAAAATGAACTTACTTCCCGGCTGTATATCTTCTTGGTTGATGTTTCTTCTGGTGACTTTCTGTATTTCCTCTGAAAATTAATCAAAACAATTGTAACTACTGAAAAGCATTTAAGGTTGCCCGCATTATTATCATTTCAGAAGTAGGATGTCCACTGTTATTCCCACATAGGCCTCCCTCGCAGATCTCCAAGTACTGATCATGAGAAGTTGTTACCATACTTATACTATACTTGGCAGGCAGGTTGGTGAGCACAGAATGTGATGATGATACACGGTAAGACGCTGCCGCCCATCTTCCGGAGGTATCTCTTGGCAGATTATTACAGAATTCACGGGCAAGAGGAGGAGGCAACAGTTTACTGTCAGCACCCCACGGCTTTATCTATCTAATTGCAAAAAAATAAAACTGTTTTGGGTGCTGGTCTTTGCATCAGCTATCATAGACTATTTTCTTGTTGAATGCAACAGTTCAATAAAATATTCAGTCAATTCTTAAGGTTATAAAAGCTTTTTTATTGTTCGATCTACAAATGCTTTTTAGCTTATAAATCCACTATTTTATATTGAGTCTTGACTAGGTAGTGTCCTAAATAAAATACAATCAAATAGGAACTCACTATACTCCGAAGAGTCGATCATGGGTGCGATTGCAATGGGGTACATGGCCAGGCCGATAAATCCAACCACTCCTGTGATAAACGCGGTGTAGCGCCAACCTCGAACAGCCATTTTAGATTACTGTATGCTCATATACTTTATTTTAACAACAGCAGGTTTTACAACGATTTACCCTAGAATTTTTCAACACATTACCGTACCGACCGAAGTAAATACAAAACAGCTGAGCAGAGCAGCTGACAGTCATCTTTGCACTTTGTCAGTAATTTGACGTTGACATAAATTACCTACCATAAATATTGATTCACTCTACAGAAAAGAAGAGTCTGCCAAGGATTACCTATACTTCTATATATCTCTTCTTTCTTTCACTTAGAAACTAGGTCTTGTTTCGAAAAAATATCGGGTGGTTCTACACTACAGTCAGTAGTGTAATACTCCCCTGGCAGGCTATCCATTGGTGAATGGGCTTAATTCTTTCCACTGTACCTAAGGCAAAACCTTCCCTACACGTAGGTAACCCTCTGGTGCCAATCTTTGCTAAAAGAGTCAAGCTCGTCCCTATTTCATAATGTGTTGCATATTACTAACTGTTCTGTAGTTTCTGTTACCTACCTACGTTTAGATTTGTCACTAATCTGTAATTCCCCAAAGCAATAGGTAGGTACCCTCTGTAATTAACTGTTCCTCTACTATCTGCCATTTAGAAGAACTGTCACCTAAATTGAATAACCAAGTAATATCAAACCTCCCATAAAAAAACTAGGTTAGGTATTGGTTGTGTTTCAACAACAACGCACGAGCTGAGCGAGTAAAGCGAGCGGCAGCGGCCGGTTAAGGCCCAGAACCAATTTCTACTTGGTGACTCAATTTTGATGATAGATTGGGTAGGTAGGTACTATTTTGGGAAAAAAAATATTTATTTGGTAATTTATTTATTTATTTATTTATTAAAGGGCATCCAACAAGAAAATCACGTAACATGAGTTAATAATAGGTTCTAAAAATATTTTTGACTGTGTGTTTCCTCAATTACAGGTTGCCACAGCGATTAATTGATAATTGAGATTAATTGATAATATCGAACTTTTTTAGATTATGGGAGTAAAATACCTGAATAATAATTTCTGTAGGTACATAAACTCAATAAACAATTAAAAAAAAAATCATAATTCTTTATTGAACACGCTGAAAATACTTACAAAAACGTAAATACACGTTCAAAGGCAAGGTTAACCCTAACAAGAGGTTTCTCCTAGGAAACCTTTGAGGATAGGAATACCTAGCTGAATACAATTTAATAATACAAAACAAAAGGAATATTATTAAATAGTAGGTACATGTTTATACAAAAATAAAGAGTAGTAATGTACACGTACTAAAACAATTCATGCTTAATTCAAAGAAAAGATTAATTATGGTACTTATTTAAATAACGTTATTCTTGAACTCGCAATGTTTATTGTGAGTTAACTTCCTACATTATCTACATATATTATACATTACCTTCAAAACATTTAAGCTGTAAGGCGATACTCACCTATTTATTACATAAAATAACGTTCACATGTTCTTTGAAACCCTACCTAAATGAAAAAAAATATCAAAATAGCAGAAGGTACAGTTTATACTACATTTAATTTGACCAAAATTAAGTAGGTAAGTACATAAGTAGCTTAATAAGATTAAACCCTCCGAAAATAAACATTAATTATCAATAAAATTGTCGAAACTTTCTTCGGCATCTGTGATCCTAATAGCATTCGTGTTGATATCACCGTAGGAGGTTTTAGTTACCCCTTCATCTAGTAGCTGTAGAAGCCTGTTGTAGACCAAAGTCGGAGCATCGATAGCCCATAGGAAATCTATGTGATTGAACTCTTTCAACGGGACCACATAGTGCTCTATTGGATTCGCAAGATGGATATACAGGTTCGTCACATCCACGTCACTAGCCAGCCAGTCATTTTCCGAACTGAACAAAGCTATAGGAAGAGTAATTTGTTCAACGGGGTATCGCGGAGGGGTATCATTGCCATACTCTTTCATATTACCCTCGGGCCCGTAATCGAACATTTGAAATTTCCCCTGATTTTTTATCTCTTGTGCATAGTGGACTAATGTTTTTGTGGAAGCGCCGGCGGGCGTGTGACCCAGTATAATCGGAAGCAAGGTTTTATTGAATTGTCTTTCATCGTGACCACACAGAACAAACAATGAATTCTCGCATATCGCTTCTTCATAGCGATTGATTTCGCAGGCATGTTTTGATAGCCATCTTAAAACAGAGTTCTGTGGCAGAAACTCGTTAGCTCCTAGAAGTTTCATCAAATATTCAATGTTGTTGCTGAATTTTGCTAGCAAACGAATCGGACTTCGGATATCCGTCATAAAAGCCACTGGAGCTAACGCGAAACCTGCCCTCAAGATTTTATTGTACTGGGTTTTAGTAGATAACATAGCGAACAATACCGTAGTCCCCATGGAATGGCCGACGTAGTTAATCTTTACGTCCCAACCTTTTATCTCCATTATGTAGTCGATAACTGCAGGTAAGTCGTACTGGCTGACATCATGGAATGTGAAATTCCAAAAGGCGAACGTGTCGACATTTCTGGAAATGTGCGCACGGGAGTAGGTGTTACCCCGAGCATTGGCCAACCAGACGTCGTATCCTGCTTCGGATAAGATGTATCCCAGCCCTTTTTCAGTTCCAGCTAAGATCCAGTCGGCAGAGCTCCCAAGAAGGCCGTGATGGAGTAGAACTGTTTTCCTCGGGCTTTCCTTGCTCGTGTCGTTTTTTGAGAATGGTATTCTATGTACAGTGAGAATGTAGCCATCCTCTGTTACAATGGTGTGAGATTCTGCAGGGTAGCCTTGTAAAGCTATCAACTGCGGCGTTGTCATGTGGATTGCTGGATCATCTTCACAATTATATTCCATTTTTTCCGGAGCTATGGATTCAAACACTGTAGTTTCTGATGTTTCTGCTTTCACAATATGATTGTAAAATTTCCGTTTAAGTCTATTCTGTTTTGTCTTATCTAAAAGGTCTTTTGCGTAAACCTCACTTGTTCTGTTACTTTTGCCGAAATAGTTGTGTAGTTTGTTCTGTACGTTTTCGACGTAAAAATCTTTGATGCTGCGTCCCTTTTCTCGCACGTAGTTCGTTATTTCCGTAGTTTTGTTTGTGAAGGAGTCAAAGACATTTGGAAACCATCCCTTTCCATCACTGTACTGTATAAGAACGCATGTGAACACAAGGATCACAGGGAGTTTCATAATGACGTGCGCACCCGAGGCGGCTCGCGTAAGACTGAAATGAGTTGAGTACAGAACTCGATCCTCGTCGATCAATTTAAACCTCTTGTATTAACCCCCGCTAAAGGTCAAGTGGAAGTGAATGAAGTACTTCAATTCTCGCTGCTACAGTTTGTAAACAAATGAGTGTGTTGATAAACTGTGGACTTTAGAATTTTTGATGATTCATATCGCATAGTGCTGATTATTATTATTTTTAGAGCCAATGAGTTGTTTGGTTTCTTTACGCATAATTAACTTAAACTTAATTAGTATGATTCATATTAAATAAATATTATTTAATTGAATTTCATTTGATCTACCTTTTAAGTACCTTCACTTAGGTTTATGAAGGCAATCAAGAGTTACAAAATAAGTGTTCAACCAATACTGAGAAGTAAGATTAAAGTAGGTATGTCTGGGTAATATTATCATCATCAGTCCTTTCTTTCTTATATCCTCATTTAAATCCATCGCTTCTTTGATCTATGTACCTCCCACATTCGTGTATCTACTAGGTGTAATATAACATGTGTACTAAGCCAAAAGGGGGTAATTCGGACCATCCCAAGGAACAACTAACTTTTGTTCTACGTGTTTCAGGATTCAGTAATTTTCATACAAGAAAAGACCACGAAAGTTTTAACTTCAACAGATGATTATACGACAGTGACAATCTAAACGCCAGCTGATTCTTCCCGATTTTTTCCTTCCAAAACTACTTGTTTTCATGGGCTGAACCCCCCCCCCCCATTTGACACACATATACCTTGAGTATCCCAGAGGTGCACTAAGAAGGGATTTTTCGAAACTCCCACGGGAACGGGAACTACACGGGTGCAACTGCGGGGTGCGGCTAGTATGCTATAGAGAGATGGTTCAAATTAAGTTGACGTCATTAATATGTTATTCAATGCCCTTATTGATCATATGCAATGCGCAAAATCTGCAGCGGAAAATAAGTATGAAGATTTAGTACATATTTGGTTTGGGTCGGGACCCTTCAGCGCCTAGGACATTGTTTGATAAATTAGGCTTACCGGCACCTTACGATCACATTACCTGCCCATTTTCCGAAGGTATCCCTGAGCAGACTCTCACTGCATCCACGGGCATGAGAGGAGGGGTAACATTCTACTGCCGGCACCCCATGGCAAATGGGGAATTGTACATTGGGACATTGGGTCTGGGTATTCGTTCCAAGACTAAGAACAGAAGCAGAGCAGCAGTTTGAATAATATATTCGTACCGTTACCATATTGTTGGATAAATATGGCTTGCCGGTACCACTTAAATATTACTTACATTGCATTATAGTAAAGGGCCGTGGGGTGCCGGCAGTAGAATGTTACCCCTCCTCTCAAGCCCGTGGATGCAGTAAGAGCCTGCTAAGGGTAACCTCCAGAAGTTGGGCAGAAGCGTCTTCCCATGTGTCACTCAACATCCCGTACTGCGCTCGCCAACCCGCCTGCCAAGCTTGAGTATGGCAACCACCCTTCATGGAGTTCCAGGAGCATTATGACTATCCTACGGAGAAACTACACATAGATTTATAAATATTGGACTTTTAGCAAAAGTAACGAGTACAACTAAAATAACACACGGAATAACATAAGGCAAAAAGGTATATTAACCAGTTTTATTGCAAAATTATCCTATAAATAGACTTTGTATTTAAGTCATACGATTTCCTTATTTAAACTATCTACTTATATTGAGGCACAATTCCTACAACACCACAATAACCAGTATAGTAAGTAAATCATTAAGTAAGTAGGTAACTACCAAGTCGAGAGTTAGGGTAGGTATATACCACTCGGCAGAGATGGCTTCGGTATCAGACCGAAGCCATCTTTACATGTCGTGGGTGTGAAACCAGATGTGCACCAATAGATGTTTCTTTCTTTATTTAATTTATATTCCACACTACAGAATATTCTAGAATTAAAAACCTCAAGGTTGGGTAGTAGGTAAACCACAAAATATTCCGACTCCAGCAAATCAACTCAGCGGTGGGACGTCCACTGCTGGACACTAAGGATCTCCAAGTACGGATCATGATGGGGTTTTTGCCTTACTCACCAAGCTTAACAGGCGATTTGGCGAGCGCAGTTCGGGATATTGATACACGGAAAGCCGCTGCTGCCCATTTTGCCGAAGTATCGAGAACAGAGACAACATTATACTGCCGGCACCCCACAGCTAATAATTAATATAGATGTGGATGGAAGGGGTGCGAAAGGCAGCCCAAAGAATGGTTTGCATGAAAGAAGATATAAGAAAGAAAGGAGTGAGTGGTGAGATGACCACTAAGAGAGGAGAGTGAATAGGAAAACATGTGCCGACCCTGCATAGAGCGGCATAGGGGCAGGGAGATGATGATGAATAATTATTAAGTAACCTAACTCAGATCAGATCATTGGAACCTCGAAGCGATCGCGGAAAGGAGGTGGATCGTTACCCTTTCAACTTAAAGTAGGTTACCTACCCATAGATCACATATCCAATAGAGTGGAATTAAGGTTATAAGAATTCCGAAAGACATTAGTACTTTGCACTATTGCAATGACAACTCTGTCTCTCGCAAAGTACAGTGTACTTTTCCATACTATTAAGAGGGCCCAATCCAACTTACTTTTCATACAACCGCTCGCGCTCGTACGTGGGTGTGGCGTCGTAATAGATCTTTCTATGAAACTTTTGATCTAATAGGTATCATGTGCACTATATCTAGGTTTCTATCCAAACAAAAAATTAAAATTTGGAGAAACCAATTCAATATAAAATTTGTTTTTCCAAATTTTGATTTTTAGTTGGATTGGGCCCTCTTAAGAAATATTGTTGGCGGAATTGTTGTTTAGACAAAATAAATGCCATTTCCTCTCTATTATGTATATCCTCGATGGACCTAACCTACCATACTTGTCTTGTCTTTTTTTTATGGCTTTTTGTTTTTGGTTTTACACAATTTCGCCAGTGTCAAGTTATTTAATCATTTTAAAATATATTTTATTAAAATTTTACAACAAACCCTACATATGGTCAATTGAATCTAACACCATTCATTTTATATTCAGTTCAGAAATTTGTTTGTTATACCGTCGTGTCAGCAGATATGTATTATGACATCTGCAGATATTTGTCTCCGCCTGTTGTAAACCTGTCGCGAGATACGTGTAATCAGCCTGCGGTTCCTCCATGCGCAAGATGGGTGGACGACGCGACATAGTCTTATAGCTCTTGGATGCGAGAAGTACCAAAATTCTGTAGGTAACTTTTGACATATGTAATTTTTGAAATTGGTACCTAATTTTTGTCAAATTCTGTCATTTTTGACATATGTGTCAAAAATTCAATTTAGTCAAGTTCTAGTTTCAAGTTAAAATAGCATTTACATAGATAGGTACAGGTTAATTTTTTGTTTATTTCAAAACTGGATCTACTGAGAGTAAAAACTCTCACTAGGTACTGCTGTTCTAAAAACTGGATCTACTGAGAGTGATCCCAATAGACCAGTCTGGTAAAAGACGCTGCTGCCCATCTTAGGGAGAGTAAGGGAGGTATCCCTTAGCAGGCTCTTACTGCATGCTGCCTGCATGAGAGGAGGGGTAACATTCTACTGCCGGCACCACACGGCAAGTACCTACTACAGGCACAGTAATTACCAATCAATCCTATAAGTAAATGAAAGAAGAGATACATCTCGTCTCGTTCAGTCAGACGAGACAACAAAGACTTCACGCATGCGCCGTGATACCGATATCGATTCGCGCAATCAGGCCCCAAATTCTCAAACCCATGATATGTTTATGTCACTGCCACGATACCAATACTAAAAGCTTAAAAATACGTTTTGGTGACTCAAAAAGACAATTACGTACGATCCCTTATTATTAACCGACTTCACAAAAAGGAGGGGGTTCTCAAGTCGTCTGTTTTTTTCCGTCGTTTATGAACCGATTTTGAAAAAAATAAGAGACAGAATTGTTTTTGAGTTCGAATAGATATACTCGTAGGTACCTACATACTTTCAATTAGGTATTATTGGTTTCTTTTAAAACTCAGTTCTGATGATGGGATCCACGATGAATCGAGGAAAGTCCTCAAATATTGTAGGTGTTGTAACATATAGTGATTTTGGCATTTTTAGGCTAAGATATTGATATTATATCCCTATCCACTAATTATCATTATGTACAGGATTCCCTCAAGGTTTTATGCCCAGAATTGAAACTTGCGGTTGGGTTTTTTGTTTAATTACATAAAGTTTGCTTGCTTTCAGCCCAGTTCTGACGATAAATCAAGGGAAATACTCAAATGTAATAAGCATACGGGCGTAGGGTGCCGGAAATAGAATGCTGCCCCTCCTCTCTTAAACGTGGATGCATTTGCCAAAGGATATCTCTGGAAGATGGGCAGCAGCGTCTTTCAAGTTCGTAGTCGTTTTTTTTTGTTGAAAAATTAAATAATTATTTATGTGCTGTTCACCCATCTTACCCAATAGAGAGGAAATGTCATTTATTTTGTATCCCTTGGCAGGCTCTTACTGCATCCACGGGCATGAAGGGAGGGGTATCATTCTACTGCCGGCACCCCACGGCAATAAGCTATAAGTATGCTAATTACCGTGGGGTGCCGGCTGTAGAATGTTGCCCCTCCTCTCTTGCCCGTGGATGCAGTAAGAATCTGCTAAGGGATGCCTTGGGAAGACGGGCAGCAGCGTCTTCCGCGTCTTCAACACCCTATACTGCGCTCGCCAACCCGCCTGCCAAGCGTGGCGAGTATGGCAACAACCCCTTATGATTGTAAAAACAAGGACCAGGCCCCGAGTCCCCGGCAGCCCCGCTAGTCGTGGCTACGGTAGCGGCCACGGTAACGGCGGGGCTAGGGGTGCTAAGAATCCCCGGGAGACGGACGGCTACCAACCCCAACGACGACCACTGGCCCTGGTAACACACAACATCCGCACTTTGAGGACAGACGAAAAGATTGTTGAGCTGGAAGAAGAAATGAGTAGGCTACACTGGGACATTTTAGGATTATCAGAAGTCCGTAGAGAGGGCGAGGACACGATATCCCTTAAGTCCGGTAATCTACTCTACTACCGGGAGGGCGACCAACAGTCCCAAGGTGGTGTCGGGTTTCTCGTTCACAAGTCACTCGTTAACAACATTGTCACCATCGACAGTGTGTCGAGCAGGGTCGCATACCTAACACTCAGAATATCTAAAAGATATTCGCTTAAGGTCGTTCAGGTATATGCGCCGACCTCGTCACACCCAGATGAAGAAGTAGAGTCTATGTATGAGGACATTAGTAGGGCCATACATACAAATAAAACTCACTTCACTGTTGTTATGGGGGACTTCAATGCAAAGTTAGGCAAGAGAAGCGATGATGAGTTGAGAGTGGGGCAATTTGGGTATGGGCAACGGAACCCCAGGGGACAGAGGCTGGCCGATTTTCTGGAGAAAGAAGGACTCTTTATGATGAATTCTTTCTTCCAGAAGCCGCCTCACAGGAAATGGACCTGGATGAGCCCCGATGGTTCCACGAGAAATGAGATTGATTTCATCTTGACCAACAAGAAACGGGTATTCAATGATGTCACTGTGATTCACAGGGTGAAAACCGGAAGTGATCACCGAATCGTTAGAGGCACATTGAATATGAACGTTAGACTTGAAAGGTCCCGTCTGATGAAATCTACGCTCCGACCCACTCGCGCACATATCCAAAACCTCGAGAGCTTTCAACTCGAACTTTCAAATCGCTTTGATTGTCTGGGTCTCGAAGAACATGCATCAGTGGACGAGATCAATAACAGGTTCGTAGAAACTGTCCATACGGTGGGGTCTCAGTTCTTTAAGACGCCCCGTACAAATAGACCTCAGAAACTCTCTGATGACACTCTTAACCTCATGGCTGAACGACGCTCATTACGACTGCAGTCTCCCGATGATGCTAAGTCACATAGGCAGCTCAATAGACAAGTTTGGAAATCCTTGCGGCACGATATTCGTACCTTTAATACAGCTCGTATTAAAGATACGATAGAGCGGAACAAAGGCTCCAAAGTGTTCGCGAGAGATATGTCTATTGGGCAAAGCCAGATGACGAAGCTGAAGAGGGAAGATGGCAGCATAGCGTCAAGTAAAGCCGATGTGTTAAGGGAAGTCGAAAGGTTCTATGGACAGCTCTACGATTCGGTCACTAAACCTGTTTGCAGTGTGGCAGAAGACCCTAGAGCCAAGCTGACCCGACATTATACCGAAGATATCCCGGACATCAGCCTGTACGAGATCAGGATGGCCCTAAAACAGCTTAAGAACGACAAGGCGCCGGGGGAGGACGGAATCACGTCAGAGCTTCTGAAAGCGGGTGGATCACCGATACTTAAAGTCCTTCAGAAGCTCTTCAACTCCGTCTTGCTCGAAGGTATTACGCCAAAAACATGGAACAAAAGCGTCGTGGTACTGTTCTTTAAGAAAGGTGACAACACCTTGCTTAAGAACTACAGACCGATCTCGCTTTTGAGCCATGTTTATAAGCTGTTCTCAAGGATCATCGCAAATCGTCTCGATCGCAGGTTTGATGACTTCCAGCGTCCCGAACAAGCCGGGTTTCGAAAAGGCTACAGTACCATAGACCACATTCATACGCTGCGGCAAGTGATACAGAAGACCGAAGAGTATAACTTGCCGCTATGTCTCGCGTTTGTGGACTATGAGAAAGCCTTCGATTCGATCGAAACATGGGCGGTGCTCGATTCTCTCCAACGATGCCGAATTGACTATCGGTATATCGAAGTGTTGAAGTCTTTGTATAGAAACGCCACTATGTCAGTCCGAGTACAGGAACAGAGTTCGAAGGATATTCCCTTAAAAAGAGGCGTAAGGCAGGGAGACGTTATTTCTCCGAAACTGTTTACGACCGCTTTGGAAGATGCCTTCAAGCTCTTGGAATGGAAAGGACTAGGCATCAACATTAACGGCGAATACATGACTCACCTTCGGTTTGCCGACGATATTGTGGTCATGGCAAAGTCGATGGAGGAACTCGGCACGATGCTCGAAGGCCTCAATCGAGTCTCCCAACGGGTAGGCCTTAAAATGAACATGGACAAGACGAAGGTTATGTCGAATGTCCATGTGGTGCCTGCCCCAGTTATGGTTGAGAACTCAGCTCTCGAAGTTGTCGACGCGTATGTATACCTAGGACAAACTGTCCAGTTAGGTAGGTCCAACTTTGAGAAAGAGGTCAATCGACGAATCCAACTCGGATGGGCAGCGTTTGGGAAACTACGCAACGTTTTTTCGTCCAAAATTCCTCAGTGCCTTAAGACGAAAGTCTACGATCAATGTGTGTTACCAGTGATGACATATGGAACCGAAACGTGGTCATTCACGATTGGCCTCATGAATAAGCTCAGAGTCGCTCAACGAGCTATGGAGAGGGCTATGCTCGGGGTTTCTTTACGCGATCGAATCAGAAATGAGGAGATACGTAGAAGAACTCGGGTCACCGACATAGCCAAACGGATTAGCACGTTGAAGTGGCAATGGGCAGGCCATGTAGCTCGCAGAACAGATGGCCGATGGGGCCGAAAAGTTCTCGAGTGGAGGCCACGGACCGGCAAGCGCAGCGTAGGACGTCCACCAACAAGATGGGATGATGACCTGGTGAAGACCGCAGGTCGACGGTGGATGCAGATTGCTTCCAACCGCAACAACTGGAAATCCATGAGGGAGGCCTATGTCCAGCAGTGGACGTCCTACGGCTGAAATGATGATGATGATGATGATGCTAATTACATTTGAATTTTTCCCTCGATTTATTGAGGATCCCATCATCAGAAATAGGTTTAAAAGCATATCATCATTTCAGCCATAGAACGTCCACTGATGAACACAGGCCATGGAGATCCATGAGGGGTAGTTGCCATACTCACCACGCTTGATAGGCAGGTTGGTTAGCGCAGTATGGGATGTTTATTTATGGAAAGACGCTGCTGCCCATCTTTCGGAGGTATCCCTTAACATGCTCTTACTGCATCCATGGGCATGAGAGGAGGGGATATCATTCTACTGCCGGCACCCCACGGCGGCCCCACAAGCATATACTTTATTAGTTATATGCTTTTTAATCTAGTTAACTAACATAAGGCTATACCATGAGGGACTCCATTATATTATTTCATTTCAATTAAAAAATCATTGATTGATTGAATCACCCTGACGCTGATGATGATAATGTGTACGTAAGTATGATGATCAGAGGATAGGGATTTATCTTGGCCATCTTTCGATGTCGTCACCCGAGAATTTGGTAACATTGAAGAGTGCTGATAACCATAATGTGGTCTTCATAAGTTTAACTTTACCAAATCATACTTCCTGAATACAAATGCTTGACCTTGGGCTAAATATGCCAAATTGCTTTACAACATTTGAGGAGTTCCCTCGATTTCTCAAGGATCCCAATATCAGAACTGAGTTTGAAAAAATGGGACCTAATTCAATGTAGTATTTATTCAGTGTAGGTATGTACAGGACAATACATGTACATCTTACCACTCACTCCTTTCTTTCTTATATCTTCTTTTACGCAAACCATTCTTTGGCCTGCCTCTCGCACCCCTTCCATCCACATCTATATTAATTATTAGCTGTGAGGTGCCGGCAGTAGAATGTTGCCTCTCTTCTCGAAGTATCCCTTGGTATCCAGGGTTACTTCGGGAAAATGGGCAGCAGCGGCTTTCCGTGTATCAATATCCCGAACTGCACTCGTGAGTAAGGCAAAAACCCCATCATGATCCGTACTTGGAGATCCTTAGTGTCCAGCAGTGGACGTCCCACCGCTGAGTTGATTTGCTGAAGTCTGAATATTTTATCAAACCTAAAAATGAACAAAAAACATGACTTGGGAACATCCTCCTTTTTTGAAATCGATTTCAAAACATCCAAAGCTAGGACCAATATCTGCAGATTAATTACGTATGCGAAGGTATTTAATTTAGGCATTCGACATGAGAATGACATTGTTTGCGCAAGAATCAGCACCCATCCCCTCAGTTAGCTCGTTGGCGCAGTAACCAGCCCCGCGGATATAAATACTGCACGCTCCGAGCAATCCGCCACTAGCCCCGCCATCTCTCACAAATTCACACGTAATTATGAAATAATTGAAAATCAAGAAAGCTTTAAGACAAAACAAGAAATTAAGTACGGTAAGGACGTCATTGAAATGACGCTTCACGTGCCTAGTTTTAAGTAGGTACCTGGGTTAGAGCACTGTATAATCAGTGGGAAACTAATGGCTGAAAACCCTCAAAATAAATTTGATTAAGTGTGAAGTGATGTAATTTTCGATTATGTAACGTACTTTATTACAGATTTCAGTTCAAAGCTTCGTGCTGGTTATACCTTACTCATATGGAAAGTAAAAGCTTCTAAGTGGACTAGGCCTAAAAGGGGATACCACTATAAAAAAAACGCGCCTAGTGCTCAACCTCTGAGGTGGTGTGGAATAGAGCATACCTATATCGATGAAAATTAAAATAAATTTAAAATATATAATCCTACAAAAATGGTTTACAAGTTACAACTATATAGTTTAAAAGGTACTACTTAACCTACACTTAAATTAACTTTTAATGACTGTGCCTGTGTAGGTGCCTGCATCCTGATTTGTTGCCACAGCAGATTTCTGTCAGTCCTCTCACTAGGCAAAGCCTGTATCTAGGAGACTAGTTACTATGATGATCTTGTAAAAATTTCGCTCTTTACAATAATTCTAAGAAACAATGGTAACACAAACACGATTTAAAATTTAAAGTACGTTAATATAATTAAAACAAAATCGACTGAAAATACTAGGTTAAAACTAAAAATTAATTTGTATAAATTTTGAACTAGAATATAAAATAATAATATTAAGTTAGAATTACATTGAGATAAAAATAAAAATACAATAAAATTTTCATTAAAAAAATAATAAATTAAAAGTAAAAAAAACTTTTTAACAAACAAGCTTTTATTTAAACGTACCTACTAAAAATAATAAAATAAACATTTTCCATTAAAGTTTAATGTCAACTAAAAACGTCTTTACAAAATATATGTAATAAAAAGCTTGTCGCACTTTCTTGCCTGTTCATCTCATGACCGCCATGTTCGATTTAGAGTGATATATTTATTTGTCATTCTTATGATATTTTTTTTACGCATTTTCAACAAATCCTCGGTGCCTTCGTATGTTAATTACGATAACAATTTTACAATAATTAGTTTAGCAGCTTTTTCAACAAAAAAAACCGACCTCAGTGATGAAATCCTTGACTTGTTATTGAAAATACCGATACCGCTTTAGGTAGGTATGCCTATTACATTTGAATATTTCCCTCGATTTATCATGGATTGCATCATCAGACCAAGCAAAAATAATTAGATAAAAAACCAAAACGCAAATTTAAGTATAGTGCATCTTACTATGCCTTGAGAGACTCCAGTAGACACTAATACAATTACGTATTAATTTCTCATGGATCCCATCATCAGAATCGAGTTTTGAAAATATAGGAACTAATTGAAAGGGTATCTATTCAAACTCTAAAATAATTTTCCGAATCGGTTCATAAACGACGGAGTTCTGAGGTAACAAAGAAAAAAAATCGTGCGAGTCGGACTGGCACGTCGACACGAAGGATCTCGTACCATTATTTGTCAAGACAACTAGTTAAAATAACGTTAGTTGTATGGGGGCCCCCAAAAATTATGATTGCAGGGGGGCCGGAAAGGTAATCTCAAATTTTTTTGTGAAGTTGCTAGGTCACGTATCATATCATATGAAAGTATTCATTTGCACATTAATAAACAGGTTTTAGTTTTGCTCTAAGCCGTATCGTTTTCGACTTATTTACAAAAACGTTGAAAGAAATAGCGATCCCCCTTCCCCCATATCTCCGAAGTTTACTATAAACTCCTGAAACTTTTATAGCTAATAGAAGTGTATGTAAATATTACATAAAAATTATAGCGAACTCTAATTTGCATATTTTTTTAGACGAGGTGTGTGGAAAGGGATCTCAACACATTTTGTGAATTTACTAGGTCATGTATCAGGGTATCATAATATATAATATTATGTTCTTTCAAATCTGCATAAGTTCCGCTATCAGACAAGAGATGGCGCTGTCAAGGTTCTTCAACAATTATAAACCGCCTTTATCATATATTATTATTGTATGATATACCGGAACCCTCGATGCGCGAGTCCGACTCGCTCTTGCCCGGTTTTATTTTAAGCCTATGTATTGTTAATCAAATTATGCTAATTTTGCTTAATAGGAGAGCCTTTATACTCATATTCTTAATTTATTGTCAATAAAATTAAGCAAATTTTGCTTAATAGGATTTTCTATAAACTCTTATTGTTAGCTAACAAAATACTGAAATAAACATTTACTTATTTATTTATCTAAATTTTTTGATGGATTCAGCCATACCACTGCTTCAAAAACGAATAACACATTAGTGACCCTCTCTGTAATGTTTACGGCCGTAAAATGGTAAAAACTTCTGTAAGTCCTTGTTCATTTATACAGCAGTGTGTTTGCCATGTCCTTCCCAAAGATCCCAAGCCCCCTGAACCCAAATTTAGCTTCGAATTGATCCAAACGACAGCAAACTACGTAGCCTCTGCTGCTATCAACCCATTGCGGCGAGTTCATCCCATTCGTTTGACTGCAGATGCTTGTACAAATTCCGGCTGCGAGTAAAGTCGCCTCGTCTGGGGTGATGTCGGGTATGTTGATTTGTATTATTGCCAAAGATGCATGTTCCTTCCCATATTGCACAACCTGAAAAAGTGAATTATAAAATAATATAAAACGCTAATATGCTGGAGAAACAATATTTTACCAAGGTCAATAAATCTTAATATCTTATCCCTTCATCATCTCAGCGTAGGCCGTCCACTGCTGGATATAGACCTCCCTAATGGATCTCCAAGAACCAATCATGAGGGGGTTGTATAAGCTCGAAGGCAGGTTGGCGACCGCAATTGGGGATGATGATAATGATACACGAAAAGACGCTGCTGCCCATTTTCCGGAGGTATCCAGACTCTTACTGCATCCACGGGAAAGTGAGGATGTACAACATTCCTAGCCTCCACGGCATCTATACTGTCTTTCATCATTTCAGCCATAAAACGTCCACTGATGAACACAGGCCTCTCTCATGGATCTCCATGAGGGGTAGTTGCCATTCTCACCACGCTTGGCAGGCGGGTTGGTAAGCGCAGTATGGGATGTTGATACACGGATAGACGCTGCTGCCCATCTTCCGGAGGTATCCCTTAGCAGGCTCTTACTGCATCCATGGGAAGATTCTACTGCCGGCACCCCACGGCGGTACTGTATCTATACTGTCTTTACCTTCCATAAATAAGTTGATACTTGCTGAGATTTCGACCTTCGATCGGAAAGGTATATATTCTGTTTTACACCATGTTCGTCTGTTAACTTCAGTTCTTCCGAAGCTCCCGTCCACACTGTCAGTTCTTCCTTTGACTTGAGCAAAGTTCTTACGTTTAATTCCACATCGACCCAATTCTGAAAAAAGAACTTTGATTAACTTAAAATCAAAAGCTTTTTTATCTTCTGAAAATGTCCTGTAATATTATAATGTTGGTAGGTCAGAATGATAAAATAAGATAAAATGATAAAAAGCGGATTGAACTGAAACTAAATAACTCTTAATTTATAAACGCTAAAGACCGACTTTAATAATTAATGTAATAAATCAAACCGCTATAAGTATGCTTATTACTTTGAGTATTTCTCTTGATTTATCATAATGGATCACATCAGTCTACCTAGTAGGTACTCAATTTAGAGATTTATCAATTAATTATCCCTCTACGTTTGTTTGAAGAAATTGTTATTAGGAATTAAAGTAAGAGTGAGGTTTCTTTTTTGCTTGGTCATACAATACGTAACTTGGAAATAAAAGTTTTTTTTAGCGAATTAATTCAATAATGTGCTTTATGCAATTGAAATTGTTTTTTTTGTAAACTGGTATTTCTATGTGTCCCTTGGGTTCGAATGAACGAGGTGAACTTAACTTTAAAATCACAATCAACTTACCTGAGAAGAACAAGTACTCCAATGAGGAACCACGTTCAGATGCGTAAAGGTGGCTCTTTGGGGCGCCCCAGGGAACACATCTAGAGGACCCACCAGCTGTCTTTCAGAGAACACGCAACGATCTTCCTTGTGGAACCAACGGCCCAATATAGAAGTAATCCCTTTTATCTGAACATCTGCAGCATACATCTCTCTGAAATTCTTCTCTAATCTATCTTCAAACCAGTGTACCGTTTTAGGCACAGTATCTGCTAAAGGTAAACGCATAGTTTGCATGACGTAAAACGGTATTTCATTCAACATGTCCATACATGTTTCGTAGACTTCTATTATTTTGTCGTGAAATTCGTAGCCGACTTTTATAATTTCCGAGTCTTCTCCTTTGCATGCTTTACCTGTCCATTTTGCATAAGGCTCTGCTGGTACGTTACACTGTAAATCTGTATAATTGTAGTATTCTCCTTCTATCTCCAATTGTGTTGTTTTATTACAGTAGGCGAACATGAAATCGTATTTGAAATAGTTGAAGTGTCCCTTTTCGCATACCAGTACGATGGTTTGGTTTTTTGGCATGTAAAGGTATCCATCTTTGTATTTGTATCCAGGTGTAGCAAAATGTTGAGTGAGGATCAGTGGTTTTTGTCCATCGTCAGGGTCGATTTTGAGTAAACATTCTGAAAAAAAAATTATATCTAAATAAGTCTTGACATTTCACACAATACCATCTAGCTTCAAAGTAAGCAGAGCTTATTAGGAAATGGATAGGTATACATCATAGCTAACTTCCGATACTACCCGTGATTTTTTAACAGTGAAGAATTTCGATGCCTTGTCGCATTTTCATCAGTTTCACCAAAACCACAATTTGTGTGCCTATAATATTTGAGGAGTTCTCTCTATTCCTCATAGATCAGAACTTAGTTGAGAGTATAACCCGACTTAGACATTTAGAGTGATGTGACAAATTCGGAGTTGATACAAGTAAGATGAGACGAAGTTTAACGCATAATCACGATTAACGAGAATTGGAACCCTGAGACGCTGAAAATATTATCCTTCCTTTGAAGTCGGTTAAAAATTGCTTACATTGTTGTCTGTTTATATCACCTGGTAGTAAGGCTTTACATTGAACATAGATGATTTACACAGCGTCAGCAACTAATATTCATTTTGGACGCTGCAGTGCGTGGGATATCAGACTTGCCCAGCGCTTATGCCATCCTCTGAGATTACTCAGATATTTAGTCACAGGAATTAACCGATCAATACGACTGAAGTTTACTAAGCCGCAGATTCCTCGTGATATTTTCATTCACCGTTAAAGCACGTGTTATGCACATATCTTATTTTAAAAGGTGATTAATCCATTATGGCATGGTTGGTATCGAACCCACGACCTTCGGATTGAAAGCCGGGGTTACATAGCTCTCGGCCAACACTCGGTAGGTACGAGTAAATGCCTAACATTCCTTTTTACATACCGTTCAAGTTGACGTCAAAGGTTCGCGTAATAAATTCAAACCCAGTAGTAACTTCGCATGTGTAATTTCCAATTCTTCTGTAATCCATTTTAAATTTCATAAGAGAAACTTTAGATATAATAACTCCATTGAAGAACCATGTCGTCTGCAAGAAAATTTGTGGTAAGTAAGTATTTATGAAAATGAATATCTAACGAATAATCAAATGTTTTTCAATTAAGACTACGAACATACCGGTAACTAACTAATAACTACTATTAACTAATTGGACACTACAAACATCACAATCTAACCAGCAGCAGTGCTTGTGTTATACTCGTAGGTACCTACTACATATACTTATTTTTTTGTATTAATCTTACTTAACATACACGTACGTAGAAAACACTCAGGCCCGAGACCCCGAGACAATTGGAATAGCTAGTTTAAGGATGAACGTGTCGCCCATCTTTCCATACAAACGTGGAAGGGTAACTACTCCACTATTTGACGTTGACCATCCAATACTAAGGATTATACCAATTTATCTCGTCATAATCTATGTTTAGCCGTGGGGCGCCGGCAGTAGAATGTTGCCCCTCCTCTCATGCCCGTGGATGCAGTAAGAGCCTGCTAAGGGGTACCTCCGAAAGATGGGCAGCAGCGTCTTTCCATATATCAACATCCCATACTGCGCTCGCCAACCCGCCTGCCAAGCGTGGTGAGTATGGCAACTACCCCTCATGGAGATCCATGAGGCCTTTGTTCATTAGTGGACGTTTTATGGCTGAAATGATGAATCTATGTTTGTATACACCCCAAACCGTAAAAAAAGTATTTATTTCAAAAATACAAGCTTCTAAACTTTCGTATTTCAACACTGATTTTAGCCCAACTTTGGACGAAACTAAATAATATACGGAGAAAGAAAACTCAAAAATAAACGACGTTCCTACATAGTTTAATTATTCAAAAGTTGAAATAAATGTTATTTTGAAAAGATTACACTCAAGTTCTTCTATAATAAATAACCCTTGTGCTAAAAGTGTATTCACATATTTTTGCGCGGTCGTTTTAGGAATGAATCATTGTGCATTTCATTCTAGCGCGCGTGTACACATACTATGTCAGGTGAGATAGCATACATTTAGGCTGCGCCCACTGACGACTTTGCCTCCGCGACTTGTTGGACCTTAAGTCTGGGTATTTTCAAAGTATTTCATGTGTTATGTTTGGGATACTTATACCAAAGAACATCCGCCGAAAAAAACAGAATCAAATCTTAACAAAGCGCGCGGAACTAAATGCTATATGATTCTTAATTATATAGGACGTCATAGCGTGCACTAAAAACTAAACAAGCCTGTAGTGTAAAAGAAGAGATCAATATTACTTAATACAGTTAAGCATAAATAAAATTGGTTATCAAAACACCACATCAAATGGTTCAGTTTAATAAAGTTAGTGGAAAAAGAAACAGAAAATAGGAAGAAAACGTACGTACTGGGGATTTGTGATACTCCCAATGTACCAGTCTCGGTCAAAGAACCAACCACTAGGAAGCAATTCAATTTTAAGTGTGACAGATTGCTTACAAACATTCTACATCGAAAGTGACTGGAGTATAGGTACTATTTTTTGTGGTCAACAATACATACTCGCTTGTCCTACTAATATTAATATAAAAAATCTGAAAGTTTGTAACAAACACGTAACCTCAGTAAAAGTTTCAAACAGCTGAGTTGCATTAACGCCATTGCAACATCTTTCGGAAAACAGCTATCCACGAGTTGCGGACTCAGCACACGTGTCGCGGCCCCGTGACATCGCCTGCTGGACGCCCAACGACGCCTTCGGCTCTGCCATTTCATTCTTGGTTCTCGCATCGACCATAATTAAATAAATAAATAAATAAATAATGCTGGACAAGTCACACAGCATCATCTAGCCCCAAGCTAAGCAGAGCTTGTGTTATGGGTACTAGATGACTGATTAATAACTAATTACATTAATTAGTTGCTTACTTTAAGTAATTCTTTATTACTTTAAGTAATTCTTTTATAATTAAATTATTTTATAAGAAAACGCATTTTAATAGCACCTTCTGTGCGCGCTCGTCATAGCTAGTAGAAAACAATAATGAAAATACTTACACTAGCAACAGGAATCGTTGAAAGGCAATCCAAAACTACATTCTCTTCTACTCCAACAGTAAAGTCTGTTCTAACATCCGCATTCAAGAAGTTCAGCTTTGCTCCAACTTCCAGGAACACGTTAGCTGATCTGGAATTTACAGTGTTACTGACCCTGCACGTGTACAGGCCTGCATCGGAAGTACGGGCATTGTATAACTTCAGCTCTCCCTTTTGTACGTTTGTATTGTTCTGTGGAGATTAAAATGTTAAATATTTATTTTGCCGTGGGGTGCCGGCAGAAGAACGTTGCCTCTCCTCTCTTGCCCGTGGATGCAGTAAGACCCCACGGCATTACTTACCTTATACCACCGCAGGAGATCTTCACTTTTATGTGGAATGGGACAGTCCAACGGGACTATATTCTCCCCTAACTTCACCTTAACAGTTGAGTTTGGATTATTTAGTGATGGGTAATCTGAAAACAAAAACAGTAGTGCTATTTTTTAACCCCAATCAAAAAAGGTATATTATAGGTTAGACCACTATGTAGAAGTTAGTGTGTGTCTATAGCCGAGTAGTAGAACTTTTTGAGAAGAGTTTATCCGGGCAAGTACTATCTGCCAAGCAGTAATGTCTACATTGCTGTGTTCCGATATGAAGAGCAAGGGGGCTGGTGAAATTAAAAACAAACATGAGACCTTATGAGTACTTATAACTCTGTCTCAGGATGACGGGCGCAATGCAGTCCAGAGTTAGCCACTTGCCTAATGGAATTGATTGCCGCTGTAATGCAATTGTAATAGGTAGAGGTGGGCCTTGGGATTGTCTCGTCATTTAGTTGAAAAAAAGCACCGTAGCTCTTAAACGGTTGATCCATTTTGTATGTGGCTTAATTTATTTGGAAGCAGGTTTTCTTTGGAGGTTCTTAGAATGTTTTTATCAAAATCGGTTTGTGAGTTATTGAAGGTTTGATTTGGAGGTAAATTATCAATTTAATTTTATGAATCGTCGCTTACCATCGACTGTGACTTTAAACGTAACAGTATCGAATTCACCATCACTATCAGTTGCTTCACAAAAAAACACACTTGGTGTTTCTCCCTTACGTATATTTCTCAACGTAATGGTATCGGTAGTATAGCCTGAAATAAAAAATACTAGCTTATGTCAAAGTCAATAAGTGTTTATTCAATAGAGCAAAAAGCCACATAGACTAGTCAATTTATAAAAGGAAAACAATACACAGTTAAATTCAATTAATCCAATCGTTCGCTTCAGATAACTTTTTTCCCAAGTGAGGGAAAGAAGCGAACAAGAAACCTCACTCTTTCACTTCTAGTCATTGTTACAATATTTGTATTAATGATATTATGCATAATTTAAAGTCCGCAAGAATATTGGATAGCTTGAGCAACATTCGGCCAAGGGTCAAATAATCATTCAAATAATCATCTATGGTACTCCATGATGGTACTCCAGTATGGTAAACAAAATATCATAGAAAAAGCTTATTACTATAAGCTTTTTCTATGACATTTTGTTTTATAAAAAGCTTAAACCTATGAATCGATAGTCCGGTGGCCTCTAAAGCTTGGAAGCTTGTTACAGAAGCGCACTCAGTTTCCCAGAAATGATTTGTTTACTTTTTACAAGCTTTTATTTAGCTTGCTCTGTATGTATGTATGTATGTAAATATGTTTGTTCGCGGAATCTTGCAACTCAATTTTGAAGCAGATATCTTCAACCAATTAAGCTGAAATTTTGTATACATGTTTTCTTTGGATGACAATGCATGGTCAACTTTGTGACTTTACTCTGAATCCAACATGGCGGAACACCCAAGATGGCGGAGATTATTTATTATTTTCAAAATTTTATGACCTTTAAAACTATATTAAGAACTATATTACATTTAGAACTATATTATTATACAACAACAGTTCATGCCAGTGAGTCATTGTAAATCTGTGGGGCTCGTTTTGCGCGAATTGCCGCATCTGTGGAGCGTCTACTTGTCTCGCTCTTTTTTAGCGCGACACACTGACTTGGACCAAGATTAATATATCCCTAAAGTTTTGTATAGGAGATGTATAAAAATCTTATATCATAGGAATCGTTAGAATTTTGACTAATACATTAAACATAGTTCAGTGCTATTGTGCCATGAAATGTATAAAGTAATTCGCATAAAAGGAGGCTGTTCGAAACTGCGGGGGCCTATACCCAGTAGGTGGGGATTCCGGGCTGAAAAGAAAGAAGTAACCACCTCTTCTAGGAATTCCTCCTATAATCCATTTGAATGTTGGCTTTGGGTTGGCAGTAGCGTTGCAATGGATGGTCAATGCTTTATCTCCTTCGACAACTCTTATATCTTCATTTTTACTGTGCATTTCTAATTGTTCTGAAAAAATAATTTGAGTATGATGATTTAAAATTTTGGTATGCAAGGTATTAGTTTCTTTGCGAGCAAAATATGTATTCAGATAAAATAAATGGTTAGTTGGTAAACAACATAATGGTTGCAAATATTTCTTAATTAGTAAGCAATTTTTTCAACCTTTTACTGGCAGGAAATTATCCACCGAAAACATTTTTTTAAGCATGCTGTTACTATTTTGAGTTTAGCGGGGTAATTGCGGACTCCACTATCCTTGTAATAGCCTTGCATCTCATTATTAAACGGATCTTCCGTTTAAAGTGAGATATAATAAAGCAACGCCAAGCAGCATAAATAATGGGTGACACTGAGGCATAGCGAAGCGGGGCTCGATTGGCCAATACCAACGCTCGAAGGGCACAAAGCTCGAGAAAACAAGCATTATGATTGGCTAATTCAGACCCGTTTAGCCTCTGAAGCTATCAATTTACTTACTGTAAACATCAACGTGATACGTGTGTGAATTTTGCATTCCAAATATACTAGTTGCATAACAAGTATACCTTCCTCTATGGCGGTATTGTATGTTTCTTATACGTAGCATAGGCGTATTTTTATCTTCTGAACTGCAATTTAAAATTTAAATAAGAATAAGTAACGTTTATTTTGTGTCACAAAATATAAAACAATAACACACACAATAACAAAATTAGAAATACTGACAACAAAAATGGTCGCCACTCAGCTATTGTTACGGTAAGGCTGTGAGCCGTTACTGTAACGCTGGTCTTCCGTGACGCCAGCGTGCGCAAAGCAACATTCTGAGACATACTAAGTATTATATAAAAAAAACAACAATAGAGCTTAAAATTATACATAAATGTAATGGCAAGACAAACAAACAAAAACATAATAAATAAATAGTGTTAAACCAGTAGAATATAATTCAAGGAAATCATTATAAGGTTTTTAATGACCTTGAAATACAAAATACGCTTGTCTCATCATTTACTCGAATAAAACAAATCTATTATTACAATCAATAATAAGTTTTGTAGCAAATCTATGCGAATCACAGTATGCTGGCACATTAACAAAACGATCCCTCATGGATCCTATCAGAACTAAGGCCAATAAGGAAGTATAATTGTAATTTTTTATAACCGTTATAGATTTTATAGTTCCTAAAATAATTAACGGAGGTCTAAGGTAACAAACATTTTAAAAATACAACTGAACTAAGGATTACTTTTGATCTGAAACATGGTGACGCTCACGCACGAAATAAAGCTACCTGAATTATACCTATAGCTATTCTGTGCTCTGAAGCCACTAGTTACCCACTCCCACTTCCTCGTTTCACATCTATCGGGCGTCCCGTGATGACAAACTTTTTTTATGTTTTTAAATGCAGTAGAATGTTGCCCCTTCTGCCCGGTATGAGATCATCGTTGATCTCATTCTTGCGATAGCAAGGATGAAGTCAAGAGCTAATCTATCTAACATAAAGAAAAAAACATGTGCACTAAGGATCTGCCACTATGAGAGATGGGCAGCAGCGTCTTTCTGTGTATCAACATATCTTACTGCGCTCACCAACCCGCCTGCCAAGCGTGTTAAGTATGGCAAGAAATCCATGATTAGTACCTTGAGATCCATGGCCATCCAGGCTTTTATTCAGCTATGAACGTCTTACGGCTAATATGATAAAAAGCTGATACTTACGTTAACGGTTTGTCCTTTGGCTCATCAATAGTCCCCTTGTAAATCCATTTAATTGTCGGTCGAGGCAAGCCTTTTGTTTTCGGAGCTTGACAACGCAGTTTCAATGTATCCTTTTCGTGGAAAAGTTTTTTGTTTCCTTGTGATTTTATTGTTATAGCTATAATTAAAAGGTTTTTAAATTTTCTTGGTCTAACTAAAGTACTTCTTATTTTTTACATTTTGTACATTTAAGATCATTATTAACATACATCATCATCATATAATTTCAGCCGTAAAACGCCCACTACTGAACACAGGCCTCCAGCGTGGTGAGTATGGCAACTACCCCTCATGGAGATCCATGAGGGGTAGTTGCCATACTCACCACGCTTGGCTACATACAAATATACAAGTCTGCCATAGCAAAGCACATAGTATACTCAGGACCTAATCTCTGGGTTCAATTAGGTACAGGTACCTAATTGAACCCAGAACTTCTTAATCATGGATGGTCTACACAACCCAAAAATCCTAGCTAACGATTCACACTACTTTATGAGCGATTGAGATTAAGAAGCATGCTAATTTTAATCGTTAAGGCGGTTTTAGACTCTGCCTCGTGTAATCCAGTGATAGCAAAGTATACTCAGGCGTGAAAAATCAACTCAGTATGCGGATACAGTCAGTGTAGTGTGCTGTCCCAGTGGGCCAGTTAAATATTCTGCGACATAGTAACAAATAGATCGTAAGCAGCTCACTCAGCGGGTCAAAGCAGAATGAATAATATTTCAAGTAATGAGTTCACAAACTTGTGTGAGTCCAAAGGGGCCTGACTCAGCATTATGCTCCCACACAAAGCGCTGGTTTTCAGTCAGACCCTATATAATATCTATCTCGGTATAAAAGAAACATCATGTACCAAAAGAAATAAACAAATATACATAATTATTAGTAATTAATTGTATGTAAAGATTACTGGAAAACGAAACGAACTCGCTCATTAGTATATATTTTTATAAATCATCAAATGTTAAAAATGTCAAATGTATGTACGTAAGTTCCGCTATCTGACAAGAGATGGCGCTGTCAAGGTTTTCAATAAATCAGAAGTTATATTGTATGATGGCACGGACCCTCGGTGCGCGAGTCTCACTCGCACTTGAACGGTCTTATTTGTGAAAGTTTGAGTCTTTATAAGTTTTCTTTAAAAAATAATGCGCTAGCTTACTGACAATCTTTTTCATCAAGTACAGCTACTGAAGCCGGTCATGTGCTGTGATAAACAAAAGGATTGCCGCGAACTGGCGAATGTTGTCGACGCGCAACGTTAGGTACTTACGGTCAAATACTAGATCCATCTTGAGAGAGTCAGATCCCAACACATTGGATACTTCGCACGCGTATTTCACAATATCTTTGTTAACGTGGCTGACGTGATAAATCTCTTGATCTCTAGCGCTTTTGATTTCTTCGTACCTGGCCCAGTTTTTGTGTTTACACATCCATTTTATTGAAGGTTTTGGAATTCCTCGGACAATTCTGAAAACAGAAGAATTCGCTGCAGGTGTTTAATCTTCTCCTGAAATGTTGATGTTACGGGACGACTGTATAGCCATCTAAGCTTTAGTCTGTAATAATTATGACGTTTTACAACAACTAGAATAAAACATACAATAAAAGCAAACACGCGGCTTTAAATGTACCTACCAATGTATGTAATGTTCTATTTTGTTATTTTTTTTTATACTACTAAGATAGCAGACAAGCATACGGCCCGCCTGATGGTAAGCGGTTGCCCTAGCCTCTGGACTCCATGCGACACCAGAGGAGTCACACACGCGTTTGTTCACCGATTTCTCCGTCAATTATTGTGGATCGATTTTCAAAATTATTTTTTTATTCGAAAGAGTGCACTTCCGAAGTGGTCCAATTGGAACCAAGTCAGCATCTGATCTGATGGTGGAATCCGGAGAAATCGAGGGAAACCCTCAAATTTCAAAGGCACGTACAACGTTTTTTATCATTTGAAGTAGGTTTTAGTTTTTTGAAAAAAATAATTATAGATGCCAGCTTTGCCTTGTCCTCCAGGTGATAGCGGAACTGAATGTCACTTGAAATGGCGACACCCGGGCTCCCAATGCTTTTGGAGATGGATAATGGTGTATTCTAAAATGGGGAGCTATAGTGAATGCGGTTTTTTGAGCGGTGAACGTGCAAACTTGTGTCTTGCTAGGGTTGAAATAAACAAGGATTTTTTCTGCCCAATCGGATACCCTGGTCAAAATACATTCAATTTCAGATACAAGCTGTCTTTGGTTTGCCTCAACTATGGGACGAGGGATGTTGGCACGGCCCGTATAAGAAGTGTCCCTAGTGCTATCGTCCGCATAGCAATGAACACTGTCAATGGACAGCTTGTCATCGACATGCAGTAAAAATAGCCTCGGGGATAGTACGGAGCCTTGTGGGACGCCAGCATTGATTTCCATGCAGTTACAGCTCCTACCGTCAAAAACGGCTCTTATGCTTCGGCCGGACAAAAAGCTAGACACCCATTAGCACGAACCCTTAGGCAGGCGGTAAGATGGCATCTTTGAAAGAAGCCTACGATGCCAGCCAGACCCGATTAAAGGCTTTTGCTATATACAGGCGAACAGCCAAAGCCTCCCCTTAACTCTCAATGAACTGAGTCCACCGATGTGTAAGATATAGTAGAATGTCACCAGTCGAGCGACCGTGGCGAAAGCCATACCGACGTTCGCTGATCAAGTCGTGTTCTTCTAGGTATCTGAGGAGTTGTGTATTATGTTATTATTATTAAGTATACGTTCCATGAACTTTGAGAGAAGGGAAGTTATAGCGGATGGCCAGTGATTTTTAGGAGTTTTTTTTTTAAATTATTTCTTTATTTTGACCTGGGAGTTTTAGTCAGACAATTGACTATGTCACTCCCGTAATACAGTAATACATGTATGTATATCTACTAACTTAAACCTATATAAGTGTGTTGAAACAAAGTTATGTTACATACGAGCCTACCTAACCTATCAAAAACACTTACAAAATTTTTTAGGAGTTGTGTATTAAGTTATAAAGTACACGTTCTATGATCTTCGAGAGAAGCGAAGTTTTAGCGATTGGCCTGTGATTTGACGGATCTGATATATCAGCCTTTTTGGTTACTTTGGGTGGACTTGTGCAGTCTTCCACGAAGATGAAACTTGCATAATAATGTATGAAAGCACAAAGAGACGCGTTAGAATGGGACACAATTCAGGAGCACACCGCTTTACTACAGCCAGTTTACCATCAGGCCCGCTCGACTTATGGATATCTAGAGAAAGTAACTCACGTCCGACTACTCGCTGAGTTATTGTGATTTTCGGCATGGAGTTACCGCACCACGGAATTTTAGGTGGCACAGTTCCTCCGTCATTCATAGTCGAGTCTGAGGGAAAGAGATTCCCCAGAAGGTCGGCTTTCTCTTTACACTATGGGTCAGGTTACCACCTGGTTTTCAAAGTGGTGGTAAGGATGACCAGCAGAAGTTCCCCTCAGCAGCCTTGGCAAGTGATCAGAGAGCATGACTCCCAGAGGGATGGCTAGCTAGCTTCTCACCAATGCTGCCGATGAAATTAAATTTAGCCCTGGCAGCAGCTTTTTTACTGAGCCTTGAGGCAGCATTCAGTTCGTGTTTTACATCTGAGATGTTAGGGTCCTTAGTGCCTCGAGCCGTGGTCCAAGCCCTATATCCAGATTGCTTGAGAGTTTTAGCTTCTCTGCAGATCCATAAACCAGGATCGCCTCTTTACTCCGGCAGCTACCTGACGATTGGGAATGAAACAATCCATACCTGTCAAGATAGTCTCGGTGACGGTGGTTGTGCAGGAGTTAGGAT
Source organism: Pasiphila rectangulata (assembly GCA_963082625.1). NCBI lineage: Eukaryota > Metazoa > Arthropoda > Insecta > Lepidoptera > Geometridae > Pasiphila > Pasiphila rectangulata. The sequence continues at coordinate 9,408,145 of OY720253.1, forward strand.
CATCCGATATAAAACAAAGCCGCCTCCAAGGATATGATGCATAAAACTCACGTAGTCCGTCACAGTCTGCTGACTTATAGTGCCACATTCGACGCCATTGTGCAGGCCGAGGTGGATCAGGGCGTGAACAAGGCACTCGTGTCCGGCCGAGACAATGATCTTATGACCCTAATGGTGCATCCACTGATATTGTATATCCGTCAAGGCGCATAGTCAGCAGCAGGTCTAATATAGAGCTTGTATAACTCTCAGTAGGTATCAGGTATCGAAGTTCGCTTTTATATCAACTGAGAGAAGCCATACGCCAAAGAAAATTCGTAGGCAAACCTTCCCGCAAGGTCAGTGGACTGAAAACTGAGCCAATCAACGTGATGGGCATTAAAGCCTCCTAAAATTACTAACTCCGTAGAAGGGTACTGCTAAGTCTGTCAGTCGTCAATTACAGGTGTTTAAATAGTCGACTTGTGTCCAGATTACCGCTATGAGATCTGAAAAGGCACGCATAGATACGGGTGTGGCCGCCATTGTCGATCCGCACCCACATCACAGACAGACAGTCTTCAAGGCAATGGAGAGGACGACAGCAAACATCACCCCGGACGTACATACGTACCCCGGCATGAGGGATAAAGTTATGTTCAAGCTTGCACACGGGTTGTGTAGGTACGATGTATCAACGGGGCTCGATATTTGCGTCTTCGTAAGAAATATAAGGGTCAGTTGGGCAGTCTCGAGGTGGAGATGGACTGAGTTAAGGTTAGCGTGTAGTCCTCTGATGTTGCAAAAGTCGGCTGTGGAAGAGTATGTCGCTGCAACGTGATCTTTTATTTGTTCTGACCATTTAGAGGTGTTTCAAAACGACGAGAGAAAACACTGAGCTGACAGTGCAATGGACAATATGGGAGTGATGATATCAAGACAGAGATGAAAGCAGGTTATGTGGATTGCTGGCGCGGCGGGCGGAAGGGCCCCCGGTGCCTCCATGTAGAAATAGTTGGGTGACTAGCAGTTCAGCCTCCCAGGGTGGAGATTAAAGTAATCGCTGGGTTCGGGAACCCGTTTAGCCTGCGGGCGGCCAGCGGCAGCTGACGCGCCACGCCTACACCGAACCAATGACAGTAAACTGTCATCACTGGTCCACCAGCTCTTACTGCAGCGCTTCCTGGTGGACGAAATTTACTTACTTGCTCGAAAGAGAAATATCTATACTACGAACCAAAATTTGCCTGGTCAGAGTAACTATTTCCGACGCAGTTCTGAAAATTTTTGGAGACTCTGAAATATAATAAAATGAGATAAATGTGTTGGTGTTTATATATAGGTAGTTGACTATCAGAGAGATAAACATTAATAATTCGAGAATTTCGTTTTTACAGAATACCCTTGAATTAAAATAATATTATTAAAAACAAAATTAGAAAAATAATACCTAGACCAGTTATTTGAACTTTGAAAGGAAATTTAAAACTTGTCTTTGAATTATTGGCTTCACACTTGTATGTTCCTTGGTCAATCGGCTGCATGTGCTTTATAGTTAGTAAAGAACCATCAGCGGATCCAGATGGGTCTTTCTTTGCAAATACTTCTCCATTTTTATACCAATTGATATCCGCAGGTGGGAAGGCATCAACTTTACAAAAAAATTGAGCCGTCTCTTGATATCTAACCTCGTGTATTTTATCTGTCAAACAAATTAATCAATAATTTAGGTACCTATTGAGAATATATTACATAGATACACGGTTAGAAATAAAATAATGATAACCATTTTTACCTTGTGGGAATTCAATGATATTGAAGAATGGTTTACTACCAGTTGTTATAGTAACATTCATCTCAGCACTTCCAAGTGTATTGTGTGCTTCACATTGATAGGTAGCATTTGCGGCTTTATCGATTTTCAAATAGCTGACAAATTGGTATGGACCTTTTTCTTCAATTTCCTGAGCAAGGGAATACGAATCAGTAATTTGAAAGTAAATTTTTTTCAATTTTTTTTTAATGTGATATCTTTTGATTAACTTACATGTTTTATGTCTGTTGTACCACTATGTTGCAACCAAGTAATATGAGGTTTTGGAAATGCTAAAACTTCGCAAGTTAAAGCTTGGGGCTCATCATATTCAGCTTTTATAGAATTACCCTCTACAATCCGAACCATGGGTGTCTTGTGGACTGAAAACAATAAATTGCAAATTAGGTTATATTTATTAGTTCGTTATTATTTGTTCACATAACGTTTTGATTTTTAGTAAGGTTACCTTCCAGTTGAATACTTTTACTATCAGAACCCAATTTATTTGATGCAATACATTTATAAACTCCCGTGTCGTCCAAATCCGCTTCAAAACTGGAAATATAAAGAATGACTGGTTTGGCAAATGCATTTTTACACCTATTTAATCATTTTTATTCCAACTCACACTAGGCGATGTTCACTAGTTGAAATAAACTTCGAACCCATTAAATATTCGTTATTTTTCATCCACTTTACATCAGGTTCTGGCACACCATCAGCCGAGCAAGTTAGGACTACTTCTTGACCAGCTTCTAAAGAAACAGGCTTGGTATCGTTGTCCACATTTGGGGCGACTGTAACATTAATGGGGATTTTGTTTCAATTCAGTCTTTATTAAAGACTGACGTTTTTGCTTAAAATTATTTCCAGGATATGGAAAATAATTTCATTCGAAATTTGAATAGAGCTTCTTCATTGTATAAATGATAACGTACATTCGACTATAATATTAGTTTCCATGATGTCGCTTCCCAAATCATTGGTCGCAATACACTTATATTTTCCTGCTTGATGTCTGTTAATATTCGAGAATTTTATATCCTCGTTATCCTTTGATTCAATAATTTCATTATATTTACCGGATACGTCGTTGTAATACCAATGAATAGTAGGTGTTGGTGTACCTTTATGAATTCTGTGAAATTAATAAGATGTTATAACCGTTGCTCGTATATATATTTTGAATATATTATTTTAGTTACTAATTACCGGCATTGTATGTTATTGGTTCCACCTTCTTGAAATATAAGTAATTCGGATTTATCTCCTATAATTGGTGCCTCTGAAAATAAATTGGTTATTCCGTATATTAGCACATTTAATTTGGTAAATGCGTATAAAGTTGAAGTTTTAAAAATACCTAGTCCAGATATTTGAACTTTGAAAGGAAATGAAAAACTTGTCTTTGAATTTTTGGCTTCACAATTGTATGTTCCTTGGTCAATAGGCTGCATGTGCTTTATAGTTAGTAAAGAACCATCAGCGGATCCAGATGGGTCTTTCTTTGCAAATACTTCTCCATTTTTATACCAATTGATATCCGCAGGTGGGAAGGCATCAACTTTACAAAAAAATTGAGCCGTCTCTTGATATCTAACCTCGTGTATCTTATCTATGAAACAAATTAATCAATGATTTAGGTACCTATTGAGAATATATTACATAGATACACGGTTAGAAATAAAATAATGATAACTATTTTTACCTTGTGGGAATTCAATGATATTGAAGAATGGTTTACTACCAGTTGTTACAGTAACATTCATCTCAGCACTTCCATGTGTATTGTGTGCTTCACATTGATAGGTAGCATTTGTGGCTTTATCGATTTTCAAATAGCTGACAAATTGGTATGGACCTTTCTCTTCAATTTCCTGAGCAAGGGAATACGAATCAGTAATTTGAAAGTAATTTTTTTTTTTTTTTTAATGTGATATCTTTTGATTAACTTACATGTTTTATGTCTGTTGTACCACTATGTTGCAACCAAGTAATATGAGGTTTTGGAAATGCTAAAACTTCGCAAGTTAAAGCTTGGGGCTCATCATATTCAGCTTTTATAGAATTACCCTCTACAATCCGAACCATGGGTGTCTTGTGGACTGAAAACAACAAATTGCAAATTAGGTCATATTTATTAATTCGTTATTATTTGTTCACATAACGTTTTGATTTTTAGTAAGGTTACCTTCCAGTCGAATACTTTTACTATCAGAACCCAATTTATTTGATGCAATACAATTATAAACTCCCGTGTCGTCCAAATCCGCTTCAAAACTGGAAATATAAAGAATGACTGGTTTGGCAAATGCATTTTTACACCTATTTAATCATTTTTATTCCAACTCACACTAGGCGATGTTCACTAGTTGAAATAAACTTCGAACCCATCAAAGATTCGTTATTTTTCATCCACTTTACATCAGGTTCTGGCACACCATCAGCCGAGCAAGTTAGGACTACTTCTTGACCAGCTACTAAAGAAACAGGCTTGGTATCGTTGTCCACATTTGGGGCGACTGTAACATTAATGGGGATTTTGTTTCAATTCAGTCTTTATTAAAGACTGACGTTGTTGCTTAAAATTATTTCCAGGATATGGAAAATAATTTCATTCGAAATTTGAATTGAGCTTCTTTATTGTAGAGGTATAAATGATAACGTACATTCGACTATAATATTAGTTTCCATGATGTCGCTTCCCAAATCATTGGTCGCAATACACTTATATTTTCCTGCTTGATGTCTGTTTATATTCGATAATTTTATATCCTCGTTATCCTTTGATTCAATAATTTCATTATATTTACCGGAAACGTCGTTGTAATACCAATGAATAGTAGGTGTTGGTGTACCTTTATGAATTCTGTGAAATTAATAAGATGTTATAACCGTTGCTCGTATATATATTTTGAATGTATTATTTTAGTTACTAATTACCGGCATTGTATGTTATTGGTTCCACCTTCTTGAAATATAAGTGATTCGGATTTATCTCCTATAATTGGTGCCTCTGAAAATAAATTGGTTATTCCGTATATAGCACATTTAATTTGGTAAATGCGTATAAAGTTGAAGTTTTAAAAATACCTAGTCCAGATATTTGAACTTTGAAAGGAAATGAAAAACTTGTCTTTGAATTTTTGGCTTCACAATTGTATGTTCCTTGGTCAATAGGCTGCATGTGCTTTATAGTTAGTAAAGAACCATCAGCGGATCTAGATGGGTCTTTCTTTGCAAATACTTCTCCATTTTTATACCAATTGATATCCGCAGGTGGGAAGGCATCGACTTTACAAAAAAATTGAGCCGTCTCTTGATATCTAACCTCGTGTATTTTATCTGTCAAACAAATTAATCAATGATTTAGGTACCTATTGAGAATATATTACATAGATACACGGTTAGAAATAAAATAATGATAACCATTTTTACCTTGTGGGAATTCAATGATATTGAAGAATGGTTTACTACCAGTTGTTATAGTAACATTCATCTCAGCACTTCCAAGTGTATTGTGTGCTTCACATTGATAGGTAGCATTTGCGGCTTTATCGATTTTCAAATAGCTGACAAATTGGTATGGACCTTTTTCTTCAATTTCCTGAGCAAGGGAATACGAATCAGTAATTTGAAAATATTTTTTTTTTAATGTGACATCTTTTGATTAACTTACATGTTTTATGTCTGTTGTACCACTATGTTGCAACCAAGTAATATGAGGTTTTGGAAATGCTAAAACTTCGCAAGTTAAAGCTTGGGGCTCATCATATTCAGCTTTTATAGAATTACCCTCTACAATCCGAACCATGGGTGTCTTGTGGACTGAAAACAACAAATTGCAAATTAGGTCATATTTATTAATTCGTTATTATTTGTTCACATAACGTTTTGATTTTTAGTAAGGTTACCTTCCAGTTGAATACTTTTACTATCAGAACCCAATTTATTTGATGCAATACATTTATAAACTCCCGTGTCGTCCAAATCCGCTTCAAAACTGGAAATATAAAGAATGACTGGTTTGGCAAATGCATTTTTACACCTATTTAATCATTTTTATTCCAACTCACACTAGGCGATGTTCACTAGTTGAAATAAACTTCGAACCCATTAAATATTCGTTATTTTTCATCCACTTTACATCAGGTTCTGGCACACCATCAGCCGAGCAAGTTAGGACTACTTCTTGACCAGCTTCTAAAGAAACAGGCTTGGTATCGTTGTCCACATTTGGGGCGACTGTAACATTAATGGGGATTTTGTTTCAATTCAGTCTTTATTAAAGACTGACGTTTTTGCTTAAAATTATTTCCAGGATATGGAAAATAATTTCATTCGAAATTTGAATAGAGCTTCTTCATTGTATAAATGATAACGTACATTCGACTATAATATTAGTTTCCATGATGTCGCTTCCCAAATCATTGGTCGCAATACACTTATATTTTCCTGCTTGATGTCTGTTAATATTCGAGAATTTTATATCCTCGTTATCCTTTGATTCAATAATTTCATTATATTTACCGGATACGTCGTTGTAATACCAATGAATAGTAGGTGTTGGTGTACCTTTATGAATTCTGTGAAATTAATAAGATGTTATAACCGTTGCTCGTATATATATTTTGAATATATTATTTTAGTTACTAATTACCGGCATTGTATGTTATTGGTTCCACCTTCTTGAAATATAAGTAATTCGGATTTATCTCCTATAATTGGTGCCTCTGAAAATAAATTGGTTATTCCGTATATTAGCACATTTAATTTGGTAAATGCGTATAAAGTTGAAGTTTTAAAAATACCTAGTCCAGATATTTGAACTTTGAAAGGAAATGAAAAACTTGTCTTTGAATTTTTGGCTTCACAATTGTATGTTCCTTGGTCAATAGGCTGCATGTGCTTTATAGTTAGTAAAGAACCATCAGCGGATCCAGATGGGTCTTTCTTTGCAAATACTTCTCCATTTTTATACCAATTGATATCCGCAGGTGGGAAGGCATCAACTTTACAAAAAAATTGAGCCGTCTCTTGATATCTAACCTCGTGTATCTTATCTATGAAACAAATTAATCAATGATTTAGGTACCTATTGAGAATATATTACATAGATACACGGTTAGAAATAAAATAATGATAACTATTTTTACCTTGTGGGAATTCAATGATATTGAAGAATGGTTTACTACCAGTTGTTACAGTAACATTCATCTCAGCACTTCCATGTGTATTGTGTGCTTCACATTGATAGGTAGCATTTGTGGCTTTATCGATTTTCAAATAGCTGACAAATTGGTATGGACCTTTCTCTTCAATTTCCTGAGCAAGGGAATACGAATCAGTAATTTGAAAGTAATTTTTTTTTTTTTTTTAATGTGATATCTTTTGATTAACTTACATGTTTTATGTCTGTTGTACCACTATGTTGCAACCAAGTAATATGAGGTTTTGGAAATGCTAAAACTTCGCAAGTTAAAGCTTGGGGCTCATCATATTCAGCTTTTATAGAATTACCCTCTACAATCCGAACCATGGGTGTCTTGTGGACTGAAAACAACAAATTGCAAATTAGGTCATATTTATTAATTCGTTATTATTTGTTCACATAACGTTTTGATTTTTAGTAAGGTTACCTTCCAGTCGAATACTTTTACTATCAGAACCCAATTTATTTGATGCAATACAATTATAAACTCCCGTGTCGTCCAAATCCGCTTCAAAACTGGAAATATAAAGAATGACTGGTTTGGCAAATGCATTTTTACACCTATTTAATCATTTTTATTCCAACTCACACTAGGCGATGTTCACTAGTTGAAATAAACTTCGAACCCATCAAAGATTCGTTATTTTTCATCCACTTTACATCAGGTTCTGGCACACCATCAGCCGAGCAAGTTAGGACTACTTCTTGACCAGCTACTAAAGAAACAGGCTTGGTATCGTTGTCCACATTTGGGGCGACTGTAACATTAATGGGGATTTTGTTTCAATTCAGTCTTTATTAAAGACTGACGTTGTTGCTTAAAATTATTTCCAGGATATGGAAAATAATTTCATTCGAAATTTGAATTGAGCTTCTTTATTGTAGAGGTATAAATGATAACGTACATTCGACTATAATATTAGTTTCCATGATGTCGCTTCCCAAATCATTGGTCGCAATACACTTATATTTTCCTGCTTGATGTCTGTTTATATTCGATAATTTTATATCCTCGTTATCCTTTGATTCAATAATTTCATTATATTTACCGGAAACGTCGTTGTAATACCAATGAATAGTAGGTGTTGGTGTACCTTTATGAATTCTGTGAAATTAATAAGATGTTATAACCGTTGCTCGTATATATATTTTGAATGTATTATTTTAGTTACTAATTACCGGCATTGTATGTTATTGGTTCCACCTTCTTGAAATATAAGTGATTCGGATTTATCTCCTATAATTGGTGCCTCTGAAAATAAATTGGTTATTCCGTATATAGCACATTTAATTTGGTAAATGCGTATAAAGTTGAAGTTTTAAAAATACCTAGTCCAGATATTTGAACTTTGAAAGGAAATGAAAAACTTGTCTTTGAATTTTTGGCTTCACAATTGTATGTTCCTTGGTCAATAGGCTGCATGTGCTTTATAGTTAGTAAAGAACCATCAGCGGATCTAGATGGGTCTTTCTTTGCAAATACTTCTCCATTTTTATACCAATTGATATCCGCAGGTGGGAAGGCATCGACTTTACAAAAAAATTGAGCCGTCTCTTGATATCTAACCTCGTGTATTTTATCTGTCAAACAAATTAATCAATGATTTAGGTACCTATTGAGAATATATTACATAGATACACGGTTAGAAATAAAATAATGATAACCATTTTTACCTTGTGGGAATTCAATGATATTGAAGAATGGTTTACTACCAGTTGTTATAGTAACATTCATCTCAGCACTTCCAAGTGTATTGTGTGCTTCACATTGATAGGTAGCATTTGCGGCTTTATCGATTTTCAAATAGCTGACAAATTGGTATGGACCTTTTTCTTCAATTTCCTGAGCAAGGGAATACGAATCAGTAATTTGAAAATATTTTTTTTTTAATGTGACATCTTTTGATTAACTTACATGTTTTATGTCTGTTGTACCACTATGTTGCAACCAAGTAATATGAGGTTTTGGAAATGCTAAAACTTCGCAAGTTAAAGCTTGGGGCTCATCATATTCAGCTTTTATAGAATTACCCTCTACAATCCGAACCATGGGTGTCTTGTGGACTGAAAACAACAAATTGCAAATTAGGTCATATTTATTAATTCGTTATTATTTGTTCACATAACGTTTTGATTTTTAGTAAGGTTACCTTCCAGTTGAATACTTTTACTATCAGAACCCAATTTATTTGATGCAATACATTTATAAACTCCCGTGTCGTCCAAATCCGCTTCAAAACTGGAAATATAAAGAATGACTGGTTTGGCAAATGCATTTTTACACCTATTTAATCATTTTTATTCCAACTCACACTAGGCGATGTTCACTAGTTGAAATAAACTTCGAACCCATTAAATATTCGTTATTTTTCATCCACTTTACATCAGGTTCTGGCACACCATCAGCCGAGCAAGTTAGGACTACTTCTTGACCAGCTTCTAAAGAAACAGGCTTGGTATCGTTGTCCACATTTGGGGCGACTGTAACATTAATGGGGATTTTGTTTCAATTCAGTCTTTATTAAAGACTGACGTTTTTGCTTAAAATTATTTCCAGGATATGGAAAATAATTTCATTCGAAATTTGAATAGAGCTTCTTCATTGTATAAATGATAACGTACATTCGACTATAATATTAGTTTCCATGATGTCGCTTCCCAAATCATTGGTCGCAATACACTTATATTTTCCTGCTTGATGTCTGTTAATATTCGAGAATTTTATATCCTCGTTATCCTTTGATTCAATAATTTCATTATATTTACCGGATACGTCGTTGTAATACCAATGAATAGTAGGTGTTGGTGTACCTTTATGAATTCTGTGAAATTAATAAGATGTTATAACCGTTGCTCGTATATATATTTTGAATATATTATTTTAGTTACTAATTACCGGCATTGTATGTTATTGGTTCCACCTTCTTGAAATATAAGTAATTCGGATTTATCTCCTATAATTGGTGCCTCTGAAAATAAATTGGTTATTCCGTATATTAGCACATTTAATTTGGTAAATGCGTATAAAGTTGAAGTTTTAAAAATACCTAGTCCAGATATTTGAACTTTGAAAGGAAATGAAAAACTTGTCTTTGAATTTTTGGCTTCACAATTGTATGTTCCTTGGTCAATAGGCTGCATGTGCTTTATAGTTAGTAAAGAACCATCAGCGGATCCAGATGGGTCTTTCTTTGCAAATACTTCTCCATTTTTATACCAATTGATATCCGCAGGTGGGAAGGCATCAACTTTACAAAAAAATTGAGCCGTCTCTTGATATCTAACCTCGTGTATCTTATCTATGAAACAAATTAATCAATGATTTAGGTACCTATTGAGAATATATTACATAGATACACGGTTAGAAATAAAATAATGATAACTATTTTTACCTTGTGGGAATTCAATGATATTGAAGAATGGTTTACTACCAGTTGTTACAGTAACATTCATCTCAGCACTTCCATGTGTATTGTGTGCTTCACATTGATAGGTAGCATTTGTGGCTTTATCGATTTTCAAATAGCTGACAAATTGGTATGGACCTTTCTCTTCAATTTCCTGAGCAAGGGAATACGAATCAGTAATTTGAAAGTAATTTTTTTTTTTTTTTTAATGTGATATCTTTTGATTAACTTACATGTTTTATGTCTGTTGTACCACTATGTTGCAACCAAGTAATATGAGGTTTTGGAAATGCTAAAACTTCGCAAGTTAAAGCTTGGGGCTCATCATATTCAGCTTTTATAGAATTACCCTCTACAATCCGAACCATGGGTGTCTTGTGGACTGAAAACAACAAATTGCAAATTAGGTCATATTTATTAATTCGTTATTATTTGTTCACATAACGTTTTGATTTTTAGTAAGGTTACCTTCCAGTCGAATACTTTTACTATCAGAACCCAATTTATTTGATGCAATACAATTATAAACTCCCGTGTCGTCCAAATCCGCTTCAAAACTGGAAATATAAAGAATGACTGGTTTGGCAAATGCATTTTTACACCTATTTAATCATTTTTATTCCAACTCACACTAGGCGATGTTCACTAGTTGAAATAAACTTCGAACCCATCAAAGATTCGTTATTTTTCATCCACTTTACATCAGGTTCTGGCACACCATCAGCCGAGCAAGTTAGGACTACTTCTTGACCAGCTACTAAAGAAACAGGCTTGGTATCGTTGTCCACATTTGGGGCGACTGTAACATTAATGGGGATTTTGTTTCAATTCAGTCTTTATTAAAGACTGACGTTGTTGCTTAAAATTATTTCCAGGATATGGAAAATAATTTCATTCGAAATTTGAATTGAGCTTCTTTATTGTAGAGGTATAAATGATAACGTACATTCGACTATAATATTAGTTTCCATGATGTCGCTTCCCAAATCATTGGTCGCAATACACTTATATTTTCCTGCTTGATGTCTGTTTATATTCGATAATTTTATATCCTCGTTATCCTTTGATTCAATAATTTCATTATATTTACCGGAAACGTCGTTGTAATACCAATGAATAGTAGGTGTTGGTGTACCTTTATGAATTCTGTGAAATTAATAAGATGTTATAACCGTTGCTCGTATATATATTTTGAATGTATTATTTTAGTTACTAATTACCGGCATTGTATGTTATTGGTTCCACCTTCTTGAAATATAAGTGATTCGGATTTATCTCCTATAATTGGTGCCTCTGAAAATAAATTGGTTATTCCGTATATAGCACATTTAATTTGGTAAATGCGTATAAAGTTGAAGTTTTAAAAATACCTAGTCCAGATATTTGAACTTTGAAAGGAAATGAAAAACTTGTCTTTGAATTTTTGGCTTCACAATTGTATGTTCCTTGGTCAATAGGCTGCATGTGCTTTATAGTTAGTAAAGAACCATCAGCGGATCCAGATGGGTCTTTCTTTGCAAATACTTCTCCATTTTTATACCAATTGATATCCGCAGGTGGGAAAGCATCAACTTTACAAAAAAATTGAGCCGTCTCTTGATATCTAACCTCGTGTATCTTATCTGTAAAACAAATTAATCAATGATTTAGGTACCTATTGAGAATATATTACATAGATACACGGTTAGAAAAAAAGTAATGATAACTATTTTTACCTTGTGGGAATTCAATGATATTGAAGAATGGTTTACTACCAGTTGTTACAGTAACATTCATCTCAGCACTTCCATGTGTATTGTGTGCTTCACATTGATAGGTAGCATTTGTGGCTTTATCGATTTTCAAATAGCTGACAAATTGGTATGGACCTTTCTCTTCGATTTCCTGAGCAAGGGAATACGAATCAGTAATTTGAAAGTAAATTTTATTATATTTTTTTTAATGTGATATCTTTTGATTAACTAACATGTTTTATGTCTGTTGTACCACTATGTTGCAACCAAGTAATATGAGGTTTTGGAAATGCTAAAACTTCGCAAGTTAAAGCTTGGGGCTCATCATATTCAGCTTTTATAGAATTACCCTCTACAATCCGAACCATGGGTGTCTTGTGGACTGAAAACAATAAATTGCAAATTAGGTTATATTTATTAGTTCGTTATTATTTGTTCACATAACGTTTTGATTTTTAGTAAGGTTACCTTCCAGTTGAATACTTTTACTATCAGAACCCAATTTATTTGATGCAATACATTTATAAACTCCCGTGTCGTCCAAATCCGCTTCAAAACTGGAAATATAAAGAATGACTAGTTTGGCAAATGCATTTTTCATCATTTCAGCCGTAGAACGTCCACTACTGAACACAGGCCTCTCCTCATGGATCTCCATTAGGGGTAGTTGCCATACTCACCACGCTTGGCAGGCGGGTTGATGAGCGTAGTGCGGGATGTTGTTACACGGAAAGATGCTGCTGCCCATCTTCCGGAGGTATCCCTTAGCAGGCTCTTACTGCATCCACGGGCATGAGAGGAGGGGCAACATTCTACTGCCGGCACCCCACGGCAATGCATTTTTACACCTTTTTAATTTTTTCATTCCAACTCTAGTAGTAGTAGAACGTTTTGTGAAAGTTTCATCCGGGGAAGTACTACCACCATACCTATTTCTGCCGCCAAGCAGTCTTCATTGCTGTGTTCTGGTTTGAAGAGCAAGGGGGCCGGTGAAATTACGGGCACATCAGACCTTACAACTCTGTCTCAGGGTGACGGGCGCATTGCAGTGCAGCGTTGGTCACGTGCTTAGTGAACGTGATCACCGCGGCATTGCAGTTGCTATAGGTAGAAGTTACCGCTTAACATCAAGTGGGCTTCCGGTTTATTTCGTCGTTTACTAGTATAAAAAAAACTCACACAAGGCGATGGTCACTAGTTGAAATAAACTTCGAACCCATGAAAGATTCGTTATTTTTCATCCACTCTACATCAGGTTCTGGCACACCATCAGCCGAGCAAGTTAGGACTACTTCTTGACCAGCTTCTAAAGGAACAGGCTTGGTATCGTTATCCACAGTTGGGGCGACTGTAACATTCATGGGGATTTTGTTTAAATTCAGTCTTTAAAGGCAACCGGTTAGGTAAGGGTTGCAGCTTTACATCAGGTGGGCTTTCGGCTTGTCTTGTCATTTAATCATATAAAAACAAAAAATTACGCGATTGTTTAAAAGGAGTTAGTAGGAGTTGGTAAGTTTATTTCCAGAATATGGAATATTTATAAGCGACTAGCTGACCCGTTGGGCCTTATACACTCACAAATACTGTGGCTTTTTATTAGTAAAATAATTTTGAAAATCAGTTCAGTAGATCCAGAGATTACCCCCTACAGCCTCACAAACTCACAAACTTTACCTCTTTATAATATTAGTATAGTAAACGTACATTCGACAATAATATTGGTTTCCATGGTATCGCTTCCGAAATCATTGGTCGCAATACACTTATATTTTCCTGTTTGGTTTCTGTTTATATTTGAAAATTTTATATCCTCTTTATCCTTTGATTCAATAATTTCATGATATATTCCGGAACCATCATTGTAATACCACTGAATGTTTGATTCTGGTGTAACTTTTTTTATTCTGTAATATTATAAATATATTTTTCTGTTATTCCATGATATTTAATAAAAATCTATTAATATGGCATTACCTGCAATTTAGATAATCCGTCACACCTTCTTTGAATATATATAAGTCAGATATATTACTAATTATTGGCGCGTCTGAAATTAAATTTGTTATTAAAAAAAAGCAGATTTTATTTGGGCTTATAGAGAATGTCATTAAATACCTCGTATGATTATTTTCCTTTATTTCTTAGTTTTGTGTGTCGAATTGTTATCTCTGAACTGTCATAAGATATTCCATCATCTTTTGATATCATTAAACCATGTTTATACCAGGTAACATTGGCAGGTGGATATGCATACCTTGCATTTAACATAAATGCACTGAACCGTTGTATCTTACAGTTGTAACTTCTTACATGGTACATGTGTGAACCAATTATATTTTGTAAATTTACAGACCAAAGTAGTAAAAGTAACAAATTTAAACTTACTTTCTGGCTTCTCCACGACATCAAATATTGTTTTTGGTTTTATTGCAACAATTATAGATTGTTTATCAACTCCTTCGGAATTGTCGGCTTTACATACAAAAGTGCTATTGATTTTTACCTTTATATTGTATACACTCACGTAAACATATGGAAGATCATAATCGTATACCTGTAAGTTACAAACAAATTCACGACAATTATAAAGCTTTGTTAAATATACAAATACATTGTTCATATTAAATAAAACTATGCATACTTTTGTCTCAAGGACATCCCCGTCTTTCTCCCAGGTAATACTTGGTTTAGGATAGCCATGTACTGTACATTTAAGTTGTAAGGGTGAATCCACTTCTATCAATATTGTAGGACTTCCTTCAATAATCGCTTTTGGCTTACTGGTTTTTGGTTTTTCTGTAATTATATTTTATTATGAATAACAGCGACCGATTTTACGATTCATATATATTTATTGATGATTACTCTTACCTACATATACATTTTGAGTTTCGATAATTGAAGTACTGACTCTAGAAATGGTTGCGTTATTATCAAGGTCTATGCCAGTAACCTGAAATAGTAAAACATATATCTTCAGTTTATTATAAATATCTTGCGTTTAAAACCTAAATCGTTAACTTACTATAATCCGAAACGGTTCAAAAGGAGGGTCGATGGGTTTTGTTACAAATAATTTATCAGTAATATTCAGAATCTTCAGTGGTAACAAAAACTCTGGTATTATATTATCGTTGACATCGACGAACTTAACAGTTTGTGGAAGAAAGTTTCCTGATGATTTTATTGCTAAGTAAGTATTCTCATCTGTAAAAGAAGTACTAAATGGAAATTCATATAGTTTTAAACTCTTGGGAAAAATGCATAATAAAAACAGTAAATCATTGCTGTAAATCTCGCATAATCGTAAAATCTGTATTAGTATTAGAATAGGTAACGAAAATGAGCTCATAAGTAAAGATTATGAACGTGAAGATTCAAATAAACTATATTAGCGCAAATACAAAATCAGCACTTATACCGTTGAAGTTGTTAGTTACACTAACAACTTTAGGTAGATGGCGGGTTGGCGAGCGTAGTACAGGATTTTGATACACGGAAAGACGCTGCTGCCCATCTTCCGGAGGTATCTCTTGGCAAATCATTTCTACATCCACGGTCATGCCAAGAGAGGCATCATTCTACTGCCGGCACCCCTGCCTGCCAAGCGTGGCGAGTATAGCAATAACCTCATGGTTCTTATCATCCAAGTTCTTACTTAAATATCTATCAGGAAGGCTTATGTCCAGCAGTAGAAGTCAAGCTGAGATGAAGATATCCAAGGTGTGAAATCAAATTTACCTTCAGACGGCTTAACAGTCGTATCATTTAAACTAGTCGGCACGAAACCAGAGAATCCATAGCGGAATTGAATATTTGATTTCGCAGTCACCACAAAACGAGCTTTTTTCTTGCAATCGAACGCGACGGTGTGTGTACCTGGCAAAGTCTCATTCACTTTTAACACCTGAAAGAAAAGAAAGGCATTGCATGAAGATGGTTGGAATCATTAATCGGCGCATGCAATGATAATTAATTAAGGTACATAACTGGAGCTGATTTATACTGTCATAGCATGCACCATAATCCATACTGTACGGCACGTGCCTGGCACATTGTTATATGGATTAGGCTGTTTCTTTCTGCAGCCCCTACCCCACCTAGGTACGAGTATGGTTGGTACTAAATGTGTTTTCCTTCTATTCTGCCTTATCAATCGTCAGATTGACATTCACACCTTTTCTGACCATATCATCTCCCACGCAGTCCGTCCAACCATATTTTTTTCGGTCTCCCTTGTCTCATTAATCTATCCACTTTTATATCCATCACCTTTTTACCATGCGAAGAACGGAATACCTACCACAATATTGTCCAAATGTACCAAGTCCTTTGTCTCTAGCTTTTCTCCGTCTGGTCCTGTTATACTGACATTGGAATCGCACCCTGACATACTGATGGATGTGTCCCGAGTTGCAAGGTCAGTGGTATACTAAAAGAAATGAATACATTAAATCAGATAAATAATTTTGAGAAAAAATAACATATACCATTCGAATGAATCCACGTTGGCCAACCCGATATTTGAACTACTTAAAGCCGAAAGTGCTTCAACAAACTAAGCTACTAAACCCTGACAGGCAGAAAAGAACTTCTTGATAATTATATCATATAATGTAACTTGATCATTTTAAATTAAGTAGTAATATATCGCCTACTTTATTGGTACCTACTACATTGATAACGTTTTTTTGAAAACCGGTTGAAGTTCGTATCCTATACTCGTTTCTCTCTATCATATCCTCTATTTATCTCTTCTAAAAATATTTTACTAGCGTTAATTAGTTTCTATATATTTAAATATTGCTTATTAATATCAATTCATATTTGCGCCCGCTTCAAAATTTTAGATAGAAAGAGAAACAGTGTAATTCAATGGATGTACTGTAATTTTTTAGCCACCCATAACTTTATCCACCAATTATTTGCAATATGCTCTGTTTTTTAGGGTTTCGTAGTAAAACAAGAAACCCGTATAGTTTCACAATATTGTCTGTCTGTCTGTCTATCCGTTCGTCACCGGCTTTGCGAATAGACTATTAGTCTTAGAAAGCTGATATTTTGCATGGACATATAAATAACAACGCCGAGATAACGCTACAAAAAAATGTACCTACCTCCTATACTCGTAAAGTGGGGATGAATTTCTTGATTTTACCATATGGGGTATCGTTGAATAGGCATTTGAATACCATTTAGGGGTAGAGAAGACAGTTTTTCGATTTAGGGTTTCGTTTGCGCAATATTAAAGTTTCAAACATTTTTTCGAGCGTCTCTTAAAGCAAAACTGCTAGTTTTAAAAATTAAAAAAAATAAAATATGTTTGTAGTTTTAATTATGAAATTTCGAGGAAAACTATAAGGATTAAGCTAGCTTTTCACCATTATGTGGTTGTTGGTCGATAGAAGAGAAGACGCCTTCAGCCTGTATCTCCAATTGTACCAAAATTCAAGTTTGTTTGCAATAAATAACTCTATTATAATAATAAAGGGATTTGTTTAAAAGCAATAGCAAAGCCGTGGGGCGCCGGCAGTAGAATGTTGCCCCTCCTCTCATGCCCATGGATGCAGTAAGAGCCTGCTAAGGGATACCTCCGAAAGATGGGCAGCAGCATCTTTCCATATATCAATATCCCATACTGCGCTCGCCAACCCGCCTGCCAAGCGTGGTGAGTATGGCAACTACCCCTCATGGAGATCCATGAGGGAGGCCTTTGTTCATTAGTGGACGTTTTATGGATGAAATGATGAATAGCAAAGCACTCGTTTTCGCCATCTCATCTTCATATGTCATGCATGAATCAAGAAGGCTTGTGGTGAGTTGGCTAGCGCAGTATGGGATGTTGATACACGGAAAGACGCTACTGCCCATATTCCTTAGGTATCCCCCGGCCGATTCTTACTGCATTCAAGGGCAAGAGATGAGGGGCTGTCTACTGCCGGGTCCCCACCAGCGGGATCCAAAACCTTAAATCTTTGGATAATTTTGAAGTTGCTTACGTTCAACGATGGGTCTTCTCCTGGTGTGAAATCTTTAATCTTTAGAATTATTCTTTTGGTTGAGACATAATCTTCAAGCCATCTAAGAATCTGAAAATAGTTGTGATAAAACGTCTTTTGGCCTCCGTGGCAGAAGGTCGCGGGTTCCATCCCCGGCGGGAGACAAATGTTTGCTTCATCTGCAGATATTTGTCTCGGGTCTAGGTTTATTAGACATATAAAGGCATATAATTACAAAAAAAGACTATTCTTTCAATCTTCTGCCCCAAGTACAAGCTTTGCTTAGTTTGGGACTAGATGGTGCATAGTATTGTGTCCAGCATTATTTATTCAAAAAGTATTTCTAATTTTAAGAAAATATGTATCTCTATTTGTTTTTAAGACACATAAAAATTATTTTAAAAAAGTCGCATATATTTATAACTAATTAGGTACTATTTACTATCATTTTTGACATGCGCTGTCATTTTTGACATTCGTTGTCATTTTTATCATTCATGGTCATTTTTATTTTTTAAAAATTAGGGAGTGGCCATAGTCATGGGCCATATCTAAGTATTATGGTTAAAGGAATTTTTGGAACTTTTGTCCAGATATCCCCTTTGCGTCCCCTTCAAGAGCCGCAGGGGATCGTCGAAGGGGATTTTTGGAATAAGCCATAAAAAGGTACAATTTATGAAGTATACAGAACCAACGATGGGTTGTTAAAAAAAACTGGAGATCGCACAATCTGGAGAACAATGGAAGATACCTCTGTAATGCTGAGGCATAGGGTAGAAATTGGTTGAAGAAGAAGTAATAACGAAAATTAGGTACTCGTACATAATTTCAGATAGACTAGCAAAAGAAGACACGATAAAATAAATATTGCTGGCCATTACATACAACGCCATCTAGCCCCAAACTAATCAAAGCTGGTACTATGGAAACCAATAATTGATAGAATACATAAATACATTTATTTTGTAAATACATACTTAGATAGAAAAATACTAGACACTTACATACATTTGTCCCCTGGCGGGGAACTAACCCTTTGCGTATCAATACAAATACAAAAAATGTATGCGCTGGAATGTAGGTATAAATGGGTCTTAAATAATGTCAATATAAAATATTTCCTAAACATTCTGCCTTAAAAAGGCATATAATTGATGGAATCAGGCGTTACTTTGCGGAAATCCATGACAATAAAATGCAATAAAAAGGCATTCAAATAAAAAAAAATAAAGTAAACATGTTAAAATTAATATAAGGAATATATGTCAGCGGTTAACTAATACCTAATTAAAAACCAATCAGTCAGCTATTAGGCCACTGAGCCACGGAGGCGGTCAAACAATAATGTAATGTGATTATAATATGCGTAGGTACATTGTAAAAAAGAAAACCGGGCAAGAGCGAGTTGGACTCGCGCACCGAGGGTTCCGTGGCATCATACAATATAATATATGATAAAGGCGATTTATATTTGTTGGAGAACTTTGACAGCGCCATCTTTTGTCTGATAGCGGAACTTATGTAGATTTTTTACACTTTCGATGATTTTTAAAAAAGTATGCTAATTAGAGAGTTCTTTATAATTTTCCCGTAATCTTTACGTACACTTCTAATAGCAATAAAACAATAAAAGTTTCAGAGGTTTATCTCTGCAAACTTCGGAGATAAGGGGGGGAACGCTATTGTCATCAACGTTATTGTGAATAAGTCGAAAACTATATATTACAACCACAAAAAAACATGTGGCCCACTAATCTGATAGTCGGCTAAGACCGAGGACAGGTACTTTTCTAATTGGAAAATTTGATCTTAAAAATCCATTTAAGGATTCCATCAATCGCAGGCGATTGATGGAATCCTTAAATGGATTGCAGAGCTTGTGTTATGGGCACCAGATGCCCATAACACAAGCTCTGCTTACCTTGGGGCAAGATGAGGCTGTTTGTAATTATTATTCACACTCTTATTTTGGTACTTACATCAGACACATTGTTTTTATGCAGATTAAATACTTGACCGGATGTGTCAACCGCCAAACTATCGTACACATCAAATCCTTCATGTCCATATCTTCTAAGGTCACACTTGCCTGTTAAAACGAATACTATCTGAAAAAGAAATTGAGCTACATTTTATATGTAGGTATATTGTCTCATGTCTTTACTACCAAGAATTCCAAAACATTACATTATGCGCCAAGACCTTGATCTCGCGATCGCTTTATCTGTTTGGTCTTAACACCTGCCGCACAAATGCAGGTAATCTTGGTCTTATACGTCGCACGGAAACTGTAAACTAGAGTCCTCTAATCATAACTATAGTCATAAAGATATATATTCATGCACCTTAAATAGATTTAAGAATCAGTTGTTTAATTCACTTCTTGTAGATCGTTGTAACTAGCAAGCCAATTTTTGATGTTATTTTAAATAAATATGTTGTTTGTCGTCACATCTTGTGTATATTCTGTGCTATATTGTATAATGTAAAAATCAACTCTCTAATTTCATAATTCTCTTCTTTCGTTTTACGTACAAAACCACAATATGTGGATAGCGATCCCTTTATTTGTCTTTTATTTATACTTGTATTATTTATATACATAAGGCCTTAACATCTATTAAATATGATTTATACAGCATCAGCAACCGGTAATCAGGCTGTACGGAACGCTGCAGTAGCTGTGACATTGTATACCATCCTTTCAGCTTAGTCAGAGGAAAGAAACGTCTCAAGCTGACTGAGCCGCTGGTTTCCTCGTGATGTTGTCCTTATTCGTTAGAGCACGTGAATAATATATTGATAGAACTATGATCACTATCTATAATATTCTACTTTAGTACTGTAATAATAAATTCCTACTTCCCTAATTAAACCTATTTCCCTCATTTAAAATAAATTCTCAAGTCCCCAATGTGAAGCAAGTTATCTTGTATGATATGGTGATGCCTAGTTGAACTACCTCCTTACGTACTTACTCGTAGGTACTTACTACTTTACTACGTAAGGAATAAATTTGGAAGGACCTAATTAAAATATCACAA
The DNA here is from genome assembly GCA_963082625.1 of Pasiphila rectangulata. NCBI lineage: Eukaryota > Metazoa > Arthropoda > Insecta > Lepidoptera > Geometridae > Pasiphila > Pasiphila rectangulata. Next base: position 9,429,335 of record OY720253.1, read on the forward strand.
CCTTCAATATCAAATATTCTTAATTCAGCAAAACTACTAACTCTTTGGATATGTCCAAACACACAGGGAAATAAAGCAATTGAATAAAGTACATATTTAAAATAGTCTGTTTCAGGTGACACGCGTATAGACTTCTAAATAAAGATTCTATATAAAAACGAAGTTTTATTAATGATTTTTGTTAATGTAAAACATAATAAATTATACAGTTTACTAAAATGTTAACATAAAACGACATTTTATTAATAAAATCAAGTAACTACCTTACAAATTAGGCGGGAACATTCGTATTAAGTATTCGTCTAACAATAAATGGATAATATTTTGTGCTTAGATTATACTAATTATAACAATATACATTTTTCAAGAACGAAAATCTATTGGCCTGCTTCGATCCCACGACTTTATTACTAATACATGTAACCGGTTATATATCGCGCACATTGCTTTTATTATTTCCCGACGCGCGACATTTCGACTGAATTACACCAGCGTAAGACTTACGCGGTAAATGTACAGTTTATTGTTTACCTAATAATAATATATTGTGATCGCGAAAGTTTAAAAGAGACAAATTACTTACTTGTATATCCTTCTTCAGCGCTATATCCTTTACATGCTCATACTTTTTATAATCATTAGCTGAAGCGTCAGTAAAAACGTAAATTGTGGATCCGGCTGCACTGTTCTCGATGCCTGTTTCTATTCCTGACATGGAAGATTCTGGGCATGAGCCCCCATATACTAAAGTAAGGTCAAGAGCTTTCTTAAATTCATTTGGGTCTTTTGTTTTTGTTACGTTGTTAATGCTCGTTTTTAATGCATCTGCAAACAATATTATTGAACTTCACCTTTAAAATTTACGTGAGATATACAATTCAACGGCTGAAAATCAGCGTTGAGCTGTATCAACGCACCCAACATGCCTTTTTAGCTAAAACCAAATTTGCTCTATACTCTATACTTAACTAATTATTACGTGGTTAAAAATGTGTGGAACAACTAAGTTTTTTCTGACACATTTTGATACGTCGTCGCGGACTGCCAGTCCACGTCGACGTATCAAAATTCAATGCCATGATGATGGTTTTCTTGAAAAATTAACGTGTTTTTATAATTTTTGTACAAATACAATGTATAGATGAGGACTTAATGCTAATAGCATTTTATTTATTATTTTATTGTTATTAAATAATCGCGTTAATTCGCTAAGAGTGGAAGAAGGGAAGGGAGGCCTTTGCCTTGCGAACGAAAATGGGACACGAATGGCTGAATTAAAAATAAACAATATTATTGTTGTTCTTGTCCATGATGCCGACCTCCGTGTCCCAGTTGGTCTCACAGCCGGCTGAGACGCAGGAGGTAGCAGATTCGATCTCCGCCGGGGAGCAAAATGTTTGCTTTATCTGCAGATATTTGTCTCGGGTCTGGGTGAATTTTGTGTATTCTATCAATCCTCTAGTACCAATTACACAAGCTCTGCTTACTCGAGGGCTAGATAGTGCTGTCTCCAGGACACAGAACTGAAGAGACAGCATCGTACAGGTGTCCCACGGCTTTGCTAAGGGCGAAGGGACGGGGACGGTATTTATAAAAACTCACCAATTATTTATTGTTGGAGTTTCAAAGCTAAGCGTGTGGATTTGGGTTGCATGCAGTTTAAACATAAATCTACATTGTTGTTTCGCATTTGTTTGAAACTAATGTCTGAGTTTGGTAATTAGTTTGTTATTTATCTTTATTTATATAAGATATCCAACACAGGATTACATATAATGAACATAATACTAAGGTCTAAAAAAATTTAATAGTCTGGCGCTCCCGTAATTACAAGACGTCACAGCAAATAAAGCGGCTACAGACCAAAACAAATGTTGTTTAATATACAGTTATAGAGGTACCCAAGGATACAATTAATCTCTTCCAGAGGACAACAAGACCGTTTGTTGGACTTACCAGTATCAGCAAAAGTCACCAATACAAAGTCCTCGATGTAAGATTCATTGGATCTCACCACCGCCTCAAATAAACCTGCTGCATGTTCCTCCACTTGTCGTTTCACACTTGCCATAGATTTGGTGACATCTATCACAAACGTCAACGAACTTTTTCTGTCAACTTGTCCATATACAACAAAAAAAAGTAATAAAACCCACAGACGCGTCATTGCCGTATCAAAGTTATCCGAACTGTGAGCTGTGTGACCTCACAGAGCTCACAGTCCACAGTCCAGATTTAAGTTCCACAGACCTCTGTGGAATTTAAATCTGGACGTTCTCGGAATAAAGATTAGGGAGGAATTGTTTAACTACGAAATTAAACGATCATGAATCACAGTGACATCATTAAATACCCGCAGGGCGATTACGTATCCCGCAACAGGCCCGCAACAGGCGATCGCTGCTGCTGTCAAACGTCATTTTGGATTAGAGAACAGCAAGGAATTGAAATTTGACAACAGCGATCGCCCGTTGCAAACCCTGTCACGAGATACGTAATCACGCTGCCATTTCTTGTTGGTCAAGATGAAATCAATCTTATTTCTTCTTATTTTTTTTAATCAAAGAATTATCAAAAATGTTCTTTCATCAGAAGAGTATAGGCAATGCACCCGAACAATTTTGAATGCTACAACCTCCTCACAACCTCAGGTACTTGTGGTTTCTTGGGCGACGTAAATTTTATTTGTTATTGTCATTATCAACTTCACTCAGAAGGCTCCAAAACAAACAAAAAGTCGATAAACACTATAGTTTACCAATAATATTTTTTTTAGTGGAACCCTAAATCACTGGTCGCTAGCGAAGCCAAAACCAAACAACGGCTAAAAAATCTTGATCGCGTGCGAAGCCAAAACCAAACAAGAAGCGGTTAAATACTATTTTGGATTGTAAAAATCAAGTATTTTTGAAACAGTAGAATGCCTTTTCTGTCTTGCCCATGGATAAAGGAAGAGGTTTTTTTTATCTTTAAAATGCATTTTATAACTGAAACCCGATTATGGTCTCATGTTCGTCTTTACACCACATCAAGGAGTAAACCTTGCCGTGGGGTGCCGGCAGTAGAAAGTTACCCCTCCTCTCGAGCCCGTGGATGCAGTAAGAGCCTGCTAAGGGATACCTCCGGAAGATGGGCAGCAGCGTCTTTCCGTGTATCAACATCCCATACTGCGCTCGCCAACCCGCCTGCCAAGCGAGGTGAGTATGGCAACTAGCCCTCATGGATATCCACGAGGGAGGCCTGTGTTCAGTAGTGGACGTTTAACGGCTGAAATGATGATGATGTATTAAAATTAATGAATTTGTATGAAATGTATTGTATAAAACACCCTGTATAACAAACAAAGTCACTTATAATAAAAATTATAATTATGTTATATATTTAGTAGCATACGTAAAAAACAAAAATGAAAAACTTACTACTAAACTCATAATGAAAATCGCGCAAAAGATGTCAGTTCGAGGCGAACCACTAGTTTTTTTACAAAGTATCGTCACAAATTTTATTACCTACCTACTCTGTATGCAGTGTTGAATACTAACATCTCTTTGCATATAAGCAGTGACATGACAGCTTGTATTGACGTAATACACATAGAGTTCGATCCTTAGAGGCAACACTATCGGATTATATATTAATACTTATAATCTTTATTTTTGCAAAGATGGCCGCCATCATGCCCAGCCACATAACATAAGAATTTATAAATTCACTTGACACTGGCGGAATTGTGTAAAACCAAACACAAAAAGCCATAAAATAAATAGACAAGACTTATAATCTTTACTGCAGGCAAACTATATATGTATAATAATAAAACCAACAAGTGCGAGCTGGACTCGCCTACAAAAAATGCACAAAAAGATTCCCATACAATAAATTTATGACCGCGCGTAGGGTTGCGTAACTTTGATGATCGATTTCGTAATTTTTTAAGATTTTTTATGATTTCATTAGAAATGTAAGTTTTTAGATTTTTCTCTTGTATTTGTCTTGTATTTTATTACCTACAGTATAAGACAATATACTTTGCCAAATTTCATAGTTCTAGGTCTATTGGAAGTACCCTTTAAATTTTGATTCCTTTGAGAATGTCGAAACATGCATTTTTTGCGGCATAAGCGGCCGTAACTTTTTTTAGGTTCACTTAGAATACTTATTGATTTTTTCACAGCTTAAAGAGGCTAGATTTGAGTATGGTTTTATTATTTTTGGATTTCAACTCTACACGTTCTCGAGATAAAAGTTCTTGACAGACCGACAGACAGGCGGACCACAAAGAGATCCTAAGGGTTCCGTTTTTTTCCTTTTGAGGTACGGAACCCTAAAAATTGATAAGTAACAAGATGTAAAGCACTTAATCTAAAGCCCATCGACGAGTAGAATACATAGGTTCAGCTGGATACAGCAGTGTAGACAAATTTTTTCAACACCTATTTGACAGATTTCTGACGGATATTTATGAAAATGTGACAAAAAATACAGAAGCTAATGTAATTTATACGACTGTCTGCGCGTTTTAAAATTTCTTGGTATTCGATAAATTGTTATTGATAAAAATGCCTAACTTCTGCTTATCACGTTGCCTAAGCGGGATGTGCTCCCGGCTTCCAAAGTCCGATCTAAGGTCAAACAACCGATTCCAGTCGTGCTATATTTATATATATTTTGACGATCTCTCTGGCGCAGCGGGCGAAAGTCCTCCGACGCAATGGGTTGCGGGTTCGATTCCCGCCTCGAATAAATGTAAAGACTTCTTTATGGGTTTTCTGTATGTTTTTCTATGTACAGGGTATATTATAACATGTGTACTTTAGCACACGTGTTCGATTTACCGAAACGGGCGGTTTCAGCCCATGTAAACAAGTTGTTTTATAAGGAAGTTAGTTTTTTTCATTGTGGTTATTTATGTTTTAATATTTTTATTTATAATTTTACTTGATGGTGTGATGTGATAAGGTTTCTGATGTCATAATCGTTTTTTTTACTTTTTAATAATTAAATTTTTATTTGTAGTATTTGTACCTGTATGGCAATTCTTCGCGGAAGTCAATGACCCTGTCAGAATCAGCCGGCTGATTCTAACAGGGTCATTGACCTTCGAAAACTCGAAAACCCTCGAAAACTGCAATCAAAATTTTGTTTCCGGCGGGACTCGGTGTTACAAAACCGATAAAGGAAGCCAAGATTTTCCACCCGACGCTTAGTTTCTCTGTAGTCGAATTGATGAAGGCATTGCGTTCAAGATGTTTAAAGGTGTTCGTCTGAACGTTACGGGTTCGAGTCATGTCGGAGACAAAATTTTGATTGCATGTTTTATTTCTATAAACAATTTATAAGACAAGAAACATATTCAGTAAAACATTATATGCACACCTTTGCGAAAATATCCCTGGCGACCATTGTTCATGCCCTTCTTTAAATAGTACCTATAAGATAAAATACCTCGGCATAATTTTAGATGAAACTCTGTCTTTCAAACCATAGGCATAGACATAGGGGCTCTAGTAGGCAGAGTTCGCAAGTTGATTTTTGTTTTTAAGAACAACGCCATATTGCGGATCGGAAACGTATATGGCCCTTTGTCAATCAATTTTATCTTACTGCATTACGTCATGGGGTGGGGTAGGTAAAACGTTATTACTAACTGTCGAAAGAGCACAAAGAGCTACTAAGGTATCGACTTTCCGCCCTTTTATTTTTCCAACTAGTCTTCTTTACAAATCGTGCGGAGTGTTATCAGCCGGCTGATTCTGACAGGGTCATTGACCTTTGCGTTCAAGATGTTTAAAGGTGTTCGTCTGAACGTTACGGGTTCGAGTCATGTCGGAGACAAAATTTTGATTGCATGTTTTATTTCTATAAACAATTTATAAGACAAGAAACATATTCAGGCAATAAATAAAAAAATTAAATAAAAATCGTTTATTTGACATAAGTATTTTAACATAAGGCAATAGCTGTTGCTGAGTTCTATTGCCTGAATATTATCGTTGACTTAGAGCTCTTACACACGAGCGGCATGTTGCCAACGGCATAGGTAACTGCAGCCGTCGACACGCGTCGGCGGCAGCCATCGACGCGTCGACGGCAGCAGTCGAACTATAGCGACGTATTGACTGCTGCCGCCGACGCGTCAACGGCTGCCGTCGACACGTCAACGGATGCCGCCGACGCGTGTCGACGGCTGCAGTTACCTATGCCGTTGGTAAGATGCCGCTCGTGTGTAAGAGCTCTTAAAATGCTGACGAGTGTTATGCTTGTATAGCGCTGATCGTCAGCTCACCGCTGTACTCACTGCTGCTTGGCGGCCTGTGTCTTTCACTTGATGGCTTTTAATTTTGTGGTATGGAATAATAAAATACTTTCCTTATTATTTAAGTGGTTAAAAGTTGAGGTTATGTTATGATAATAGACTGGCTCCGTGGCTTAGTTGGTATTTTCTTTCGTATTTTTTTTGTTTATACGATAATTATCAGCAAAATAAATGCATCTATCAATATCAAAACCTATCAATAATTTTTCATGGTACAAGCTCAGATAAGTTTGAGACTAGATGGTGTGTTGTGTGTAGTGTCCAGCATAAAATTATTATAAAATTTCAATAAACAGGTGCGTCAGTTTGCGAACCTACACTTTCTGACGACCGACCCAAATGACACAGTTGGTGTAATAGCCGACTGTGACAAAGGTTGCGTGATATTCCCCGCCAGGGACGAATATTTTCCTTATCTGCAGATATTTGTCCCGAATCTGGGTATTTTCGCTATGTAAGTACCCACTTAGGTTATTTAAAAAAATAAAATAAATAAATAATGGGTTTTAGATGACTGATATTCTTAATACATTTTATCGTATAGTATACTACATAGATAGATACGTGTGTGTGTACTAAGCCGAAAGGGGGTGATTCTTACTATCCCAAGGAACAACTTTTGTTTAACGACTTTTCAGGATTCAGTAATTTTCATTCAAGAAAGCTGAGTACACGATGTTAACAATTGTAATTTGATGTTCATTATGAATAACTGTCGAACTGATAACACTCCGCACGATTTGTAAAGAAGACTAGTTGGAAAAATAAAAGGGCGGAAAGTCGATACCTTAGTAGCTCTTTGTGCTCTTTCGACAGTTAGTAATAACGTTTTACCTACCCCACCCCATGACGTAATGCAGTAAGATAAAATTGATTGACAAAGGGCCATATACGTTTCCGATCCGCAATATGGCGTTGTTCTTCAAAACAAAAATCAACTTGCGAACTCTGCCTACTTGAGCCCCTATGTCTATGCCTATGGTTTGAAAGACAGAGTTTCATCTAAAATTATGCCGAGGTATTTTATCTTATAGGTACTATTTAAAGAAGGGCATGAACAATGGTCGCCAGGGATATTTTCGCAAAGGTATGCATATAATGTTTTACTTAGATCAGCTAAAGGTTGTTTACGGATCGAAAACTTAATTTAATGTGTCTGTTATCTGCATTTAATGTTAGGAAATTGTGTTGAAGCCATTTAGTTACAATATTGAATCCATACTGCGCATACTTAAACACTTCCGAGTCAGCGGAAAAAAAGAGGGCAGTGTCATCAGCGTATGATATTATTCTACCATGATCTAATTTTAGATTACAGGGGTCATTGATGTAATTCAAAAATAAGGTCGTTCCTAAAATACTGCCTTGGGGTAGACCAAAGTCAGTATTTGTCTGATCATCACTGAGAACGTCACCGATCCTTACGCATTGAGAACGATCTTCAAGATAGCTCCTGAAGAGTTTCAGTTGCGTGATGAAATGATACATACCTTAGTGTAGGTGTAAACCCAAACTAATATAAAAATAGCATTTAATAATGAAACGTGAACGCAAAAATGTATGTATCATTTGTTTATTTAGCTTATATTATGTTCTCATTCAAGTGAATGTAAATTCTTATGAGAATGGAGATTCTTTAAACCGAATAGGTATTATAATATAACTTAAGTGTAACGTGGTGTAACTACTTATTATAAGAGTAGATAGATAAAAAAACTCTTTATTCATCACCACAAAAGTAATAGAGTAGGGATTGTTCAGGCAATAAATGTTTTATTCTTATTTTACGCCGTGGGGTGCCGGCAGTAGAATGTAATCTCTCCTCTCATTGATGATTCTTATTCTTATTATAATTATTATTTTGTTAAATACAAGTTAGAGACAAGTTATTTAAGCCTTTATTGCTAAAATACTAAACAAGATGTAACTTAACTAACTATTATAAACTTATTCTAACACATCGCACTGTTTCCCGGTTTAGTAACCAGCGGGTATTGTGACACATAGGCCTCTTCTAGCTCTTTCCATTCATCCCGATTGCACGCTTTTCTTTTCCAGATTGATCCACAGATAGCCATGATATCGTCTCTCCATCTAATTTGCCTTCCCCGTTTTATTTTGCCATCACGTGGTTGCCAATCCGATAAAATCATTGTCCATTTCATTTTTATGTCTCTTGTCATGTGGCCTGTCCATCTCCATTTTAGTACTCACTTTGTTTTTTACCTTAAATGTGTGTATGCGGATCTTCAGCCTTTTTGTGATCTTTTAAAGTAATCCCTATCATACTTCTTTCCAGAGACAAGTTAGATACATCATAGATACGTAACATAGTAATGTTGTAGTCAAGTACAAATAGTATAACATAGTATATATCCGGATTGTAGACAACGCTAACGTTGTATAAAGCATGTACCATGTCAGTAGATAAGAGGAAGAATGCCCTTGCTGTTAAATAGAAAGGGTCAAATGTTATCACTTCCATACATTATTGCACGGTTAAGTGGACAATATTACCGCGGGCTGCCGATAGTAGAATGTTGCCTCGAAAGTATCAGCAAAGGGATACCTCCGGAAGATGGGCAGCAGCTTCTTTCCGTGTATCAACATCCCGTACTATGCTCGCAAAACCGCCTGCGGAGCGTGGTGAGTATGGCAACTACCCCTCATGGAGATCCATGAGGGAGGCCTGTGTTCATCAGTGGACGTTTTATGGCTGAAATGATGATTGTATATATAAAAATCGTTAAAAATTATGTATTTTTTTACGTATTCGACACGTTAGTCGCACGAGCAATCATTGGTAACGCTCACTCGGGCGACGTCATCGGCATATCATCTCAGCCGCTGGACCACGTCCACTGCTGGACATAGGCCTCCCTTTACAAGTCTCCAGGATGATGTGGGGGTTGTGGCCATTCTCGCCATGCTTGGCAGGCGGGTTGGCGCAGTACAGGATGTTAATTCACGGAAAGACGCTGCCGCCACTTTTCCGGGGTATCCCTTGGCACTTTCTGCATCCACAGGCAAGAGAGGAGAGGCAACATTATACTGCCGGCAACCCACGGCAATCGGCATATATCCAGCTCTTAATGCCACTACCCCTTAAGCGAGCAGGACGATTCAATGTGGCACTGTATGCAAGCAGTGTTTGACCGGCCGACAGTCATTACATAATTACACGTGTTCCTTACACTAGTCAACATAAAAATCCTATTCCAAAACGTACACCACCAAAATGTACAAGCACATAACTCTTTTATTTATTTTAAAAATTATCGGTATTACTTGTGATAGGAGCTTTGCAGTGGTTGTTGATACAACCGCTTCCATGAGCGATGAACTAAACGTTATTAAAGCAAACATCGGCAAAGTGGTGAACTCCATTCAACGGACCGATATCGACAATTACGTTTTGATAGCTTTCAAAGATGCAGGTAAGTAATTACAAATCATTGATTTACCCCGTTTGCCAATCAGAAAAACCCAGAATTAGAATACTTATGGTGGTATTATGGAACGTTACTCAGACTAAAATAGGTGTTTGTTCTCAGACGTAGAATCACCGTTCATCACTGAAAACCCGGCTCTCTTCACTAGCCAGATAAGCACCCTCACCACGAGTGGCGGCAGAGATTGTCCCGAGAACTCCTTGGCGGGAATAGAAGCCGCACTGCGGGCTAGCAGGCAAGAGTCCTTCATATTCGTGTTCACAGATGCTTACGCGAGTGACTACGATAGGTTTCGTACTATAGAGACCCTCTGTAGAGAAAGTCATAGCCAGGTAAGGAACTTATTACTAGTTATTACCATCCTATGTGGACCAAAGTGATGCCTTTAACATATATAATAGATGACTTAAAAAGCGGCAGCCATTCGTTTACTGTGAACAGAACACTGCAATGCCTGGGTCAGCACCTAATACTTCCTCCATGCTTAGTCAGCTATTAGTAAGAGGACAGAACAGGTCAATACTTCTATATTACTAAGAGTTAACTAATTCGCGGGTTTTTAACGATGTTTTTCTTCTTTTTCTTCACTGTTAAAGCACGTGTTATGAGGACATTTTTCAAGATGTCAGTAAAGTCCGGTGCATTGTCGGTATCGAACCCACAACCTTCCGATTGAAAATCTGGGATCTACACCACTAAGTGCGAAATAAAAATGAAACAAAGCAAAGGTTCCCCCAAAGTCCTCCAACCAACCCGACCCTTTGTAGTGTCCCAACATTGCCTATCGAAGGTGACGAGTTCATCCCACCCCAGAATTTTCTCGGCCTACCACGACGCCGGTTTCTGGCCTTAGGAAGCTATGATGTTACAGTATGGCCCCACTTTTTTGGTGCCATCCACTTCGCAGTCGCACTTGAGCTGGCAGATTTATTACCAACATCTGCGATGCCGGTGTAAAATGATTCATTTAGTTAAATTTGAAATTAAAATAGTGCATGTATACCTGTTTGTTTCATTGTTTTTAAGGTTATAATATTCCTGAGCGGATTCTGCCTGCCGTCTAACACTTCGGTCAGTGATTTGAATGTTTACTATGACGTTGCGAAAGTGTGTTCCGGGGCGTTCTTTAAATTCGATACAAGCTACGATCTACGTCAGGTTAGTTCAGATGTTATACCTAATTAATTTATGGTTAATAAGCCAGGGTCAAACGTCTGTGGAAACATTTCAAAGTTCTGTTCAAAGCGTTTGTTTAAAGTTGAATCAGACTCATATTTTTTTCGCCGTTTTAAAAGCAAGTAAATTAACCTTTACTTTACTGTCAGGTAAACTAGTTAGTTTACCTGTCAGTTAGAGTCTAGTCTACTGAAGTCGGATAGACGCGGCGCTGCAATTATAGAACTAAATACAAACTACAGTCTGAACTAAATATAAACTACAGACTGAACTAAATACAAACTACAGACTGAACTAAATACAAACTACAGACTGAACTAAATATAAACTACAGACTGAACTAAATAGGTACAAACTACAGACTGAACTAAATACAAACTACAGACTGAACTAAATACAAACTACAGACTGAACTAAAAACAAACAACGGACTAAACTAAAGTCGGAACTTTCCTGCTTTTGCCGTAAGACTTCAGTGGTGGCACCGACTCTAAACGAAAATGAAATATCCAATTTTCATTGGATCTAAGATCTAAGTCACCGTTGCGAAATGTTCACAGTAAATCATAAAAAAATCAGTTCGAGTTAAGATTTCGACAAAGAAAAAACTATTATTTCATACTATGAGCAGCTGTATTTTCTAAGCGTCAGTTAATTTATAATTAATTGCGTTTGTTTTGTTTTTGCAGGGTTTTAATTTTATGAAAAAGGCTGTCAATACCGATTGGACAGATATCGCTCCACAAGAAAAATTCACGGATAATTCACACCTATCGGTATGTTCATCACTTCAGCCGTAAAACATTCACTACTGAACCGTCCGTCCATCCGTCCGTACGTCCGTCCGCCGTTCGAAACACCATCCTACCAAAATAAAATTAAAGTCTTTTGAAGTTGTTTGAACAGCTGATGAGTACATAATGGTGGATTTCAAACCTCAGATCTTATGTAATTATTCATTGGATAAACATAGCAGCTAAATAAAGGTAATATAATTTGTTAGTTTTCAGAGATAATTAAGCATTCATTATCTCTGAGTAACATAGGAATACGAATCCTCGATTTTTTTCCTTCTTAAACAACTTGTGTTCATGGACTTCCCTTTTGGGTTAGTACAAATGTCATGATACATCCTGTAGATGTTCGTAGCCCTTTAAAAAACAAATATAAAATTTAGTTTTCAGTGAATACCTTCACGACCGACTTCCTGATTGCTGTGTCAGGTAGCAACGTAGCAATCAGCATTTCGGACTCCAATTCTCAGCATTTGCGATCACCTGAGAGGGTGCTGCTCACGAGACATGCACAGGTTTGTAAAGTTGTTATGCCAGTATTGGTGTTGCTCACGAGACATGCACAGGTTTGTACAGGTGTTATGCCAGTATTGGTGTTGCTCACGAGACATGCACGTGTTTGTAAAGTTGTTATGCCAATATTGGTGTTGCTCACGAGACATGCACAGGTTTGTACAGGTGTTATGCCAATATTGGTGTTGCTCACGAGACATGCACAGGTTTGTACAGGTGTTATGCCAGTATTGGTGTTGCTCACAAGACATGCACAGGTTTGTAAAGGTGTTATGCCAGTATTGGTGTTGCTCACGAGACATGCACAGGTTTGTACAGGTGTTATGCCAGTATTGGTGTTGCTCACAAGACATGCACAGGTTTGTAAAGATGTTATGCCAGTATTGGTGTTGCTCACGAGACATGCACGGGTTTGCACAGGTGTTATGCCAGTATTGGTGTTGCTCACGAGACATGCACAGGTTTGTACAGGTGTTATGCCAGTATTGGTGTTGCTCACGAGACATGCACAGGTTTGTAAAGATGTTATGCCAGTATTGGTGTTGCTCACGAGACATGCACGGGTTTGCACAGGTGTTATGCCAGTATTGGTGTTGCTCACGAGACATGCACAGGTTTGTACAGGTGTTATGCCAGTATTGGTGTTGCTCACGAGACATGCACAGGTTTGTACAGGTGTTATGCCAGTATTGGTGTTGCTCACGAGACATGCACAGGTTTGTACAGGTGTTATGCCAGTATTGGTGTTGCTCACAAGACATGCACAGGTTTGTAAAGATGTTATGCCAGTATTGGTGTTGCTCACGAGACATGCACAGGTTTGCACAGGTGTTATGCCAGTATTGGTGTTGCTCACGAGACATGCACAGGTTTGTACAGGTGTTATGCCAGTATTGGTGTTGCTCACGAGACATGCACAGGTTTGTACAGGTGTTATGCCAGTATTGGTGTTGCTCACGAGACATGCACAGGTTTGTAAAGATGTTATGCCAGTATTGGTGTTGCTCACGAGACATGCACGGGTTTGCACAGGTGTTATGCCAGTATTGGTGTTGCTCACGAGACATGCACAGGTTTGTACAGGTGTTATGCCAGTATTGGTGTTGCTCACGAGACATGCACAGGTTTGTACAGGTGTTATGCCAGTATTGGTGTTGCTCACAAGACATGCACAGGTTTGTAAAGATGTTATGCCAGTATTGGTGTTGCTCACGAGACATGCACGGGTTTGCACAGGTGTTATGCCAGTATTGGTGTTGCTCACGAGACATGCACAGGTTTGTAAAGGTGGTATGCCAGTATTGGTCTTTCTTTGACCGTAATTCGGTGACCACTATCAAATGGCTTGTCTACTCATCACTATCTCACCGTGCGACTGGCTATCTACGTCCACAGCTGGACATATGTACCTCAAGGATATCCTAGATCATAGAGGTAGAGTTATTGGCGGGCGGGTTGGCGAGCGCAGTACGGGATGTTGATACACGGAAAGACGCTGCTGCCTATCTTAGAGGTTACCTTGGTAGATGCTTACTGCATCCACGGGCAAGAGAGGAGGGGCAACATTAAACTGCCGGCACCCTACGGCAATTAGACCAACATGGACCAAGTGCATAAAGAATTAAAAGCGTTAAAAATATTTTCGATGTTAAAGAGAAAACAAGTAGGTACGTACGCGTATGATAAAAATAAATCAATAAACATTGCTGTAGATGTCCACCTGTTAGGCCTGGGTAAACGGAGCACGTGTTATGAGAACAAGATGATTAATGAATACTTAAATATTTTTTTCTAACTACAAAACTTATCATACATAGAAAATACCCAGATCAAGGAAAAACATATCCCGGAAAACCACTAAAAATTATCACGTGGTGAGGATCAACCCGCCATCGTCTCGGCCGGCTATTTACCTCACTGTGCCATGGAGGTCGTCGATAGAAAGATTTCATTTATTGACATAAAAGTAACACAATAATTCACATATTTACCACATATATAAAAACTAGGTTTTGCCCACGATTTCGCCCGCGCGGAAGTCATAAAACGTAAAATCCCCTTTTTCACACAGAGTCACTTTGATTCGAAAACAAAATCCCATTTATTCCCTATCCCCTGGGAATTTCAAAAAATACCTTCTTAGTGCACCTCTTGGATACTCAAAGTATATGTGTGCCAAATTTCAAGTCTCTAGGTCGAGTGGTTTAGGCTGTGCGTTGTCTGTCAGTCACTCAGTCAGTAACGGATGAGTTTTATATATAGTGACTAGCCACACCCCGCAGTTTCACCCGCGTAGTTCCCGTTCCCGTGGGAATTTCTAAAAATCCCTCCTTAGTGCACCTCTAGGATACTCAAGGTATATGTGTGCCAAATTTCAAGTCTCTAGGTCCAGTGGTTTAGGCTGTGCGTTGTCTGTCAGTCACTCATTCAGTAGCCGAAGAGTTTTATATATTGTGATTAAATCACGTGCTAGATTATATGGCTCCTCTGGCAGGTACAAGTTTCATTATAAATAAGAAGATAGTAAAAGATGATTTATACAGCGTCAGCAACTGGTAATAATGCTGTCCAGGACGGTTTGTTCGGTAGGTACTAACCTAATTGATGATAAATGTAGAAACATCCCGAATAAGTCCTGCGGGGAGACAACAGTTCTTGAAACAGTTTTTTAAAAGTAAGATCTGATATCTCCGCTGCCTAGGGGAGACAACAGGATTTTCTTTCCTGATATCTCCCCTAGAAGATCCATCACGGGAGACCTACATCAAAAATAGATAATAAATAAATAAATAATGCTGGACAAATCACACAGCATCATCTAGCCCCAAGCTAAGCAGAGCTTGTGTTATGGGTACTAGATGACTGATATACTTAATACATTATACTACATAGATATTTTTATTATATATAGAAAAACACCCAGAACACCCTGAACAAATATCTGCAGATCGTACAGACATTTGTCCCGAGGCGGGAATCGAACCCGCAACCCCTTGCGTCGCAGGCGGACCTTCGCCCGCTGCGCCACAGAGCTCGTCAAATAGATAGACAGATAGTCTTAATACCATGATTTCTTTTTATTTCAGGTTGTGTACCTCTACCAACCAAACCCTGGAAATTACTCGGTGAGTATCCGGGGTCAAGGCGTGATATGTGTGACATTCTATGATCGGAATTACATTCCCTTCGAATACGGATTCTCAACCAAACTCCCGAGAAGTTTGAAAGAAACTAGTTTACGTCCTTTAGCAGGTAATCATCAGCATCATCATCACAGCCGTAGGACGTCCACTGCTGGACATAGGCCTCCCTCGTGGACTCGGAAATCCGAGTACTGATTATGAGGTGTTGTTGCCATACTCACCACCCTTGGAGGCGGATGGGCGAGCGCTGTATGATTTGTTCATACACGCCTTAATCCTACTGTGCACCTCAATCGCTATAGGCCTCATGGATCATGGATCTTCAAGGTTATGAGGTATTTGTTGTCATACTCTCCACACGTTTGGCAGGCGGGTTGGCGAGCGCAATACGGGATGTTGATACGGAAAGACGCTGCTGCCCATCTTCCAGAGATATCTCCTGGCAGATTCTCACTCACACATCCACGGGCGCAAGAGGAAAGGCAAGATTCAAGTGTCGGCACCCCACGGCTAATGAAGACTGATAGCCAATATAGTCTTTTTTAAACTTTTGCGATCACGACAAACTATTAAAGTTATATTTAACTGGGTATTTATCGCAATAATAAATGTAAATAACGCGATAAATACCCGGATAAATATGCGTTACTAAATAGCCATTATATTTTAAGGTTGGCAAAACTATTTTATGATCAGCATATATAAATCCATAAAGCTACAGTATATAGAATGGCTGAACGCTGGAGATAGCGCTAAGAAAATTGAATACTTGGAGGAGAAATCCCCCGGCTTGTATGTGACTGGGCAGCATTTTGTGGAGCCTAGGAAATCATTGCGGATTTGGGTAAGTAAAGAACCTATCAATAAAATCAAACATATTCTAAAATGTTTCTTTGAGTGTCATCCATTTTGTCATGTCAATGAATATTATGAGTCGTATATTTTCTGTTCTCTGTGTAATGGTAATAAATATAAATATTTTTGCGCCGTGCGCAAACGCAAACTAGTAAGTTAGCGAAAGATCCAGAAAGGACCGGTGATTACGTAAACACATCCGAAAGAGTCCAAAGTTCACCTCTATTTTGTAAACAAACAGGTGAAGTTTCTAGATAAACCGGTTTTGAAAACAATGGCGCGGGTTATAAATAAAGTTGTAAACATTATTGTTGTCCTGTTTCTATTGTCTTTGAATCTAGAAGCTTCGATGACTCGAAACTTCTTTATGTGCGATATAAATACGTGGATGTGTTTGCCGAAGAGACAGTCTTTATTTGGCTACGGAAGCGAGCAGTGCGATAGATCCGATTGACTTCAAAGTGAATGCAGTGATCAGTGATTGTGTTAAGTGCTATAGTGTAGTTCAGTGAAGAGTGAACATCATATTGACGATCAGTGTTGTTCAGTGATTAAAGTGTTAATTTTGGTTTAATTGGACAACATTATTTAATTCCGAACCTCCAGCTCGTAACAATATATGGGTATTATGTTCCCACTACCCTGAAATTTATAATTATTGGGTTAAGTTGTATTTACGGCTTGTATGTGACTGGACATCATTTTGAGAAGCCTAGGAATCATTCCGGATTTCGGTAAAAAACCTTTCAATAAATTCAAACAAATTCTTAAATGTTTATATAAGTTTCATCCCTTTTGTCATGTCAATGTATATTAGTTGTACATTTTCTGATCTTACATAACTTTTAGGGTAAAGGGAACATACCCAATGTTCCCTTTACCCTGAAATTTATAAACAAACAAAACTAACAAAAATTCAACATTTTTGAAGAAATTAACTTGCCAATGTAGTGAAATGTAACGGAATGGTAAATAAATGAACATTGAACTCTGTGCAAGTTTCAATTTAAATCGCGACAGGTGCTATCTGAGAACAAACTAAAATAGTTCCGCAGGGTAGTTCTCATGTCTAATGTCATTATTATAATGTACCTGTTTGGCTGTAATTTACCTTGTTCCTCTTTTATCATGTGTGTTTGTGTGTGCGTGTGTGTGTATGTGTGTGTGTGTCAAATTAACGTTATTTTATTTCATTTCAGTAATTGATATGTTTATAGAAATAACATTTTAGATGAAAAACCTTATCGATTTGCGATTCCTAATTTTCCGAATGTGATTCAGAATTTCGAATCAGCTCGTCAAGGGTTCCGTAGCTTAGTTGATTAAATTACTTTCGGCTTTAAGAAGGGTCAAGTATCGATTTTACCAACGTGGATTCGAATCCCATCGGAATCATAAATTTTTGAGGTTTGAGGTAGGTTTTTCATTGCCTTAATTTAGGGTTTCGGACCAAAATGTAAAAAGGACTTTGTATGTCTGTCTATCTGTCACAGATCTCTGATCAAAAATGGTATCGCTTATTCACTAATATTACATTATCAAAATATTCTTATCAAGATTGCAAACAGGGTGGAAAGCAAGTTTAAAAAAAAACATTGAAATTACTAGGTTATGTGGTGTATTATATGAAAGTGCTTCCTTTGAACATTAATAAACAGTTTTCAACTTTTTAGTTATCCTTTCGGCCGTATATTTTTGACTTATTCACATAAATGCTGAAAAAAATACCGCACCCCTATCTTCGAAGTTTGCAGAGGTAAACACTTGAAACTTTTAAAGCTGAAAAAAGTAAACTTAAAGATTACAGGAAAATTATAACGAACTCTCTAATTAGCATTGCTTTTTAGATATCATCGAAAGTTTAAAAAGTCTACATACATATGTAAGTTTTGCTGACAAAATATGGCGTACTCGAACAAATATAAATTGCCTATCATGTTGATGGCACGGGGCCCTCGCCGCCCGAGCTCCACGCGTACTTGGCCGGTTTTTCATTGATATTAGAACCCGCTAGCACCTGTGTCTCAGTCGGCTACTAAACCGACTACGCCACGGAGGTCGTCAATTAACCTAAATGCTTTATTTTCAGATGACAGGACAAGATATTGAAACTCAATTGCGTATCAAAGGTTCAACAAAACATATATTTCCACAAAAACAAGGTATATAATAAGAAAGGCTTTGTTTAAATAAGCTTTCTTTACCTACGAGATAGCCGTGGGGTGACGGCAGTAGAATGTTTCCACTCCTCTTTTGCCCGTTGATGCAGAAAAAATCCGCCAAGGGATTAAGATTCCGAAAGACGTGCTGTAGCGTCTTTCCATGTATCAACATCCCGTACTGGGCTCGCCAATCCACCTGCTAAGCGTGGCGAGTATGTGTACAACTCCCTCAAGATGTTTAAAATCCATGACGGTTGAGATGATGATACAGCGTCAGCAAATGGTGTTCATGCTGTGCGGAACGCTGCAGTGCCGGTGACGTTGTTAGGTGGATTAGGCTTGCCCATCACCCATACCATCCTCTCAGCCAGCTATTAGTCCAAAAAAGACCAGGTCAATACGTCTGAAGGTAAATAAGCCGCGAGCTTCGTCACGATGTTTTCCTTCACCGTTAAAGCACGTGTTAAATGTGCACATACATTTTTCAAGAGAGAAAAAGCCATTGGTGCACGGCAGGTCGAACCCACGACCTTCGAATTGAAACTTGGGGACATATACCACTTGGCCAACGCTGCCCTTTAGTTGGACAGCACAGGCTCATAGATTTAAATATTGATGTAAAATAAAACAGTTATTTAGAGCTTGTAATTTTTATAGTGTTTAACCACACTTAGGTAGAACATTTCAACGAAATGAAAACCTTAACAAAAAAAAAATTTATGAAAATTATATCTTACAGTTATTTAGATATATATTTTTATCCACAGTAACCAATTCCAGCTGGTACAGCCCAGAAGTGGAGATTCTAGATCCTGAAACGAATCTAGTAGACTACGGGACAGCATTCACCACTGCTTGTAAGGTGCTTGGTTTCCCAAAGCCTAATATTCACTGGGAAGATGGAAAAGGTTCCATCTTGTATGGAGAGGTTGGTATCTAAGCTTCATCATCATCATATCAGCCGTACGTCATCCACTTCTGCACATAGGCCTTCCTCATTGATCTCCAAGTACTGTGGTTGGAAGCGGCCTGCATCCACCGCCAACCTGAGGTTATTTCCAATTCGTCCATCTTGTAGGTGTACGTCTTACGCTGCGCTTGCCGGTTCGTGACCTCCATTCGACAGCTTTGTCATCTGTTCTGCGCGCTATATGGCCTGCCCACTGCCACTTCAACGTGCTGATCCGTATGCCTATGTCGGTGACCTACGTTTCTCCTCGTTTCTGATTCAATCCAATAGAGTAACCTCGAGCAAAGCCCATGTACGCGAACACACTTATATGCAATATGGTTTTAGATAATGGTTAGCAAAAACTATTGACTTACTAAAGTTATGCTTGGAAAAACGTTATGCATAATGGAATGCTAGGGCGATATAAGATATATATATATATCAATATACATATATAAAACTCTTCCGTTACTGACTAAGTGACTGACAGACAACGCACAGCCTAAACCACTGGACCTAGAGACTTGAAAATTGGCACAAATATATCTTGAGTATCCTAGAGGTGCACTAGAAGGGATTTTTCGAAATTCCCACGGGAACGGGAACTACGCTGGTGAAACTGTGGGGTGCGGCTAGTAGGAGATATAATTTTCATTTAAAACCATGACTATTTTTCAGGATGTACTGCTGGAAATACCGTCAGTTTACATAAGTTATCTAACGATTTCAAACATGACAGACAACTCTACGATTTACTGTAAAGCTGAAAACACCATCGCTGATGCATCGCAGGATATTGATGTATTTGTAAACAGAACTTTCAGTTTTGACGTCGTTGTTTCTCCACAAGGTACGTAATTGGTCCTTGTCCTGGTCCGTTGTAAAACATTCTTAATTTTGCGATAACTCTTAACTTTTAATATTGTTATATATTGGATAGTGATATGCTGCACGAATAGCTAAAAGTGATAATAAAATACTTTATTTTATTAAATTAGGATTAATATCGTTATTCTTTTTTTTTACATTTTAATGGGTTATAGTATTTTTATAGTATTTCTATTTTTTCATAAGAGACAAACATCATTTACTTTTCGGTAAACCTTTAAAACAGTAACATGTCTACCGTTCTGATAATGATCATTTGAAGCCCCAGCATTTCCAGCAACCTTCCATATGTGACCAAAAAACCATGTCGACTACAGTTTATGTTATTTTCAGATACAACAGTAGAGTATGGAGAAGACCTTAAACTCTCATGCCAAGTGAATGCCTACCCAGATGCAAAAGTCGAATGGCACTTCAACAGTACAAAATTGGACCCGTATTTTAACTCGAAGGCAGTTATTGAAGGAAATAATTTAGTTGTTAGTAATGTAAGCATAGAAGATGGTGGTTCTTATGACTGTGTAGCGTCGAACGATGTCGAAACAAGAACTTTAACTGCTGTTGTTAGCATCTCTGGGTTAGGTAAGTGATGATAAACGTCCAAACCTTACTATCTTTCTCCCGCAGCCTCGCACGCGTTGCTTCCTATTAAAGCCTATGTCTAATCCTGGTTATCTTAATATAAATAAAATTTAATATAAATCTTCTCTGTTCTATGTT
Organism: Pasiphila rectangulata; assembly: GCA_963082625.1. Taxonomy (NCBI): domain Eukaryota; kingdom Metazoa; phylum Arthropoda; class Insecta; order Lepidoptera; family Geometridae; genus Pasiphila; species Pasiphila rectangulata. Next base: position 9,450,306 of record OY720253.1, read on the forward strand.
TGTCACCTCTCCTCTAAACGACAGGACCGATTTTGATAAATTTTATGTGTATATTTTAGTGGATAATTTGAAAACAAAATTGGAGCCGATAGGTGGCGCTGCTGTCTTTATATAAGGATATATTTGATGTGGCGCTGCATTTTCTGGGCTGGACGACCTCTGGCGGGTCGAAGGCCTCAAAAGGTCACAAAAGGTCAAAAATGGCATTTTTGGGTTTTTGGACGTTTTCGGCCATTTGAAGACTTTTATTTTTTGGTGACCATTTGAGGTCAAAATTAATCAGTCCCCTTCACTCATTAAGACGGTGCTAACAAAAAAGGTTTCATGTAAATCGGTCAACGCGTTCGTTTGTAATCGTCTCATGCACAGACAGACAGACAGACAGCGCTATGCATATTAGGGGGCGAAAAAACATTCATCTGAACTTTGTGATTTATAAGATTAGGGAATCCAACGTATAGTGAAATATTCGTGCCTGCTGGAGTGCAGTAATGCTCTGTACTTGGTCCCTAACTATACCAGAAGTCAGGTTTTGTAATTATAATATTTTATTTTATTTTGTAACCTACGGCTTTCTCGTTACAGAAACTCCAACGGTACGAATAGATGAAACTGAACTAGTTGCAAAACCTGGTGACCAGATAGGAATTGAGTGTCGGTAAGTACAAGGATAAATAACCTAGTGGATTAGACGTTGATTTGTGCACACTAAGCCCAAACAACCCACGGCATCTGAGTCATTAATCACCATTATCATTAACTGATGTGATTGAACTTTTGTTGTGATTGGTGTTTTCAGTGTTACCGGAGGCAACCCAGAGCCCAAAGTTGCTTGGCAGTATAAAACAATAGAAGGTTTTGAATTCGCTGATTTACCTAATGATGTTACTGTGGAGGGTGATAAAATCAATATTTCGTCAGTAGATAAGAACCACGGAGGCATATACAAATGTACAGCGTCTAATATTATTGGAGAAGATTCCAAAGAGGCTACACTCAGGATACAATGTAAGTTCTGAAATATATAAAGAAGATGAAGATAAATGATGCATTTATTTACCACAAAAGAACTACAAAATCAACTAAGGTGAAAAATTTAGGTGTCCGCATTGATAGAAACCTGTCATGGGGACCTCAACTATCTGAAATCAGTCAAAAGTGTTTGCAAGTGTAGGGTCCCTTCGTAGACTGCGAAACTTCCTTACCGTTGCCACTAAGATTTCTCTTGCCCAATGTCTTCTGCTCCCTATCATGAATTATGCCGATGTATCTTTCCTCGATTTAACTGAACAGCAACTAGATAAGCTCGAGCGCCTGCAAAACCTTGGGATACGTTTCATATTTGGCTTGCGCAAGTACGACCACGTCTCGGAGTTTCACAGGCAGCTACCAACAACCCCGCCATGATCACTTGGAGATCCATGAGGGAGGCCTACGTCCAGCAGTGGATATCCTGCGGCTAAGATAAAGATGATGATCTCATTCAAGTTTGTTTGTATAGATGTATGGATGTCTGTTACATCTTCACGCAAAACTACCCTACGTATTGGACCTGAAACTTTGCACACGTATAGATGTTGACCAGGATTAACACAGGCTACTTTTTATCCGGGTACAACGCATGCGAAGCGGCGGGCACAAGCTAATATAAAATAAATGTTACAGTCGCTCCGATAATACAGAACAACGAGGTCACAACACTGACAGTGACCGAAGGAGACACGGTACAACTAAGGTGTGACGTAGAAGCGGTTCCAGATGCTACAGTGAGATGGGAGATGTCGCAAGATGACGTCAGCATTACGCTAGGCAAGAGGCACAGGACTGATGATCAGCATACTTTAAGGTAAATATTAATTTTCCTTTATTTTAACATTAAGGTATCATTTAAAGAAATTATATTTTTCGTGTTACTTCACCCAATCATACTTTGTGAATGTACCTATTTACATTGCTTGACTTTGAGCTTAATATGCTGAAGTCAGAGGGCTATGCTCGGGGTTTCTTTACGGGATTGAATCAGAAATGAGAAGATACGTAGAAGAACTCGGGTCACCGACATAGCCAAGCGGATTAGCACGTTGAAGTGGCAATGGGCAGGCCATGTAGCTCGCAGAATAGATGGCCGATGGGGCCGAAAAAGGACGTCTACCAACAAGATGGGCTGACGACCTGGCAAAGACCGCAGGTCGACGGTGGATGCAGATCGCTTCCAACCGCAATAACTGGAAATCCATGAGGGAGGCCTATGTCCAGCAGTGGACTTCCTACGGCTGACATGATGATGATGATGATGCTAAAGTCGCGATATGTTGATACGATTCCTGATGGATCCCGTCTCAGTTTTGAAAAAAAATTGGGACTTAATTTAAAGTGTATCTATTCAAACTCAAAATAAATTCTAAATCGGTTCTTAAACGACGGAGTTCTGAGGTAAATAAGATTAAAAAAACAAACAACTTGAGAACCTCCTCCTTATTCGATTCTGACTATAAAACGCTGACTTAAAAAGTTTTGATTATGAAACAAAACGATAATTTATTCCCGGATAATCTTTAGTTTAATAAAATTTTGTACTTTTTTATAATTTTGTCAGTGCTTTTGCAAAATATGACATCCAATTAAAAATACATAATAAATTGGAAATGCTGAACACAGCCGACTATAATATATGTATAGTCGGATATATTTACCTGAAGTTTGAACCTGATTGCACTAGCCAAAACAAAAAAATATGGTTTAAACTTTATAGGAAAGTTTTTTTTGTGGTACAGCCTAACAATTGGTATTTTTTCAGTTTTACCTCATTCTGGAATGACTCTGGCAATTACCATTGCGTAGCTGAAAATAGTGTGGGAAGAGCCGAAATGACTACCACGCTGAATGTTTTAGGTTAGTGCTTAATTTTACCATCCAGACTCTATAGCACTAACTGTATATAATTAATGAACACAGAACCATCTAGATTCAAGCTAGGCCCTTAAGGCACTTTAGCTCTTTAAAGTTCCAAATATATCGTGAAGTGTCAGTTAGATTTATTTTCATTCATTTTTCATCACAGGGTAAGTAAAACCAATCTTTCCATGTTTCAACATCCCGTACTGCGCTGGCCAACCCGCCTGCCATGCGTGGTGAGTATGGCAACTACCCCTCATGGAGGTCTATGAGGGAGGCCTGTGTTCAGTAGTGGACGTTTTACGGCTGAAATGATGATATTAACCAGTGTTTATTTGCAGTACCACCATACATCGAAGCGCCTACATCCAAAGCGTTGCGGTGCAAAGTCGGAGGCCAGGTAGATTTGCCATGTACTGTCTTGTACGGAAGCCCAACTCCTACCATCAAATGGGAGTTTGTTGCCGTGGATTCTATTCCGAAAACGATAGCTCGGTAAGATGGAAAAACAAATTGTTTATTATACACGCTATGCTGGTGCTGAAAACACATTTCTGAGGCGCTTTATGCATCAAAATCTCGTGTTTAGTTTGTTTCAGTGTCGAGATAATGAAGTGTGTTTCTAAGCTGTGAGATGATGGCATCTCACAGCTAGCTTTATTAACATGTTTGAAACCATTCTACTCAACAACAGTTTCTGCAATAAGATTATCCGACCAGTATGGTGAAATCAGTATCAATCTGCTCTCCCTCCACGATAGACCAAGAGGCAACAGAAGAGCAAAGAATCAGCGTATGGAGATGATATGCAGCATCTTTAGGAGCTGTCATATACTATAGACAGACGCGGAAACACACTTTCATAACACCTTTTCTTTGTCACGAGTATAATAACTTTCGTGACTTTTCGCATTCATGTTATTCAGCGGGACTTGTTATGTTGGTGGAGGCACCAATTGTTTTGACCCTTACCTTGTCTAAATTAGTTCAGTTATCGTAGAAAGGCATAGGCAAGGTAGACCTTGTAATATTTTTATGCCGGCAGTGAACCAATGGATTTTTCTTTCTTGAAAAATGTATGTTCACATTTAACACGTCCCTAACGGTGAAACATCGTGAGGAAACCCGCGGTTTAGTGAGCTTCAGACGTATTGACCTGTTCATTCCTCTGACTATTACTTAGTCGACTAAGCTGAGAGGATAGTAAATGTGCTCGGCAAGCCTAATCCATCTAACAATCTCCCAGGTAATAATGCTGTACAGGACGCTGCAGTGGCAGCGTCCTTACACACACAGCATTACGTACAGCATTATTACCAGTTGCTGACAAGAAATCATCTTTAATGATGAGTTCAGATATCATAGGCCTTAACATCTAAAAGGCCTATGATAGCTGAACTCATCATCACAATTTCAGCCATAGGACGTCCACTGTTGGCTAGGCCTCCCTCATGAACTTAAAGTATTGCGACTGGAAGCGGCCTGCATCCACCGCCAACCTGCATACCTTATCAGGTCGTTTTCCCATCATGTTGGTAGACGACCTACGCTGCGGTTTGTGGCCTCCACTTTTCAGCCCCATCGGCCATCTATTATTCGAGCTACATGGCCTGCCCATTGCTAGTTCAGCGTGCCTTTTGGCTATGTCAGTGACCCGAGTTCTTCTACGTATCTCCTCATTTCTGATTTAGTTGTGATTTACTTATACATACATAGATAAAGTATTTAAATTAGTTCAGCTTCGATAATTGAACTAACTATAATTTAAGACCGTATGTAAGCCTTGTTTCGTACAAATAAAGTTCTTGAATCTTGTACCTTATCGGGGGCCTTCTTCAGGATGACCACGATACGCAATCCGCTTCCTTCACGTCGCGTCGTGCACGTTTGTTTGCGTCCGAGGTTAAAATGGGGTTTCTGGTTACAGAGGCAACGCAACACTGCACTTGGAAAACGTATCACAGATAAACGAAGGCTCTTACGTGTGTATCGCCGAGAACAGAGTCAACAGAGACAGCATCAGATATAGTTTGAAGGTTTATCAATAAAAAAAAATATTATTTTTAAGATTATCTTAATTACAATACAACTTACTAACTCACTAAAATAAATAATATAAAAATATAATAAATAAATAATATAAAATATAACTATAAATAAAGTAAAATAAAACATATCAGTTGTTTTTATATGATAATATCATTTACTTAGTTGTTTTATATATATTATGCAACCAACGCTGCGGCTCACTGGTGCAGTGATCTGCACCACTTCGACGAGTTCGACGGGAACGGGTAGAGTTGGCTAAACACTGGGGTAGGTGGAAGAGATTGGGGGAGACCTTTGCCTAGCAGTGTGACAATACAGGTTAAAAACACTAATAAAAGAACACACAACGCCGCGTATTGTAAGCGTAGTGGCTACGTTACGCGCGCGCACTGACCTACATATTCTCTCCGCCTTCGATTCTACGAATACGGCTGTCGAGCTCGGCCCTCGCCGATCGCGAATCCTTGTGTTTTGTGATTGTGAAGTGAGTGAGTGGAGTGCCAATTATAGAGAAGGAGGACGTTGGCAGGAAACGGAATACCTTTATCGTTGCTACAAAAATGTAACTACAATGTATTTTGAGTGACACTTATGAAGTGGCCATTACCCTTTAAAAACAATACAATAACAACAATACAACAGCGTACACCGAAATCGCTCGTTCCAGGTAGACCGATGGCACTGCTTGTCGCAGGTATAAAAGGGTGCATTTTGAGGGTGATCGCCTCATGGTCTTTCCTCCGTCGACCGAGACACGTTCTCGGCTTGCCCGTTGACGAGCTCACCGCCGCTAACCCGGAGGTGACGTCAACCCGTCCCACATTAGCTACTAGGTACACTTTCAATAACCGGTCCCACCGGCGGGGCCGAAGAATACACTCTTCCGTCTTAAGGTGCAGTTTTGCACCTGGACGTTAACCATCAGTACATACAAAAATCTGGCAATAGTCCAAGCCGTGGTTCGAACCTAAGTGGTGCCCTTGAGCTTGTTGCCCCAACCTAACTTTTACGGCTGGGCGCCTTCTGCGCTCACCATAGTCCGGTAACGTTGTCATGGCCATCTGCGGTCAATAACATCATTGTCATTTCGAAAAAAAAAATGATCGTTCGCACATCATCTTTTACCTTGAACAGTTCTCTACCGATTACATCTTAAACTATATAAAAAAAAAACGCCATCCCCCTCGCTGACAAGGCCACCTGCGCCAACTGTGGACGGGAACACACGGTCAACAACCGTCAGTGTCCCGCCCTGAGGAAGGAGGCGAGGAAGCGCGGGGTAACCATCCCGCCACCTCGCATCACCCCAGCCGCGGGAAGGGAGCGATCACCCGATCCAACCAGCCATCCTGCCGGCAGCACGGCGGCCGATAACCCGGTCCGCCACCTAAATGCTGCCCCACCCCAGGCCAGTCGCCCACCGAACATGCTCGCTGCATTGAAGAACGAGTATCCTACGGCGGTGGATCATGCATGTTCTGGGGAGGCATACCACTGGAGGCAAAGGCTGATCTTGTATTCATCACCGGAGCGAATCCTGGCCGCCGATCAAGAGGACTCACACCTCAAAGGTACATCGAAGAGGTACTCGAGGACTACGTAGTACATTTTGCGGGATACATCGGAGAAAACTTCATCTTCATGCAAGATAATGCAAGACAGCATACTGCTCGTATTGTGATGCACTAACTTGATGAGGTTACTGTGCCGGTTATGCAGTGGCCAGCTCGTAGCTCGGACCTGAATCCGATCGAGCATTTAGGGGACAAGCTAAAGAAAGAGTTCGGGCCCAAGACACTGCCCCGAGCAGTCTCCAGGAGCTGCAACAGGCGATCGTAGAAGAATGGGAGGCCATATCGCAAGAATTTGTCAAAATTTTAGTAAAGTCAATGATAAAACGCATGGAAGCAGTCATTCGGGTTAGGGGAGGGAACACACCTTATTAATAAAAATGTTTTATGCTGATTTTCATGTTTTAATTCAATTTTAACACCAAATTTTCATACGCATAAATACACAAAAAACAGTTAGTAAGTAGACATTGTATAAGAGCAAAAAAGGTACCGTTGGATAGGTTTTGAAATAAATTTTATTGTTAGATTCCAAAAAATTCAATAAAAAACCGTTTTGTTTTATTGAACATTTTATGAAAATATCATCCATGTGTGAATTTTTTGCTATTATATTAGTATTATTTATTTGCTACTTAGCACACAAATCGAACACAAGACATAAGAAAATTACAAAAGGTACAAAACTTAATCTATAAAAATACATTTATCTATTGTTTTTAGGTTTAATAATACACAAAAATCCTTACATAAAAACACTTAAAAAAATTAAGTTGTTCACGCTATGTTCGTCGTCATACCAACTTAGATTAAGCAAAGCACTTTTTACTTCACTTTTTAGCAGTTTAAAACTGCAGTTTGGTATTAAACTAACAAAATAACAAAAGTTTGTTGATATTGTTTCGTGACATGTTTTCGATAGTATAAAGGTTTACCAAGGGTTTGTCACACAAATGACGTGACCTATGTTGCTTTCTTAAGTTTGTTTGTGCTATTTAAAAGTGGAAACTTCACTGGTTCTTGCACTATTTTTATTGTTCAATCTTATTGTAATATTGTACTGTTTGTTTCACAAATAAAATAAAAAATAAAATAAATGTTGTCAATAAGTACTTGTTTTATTCAAGTCGTTTGAAAATTAAAAATCCTAAAAACAAAATGCTATAATTCCTTCAATCATTCCGTTTACGTTTAACCATTTGCTTTAGCAAATGATTAAACTGTTGATTCTTAATTTATTTGGGTCACCAACAAGAAATAGACAATACTGAGATAATTATTAATAAGACAATAAGTACTAAGGGCCCCTAATTATAGTCGGCCAACTATACCACCTACGGATACCAACAATATCCGATCAATAAAAGTACAACTTCGAAATAAAACTGAACTATAAAAATTACTCAGCCGTGGGGTGCCGGCAGTAGAATGTTACCCCTCCTCTCCTACCCGTGGATGCAGTAAGAGCCTGCTAAGGGATACCTCCGGAAGATGCCAGCGTCTATCCGTGTATCAACATCCCATACTGCGCTCACCAACCCGCCTGCCAAGCGAGGTGAGTATGGCAACTGCCCCTCATGGAGATCCATGAGGGAGGCCTGTGTTCATCAGTGGACGTTTTATGGCTGAAATGATGATGATGATAACAATTACTTATTTAATTAAAGTGGTATGAAACCTCATGGCAACTACTCGTATTATAAAAATCATTTTCAGACTGACATTAGGTCCAAAAATATGTATGTCTACCTCGTCAAACTACCATCCGGAATCAGAGATATATCATTCATAACTTTATACAAAGGTTCAAAAACGCCCTTATAACCAAAGCTATTCTCGAAATCGTCTAGCGTGCAGCAGTAGATGAACCCTTTGGTGACGTCATACCACGTGGAACCCTTCATCCATTCTGTAGCATTGCAAATATCTCGACAGCGGATATGCGCAATAGCAGATTCCGGAAGCAAGTCAGGTACGTTTACCTGTATGATGACGAGGGAGGACTTTGATGATGGCTCCTGGACAAGCTGAAAGGAATTTCCGAGTTAATTTAGATGGTTTTAATCTCACTAATATTAAAAAGCTAAATGTTCTTTTTGTATGGATTTATGTTTGATACCTGGTCACGCAAAAACTACCTTACAGATTGGGCTGAAACTTTGCACACGTATAAATGTTGTCCAGGAATAACACACCAGGTATACTTTTTATTCGGGTACCACGCGTGCGAAGCCAGGGCTCATATTATTTGGGCACTTGACTGAATTTTTAGTCCGTGATGTAGATCAACAAAGAATATTATATACGTATATTTTATATTTTAACGTAATCCAAAAATAACGGCGATACATTATGTCAAAATGAAGCGTGACGTCACGCGCTGACGTGTTTCGGTACAGTTCATAACTTGATTTTTTATTTATTTATTTTTTTCTATTAAATGTACATTTATCTTAAAATAATGTCTGCCAAACTGTGCAACAGTTTGTCGGCAGCAGCTCTCGTGAACATAACGAACTTATAAAATGTACATACCTACCTACTTAGTATTTACTTTATCTGATATTGGTGGCGATTCGGTTGTTACACTAACTAGCTAAAGCTAAGCAGATTAGCGTAAAACGGACTAAAATGACATAAAGCTATTCGGTTAGTGCTGTTCTAAAATTAAAACGGAACAGCTAAACTCAATCTTACGCTGACAGCACTAAATTTAGAAACGTCATATCTCCAATTGTAATTAGTTGCAGGAAAGTATAAAACAGAATCGACACCAGAACTTATGCAATTTTTCTTACATACACTAATTAACCAAATATATATAATTTATATGTATACATAATAACTAACCTTTTCAGATACCATGCTTATTCTTATGTAGTTTTCAAATTACCTAAGGATGGCTATGTTTACCTACATATAGATAAAGACTACAGGTCTCAATATAGTTTACAGTTAAGGACACAACAAGAGATAATGCTTACGTAAAGTAGTCTTCAATACATGTTTGCTTGTAATGCTGCTCAATAAGTTATATGGCAGGTCGTTAACAATGGTCGGTGTTAGATAACGCCTTTCACGTCTGCCATAATAGTTTTGCACTTTCGGGACAATTAACTTAGGTATACTCTGACGTCACGAGCCTGACTCCTTATAATAAGTATTGTTGATTTAATTTGAAAAGGCACAAAATACGTGTATATTATTTTTGTATTATCCAACATTATTATTATCTATTATGAAAATGAACAAAGCAAGCTAATTTATCTTTCAAAATAAACGTGAGATACTCGTATACTATTCATTTTGTAAAAACGGGAATTACTTACGCAGTTTTGTAACGTCGAAGATTATTCCGACACGTTTTGATTTTTCAAGAAAATCATCATCATGGGATCGAATTCCCGTCCGCACGTAGTGCCGACACGACACTAATCTTACTACGTGAGTAATTCCCGGTTTTAAAAAATGAAGTATAAAAGCAAGCTAATTTATAGATTCTGACGGGATTTCAACCCGCACGTTTAGACGAACACTCTTAGCGCAGGCTGCCTTTACCCACACCTTTTGGCCGTTTGGCCACAGCCGCATTTTCACCACGTTAAGAGTGTTCGCGGTTTCGAATCTCATTAGAATCAAATTTTTTGATTGCATTTTTCATTTGTATAAATTATATCTTAGTGTGCTTACATATTCTGACGCGACATCATTCTAGAACAGGTTACAATTAAAGTTTAAACTTCAACAGTAGATTTTTTGATAGCGACCACCTAGTGTAGGTAGATATAATCTTTTCATAGACGATGATTATCATTTCAGTCAGTTTTAGCTGGATACTTACTCTGACTGGTTGATTTTGAGCAAGTGGCTCAAACGAATACGCGTAAAATCATATATATTAATAATGATATAGCTATCAGTTCTTATAAAGAATAACAACTATCGGAATGGTAGTTGCAGGGTTTACACTTTTGTCTGTCAACTCACCTTCCACAGATATGTCGGGACATCCTGACGCTGGTTTTTTCTATCCATGATAAATATTTCCTGCGGAGTGTTGGATGAATCTGGCAGATCCAGGACTTCAGCAACTCCAGTGGCCACTAGCAGCTCACTTTCGGACGCTTTGGCCAGATCCCTCACTCGCTGTTCCACCTCGTTCCAGTTATTCAACTACAAAAAAGAGGTAACCAATGAGAATATAGATAATGTCGATTGTTTTCTTCTTCGAGGAGGTTCATCATCATCATCATCTCAGCCGTAGGACTGCTGTCTACGTCTTCTGCTGGGCATGGCCTATGTCCAGCAGAATACCCAAACATATCCCACATTGAATTAATGAATGATTTATAACTTTATTGTACACCATAAAATAAAAGAAATAACAGTAGAGGATAAGATACTTAACTAAATGCACAATGGGCGGCCTTATCGTCAAAAGCGATTTCTTCCAGGCAACCTTTGGATGGACAGGAGTGTGAGAACTATATAAGACAGTGGCGTACCATTAAGATACACATCAAAACACATAAAATAACAATAAATTAAATGAACTATTCAATACCCAAAAATAATAAAATATATAAATATAGTTGACGAATACTTAAAAGTGAATAAAATAAATATAATACCTAAATAACATGAGCTAAAGTGAATTTGATCTCCAAGATCATGAGGGGTCGTTGCCATACTCACCACCTTTGGCAGGCGGGTTGGCGAATGCAGTACAAGATGTTGATACGCGGAAAGACGCTGCTGCCCACCTTCCGTATCCCTTGGCAAATTCTTTCTACCTCCACGGGCAAGAGAAGAGGGGCAAAGTTCTACTGCCCGCACCGAGTAGGTTGGTCGGATGATATTGTTAAGGTAGTAGGGGAACAGTGGATCCTTACGACAGGTTTGCAAAAGGCGTAAATTTCGCGATCATTGCTGTCAATGTCAATTTTGATTTTTCATATGTCATGCGTACAGAATACTTTAAATAAAATTATTGGATATTATATTTTTATACATTAGATATACTTTTGTTGTCACAGGCGAATTGAGTCTTTATTTTTAACATTATAGAGATAATGATAACATTATTGATTTTATGTGTTTAGTCAGTTTAGTCAGTTTTTTTCAAGTATTTCATTTTGTGTATATTAGCACGCCTATGCTGGCAAGCAACACAAACTCATTATCGATGTTTGAATATAATATAGAGGTATACTATGTAACGCTAGATTTAAGTTTGTGAATAAAGGCTATTGAAATTGAAATTGAATATTAGCACGCCTTTATTTCTGTGTTCGACCTTTTTGCTTGGCAGGTAGATAAAGCCCACCAATTAATTATTAGCACGCCTGTCTTTCTGTGTACGACCATTTTAATTGGCAGGTAGATAATGCCCACCATTTGTATGCTGTTTTTGTAAATTGTGTGCTTTATAGAAATAAATAATAATAATATAGTACGTTAATAATAATAAATACCGTGAGGTGCATTAGAATGTTGCCCCTCCTCTCTTGCCCGTGGACGCAGTAAGAATCTGCTAAGGGTCTCTGCTCCGGAGGATAGGCATCAGCGTCTTTCAGTGTATCAACACCCCATACTGCGCTCGCGAACCCGCCTGCCAAGCGTGGCGAGTATGGCAGCAATCCCCTCATGCTCTTGGAGATGTATGAGGGAGGCCTATGTCCAACAGTGGACATGGACATCAGTTCTACGGCTGTAATGATACTTACATGCACGTTGCAGGTGCTCCATTGGGGGACGACGTTCAGTTTGCTATACGCAGCTCTTTGAGCGACGCCAGGTGGAAGATCTCTCGGGCTCACCAACTGTCGCTCACCAAAACAACATCCGTCATCTCTATGGAACCATTGGCTTAACGACGTTGAGATCATGTTATTCTGCCGATTGCAATCATACGCATCGTACAAATTCAAATCGATTCCATCGTTGGACCATTCTGGTTCGGAAAACTCAACGTTTGCCGCGGAAGGGCGTAAGCGCATTTTCGTGTACAAAGGCTGTTTGTTGTCTTTATCTAAACATACTTCGTAGGCGTCTACTGTTTCAGTACTCAAAGGTACCTCGAAAACTACTTTCATAAGCTCTGTGTTGCCACTAAAGCATTTTTCATTTGTATTTTCGATAGAATGTTTTACTTTTTGAGTGCATTTTATGTCTTTGTAGTCGTAAGGGTGACCTCTAATCATAAAGCTAGTGCCTCCTTCACAGAACGCTTGTTCGTATTGTCCTGGGAACATTTGGAAGCGATTGGGACAGAATAGCACGACAGATTGCTTTTTGGGTATAGACATATACCCATTTTTTACGGCATGCTGAGGCCACTCCAGTTTAGATGAAAGCATCAAAGGCTGCAGCCTTGAATGTTGCTTTATGTTGATGACGCAATCTGAAATTAACATTCAATAACTTTATCGAATATAATCAAGGGCCATAACTACTTTATTATTGTTATTCAGAACGGAAGATATAAGAACTGTGATATGAAGGCATTCATATTTATTTATAACTACCAGTTCCCGTTCCTGCGGGAATACGGGGATAAAATATAAATAGCCTACGTTACTCGCTGTTAGTTTTCCATTGGTGAGTTATTCTTTAAAATCGGTTTAGTGGTTTCGGCGAGAAAGCGTGACAAACAAACTCACACTGGCATGTATAATATTAATTTTATTATTGAAAATACTATTCTTATCAGCCATTAGTCCCTCTGCTGGGCACAAAACTCCCCATCTATAAATTAATGCCTGTATCGAAACTTCTGGAGGGAGAAGTTTCGATACAGCCATTAATTTATAGAAATAAAAATTGTATATTATCTGTATACCTATGTATGAGTCTTTACAAAATAAACGAATTTAGGACTTCAATCAACTATCTGGTATGTATTAATCAAGCGCTGCTTACTTTGGGGCTTGATGGTGCTCAGGATGTATATTATTTTTATTATTTTATTAAAGGATGTACCAGTATAATGTTCTTTTCAAGGCGGAATTGTAGCAGATGGTCAAAAGATCACTGGCAAACCACCAATCTCGTGGTCAGACGGCGGAGCGGGAAATAATGGCCACAGGGCTAACAGTGGGGTGAATGTGGGTAGCTTTTTGTAATACTTCTTATAATACTTATCATACCTAGAAAACACCCAGACCCGAGGCAAATATACAGAAAGCTTACTTTTGTCCCCCAGCGGGATTCGAACCCGCCACCTCCTAGTTTTTTGTCGGTTATTAAACCAACTGCGCCGCGGAGGTCGGTATATTTTTATTAATTTCATCATCATCATCATTTCAGTCGTTAAATGTCCACTACTGAACACAGGCCTCCCTCATGGATCTCCATGAGGGGTAATTGCCATACTTACCACGCTTGGCAGGCGGGTTGGCGAGCGCAGTACGGGATGTTGATACACGGAAGGACGCTGCTGCCCGTATCTCTTAGCAGGCTCTTACTGCATTTACGGACATTTCGGAGGGGTAACATTCTACTGCCGCTCTACTTAATTTATTTAGAGGAAATGTACTGGAAAATCATAACTTACCACTCGAAAAAACATTGAATTTTCGAACGATGCTGCCAAATCTGTTCCTTACTTCACAGATATATTCACCCTGTGTCCCTAGTTCCATTTCAAAGGAGTGGTAGCTTTCTGTTGTGTTTAGCTGCTCGCCACCGTGCCACCAGGTGTACTGTATTACAATTTAATAACATAATAACTTTATTTTTAATTCATTGTCCTAGTACATTGGTTCAAAACACACCATAACAAATGAACTAGGCAATAGTTAATTTGTTATGGTGTGTTCTGAAACAATTTATTAGGATAATTAATTAGGACATTGGTTCAGAACACACCATAACAAATGAACTACAGGCAATAGTTCATTTGTTATGGGGTGTTCTGAACCAGTGTATTAGGACAATGATTTTTTTTTAAGTTATTATGTTACTCGGAGTGAAGGCAAATCAAAAATAATTAGTAAGGGCGGCCCGACTTAGTTAATGTAATAAAATCGATACTTTATCGATTATGTCTTATCAGAATTTTCAGGCTGACCTACGAATAACAAAGGACTACTATTTGTATTCCGTGGATTAATTGATTAACTTTAGGAGGGATCGGTTTGATCAATGCGGTTTTGAATCTCGTCGAAATAGAAATTGTGATTTTGTATATATCAATACTTTGACATCACTATATAGGTACATATTGCACACATCATATTTTGCATATACATATCTCTCCTGCCCGTGTTTGTAGTAAGAATCTGCCAAGGAATACCTCCGGGAAATAGGCAGCAGCGTTCTTCTGTATATCAACAACCCACTGGTGGGTATGGCATGATCCTGGAGATCCGTGAGGAAGGTGAGGAAGGCCGATGTCGAATAGTGGACGTGGACAGGAGTCCTACGGCTGAGAAGAAGAATATAGCGTGACATGAAGTCCATTTTTACATTCAAACGATTATTAAAAAAATATTTTTTAGAACTCCAATTAAATTTTTCCAACCAAACAGGAGCCGTTCTATGCCTTATTCTACAATTTGTTTAATTTAAACTTAACTTCGAACCATACCTTTCTTTTGTTATTTTATTAATTCTGTTAGTATTGTGTTATTTTATTAGTAAATTATGTTTTCTACATAGCACTATATTGTTATTTAATTACCTATCTGTCTCAATTGTCATTTTGTGTTGCAAAGCAGCCGCTTTGCACTTGTTTATGTCGCACCTTTACTAGAGAAGTGACCTAATTCGGAACTCATAAAAAATTGTTTGAATCGTAAAATGTCATGCTAAGATTCAAATCCTTTCGTCAAAATTTTTGATTTAGGTCACTTTTCTAGTAAAGGTGCGATGTGTGCAACCACGGAAGACCAGCGCTGTGGCGCGATTTATTGTGCCACAGCATTTGCTGAGTGGTGGCCATTTTTGTGACCATATTTTTTAAGTATCTACTAATTGTTTTTTTTGTTTGATTTCATGTACCTTCGAATATTGTTTGTGTGTACTCTATGCTTGGTAACAAAATAAACTTGTTTTTTTTTTCTATCTTCATCATCATCATGTCAGCCGTAAAACATCCACTACTGAACTAAAGCCTCCCTCATAGATCTCCATGAGGGGTTGTTGCCATACTCAACACGCTTGGCAGGCGGGTTGGCGAGCGCAGTATGAGATGCTGATACACGGAAAGACGCTGCTGCCCATCTTCCGGAGGTATCTCTTAGCAGGCTCTTACTGCATCCACGAGCATGAGAGGAGGGGTAACATTCTTCTGCCGGCACCCCACGGCTACGGTTTTTATCTTTAATCAATTGCATGATGGTGAAAGAACACTCACCGTCGGTTTTGGATCTCCGTTTGCATCGCAACTCATCACATAGGGGGTACCTTCTGCAAACTCAATGTTCAACTCGTCATCACCGTCGAAGGTTGGTTTGACCCCGACTATCACCATGGTCCCCCCTGATGAAGATTCCGACATGCTGCTGACCCTACATGTATACAGACCAGAGTCGGAGGATTTCGCGTTTCTGATTTCAAGTTCACCTGCGTGTATTAGGACGTTATTCTGGAAAATAAATGAATCAAAATAAACAGTTGAATTCATAAATTTAAACAATACAGACGACCTCCGTGGCCTAGTTAGTATAATAGCCGAGTTAGACGCAGGAGGCTGCAGATATTTGCTCGGGTAATTATGATACCTCAAATATATTTTCAAATAAAATCAAATCAGTAGTTCAAACAAGCAGCAGCGTCTTTCCGTATATCAACGTCCCGTACTGCGCTCACCAACCCGCCTGCCAAACTTAGAGAATTTCAACAGACAGAATGCAACATAATCTTGGATATTCTCTCATATTTTTCTTATTAGGGTTCCGTTCCTCGAAAGGAAAAAAAGGAACCCTTATAGGATCACTTTGTTGTCCGTCCGTCTGTCTGTCAAGACCCTTTTCCTCAGGAACGCGTGGAGATATCAAACTGGAATTTATATCAAATACTCAGGTTGCCGTGGGGTGCCGGCAGTAGAATGTTACCCTTCCTCTCATGCCCGTGGATTCAGTAAGAGCCTGCGAAGGGATACCTCCGGAACATGGGAAGCAGCGTCTTTCCGTATATCAACATCCTGTACTGCGCTCACCAACCCACCTGCCAAGTGTGGTGAGTATGGCAACTACCCCGAAATTAATTAATCTTATTAATTAATTACTACTTTAATCTAAATAATCTTTAAAAAAAATTTTTTTTATCAGTTGTATTTTATGTTAGTATTTATTGTTATTATTATATTATATAAATTATTTTCTCTATATATATATATATTCATATATTGAAATATATTTATATGTTATGTATTTAATTATGTATGTAGTCGCTTAATATAGGTTCATACTTAAATATTTATTAAGTACTTAAGTTTAAATATCTATGACGACACCGTGCCTTTTTCATTCTTGTCGATTTTATCCATCCTAAGGTTGCCTGGAAGAGATCGCTTATAGTGATAAGGCCGCCCATTGTACTTCTACTTTTAGTTTTTGTAAGTTTCTTTCTATGTTAATTTTTGTGTTAGTATTAAGTTAAGTACAATAAAGAGTTATATATGTATCTATCTATCTATCTACCCCTCATGGAGATCCATTGAGGGAGGCCTTAGTTCAGTAGTGGACGTTTTATGGCTGAAATGATGATGATGATACCTTATACCAACGCAAAAGATCAGTTCTCCTATGAGGAACAGCGCACGGCACGGCAGACGAGGCACCTTCTCCGATAGTGACGGTTGACGTGGCACGTCTCGCCTCTGGTGATTCTGTGAATTAACCATTTTTTAACCAGCTTTAATTTAGCTACCGAGGGGTTCTGGCTTTAGAGTGTAGCCCTCTCCTCTTTTGCCCGTGGACGCAGTAAGAATCTGCCAAGGGATACCTCCTGAAGATGGGCGGCAGCGTCTTTCCGTGTATCAACATCCCGTACTGCGCTCGCCGCTCTTGCCGTGAGATTTCAATAGTGGACTCTATACCTATAGTTTAGCAAGCTAATTGATTACGTATCTCGCGACATGTTTGCAACAGGCGTACATCCCGCGATCATGGCTGTCGAAGGTAAATTTTCGCCATCTTCTTCTTATTTTTTGGCTTCTGTGACTACCGGTCACAATTCTGCTATTGTCCGTTGAGGTAAAAAAATCGTACTTATTAGTTAACAGCAAGGAATTGACGTTTGAGATGATGATCGCGAGATTTACGCCTGTTGCAAACCTGTCGCGAGATAGTTAAACAGCCTGCAGGTTAAAATACAATATCTGCTTCTTCTTCTCAGCCTGGAATCACCCACACCTGGGCCTCTCAATCATTGCCAGCCTCCGCATCCAAACAAAAATACAATAAGGCGGAGGATATACCTACCTAATAATTATTTTGGTAGTTTTTAGTTTTGGCATAAGCGGAATTGTTTATTGTTTGACGACTTCTGTGGCGCAGCTGGCAAAGATCCGCCTGCGAAGCAAGAGGTTGTCGGGTTGATTCCCGCCTCGGAACAAATATCTGTACGATCTGCAGATATTAAATTCGTTCAGGGTGTTCTGGATGTTTTTCTATATATAATAAAAATATATCTATGGTATAATGTATGTATCAGTCATCTAGTACCCATAACGCAAGCTTGGGGTTAGATGATGCTGTGTGAATTGTCCAGCATTATTTTTTACTTATTTTAGGTAACTGTGTACTTACTGGCGACTGAAACCTCGAAAGAAATGCTGTCCACTCCCAAGGTGTTTCTCGCTACGCATTCGTAGCGACCTGCATCTTCCTTTCTTATATTGTTCAGCATAAACCCATCTTCTAAGGTAACGCCTGTAAACACACGATTTTAAAGACGTCTACTCCACAATAAGGACTAGTTGTCACATTTTATTTAGTCAGTATAACCACCCCATCAATAGAAACTGCCGCAACGTAGGTGCTCAATGGGGAATAGAATCAAATTTTAAACGGGAATACTTCATCATGTAGGTTATTACAAAATATTAGACACGTATTTTTTATTTTTTACGTTGCGCTTTTGAGCCATGTTTTTAACTAAACTACTCATACCCCGCCAACATCGTCATACATAGCCTGACTTCACCCACTTCTGGGTATATGTATGTATACCTGGCCTAGTTTGTGCTTACCACCACGATCCGTGCTAGTCGCATCCATTGATGACCCCTGACGTGAAGCTACCTATATTTTTTTATTTGTATACATAGTCGAGTATTTACTTCTACATTTAAAAACCTACCTATCTTTTAAGTTTAATTTTAATTGGTATAATCTTTAACATAGTTAATTTTGATCTCAACTCTAGACTGTAAGTTTTAGTTTAATTGAATTTAATTTGTGCAAGCTGTGGCGTCCTGTAATTAAAAAAAACACACAGCCTTTAAGACAATTTAGACTATCTTATTTTGTTTTTATGTGATTTTTTTGTTGGATGTCCTAAAATAAATAGATAAATAAATAAATAAATGTCCATTTGTCCACCCACCGCGATCGCTCGACACTATTTTGTCCCATCCTCGGCCACCATTCTGTCAGATCGCATCAAAAAGGCGCACTGAATACCGTATTTTAAATTTATACCTTAACACATTCAGAAACACGTTAATTATAAATAGAATTCATACTCCAAAATATTAAATCATCATATCGGCCGTAGGACGTCCGCTTTTAGACAAAGGCCTCCCTCATTGATCTCCAAGTACTGCGGTTGGAACTAAGAGTCAATAAATGGTTTATACGATTGCGTGTTTTTAACTACAATCAAGAATAGGCCAAGAGCGAAACTCTATGACCTGTGACACTTTATAGGCGTTTTGTATGCTAGTGTGATGATCAGTTCCCTGCTTACTATGTACTACACAGACATGCTAACAGACATCTATTGATAGACAAAGATTTATATCGTTAGATGTGCCCTGACACCAAAAACTGTGGCATTGTCTTTAACAATAATGTCGATGCACGCACAATGGTTTTGTCAATAAACTAAACTGTTATTGTTACCATTTATTGTGCAATAATATTGCTCGAACTTTAGTGAAAACAAATGAATAAAACACACCACGTCCGGCTTAATTAAATAATAAATCATTTATTGCGTAAGAATATTACACGCTATAATTTACACACATTTCTACACTAATAACTTTTGCGAGTGTATATTATGTCAAATAATTAATTATATTAAAATACTCTTTAATTTAGAAATAATTCAAATTCAAAGCGGTAGTGAATCATTAATAATTAAAATAAAATAAACATTGAAACAAGCATTAATAATCAATAAAACATTAATTGATAGAAGTTCTACTGTTAGGTTTTGTCAAGGAACTCTTCATAACTATAAAAGGTGCTACTAATGAGCCCGTGTTTTAGTTTCAGTTTAAAAGTACGCTATATTCTTCTTCTCAGCCGTAGGACTCATGTCCACGTCCACTATTCGACATCGGCCTTCCTCACCTTCCTCACGGATCTCCAGGATCATGCCATACCCACCAGTGGGTTGTTGATATACAGAAGAACGCTGCTGCCTATTTCCCGGAGGTATTCCTTGGCAGATTCTTACTACAAACACGGACAGGAGAGATATATGCCAAATATGATGTGTGCAATATGTACCTATATAGTGATATCAAAGTATTGAATTAAGGTGATCGCTACGGTCACACTATTGGGGAGCCTATTGTATACCGTCGGCCCCAATATGTGTGTCAACTTATCCGACTTGGTTAGTTCACGAGGTATGGCGGCAAGCCTGCCAGCTTGCCAAGTGTTGTTCGGATGCCTATCGCTATTCCTATAAAACAGCTCTAGGTTGGTCCGTACATACACAGCAGCCTGAAATACAACTATCGACGGTAGTGTCAATATTCCCAACTCAAGTAGGGTCTTGCAGAGGTATCTTGCAGAGGTAATTTGTATATTTATTTATTTGTATATAAGTATTTCTTTATAACATGCTTTATATATACATTATTATACACATATATATTTATATATTATGTATATTCTATATGGTATTTTTTATATTTACTTTTCTTTTTAATCTCACACTATTTTACCCCATCTCATTACCACAATCCAATCCATCGAAAGGTTGTCTGGTAGAGATCGCTCTTTAGCGATAAGACCGCCGATTGTCACTTAATGTTTAGTGTTTCTCTTTTTTTGTTAATTTGTTTAGTTTAAGGTGTGCAATAAAGCATTTTCTATCTATCTATCTTGCGGTAGACCGACTATCGCTCGCAAAGCTCGCTTCTGCAGGCGGAAGTGGCAGTCGATCAGACAAGACCCCACAGTTTAGCCCCGTTCTGGAGGAGCGAGTGGACAGTGGCAAAGTAGCAGGAGCGAACCACATGTCTGGGCAGAAACTTCGATAGTCAGCCAAGTGCATAGCATGAACCACCTAGTTTGAGTCTAAATGAGTAAACTCACTCATTTCGCGTGGAAACAAAACGGTTCGTTCTCGTGACGGTAAGGGCGTATTTAACGATTTAAACTTTTGTTTATAGATAACCTATTGTACCTCAATTGTAACTGTGGTTTGTATAATAAATTATTTTTATTCTTATTTTTTGAGTGTGAGTTTTCAGTCGTGGCTTGCCTGGCGTCACCATAGCAATTATGTGAACATACAAGAACATATATCTTACCTGTAGTAACCGAGTATCCGTTTTTGAGCCACGACACTTTGGGTGTAGGATTTCCAGATACCTTGCACCTTAACGTAAGCCCCAAATCACCTTCAACAACTTTGAATTTGTTATCTGTGTAGACCTTTTCAAATGTAGGTGAAGCTAAAAATAAATAAAACATTTAAGAAATCAAATATTTGTAGCGGTATCTTATAACAACAAGTGAAGGAGTATTGGGACTTCTTCTAAACTATCTCCCCCTATATTTTAAATCTAAGGATATTTAATGAATACTGCTGTAACACGTGTATGTATGTATGTTCGGTCAAAACGTATGAACTGATTTTACTATAGGAATATATTAGAAATTGGAGATGGACGTAGGCTAGTTTTCGTTGCAAAAATTAAACTTTATCATCATCATATCAGCTTTGAAACGTCCACTACTGAACACAGGCCTCCCTCATGGATCTCCATGTTAGAGAAACCCCGAGCATAGCCCTCTCCATAGCTCGTTGAGCGATTCTGAGCTTATTTATTAGGCCAGCAGGTTCTATAGAATTCCAGCAAGAAGGAACGTTCTATACATAAGTCAATCATCATCATCATCTCACGCGTAGGATATCCACTGCTGGACGTAGGCCTCCCTCATGGACCTCCATGTGATCATAAGGGGTTGTTGCCATACTCACCACGCTTGGCAGGCGGGCTGGCGAGCGCAGTACGGGATATTTATACACGGAAAGACGCTGCTGCCCATTATCCGGAGGTAGCCCTTGGCAGATTCTTACTGCATCCACGAGCAAGAGAGGAGAGGCAACATTCTACTGCCGGCACCCCACGGTAAATAAGTCAATATTTACAATAAACCGTATTGAGATATTCTATCAATTAACCGGTACCCATCGTGCTTGGGTTATGGGTAAGATAAAACAATATTAAACAAACCGGCAAACAAAATCAACAGCACTTAGGCGGTTAACACACTGCCACGCACCACACTGCGAGAATGCGTGTTCTAATGTTGCTTGTAAGTATCTCCGTTTGTATAGAAAACACGCACAGTCCAACACACAGAAAATGCATCCACGCGCATTCATGCAGATCACGCGCTCAAGCGCGAAGAAAAATGCACCCCCGCGCGTAGGTGCGGGGCAAGACGCAAGATATGTAGCACACCGAGTCCTGGAGTCTAGCGAACAGCTTTGAATGAAATAAGTCAGAGCCGCCGTGAATCCACAAAACGCAGCTACGTGCGTGAGTGCGTGAAAAACCCGCACGGTGATGCAGATCTGCAGTCCCGCAAGAACGCGTAAGCGCGTAGGTGCGTCGACACGCAACATGCAGCGTGGTGCGTGGCAGTGTGTTAACCGCCTTATTCTAATCAGTTCAAAATCTTATTATTTTATATCTTACACCAAAAAAAGTGACATAAAATCAGCCTCAATCTCTATTCTGTAATGTTCTAAGATACGCACCTAGCACATGGATTTCATATGTGATATTTTTCTGCCCCCAGGCATTTCGAGCCTCGCATGTGTAGTAGCCACCTTCTCCTAGCTTTATGCTATTCAGGTGGAGCGCCGAGGAAGATCGTGATTTCCTATTGACAAATATTAATAAATTAGGCCAACTTTACGTGTATCATCAATCTTTGTTGATTCATCATCAACTCAGGCTGGACATAGGCCTCCCTTATGGATCTCTAGGTATGTACAGATCATGAGGGAGTTGCCATACTGACCACGCTATTCTAACAGTTGTATAGTAGTAGTAGTAGTACAGGGGTAGCAGTAGAAAATTAGTAGGTAGTGGAAGTAGAGTACTGATAGTAGTTAGTAGTTGTAGAACTAGATAGTTATTTTTTAAGCGGTACGAAGTTTGCCGGGATGGTAGTTGTATATAAATAATACTTACATTAATTGTTTTGGTGGAACACTAGAATCAAAGTTAAAGTAAGTCCATGCTATCTCCGGTATCGGGAAGCCCCTGGCTTGGCACGGTAAGTCCAGTGTGTCTCCAGCTTTGATGTTCAATTTAGTGTTTTTCGGAACATCGATTGTTACAGGCTCTGCGAATCATAATAATTACGGCTAACAAGGAGATGAGTGACACCAGTAGGTCTACCACGAGTTTTCACAACTATACTCGCTAGCGACTTTTGTTAAAAGAAAGTATGAAATCTTGTACAGCGCCTCTAGCGGGTAGTTTGGTACTGAAATACGCAGTAAACTTACTATAGCGACTGTAGTTTGGGCTTGATTTGCTTAAAATTTGGTACCATGAGTTACAAATGTGACAGATGTCATAGTAACGCAGTAATAATACCACAGATTACAGAACCAAAGTAATACTACTGTAGTAATGGCAGACGATCTAACAGTGACCACTCATGGCAAAAGTTTGAACAATATTTAAACAAAGTGTATGATTTTTATCAAAAAAAGACGTGTTGGCCGAGTGGTAGGTACCCCCGACTTTCAATCCGAAGATTGTGGGTTCGATACCGGCCGTGCACCAATGGATTCTTCTTCCTTGAAAAATGTATGTGCACACTTAACACGTGCTTTAACGGTGAAGGTAACATCGTGAGGAAACCCGCGGCTTAGTTAGCTTCAGACCTGTTCTTTCCTCTGACTAATAGTTAACTAAGCTGAGAGGATGGTGCTGGGCAAGCCTATAATCCATCTTATAATGTCCCAGGCAAACCTAGGTTTACTCAAGGAGTTTGGGTAAAGTCCGAATTATAATTATATTATGTTAATAATTAATGCAAGAGCGAGCTAAGGGAACCCCGAGGTTAGTCTTTTTTAAACTTTCGCGATCACGACACATTATTAACACATTAGGTAAATAGCGCGATAAATCCCCGAGGTTAGGTTTGGTTAGATTACTTTTAACCCTTTACACATAAATAGGAACCTCCGTCAATTTGATATTATTCGATTTAATATTATTCGGACTTTATCCAAACTCCTTGTGTAAACCTAGGTTTACTCAATCTTCTAGCATTACCCGTAACTTATATATATTTTTTTTCAAATTAGCGAACAGGACTACATTGTATGCCTGGTCCGCTAGTTTATCTCTACTAATATAATATATAAAAGCGTAAACTGTGTATTGTATCGATGTATGTATGTTTCGCTCTCACGTCACAACGTCTGAGTCGATTTTAATTAATTTTAGCATTGTAATTATTTGGAATAGATTATACATTGACGTGGGCTACTGGTTTGAAATAGGAGATGAAAGCTTGTATGTATCTTTCTGACAAGCTTTGTCTTAACGCGGGTGAAACCGCGCGGGTCAGTTATTTATTATATATAACATCAAGCGTATAATATCTCAGGTACCAAAATGCCATTCGGTTGGTCAAACTTGGTAAAACTTAGTAGATACTTTTAATGCGCTTACCAATAACATCAACTCGTATGACTCTACTTGCGGTCCCAAGCCTATTAGTTGCATTACATGTGTATAACCCGCTGTCGTCGAAATGCGCTTGAATCCTGAAACAATCAGACCCAGAATTAAATTTTTGTTACTTCCAAACATCCTAAAATCAAGTTTAAGGCTCGAGCAGACCGGATGCGTATGCGTAGATGTGCACGTACCACTGAGTTGTAATGTATGGAACTGACATATGACGCGCACGTCTACGTTACGCAAGCAGTGTGTCCTGTCTCATACAGTTCCATACATTACAACTCAGTGGTACGTGCACATCTACGCTTACGTCTACGCATACGCATCCGGTCTGCTCGAGCCTTTAAGCCAAACATTTAATTCGTTACACGCCTTCGCCGTAATAAGATCGCGCTGTTTTCTTTCCAAATAAGATTACTCGCTCATTTAGAATTAGTGTAGCTCTAAACACATTGCAGTGTTAGCCGGGCATCTAATTCTAATTCTAAGAATTAGCCGGGCATGATGTGTCTTATTTTTTTACGCAATTGTGTGCATTATGATAGCACAGTACATGTGGTTAACAGAAACATGTGGTTTATTGGCAAAACCTATGTGCGTGTATCTACATTATTGTTAACACACATATAATATATTTGACGAGCTCTGTGGCGCAGCGGGCGAAGGTCCGCCGGCGCTGCAAGGGGTTGCAGATTCAATTCCCGCCTCGGGACAAATGTCTGTACGATCTGCAGATATTTGTTCAGGGTGTTCTGGGTGTTTTTCTATATATAATAAAAATATCTATCTGTAGTTTAATGTATTAAGTATATCAGTCATCTAGTACCCATAATACAAGCTCTGCTTAGCTTGGGGCTAGATGGTGCTGTGTGATTTGTCCAGAATTATTTATTTATTTATTTTATTTATAAAGACAAGGCCACAGTTTTTTGTATCACACCGTCGTTTAACAATAAGTATACATAGAAAAGAAGAAGCAGTAATAAAATTACCTCATAATCGGTTCGGCACGAATTCGTGGTATTGCAATCAACATTTAGCTGAGTGCATATTGAACTAAAGCTTCTCTCATTAAAGTAATTTATTTTTTACTCACGATATCGCTGATTTCATATGATTTTACAAGCACTATTTTGCAATATTAACCATGATTTGAGGCTCTCTAAGATTCCTGAAATGTATTATAAGTTACTAGCGACCCGCTCCAGCTTCGCACGGGTGCAATGCTAATACCAAATATACTACAGAATGTTTTTAAATACAACTTTTACAGCTTTTTTATAATACAAACATGTTTTCTTTAGAGGTTACTCTTGAAAGAGCGACATATAATTGGCCATGTGAAAAATACTCGACGCACAAATCTAAGCCTGCAACGTTAAAAGTTTGACCCTGCGATTTATTAATGCTCATTGCAAAAGACATCTTTAACGAGAGTGTAGGCGTTTAATTTGGAACGGTAAATCCGATGGTATCAGAGGAATTCGGGGAATATACATCTTCTCCAGTACCACATCCGGTGAGTATTGTGCATTCTATTATGAAAGTTTTTAGCGATTTTACCAGCAAAGGCATGCCATTGCAAAGTTTAGGTGGATTTAGTTTTAGTTACGTACTTGATTCTCTTGTCTTTGTATGATGTTGATGTATCTCTGATGTATTTATTATCACTGCTACCGACCGGTAAACTGTCTTTGTACCAGGTCACCGTTGGTGCTGGTGAGCCCGCCACAGAACACGACAGGTAAAACGGTTTACCTTCCGCAACCATCACCTCTTCAGCATCTTCTTTGATTATCGGCGGATCTGTAAAAATTTAAAAAAAATGTTTATTTGATCTGATTTGATTGCAAATTATCGTGTCAATTTTCCGTTAAAAAATCAATGCGATTATTTGTTATCCATGTAACTTGTAACCTCGGCGAAGGAAAACATGGCGAGTAAGCCCGCGGCTTAGATAAGTTCAGACGTATTGACCTGTTCTTTCCTCTGATTAATAGCTGACCTAGCTTAGAGGATGGTATTGGTGATAGACAAGCCTAATTCATCTATCAATGTCCCAGGCACTGCAACGTCCCATACAGCATGAATACCAGCTGACGCTGTTTAAATCATCAATAGATCCACAGGCCTTAATTTTTATGTAACTTGTAAACTACATTGAAATATCAAAGTCAAATTCTATAAGTGTTTATTGAATAGAGCAAAAATTACATACAATTTTTAACAAAAGAAGCAAAAAATAACAAAACACATTCAAATGGATTATAGCACAAAATTGAATTGTTATAATTTTGTCTTCATATTATGCTTAATAATCTAATGTTCGCAAGGCTATTGTAGTTTGGATATTGCAATAGACATCAAGTCTTATCGCGCTTGAACCGAGCAACACTTGGCCAGTGTCTGTCTATACAAATAATGATGATTATATAAAAATGTTACGAGTTGAGGGTTCGAGATAAATAATGTAGTCCAAATAAACCAAAATTAACACTGTAATCACTAATCACCACTATAACACTTGTTCACTATTCACTGAACACTATAGCACTTGTATTCACTTCGAATTCACTCAGACATAACGCACTGTTCACTTCCGTAACCCAATAAAGACTGTCCGCTCGGCAAACACGCCCACGTATTTATATCGCACATAAAGAACATTCAAGACGTTGAAGTATCTAGATTCACAAACAATAGATTAAAAGGAAAACAGCATTCCGCGCTATTGTTTTGAAAACTGGTTTTACTAGAAACTTCAACTCTTTGTGTTCTAAAAATAGAAGTGACCTTTGGACTCGAATGTGTGTTACGTAAACATCCGTCCTTTCTGGATCTTTCGCTAACTGACTAGTTTGCGTTTGGGCACGGCGCAAAAATATACTATCGTTATGTAAAAAAAACATACATACATTCAACATTGAGCTTCACTGCGTGGTAGTCATTTGAAAATATGTTTTCAGCTAGGCAATCGTAGATGCCACTGTCGTTGGCAGTAACATTGTGTAAGGTGATACTAGTCGCGTTTTCCCATTTTGGAAGTGGTTGTTCTTCCACAGAATTACCGCGGGACCAGGTTATCATTGGTTTTGGGTATCCATCAATTAAACTGAGAAATTAAATTAATAATAAGTAAATAAATAATGCTTTACATTTTATACACAGCACCAGATATAAGAATATACTATATTCGAGCCACTTTCGATGTATAATGTTTGTAAACGAACTGTCAAACTTAAAATTGAATTGCTTCCTAAGGGTTATATGTATATAGTAATTTATATTGAAGGCAGTCATTGAAGGCGGTCACAAATCCCAAATAATTGAGAAATATGTATAAAAACCATCAGGAATAATGTTAGTTTTAGGTTATGTATTGACAGTTTGTTGATAAACATTCTCCATCGAAAGTAGCTGGAGTGTAGTATATTCTTATAGCTAATCTAACATCTGGTGCATTTATCACAAGCTTTACAAGCATTGCTTCTATTATATTAGGACTGGGGTATAATCTAGTCTAAAATTAAGCAAAGATTGTAAACCAGGGACATTCTTAAAACAATTAAGCAATTGAAATTTAATAAAAAAATAACGGCGATACATTGTTGAGTCGAAACCTTGCGTGACGCTGAACAAAATCAGTTCAGCCGTTTAAAAATTATTGAAGGTTAGGTGTCGGAGGAGTTAAAAAAAATGATTTATCTTACTGGTAAACTAATGAATTAATTACTACATCATCATGATTTCAGCCCTAGAACGTCCACTACTGAACACAGGCCTCCCTCGTGGATCTCCATGAGGGGTAGTTGCTATACTCACCACGCTTGGTAGGCGGGTTGGCGAGCGCAGTACGGGATGTTGATACACGGATAGACGCTGCTGCCCATCTTTCAGAGGTATCCCTTAGCAGGCTCTTGCTGCTTCCACGGGCATGAGAGGAGGGGTAACATTCTACTGCTGGCATTCTACGGCTATTAGTCAAATTAATTACTTACTTGCATGATATAACAACATCCGAGCCACTAGGAGCATCAATAGCTTTTACAGTCTTGTCTATCTTGGGACGAGCTAAAATCATAATTAATAAATTGATGGGAAGGTTGCTTTCGCAATACATTAGTCACATACAAACAGGTTAAAATTTTTTGATAGTGGTGAAATTAAATCTTCTATTATAAGTGAGGGTAAAAGTGATAGTTATCAGGTTGTCTGTAAGGAAGTAACATTAGAATATAATTATTTATTATTTTTTTGTACTTATTCGGGGGGCAGTGGCGAGTGATAGATCTTCATTTTAGTGGAAATGTTTATATTGAATGGAGGAGCGAAGTGTTCTTTTCGAATATAAAGTCATGAAATACTATAAATTAATCTATGTTCTTATAGCTTCATCTGCTTATAAAGAATGTGCTGGCTGATGTTGCGCTCACACTACAAAACATTGGAAAGGTGTCGGTAGAACTTTTGCACTGGATGTGTGCAGTGTATGGCAATAAATATAAGTATTGGAAGTGCTACTTGTTTTATGTTTTGTGAGAGATGCAATTAAATAAATGAATGTGTAAGTTATTTATATGCATTATATACATGAGTTATTTGTTTACATACATTATATGTTTATAAACCCAAAAAGGGTGATACGCCCCAAGGAACTGCTTTAGTTTTACGACTTTACCGGGCTCCGTGTTTTTTATTGCGAAAAGGACCACGAAACTTAAAACATCTGATTATACGATAGTTACAACCAACATCAGCTGATTCCTCACCATTTACTTTTGTGAACAAATACCGTTTAGGTAGAAATAAAAATACCTATAAGCTCACAGAGGTTTCTTCCAGAAAAAGTTTCGAAATCTTGATTTTTTTCTCATCAAAACTACCTACTTGTTTTCATGAGCTGAAACCCCTTTTTTGGGTTTGAATACATAATTCACTTATTCATATATTTCACATAATAGTACGAAGCATACAAGACGAGCGTCCACGTCGAACGCTAGCACGAATGCCAGCAGCAGCAAACTGCGGACGCCACTTCGCTGTAATTAGCAGATCTTTGTGCAGCAAGTGTAGATAGTGATGAAATTACACCTTGTTTACATTAGAAGAGACTTTTAAAAAAATGTTAGTTTCTAGTGTGGTTTAAGCCCACGTTGCTCAAATAGATCCTGACCCTTCCTAAAGCTGGAAGTGCTTTACCCAACTAAGCTTCGGAAATCTAGACGGCTGAGTCGAAATTCTTGATAAGGTCATATCAACTGAGCACTGTCTAAAACATTGTATACAAATTGTATAGAAACTCTATGAAATACGTGAAACTTACCTATTCCAGTAGTGGTAACCTCAGCTTTAAAAATCTTCCTTATGATTTTGCTTCTGACCTCACAGATATATGAGCCATCATCAGCTGGATTCATTTGTTTTATTGTTATAGTCGATTTGTCACCAGAAATCTCGATGTTGTCATTTTTAGGGTTCCGGACCAAAATGGTAAAAAGGAACCCTTATAGAATCACTCTGTCTGTCTGTCTGTCTGTCTGTCTGTCTGTCTGTCTGTCACACATGGATATCTCGAGAACTACTGATGCTATCGACTTGAAATTTAAAATGGTAAAAGACAACACTTTTTTACTAATATAGCATATTTAAAAATGTTAAAAAATATTCTTATTTTGATTGCAGGGGGGCGGATAGGGGATCTCAAAAATTTTAAGTGAAGTTACTAGGCCGTGTGGGGTATCATATGAAAGGTATTCATTTGCACATTAATAAACAGTTTTTAATTTTTCTTTAAAACGTATCGTTTTTGAGTTATTTACAAAAATGTTGAAAAAACGACCGTTCCCCCCCTCTTATCTCCGAAGTTTGCAGAGATAAACCCCGTGATACTTTTAAAGCTAATAGAAGTGTATGTAAACTTTATAGGAAAATTATAGCGAACTCTCTAATTAGCATAGTTTTTTGGACAAGGGGGGCGGAAGGGGGGTTTTCAAAATTTTTGTAAAGTAAATAGTTAATGTGGGGTATCATATGAAAGGTATTCATTTGCACATTAATAAACAGTTTTTAGTTTTTCTATAAGACGTATTGTTTTTGAGTTATTTACAAAAATGTTGAAAAATTGACCGTTCCCCCCCCCTTATCTCCGAAGTTTGCGAAGATAAACCTCTGAAACTATTATTGCTATTAGAAATATATGTAAAGATTAGAGGAAATTTATTACAAT
The DNA here is from genome assembly GCA_963082625.1 of Pasiphila rectangulata. Lineage (NCBI taxonomy): Eukaryota > Metazoa > Arthropoda > Insecta > Lepidoptera > Geometridae > Pasiphila > Pasiphila rectangulata. The sequence continues at coordinate 9,481,180 of OY720253.1, forward strand.
CTCTCTACATAGCATACTTTTTTAGAAATCATCGAAAGTGTATAAAATCTACATTAGTTCCGCTATCGGACAAGAGATGGCGCTGTCAAGGTTCTCCTACAAATATAAAACCGCCTTTGTCATATATTATATTGTATGCTCCTCTCCTGCCCGTGGATGCAGTAAGAATCTGCTAAGGGATATCTCCGGAAGATGGGCAGCAGCGTCTTTCCGTGCAAGAACATCCCGAACTGCGCTCACCAACCCGCCTGCCAAGCGTGGTGAGTATGGCAACAACCCCTTATGCACTTGGATCTCTAAGTCAATGAGGGAGGCCTATGTCCAGCAGTGGATATCTTACGGCTGTAATGATGATGATGATATTGTATGATGGCACGGAACCCTCGGTGCGCGAGTCCAACTCGCTCTTGCCCGGTTTTATTTGACAGTGTTTTCCTATTTTTGTACCATGATACTCTGACTGGTGGGTAAGCTTCTACTTCACAGTGTATTTCGGCTCTTTCAAGGTAATTTTTAGCGGTATCTAAAATATTAATATTATATTTTGTAAATTCAAAAGACCAACAGTTTCACATACAGTTTAGGTTAGCAGATAATACAGGATAATTAATAATGGAAATACGCGTATGATTTGACATGAAATAACAACTTACTTTAATGTGTTCTAGTAATAAATCGAAGCAAATATCAATGACTAGTCTGTAAAATAATTATAATAAAAGATTCCTTTATGTATATGCAATACCCTACATATAATTTAATAGGGTATTGCAGATTAGGCAGATTAGTAACAAATCTAAACTAAGGTGACCAAAACATATTGTTGCTTTAGAAAAATACCCAGGGCAGGGTACAATATATGCAGAAAAACTACAAACATTTCGATCTAAATCCGAGAACGAATTCAATTATGTGCTTTATTCAATTTAAATGTGGTTTGTTCTTCCTTTGTAAATTGACTCACTCTATTGAATAAGCACCTATTGAATATTGACTTTGATTTTGACGTTTATCCCGCAGTAAGAATCTAACCCACACCCTCGGGTATCGAAACAATTGCGCCACAAAGGTCGTCATTATTCGAGCGATCAAAGTCAGTCACAAGAGATGTGTTAAATAGACGCAGTGCCAGCGGAATGATATAACCTCAAAGCCCAACCCCACGTCCGTACTGATCATCTATGCCACGAGGAGGGACACTTGCAACGAAACTACTTAGAGGGTGACCAAAGGGAAATAGCGAACATGTGAGAAATACCTTATTTTAATGTTGACACTGGCAGAATTGTGTAAAACCACTCACAAAACCTATAATTCTTCTTCTTATAGTGCCTCTCCAGTTATTGAAGGTCTGCGGTCATCATCTTGAATTGCTTTTAATCTTGGGCTATCCGAAAAACACCTTCAGCCTCTTTCATGCCTGTCCACTGCCGTATATTCCGCAGCCAGGAAAGTTTTGCCAACATATCTCATTCCTTGTATCTTCCCCATCATAATAATTTGTAGCAGTTGATACCGGTCATGTCGTAAGATATGGCCGAGGTAGCCAACTTTTCTCTGTTTGATGGTTCGTACAAGGTTGGTCCTTTTAATTTGCATTCGCTGCAGCACCTCAGTATTGATGAGTTTCTGCGTCCAGCTTATGCGGAGCATGCGACGGTATATTGGGATTTCGAATGCCTCTATTCGTTTGCGAAGATCTTCTTTTATTGTCCATGCTTTGCATCCATAAAGCACTACTGGCCACACGTAAGATTGGATAAGTCTAGTGCGTAACTTCTAAATGAGCCTTTTAGAGCACATCACTTTGGACTTTCGCATGAATGATGCTCTGGCGATCTCGATTCGGACACGTATTTCAGTGTCGCTCTCCCAAGAGTTCGTTAACCAAGTTCCTAGGTATCGATACTTTGGGACTCTTTCAAGATTGACACCTCCTACTTAAATCCTGCACTAAAGTGCAGGATTCCCTAAATCTACAAGATCGGTTTCAACAGCATTATCAATTTTCACCGTTGCAGACTGTTTCCAATATAATGTTCTTTATGACACGTATATCCTTACCGTCTCGACCTATTTTTTCTAATATTTTTACAACCAGTACCAGTATCTCGTGTTTCACACGGTCAATGCCTTTTAATAGTCTATAAAGCAGAGATATACGTCATGTTGGATATCGCGACATTTTTGCACAAGTACGTTTAACGCGAACAGAGCTTCTCTGGTTCCTATTCCTGATCTGATACCAAATGGCTTTCTTCGCATTGAAAAAACCTATGAGAATAACCTATAATCCTACCCGTGAACCTGTAAAAAGCCAGCTGATACGCAAGATGTCGCGGGTTTGTTTCCTGCCGGAGGACAAATGTTTGTTTTCCTGCAGATATTTGTCTCGGGTCTGAGTATTTTTCTGTTTTATAAATATGTATTAAGAAAAAAGCTTTAATTATTCTACCAACCACCTAGTACACATAACACAAGCTCTGCTTACTTTGGGGCTAGATGGTGCTATGTGACGTGTCTTGTATTTTTTATATAATCTATCCAATCAGCCAGATCGCACAGTTTATATAATACCTAATTTAATTATTAAAAATAAAAATATTTTATGTAAAAATATTTGAATGTCTTTATCTACGTTAGTCATAATTAAGTTAAAACGTAAACCTTTACTATTTATTTAACCTTATATTATTTTTTATTTAATTAATTACCTGCTGGTGCTCTAATGACATTAAAATATGTCATTGCTTGAACGGTGGTAGTCGTAGAAACGCTCCCAAGACGGTTGGTAGCCCTGCACTCGTAGTTCGTCGTTCCCACGACTTTATCTATGTCGAGAATGCTGACAAAGTTATCAGGCAGCTCCACAGCGAATAACTGAAACAAGCAAACATTTTTTTATTTAACATATTTCGGCCCACTGCTGGGCCCTCCCCAAACCCTTCCAGTTACCAGTCACGTTCGAAATGCATAAACATTATTAATTATAATAAATCAATTGACTCCCTCCGTAGCTAGTTGGTCGTCACTATCTCAGCCGTTGGACATATACCCTCTTGGATCTCCAAATTACGGCCGTGAGGAGTTGCCATAATTACCACGCTTGGCAGGCGGGTAAGCGAGCGCAGTACGGGATGTTGATACACGGAAAGACGCTGGTGCCTATGTTCCGGTGGTATCCCTTGGCCTATTGATGCTTTTGATAGATGTTCCAAGATGCTTAGTATGTGACTAGATAATGCTGTGTGGTAGTGGTGTCCAGGATTACTTATTCATGCTGAATAAATAGTATAGTTTAAAACAATTTATTTAAATACTAGCCGCACCCCGCAGTTTCAACCACGTAGTTCCCGTTCCCGTAAGAATTTCGAAAAATTCCTTTTTAGTGCACCTCTAGGATACTCAAGGTATATGTGTGCAAATTTCAAGTCTCTAGGTCCAGTGGTTTAGGCTGTGCGTTGTCTGTCAGTCACTCAGTCAGTAACGGAAGAGTTTTATATAAATATATTGATTGAACGGGGGTGAAAGAATGAGGTTCCTTTTTGACTTATATCCCTTAGGTACTTGGAAATGTATCATGTGAACTTGGTCTAATTGACTTTGACTTAAATAAAGATTATCAAATGAAGAAGATACAGTGGGCGTCACAATTAAGTAACCCCCAGCCGCGCCCGCCGTAGGGATTTGAAGCTGATGTCTTGTGATGGGGGATTTATCTATGACGCTGTCTGTACAAACTTTAGCTGGTAGCGCTTCCATTGAATCCCGGTTCGTCCACACCACATCTGGTTGTGGGTAGCCATTGATCTTGCAGCTCAACTGTACGGGTTCCATTCCTTTAACGTTTAGCGTCCCGTTTACCGATCCCAAAATTGAGACTCGTGGAGCTTTATCGGTGGCTGAAATAAATGAAAACAAAAATAAAGTTTTAGGTCCATATTCCTGATAAAAGATAAACAATACTTTTGGAAATTGATTAAAAAAGACAAGGTAAAATGAGAGAAGCTGAATTCTTACCGGGCAGTTTTGGCTGAGATTCAATTGGTGAACCAGCTACTGTTATTACTTCACCATTTGATGGATTGATGCCAGTTATCTGAAAATGTACAAGTTACGGTTTGTCATATCTCTAGCAATATTTTTTTATTATTTTTAAACAAAAGAAGCATGTCATAAATATGATGATGATGAGTAGGTATTCACCATCACCATAATCCGTGGATAGGTATAACATCCCAAGTTTTTATTTGATTATTTTCTTTCGTTTGAGTTTCGATGTAAATATTTTGTTGCAAAATTTAAGAACGCGTAACACTCCATTCCCTGATGAAAGTTTCCCTGGGAGGAACTGAACATGTTGGAAACCTATTTTCAATATAAGTGAATTATTATATAAACATGAGTAGAAAACCCGATTTACATTACAATTAATAGAGACATGTAGCTAACGAGTTTTGTAAAAACTTCTTTAAAAAAACTGGGACCAAATTGATAGTAAGGTGAATAGATGAGGTAATAATGACTTGAGGGACTCGTCTATTTTTTTAAATCGATTTTAAGTATAAACTTACAGCGATCCTAAACATTGTGTCTGGAAAGTCTTCAAGTCCAGTCAAAAAGAGTTTTCGTTTTACATCCAACACTGCTAAAGGCAACTCTTTGACAAGAGTGTCGTCCATTAAAACAATTTTAACATTTTTGAGATCGATTTCTCCGTCAGTTAATTTAATAGCAATATGAGATTTTACATCTGAAAATAACGAAGACATTTTTATAGTCAAGTAAATATAGAATTAGGTTTGCCTGCCTCAAAATTCTACAGTTAACTTCCAAATATTATTGTGTACCTAATCATAACTAAGTTATTTGTAAAAAAATATTATTAAAATTTGACACAAAATGGAACCTTGTGGTACGCCGGATAGTATATAAGTGACGCTGCTCAAATAGATTGAAAAAGGCCTACATTTTGTTACTATAGAGCAGGGGTTCCCAAACTATTTAGTAACACGCCCCCCCTCCGCAGAATACAAAAAGTTCAAGCCCACTACTGCATATCTGTATATCTTTGACGGTCCTAATGATAAAACCTCTAAGAACAGCCCAAAGCAAGGAATTTGTAACGTAAAGTTATCAATGTACGAGTGCGGGAGTGTGTATTTGTAACCAGGGACAAGACGGACGATTGCGCGGGCTAAGCGGAGGGCGAGCTGGTGCGCCAGCTTTGTGGGGACGGGTTATGGATCGCGCCCCCCGCAAAATTGTCTTACGCCCTCCTAGGAGGGCGCGCCCCCTAGTTTGGGAATCCCTGCTATAAAGAAACATTTATAGGACCGGCGGCAGCGACTGGCGTATTAATTACCTGGCAAGGGTCCAGTAGTTGTATCACTGATGGAAGTTGGTCTGAATGTGGAGAAGCCGTGTTGGAACTTAACGCGTGTTCTGGCGGAGATCAGTACGTGGGTGCCAGACTTGCTGTGCACATCCACTGTGTACACGCCCGTTGCTGGGTTGGGTATTTTAGAAATCTGTCGGAAAATAAACTAGGTTAAAATTTATCTGCAATTTCAACAGTCATTTTTATATTCCATGGCCAAAGTGGCAAAGTAAGAACCCTATATGGGAAGGGAAAGGCGCATTTATCCACTAGCACTGATAATCTTGTCCTTTCTTTCTATATTGCTCAAAATAATTCTTAAAGTCGTCTTTTGTGATGCCCGACGTCGCCTCCGTCGTTTTTAGGGTTCCGGACCAAAATGGTAAAAAAGGAACCAAGTCTGTCTGTCTGTCTGTCACAAATGGATATCTCGAGAACTACTGATGCTATCGACTTGAAATTTAAAATGATAAAAGACAACACTTTTTTACTAATATAGCATATATAAAAATGTTAAAAAATATTCTTATTTTGATTGCAGGGGGGCGGATAGGGGATCTCAAAATTTTTAAGTGAAGTTACTAGGCCGTGTGGGGTATCATATGAAAGGTATTCATTTGCACAATAATAAACAGTTTTTATTTATTCTTTAATCCGAACTGTTTTTGAGTTATTTACAAAAATGTTGAAAAAACGACCATTCCCCCCCCCCCCCCCCCCCCCCCCCCCCTTATCTCCGAAGATTGCAGAGATAAACCCGTTAACTTCTATAGCTAATAGAAGTGTATGTAAACTTTATAGGAAAATTATAGCGATCTCTCTAATTTGCATAGTTTTTAGACAAGGGGGGTGGAAGAGGGGTTTTCAAAATTTTTGGAAAGTTACTAGGTGATGTGGGGTATCATATGAAAGGTATTCATTTGCACATTAATAAACAGTTTTTAGTTTTCCTTAAAACCGTATCGTTTTTGAGTTATTTACAAAAATGTTGAAAAAACGACCGTTCCCCTCCCCTTATCTCCGAAGTTTGCAGAGATAAACCCGTGATACTTTTATAGCATTTAGAAGTGTATGTAAACTTTATAGGAAAATTGTAGCGAACTCTCTAATTTGCATAGTTTTTTAGACAAGGGGGGTGGAAGGGGGATTTTTAAAAATTTTGGAAAGTTACTAAGTGATGTGGGGTATCATATGAAAGGTATTAATTTGCACAATAATAAACAGATTTTAATTTTCCTTAAAACCGTATCGTTTTTGAGTTATTCACAAAAATGTTGAAAAAACGACCGTTCCCCCCCCCTTATCTCCGAAGTTTGCAGAGATAAACCCGTGATACTTTTATAGCTTTTAGAAGTGTATGTAAAGATTAGAGGAAATTTATTACAATCTCTCTACATATCATACTTTTTTTAGAAATCATCGAAAGTGTGAAAAATCTACATAAGTTCCGCTATCAGACAAGAGATGGCGCTGTCAAGGTTCTCCAACAAATATAAACCGCCTTTATCATGTATTATATTGTATGATGGCACGGAACCCTCGGTGCGCGAGTCCGACTCGCTCTTGCCCGGTTTTATTTTTTAACTTGAGTACTGTCGGCAAAACGCTTTCTTTTCATGTCTCTTTTCATTCGGGGCAATAAAAAAAGTTGCAGGTGGCAAAGTGGGGTGGGTAAAGGGGGATGGGGCACAGAGGTCATGCCGTTTTTGGTCATTCTTGCGATCAGAATTTTGCCTGGTCTCACAGACCTGTGTGAGCAGGGGCGTTATCGTGGCGGGAAAAGCAGTCACCAGACTGCCAAAAATCAGGCCTCTTCCAAACTGTTGTGCAATCTTTTAAAAAACTTTCGTTCAGCATGAATGTGTTGCTGACGCTGCACAAATAATAAAGGAATTTTATCATTCAATTTCATTGTCACCATCTCAGCCATAGGAGTGCTGTTCACGTCCACTGGTGTTAATAGACCTCCATCATAAGATAATTAAATTAAGATAATTTATTGATTCATCTACAAACGTCAATTTTAATATTATAATCATTAGGTTGCTTAGATCATAGGTGCTAGGATAACCTGTGTGGTAGGTAATTTACTTACCGCAGATTCGGAGCTTCTGAAAATAGGCTTTGTTTCCGTTACACCGCCGTCAGGGCCAGAGACTTTCACCTTCGGATCAGTTCCTTTCACAGACAATAAGGGATCTCCGGTGTTAGAAGTGATTGTAAACTGAAATAAATGTATTACATTTAAACATATCAGGCTTTTATTTAATAGGGCAATATTAAATGAAATAGTCAATACTTTTGAACAAATCACGATTAAATGAAACGTTTTCGCTAAGATCAAACAAAAATGGCCTTTTTGGCTATATTTTTGTTAAATAAATAAAAAAACAACTAGAAAAGTGCGGATCTTGAAATATATACATAAGAATCAAAAAAACACGGAAAAAGCCACGGGCAGCAGCTAGCTTACTTACATTTAAAGAATGTGACCCCGGTGGAAAGTGTGCCTCCGCTAAAATAGTTCTTCTTGCCTTAATATTTTCATCCACATATGACAAAAACTGCAACAAAATAAAAAAGGAATAAATATAATGTTTGAGTAGTACTGGAACGTTCTGTGAAGATTTATTATTACTACCACACCGCACCTATTTCTGCCGCCAAGCAGTAATGTCTGCGTAGCTGTATTCCGGTTTGGGTAAGGGGGCCGGTGAAATTACAGGCACATGAAACCTTACAACTCTATGTCTTAGGGTGACGGGCGCCAGCAATGCAACATTGGTCACGTGCTTAGTGTACGTGATCACCGCAATATTGGAGTTTTAATAGGTAAAGGTTACCGCTTTATAACATGTGGTGCTTCGGCCTGCCTCGTCATGTAGTCGTATAAAAAAAAATACTGTCTTGAAAAGAAGCCATTTCTTTCGTATCTTTAGGGGTTTGCCAAAAATATATTATCCACCATATTGTAACCGAAACAGTTAGTTCTAAAGCTTTACATATGTATTTTGTCATAAAATTGCATTGTCACCTAAAGGTGAATGTGGAAGTGAATCAAATTAATTTGGTATGATTTGAAACTGACATAAAAACATTGCAAGTAAAAGCCTGTAACAAAAGTTTATAACTAGTGCATCCTAACCATCACGACCAATGGTCAACTACGGTGCCGAAACGTGGAAACTCAAGGTACGGCTGGTCCACCAGTTTAAAGTCGCTCACCGAGCTATGGAGTGTGCTCGGCGTCCCTCTGAAGGATAAGATTGTCTATCTGAAGATTATCCATCAGAAGACAAAAGTCGTTGACAGATCACATAGGAATAGCAAGCTGAAGTGGCAGTGGGCCCGCCATATCTATTGTAGAACTGATAACCGATGGGGTAATGAGTCCACGCGCGACTCCGTAAGCGTAGTCTAGGATGCACACCACTTAGATTGATTGATGGTTTGCGAAAGGTCGCTGGCAGACTAATATCTCTTTTATTTTATATCTAACTAAGCTGATAAGATGGTGAAGTTCGAACGCAATCATATATGACATAACAATAATAGCTGCTCACATGCCTGACAAAGACAAATTTACTTACATCCTTAATCTCAGAACGGTCCAAATGGAAGACCTCTCCTTGTGTATCTTTGGCCAAGGATGTATAAACCAAGTAGTCAGGGGAACTTCTGGTTGAACAGATCCCAGTCAACACAAACACCACCTGAAACAAATAAAAAAGCTAGATATTTCACACTGCGCCATCTAGTCGCTTATTCCTCTTAGGAGTAACCTCTTTTTGCCGGCTATGAGCCAAGAAGGTTGTCAAATAATAAGATAACTAGCTTGTGCCGCTTCGCATGCGTTGTACCCGGATAAAAAGTAGCCTATGTGTTATTCGACGACCTCTGTGGCGCAGCGGGCGAAGGTCCGCCTGCTACGCAAGAGGTTGCGGGTTCGAATCCCGCCTCTGAACAAATGTCTGTACGATCTGCATATATACATATGTATATACATATGTATATGTTCAGGGTGTTCTGGGTGTTTTCTATTTAGAATAGAAAAATATCTATCTATGTAGTATATTGTATTAAGTATATCAGTCATCTAGTACCCATAACACAAGCTCTGTTTAGGTTGGGGCTAGGTGATGCTGTGTGAATTGTCCAGCATTATTAATTTATTTATTCCTGGTCCACATCTATACGTGTGCAAAATTTCAGCACAATCCGTTGGGTAGTTTTTGCGTGAAGAGGTAACAAACCTCCAAACAAACTTTCGGCTTTATAATATTAGTGGGACTACCTGTCCCGCGCAACTTCGTCTGCGTGACATAAGACAGAGGTCGTAGGCAACTTTAATACGATTCTAGAGGAGCTGAAATTTTCTTCATTAACAACCATTGAACAAAATAAAAACGAATAGTTGGTACTAATAATAAACAAGTGGACATTGTAAGTATACGAGTATCAATAGTATTATAATATTTTATTGGTTGATTTGAAGATTCATGATCGCCCACGTGCCCATCATCCCGCATAATTAAAATGCGCGCGCGGTAAAACTGTTCTATTCTCTTATATCATATTTTTTTATTTAAAAGGCAATTCTATTCAGAATGAAATAGTACGTACGATGAATATAGAAATTATTTGTTTATGGATTATTACTATGTTTATAAAAACATCATTGCAAATAATGCATTATTTTATAACAAATTTTGTTGCCATAGAAAATGTTATAGAGAGTCAACCTTAAATGATGGACATATTCTATCTCAGACGTTTTTTTCCGCCATGTACATAGTGGATTATTCCCAGAAATTCTCAAGTTTTCTGTCGTAAAACCGCTTCAAAAGAAAGGAGCTTAGTCTATGATAAATATCGACTAATAACACTCGTGCCGGTAATTTCAATAATATTTGAAAAGGCCAAAGAGTAGTAGCAGTTTTAGAATATAATAAGTTTCGCTGTGCTGAAAAAATGGCTCCATTCAAAATAAATCAACAACATTAGCATGAATTGAAATTTTTGTGGCTTGACGTCGTCTATCTAGTTCTCGTCTCGCGGCCCTCGGAGTCGGCCATGAACGGTGCTCATGAAGAAGGGCCTCTAAATGGTCTACGAAACGTCAGCAAGATGATATTGTTAGGTACGTGGTGTAAGCCGTATTATATTTATTAAACATTAGCATGCTTCAAACTTATCAAAGAAATCGTAGACTTTATCCATAGAAAATAAAATTTCTGAAACTACGAGTATTTTCCTAGACATGAGCAAAGCTTTTGAAATAGTTTGCCATACAGCATGCTTGGTGCAATCCAAGCGAAACGTCGGGAAATAATAATTATAGATAGTTTACGCGTTAAATACCCAAACAAATATGTTTTAATCTTGTGTGTTTGTTTCTGAACTCATTATTGTCATTTGTGTATATTGTTGACTAAATTAAATTGTAGTGCCCTTACTGGGCTCATGTTTGGACTAAAAGCTAAATTATAAGACCTTAATGTACACATGAACGCAATAAATGATTTGAATTTGAATTTGAATTTGAATTTGACGTCCTCCTAAATAACTTTTAAAACAGTTATTGGCATGCCCGCTTATACCATAACCAACCAATTTATCCAAAAAAAAATTATGGCAAAGCAAAGCAAAAGCTTTGCTTATGTCCAGGAAAATAGTTTTGGAAATTTTGTATTAGCGAAGCGAAATGTGTTTTAATAATGTGTTGGGATCGCGAAAGCTTAAAAAACACAAACACACAAGAAATATTCAGATCCCCGTACGCACAGTAAATAGTTATGGCGTACCGCAAAGAAGTGTTCTTGGTCCAATATACATATTTTTGAAATGTTCAAATTTGTTAGAAAACATTTTTTGACTTATTTGAAATAAATGAAACAGCTATGATCAAGCGGAGTGTAAATAAACCATTAATGGTGCCGCAATATAGATTAAAATTTTGCTCCAAAAACTGCTATGTGGAAAAATCTATAACAAATTACCTCTTCAATATAATAGACGAATTAATATTTCTTTATTTGTCAACAAAAAAATAACATCGATGTGAAAATCTTAAATGTTTCTGAAAATACTAAACCGCTACATGTATGCCTATAACATTAAATATTTCCCTTGATTTACCACGACTTTGACTTTAATCTCATCATCAGAACTGGGTTTAAAAGCAAGCAAACATTACTAAGTGACACAAAAAACCCAACCGCAAGTTTAAATTTAGGGCATAACAATACACCTTGAGCGACTAAATTTAATTCCAATAACCCTCAGGCTAATGATGATGTCGATGTGTAGGTAAGTATGATGCTAAGTGGATAGGGATATTATCTTAGCCATCCTTCGATATCGTCACCCGATAATTTGGTAACATTGAAGAGTGTTGATAACCATCTATTTATCAGTTCTACTTCACCAAATCATACTTTCTGAATGCAAAAGCTTGACTTTGAGCTAAATATGCTGAAATCGCTTATATGTTTCCCTACAACATTTGAGGAGTTCCCTGGAATTCTGATGGAGTCGATCATCAGAACTGAAATCTAATAACCTATTGTCTGTCCATCTCGGTTCTGTCACAGGCAGTGTTTTCGAATGGTTACTGTTTCGGATGGTTACGTAATCACAATTGTCTTATTATCCGTGTTTTTGTAATTTTTTTTGATTTTTTGCGAATTATCAAATCATCCTACGACGTAATAAATATACCCATTTAATTTAATTTCAGTAGCTTCTGTAATTATCTCGTTCAACCAACTCTTTAGGATTATATTAGTAAAGATTAGCAAAGTCTGATTTTACAAGTTTAGGTATGTTACGCCGTGGGGTACTGGCAGTAGAATATTGCCCCTCCTCTATTGCCCGTGGATATAGTAGAAATCTGCCAAGGGATACCTCTGGAAGATGGGCAAGAGCGTCTTGTGTATCAACATCCCATACTGCAATCACTAACCCGCTTGCAAAACGTGGCGAGTATGGCAACAATCCCTCATGGAGATCCACGGGGAGGCCTTTCTCCAGCAGTGGACGTCCTACGGCTGAGATGATGAAGATGATGTTTCACATAATTTTTAATGTCTGTTTACTGGTCACAGAGAGCGTCAACTTATAGATAACAAAAGTGTAGGTATACCTACATTACAAAAAGTACTGTAATTTGAACTCTCGATAACCTGACATAGGTTTGACTTAATACTAGAATGTTACCTTTGTTCTCCGCTTTACTTAAACTTAATTGACCTACGTCGCTATTTAGTCTATGTCGCACATAGAGTAATTTCAGAGTTTAGTCTAGTTACTAAGAAAATAAATAAATAAATAATGCTGGACAAATCACACAGCATCATCTAGCCCCACTAAGAATATTATTCATTTTATTTTATTTTTATTTTTATTTTTTTTCATTTTTCCCCCATTATTTTCTACTTTTTTAAGAGTAAAACGTTAACTTACTAATTATCAACATGCATTATTCTCTGTTGTTCTGTGTTGAACTAATGAACTGGGATACGGGTTATGCTATGCCTAACACGCGTTTGGACTAAAACACTTTTGTCACTAATTTGTTGTCATTACTACAGACAATATAATCTCTTATTATTGAGCTAAATTCGGTTTGGTTAAAAAGTTTAATTTAACAAACTTATAGTCAGAATAAAAAAAAACATTATACTTACTAATAGTCATATAATGTTTTTAGTTTAAAAATATGCAAACGAATTTTACTGTGTGAAATGCCCAAAACTATAAGTTAAAATCTTATTTTTAACTCCCGACCAAAAAGAGGGGTGCTATAAGTTTGACCACTATGTGTGTGTCTGTGTATCTGTCTGACTGTGGCACCGCAAAATTCTTAGAACTTTGCGACTTATTATTTTATTATTATTTTTGCTTATTATTTGGCTCTTAAACGAGTGAACCGATTTAAATGCAGTTTTTAGGGTTCCGGCCCAAAATGGGAAATTGGTAAAATGGAGCCCTTATAGAATCACTCTGTCTGTCTGCCCGTCACAAGTGGATATCTCGAGAACTACTGATGCTTACGACTTTTTTCAAATTTAAACGGTTAAAGATAAAACTTTTTAACTAATAAAGCTTAAATGAAAATGCTAAATAATGTTCTTAATATGATTGCAGGGGGTCGGATAGGGTATCTCAAAATGTTTAAGTTAAGTTACTAGGTCGTGTGGGGTATCATATAAAAGGTAATTATTTGCATATTATTAAACAGTTTTTATTTTTTCTTTAAGCTGTACCATTTTTGAGTTATTAACAAAAATGTTAAAAAAACGACTGTTCCCCCCCATCTCCGAAGTTTTCAGAGATAAACCCGTGATACTTTTATAGCTAATAGAGGTAGAAACGTATGTAAACTTTATAGGAAAATTATAGCGAACTCTCTAACTTGCATAGTTTTTTAGACAAGGAAGGGGGGTTTTCAAAATTTTTGTAACTAGGTAGTTTTACGGCGGTGGTTCATAAATATGTTTTATCAAAATCGGAGTACAAGATATGTGGGGTGAAAGAATAATCGAATGTTTCCAAAAATCCCAGATTTTGGTACCTATCAAATGAAAGGAAATGAGGTGTGGTATATCAAATGGAAGGAAATGAGGTGTGGAATATCAAATGGAAGGAAATGAGGTGTGGAATGCAAAACTGAGAAATTATACAGAAATCGGTAGAGATTCATGAGATATCGATGAAAGTAGGAATGAACAATTGAATGTTTTCAAATATACAAGTGTGGTATCAAATGACAGAGCATGATATGTAGATTACAAAAATGAGGGTACAAATTATAAAAAAGTAACCTCAGAGACTAGTTAAAGTGTCGGGAATTAATTAAAAATTAAAATTTTATAAACTTGTATTAAACAAATCGTTCTTGGACAATCTAAAGCGTGCTGAGCACAATCTTACCTGAATCTGTTTTTTGATAGCCAAGTTTTTGGCTTCGATGTATCGTGTCATGTCTTTAGACGATGCATCAGTGAACACGTAGATAGTGGAGCCAGGGCGACTGTTCTCTATCCCCTTGATGATGCCAGACATAGAATATTCGGGGCAGTCACCTCCCCCATCAACGCTTATGGAAGACACCGCGTTCTTGTACTCATCTCTATCCCGAGTGACCACTCTTAGCAGAGTTGCTGAAATTTTAAGGATTTAAAGTGTTAATAATTTAACGAGAGCATAAGGCAAAAGAGTAACTTAACTAGGGCCCAAATAATAAATACCTCAGAGACTAACATACAGAGTATTATATATATTCCTAATTAAACGAGACGTCGACACTGGGGTGATGACGCAGGCGCGGTGTCGTGTGTCAGCCTTCCTATGAACTTTCTGAACACGACACTTTTCGGCCAAAATCCGCTGTCCATAAACGTTATGAGTCGCTCCGTTGGCACTCTCACCATAAATGGACCAAAATTCACATTACGACGAGACTCCAACTTCTGCCTCAGGCATCTACTTCGACACATCTTCGACTGTCACGGTGTACTGACGCGTGACATGTTAATTTGTGTGGTCGGTACTTCGGTACGTAGCGGGCACATAATTCCCTCCTAGTGCAGTCAGTGCGGCGGTCCCGCACTGGGATGTACAGCATGTAGGTTTCGGCTCTACAAGCACAAAACCCTCCTTTTCGCATTGGTCCTTCGAACTGAGGCATAGCACCACGGTTAGGTTTTCCTTTACCGTGTGTTGGTTGTTCGGTTGTTTTTTTAGGATCCGGGAAAATTATTTAAAATCTTTGTATTTTTTACTCAATTAAAGTTTCACATAAGTTATAATAATAATTTAATTTAAGTAGGTACTTAATCTACATTTATAAAATTCAATGTCCTTATCTTAACAGTATAACTAGAAAGACCTGTAATTGGGCAATACTATTTTATATGTATTATTTGCTTACTTTAATTGTATGTAAAACTGTTGGTCTTTTAAATAAATAAAATAAAAATAAAATAAAATAATAAACATTTTGCACAAAAAGGCGTTTTATATATAACTAGCTTTTGTCCGCGACTTCGTCCGCGTGGAAGTCATAAAACATAAAATCCCCTTTTTCACGCAGAGCCACTTTGATTCGAAAATTTAAATCCCATTTATTCCCTATCCCGTGGGAATTTCGAAAAATCGCTTCTTAGTGCACCT
Source organism: Pasiphila rectangulata (assembly GCA_963082625.1). Classification (NCBI taxonomy): domain Eukaryota; kingdom Metazoa; phylum Arthropoda; class Insecta; order Lepidoptera; family Geometridae; genus Pasiphila; species Pasiphila rectangulata. Next base: position 9,496,736 of record OY720253.1, read on the forward strand.
TTAGGATACTCAAGGTATAAGTGTGCCAAATTTAGAGTCTTTAGGTCCAGTGGTTTAGGCTGTGCGTTGATATATCAGTCAGTCAGTCAGGACTTTGAAATTTATTTATATATATAGATTATTATAGTATTTGTTTATGTTTTTATATACCTCCCTGAATTGAAGGATGGCATAATTTTTACAAATTTAGAAGCAGCATTAATGTAATTTTGTTACCAGACAGTTTCAGTACGGAAACTGCCATTGTTCTTAAAAAAGTGTACAAAAATAATAAACATAAATATTACTACTTACTTGGATCATTGAAGGTCACTAAAACAAATTCTTCAATTTGCGACTCGTTTGATTTCAAAACCGCGTCAAATATATTATAAGTATGTTGTTTTACTTGATTTATTTCATCTGACATGGATCCAGTATCATCTATTACAAATGTTAAACTACTCTTAAGTTCTGCGAAAACTTCACTTAGTCCAAACAGAAGAAAACAATAAAAAAGTTTTCTCCGAAGCATTGCGACGATGTGTGGCTTTACTAAGTCAACGGTAAGTACTGAATAAGAAATCTGACCAGGGTATATTTATACCTACCAGCTGATAACTACGGGAACGTGATAAAGCTCGATAAATAAATAAATATTAACATAACACATAACATAAACATTGTATTACATCGGGAATTCTTAGCAACCTTGAAGTGACTTATGTTTTTCAGGGTTCCGTACCTCAAAAGGAAAAAACGGAACCCTTATAGCATCACTTTGTTGTTTATCAAAACCCTTTGTCTCCAGAACGTGTAAAGGTATCGAGTTGAAATTAAAACCATTTACTCAAATCTACAGACTCTTTAAGCTGCAAAACATCGCGAACGCATGTTTCGACATTCTCAACGGAATCAAAATTCATAGGGTACTTCCTGTAGACCTAGAACTATGAAATTTGGCAAGGTACTTCTTATACTGTATCTAAAGAACCAAAGAATCATATTTTTTTTTATTTTAAAACATAAGAAATCAATCATCGGGGTTAAACAACCCTACGCGCGGTCATAAATTGTATAGACGACCGAATTTTTTTGTGCATTTTTAAAACTTTTGCTGAATGAGATCAGCTAATTTATAATAATTATTATGATCCTCCATACCTACAGGACCCTCGGTGGGCGATCCAGCTCGCACTTGTCCGGTTTTATTTTTATTTAAACTACTAACTGCAAGTACTGTAAAATGCAAAAGCAGGAACGAACGTCTACAAAATTACGTTATTTTTCTAAGTAAAAAATAGTCTGTAGTCTGTATTTAGTTGTTAAGACAGCAGCGCCGCGACTATCGGACTTCAGTGGTGACGCGGACTTTATACTAATTCAAAGATATATTTAAATTTTATTTACGGGTTAAAATAAAAATCTGATATTCATAGAAATACGAAATATTTATACAAAAATGTTGTACAAAAATATATTTTTATTTTATTTACTTTTATAAGAAGGCTATAAAAGAAGGAACAACTTAAACAAAAACAAAAGTTAATATGTTACCTAAGCCACAGATAGTACCTATACACTAGTTAGACAAAACATTAACTTAATGTTAACAAACAACAGTCAAGCCAAAATGTGGCCTTTACGGCTAAAAACAATTAAGATAAACAAAAATGTTTAATGCGTTAATAAAATGTCTTAAAATGAGATTCTAAAATTTATCTTTTGCCGTTTCTTTTTATAGATTCGGTCAAAAATATAATATTGACAGAGCCTGGCAAGCGGAGCAAACCTTAGAATAATAAGAGCAAGAAAGTTGGTGATTATTCACAGTTGCTTTCATTGTCAAATTGTGTTTCCTACCAGTTAAAGAAAACTAAAACTAAACACGAAAAACAATAAAAGAAGAAGAAAACTAACGTCATCTATATGGTACGATAGAACTAATTTTGAAGTTTTTACTTAGTAATGAAAACACATTAGAGTATCTGTCGTTTTGAAGTCGTTTTACTTACATTTATAAAATCTGAGTTAGATTGATTCCAACACAGCATTATTAGATCTTGCCCCAAAGTAACTCTCAGAAGCAGAGCTAGTGCTACGGGTACTAGATGGTTAATATAAATTATATACTTGCATACTTTTCTGTAAATACATACTTACGAGTATCATACGTATGTACTATGTACATACCTATAAAATGTTTGTGATCTCTTACTTCACCGCTGCCAAGTAGGCAAATTTGCCTACCTGCTCGCATAATGCATTTGCACAAATCAGCTGTGTTCACAAAATACTTCTGCATATTACGCAAAAGGTACTATCGCTGCAGTAAATTGTCACTCGCAATTCCGCTTATTTCAATGTTATATTAAGGGAACATTAATTAGCTGTCTGGGTGTTTATTTAATTTGTAAAAAGGTAATTAATAATAACTATTTTATCATTCTTAGCCACTGATGCAGATTACACTGACTTTCATCTATATCTATGTGTAATGGTTGAATATGGGTGGTAATTTTTTTTATATTTATTACCAGAGTGTATTATTAACTGAGACGTGGCTTGTGGATAGCTTGTCCACTTGTGAACTGTTTGAACCGCAAAGAACATTTATAGGTCACAATCATAATGAGGCACAAAAGTAAGTCTTTTATAAAATGTCACTTAAGTTAGTAGACATCAGAGAGCAATTACATCACCACTTTTGAAACACTACTTATTGATGAGCTAACTACTCTCGATCTGCGACAATATAATACGATAAAAAAAACTGAAGAATCCAAGACAAATACCATTAGGTACTAACTGTCCTGAACTTATAAATAATAAATTAAAAATAAAAAAAAACTTTTTAACAAACAAGCTTTTATTTAAACGCAGCTTTTACTAAAAATAATATTTTTTCCATGCTACATTAACCTGTGGACCTGTAACTTGATCTTTAAGTTAAGTTGACGCCAGTATACTGCCATATTTACTTACTGATAAAATGGAAGACAGATAAAGCTTAACAAATAAACTTTATTGATATGTTCGAGTGGGAATTCCTTAGTTGCATACGGAATTGGGAATTCCCTGCTCCTTGAAAGATAAAAGTCCCCGTTTTCTCATGGTCCTACTGATTTGTCCTATTAGTAGGACCACGAGGGAGAACAATTTCTGTCTGTCCTATTATGTGCCTTTGTAGCGGTTGTCAATTATTTAAATCACCTGTTTATTCAATGGTACCGATTCGCAATGGTTTACACTAAGACTAAGTTTAAGATATCGTCATAATCTGATTTCTGCCACAACCTAAACGGAACCCACTGTTTTTATAAAATTATTTATTAATTATATTAACACGAACATCATCTCAGCTTATCTAAAAAATGGCCTACTGTGATGTGAATTTGAAGTACTTCTAACTGGATTTTAACAGAATAAAATCATCGCGATCTATGTCTTCTTTCCGTCGACGTACCACATCATTTCTTGTCATCTCGTCTTCCATTTCCATCAATACATTTATCAATCGCAGTATTGAAACCGGTGAACGTTTTTTAATACGTGGTGAATAATTTAATACTTACTGGAGTCCCTCAAGGTAAGATTTATGCCCTAAACTGATATTTGCGGTTGTTTCACATAATAATGTTTGCTTGCTTTTAAACCTAGTTCTGATGCTAGGATCCATAATAAATCACGGGCTAAATATTTTCAAATGTAATAAGCATACATAATACCGGTTTGGGTATTTACAGCTATTTATATATTGAAGTCGGTTTTTTTGTTAAAAATTACAGAATTATTATTGTTCTGTTCTAAGGAGACATTAATTTAACATAATCTCATTAATTCTCATAAAGACATGCACCAGTCAAACTCAAAGTTAACCTGGTTATTGTTAGTATATATGATAACTAGACTGTACAAATATATATCGATAAAGATGTGGTTAAAAACAGGGAATTACCCAGATGGCATTTTGTACGCGATAAACTCTAAAAGTTTATCGCAGTGTCTGTTTATTTATTTTATTTGATATAAGCGCTACAAGAAGTCTGCGGTAACATTTAAATTTATGTTTATCTTTTAAGGTTGACTTTCGTAGTAAAATAAGAAACCCTTAAAGTCCGTCGCCTGCTTTGCGAAGAGAATATTAGTTCTAGAAAGCTGATATTTTAAATAAAAAAAAAAAAATATTTATAAATATTTTGTATAGTCATATACAATAAAACGTCAAGATAACGCTGAAACACTGTACAGAAAATGCTGAAAAAAATAATAATCTCCCATACATGTAAGGTACATAAACATTTTGAATTTTGATTTTCCAATCGAGTAGGGTTTCGTTTAATAGGTAATTTAAAATTAGGAAATTCGTTTAATAGGTAATTTTAATTTAGGAATTGCAAAGACAACTTTTCGATTTAGGGTTCCGTTAGCGAAAAATTCCAAAATCTAAAAAAAAAATTAAAATCTGAAAAAAATCATAAAAATGTAGTTTTAACCATGAACTTTGCAGGAAAACTATAACGGTTAAGCTAGCTTTTTTATTTTAGCTTTGTTATTTTATTTCATAGGTTTTTGTGTGTTCTCTCTCGATACTCAGAAGGCTGTGTGAGTCAGAATGGCGGGTGTTTTGTTTCAGAAATCAATATATATAATAATAAATGTTATATAAAAGGAATGTACTAGCAATATCAAAGTCAAAGTCAATAAGTGTTTATTCAATAGAGCAAAACGCTACTTAAAATAGTAATTTAAAAATAAAATCAAAACACATTTAAACTGAATAAAGCACATAATTGCATTCACTCGCTTCGGAATTTTTTTTTTCCCAGTGAGGCAAAGAAACGGAGATGAAATCTCACTCTTTCACTTTTATTCATTATTACAATATTTGTCTTAATATTATGCTTAATTTAATGCCCGCAAGGATATTGGATGATTTGGATATTGCAAGATGACATCATTTCTTATAGCGGTTAAATCGAGCAAAACTCGGCCAAGAGTCAATATCATTCAAATAGTCATCTATGGAGTAAGCTTTTTTATGACATTTTGTTTTATAAAAAGCTTAAGCCGATTAATCGATTGTTCGCTCGCCTCAGATGGAAGCTTATTATATAAACGCACACAGTTTCCCATAGATGACTTATTTACTTTTTGAAGCCTCATTTATATTTAGGAATGTGCAATTTACTTTAATTTATTGTATTTATGCTATGCACATTACATCTTTCGATTGATTGTCAAAGTGAGTCACGAGGTTTCATTTTGTAAATGTCACGAATCGCCCTTTTTTGAAGGACAAAGATTGTCTGTAAATCGGCCGCCCTTCCCCATAGCAGAACTCCATATGACATCCATCACACTATGGAAGTACCTAGCTTAAATAAACCAGTGTAGCTGTAGCTTCATCAGTAATACTTCTTATTGTTTTAACTTCATAAGCTGCTGAACTAAGCCGACCTGCAAGTCCAACAATTTGAAATTTCCATTGAAGGGTAGAATCTATGTGTATACCTAAAAGTACTGTGGAATTAACCGGATTGAGCATTTCCCCACTAACAATATTTTTGTAGGATATTCCTTTACATTTGGTAAGGAAAATTTTATACATTTTGTCTTTTTAGCATGCGGCGGGCTTGGGCGCGGTGGAGCGATGATGGGGTCAGCTGCGGCCAGTGATGATGCATTCAAAATTGACGATTCAAACGACGATGTGGACACATTGTACGCTCCACATATACACATGCCGATTTGGCGACACGTAGTGACGCTACCTTGGGACGAAGTTCACCAATTGTGGCCTGCGACTCCTCGAACTTGGCCTTCAGTAGGTCCAGATTGACTTTCAAGGACGTTATAGCCTTAAGCAATCTAGTCACGTCAACGTGATCAAATGTCACAGGGGGCAGCTTGTGAAGCTCCTTAGCAACGAAGTCAGGAATCACGTCAGGATCGGTTTCTTTCAGCAGGGTAATTAATTATATCCTGCACACTTTTCTCGGCTGCGTCTCTCCGTCGTTTTTATTTCGTGTTTATTTACCGTCGCAATTATCTTTACTCCTATCAACTTTAAAAATCAATGAAGTTATCATCCGCAAATAAAACGAGATCACACAAGTTTTTTGAAAAGAAATATACCTGAATGTACCTCCATGAATAAGAACAATTTCAATAATAAAATTATATTCTGTCAAAATACTAGCGTTGCATCTTTTAAGCTAGGTGCAACTATTGCTGAGATAGAGCCTTTCGAAACACCACGCTTTCATTCTTTGGTAATTATTATAATAAAATCACAAAATCTGTATAATTATCACACTTAAAGTATTTTAAATAGAGTAGTAGTACCAATTATGGAATAGTATGTACTTTATTATGGAATACCATAATATTTCTTGTAAATTAAAACTCCTAGCCACACATAACAGTGGTCCTCTATTTTATTTAATCAAAGTACCTACTCGTAAACAGATTTCAACTTATCAGTCAAATAAAAGAAAAAAAATACACTTTGTACTTAGTCAAGGCAAGTGCTGTGCTGACGGTGAGACTTGTCTTTTCTCTGCGACGAAAGCTTTTTGTATTGAATTTTTTAAGATATAAGAGAAGAAACGTGTATCCAATGTCTCATGCGAGTGCCTCAGGCATCGTAATAGTGCTGGTAAAGAGTTCGATTCTTGGTTTTTGCGAGTAGATCTAATTCCTTTGTAGATTTGACCGATATTCCTACATAAAGAATTGTAGTAGGTATTCCATATTTACAATAATAAGATACTTTTATGTCAGTTTTTTTTGTAATAATCTGATACTTTATACAAATAGGTACGTGTAATACAAGACTGTTACTAAATTAAGCACAGCTAAATAACTGATGCTCATTACGAACAAAAAGTTTGATTTACCTTTTTAAATTAAGTACTAAAACAAAATGGTATTCCATATTTTGTTACTTTCCTCTATGTTTTAGGTGTGTTATGGTGGTGTGATGTTGGTTATTGGTGGCATATTTTTTTTCACAAACTCCGCGGGCCAATGCACACCAAGCTTTGCCTGGCGAGCTATATCAGGGCCGGATTCGTAAAATCCCTGGCGTGTAAAATATAAAGGGACTGTTTCAATAGGGAAGGTAGTAAAGAAATCTCATTGCAGGTAAGTAATCAGTTTTTAATAGATCTCAGTACAACACGTTAACATAGTCCAAGAGATCTGCACGCTATTACTGTTTTATTTTATAAAACATATGCAAACTTATAAGTAACTATGAAATGTTTAAAATAAAATTAGTTCAATTACTATTACATAGATGAATAATAAATAACACAGCACCATCTAGTCCCAAACTAAGCAAAGCTTTTTAGGAAACCAGATGATTGATAGAAAACTTTAACACATTTTTTTTGTTAATAGATACGTATCATACAACCCAAGAGGTCATAAGACTCAAGTTAAATACATGCAGATAGACTGACCGAGCCACGGAGGTCAGGTCGCCAATACTAAGCAGTTAGATCAAATCTGTGATAGATACATGAAATGCATTTGAAAAGTCATCAATGGTACATGAATATTTGAATTTATCACCCGTATTGATATTCCACAATCTTTCTGGAACATTCTGAGAGCACAACACGTCCTGGTCTGTGGCGTCCGGAGCGTTCACGTACACAACTGCTTCAACATCATCAGCGTCATCACTGAACTTCACCACCTAGAAAATAGAAAAAAAAATTATTTATTGAAGGGGAGCCGATGAAATAACGGGCACATGAGACCTTACAACTCTATGTCTCAGGGTGACGGGCGCAATGCAATTCAGTATTGCAGTTGTTATAGGTAGAAGTTACCGCTTAACATCAGGTAGGCCTTCGGCCTGTCTCGTCATTTTGTAGTATAAATGAAACCAGAAAAGTGCGAGCTGGGCTCGCCCACCGAGGGTTCTGTAGGTATGAAGGAACATAATCATTCTTTAAAATTTTCTGATCTGATTTACCTAGTAAGTTTTAAAAATGTACAAAAACGGTCACCCATCCAATTTATGACCACCGTAGGGTTGCTTAACCTTAATGATTAATTTTGTACTTTTTTAAACACGATTTTTTAATGATTCTATTGTGATTGATTTCCATTATATGTTTTAATTTTTCTTTGTATCCTCGAGGCAGACCACCTGCCAGATGGGCGGACGATCTGGCCAGGGTTGCCGGACGACAGTGCATGAGACTTGCACAGGACCGTTTACGTTGGCGTGCTGAAGAGGAGGCCTATACCCAGCAGTGGGTGTCAACGGACTGATATGATGATGATGATGATCTACAGTATAAGACGATATATCTTGCCAAATTTCATAGTTCTAGGTCTACGGGAAGTACACTATGAATTTTCATTCCTATGAGAATGTCGAAACAAGCGACTTTGCGGCATTAACGGCCGTGTCCGTTTATGCCGCAAACATCGCATGTTACGATATATTTCTTATATCACCAAGAGAAGAGTGCGCAGGGCACCCAAACAATTTCGAATGCGCTTACTTCTACGTACAGTTCGAGGACCTAGATCTTTTGCCGAACTGCGAAAGGTTAATGAAGTTTTGTACCCCACTTACCAGGCTGCATGCCAAGCGCGTCATTTGCTTGATGGAGATCATCACACTGGGATAACGCAATGGCCGAAGCATGTATCAGTAAGATATCGGCGTGTTTACACGACATTTTTACAGGATGATGTTGCCTGAATTTATCAAAACGATCCAAAAACAAAGCACTCTGAGCTTTCTTCGAATTTTCTGATATATCTTATTATTACGGTCACTATACGAGTAATATACGGCTTATTCATGGTCTTAAGCTGGCTTTCTACATTTAAGTTCACACGGACGAAGTAGTGGGCACAGCTAGTGATAAATAATAATGTAAGTGTCACACGGCTGAGATGACAAAGATGATGCAAATAGTATGGCAAAATACTATTTGCATCATCTTCGTCAGCGTATACAAAACGCATGCATTCGCTTTTGCTACCCAATACCCCGACGAACCCACATCTCTCCTTATATAAATGACAACGGTCTTCTCAATATGTCTTCTCGGAGAACACTTCATTTCGCCACTCTACTTTTTGGAACCATTAAAATCCAACAGCCCAGTTACCTGTTTGAGAAGCTTAACTTCTCAAATCGCCACATCCGTCAATCCAGCCGCCTCATATGTCCGAGGCACAGAACGGCTGCATTTCGTGGCATTTTCAAATATGCTGCCACGAAATGCTGGAACAACTTGCCTCCACCGTTAAAAGTTGCGAACAGTCCTAGTACTTTTAAAAATAAATTAAAAAATACTTTGCTAGAATCACAGTAAAATTCATCTAATATGACAGCCCGCTGTTCTAGGCCTTGGACCATCCATAAATATATTGTTATTACTTCTTATTTTTATTACCTACATATTGTTAGAATTAAGAGAAAAAACATTTATTTTTTTATTTTCGTATAGTTTAGTTTTCACTAATAAAATAGTGCTTTATTTTTGTATTATCTGTTGCATATTAAGCTCTTGTGCTGCGGTTGCCCCCAATTGCAAATAAATAAATAAATAATGCCGGACAAATCACACAGCATCACCTAGCCCCAAGCTAAGCAGAGCTTGTGTTATGGGTACTAGATGACTGATATACTTAATACATTATACTAAATAGATAGATATTTTTATTATATATAGAAAAACACCCAGAACACCCTGAACAAATATCTGCAGATCGTACAGACATTTGTCCCGAGGCGGGAATCGAACCCGCAACCCCTTGCGTCGCAGGCGGACCTTCGCCCGCTGCGCCACAGAGCTCGTCTAAACGCAAACGATGGAGGCAAACGATGGTAACTACGGAATAATAAACAAATTTTTATCTTTATATCTTTAAAATATTCACCTTCCACAAATAGCGAGGTATTCCAGTCGCGCTGTAGTGGCTGGCGCCAGTCCACACCGAGAAGGACTCCGCTAAATACAAGGCATCAGTGACGATCTCTTCAACGCCACTCCATGACACCTGGTTCAATACACAATCAAGAACATTAAGGACCATATTTTGTTATTCTTATAGAGTAAAGGTGTGTGTTGTTTTATATTGGCGTGGGATACCGGTAGTAGAAATAATAAATAAATAAATAATGCTGGACAAATCACACAGCATCATCTAGCCCCAAGCTAAGCAGAGCTTGTGTTATGGGTACTAGATGACTGATATACTTAATGCATTATACTACATAGATACATATTTTATTATATATAGAAAAACACCCAGAACACCCTGAACTGCAGATCATACAGACATTTGTCCCGAGGCGGGAATCAAACGCGCAACCCTTGCGTCGCAGGCGGACCTTCGCCCGCTGCGCCACAGAGCTCGTCAATCAATCTTAATAATAATATAATATTGCTGTACAACTCACACAGCATCACCTAGCCCCAAGCTAAGCAGAGCTTGTATGTGTTATGTGGACTAGATGGCTGATATACTTGAACTTGTATGTTTAACCACAATTACATTTCAAGGAAATGAAAAATCTTATTAAATATTTACGATTTCGGCGGGATTCGAACCGACGTTGATCAAGTCAATACTTGACCCATTTTAAAGCCGGAAGTGCTTTAAACCCTAAGCAAAGCACTTCCGAATTCATGACGCGCCTATCGTGACCATAGCCAGGGCAATGAACATAATTGCCGGTCAAATTAATGCTGCTGACATGCCCACGGCATATATTGAGTGGACAAGTTATTGCCTAAAGAGCGGCTATTTCGTATGGAAAGGCGACCATTTCATACAAGTGGACGGGGTGGCTATGAGTTCTCCTATCGCGCCGGTAGTAGCCAATATTTTCATGGAGCATTTTGAGGAAAAAGCTATAACAACTGCAGGTACTAAACTATTACTATATATAATATATAGTGCATCCACATACAGCCGTATGTGGATGACGTATTTTCCATTATAAGAGAGGATGAGCTGACAGACTTACCCGGGCAGTCCCGTCGCAAGGCTCGAAGACGGGCAGAGTGTTGTATTGGTCCGTCAGTGTGACAGCCACCTGGGCAGGCCCAAACGGCACGTACTCTGGTCTGACCAGCCGCCGCTGGCCATATTGGCACTTCACTATTTGACCAACGTTGCTTGTTTTGGCGGTTACGCCAAAGCCTGTTTGGTGCACGTTCGAATCTGACATCGACACTTTAGTGTATCGAATTCTTTGGTCTGTTTGAGCATAACATGTATCGTACACGCCCAGGAACCCACTGTTTAACTTGAAACCAATCTCGATTAGCTCACCGTTCGTCAAACACGGCTTCTTTGTGAATTGTATAGATGGCTTCACATATTCTTTGCATTGCAAGTCTTCAAACTTGTACATTTTACCTTCGACGCTAAATTGGTCTTCCTTGTGGCATTGTGCTGTTATTGTTTTAGCATTTTGATGTGTTCTGAATGTGTTGATCGGTTGATCTTTAGTGGCACATTGTAGGCTCAGGGACTTTTTGTTGGCGATGATGTAGAACTCGTTTTCCGTTGACAGTTGAGGCCATGTTGCACTGTCCTCACTGACCAATAGTGGCGTGTTTTGTACTCTGGAAACGGTTCTATTTATCACACATTCTGGAAAAAGAAGCATGGGAATTAATAGAAATACTGTTTTAATTGGAGAACAGATAATACTATTTTCTTTTATAACTAAAGCATTGCTGTGAGTGCCGGCAGTAAAATGTTGCTCCTCCTCTCTTACCCGTAGATGCAGTCAGAATCTACCAAGGGATACCTCTGGGAAATGGGTATCAGCGTCACTCCGTGTGTCAACCTCTAGTACTGCTCTGGCCAACCCGCCTGTTAAGCATGGCGAGTATGGCAGTAACCCTCTCATGATCACTACTTGGAGATCAATCAGGGAGGCATATGACCAGCAGTGGACATCCTACAGCTGAGAGATACAGAGGATGAAAATCGCATTTATCCATAAGTCCAAATTATTGGAATACCGGCCTTTTTTGATGATGATTTCTGTTGCAGACTTAGCCATGCCATTCCACGCAGCTTTACATCAGAATTTATCCGATCTAGGAAGAGGTGGTTTCGGCAGAATACCAGCGTCCGCTGCTAATACAGTGGGCATAATGCTGAGCCGGGACCAATTTGCTACTGTGGCACACATTATTTAATTTTTATTCTATTGGTCCAATTTATTTATTTTACTAATTGCTGTTTTTCTTTTTAAGTAAAAACTATGTATAAATGTTAAATGTAAATGTTTTCGTTGTGTTTTAAAATGTATTGTGTGCTCTTTAGTAAATAAATGAATGTCTATGTCTCTAATTTATGAATGTTGTTGTTTATCATACAACTCCCATTAAAAAGCTTATTTTTTATTTTATTTATTGTTCAGCCATTTGTGCCCACTGCAGGGCAAAGGCCATCTCCATTCCCTTCTTCCATTCTTCGCGATTTACGCTGTTACAGGCCAAGATCTTAAATAAGGGTCTTGCTCATCACGCCACCTCCTTCTGGGCTTCGCTTAAATTTCCCATGTAGAAAACGTATTTGATGTGTTTATAGTAAGGCTTGTATTGTTTTTAACGCGGCGACAAATTAACCTCATCATTTCAGCCGTAAAACGTCCACTACTGAACACAGGCCTCCCACATGGATCTCCATGAGGGGTAGTTGTCATACTCACCACGCTTGGCAGGCGGGTTGGCGAGCGCAGTCCGGGATGTTGATACACGAAGAGACGCTACTGCCCATCTTCTGGAGGTATACCATAGCAGGCTCTTACTGCATCCACAAGCATGAGAAGAGGGGTAACATTCTACTGCCGGCACCCCACGGCAACTTAACCTCAATTTTGGTTTGGCAGCTAAAGTGAAAGACAAATTTAAGAAGAAAGCAGCTAAGTAATCAGTTGTAAGCTTTGTTTTAATATAAACTGGTATTAGTTTTTTGCTTTGGTGACTGAAGTGGAACTGCGAGTGATAAAGTAAAATTCGGTTCTGGAACTTCGTCGGCCGCTGCCACGGCACGCTCGCTGTGCTCGCTCGGCTCGTGCGTTGTTTAGTTTTATGTAAAGGGTTACATATGAAGGAGGTGTTTTTTTTTGTTTGTAGCTGGTGAAATACTTTAGTCCTTAAGTTTAATCCTTACAAAAAAAAAATTGAAACTGGCGAAAAAACATTTTTCTCTTAAAACACTCGTAATTTAAAATTTTCATAAAAGTCGCCATGTCGTTATTTATAATACCTTGCCTATGATTTCATTGGCCCTGTTTAATATGTTTTCTATATTAAAGAAGCAGCCATTATTAAGTTTATTAAATGTCTTTTTTTGGTAACAAAATAGTTAGTCGTTCTTTAAGTTGTTAGTCGCCTCGAAAATAATTTGCCTTATTATGTATATGCTAATACCTGAACTGGTGACATTGAACGAGCGCTGCACGCTGCCGTGCGGATTGCTTACGTTGCATGTATAACTGCCCCAACCGATTATAGGCAGCTCTGAATATGCGCCTTGCACCATCTCTCCGTTGTAATACCAAATAACCTATAGAATTATTATAATAAGTTTAGGATGATCAACGCTTAAAATGAAAGGCCTTTTGCCACATAGATGCTATTATAGATGATTTATACAACGTCAGCAACTGGTAATCATGCTGTACGGGACGCTGCAGTGCCTAGGACATTGTTAGATAGATTAGGCTTGCCCAGCACCTATACCATCCTCTCAGCTTAGTCAGCTATTATTATTCAGAGGAAAGAACAGGTCAATACGTCTGAAGCTAACTAAGCCGCGGGTTTCCTTACGATGTTTCTTTCACCGTTAAAGCACGTGTTAAGAGTGCACATACATTTTTCAAGAAATAAAAATCCATTGGTGCCTGGCCGGTATCGAAGCCACGACCTTCAGATTGAAAGTCGGGGGTACATACCACTCGGCCAACACGGCTTTTTCAACGCTTTAAGACTTATAATTAAATAGACAAAACAGCAGCTAAAATGCTTTCGGCATTATGCTCGCCGATTGTGCAATCATTCTTGTAATGCGTGGTGAGTAAGGCAACAAGCCCTCATGATTAGTACCTAGCCATAAGGGAGATCTTTGTCCAGCAGTGGATTTCCACTTACGGCTGAGATGATTATACCCAGCAGGCGCTTCAGGTTAGTAACATATAGACTTACGTTTTCCCTCGGCTTAGCATCCACAGTGCAATCTAGTTTTTGGTCCTTATTTCCATTCCAGTTAATCGGGGATATCGAGGACCTCCAGAACCTGGGCTCGTACCCGACGTCCACAATGTAGTTTAGAGATTCAGAGCCCAGTTTGGTGTTAGCCCGACAAGTGTAGTTCCCATCATTCGAGTATTGAGCATTTCGGATAAGATAAGTCGAACTTTGCGATGACTTTTCGCTATTCTAAAAAAATGTGAATATTAAGATAAACTTAAACGCAAAGATAAGAAATAGTTATTTAATAAAGCCATTTTTACTCACCACATACCACCTGATAGACGAAGGGCCGGAGTTCGCAAGGTCACATTTAATATCCGTCGACTCTCCACGTTTTAAATAGATACGTCTGCTGTTTTCAGGATCAGTTTCAATAAAATCTGTATAAAAACAACAGCAATTTTATGTTGCATATCAAAATAACACTGTTTAAGTAGTTGATACGGTAATAAGATCCCCAGGTGTTTATGCGCGTCTGTTTTTCTATAAGATGCACTGAATCAGTTTTGTATTATTGTATAACTATTGAGTATAGTCATAAGTCATTATCTCAACCGTAGGACGCCTACTGCTGGACATAGACCTTTTTCATATATCACTATTGATCATAAAGGGATGTTGCCATGCTCACTACGCTTGGCAGCCGGGTTGGCGAGCGAAGTACGGGGTTTTAATACGAGAAAAGACGCTGTTGCTCATCTTCCGGAGATATCCCTTAGCAGTTTCTCACTGCATCCACGGGCAAAAGAGGTGGGGCAACATTCTACTGCCAGTATCCTCACGGCAATAAAGCTGAGTAACATAATAAATGATTTCGGACTCGCTACACGCACTTCATATCTTATCAGCGCCGGCGGAAGATGTATACTATTAATTGTCTCTTTTGTTCTTGACCAAAATGGTAAAAAGGAACCCTTATGGTATCACTTTGTCTGTCTGTCTGTCACAAATGGATATTTCGAGAATTGCTGATGCTATCGACTTGCAATTTGAAATGGTTAAAGATAACAACACTTTTTTACTAAATAGCATACATGAAAATGTAAAAAAATATTCTTATTATGATTTCAGGGGGGCGGATAGGGGATCTCAAAATGTGTAAGTGAAGTTACTAGGTCATGTGGTGTATCATATGAAAGGTATTCATTTGCACATTATTAAACAGTTTTTATTTTTCCTTATAGCCGTATCGCTTCCGAGTTATTTACAAAAAAAAAAAAAAAAAACAGCAGAGATATACCCGTGAAACTTTTATAGCTTATAGAGGTGTATTTAAAGTTTATAGGAAAATTATAGCAAACCCTCTAGTTTGCATAATTTTTAAGACAAAAGGTGTGGAAGACAAGAGGTGTGGTTTAAAAAAAATAAGAAGTTACTAGGTCATGTGGGGTATTATATGAAAGGTATTCATTTGCACATTAATTAACAGTTTTTAGATTTCCTTTGAACCGTATATAGTTTTTGAGTTATTTACAAAGAAATATAAAAAACAACCGTTCCCCCCTTATCTTCGAAGTTTGCAGAGATAAACCCGTGATACTTTTATAGCTAATAGAAGTGTATGTAAAATTTATATAAAAATTATAGCAAACCCTCTGATTTGCATAGTTGTTAAGAAATCATCGAAAGTGTAAAAAATCTACATAAGTTCCGCTATCAGATAAAAGATGGCGCTGTCAAGGTTCTCAAACAAATATAAACCGCCTTTATCATATATTATATTGTATGATGGCACGGAACCGTCTGTGCGAGAGCTTGTCGCCCGGATTTATTTTTGAAACTTACGCGATAAATTGTACACTATCACTAAGTGATAGTGTACATTATGAAAACACATAGGGGTATACATTATACAAGTCTTGTATAATGTATACCCCTATACTCGTACCTTTGCAGGATGTGGTTATACGATTCAAGCCGTAGTTCCCATTTTACCTGAAATATCAGCTTCAACATTCTGCGTCGCACTCCCGTACTTGTTTGCGGCCTCACAAGTGAAATTGCTAGAGTCCTTGGTCGTGGGATATTTGATGAGAAGTGCATTTTTATCAGTAGTGATTTTAGCATCTGGAAATAACTAAAGTTTGAGCGCAGACCTTTAAATATGGATTTTGTAATGTATTGAATATGAATAAATAGGGAAAATGTATTTTGTGTTCAAAACAATAATCAAACATTCAAAACTAATGTTATGAGGCATTCTATTAATCTTAAAATTAAGGAGGTTTTTAAGAAAACCTTCATAATAGACGAATGGGCTTACGCGATTAAACATACCCTATCCTGTTGTTTTCGTAATAATGGACATACATACATACGTTATGGATATACGTATATTCGGTTAGAACTATGATTTCTCTGTTAGTGAACTCTGTTTCGTTAACCAAAATCCCCGTATTATTAAAATTGTCAGTAAAACATGGTTGCGTCCAAATTCACCTGAGGTGACGACTTTTCCTGCACGTTTCCAGATAATGTTCGGTTCGGGAATGCCAGTGACATTGCAAGGCAACTTCAATAATTCGTCTCCTGTGATCCCAAAGAACACTGATTTTGCGTTCGTGATTTCAGGTTCACCTAAAATAATAATAAATCAATTCAGTAATATGACTTTTAATAAGTCTCGGCTACGGCGACCTTTTTCTGCTTAGGAGTGTGGATGGAATGAGTGGAATCTAAGATGTAGCCGATTTTGGCTTATAATGTACGTGCACATATGCAAACCACTACACACATCACCATTTAGTCCCAAACTAAGCAAATATTTGACTTTGTAAATCAGATGACAGATAGGATACTTATTTATTAAATACATGTTTATTCATAATAGAAAACATACACACATACACAAGACAAATATCTGTAGATAAGCAATTATTATGTTCCCCGTCGTAGGTCGAAACCACAACTTGAGACTGCCGCAAGATGTTGAAATTTCAATCTCTGCTTTTCTGCAGATATTTGTCTTCTATTACAAATGTGTCTACTCTTGTCTTTGTCTTGTCGTATAAACCGGATATAATACCAAGTGAGCCACGCACGGCATTAGATATAGGAGATTTGTTATGAATCAACAGTCTCTGGCAGTTTGAAGGAGAACTTACCATGTACACTGATTTCAATTGTACCACTATTAGTGCCAACTGCATTAGTTGCTATGCACTTGTATGTGCCTGCTGAGTTGTAACCAATATTGACAATGTGCATCCGTTCAGTTGCTATAGGATTGAAGGTTTCTGAATCTTTTGCCTTAAACTGCCACGTAATTGTAGGTTTAGGAACTCCGTTTACCCTAAAAATATCGAAAAGTTAAAAGGATGGAAAGGCCTCTCTCGTTTAAATTATAGGCTGATAAAAAAAACTTTAATCCAAAACTTCATTCTACAGTCTAATTCTATGGTATTGTAAAGTAATGAGTATATTATAAATACATTTGCGTAATGCAAAACAAAACATCGAGAGGGAACCCGGGGCTTAGTTCTTCAGACGTATTGACCTGTTTTTTCCTCTGACTATTAATTGTTAAGCTAGGATGGTGGTGTAGGTATTAAGCAAGCCTAATCCATTGTTATTCTGCCAGGCACTCAGCATTATGCTAATACATCATCTATAATATAATGTAGAAAGCACTAGGGTCTTAATACTTACATAAATACTTTTTATTATATAACCTTTTTTGAATTAAAAACAACATATTACACATAATTGCATCACTGGCACCCAAACTAAGAAATCCTGTATCTAGGGGACTTCCTTTCTTATGAACGAATAAGTTTGATACATAGACAAAACAAAAGACAAATTTGATAAAAATTACAAAATCAACGAGAAAAAAAAGGTTATAAAGTGCTTAATCAAAATTAAAGTTACATAGAAATTGACTTATAATTCATTTTAAATTTTCAAAAAAATGTTAGTGTGTAAAACTTGTGGTCACTTGTGTATATACATAATATAAAAACATATGTGTGTGGTAGTGTGTGTGTTTCGTGTGTTAGTGTGTATGTATGTGTGTGTGTGTGTGTGTTTGTGTGTGTGATGACGCGTGTGTATGGGTGTTTGTATGAAAATCAAAACTATGCAATAAAAGTCAGAAGATGTTCAGTTTCGTTGAAATTAAGCGACAAAAGCCATGTCTTATTTTTAAATTTACATTCTGTATGTGATTTGTCGTGGATACTCAGTAATTTATTTATTTTGTTCTAGGTAGTTAGACATATAAGTTATTTGGTGTTGTAAATAGGTTGTGCGGGACAGAGTATTGCTGAAAATTTTGAGTTTCTTCGTGTAATTCGTAAAGCCTTGTTGTAAAGGGTTGTTGTGTGTTTATTTAGGATGGCTTGTAAAATTAATGTATGTCTAATAGTAAGTACTTTACTTTCTATCTAAAGTGGTCTGGTTGGGTACCTGAAGGGCTTGCAGAGCACGACTTTTATGACACACCTTTGTGCTCTTTTAGGCGGCACTACCTATCACCTAACACTACCTATACACATGTATGGTTATGAACAAACATGATAACTTTTTTGCCCATAACTCGAATTTGGTCGTCAAACGTAACTCGCTTTTCTCTTCCATAATTTCTCAACCTGTCAGACGTCAATAATGATAATGTTTATTGAGAAATAGCTGTAAAGAAAAAAGTAACTTACTTGTAGGATGGAGCCAAACTCTGGCCTTTCATAACTGTGAGAGCATTTTCACTGATCAAAACTTCTGGAGCCTCTGTTGAAAATATAAAATTCATTTAGTTCTAAAATAAGATATCAAATTTTATTAAACAAGCTTGGATGTCTTTTTCCAGTAACAAGAAGATCCGGGCTAACAGTAATCAGTAAAAACTTACCCAAGTTATCTATATCAACTTTAATAGTACGAGATATGTTTTGATTTACGTCAGATGCAAGAGTAACTTCACATGTGTATTTTCCCACTGAATCCAAATCTGTAGATATAATTTCAAGCATTTTGCCATCCGGAGATATTGTATACTTGTTAGATGTCGAAATTTGCAATTTGTCTGAATACTCATTCTTCTGATAAAACCATTTTACTTTCATTGGAAATGAGGACTGCGCGTCGCAAAGCACTTTGGCTCGTGTTCCATAATTTACACTCGTCGATTCTGAAATACGAAGAGTTTATAGACATTTTTTTACCCGCAAATTTATACGAACAAGTCCAGCCAAATAACTGTGCAGTTAATACCATAAATTAGGAATATTATCGATGATGTTTATCATAACTCGTTCCTTAACCAAGCTAATTTTAGGCGTTGATGTTTAACGGCATCCTGCTTTGAGGAAAAACAGCCAACATTTAAACAATTATAATATAATATTGTGCTTTTTATGAAATAAAACCTCGCACCGACAAATTATTTGATTAAGGAAATAAACATTATATCAGTTATATCGCATATAATACTTATTGAATGCAAAAAGGAAATGTTTACATAATAAATTAAATCTGCTTACCCCATAAGGTTCCAAAAACTAAATAAATCTTGTATCAATGCGATAATGTGTGCGCTCTCGTTATAAGCATTCCTTCGAGGCAACAAACTATATGATAACTAAATGAATTCTCATTATGTTGAAATTAAAACATAACAATGAACAAAAGCTTAATACCTACTCTATACATTGTAAAATGTCCAACAATCATTAACAATAAATAATTCATTTTACCTGGTAATGGGGCCGAAAAGATAATGGCCGGTAATACCCTCATATGTTTACTGCTCTTTGTTTTCGCTAAATTATTTTCAGCGATGCAATAATAGGTATCCGAAGTTCTGGCGTTTGTTACATCCAGCATGCTGATGGTCTCCTGCTTGTTTATAGAGTTCTGAAATATTGGTTAAGCACTTTTATGTTAACATGTTCTTACCTAACAAATGAAGAGAGCATTGTTTCTGGTAAATAAATCATCTATGTATCAGCCCATTTATTATAGGCCTCCACTTTATCGACATCTTATCGATTTTGGCTGTACCCATTGTAATATATTGCTTTATTATACTTAAAGCGGATTGGGAATTTTCAGCAACAATTTAGATTTTAAAATTAAAGCCGGTTTTTTTGTTGAAGAATTAGGAAAGATTTATGAATAATTTCATGTTGTCCATTGGATATACATACCTTTGCCCGTAGCTTATGTCCTCGACTATCTTCCCAAACTACTTTTGGCGGAGGATATGCTACGACACTGCATTTCACTTCATAGTTGCTTCCATAGGGAACACTTACAAATGCACCTCCATCAATAATGACTTCTGGGGCTTTAATGATCACTAATTCTGAAACAATATAAAAATAAATGTATTTAGTTGAATGGATCACAAACGATTTCTCTTAATGTACTCGTACATATGTGTCCCTACAAGTGTGTAATTCTAAATCCCACATAATAAATATTGGAATCGTATATCACCCAATAAAGACTCTAATGATGATAATGATGATGATGATAAACGATGAGTATATTTTTAATAATATTTTTCGATATCGTACCCGTAATTGTTTTCACAATTAAAGATAAAGAAACGTTTGTTTTGTCACATGTGCACAATCAAATAAAAATAAACATCTATTCGATTTTAAGACTATAAGTGACAGAAATAGTCACGCATGTGCTATGACAGAACGAGTCGTACAAAAGCGCTGGTTTTCCGTAATAACCAAGATTTGCGAATTGAAGAGTTTCAATTGCCACCTTAGTACTAATTCAGTTCCACTTCACCGAAACCTTAAAGCGCAAATACCTGACTATTAGCTAAAAATGCCAAAATTGCTGTGTTTACCTACTTTATATGAGAAGTTCCCTCGATTCCTAAATAATTATCATAATAATACAATTCCAAAATAAATCATTGGTTTCTTTATATTTACGAACCGGTATCCTTGACTTTATCCCCCAAAGCATTCTCGACAAGGCATCGATAATGCCCTGCGAAGTCCAATGACGCACTGGCTATAGTCAATTCCTGTCCAGCATCATGCAGGTTTTCGTATACACGGTCTCCTTCGCGTCTCACTTGCCAGGTAATAGTCGGTGGAGGCGTACCTTTCACGGTTCTGAAGAAAGAAAGGAAATTATAATTGTGTTGCGTCACACGGATTAATCGATGATTAATGAGCCGTGGGGTGTCGGCAGTAGAATGTTACCCCTCCTCTCCTACCCGTGGATCTGAATCCAAGATACCTGCTAAGGGACACCCCCGGAAGATGGGCAGAAGCGTCTTTCCGTCTATCAACATCCCGTACTGCGCTCACTAACCCGCCTGCCAAGCGTGGTGAGTATGGCAACTACCCCTCATGGAGATACATGAGGGAGGTCTTAGTTCAGTAGTGGACGTTTTACGGCTGAAATGATGATGATGATGACACGGATTAATAATAATTCTTTAATTTATTAACACAGACACCAACTTTATTGATCAAAATCTGATCATTGCAGTTGGTGTCTGTGTTAAAAAATTGCTTGACTTATTGCTGAAGATACCGAAACCGCTATAATGTATGCCGCTAAATGTAAGAACATTTGAGTAGTGCCCTCGATTTCTCATGGATCCCATCATCAGAAGTGGGTGTACAAGCAAACATTATTTAGTGAAGCAAAAACCCTACTGAGGGTGTTAAGGGCATGTACATACATACCAAACCAAAGCACTCTCATCATCATCATCATCATTTCAGCCGTAGGACGTCCACTGCTGGACATAGGCCTCCCTCATGGATATCCAGTTATTGCGGTTGGAAGCGATCTGCATCCACCGTCGACCTGCGGTCTTCACCAGGTCATCATCCCATCTTTAATTCCAATGCACTCTAGCAGACACTAATACAATTATTTAGTTCCTTTATGAATATCATCATCAGAACCAAGTTTTGTCAACCCAAAAAAAATCGTTTAAGTCAAAGCCAATAAGTAATTCAATAGAGCATAAAGCTACATAGGTTAATCAATTTACAAAAGAAGAACAGACACATTTAAATTGAATAAAGCACATAAATTAAGTTTTCAAACGACGAAGTTCTGAGATTTTTCCTTCTTGAATTGGGTTAAAAATACACCTCGTTGACATGTTCTGCAGTCTAAGATTATTTATTATTGGCAAATTAAAACTCAAATTATCTATCGCTTGCCAAGCGTAGTGAGTATGGCAACTACCCCTCATGGACATCCATGAGGGAGGCCTGTGTTCAGAAGTGGACGTTTTGATTTATTTTATTATATTTTATTTTGACTATGCGTAGGCACAGCTGTCAATAAACGTTGAAACGTTGAAACGTTTTACGGCTGAAATGATGATGATGATATCTATTGGCACCCCACGGCACCAATTAAAACTCAGTATATCTATTGGTGCCGTCAGGTGCCGGCAGTAGAATGTTCAACATCTTGTACTGCGCTCGCCAACCTGCCTGCCAAGCGTGGCGAGTATGGCAAGAACTCCTCATGATCACTACTTAGTGATCTTCCGGAGGCATCCATTAGAAGGCTCATGCTGCATCCACTGGCATGAGAGGAGGGGTAACATTCTACTGCCGGCACCCCACGGCCAATGGTACCCGCGCCCATGGTATTGGTTCTTACTTGCATGAAATTGAGACTTTGTCCTTATCCTTCACGGTTATCTTAGTCGATGCGGCGTCTTGCAATACCGGCGGAGAAAGATCATTTAGTTGAACGTCTGTTGTAAATGCCACCGTCTGTTTGTCATCGGAAGTCATTGCAGCCACACAAGTATAATTCCCCGTATTATTCAAATCCGTTGACATGATTGTAAGCGTTTTTCCATTTGAAGTGATTTCGAATTTATCTGATTGGCGAACTTCTGACTGCCCCGATGCACTATGATAGAACCATTTTATTTTCATTTCATAGTTAGATCTGATATTGCAAGTTATATCTGTGGTTGCTTTATACTTTGAAACAGTTGTTGCTGTAATGAAAGAAATAAGTAAATGTATTTTTTTTTCAAATCTTTGGTGTAACTTATTGAAACTACATAATTATACGAGTTGGGTACCTATGTATTATTTGGCTACTGCTAGACTGCACAAGGAAAATAGCAATCCCTTGAACATATTTTAATATTAATTTTTATAAAGCAGAATCACCACACATTACGGTTATATTGGAATATAATTAAACTCGTCTGCGCGCGACCACGATAAATAAAACTCTGTTAAAACGTCGGAATAAAAGCAATAACGCGATAAATTACCGATAGTCCAATATAGTAAAAATGATTTATGCAGCGTCATAAACTCGTATTCATGCTGTCCGGGACGCTACAGTGCCTCGGACATTGTTACATGGATTACCCAGTACCTATTCCATACTCCCAGCTTAGTCGGCTAACACTGGTCAAAGTGGTCTTATATTTTACCACTGAAGCATGCGAGAACATAGACTTGCTGAAGCTGTATATTACAGCTATAATACACTAAGTGTGTTATAAAATGTTCATTTATTTTTTTCCAGCCGCGCCGAAATATACATATGTATGTGCACCAAGAATTTTCATTAAAGAAGCGCAACTATTTAAAAAAGTTGACGTTTAAATTACCTCGTTTGCGCCTTCGATTCTGTGCCTTATATTCTTGGTGTGAGAAGAAATATTTACTAAAACCTTACCTGGTGGATGGCTGTCAACAATGAAAGGAGATGACACAGTCAAATCGATTTTGCTCACATTTGTGCCCACGTCGTTTTGCGCAAAGCAAGAGTATGTATCTGAAGCTTTAATTGTGTGAATTCGAAGCTGGCTTGTTATTCCGTTATTGTGAGTTAACTCCTAGAAAAATACATTATTTTTTTAATCCTAGACATAAGGGTTGATTTGGTAAATCTTTGAGCTGGGTTGTTGCGTGAGGACGCCGACAACTGGAGAGCTCCGATTTATAATTATCTTAATAAAGTCGATTACATGTCAATCTTGCTTAAAAGTCCCAGTTCGTTTGACAGAACATCAAAGCAGTTTTTATTACCTGAGACAATAGTTTGTTTCCCCTGGCGTCCATCCATACAACTTTTGGCAATGGGCTCGCAACAACTTCGCATGTCAGTGTAATTGTGCTTCCGTAGTTAACGGATTTTGTTGATCCCTCCGTTATGATTGCAACAGGTGCTTTGATAATCAATAGTTCTGAAAATATAACGTAATAATTCATAAACTTCTTTTGCATTATATTTTGTAGATAGAGAAAACGTCGTAGGTATATACATTAATCAATAACAAATGAATTAATGAGTAAGGCCATGTTGGTCAAATCGTAACCCCGACTTTCGATCCGAAGTTCATGGGTTCGATACCGGCCTTGAACCAATGCATTTTTGTGTCTTGAAAAATGTATGTTCACATTTAACACTTGTAACGGTGAAGGAAAACATGGCGAGGAAACCCGCGGCTGAGCTTCAGACGTATTTACCTGTTCTTTGCACTGACTAATAACTGACGAAGCTGGAAGGATAGCTGCGAGGAGGAGAAATCGATGGCGAAAATATAGATTCATATTTAGGACAATTTATATATTTAAAGGACCAAACAAGTATAGAAATAGAGAAAAGAGTGGCATGGGCAGGAAAAAATACTGGTCGCTCAAAGAGATTTAAAAAAGTGTTTACTTTTTAGTTTTAGATAGTTGCTATGCGATCTTACCGTGTCTCACATATGGATGCCAGACACCTTCTCAGAAACATCTTCTAAAGCTAAGAACCTGTCAGCAAGGTATGGAAAGAAGTATGATGGGGATTACTTTAAAAAAGCAAAAAGAATGAAGATATAAGACAAAAACTAAGAAGGTTGAAGATGTTTTGAAGAAAATAAGGATACTGAAATGGAGATGGAGAGGCCACATGACAAGGGACAGAAAACTAAATGGACATAGATGTTAACGGAAAAGCAACCACGTGATGGAAAAATAAAACGAGGTAGACAAATTAGAAGATGGAGAGATGATATCACACACTCGCTAGCGAGTATAGAAAGTGAAAACTCATGGTAAACTTACTGGGCAGCACGCTGGTCATACTCCTGTGTGAGTGATCCCAGTATTTACAAAATGAATAATAACACCGTCAGTCATCATCATCATCATCATCATTTCAGCCGTAAAACGTCCACTACTGAACTATGGCCTCCCTCATGGATCTCCATGAGGGGTAGTTGCCATACTCACCACGCTTGGCAGGCGGGTTGGTGAGCGCAGTACGGGATGTTGATATACGGAAAGACGCTGCTGCCCATCTTCCGGAGGTGCCCCTTAGCAGGCTCTTACTGCATCCACGGGTAGGAGAGGAGGGGTAACATTCTACTGCCGGCACCCCACGGCACGACACCGTCAGTAACTGTAGTAAATTAAGTAACTGTGAGAATTACTCACCGGTAGTTCTTTCTCTTTGGCCAAATGCATTTTCTGCAATACACCTATACTCTCCAGTATCTTCTAAAGTCGCTGCTTTTATAGTTAACACTTCACCCGTATTGAAAAGCGATCTAAAAGCTTTATCTCCCTTCTTTATGGCAGCCCAAGAAACCTTGGGCGTCGGTACTCCACCGGTTAATCTAAAAAAACAATAATGTTTCAACAGAAACAGAATTTGTATCGCTCTTTAAATAAATATTTATAAATATAAAAATGCTACTTTATGATAAATTTATTTAAAACATACAAATGTATAATATTTTTTTTAAACTATCAACATCATCATTTACCAGCCTATAACCCAATTTATGCCAGTTCGGCATAACATGTCTCCCAGTCGCAGTCGCGATCTCATCACTTACTGCTTTCTTTCTCATTTCGCCTTTTATACAATCCATCGACCGCATTCATTTTTGCGGTTCCGGAACAAAAATGGTAAAAAGGAACCCTTATAGTGTGACTTGGTCTGTCTGTCTGTCACAGATGGATACCTTTAGAACTACTGATGCTATCGACTTGAAATTTGAAATGGTTTATGATAACGCTTTTTCACTAAAATATTCTCATTATGATTGCAAGGGCGGAAGGGGCAAACATATCATCATATGAAAGGGCTTCATTTGCACATTATTAAACAATTTTCTTTAAAGCCGTCTAGTTTTATCCTTACTTACAAAAATGTTGAAAAGAAATACCGTCCCCCCCTTATCTCCGAAGTTTAAGAAGATCATTATCATGATCATCATATCAGCCGTAGGACGTACACTGCTGGACAAAGGCCTCCCTCATTGATATTCAGGAACTGCGGTTGGAAGCGGCCTGCATACAATGCCGACTTGCGGTTCTTACCAAGTCGTCTGCCTATCAAGATAGGCAGACGACTTACATACAAGTATGTGGAGGTCCTACGCTACGCTTGCCGGTCCGTGGCCTCCATTCGAGAACTTTACGCCCCCATCGGCCATCTGTTCTGCGCGCTTTATGGTTTACCCATTACCACTTCAACGTGCTAATCCGTCTGGCTACGTCGGTAACCCGAGTTCTCCTACGTATCTCCTCATATCTGATTCGATCCCGTAGATAAACCCCGAGCATAGCCTTCTCCATAGCTCGTTGATCGACTCTAAGTTTATTCATAAGGCCAATAGTGAACGACCACGTCTCGGTTCCATATGTCATCACTGGTACCACACACTGATTGAAGACTTTCGTCTTCAGGCACTGAGTTATCTTGGACGAAAAGACGTTTCCCAGAAGTTTCCTAAACGCTGCCCATCCGAGTTGGATTCGACTAATGACCTCTTTCTCGAAGTTGGACCTTCCTGATTGGACTGTTTGTCCTAGGTATACGTACGCGTTGACAACTTCAAGAGCCGAGTTCTCAACTATAACTGGAGCAGGCATTACATGGACCTTTGACATAATTTTCGTTTTGTCCATGTTCATTTTAAGCCCTATCCGTTGGGACCCTTGGAGACTCGATTGAGGCTTTCGAGCATCGTTCTGAGCTCTTCTATCGCCTTTGCCATGATCAAAATATCGTCGGTAAACCGAAGGTGAGTGATGTATTCGTCGTTAATATTGATGCCCAGTCCTTTCCATTCCAGGAGCTTGAAGGCATCTTCCAAAGCGGCTGTACCTGTAACCACCACGCCCTCGTTCCATGCTTTTGGCGTAGTACCTTCAAGCAAGGCGTAATTAAAGAGCATTGGAAGGACTTTAAGTACCGGTGATCCACCCGCTTTCAGTAGCTATTTATTTATTTATTTATTTTAGGAAGACTAACAGCACAAATCAAACATAATATATATAAGTAATCTAGAATCAAACGGCTAATAACAAGTCTTCACTTTTAGAAATATTATGAAGTGATTTCGTCCTCACCCGGCGCCTTGTCGTTTTTAAGCTGTTTCAAGGCCATCCTGATCTACAGGCTGCTGTCCGAGATATTTTCGGTATAAAGTCAGATCAGTTTGGCTCTTGGGTCGTTGGCTGCATTGCAAACAGGTTTAGTGACCGAATCGTAGAGCCGTCCATAGAACCTTTCGACTTTCCTTAACACTTCTACTTTACTTGACGTTATGCTGCCATCTTCCTTCTTCAGCTTCGTCATCTGGCTCTGCCTCAATGCCCAATAAAATTATCTGTCGCGAACACTTTGGAGCATTTATTCCGCTCTATCGTATCTTTAATACGAGCTGTATTAATGGTACGGATATCGTGCCGCAAGGATTTCCATATTTTGCTATTAAGCTGCCTGTGTGACTGAGCATCATCGGGAGAATGCAGTTTCAAAAAACGTCGTTCAGCCATGAGGTTAAGGGTGTCATCAGACAGTTTTTGAGGTCTATTGGTACGGGGGGTCTTAAAGAACTAGGACCCCACCGTACGGACGGTTTCTACGCACCTGTTATTGATCTCGTTCACCGATGCATCTACTTCTAGACTGTCAAAGCGATTTGCTATTTCATGTTGAAAGCTTTCGAGGTTTTGGATATGTGCGCGAGTGGGTCGGAGCGTAGACTTCATCAAACGGGACCTTTCAAGTTTAACGTTAATATTCAATGTGCCTTTAACAATTCGGTGATCACTGCCGGTTTTTACCCTGTGTATCACAGAGACATCATTGAATATTCGTTTCTTGTTGGTCAAGATGAAATCAATCTCATTTCTCGTGAAACCGTTGGGGCTCACCCAGGACAATTTCCTGTAAGGCGGCTTCTGGAAAAATGAATTAATCATAAAGAGTCCTTCTTTCTCCAGAAAATCGGTCAGCCTCTGTCCCCTAGGGTTCCGTTGCCCAAATCCAAATTGCCCCCACTCTCAACTCATCATCGCTTCTCGTGCCTAACTTTGCATTAAAGTCCCTCAGAACAACAATAAAGTGAGGTTTGTTTGTATGTATGACTCTGATGATGTCCTCATACATAGACTCTACTTCTTCATCTGGGTGTGACGAGGTCGGCGCATATACCTGAACGACCTTCAGCGAATATTGCTTAGATATAGACCATGCTCGACACACTGTCGATGGTGATAATGTTGTTGATGAGTGACTTGTGAACGAGAAACCCAACACCACCTTGGGACTGTTGGTCGCCCTCCCGCTAGTATAGTAGGTTACCAGACTTAAGGGATATCGTGTTCTCGCCCTCTCTACGGACTTCTGATAACCCCAAAATGTCACAGTGTAATCTACTAATTTCTTCTTCCAGCTCAACAACCTTTTCGTCTGTCCTCAAAGTGCGGATGTTGTGTGTTACCAGGGCCAGTCTGGTCGTCGCAGGGTTTGGTAACCGATCGTCGCCCGGGGGTTCTTAGCACCCCTAGCCCCGCCGTTACCGTGACTGCTACCGTAGCCAGGATTAGCGGAGCCGTCAGGGACTCGGGGCCTGGTTTTATGTTGCAATATCATAAAGGGGTTGTTGCCATACTCGCCACGCTTGGCAGGCGAATTTGCGAGCGCAGTATAAGGTATTGAAAACACGAAAAGATGCTGCTGCCCATCTTTCGGAGTTATCCATTAGCAGATTCCTACTGCATCCACGGGCAAGAGAGGAGGGGCAACATTCTGCTGCCGGCGCCCCACGGCCTAAAAGAGATAAACCCTCTAGGAGATAAACCCCTAAAACTTTTATTGCTTAAAGAAGTATATTTAAAGAAGTAAATGTAAAGATTACAGCAAAATAGTAGCGAATTCTCTAATTTACATAGTTTTTTAGACAAGTGGGGCGGAAAGGGGGTCTCAATTTTTTTGGAAAGTTATAAACACGTAAATTATTAAAAATCTACATAAACTTTGAACTTACTTGCATATGATTTGTACCGATTCTCCATAGTTCCCTGTTACATGGCTTGGTGTACTTAATATAGCCGGTGGTGCTGAAATGCAATGTTCATAATGAAATGTGGAGAAGTTGAAATTAAGTGAGAATATTAGACCATAATATATGAAAATGACATGATCTCACAAATTACTTGTATTTGTATTTATTTATTGCATCATGTACAGGTTTGTATTAGGTCTAAGCAATACATATTATAGGTAATTACATGAACCCTGTGCTGGGCGCTGCAAATTTGAGTTCGATTTATGTTTCCATACAATTTAATACGAAAGAAAAAATATTAGAAAAAGGAAAAAGTATATACATATATATATATATGTATATATATATTTATTTATAAATATTTGTTCAGTATAGTTGTTTTTATGTATGTAGTTTTGTGTACACGTACTAACTACACTTATCAGCTTTCCCTATCCTCAAAGATTTGCTGGAAGAAAACTCTTCTTAGGGTTAAGCTCGCCTTTGTACATGCCATTTAGTTAAGTTTATTTTGTTTATATTTTCTAAGTGTACAATAAAGAATAAAGAAAGTATAGTATAACTAATTTGTGTTCATGTCAATAAATGTCTAGAATTTGGTAAG
Source organism: Pasiphila rectangulata (assembly GCA_963082625.1). Taxonomy (NCBI): domain Eukaryota; kingdom Metazoa; phylum Arthropoda; class Insecta; order Lepidoptera; family Geometridae; genus Pasiphila; species Pasiphila rectangulata. The sequence goes on from OY720253.1 coordinate 9,526,851, forward strand.
TAAATAAATCACATAAGATCGAATTCAAATTAGGTCAAGTCGGTACATACAAATTCAAGTCAATATAATGAATTTTTCGATAATTCCAATTTCAATGGTGACTAATGTTACACATAACTACAGAGCTACAATGCAAAACAATATTTAGGAGGTATGTCAGAAAAGATAATTAAATGTCAGGTAATAATACAATGTCAACAATATCTCGATAATTACAGAAAACAGATTTACTTAATGTCAATGTGAATAATGCATAATTTGCATGAATAATAATTTAAATAAGTATTTATATTTAGGTTAATTTGTCATGTAAAAATTCGTCAACTGAGTAGTAGGATTTAGATATAAGAAATTCTTTAAGTTTACTACGTAAGTTTACTACTGCAAAGTTACTACAAAGTTTATCTTTATCTATTTAAATTTAGTCGATTTGATCCCGTAAAGAAACACCGAGTATACTATGAGCTTATTCATATTCGATTACTGTTTTTTTCTAGGTATATACGCGACGGCAATTTCGAGAGCCGAGTTCTTAACCATAACTGGGCCAGTCACAACATAGACATTCGACATAACCATCATTTTGTCCATGTTCGTTTTAAGGCCTACCCGTTGGGAGATTTGATTGAGGACGTATGTGATGCATTAAATAAATAACTAAAATATTGCCATACAATTTTTTTTTAGAGTTAAGTGTAATACGTACCGAGATCATTGATTTCAAGAGTTGTAGTAGCAATATACGTTTGGGTCGGGTCCGATTTTAAGGTCGTTTGACAGGTGTAATTTCCTCGGGCTTCCAGAGTCACTGCTTTTATCGTCAGTACTTTCTTATCAGCTGACAAGCTGTAATCCGATGACTTCAACGGAAGGCTCCATGTGATTTTCATGGGAAATTGAGAAAACACATCACATATGAGTCTCTTTTCTTCTCCAAACTTAGCAGATGTGGTTCCTATATATTATAAATAATTAAAACAGTTCAAACACTAAAAAACCAATTACTGAATTGTCATCGGTCCTTGACATGAAAAGTTTCAATTATATCTGAGGTCATAAAGTGGGTTAAAAGAATATTTGAAGATTCCGTTACAGTTACATCCTTTCAGCCGTAAAACGTCCACTACTGAACACAGGCCTCGCTCATGGATCTCCATGAGGGGTAGTTTCCATACTCACCACGCTTGGCAGGCGGGTTGGCGAGCGCAGTATGTTGGTACACGGAAAGACGCTGCTGCCCATCTTCCAGAGGTATCCCTTAGCAGGCTCTTACTGCATCCATGGGTATGAGAGGAGGGGTAACATTCTACTGCCGGCACCCCACGGCCACAGTTACATATATCTTACAGTTACATATGTGAAGCTAATAAATGCGTGTTAAAAATAGAAAAAAAAATGATGTAACGTGGATAGGGATGATAGCCATCTTTCGATGTCGTTACCCGTGAATTTGTGATACTGAATCAAGAAGAATCAAAAAATACTTTATTCAGTGCGGCCGCATGGACCTTATTGACGTGTCACAAATTACAAAATAAAACAACACAAATAAATAGAATAAAGCACATAATTGAATCTGTTCACTTCAGATGACACGCGAGTTTTTGAACTTTTTTGACTGTAGAGTTTAGATAACCATCTGTGGTCTTCTTCATCAGTTCCACTCCACCCAATCACACTTTCTTAATGGAAATCCTTGACCTTGAGCTAAATATGCCAAAACCGATGTACGTTTCCCTACAAGATTTGAGAAGTTCTCTCGATTCGTCATGAATACCATTACCAGAACTGATTTTGAAAAAATGCAACCTAATTGAAATTTGATCTATTCGAGTTGTACTCAATAGGAGATTTTTGATAAAAAAAATATAATATAAAAATTATCAAGACGACTTGAGAACTTCCGCCTATTTACAAGGTTTTATTTAGTTTCACCGTGGGGTGCCGGCAGTAGAATGTTACCCCTTCTCTCCTACCCGTAGATGCAGTAAGATCCTGCTAAGGGACACCTCCGGAAGATGGGCAGCAGCGTCTTTCCGTATATCAACATCCCATACTGCGCTCACCAACCCGCCTGCCAAGCGTGGTGAGTATGGCAACTACCCCTCATGGAGATCCATGAGGGAGGCCTTAGTTCAGTAGTGGACGTTTTACGGCTGAAATGATGAAGATGATGATGATTTAGTTTCACCTGTCCCGATGTCTGTTTGTAATCAAATATTTCTAGTTTAATTTGATCCACTTCCCGGTTACCGATAAAGCTGAAATTTAGTTAAACGACACAACTCCATCGAGTTCGATCCGTCTTGACGAGTACTTTGGTGCTAGATACTAACCAGGGTCTGATGATGGAGATTTTTAACTTGTTAGTTATCTTTATGAACAAGTAATAAAAGCTTGTTTTTAAAAAGTTTTTTTAAGACCTTGTTATGAAGTCGTTTAAAAGTAAAAGCCTACCTGAAGGAGTTGACACTGGCTTGAAAGGAGATTGTGTCATCACGTTAATCTTAGAGAATCTGCTGACGCCATTATTGCTCGCTCTGCATTCGTATGTTCCATTGCTCGTAACATGATTCAGTTTCAAGTAGCTGATGTAGTCGTAAGGTTTCTCAACCATATTACTCTGTGGAAATACGTTTAAATAAATAAATTATGTTGGATAATACACACAACACCATCTAGTCCCAAACTAAGCAAAGCTTGTACTATGAAAACTATATGACTAAAATAATACATATAATATAAATACATTTTCTTAAATATATAATTTTCACACATAGAAAAATATCCAGGCCCGGGACTAACTTCTGCAGAACAATTTAATTTGTCCCGTGGCGGCAACCGAACCCACTAGGAGGTAAGATAAGTTGGCTATTAGACCAACTGAGGCACGGAAGCAGTGTCATTGAAAGTTCACAAAACATTTTTAAGGGCAAATATGTTTTCTGTCTCCAAAGTTTAGATGTCCTAGGGTGCCGGCAATAGAATGTTGCCCGTCCTCTCATACCCGTATATGCAGTAATAATCTGCTAAAAGGACTTATTTGACTTATGGGGCACAAGTAAAGGAAACACTCTGGAATTTAGGAATTAAGTTTTTTTAAATACTGTTATTGAAGTTTGAAGAAAAATGCGTTTGAAAATCAAAAAGGCCTTGATTGATTCATTAATTATTTAATAATATGTATGTGCACACTTAACGCGTGCTTTAACGTTGAGGGAAACATCGTGAGGAAACTTATCTATTCTAAAATAAATGCCTCTTCTCTCTAAGTAAATGCCTCTTTCTAATAAAGTTACAACTATTAGCTCCAACAAGCGTAAATTACGAAGTAGTTAAAAGGTTATTTTTGAAAAGTCTTCCCGAACACACATCTTATAACTTCTAAACTCGTGTTTAAAAAACAAAATGTTAGTTTCATAACTTAGAACTCTAGAACGGCTGGACTGATTTCAATGATCTTAGTTGTTTTAGATTTATCTGAGGGCGGATTAACTTAAAGGCTATATAAACATCGTAAAATTTCAAAGAAAAATAATTATAACGTGAATTATTTTTCCGATATATTTTATACGGATGTTGTGATAACTTTTATTGGATTATCGGGTATTTATAGCATAATTACCTTTATGTTTATCCTGACGTTTCGACCGGATTGCACCTCGTCGTGGTCGTGGGAAGACTCTCAGTCACGCGATAAATACCCGATAAACAAATATAGTAATAATGTGTTGTGATCGCGAAAGTTTAAAACGTACTAGTTGTAAGGTAGTTCTAGAGTAGTTGTAGTATAGTAGTAATAGAGTATTAGTAGAAGTATTACCTAGGTAGTAGTAGGTGTGATACGAAGTTTACCGGGACAGCTAGTAATAGATAAACCAGTAAGTAAATGGCATGTAATGGCTGTACGTAATACTGCCAAGCATACATATTTCATCTCAATAATATTATAAAGCCGAAAGTTTGTTTGTATGGAGGTTTGTTACCTCTTCACGCAAACACTAGGCTACGGATTGAGCTGAAACTTTGCACACGTATTGATGTTGACCAGGATTAACACATAGGCTACTTTTACTATTTATTCGGGTACAATGCATGCGAAGCGGCGAGCCGAAGCTAGTAGAATATAAAATAATAAGATAAAATACGCAATGATTTCTTTACGACTCATAGGTACACAGGTAAATTAAAATTACATATTTAAACAGAATAAAAATCGTATGAGACATAAATTGGTCACCAACTCAGCATACGCCGTGAGAACACGACACTGATTTTCAGTGGCGCTATATTTCCTACACAAGAAGTTCCGAAATTAGGAGATGATGATAATAAATAATCATCTCCTAATTTGGGAACCCTTAGGGGGCGAGTGTCGCTCGCACTTGTCCGCTTTATTTTTTAACATTTTTGATTTTGTATAGTGCGTACTATTACCTATACATACTAAAATTACGTACCTTTGGGTAATATGGCACACCTCTGTCGCTAATCCAGTATATTTGAGGTTCGGGATAAGCAGAAACTTTGCAGGTCAGTGAAATGTCACCGTTGTAGTCAACAAGCATATGCGTTCCTTCTGTTATAACAACTTTAGGGGATTTGGAAGCTAAAAAAAAGATTAACCTAAGTGAAAAATGGTTTTCTATGACGTAAGTATTAGCAGGTGCCATAAGCATAAAGTAGGATACACTTGCTTTAACGGTGAAGGAACAACGTGAGGAAACCCACGGTTTAGTCAGCTTTGGACGTAGATAAGAAATAGAAAATGTTTTATTGTTATCACAATCACTTACGTTGTATATACAGATAAATAATTACAAGATATAAAAGTGAAAATAGTAAGGCTAACCCTCAGGATTTGCTACACCAGCACAAGGGCTGCTGGAGCGCTGGTTTCAATGGCGCCCGTATTGTGTGTCGCAGGCGATAATGTGACGCTTGTTTATACCCAATTGTAACATTTTAAATACAAAATAAATTCAAAGAAACAGATGGTTATAAGGAAGCAAAGCAATAGACGATTAGACAAACTAATATCAAAACTCTAGATAAATAAAATATATAGTAAATAATAAACAATAACAATAACAAAAACCGTTGTACAGTAAGTTGGCATGCCACATACCATTGGAAGAATAACCATAAGTACTTAAAAAGAACAAAGAACGACATCTAATCATGATTTTTTTGTACATCCTTTCCCCTGACTTATTAACATGGAATTGTATAGAATCTGGGCAAGCCTAATCCGTACATTGCAGCGTCCCGTTCGGTATCATCTCAACCTTAAAACGCCCACTAGTGAACACAGGCCTCCCTTATGGATCTTCATGAGGGGTAATTGCCGTACTCACCACGCTTGGCAGGCGGATGGGCGAGCGCAGTACAGGATGTCGATACACGGAAAAACACTGCTGCCCATCTTCCCTCCTTCCTTGATGCCTTGATACCCATGTATGTAGTAAGAGCCTGCTAAGGGATGCCCCCTTAGCAGGCTCTTACTGCATACACGGGCATGAGAGGATGGGTAACATTCTACTGTTGGCACGTGAGCTAGAACCCACTCATGAGCAGTATTTGAAGTTGCATGAGGCCTGCCCAGCAGTGGACTTCCTACGGCTGGGATGATGATGATGACTCGTGCCCTGTCGAAGTATAGCATTATTTACCTGGCTTTGGTGGAGCTTGCGGGTCGACGCTGGTCCTTGCAAACCTTTTGATAACATTGCCTGTGTCTTTATTTTTTCCAGTCACCTTTAAATGTAAGAGAAAAGCAAATTATATAGCTCCTTCCTCCTAAACCCGCGGCTTAGTCAAATTCAGACGTATTAACCAGTTCTTTCCTCTGACTTATAGCTAAGAATAAGAATAACTTTATTTAACTTTGAAATACAACACAATAGTATACTGTAAAAAAGAGACTTAACTAGCTACTATAGCAATTTATGCCAGTAAGACTAAACCATTTGCGCTATGTTTGGAAATAACTCAATGACTTAATAAACATTGGCGGTAGGTAAGCATACAGAATAAAAAAGCCCTCACCTCCCGTGCTAGTTAAGAACTGTGTTTCAGCATGGTAAGGATTTTCGCCCCGTGTACATACGTTTATAGCATGATAAGAATAGCAAAAGAACAGCGTAGGTTACATAAGCAATTATAAACTATAATTATGAAAACAGGTAAATTATGTTACAGCTATGGAAATAAAAATAACAAATTAGATATGAAAAATAAAATTTTAACTCCTAACATAATAAAATCTAAACTTAATTATATGAACTTAGTTAATATTATAAAATACCAATAAGTATGTAATTATTAATTATGCAATAATTAATTTTAAATATAAAAAATCATTCTTACGTAATAATAATATATGTTTAATATGTAGATATATGAGATAATAAATTTTATATAATACGAGTAAATAAGGTTATCATGGACTTTAATTACATTTAGTTGAAACAGTAGGTAGGATTCATATTAAATAGCGGGAATGTTCACGTACTTGTTATTGTTGGTGGAGGCACCAACTGTTTCGACCCTTATTACGCGGAGGTGGCGGGTCGCGAACCGATTTCACCCTGACGAAGGCCCTCGATAAGGGTCGAAACAGTTGGTGCCTCCACCAACAATAATGTTGTAGTAGAAATTACACCTTCTATATAGTCTGTGCTAATATGCAGCTTATCTGTGGATATTTTTGTATCTATAATAGTTTTTGATATACTCTATACTCTATGCGCATCGCTAACCGGAAAGTATTGCTACACTAAATGTTCTGCTATAAAATAAAGTTTTTCTTTAATAAGTTAAACCAGTTATTTTCATTTAATAACAGGTTATGGGCCCAGTAAGCCCGATTTGTAAAATCAGTGAATACTATAAAGACCCAGTGCTAAAAACAGTGCCGAACAAAAGAAAATTAAAAGACATAATCTGCACACGCAACGTGCTCAGTTTCTGAACAATATTTCAAGTAAATCCGTAGTAATCCACAGCCAAAAGATGTCATCAACAAGTTCAATGGCATTAATTGAAAGGTTAACGGGCCGTGATAACTATGCCACATGGCGTTTTGCTGTCAAAACATATTTACAGCACGAAGAGTTGTGGGACTGCGTTGAAAATTCAGATTCAATTGACCAAAAACGCGACACGAAAGCCAGATCTAAGCTTATCCTTCTCGTCGATCCGATAAATTATATTCATATACAAGAATCAAGCACTGCAAAAGAGGTTTGGAATAATTTGGCACGCGCTTTTGATGACTCCGGGCTAACACGCCGAGTTGGTCTACTGCGAGATTTATGCAATACTACATTAGCTGGATGCTTAAACGTAGAAGAATACGTGAGTAAAATCATTACAACAGCACATAAGTTGAGAAACATTGGCTTCCATGTAGATGATGAATGGCTTGGCACACTCCTGTTGTCCGGCCTGCCTGAAACTTACAAGCCAATGATAATTGCCATAGAGAGCTCAGGTATGAAGATAAGCTCTGACTCAGTGAAGTCTAAGATCCTACAGGATGTCAAAGCTGAAAGTGATACATCAGCTTTTGCTTCAAGTCAAAGACAAAATAAAAACAAGAAAAATTCAAAAGGCCCCCGCTGTTATACATGCAATAAATATGGACATAAAAGTCCTGAATGCAGATCAAACAACAAGGATCATAAGAATAATGCAAATCTAAAAAATAACAGTTCTTATGCAGCTGTATTCATGGCATCTTCCAAATGCTCTGATGTCTGGTATGTTGATTCTGGAGCATCTGTTCATATGACCAAACACAAGAATCTTATGAGTGAAGAAACAACATCACACATTTCAAGCATCAAAGTTGCAAATAATAAAACAATGCATGTGCAAAGCTCTGGAAAAATAAGTTTATCTGTTTACAACGAAAGAGGCCAACAAAATGAAATTTTGTTTACAAATGTTTTATATGTGCCTGAACTAGCTACAAACTTGCTGTCTGTGAGTCAGATCATACAGAATGGTGGCCAAGTGAAGTTTAATAAGAATGGCTGTGTTATACTGAACAAAAATAATGTTATTGTAGCAACAGCAAGCTTAATAAATAATATGTACCGGTTGAATATGCCTGGCGGCTATGCATGCATATCAGATGTTATTGAGCAAGACACTTACCTGTGGCACCAAAGGATGGGTCACCTGAATTTTCAAAGCATGAAAAAGCTGACCGAAAATACTGCCGATTTGAAGCTTAGCCAAATAAAAGAGAATGTAAAATGTATAACGTGTCAGGAAGGAAAACAAACACGTCTGCCATTTAAGAGTCAAGGGTCACAGAGCAAAGACCTGCTTGAACTCATCCATTCCGATGTCTGTGGACCAATGGATACTCAGTCTCTAGGCAAAGCCAGATATTTTGTAACATTCCTAGATGATTACTCAAAGAAGATATTTGTTTACACAATGTATAACAAATCAGAAGTCCTAGAAAAATTCAAGGAATTTAAAAACCAAGTTGAGAATCAGTTAAGTAGAAACATTAAAATTCTCAGATCAGACAACGGACTTGAATATTTAAATGGAAACTTTTCAAAACTTCTCAAAGGTGCAGGAATAATTCATCAGACTACCACACCTTACACACCAGAACAAAATGGTACTGCTGAACGTATGAACAGGACATTGATAGAGCGAGCAAGATGTATGATGTTAAATGCCAATTTACCTAAAATGTACTGGGCTGAAGCCATTCATACTGCTGCTTACATAGTCAACCGCACTCCAACAACATCTCTGTCTTACAAAACACCTGAAGAGATGTGGACTGGTCAGAAACCCAATGTCGGCCATATGCGTACATTTGGATGTGAGGCAATGGTCCACCTTCCGAGAGAGAAGAGAAAGAAGTTAGATCCAAAATCACAAAAGGTAATTTTTATTGGATATTGTGAAAATACAAAAGGTTATAGATTTTTATTACCAAACTCGAGAACTGCAATTAAAAGTAGAGATGCAATATTTTTAGAGTCTACAGTCAAAAGAAACTATGTTCCTGTTGAGTTAAACACAAGTGAATGCAGTATAAAAACCAAAGATGTTGAAGAAATCTCAACAGATGACTCATTTGACACTGTTACAGACGGAAGATCACAATCAGACAGTGAGTACATCCCTGATAACAGTATAGATTCTTCGCCTGAAAAGAATATAACTGTAAGAACTAGAAAACAATTAAAAAATACTCTGAACCAAGAACTAAGTACTTACCTCTGCTGTGATGAAAAATTATTAAACAATGAAGCTCCTGAAGACTATCAACAGGCAATAAAGTCTATGGAAGCTCCAAAATGGATAAAATCAATAGAAGAAGAACTTCAAGCTCATCAACAAAACAATACATGGACATTAATTGAAAGAACTCCTCATATGAGAGTAATTGGATGCAAATGGGTGTTTCGCATTAAAGAAGAACCATCTGGTCTACGATACAAGTCTCGGCTCTGTGCAAAAGGGTATGCTCAAAGCAAAGGCATTGATTACCAGGAAACATTTGCGCCAACTGTCAGCATCCCAGTTGATCCACATGTAAAATTGGAAAAAGAAGAAGGAGAAAATGAAAAGAATATTCCATACCGTGAGGCAGTTGGATCCTTGATGCACCTAGCTACAGTAAGCCGACCCGATATTTCCTATGCGGTTAGCCTGGTGAGTCGATTTTTAAATTCTTACAATGAAAATCACTGGAATGCTGTAAAGAAGATTTTTAAATATCTTAAAGAAACAAAAGATTATGGCCTGTACTACAAGCCAAACTGTGAGCGTAATACAATAATAGGCTACAGTGATGCAGATTACGCCAATGACCCAAGTACGAGACGTTCAGTAACTGGTTATGTTTTCATCAAAAACAATGCAGCAGTGACATGGACCTGCCAGAAACAGCAGACAGTTGCCCTCTCAACCACTGAAGCAGAGTACATGGCTGCCTGTGCTGCCACTAAAGAAGCGTTGTGGGTCAAACAATTATTGTGTGATATTGGTGAATTTAATCAAAAATCTGTATGCTTGAACATAGACAATCAAAGTGCTATAAGTGTTATTAAAAATATTAATTTTCACAAACGGTGTAAACATATAGACATAAAGTTTCATTTCATTAAAGAAAAATATGAGGATAAAATTATTGAATTAAAATATGTGTGTAGTGAGGAACAATTAGCAGATATATTTACTAAACCTTTGTGTAAGCTTAAATTTTGTTATATAAGAGATAAAATAGGAATGAAATCTTGCCATATAGTTAGAAAATCTTGAAATATTGTTTTTATTGTTAAATAAATTAATAAGAAGGCTTTAATTTAGGAGGAGTGTTGTAGTAGAAATTACACCTTCTATATAGTCTGTGCTAATATGCAGCTTATCTGTGGATATTTTTGTATCTATAATAGTTTTTGATATACTCTATACTCTATGCGCATCGCTAACCGGAAAGTATTGCTACACTAAATGTTCTGCTATAAAATAAAGTTTTTCTTTAATAAGTTAAACCAGTTATTTTCATTTAATAACAAATAACAAGTACGTGAACATTCCCGCTATTTAATATGAATGTAATAAGTCACGAAAGTTACTATAGTAAAGTAGGTAGTATGTGCTTGTTCAAAAATGAAAATTGAAAATATGTCCTTGATTGACAATTAGGCAATGTTAGCTAAGGTGATTATTTTACAGTAGATAGCAAAAGCTCAGTACCATAGCTGACTAAGCCAAGAGGATGGTTTAGATGCTGGGCAAGCCCAAACCGTCCAACAATGTGCCAAGCACTGCGACAACCCGTACAGCATGAAAGTTGTTGACGCTGTACTTGTATAAATCATCTACAATAGATACAATATGTAAAAGGTGAGGCCTTAGTTTTTTTTATGGGGGTTTTTTCCATTTTTAAAACTTTTGGGTATATATTCTATTGTCATCGGAGTTAATGGTATATTCAAAATACTCAATCGGGTATCAGAAGAGGTTCTAATTCAGCTTTCGTACATCTTGCACACTACTATGGGATGCAGTAGAGCGTTGCCCCTCCTCTTGCCTGTTGATGGAAGATGGTCAGCAGCTTCTCTCCGTGTATCAACATCCCACACTGCGCTCACCAACCCGCCTGCCAAGCGTGGTGAGTATGGCAAAAGCTCTTCGTGATTAGTACTATAATAATCATGAGGGAGGTCTCTGTCCAACGGCTGAGCTGATGATGATGATGATGACCCCACTCTGCTTTTATCTCACTTATTATTTACCTGAATTTTGAAGGTGCTAGAAGGCGAAATAAACTTGTCAGTTATGTAAAAGTTGCCCTTTACTCTCCTCAATGGGAGACGTGTTATAAGTCTTTCATCCATGTCGAGTATGTTAGCATTTTCAATATTAACAGTGTCGTTAGGATCATCGACCTTAATCGACAAATGTTGTTCTTCACCTGTAATAAGATAATATACTAAAATATATAAATTTTTTTCAATACATACGTAAAAACAATTTAAACACCAAAACCCAAGACATACAGAGCCAACAAAATAAGAAGGGGACGCATTGTTATACAATTTATTAGGTAAGTACTTGAATGTAACTGCTCAAATAACAATAGTAAAACGCGGACAGAGAAGCGCCTGCGCACAAACTGATGAGTATAGCTAATGAAAAGTCGTAAGCGCTAAAATAGTAATTCTCATTTAGAATTAAAACTCTTAGTAATTATTTAAAATCAAACCACCATTTTGAAAAGGGTGTATTTATGTATTTCTTCTTCTTCTTCAGCTTCACACGCATTGTACCCGGTAAAAGAGTGGCCTATGTGTTAATCCTGGTCAACATTTTTGTAAGTATGTGCTTAGTTTCAGCTTGATCTTTTCGGGAGGTTTTGAGGTCTCAAATAGGAACCATACTCAAATAAACTTTCGGATTTATAATGTTAGTGATATGACAAGCAAGTATTTGGGACATACAAACGGTTTCACAAATTAATTTATAGCTCACCTGCAATGGGCTGCTTTGACGCGTCATCCAACGATTTAGGAACATAAGAGGAAAATCCATGAGAAAAACTAAAATCTGTTCTGGCGTAAACAATAATTGAGATTTCAGTTTGTCCTTTTACCCAGGCGTAGTAGGTTCCCGGTGTTTGAGCAGCAAATTCCACTACCTTAAAATAAATAAATAAATTATGCTGGATATAACACACCGCATCACCTAATCCTAAAGTTTGTTTAATATAAATACGCAGCACCAACTCTGCATTGCGCCCGTCATCCTGAGACATATTAGTTGTAGAGTCTGATGTGCCCGTAATTTCACCGGCCACCTAACCCTGCAAACCGGAACACAGCAGTGCAGACATTAACTGGTTGAGTCTGTAGTGTCTCACTGCAGACCACTTAAGTAACAACCCGGGAAAAACATCTTCAGAAAAATTATAAAAAGTTGGTGGCACACGTTTTGGGCGCTTTGGGAGGTTTTGGTTAATCTGTAAGCCCACTCGTGAGCTTGAATTTATAACAAAATAATAAATAACAAATGATTCATATTATTTTTGCGCCGCGCGCAAACGCAAGCTATGTAGTAAGTTAGCGAAAGTTCCAGAAAGGACCGGTGATTACGTAAACATATCCGAAAGAGTCCAAAGGTCACCTCATTTTGTAAAAAAACAGGCGAAGTTTCTAAATAAACCGGTTTCGCGAACAATGGCGTGAGTTGTAAAACATTATTGCTGTCCTGTTTCTTGAATCTGGAAGCTTCGACGACTCGAATCTTCTTTATGTGCGATATAAATACGCGGATGTGTTTGCTAACCGGACAGTCTTGATTTGGCTACGGAAGTGAACAGTGCGATATATCCGAGTGACTTCAAAGTAATACAGTGATCAGTGAACAAGTGTTTTAGTGGTGTTCAGTGTTGTACAGTGAAAAAGTGTTCTAGTGAGAATCTGCTGTGCGATTCTTATTGGTGTGATCTGTGATAAAAGTGTTAATTTTGGTAAAATTGGACTACATTATTTAATCCCGAACCCCTAGCTCGTAACATTATATTTTGTACATATTCCACCGAGCTTAAAAGTTTGTATAATAATGTAAAATTTTATTAGCCATAACATTGGTGGTACCTTTCAAATAACGTCATTATATTATATTTTAAAAGAATTAAAAGAATAAAAATAATGCGTTCTAGTAATTCTTAAATTTTTAACAAAAAAACCGACTTCAATGATAAAATCATTTTTTTATGGAAATACCCAAACCGCTATATGAAGTTAACTATGCTTATCACATTTAAATATTTCCCTTGATTTATCGTGGATTCCATCATCAGAACTGGGTTTATAAACAAGAAAACAATACTAAGTTAGACAAAAACACTACCGTTTAAATTTAGAGCTCTTTGAGGAACTCCAGTGTCTACACACTATTACATTATTTCATTCCAATGACCCTGAAGCTGATGTTGTTGATGATGATGATGTGTAGGTAAGTATGATAAGATGATAAGTGGATTGAAATATATAATTATCCTAGCCATCTTGCGAAGTCGTTACCCGAGAATTCTAGGATGCGAGCCCCCTATTATGCATAGCGCTTCTGTCTGTCTGCGCATGACACGATTACAACCGAACGCGTTGACCGATTTACATAAAACTTTTTTTGTTAGCACTGTCTTAGTGAGAGAAGGGTACTGATTGATTTTAGTGACCCGAGGGTTACAGGGACCGGAGTTATTGTGACTTCAAAAGGTCACCAAATGGTTGGTAAAGGCCTCCCTTCTTCTAAAGCCTTCTGTCCGCTAATCTGCGCAATACTTTTCCAGTTCATCCCGAGCCATTCCATCTGGGCCGAAGACACATCTTTGCGAAATGTGAGACGCACTGTTTGTTTTTATTATACCTACTATCCTGGCGCGATGACCCCAAAGTGGGTCTTGGCCTCCGACACGATATATTGCAATCTGCTTCTGTCCTAAGGCGCCTCTATCATGTCCAGTCCGAAAGATTGAAGTGAGCGAAGACCCTTCTCTACTTCATCTTTCCACTTTAGTAGTAGTAGAAATTTTTGTGACGAGTTCATCCGGAGAAGTACTATTACCATACTTATTTCTAGCGCCATACAGTAACGTCAACATTGCTGTGTTCCGTCCGGTTTAAAGGATAAGGGAGCCGAAGAAATTACGGATACATGTGACCTTACAACTCTATGTCTCAGGGTTTCACGTGATTCGTGAACGTGATCACCGCGGTAATGCATTACTATGGGAAGAGGTTACCGCTTAACATCAGGTGTGCCTTTGGCTTGTCGCGTCACTTAAAAAAATTACTTATCTCGTTCTTGTCTCTCGTTCTTTTATTATCGTACCTTGGCCTGTCGACTGGTCATCGGCCGACTGGCATGCTCTTGAACTCGTGTTTCGCTGACCGATTCTCTTGCACGTAGAAAGTGACCGGCCCAGCGTGTGAATTTGTTTCTCCAAGGTCGGCCACTGTCGTTATAATTTATGGTGTGACATTAATCATTTGAACTACAAATGTATTGTTTGCTCACCTTTGTAGACGATAGCCATGCTTTTTTAATAAATTTCAAAGGAACTATCCTTGACTGTCTATCTGATATGACTAGCTCTACTTGTTCTCCGGAAATTGATATCACTACAAACTCTGTTTGGTCGTCAAATGTGAACTGAAAAGAAAACAAATATTGTGAAAATTGTGCAGTTACCATCTTACCCGTGGGATGTGCTGGATATTATAGGCCTCGTTCATGGATATTCAAGTGATCGTGAGGGGTTGTGGCCATTCTCAGCAGGGTTGGCGAGCGCTGGAGAGGATGTTGATACAAGGAAAGACGCTGCTGCCTATCTTCCGGAGTTATCACTAGGCAGAATCTCACTGCATCCACGAGCAAAAGAGGAGGGGCAAAATCGTACTGCCGGCATCCCACGCTAATTGTGTACATCTGATAAATTCGAAATGACGGGTAATGTGATGTATAGCTACAATTAAAAACAGATTTATAATGTATCTAACATTAAATCATTCTAATGCGCGCTAAGGTGAAGTGCAGCTAGATGCGCGAAATGACGCTAGACGCTCTCGTCACCTTAGCAGTGCCGGCGGAGGACGTACACTATCAGTCTATGTAACAAAATAAACTTATTTTATCCCGTTCAAAGTTGTATAGTTTGTAAAACTTAGATTCTTAGCATCGCTGTGGCAGTTGTCATTTAAATCCTGCTTATCAACATTTGAATTTTGTAATTGTTTCCATGACCTGGGGCAACGTCATACTTTATGGGTGAAACTGCACGATTGGTAATGTGCGATATGGAAGGTGGTCAACAATTGTAGCAAAGTAATAGAAAAATAATGTGAGCTCAATGTTCACTATGATTACATTGTAAGCAAACAAGAGTTAATTTATTATTTGCAAGACTGCTCCAGCGACTCTGACTCTCGACTGACAGCGACAGATTTTGACAACTATTTTGGTTGACCACCTCTAAGATAATCACATCATCATAATATCAGCCGTAGGACGTCTACTGCTGGACAAAGGCCTCCCTCATTGATCTCCAAGTACTGCGGTTGGAAGCGGCCTGCATCGCCGACCTGCGGTTCTTACCAAGTCGTCTGCCCATCTTGTAGGTGGACGTCCTACGCTGCGCTTGCCGGTCCATGGCCTCCATTCGAAAACTTTGTGGCCATCGGACATCCGTTTCGCGTGCTGTATGGCCCACCCATTGCCACTTCAACGTGCTAATCGATATGTCTTTGTCGGTGACCCGAGTTCTTCTACGTATCTCCTCATTTCTGATTCGATCCCGTAGAGAAACCCCGAGCATAGCCCACTCTTTGACCTCTTTCTCGAAGTTGAACCTACCTAATCGTACTGTTTGTCCTAGGTATATGTACGTACGCGTAGACAGCTTCAGCAGCCGAGTCCTCAACCATAACTGGGGCAGGCACGTTATAGACATTCGACATAATTTTCGTTTTGTCCATGTTCATATTGATATTGAGGCCTAGCATAATTATAGTTACAGTCCTAGTCGTATCAATCGGCATATTTCGCAGCGATCAAGCTGAGTCGGAACGGACTATAACAAATTAATAATGAGAACAATGAAGTCTCTGTTTGAACTTACAGGAACTGATTGCCAAAAAAAGGAGCGTGGTAAAACTTTCGACGTCACAACGGTTTTCTGACCTTTAACGGTTTCTCCTAAAGTATTTAATATCTGCAAATGAAAAGAAAAAGAATATAAGTTATTAATTTTCAACCGACTTCAAAAAGATGGTTCTCGAATCCACTGTATGTTTTTTTGTATATTTGTTACTCAACTACTCTGCCGATTATGTAGGTATGGATTCTGATGATTCTTCTTTTGTATGGTAGGCCGTGCTGCATAGCTGGTCCAATTTTTTTTGTAATAACTTGCGACTAATAACACCTACTCGTACAGCTGAGGTGATGATCCTTCACACAATCAATCCATCTTTTACCTTTCCTTACATCCACATTCTTATTGAACACTCTTTTCGAGACGTGACATTCATCTCTAATATATACGTAACTCACTAACCTATTAATTTCCAAGATGTAGAGCACATGAATAGACAGACATACATACACTCGAAAACATAAGCTAACTGAAAGTTAAATACTTTCAGTTAGCTATATCAAGTATTAATTTATCATTCAGCCGTAAAACGTCCACTACTGAACACAGGCCTCCCTCATGAATCTCAATGAGGGGTAGTTGTTATACTCACCACGCTTGGCAGACGGGTTAGCGAGCGCAGTACGGGGTGTTGATATACGGAAAGACGCTGCTGCCCATCTTCCGGAGGTATCCCTTAGCAGACTCTTACTGCATCAACGGGCTTGAAAGGAGGTATAAGATTCTACTGCCAACCCACGGCGCATATTCATTTATTTTTGCGCTTATTATGTCAAGTATTAATTTATAAAAAGCGGTGACGTATTAAAAAAACGTAGTTTTTAAAGTACGTAGCACAAAATAGATATATACCAGCAAATGGCGTACCTATAATGGCTTAACATCCTGCTGCCTAGAATAGATATTTTATCTAACATTATATCTTCTAAGCCATTAGAGCGTCTCGCACGTAAGGTACGTACGTGTTCTATTTATCTACATCTACATCTAAACTAATAATAAAGAGGAAAGATATGATTGTTTGTTTGTTTGTTTGTATGCATTGAAGGGGAAACTACTGGCCTTTGCATCTATTAAGATGATTTATACAGCGTCAGCAACTGGTAATCATGCTGTACGGGACGCTGTAGTGCCTGGGACATTGTTAGATGGAATTAGGCTTGCCTAGCACCTATACCATCCTCTCAGCTTAGTCAGCTATTATTCAGAGGAAAGAACAGGTCAATACGTCTGAAGCTAACTAAGCCGCGGGTTTCCTCACGATGTTTCCTTCACCGTTAAAGCACGTGTTAAGTGTGCACATAAATTTTTCAAGAAAGAAAAATCCATTGGTGCACTGCCGGTATCGAATCCACGACCTTCGGAACTTTTCTAGTGGTATGTACCCCCGACTTTCAAACTACTGGACCGATTTCACAAAAACCTTTCACCGTTAGAATCCTACATTATTTCTGATGAACATAGGCTATATTTTATCCCCTTTATCCCCGTCCCAGAGGAACGGGAATGAAACCGCGGCGTGCGGCTAGTTTTTTATAAGCCTGATGTTTCCCACTGCACTAGGGAAAGGCCTCCCTATTCTCTTTCCTTTTTCGAGCTTGCTGCATCCAGCTTTTAGGGTCCCGCACCTCAAAAGAAAAAGAAACGGAACCCTTATACGATCTTTGTTGACCGTCTGTTTGTCTGTCAAGACCCTTAATCTTGAGAAACTTTAAAGGTATCGAGTTGAAATTGTTGTTGAGCTATAAAAAAAAACAATATTATAAGTTAACCTGAAAAAAAATACGACCGCAAATACGAATGATTTGATATTCTCAAAAAAATCTAAATTCAGTTATATCGTCTTACACTGTAAACATAAAAACTTTACATTTGCAATGGAAAGAAAAAAAATCATCCCTAAAAAAAGTACGAAATCAATCATCGAGGCAAAGCAACCCTACGCGCAATCATAAATTGGATGGGTGACCTTATCTTTTTGTGCATGTATTATGTTTGTACATACCGGCGAGTCCAGCTCGCACTTGTCCGGTTTTATTATTAATGGAGACAGCTTATGTATAGTATCTATAGAACCTTGAAAATCACTTACATCTTTAACGTTATCTTTATCTACGCGGAACACTTGACCGTTACAGGACTTCGCGATAGTGTGGTACACTTTGTATTCTTGATAGTCCGAAGCACCACAGTCGCCCGTCAGAACGAATACCACCTGAAATTCAATTTTTAATGATAGAGAAACATCTGAACTTTATTTGTTACTACAACATCAGTCAACTGATGCCCTTACCAACACCGTCGCTAGAGAATCTTTGCGAATTTACTGCGCCAAAATCAAAGACTTAAAGAAAAAAAAGATAAAAAGATGAAAGATATATACATATGTATAAATATTTCACTTGTGCAATTTGTTATTAATTGTTTAATTTATAACATTTGTACGGGACGGGAACATATGTGCAGTGCCTGGGACATTGTTCAATGCATCAGTCTTGCCCAGCACCTATACCATCCTCTCAGCTTAGTCAGTTGTTAGTCAGAGGAAAGAACAACAAAACATCGAAACAACAATACAACAACAAAAAAAGGCACTGCAGCGTCCCGTACAGCATGATTACCAGTTGATGACGCTGCATAAATCATCTATAATAGATGCAAAGGCCTTAGGACTATATAACATATACATATATCTTTCAAATATATTCATCCATTAATTACGGAGCATTTCCAAAACTACGCGTTGGCTCATGATACGCCCTTAAATCCCTCAACGTAGTGGCAATCCATGTGGAAGAAAGATTACCCGTTTGAGTTTAAACAGCTGTCATAAATAAAACCTAGGAATATAAAAATAATAGGATAACTAAAAACTGTTTATTAATGTGCAAATAAATACCTTTCATATACATAAATACCCCACACGACCTAGTAACACACTTTTTGAGTTTGATAATCTTTTTGATGAGATCTTACCTGACTCTGTTTCTTCTGGCAAAGACCTATAACATCGTGTACTTTGTAGTGGTCTTTAGCAGTTGCATCAGTGAAGACGTAGAGATATGAATTAGGTCTGCTTTCTTCAAGTGCTTTTTCTATACCACTCAAGGAAAATTCTTCACAATCACGATTAATGTAATTGTGCGGTATTATACTTCTCAAGGCTCCCAGGAACGTTTTTCGGTCAGACGTTTTTGCTCTTAGAACAACATCTGTAATAAAAGTTAAATATTACTTAATTTTTGAACCGAATTTAATGACTTTGATTATGGTGATTATGATGATGATGATGATGTTATTTAGGTAGGATGAGGCGACGATAAATGGATAGGTATACTCGCATATAATCGCATATAAAGTTTGTAGAAATGAGACCAATCTGGAAGTGTATTTAGCCGAACCCAAAAATAATTTTCTAAACCATAAATGACGGAGTACCGAGTTAACAAAGCATAACAAAAAATACAGACATCTTGACAACCTTCTCGTTTTTAGGGTTTCGTAGTAAAATAAAAAACTCTTATAGTTTCGCTTTGTCTGTCTGTCTGTCCGCTTGTCCGTCCGTCACCGGCTTTGTGAAGTGGCTATTAGTCCTAGAAAGCTGTTAATTTGCATGGATATATAAAATATAAAACCATTTAGGGGTTGAAAAGTTCGTTAACGAAATATTAAAATTTAAATTTTTTTTTCGAGCGTCCCCATCTAAAATCAAAACTGCTAGCTTTATAAATCTGAAAAAAAAATCATGAACGTAGTTTTAACCATAAACTTTCTAGGAAAACTTGACGGGTTCAGCTAGCTTTTTTAGTTTCTGAGAAATAGTCGCCTAAAAAAGTGACATGGTTTCCTTAAAAGACCGGAATATTTAAAACCGATAACTCAATTAATTCCTATTAATTTGTTTTGGTAAACGTAAGAAAACATCCACCAACTTTTAACAATTAAGTCTACGGTTAACAACGAAACCCTACATAGTGCGTGGCCCGACACGCACCTGCCTTAATTTATTTTGAATTCGGTCCTAGAAAATCACTCATTAAGACGTGTTTTGCCTGCATACGTGGCATCATTAATATGTAAGATTAAACTTACTATTAGCTCTGGAAATTTAAAGAAACAAAATCATTCTTAGATGTGTTACCATGATAATAGCTGAACAGTAAAAACTTTATGTTCAGTCAGTCACCTTTACCATGATATTCCAAATAACCAATTTATTATTCAATTTTAAACGTCATCAAACTATTATCGTTGATAATGATAATAATTTGATCGTTTAATAAGACTAAATCCTTTATTGTGATCGATACAAAAAAATACTTTTAATAAACTTTTTTAAATAGTTTGTTATTTTTATAGTAGTCCAAGTCCACAGAATAACCAACATAATAAAAAATACCCTAGAAAGTAAAGAAGTCTACACTACTGTCTTCCTTGATGTTGCACAGGCTTTTGACAAAGTATAGCATGAAGGCCTTATATTTAATATAGAAAGCATGCTGCCGAAAGAATACATAGACAGTTTAAAATCTTATCTTACTAACAGAGCCTATAGAGTAAGGCAAGAAGATTCATTCTCAGAAATAAAATAAATCAAAGCAGGAGTGCCACAGGGAAGTGTATAAGGTCCGGTATTATACCTATCATATACATGTGATATTCCTGAACTAGAAAATAATACCATAGCAATTTTCGCTGACGATACTGCAATAATGGCTGTAGGAAAAACACAGGCTGAAGCAGCTGAAAAGGTTTGAGAAGCTCTGAACAAAATATCCCTTTGGAAAAACATTTGGCGAATCAAATCAAATGAATCGAAATCAATTAACATCAACTTCACAAACAAACGAGAAGATTACCATCACGTATTCATCAACAATAAAATTGTACCATATGAAAATACAGCAAAGTATTTAGGCATGACGCTGGACGCCAAACTTCGCTGGAAAGCTCATGTCAAGAAAAAAAATTAGGAGTTACAAATTCGCTTCAAAAAAATGTACTGGCTACTTGGAAGAAATTCTACTCTAGCAGTACATAATAAAATACTTTTATACAAACAAGTCCTCATGCCAGTATGGACTTATGGTATTCAACTTTGGGGTTGTACCAAAAAGAGCAATGTCGATATCATACAGAGATTTAAAATTAAAGTACTCAAAGCGATAGTAAATGTGCTGTGGTACATAAGAAACGATGACCTCCTTCGGGACCTCAATATAGAGGTTGTCGACAAAGTTATAAAGAAATATGCAGTGTCATGAACGCAGACTTGATCATCACGTAAACGTCGAGGCAATCCAGCTCCTCGACTATATGAACCTAGTAAGAAGGCTCAAGATGACAAAACCTTTTGAGCTAGCATAGTGCAATTTGTGTCAGTGTATGTAGTTAATAAGTAATATTTTTAACTTTACAAAGAACACAAGAACAAAGAGTCTTCCCCTTAATAAAATTAGAGTCAATAAGAAAAGTGCTGATGGACACTATCTTACAGTTTATTTTTATAAAACTAAGCTAGCATAAAATTACTCATTAGCCGGTTTGGCTAGATTGTAATGTATTTTAGTGTAGGTCATGTTAACTTATACTAAATAAATAACGATGAAAAAAAATGATGGTGTTTAACCACACTTAGGTAGAACATTTTCAAAGAAATGAATAACCTTATCAAAAAATTTACGTTTCCGGTGGGATAATTCAATAATAGTTTTGATTTTATTAAATTAACCCACCGGAACCAACTATAGAATAAGCTATAGCGACATCTCTAGTCATTGCTACGGAATGCAACTTCAGACAAAGAACAAGAGAACTCTAGTAGTTACCTGTAAAGGGCACTCTTCGGTTGCTCAAACCGACATCACCCTATCAAGAATTTCAGCGGGTCCCGACATGGGTTCTGTAGTTAAACATTTTTAAATATTTACAGGTCCGAAACACGATATTTCACTTCACCTGATAATAATAAATTATGAAAGTAGGATAGTTTTTGCTCGTTTTTGTGGTGTTAGGTACTTCAAGTGTATCAATGTTTTACTTTCAAAATCTCAGGAAATAGGCAACGACATTTAGAAGAATACTCAATGGTTAGCTATTCTAAAAACCTAATTAAACATTTTTGAAACGAATATTTATAGAATTTATGTAGGCCGCGCCCGCGCGCACGAAAGCAAGAAAATCGCTGCTGGCATAACCTGGCAATTAAACAATTAATTATTTTAAACTGCTCACCTGGATCATTGAAGGTAACGAGTACTGTCTCCTTTATTTCACTTGTCTTTTCTCTCGAAACCATGTTCAATATTTCTTCGGCAGCTTCTTTGACTTGGGCTATGTCATTACCCATAGAAGAAGTATCGTCTATGACGAATGTCAAGCTGCTTTCTCTCGCGCATGATACAAGTAAAATATTAACAGAGAGGAAGACAGCAGTCCACTTCAGTAGCATGTTGACCGCGCGGATAAACTGCCCAAGTTCTGCATATGAACGGGGTTTATATAGGAATTCTGTATCAAATCAGAAATTGGTATTAAAAATAGAATGAACGAACATACAGGAAAACGGTTTGAGTTGTCGTTTTACCTCTATTTTGAAATGTTTTGACTGACCGTTGTGCCACTATCTTACCTGATGGTAAGTGACGATGTGGCCGACGATAGATCAGAAAAGTCTAGAAGACACCTATTATTTTTGATTTCAGGGGCTCAGGACACTTGGCCAGACGAAATGACGACAGGTGGACGAAAACTCTGACTGAATGGTGGCCGAGAGAAGGGCACAGAAAAAGGGGTCGTCCACCATCCCGATGGGTTGACGATGTTCGGAAGACCGTGGGTTGCACCTGGCTAAGAATAGCTTATGACAGAGGCGAATGAGCCCATTGTGCTTCTGCTTTAAGTTAATCATACTTTATTTCCTTTATTATATTGTTTGTGTTAGAATTAAGCTGGGTACAATAAATAGTTATCTATCTATCTATGCCCAGCAGTGGGTCGATAAAGGCTGATGATGATGATGATGATGATGACAGGGGCTCAGGTTGTAATTTTCATGAAAAACAGAAGCCGGCACGAGTTTCAGGTCTAAGCGATGCGGATGATGAAGGTGGGGCCGAACCGCTTGGTGCAAGTGGATGGAATATCCACAAGATGGTACTTTATCTGGCGTCAGCTTGTCTTGGAGTGGAATGAAGATGGTAGTATCAGGTCGTGGAGTATTATGTGCTGTTATGAGTAAGAACGCCACTCTGAAATGTATCTCTTAAAGGATCGAGAGGCAAGCTACTTTGCGGTGGCGGTTGAGACTTAGGATCTTAGTCTCCGGAAGATACCTACTTCTCACCGTTGAGTCTGTAGGCGCTCGATTGAGTAAGGCCGCCTTGTTAAAATTAATGAAACAGTACTTAAATAGCGCATCGAAGTTGAGGGTTGGGGGCTCGTGACGTCATACCATGCGTCAGACATTAGTTAGTACCGAAACACGTCGATGCGGGACGTCACGATACATTTCGATATAATGTATCGCTGATATTTTTGTATTACGCTAACAAAGAATTATTATTTTCGTCAACAAAAAACACCGACTTCAATAAAACAATCTAAACGTTGCTGAAAATATCCAAAACGCTAATGATCGTTTTCACCTTAAAACGTCCACTACTGAATACAGGTCTCCCTCATGGATGTTCATGAGAGGTAGTTGCCATACTCACCACGCTTGGTAGGCGGGTTGGCGAGCGCAGTACGGGTGTTGATCACTAAAAGACGCTGCTGCCCATCTTCCGGAGGTATCCCTTAGCAGGCTCTTACTGCATCCACGGGCTTATGGATATGTATGCTTATTACATTTAAATATTTCCCTTGATTCATCATGGATCCCATCATCAGAACTGGCTTTAAAAGCAAGCAAAAATTATTAAGTGAAGCGAAAAACCCAACTGCAAGTTTAAATTTAGGTCATAACACTATACCTTGAGGGACTCCATTAAATCATTGTAATGACCCTGATGCTGATGATGACGATGATGAGTGTAGGTAAGTGCGATGATTAGCGGATAGGGAAGTAACTTAGCCATCTTTCGATGTCGTCACCCGTGAATTTAGTAATATTGAAGAGTTATGAAAACCATCTGCGGTCCTCTTCATCAGTTCCACTTCACCAAATCATACTTACTTACCTCAATTGGAAAAAAAATCCGAAGCAAACGATATCAATTCGAGCCGAGACGAGCTCTGTGGCGCAGCGGGCGAAGATTCGCCTGCGACGCAAGGGGTTGCGGGTTCGCTTCCCGCCTCGGGACAAATGTCTGTACGATCTGCAGATATTTGTTCAGGGTGTTCTGGGTGTTTTTCTATATATAATAAAAATATCTATCTATGTAGTATAATGTATTAAGTATATCAGTCATATAGTACCCATAACACAAGCTCTGCTTAGCTTGGGGCTAGATGATGCTCTGTGATTTGTCCAGCATTATTTATTTATTTAATTAAGGGTGCTTTATTCAATTTAAATGTGTTTTGTTTTTATTTTGTAAACTGACTATTCTAAGTAGCGTTTTGCTCTATTGAATAAACACTTATTGACTTTGACTTGGATTTTTTTTTACATACTTTCTGAATGCCTTGAGCTAAATATGCGGAAATTGCTTTATTTTTACCTACAACATACAATATAGAACTTCCCTCGATGCCTCATAGATCACAGCATTAGAACTAAGTTTAAAAAAATTGGACCTCATTCAAAGTACTATACGAACCCAAAAATAATTTTCCAAATCGGTTCATAAACAACGGAGTTCTAAGGTAACAAAGATTTAAAAAAAAATACAAACTTGGCCCTTTTTTCCGAGTTATTACATACTTGCGTCTTTTAAAATAATTTGGATAAGATCTAACAAATAAACAAATTTCCCTGATAAAACCATACATGGGAGGATATAACATGGTGTGATGAGAGGTTTGCAGCTATCGAGAAACCAAGACCAACTCCAGCCGCTTTAAATGTAGAATGTTTGTAAACAAACTATCAAATTTAAAATTGAATTGTAATTGTATTTGAAAATTAAAAGTAATTTATATTAAAAGTCGCAAATCCCCCAATAATTGAGAAATATAAATAAAAACTAACAGAAATAAAGTTATGTTTTAGATTATTAAGTATTGGCAGTTTGTTGACTAAAATTCTACATCGAAAGTTGCTGGAGTATAGTTAATACTCGAAGGCATCTCTTTTGTATTTTGAAATAGCAACCCGCCCCGGCTTCGCACGAGTGCAATGCTGATACTAAATATACCACAGAATATACCATCGCGGATTTTTTGCAGACCTTTTTAAGGTGTACAATACTGTAGTACATTATTTTGATCTATCTCGTAGGGTTCAGCCAGCGTTTGCAACGTAAGCGCAAAGAATTGTATTTATTTACGACCTCACATTAGAAACCTCTAAAATTATCAGTGTTTTTCTCCTATATTATGCATGTATTATACATATAAGCCTTCCTCTTGAATCACTCTATCTATTAAAAGAAACCGCATCAAAATCCGTTGCGTAGTTTTAAAGATCTAAGCAAGCATAGGAACAGACAGACAGCGGGAAGCGACTTTGTTTTATTCTATTGTATTGTTAATCTAACTATTTCCACTGAGTTACCCCACAGAAACTAACCATACCCCAGGACCGAAGACACATGGCCATGATTAGCAGCTAAGGCCGCTACAAATGAGATCGTATGGCGAATTTCCTTGAAAGCCAAGACAAATCTGCTTAACTTCTGACAAACCTGAGTAACCAGAACCCTTTTTATGAGATACTTTATTATCCAAATGGAATACACAGTCACCGTGGCCGAAAACGGCAGGAAACCCGTACTGCGCTCGCCAACCCGCCTGCCAGCGGCGAGCGTGGGGTATGGCAACAACCCCTCATGATAAGTTCTTCCAGAGGTATCCCTTGGCAGATTCTAACTGCACTCACAGACTAGAAATGAGGGGCAATATTCTACTGCCACCCACAGCATGTTCAATCATCAAGTACATTTTTTTTTATTTTACATGGTCACTCCTACATATTTTTTTCGCTTATGAATATAATTAAGTTGATAATTGCTAAAATTAAATAATTACGTGAATAGAAACTACAGTTTATTAGTGATAACTTTTTCACAGTTTCTGATGTGGCTTCCATTTGTTATTTATTTCAGTTATTTACATATAGGTAAAGTTAAAATACTCGTATAATTATGGCGCACTCAGACGATTTGTAGCTAATGAACACGGAAGATTTGGAACACTCACAAGATAATTGAGTGTTTTAAATAAACCTTTATAAAATCCAAATAAGCCGTTAAAAATAAGTTAAATTTTTATGTATAGTCGCCACGAATAATGTTTAGCATTTATCATATATATTTTGAAAAACCCGAGTTCCCAGGTTAGCAGATTAAGTGTTCCAGATAGTTGACCACATCTTTGTAATGGATTTCACATTTTTGTTATTTGTACCATAATGTTTTCACATTTATTTCCAGGATTGATCAATAATTTTGTAAAATTAAAATAAATTTTTCTCTTTTAAAAAGGAGCACTCAATCCTTTTCATAAATGGATGGCTTAGTTCTTAAAGTCACTAAGTCCAAGTTTTGACATTTTTACATTGCCAATTCAAAATATTCTACTTTTTTCCCTCTATCGTCGGGTCTTACCCTTTTTTCTCTACCATAACTCTGAGTGTGTTTTCCCCACTGCCTAAAGTCCCTTACTTCATTCAGTTCAGTTCTTAAAGTAACGAAGTACAAAGCAGAGCGTAAATTCGAGCAAAAAGTAACTAAGTTACTTATTTTTAATTTAAAAGTAACTAAGTCCTTTAATTATATTTATTTACCTTATTAGGCAAGGGTTTCCAGAAAAACCCAAACATATATCTGGTAATTAACGATGACGACTTCCTCTCTTCTATATTTATTGTTGTGCCCAACAGGGTCTATAATGCTACCTAACACCATTGTCAACACCATTGTACCTACATTAAAGAACACAATAAAGTATTGAGTATTAAAAAATGAATTTACCTCTAATACTTTGTTATCTAATTAACTTGTTATTCGCTGAGTTTATTATGCAAATATTTAATTTAATATTATCCTGCCATGTTGTAACCGTGATTGGATAAATACTTACAGTGGTTATGTACTTACGTGTTGTTTTATTTTGTAGTTAATGTTATGACGCATCATTAAGGTCGATGCGGCTGCACTAACTAATGTATGTTTTGAATTTAAATTTGAAAATTATTTAGTTTGGTACGGACATATAACTGGGCTCTACAAAAATAGAGGCTTGAGTCGAATAAAATAAAGCGAACAAGTGCAAACGAAACTCGCGCCCTAAGGGTTCCGAAATTAGAAGATTAATCTGATTAAATAATTATGCCAGGCAGTAATATTTGGTAGACCAAAATTTACGGCTAAAACGATACGGCTGAAAAGAAAAAAAAACTGTTTATTAGTGATAGAGATCGCCTCTAGCACGAGCAAAATGACGGTCAGAACGGGAGTCGGTTTAACGGAACAGTTCGAGGTCCGCACCGGACTCAAACAAAGAGATGCGCTCTCACCCATCTTATTCAACTTAGCGCTCGAACACGTTATCAGAAAAGTCGTTAGACACCAAGACGGCAGAGTGGAGTTGAATTAGAAGCACTAGATTATTCTATATATCTGCATACCCAGATGACCTGACTCTTCTAGGAGAAAGCGAAGAAGACGTACGGAGAAAGGTTATGACTCTGCGGGAGGAAGCTGTCAACGTAGGGTTGCAAATCAATCAGGAGAAAACGGAGTACCTTCACATGAAGCGTAAAAAATTCCGCACGCCTAGGAAAAATCTAAAATTGGTGGTAAGTACCACTTTTAAAGGTGTTGACAGATTTAAATATCTTGGATGCACAATCACTGACACGAACCAAAGAGAGTATTAGATCGAAATACGGGTCCAAAACGCACTAAAATGTACAGCAGCTCTGCATCAAGTGTAACATCTAAGGTCTCTATCTCGTAATACGAAGGTTCACATATACAAAACCGTGATAAGACCCATTTTGATGTACGGCTGCGAAACATGGACGCTCACACAAAAGGAAGACCACAAACTACTGATGGCTGAAAGGAAGATCTTCCGAAAAATGCTCAGACCCGTTAAGCGGGAAGATAGCAGTTGGAGACAACGTAAGAACCAAGAGATAGAAGATCTTGTGTCCCAGCCGAACATCATTGGAGAAACCAAAGCGGCCAGACTTAGATAGCTCGGGCACGTAGTTCGAATGGGGGAGGATAGAGCGGCCAAGAGAGCTTTCGTGGGTCGACCTAGTGGGAAGAGGCCTGTTGGGCGTCTGAGGTACCGCTGGAACGACGAGATAGCAAGAGATCTCCAAGAGATGGGTGCCGTCGACTGGACTAAAATGGCAAAGGTGAGAGATAGCTGGCGTTCTCTGGTGTCGAAGACAAAGATCCACTTTGGGTCGTTGCGCCAAGCCAGTAAGTAAGAATTAATTTGCAAATTAATAGCTTTCTTATGATACCCCACACGACCTAGTAATTTCACTTAAAAAATTGAGATCCCCTATCCGTCCCCCCTTGCAATCATAATAAGAATATTCTTTTACATTTTCATATAGGTATGCTATATTAGAAAAAAAGCGTTATCTTTTAACTATTTCAAATTTCAAGTCGATAGCATCAGTAGTTCTCGAGATATCCATTTGTGACAGACAGACAGACAAAGTGATACCATAAGGGGTTCCTTTATACCATTTTGGTCCGGAACCCCAAAAATTGAAATCCATGACAATCTGCTAACCTGAGAACTCGGGTTTTTCAAAATATACTAGATAAATGCTAAACATTATTCGTTACGACTATCCATAAACATTTAATTTATTTTTAACGGATTATTTCGATTTTATAAAGGTTTATTTAGAACACTCAATCTTGTGAGTGTTCCAAATCTTCCCATCTGAGTGCATATAATTATAAAAGTATTAGTATTTTGTATATACTTAACCTGAATGGATATACAAGTGGAAGCCTCATCTGAAACTGTGAAAAAGTTATCACTAAAGTTTAACACGTTTTCTGTTCACGTATGTATTTAATTATTTTATTTTAGCAATTATCAACTTAATTATATTCCTAATAATAGCCGTGTTGGCCGAGTGGTATGTACCCCCGACTTTCAATCTGGAGGTCGTGGGTTCGATACCGGCCGTCCACCAATGGATTTTTCTTTCTTGAAAAATGTATGTGCACACTTAACACGAGCTTTAACGGTGAAGGAAACATCGTGAGGAAACCCGCGGCTTAGCTTCAGACGTATTGACCTGTTCTTTCCTCTGAATAATAGCTGACTAAGCTGAGAGGATGGTATAGGTGCTGGGCAAGCCTTAATCCATCTAACAATGTCCCAGGCACTGCAGCGTCCCGTACAGCATGATTACCAGTTGCTGACGCTGTATAAATCATCTATAATAGATGCAAAGGCCTTACTTTTTTTTATATTCCTAAGCGAGAAAATTATGTAGTGACCTTGTAAATATACGTAAAAAAAATGTAATGATGATTGAACATGCTGTGGGTTGCAGCAGTAGAATGTTGCCCCTCGTCCCTTGCCTGTGAATGCAGTAAGAATCTGCCAAGGGATACCTCTGGAAGAACTTATCTTGAGGGGTTGTTGCCATACACCACGCTTGGCAGGCGGGTTGGCGAGCGCAGTACGCGTTTCTTGCTGCTTCCGGCCACGGCGACAGTGTATTCGGCTTATAGATAATGAAGTATCTCGTACAAATAACATTTTTATAATGAAGTATCTCATACAAGGGGTTTGGTTGATCGGAGGAAACTCAGTGGAGATAGCTGGATTATTCAAAATACAAAATAGATGTATTCGAGATCGAGTATTAACTATACTCCAGCAACTTTCGATGTTGAATTTATGTCAACAAACTTTCAATACTTAACCTTAGATAACTTTCTTTCTGTTGGTCAATGTACATCTTAATTATTGGGGATTTGCGACTAAATCCTTTCTCATCTCAGTAAAAAAACCATCCATTAGGAATCAATTCAATTTTATATTTGATAGTTCATTTCATCGAAAGCGGCTTGAGTAGGTCTTGGTTTCTCGACACCTACAAACCTCTCTTCAAGTCATGCTATATTCTGCCCCTCCCATGTATGGTTTTATAAGGAAAATTTGTTAAATCTCAAACAAATTGTTTTACCATACGCAATGATGTAATAACTCGGTAAAAAGGGCCAAGTTTGTATTTTTTTTAATCTTTCTAGGCCACTGCTGCTTCAGGACAACGCTAGACCACACACTGCTCAACAGACGGCTACAAAATCAGAGGAGCTTCAATTAGAGTATCTAAGACATCCACCGTACTCTCCGGACCTTGCTCCAGCAGATTACTATTTTTTTCGAAATTTGGACAACTTCTTGCAAGGGAAAACAGAGAAAGCAGTCCAAACCGCCTTCAAAGATTTCTTTGATTCCCGTCCGAATGGTTTTTTTAGTAAAGGGATCAATGAACTACCTATAAGATGGCAAAAGTGCATAGATAGCAATGGTACATACTCTGATTATTTAAATATTTTATATAAAAAAACGACTTTATGTTCCTCTCATACAAAACGCCAATTTCATAATGTAACGACCAATACAAATAATTATAAGGAAATTTTGTTTATTTGTTAGATCTCATCCAAATTATTTTAAAAGACGCAAGTATGTAATAACTCGGCAAAAAAGGGCCAAGTTTGTATTTTTTTAAATCTTTGTTACCTTAGAACTCCGTTGTTTATGAACCGATTTGGAAAATTATTTTTGGGTTCGTATAGAACCTTGAATTATTAAGTCCCATTTCTTTAAAAACTTAGTTCTCATGATGGGATCTATGAGGCATCGAGGGAAGTTCTCAAATGTTGTAGGTAAATATAAAGCAATTTCGGCATATTTAGCTCAAGGCATTCAGAAAGTATGTAAAAAAAGTCAAAGTCAAAGACAATAAGTGTTTATTCAATAGAGCAAAACGCTACTTAGAATAGTCAGTTTACGAAATAAAAACAAAACACATGTAAATTGAATAAAGCACACAATTGATATACTATGTAGTTCGCTTCGGAAAACTTTTTTCCAATTGAGAGAAGTGAGCATGATTTGGTGAAGTGGAACTGATGAAGCGGATCGCAGATGGTTATCAAAACTCTTCAATATTACAAAATTCACAGGTCCACTATCCACTAATCATCATACTTACCTACCGGAGACAAAGCAAATAAAGCGAAACAAAGCAATTATCGTAGGGGATTTTTGATAAGCGGTTGTAGTTGTTGAGTTAAAGGGATTTATTTGCATACTCTTGAACATATAATTACAAAGGGAGATTTTACTAACACATGGTTAGTAGGCGATTGAAACGAAGGAGGTTGCGGGTTCTATTCCCGCCACAAATCAAGTTACAATTGAACTTGATTTGTGGCGGGAATAGAACCCGGGACCTGAAACCTGGCACCCTTCTGAAAGAAATCGCTCGCTCGTTCTTAGTTCAAGAATCGTCTAGTAATAAGAATCGTAAATAAGTTAAAATTAACAATGATTGCAAATCGAAATGCACATTCGTTCTTAAATGCCAACTAGATGTTGCAATTTCTAGATCGCGCTAGCAAAAACTCAGAGCAGCGGTATAAATATGTACTAAAATTTATTTTTAATATACGAATTATTAAGAACATAAAAAACCAAAGTGTTTCAATTCCACCATGCCTCCTCGGATTATAGTTCTTCATGGTCCTTCACGAGTCGGATTAATTTCTATTTTTGTTTGTATGCACGAGAAACCAGTGGGGACTCCACTGAACGTGTAAAGCACTGGCCCAGGATTTCGGGTCGGGTGGTTGAGAGTGGCGCCGCCAGCGCCATATCAATCAAGAGGAGGCAGAAGAGAGCGACGCGACGCAACGTGACGTCAGCCGACGTCATCAATAGCCAAGGCGAGTGTGGCAGCGTTTCGTGATGTCATTGAGCAGTGAGACGTAAGACGATCATCTCCGGAAAGTATCAGACAGTATGATAGTGTCAAGTAAAACCATGAGTGCAATTATTGATTTGTGTGTAAGTTCAGTTCATGTTAAACGTTTGGAAGAAGAAATTTGGACTTTGAAAAACTGAAGAATATATTTAGAAGAGTTATGATCATCATCTAGTTGTTATTTAAGAACAATGTGCATTTCGATTTGCATTAAACAATGATATTTTTAATTAGGTACACTTTAAGGATACCTACTGATGAACGGAAATACCAGTTACTAATTTCCTTGTTTATTTCAATAGACCTTTTTACAAATATTCGTGCTGTAAAAAAAACATTGATCGATACCTGCCAAAATGTACTTTTTGTAGGTATAATAACAATATTGGTAATTATACAAATGATGGACGCACTATGATTCCAAATCCGTGTCGTTAAATGTACCTACAACCTCTGTAACTTCATAATTACTAATTTGGGTATAATTTTATCAATTCCCTAATAAATAAAGGGCAATGGCAGCTTTTCATACATGAAATTTTCAAAGACAAAAAATGGGAGTACTGTAATAAAAAAATATGAGAAGATGCAGGGTTAGTCCTGTCAAATTAGTCCTGTAAAAGTTACTATAGAAAAATAGATATTGGATTTTAATAAATTTTAGTATATTTTTATTTCATCTATGTATTAAATGCTACCAATGGTCGCGTCTTATGAACCAGTTGTTGCTTGCATCATCACGCTCGAGGTTTAGGGTTTTTTTAACTTAGATCACTTCCTAGTCTTAATTATTTATTACAAAATATTTTCCCGAGATATTCCTAAAATATTAGATCCGTCCCTTCAACAACAACCTAAAAATATATATTTGTTCCTATTATTAAATCTGTCACTTAAATTGAATCAACAACAAGAAATTAAACCGGCAGGCAGCGCTCCGCGGCACGCTATGCTCGCTCGGCTTGTGCGTTGTTGTTGTAACACAGACAGGACCTCCTAGTTTGTCTGAGAGTGTTATCTAGTTTTGGTGATTTATTTCGGTGAAAGATCTACTATTTTAGAAACATACATATATTAAACAAGCTTCTGCCCACCGCTTCGTAAGCGTTGTGTGGATAAAAATTAACCTATGTGTTAACCCTGGTCAACATCAATATGTTCACTTCTTTTTTTTTTCTTTCTTTTTCACATAATATGTGAAAAAGAGAGAAAAAAAATATTCATATTATGAAACTTCTCACATGTATTGACATGTGCAAAGTTTCAGCTCGATCCGTATGGTAGTTTTTGAGTGAACAGGTAACAAACATCCATACATCTACAAACAAACTTTTGGCTTTATAATATTATAAAGGCGTTAAAAGATCAGTGCAGCATATTGTTGACCTATGCAAAAACGCTGATGTAATCGCACTTCAAGAGACGTGGCTCATGCCAAACGACCTAGGTTTCATTAGAGAAATTGATAAGGAGTTCGGGTGTTGTGCCAAATCCTCTATCGATACATCGGCGGGAGTGCTGCGTGGGCGGCCCTACGGAGGTGTAGCGCTGATGTGGCGTTCTAGCCTGTTTACCAGCGCGGAAATTGTGCAGTGTGAGAGTGACCGAATTGTGGCAGTGCGCTTAGCCCAAGGTGATCGTAGCTTTCTAGTATTCTGTGTTTATATGCCTACTAATAGTGAGGATAATTTGCCGGAGTTTACCCAGTGCCTAGCGCAGGTAAGTGCAGTGATTGAAAGCGTTGATACCGAATGCGTGTTGGTGCTGGGTGACTTCAACGCGCATCCAAATACTCTTTTTGGAAAAGAGCTTGAGGATTTTTGCGGTGAGCAAACGTTGTGTTGTATAGATTTAGAAAGAATGGAACGGGACACATATACGTATGTAAGCGATTTGAATGGTGCCTGCCGCTGGTTAGACCACTGCTTAGTGACGGCCGCAGCAACTACCCTAGTAATGGACATAAGTGTAAAACTAGATACATATTGGTCTGACCATTTTCCACTTATCCTTAATTGTAATTTTGAATTAATACGACCTAAAGTGACATCCAGTAATATAAAAATAAGTTAATTAAGCATTTATGGGGTAACAGGGACGAGTATCAAAAGCAACTTTATACCGAGCTATGTGATAAGGCGCTTCAAGATTTATATAATAAATATATAATGAACTTAGGTAAAGATAGTAATTTAATGTGCAATTATGTAAAATTGATTGATAACATGTACCAAGACTTGGTATATCTGCTACAATTAGCTGCTCAAAAAAGCTTTAAATGTAAAATAAGTAAATTCAAAGGCAAAAAAATTGTAGGGTGGAACTTTCACGTCAGAGAGGCTCATGTTGTGGCTAGGGAATATTTTTTAAATTGGGTTCATTACGGA
Source organism: Pasiphila rectangulata (assembly GCA_963082625.1). Taxonomy (NCBI): domain Eukaryota; kingdom Metazoa; phylum Arthropoda; class Insecta; order Lepidoptera; family Geometridae; genus Pasiphila; species Pasiphila rectangulata. Next base: position 9,561,532 of record OY720253.1, read on the forward strand.
AGGCCGGCCTCGGGATATCACTATGAGAAAATGAGGGCCTCGCGCAGAGAGTTTAAGACTGCACTTAAATATGTACAAACAAACCAAGAGAAAATAAGAATGGATATTCTGGCCAGACATTGTCATGATGAAAATTTCAAAGATTTTTGGAAGGAAGTAAAAAAATTAGATAAGAAAAATTGTTTACCAACTAGTGTAGAAGGTGAGCAAAATCATATAAAAATTGCAAATTTATTTCGCAATCATTTTGATGTAAGCAGTCCTAATGGAACACATAATGTACAAACTAGAAATTGTGAACAGTTGTCCAGTCAGGTCACGGAAAGCTGCCGCGACATGATTACACCTGAAAAGATCCAACTTATCCTTAGAGGGATGAAACGCGGCAGGTCTCCGGGACATGATGGTTTAAGTATAGAACATTTGTTATATGCTGGCCAGCATATCTGTGTAGTTCTGTCTCAGTTTTTCTCTCTTTGTATGAGGCATTGTCATCTTCCACAAGAACTTCTCCGTACCTTAGTAGTTCCGATTACAAAAAACAAGACTGGTGATATCTCGAGTACAGCCAACTATCGACCCATTTCACTGGCAACGATTTTTGCCAAGATCCTGGATAGGGTTATTCAACAAAACCTTAAGGACCTGAAATATAATGATGGACAGTTCGGCTTCCGTCCTCAGGTTTCTACAGATATGGCGATTTTCTCCTTAAAACAGGTCGTTCGTTATTATAAACATCAGGGGACGACCGTATATGCTGTTTTCTTGGACCTCAGCCGCGCTTTCGACACGCTTAACCACTCTCTTCTCTGGAAAAAGCTGCGGGATAGCTCAAGTGTTCCGTCACAGGTGGTAGATCTTCTTGAATATTGGTATAGAAACCAAACCAGTAACGTCAAGTGGGGCAATGAGTTATCAGAGAGTTTCCGGCTTTCATGTGGAGTGAGGCAGGGGGGGCTAACGTCTCCAGATCTTTTTAACATTTATGTAAACGACCTAATCGAAGAGCTGAGCAGCACCAGGGTGGGGCTCAGGTTGGATGGCAGATATGTTAACAACCTGAGCTACGCAGATGACATGGTTCTGCTCAGCCCTTCGATTAAAGGCTTGAGGAAGCTGTTGACGATCTGTGAGAAGTATGCAAAAGATCACGATCTTATTTACAACGATACAAAAACAGAAATGGTTGTTTTTAAGTCTGGAAGGGGACCGGATTATGTGCCCGATGTTTGTCTTAATGGACGACCTGTTAAAATAGTGGAAAATTTTAGATACCTGGGACACATAGTGACGTCTAGTTTAAAAGATGATGCCGACATAGAGCGTCAGAGGAGGTCGTTGTGCATTGTCGGTAACATGATCGCTAGAAAGTTTTATCGATCTTCGCCTGACGTGAAAGTTACACTTTTCCGTTCATACTGCCAGTCATTCTACACATGTCAACTCTGGACTGACTACACCAAGAAATCTCTTAATGGCATACGGGTAGCATATAATAACATCTTTAGGCTTCTTATGGGTCTAAAACGCTACTGTAGTGCGTCGGAGATGCTTACAGAGGCCCGTGTTGACTCATTTCATGCCATACAGAGGAAGAGAATAGCGGGTTTCATGACCAGAGTTGACATGTGTGAAAACCTTGTTATTAGGAGTTTTTCTGACCGTCTGCCTTTGACAGAGACATATAAACGGTGGGTGGCTATTGTCACCTAAATATTATTTTATTATTTATTATATTTAATATTTTTTTAATATATGAAACTAGTTATAAGTAATTTAATTTGTGTCAATTTAATCATGGATATAATATTATTATTATTATTATATTTTAATTATCTACTTACGTGATGTGTGTTTTATATTCAATGTGTTTGTATTATTTTGTAACTAGATTTAATAATGGATCTTGTGTCTGACTGAATAAATATATTATTATTATTATTATTATTATTAATGGGATATAATATTGCAAATTAGTGACGTCCAAACTTTGGTAACTGAAAATATAGTTGCTTTATAATTATACCCACCTATTCATCAATATTCTTTTTCTTTAAATAATAATTTAATATTAAAATCAGAAAATCGATTTGCAAAAAGAGATTTGCTACCTTCATATTTAAGATAAATTCAACATTCAAATGAGACTGGTTATTCTAACGTCAGGAAGGCGGGTCCCTATCAAGGAAATAAAGATATATCGATATGAGATGAATGGGTAAGCCCAGCGCCTGTCAAAAAATGGAGAGCAAAAGCGATTCATACATAAATACCGATGAATGCGCTTTTGCTCTCCATGGCAACATTCTACTGGTGTTCCCAAGGCGAAGTTTTTTATGTACATTTCAATAATTTTATTTTTTTATTTTTAACAGTATTCAAACAGCTGTAATCTCGTCCACATGCTCAAGGCAAAAGTATCCATGGGAATCCCAGGTTATTTATTTATTAAGAAAAGGATCGCCAACAGTTTACATATCAAAAATTACACTTAAACATTTATAGGGACACCGTTTGATAAGTTAAACCAATTACAGGCAAACAAAACATTGGTAGGTTTAAATAGAATACAAAATTTTAAGACATAAATACTTACAGTAAATTAGTACATAAGTAAATTAACATACTAGTTAAACTATGTAATCTAAAATACAATATTACTTATCTATTATGACAAAAATATCTTAAAAACAAGTAACAAAATAGTAATTTATATATCTGAGAGAAAAGAGAAAAAATAAATATAAATATATCGACGTTGAATCTTTCTTTACCAGTGTCCCTCTGAAAGATTGTCTTGATGTTGTGAGGCAGAGATTGAATGACAGTGAACTTCCGGACCAGTACGTCAGTCTTCTTCAGAACTGTCTAGACGGAAATTTCTTCTTATACCAAGGGCAACATTACCTCCAGATTGATGGCGTAGCTATGGGTATTCCTGTAGCCCCTGTATGTGCTAATATCTGGATGGAGCATTTTGAGACCATGATTAACCTGACTGCCCATGGTATAAAGCTATGGAAAAGGTACGTCGACGATGTCTTCTGCATTATCAATGGAAGTAAACAAGAAGTCGATCAGCTTACAGAACATCTCAACTCAATACATCCGAAGATCAGGTTCACATATGAAATGGAAGAAAACAGGTCTTTAGCTTTCCTAGATCTAAAAGTGATGGTCAAATCAAACGGAACCTTATCTTATACCGTGTACAGAAAACCGACGCACACGGACAGATATCTGAATGCTGCTTCACATCATCATCCATTACATCTTGAGTCAGTAGTTTCTTCCCTTATGAACAGAGTCTGTGACCTCTGTGACCCTGAACTTTTATCAGAAAGATTACACATTTGCCCCGGAAATCTAACCCAACCAACTGAGCCACGGAGGCAGTCTGAGCCCCGAAGGCAGTTGAGCCAGGAGGGTAAACGAGTCAGAAGAACTATATTTCCCACAGTTGTTAATGTAACACCTTGAATGTCATGCTCGCATCTTTAGTCAAAGGGCACGAGTGAAGGTCACCTGACCGCATCCGTTTAAACTAGTAGTGGGCGAAGTCCATAGACGAGTATCGATAGTTTTTAATTAAATTAGTGATGTTCTTTGTCGATATATAGAAGAAAGAAAACATTTATTAGTACACAGACAGTAAGTACATGAAAAGGTCTACTTATGTTTCTAGGTTTGGGGACCAAAAAGTCATACCTTAGAATAATGTTGATATTTAGAAATAAGGATCAACGCTGGTTTTCAGGTGGGACTTTTGGTTAGTGTTATCTATAATTTCAATCACAGTGACGCCACCATCGGCCCTGGTGGAAGATCAACTTAGAAATTGTGCATACAACTAACATATGGTGAACCAGGGCCGTTTTAGCTATCTAGCTTAGACTTAAGTTTTAAGATTAAGGTTCATTGTAAAAGTATATACGTTGCAAAAAAAAATATTTTTATTTCATTTCAAATATCATAGTCCTCCCTCATGTTTAGTACTTGGAGATTCATATCTCCAATTACTGATCATGCTGTTTTAGCCATAATTACAACGCTTGGCAGACGAGTTGGCGGGTGCAATACAGGATGTTGATACACGAAAAGACGCTGCTGCCCAACTTCCGGAGGTACCTATCCTATTTATTTATATCCAAACTTTATTGCACGCACATCACATAATATTATACGAAAGATAGGATTAATGCTAAAACCAGGTATTTATTTATATATAGTTATATGGATATCTTTATTAGAATGTGGAAGGCGAGTTTACCATCTAAAGATGCACTAATATTGATTTCTATAACAATATGCTTTAAAATAGCATCGTGGTTATATGTTAATAAACTGTTTATTTATGTTAATAAATTAGGAAATATGATATTATTTAATTTAATTCCATTGTCATGGAAAAGGAGGCCAGAGTTCGCAATATATTGGTAAATAATTATGTGATCAAAATAATATTTCAATAATGCTGTTGTTGGTAAAAAAATTGGTAATTATATGTAGATACATAGATAGGTAGGTATATTTTAGGTTAAAAAAAATGTTTTGCAAAAAAAACACGATTTTTAATGACTATTCATTATTAAAAATTCGTTACATTATTTAATAAATATATTAGTGTATTTCACAGATACAGTGTTAATTGCCAGATCTACAGAAAAATGATTTATTGTAAATTAAATTATTTATATAGTTGTGTCATAGAATGTACATAATTTGAAGAGCTATAAAATGTTTTTATAGCTGCCATTTGTTGTACAAGGATTTAATTAAAATTTACGTTTGTTACACAATATAAATATATATATTTATATACAGGGTTATTACGGATAGGGGGTTCCGGCGCATAGTATACTTCCAAATGGGGGTTACGATGCAGATATGCTGCCAGCATATCTGCATCGTAACCCTCGTAAAATCGTAGGACAGGAACACTGGGATATGGGGTATATATACATATACATATATATATTTAAGTATATTATGTTCATTATTTACAATATCGTATCTATTAAGTACATTTATTTATTATATTGTCCTAGTTTAAGAGCTGTAGGGATGTATATATTTTATCAAAGTTGTGTAAATAATGGATAAAGGATGGGCCCCTTATTCCTGGGGTCGAGAATATCCCCCGCTGTGTCGCATGAGTGCCCATTTTTCGGTGGATGTATATGTATATATTTTTTTTTTAAATAAATAAATGAATGCTGGACAAATCACACAGCATCTTCTAACCCCAAGCTAAGCAGAGCTTGTGTTACTAAATGACTGATATAGTTAATACATTATACTACATAGATAGATATTTTTATAATATATAGAAAAACACCCAGAACACCCCGAATAAATATCTGCAGATCATACAGACATTTGTCCCGAGGCGGGAATCGAACCCGCAACCCCTTACGTCGCAGGCGGACCTTCGCCCGCTGCGCCACAGAGCTCATATATATTATACGTCATATATATTATGTAAATAAATATATATATATATAAGAGATGGTGGCGGTGGGGCGAAGGCAGTAGCCATCCGCACCGCCTGAAACGGTACCCCTGTAAAGGGACCATTAGATGCGTGGGCAGTCTGGAGTTAGGGCTCTAGCTGCCCCTGTTAACGGATCCAGGAAGGGCGATGGCGCATATGGCATTACGTCATTGAAAACCGCGAGATGTGGGGGGCGATTATTTTAATCGCCCGTGGGATGTGCCCGTGTTAGGGGCAAGATGTGAGAGGGGCACCGGACAGGTCTATAAGAGGAAACAGAGCCCCTCGACATGCATCGAGGCAGGCCATCGGGGATGGTTTTAGTGGGTCGTCGCGTGACAACCCCACACTAAATGCAGTACTGTATCTGAAATAAAGCAGATCCATCCTCGCAAAAAAAGGAGTAGTAGTGTTGTTGCAGAGTAGTAGTAGTACTAGAGTAATAGTAGTGTAGTAGCAGTTGTGTACTTGTAATGTAGTAGTTGTGGAGTAGTATTGGTAAAGTGGAAGTAGTTAGTAGTAGAGGTAGTGTTGTAGTAGGTGCGCTACGAAGCTTCGCCGGGACAGCTAGTAATATTACTAAACAGAAAAACTATTGGATGTTACTATACATTAGTATTTTAACTTCATACTGATAAACTTTCACAAAGCTCCCAGCGTTTCACTCTAAAATCTTATTATAGTTTGACTTGTTGGGAATTACATATTAACTGGTATCAATTGAGTTATCAAAAAAAAATTCCGACACTAAAAAAGCCCGCTTAGCCGTTATATTTTTTAGAAATATAATAGTTTAAACTAGATCCAAGATTGTTTCATATTTGTAAATACAGTAGTGAATGAGCCCTAAATGAAAATATATTGAAAACTTTAATATTTCGAAAACGGAACGCAAAATTGAAAAATTGTCTTTACAACCACTCAATATTTTCTAAGGAACTCATCACGCATGATGGGCTAAATACAAAAAAATCATCCCCATGTTACGTCTATGGGAGGTAACCCAAATTACTATTTTTTCAGAATTTTTTATTACCGTTATCTCGGCGTGATAATTTTATAATTACCTTACAAAACTACATACCTATTTCCAAGACTAATAGTTTCTTTGTAACGCTGCAGACATACGAACAAATAAACAAACAAAGCAAAACCATAAGGGACGGAACCTTTAAAAAGCCTCCCAGCTACTTTGTTACACATTGGAGATAATCATAGATTAAGGAACTTCAACAGGGATACAGTAGCAGACATTTAACTATAAAAAAACACAGCAAACCCCCTGTTTTAGTCTCATATCTCAAGCATTACTCCAGATACCTCTGGAAGATGAACAGCAGCGTCTTTCCGTGCATCAACCTCCCATACTGCGCCCTCCAACCCGCCTGGCAAGCGTATTGCAACAGACCCCTCATGATCCTTACTTGGAGATCCATGAGGGCCTATGTCCAGCAGTAAAGGTCTTACGGCTGAGAAGATGATTCATAACTACACGACGATTACATTGGACCTGCACGATGAAGGTTTAGTTCGCGGTAAGCAGTCATAAAAACGTGTTAACCAAATTAGAGGGTTAAGGGTCACTTAAGTCATGACTTTTGAATGGACCTTCCATTATAACGTGATGAAATTTGATAATATTAAATTAATTAATGTAATAGAACTATATTATGAGTTGTTCATTTAATGATATTCAAATTTACAAAGCATAGGGAATTGTAATTTCGAGGTTTTCTCGTGAATAAGCCCATGGTCTTGGGTATGCCTGCTCGTATGGTGACGATATACTTAGTAAGACGACGGCATTTACGGGCTTTAAATATTTCAACTTTTTTCAGCAGCTTACACAATTGGTTAACTATTGAACTGTAAAGCGGAAAAATCCCAAAAACCACTCTATTATTACATAGATTTAACAGGTGAACGAAACCAATTAATGCCCTTAAATTTTCTGTATACGAGTATAACCATCCCTTCAAGTTTTGAAATCTATGGTTGCTATTGTCCTGTTGAAATTAGCTGGTTGATTAATTGTCAAAATACACCATTTGTATATTTATTTATATATTAGTATTTATTTATAACAAAACAAAATTATATATATATACATAATATATATATATATATGTCGACGCAAGTCCGTTAAATTAATTATTTCTATGAGATTAATTAATATGGAAGATTGATTTAGATTATTAATTCATTAGATTATTTAATTGGTAAATTAATTATGGATTTTATAACAAATAATAAGTAAATTTAAATGTAAATTAATGATAAAATTAACATTAACTAGAAGCTAAATTAATTAAACGATGTATTCTTAAAAACCTGATTCTCGTACAACTAAGTTTTGTGTAAATTCAGATAGGGATTTATCGATTGTAGTTAGCAGGTTTTCAGATTTTTACTAAGCATTTAACAATTAATTACATAGGTTTATCGGAAGTTCATTTATTGGCGCGTAATAGTTATTCTTTGCGTTATTGTAATTACAAAATCGGAAATAGTGATCATAAATTAAGTTAGGATTTAATGTGCTAAAATGATTAGTGTTTCGATGTTTTCAAATTATTTTATGAACAAAGTGTTTTGACTCTCGTCTGGCTAGTTTCGAACGTAGCAAGCAGGCGGGAGCCAGATTGCTTTTCGAACCTCGCTTGAGAGAGGTTGTTGTATCTGGTGAGTCCTATTTATTACTTTGGTAGGTACTTAGTTAGTACTTAAGGATATTACTAGTTATTGTAATAAATAAATAAGCAGAGTATTTAAAAAGGTGTCGTTATTTGCAATGAGTGATGTTGGCTTTGATGGCACAAGCTCTGCTAGTGCCGGTCTGGCCGACATCACTACTTCAAAAAATCCTGTTGGGCATATTGCTCCGACATCAGAAGTGGGATTGACACCCACTCCTCGATCATCTGACCCTAGTCACGAAATTTCAAATGCTTCTGTTAACGGAGTCCCAATGGGGTTTTTCTCTGAGCTATTGCAAATGATGAAGCACGTGTCCGATCGTGTCATAACCGGAGTCCAAGGTCAAAATCAATGACGTGTCTTTGCCTTCATAGGATCCGGACACTAATGTAGACATAAGAAAGTGGTGTCAGCATTTTACCACGGCCATGGACACCTATAACTTGAACGACTACGATGTGAGAATGAAGGTTGGAAGTTTGAAAGTTGTGGGTTGATAACTGACTTACATATATCCACTGCCACGTGATCGGAATTGCGTGATGTTTTAATAACTACCTTTGAACCTGAAAATAGATATTCTCGTGACATTTTACAATTTAGAAATTAGTAGTAGTAGTAGTATTAGTGAATTTAGGTTTCCACCAGATCGCAATAGCAGAGGGATCTATTAAGAAAAATGCCTGTAACGCCGGATGGGTTGTATGAATGTCTATCAATGCCATTTGGCTTGAGCAACGCGTGTTCGGTGTATCAGAGGTGTATAAATCGAGCCCTGGCTCCTCTGTTGACCGAACAGGTGTGCCAAGTTTACGTAGACGATGTCCTATCAAAGTGCAGGGAATTTTCTGAAGGTCTTGTGTATAGAGTGGATACTGATCGCTCTTCAACAAGCAGGATTTTCAATTAATGTGGAAAGAACTGCATTTTTTAAAGGCTCCATTGAGTATTTGGGTAACATAATTTCCGAATCTAAAAACCGCTAAACAACTTCGCCAATTCAATAGTCTAGCTAGTTACTTTAGACGTTTCATTCCCAATTTTGCCCACGTGATGGTACCTTTATATGAATTGACAAAGAAAGACGCAAAGTGGGAATGGAACAAAAGACACGAAGAAGCTCGAAACAATGTTGTTCAACACTTGTCTACTGCGCCTACCCTCACTCTATTCCAGGAAGACGCACCGATCGAGCTCTACACAGATGCCAGCAGCCTCGGCTATGGAGCGGTGCTGATACACACCATCGAGGGCCGCCAGCATCCCGTCGCGTACATGAGCCAGCGCACCACAGACGCAGAGAGCAGATACCACTCGTATGAACTCGAGACTCTTGCGGTGGTAAGAGCTGTCAAGCACTTTCGGCACTACCTCTACGGCCGGAAATTTAAGGTGATAACTGACTGTAACGCTTTGAAAGCATCCATGCACAAGAAAGATGTGCTTCCACGACTCCATAGATGGAGGTCGAGAATTCCGTGGCGAGTTTAAAGAGTACTGTGACCGTTATGGAGTAGTCCTACATTCAATAGCGCCAGGAGCATACCGAGCAAATGGGCAAGTAGAAAGGGTTATGGCCACACTAAAGAATGCTCTAACGATGATCAAGAATTATGACACTTAAAACAGGCAGAGGTCGCCCACGTAAAGTCGCACATGACCAGCTGCGCAGAGCGCCACATCCGGGAGACCAAGAAACCGTGTCGACGCATTTGGATGATGACGCTCAACAGCAGTCAATAAGCAACGACCCGGTGCCGTCCACTTCAACCCAAGCCACCTAAGAAAAGAAAAGGAAAAAGCAAAAAAAAAAAAAAAAAAGGGTTAGTTCGTTTTGGGTCAATATTCCTTTTCTATTTTTTTTACGTCATTTTCAGAGCCTCTGGGGACCACGGTCATAAAAATAAGGCCTAGACCCCAGCATCGTCCTTCCCTATTCCTTTAGAGCCCCTGTGGACCACGGCGTACGAGACCGCTCAGAACCACAGCATCGACCTACCTGTGAGCTATTCATATTTTTGTTGTTTTCAGAGCCCCTGGGGACCACGGTCATAAAAATAAGGCCTAGACCCCAGCATCGTCCTTCCGTTTTCCTCTAAATCCCCTGTGGACCACGGCGTACAAGACCGCTCAGACCACAGCATCATTCATATCATGTGAAGTGCGTGGAGCATAAGCATTGACCTATATCTATAAATAAAATCATGTGAAGTGCGTGGAGCATAAGCATTGACAAAAACTTCGCTCACTTCCCTATTTAACTGCTTACTAGCAATCCTTGTTGAAATGTTCTAAGAGAATGCATGTATTACTTAATGATGGTACAGTTCTAAAAGTTAATAATTTGGTGGTTCATGAAACTTTTTAAAGTATTAAATTGAATATCCAAATGTGAAATAAAGTAATTGCAACAATTAACATTCATTCACCAAATTATTAGCTAGTGTATCTCAGTGAACGGATACCTAGCTCAGAGAAAGTTTTCTTTTAATTTCAGAAACCGCGACTGGTGCAGAGCGCGCACCGTCTCGCAAAATGGCCGTGTCGACGCAAGTCCGTTAAATTAATTATTTCTATGAGATTAATTAATATGGAAGATTGATTTAGATTATTAATTCATTAGATTATTTAATTGGTAAATTAATTATGGATTTTATAACAAATAATAAGTAAATTTAAATGTAAATTAATGATAAAATTAACATTAACTAGAAGCTAAATTAATTAAACGATGTATTCTTAAAAACCTGATTCTCGTACAACTAAGTTTTGTGTAAATTCAGATAGGGATTTATCGATTGTAGTTAGCAGGTTTTCAGATTTTTACTAAGCATTTAACAATTAATTACATAGGTTTATCGGAAGTTCATTTATTGGCGCGTAATAGTTATTCTTTGCGTTATTGTAATTACAAAATCGGAAATAGTGATCATAAATTAAGTTAGGATTTAATGTGCTAAAATGATTAGTGTTTCGATGTTTTCAAATTATTTTATGAACAAAGTGTTTTGACTCTCGTCTGGCTAGTTTCGAACGTAGCAAGCAGGCGGGAGCCAGATTGCTTTTCGAACCTCGCTTGAGAGAGGTTGTTGTATCTGGTGAGTCCTATTTATTACTTTGGTAGGTACTTAGTTAGTACTTAAGGATATTACTAGTTATTGTAATAAATAAATAAGCAGAGTATTTAAAAAGGTGTCGTTATTTGCAATGAGTGATGTTGGCTTTGATGGTACAAGCTCTGCTAGTGCCGGTCTGGCCGACATCACTACTTCAAAAAATCCTGTTGGGCATATTGCTCCGACATATATATATTCTATATGGTATTTTTTATTTACTTTTTTAATTACACCATTTTACCCCATCTCATTACCACAATCCAATCCATCGAAAGGTTGTCTGGTAGAGATCGCTCTTTAGTGATAAGACCGCCGATTGTCACTATGTTTAGTGTTTCTCTTTTTTTGATTAATTTGTTTAGTTTAAGGTGTGCAATAAAGCATTTTCTATGTATCTATATACAAGATTTTACATATTTACTGATATTCTTTATTTTAAACTTTAATTACTGTTTCAGTGGCTATGACTTCATTTCAAGCTAGCTTTTCGCGTCAGTTTGTTTGCAGGCGCCCCCCGCAGTCTGTTTTGCTATTGTAATTTGAACAATTACATTCAAATAATTGTTTATCAATCCGTCGCCTTATGGTGAAATTGATGACACCTAGATGACGCCTAGATACTTCACATTATTTTTTACCTAAACCTAGAAATATAATACAATGCTGCGCTTCGTCTCTGCCAAGTTTGTGATGAAATCCGTAAGGCAAAAAGCAAACCAAATCGAATAGATGTGAAACTTATTTATTAAAACAACAACATCTCAGCCACGTTTACTGTTGGAAATAGGCCTCCCTCATGAATATTAACCAAGCTTGGCAGATGGGTTGGCGAGCGCAGTACGGGATGTTGGTTTACGGAAAGACGCTGCTGCATCAAGCAAACAAGGAAAAGCGGTATTTACTACATGTTGCCTTATATAACTTTTCGAATAAGTTGCTTAGATCAGATTTTAGAGTAATAAATCAATGTGTGTTAAAATTAGCTTGGGTAGAGGATGGAATAGGTAGATGTGTGTACCCTCAGTTTTGCAATCTGCATTATGCCCTTTCATTTGATACCACATTCGGGTATATTTAAAAACATTATTTTACCCTCTCTCACCCCTCATATCATGTAGACGTCTTTACAGATATTGTTAAAACATGTTTAAGAACCACTACTAGAAAACCAGCTTTTAAACAAAAAAGAACGGCATTGTAATCGGTTCGCTCGTTTATGAGCTACGGTGCTACAGACAGACACACAAACACGTAATGGTCAAACTTATAACTACCCTCATTTTTGTCGGGGGTAAAAAAGAAAAGTGCCGACAGTAGAATTTTACTCCTCCTGTCCTACCCTGTGGATGCAGCAAGAGCCTGCTAAGGGACACCTCCGAAAGATGGGCAGCAGCATCTTCCCGTATATCAACATACCGTACTGCGCTCACCAACCCGCCTGCCAAGCGTGGTGAGTATGGTAACTACCCCTCATGGAGATCCATGAGGGAGGCCTGTGTTCAGTAGTGGACATTTTACGGCTGAAATGATGAAAAAGAAAAGTAACTAATCAGTGTAGTTTACTGTTTTGTGCATTAGTAAGTAGTAAGAAGTCATAGCAACCCACAGCTCTGTTTAGTTAAAATGTAGTTGTTTCGAAGTTGAAGCAACTTCCGTGCTTCCGTCTTCTTAATAATTTTATGCTTTCAAGTAGAGTGCGTTAGTAAGGCCGATAGTTATAAAGATGTAAATGCCGAAGATTTTACGAGTCAACTTTTGTAATTACACTCTATCGAAAGAAAGTGAATCATTTTCTGTTTTTTAATTGAAGTCTCTTGAAAAACCTCGCCAGTTTCGCTTCTACACATTTACTCCCTTATCTAATGACTGTTTAGAAAAATGGAATTCCACGATGATACTGATCTGGTTGTCCTTTTGTGAACCAAACAAAGGTACATTCCTTTATAAGTGCTGGTATAATGAGACACGTATCGACTATTGACTAACGCCGATGCCAGTAAGAGATGGAATGTTAGGTGAATAGGCAAGTACTAGCAGCTAGATCTAAGTAGGTCACATGGCCTGTATCTTCTTTGGGTGTTGATCAAGATATCTTCGATTATTCTCACTATATCATCATCATCTCAGCCGAAGGAGTGCACTCCTGGACACAAGCCTCCCTCACGGATCTTCAAGATTATGCCCTCATGATTTGGTTGTTGCCATACTCACTACGCTTGGCAGGAGGGTTGGCGGGTACGGCGCAGTACAGGATATTGATACACAGAAAGACGCTGCTACCCATCCTCCGGAAGAATCCCTTGACAGATTTTTACCGCAACAATGAAGAGAAATAGATCGCTATGAATGCGTCGCCGAATCGTCCTGCGCGCTATCTCTCCATAAAAAATAATGGTATATCGACTCTTCATAAATATGAAAAGTCTTAATCAATAATTGATATACCATAACTTGATATAGAAAGATAGCGCGCAGGACGACTCGGCAACGCTATCTTTTAAGGTACTACCTAAAAACCAGCGTTATTCCTTTTAGTTAACGATTAACATTACGCTGAGGTAAAACCTTTTGATCCGCACATTTGACTTGTTTTGTTAGACCTAAATTTATACCTGACGTGACATAGGTACTGTGGATCAATAGATTACTTCTTCTTCTTCTTCCTCTATATTTCTAAACGATGCTCGTTATTTCCATTTCCAAGTCATCTCATGGCATAAATAACAATATATTTTTTTCGCATCTACCGTTACTGCCAGCTGTTTTTCTCATTCGATCTATTTTCTACAGCATCAATAAGTGCACGCGAGGGACTTTCAGATTAATTTACTTAATTATCAAATAAAATAAATTTATTTGAGTTTGATTTCACGCAGCGATTTGGATTGCTGAAATTCTCTAAGCACTTCTAACTTTAATTGGATTTCTAACTTGTAAATTTTCATAAAAATAAAATCGGTAATTCAAAAGTTCTCGAATAAAAATGTAGATTAAATCCCCATATCTGAAAAAAAGAATTTATTGTCTCAAGAGTTGTTGGTATTGGACCTATCAAAAACTCCTAGTTTAAAACATATATATTGATGTAATCTCCTTATGTTTAAAACTAGCTTTTGCCCGCGACTTTGTCCGCGTGGAAATCATAAAACGTAAAATCCCCCTTTTCGCGCAGAGCCACTTTGATTCGAAAATATAAATCCCATTTATTACCTATCCCGTGGGAATTTCGAAAAATCCCTTCTTAGTGCACCTTTAGGATACTCAAGGTATGTATATGTGTGCCAAATTTTAAGTCTTTAGGTCCAGTGGTTTAGGCTGTGCGTTGATATATCAGTCAGTCAGTCAGTCAGGACTTTGAATTATATATAATATAGATGATATAATTTGAAAATCCAAAATCCAAGAGTTATCCTCGGACAAAAATTTTATTAAACCCCCATATTTCAACACCTTATCTATTAAAATTCCTCAACTTAAAACGATGTTTTCTGGTTATGTTTTTATAATTCATCAAAATAAGATCGTCTGCTTAAAAGTTATAGGTCGGTTATTGTTAACTCTAAAAAATACCACATAAATGAAAAAAAAACATGTATGTCATGTAGTGCAGTCTTTGTAATTTGTAAATTTCATCAAGATCGGGTAATTTTTCCAAGATAATATATCCTAGGATAAAAAATCCCCTTAAATCTGAAAAGCCCCAAGTGAAGTACCTCATAAAATAAACTAACATAATGTGTCGTACCTTAAAATATGATAATAATTATTATGTTAACTAAAAAGTTAGTTTAGGTGTTTTACGGCCGTGGATAATAAATTGTGTATAAAAAGGTAGGTTACATGATCCATCCCATAAATCAAAATTCTCCCACGACAATCGATTAGTATAGATGTAATCTCTTAATGTTTTAAATTTTATCAATATTCGATCGTCCGTTCAAGAGTAATCCTGAGACAAATATTGCGGATATACAATACACACATACAAATATTCAGCCGAAACGCCTAGTTGCCAAAGAATTTCGTTCGCTTCGCTCGTTCGATTAAGTAGGTATATTAAGTATAGATAGATTGTACATCAGTGTTTTTACCTATGAATCGCAAATATAATGCTTTGATTTTTTTCCTAATAAGGTTCCGGTCACACCATAAGAGTTCCTTTTTACCCGTTTGGGTAAAAAGGAACTCTTATGGTGTGACTTCGTCTGTCTACTACTGATGCTATCGACTTGAAATTTGAAATAAACCATTTCAAATGTTAACGCTTTTTCACTAAAAAGGAACATATAAAAATGTCTTCTTATGACTGAAAAGGAAAATGATATAATATATTTAAATAAAATAAGTTAATATTAGCTTTTCTTTTTTGTTATGTAAATTTAGTTTATAGGAACTTACAGTTTGTTGTTTCATTGACTATTTAAGTAGGTATGTTAGCACGCCATTTTACAGTTATTCACCTTTGTGGTTGACAGGTAGAAAATGCCTTCGGCATTATGTCCACCAATT
The DNA here is from genome assembly GCA_963082625.1 of Pasiphila rectangulata. Classification (NCBI taxonomy): domain Eukaryota; kingdom Metazoa; phylum Arthropoda; class Insecta; order Lepidoptera; family Geometridae; genus Pasiphila; species Pasiphila rectangulata. The sequence continues at coordinate 9,577,351 of OY720253.1, forward strand.
GTACCCTTATTTAAGTTTGTGTGCAATAAAGTATTAAATAAAAATATATGTATAAATAAACTAGGTCATGTGGGATATCATATGAAAGGGCTTAATTTGCACATTAGTAAACAATTATTATTAAGCCGGATCGTTTCCGAGTTATTTACAAAAATGTTGAAAAAAATACCGTTCCCCTTATCTCCGAAGTTTGCAGAGATAAGCCCATGAAACTTGTACAGCTCATGGAAGTGTATGTAAAGATTACAGCAAATTTAAAGGGAACAAGTTTTTTAGACCTCTCGGGAACTCTCTAATTTGCATAGTTTTTTAGAAATAATCAAAAGTGTAAAATATGTTTAGTGCATGAGTTCCGCTATCAGACAAGAGATGGCGCTGTCAGCCTTTATCATATAACCCTCGGAACCCTCGGTGCGCGAGTCCGACTCGCTCTTATCTGGTTTTATTTTTTAATTCTTAGCACGTTACCGTCTAGCTTCAGATCGAATCAAGATACGTATCTTTGCTTGTTTCGGCACAACGTATTTCGTAAAATGTTCTTGCATTGTTTAGAAACCACCGCGTTAGCGGCTTCGCGATAATTGAAAACCCATTGGTTGTGATTTCATCTGCAAGTACATTGTTGCCCAATGCTGTGGCCGGCAGTAGAATGTTGCCTCTCCTCTCTCCCTCGTGGATGAATCAATAAGAGCGAGCTAAGGGCACCCCGAGGTTAGGTTTGGTTAGGTTACTTTTAACCCTTTACACAGAAAAAGGACGTCGCCGTACCCGAGGTTAGTTTTGGTTAAAACTAGGCTGCACCTTTTTTTTTTTTTTTTTGGTGACGGGGTGGAAATCTGCTCGGTCAGATACCATGCTGCGTTAAGGGCACAGCATGGTTATGTGAGGTTGTCTCCTGACGACTCACTAAAACCACCCCGATGGCCGGCCTCGGTGCACTAGGGGCTCCGGTTCCTCATAAAGAACACTCCGGAGCCCCTATAGCACCTTGCCTGAGCACGTCCCGGGGGCGTCCACAACTAACGCCCCCTACGTCTCGCGGAACTTACGATGGTGCATAGCCATATCATGCACCATCGCCCTCCCTGGGTCCGTCTGGGATAGTCCAAAGCCCTCACTCTGACTACCCTACGGACCCAGATGGTCCCCTATAGGGGATGCCGCAGCCCCATGACGCCGTAGCCTCACGGGGCAGGCAGCGCGGGGCGGCCGTTGCCTGCACCCCGCCGCCGCCTTCTACGAGCGGGATCAGCCCTCTCGCGATCCCGCTCCGCGGCCTCTTTCCGAACCATTACGGTCTCACAGAAAGAGGCCACCGCCTTCCACGCCGTCTCATCTGCCAGCATAGCCGCAACTACGCTGGGCAGAGAGAGATCCTGCCCGATCCTGAGGGTCAGATTCCGCCTTTCCACGCACCACGCCGAGCAATCCTCGAGCGTGTGCTGGGCGGAATCCTGGCCCCACCCACAATGGTGGCACTGCGGTGTCGGTTCGCGTCCGATCCTACTCAGGTACTCACCGAAGCAACCATGCCCGGTGAGTACCTGAGTAAGTCTATAGGTGACGTTACCTCCCTCCCTCCCTAGCCAGGCTTCGAAGCTAGGCAGAACAGCGTCGACGGCGCGTTGGCGCGAGCTCCTCGGCTCCTCGAGCCGCTCGCGCCACTTCCCAAGCGCACGTCTACGCTCTTCTTGCCGCACTTCAGCTGGCGCAGCCCCACCCTCGCTCTCCTGCCGGAGACGAACGTACACTCGTGCGTCCATCTCCGCCAGGAGGTCGAGCGGCGGGATTGCGGACAAACAGAAACAAGTGATATACCTAACACTACTAACACTACTACATAACCTTATGGGAATAAGGGTTCCGGTTTTTCCTCTTGAGGTTCGGAACCCTGAAAACCTAGAACGTCTTCCGTTTTAACCCTGCTGATTCACAAATATGAGTTACTCACAGAACATAATTCATTAGCTCCTCATAGTCCACATTATTCCATAATATTTGTATTTTTCTATATGTATTTTTTATTGTGAAGCGGATAGGTCATATTGTAATATCATAACATTATTTATAACTCACGGATATGACTCAATAAAGCTTTTCATAAACGGGCAACAAAAAATATGAATGCAATCAATAATACTTAAAACTCGTCAAAGACGGTATAAAAAAACCGACTTCAATTACCTTGATAATGATGATGATGAGTAGGTAAGTATGAAGATTAGAAAATTTTCGATTTTTAACCTTCTCCAAGGCCTATGTCCAGCAGTGAATGTCCTACGACTGTGATAATGATGATGATGAATTGACTTTAAAATAGTGTAGACTATCTTAAGGAAAGACTTCGTATTCCTATTACTCTAACATTGAAGTAATAATCAGTTCTACCGTCCGCCTGTTCCCTAGTAAAATACAATTCATCATCTCAGTTGCGGCATGTCCACTGCTGGACCTAGGCATCCCTCATAAATCTCCAGGATGGTTAGGGGGCTGTTGCCATACTTGCCATGCTTGCAGTACGGGATCTTGATACACGGAAAGGTGCTGGCTGCTTCTTTGGCAAGTCATCGAAATCGACTCGTTTTATGAATCAGCTATGCAAAGTTATAGAGAAAGTTTGGTCTAATGTTTCTTTGAAACCTTATGTATACTACATAAGATTGCCAAAGCTAAGCTTCAGCTTAAGCGGAAGCTGCAAGCAGTAATATACTTGTATTCGAAGTTCGATTATAACGCTGGGTGATGGACCACACTTTATAGCTTCGAAGAATTTATGACATAAAATCAAATTGAATAGTTTTTGCATACATTAATGTTTTTGTTATGATAATTGTTATTTTTTCTACTAATTGAACAGCGTTCATTATTTAAATGTTATTAATTTATGCACTGTAAACAACCAGACATGTAAAATGTTTTTTATCAATCATCATCATCATTATTTTATTTTTTATCAATAAAAAATAAAAATAAATTCCTACTTCATCCACAGGCAAGACAGAAGGGGCAATATTTTACTTCCGTTACCCTTTTCCATTCCCCGATCGACAAAACAATATGAATAAAATTAATATTAACCTACTTGGGAACGGGTCAATGATTTGTACATTAATTAAATTAATGCACAAATCAGTGATTAATTTAACCATCTATAACAAACGTACAGGAGCATTTATACCAAAACTCAGTTCTGATGAGGAGGAAACTCGACAGGTTTTTTTTATTTATTATCGTTTATGAAAGGTTTACACAGCAGATTGCGCGGTACCTACTTAAAAGAAAAAAAACACTACGATTTGTGAAACAACACATGTTATAAACGAGTCTATGCCAACACAAATTAAAATTAAAAACCGAAAGAAGAATATGTATATGATTTGTACATTAATTTAATCCTCTATAACATTCAGAACTTACAAGAGCATAATACCAAAACTCAGTTCTGATGATAAAACTTGACGGGTTGTTTTATATAATAACGTTTAAGAAAGGGTCGGCGTATGCTTAATTAATATTTGCATAATCTGAAATTAGGTAAAATGCTTACCCAAATTCGTTAAATAGTACAATTTGAATTTGGTTTTCAAATGAATAAGTACTTGAATGATTTTATCGGTTTTACAGCACCGTGTAGCGATATCGATTCCATTTTTCATTTCTATAAATGAAACCTAAGTATAGGTTTACACTTAAAAAAAATAGAAATATAGGAATGTGTTCTTGTTATTCTACAATGTAGGTTATTCAATAGGCAATTCGTTGACTAATCGGGGAACCAGGTATGTATCCCCTTTTCTTTTGTCTCGCTGCGACATCCAACTTTAGACCTACAGTATTAAAATAATCTGGTGGAGTATCGACTTTAAATCATTCTATTATCTCATCATGATGAGGGGGACACGTTTCCAAATACTTGTCATTCTACAATGTAGATAACGATAATTCCGTTTACTCCCACCTGTTCTGTTGAGTAGTTCTGTTTATTTATTTATTTATTAAAAACATACACAGTTGGGCTAACAGCTTGCGCCAAAGCACCCAAATATTAAATTATATACAATTACAAATTAAAACAATAGCTAAATTATAATTAAGATCAAATAGTCAGATTCAATATAAAATATTAAAAAAAAATTAAATCCTATTATATTCAAAAAACAATAATATAATATTCAAAAAATATGTCTGTTGACAGAACTACTTGGTTTTTTTTCCCATTAATTCGAGAATCATTCGTTGATTAATCGGGGAACATGCCGAAAAGGGTACAATAGCCTTTTCGGCATCTTCGACAAAAAGTCGATTTGCTATGAAAATGTATGATTTGTCTCGCGGTGACAACCAGTTTATTTATTTATTTATTTTTTTTTTTTTTTTATTTATTATTTATTTAGTTTTAGACCAATAGATCTGTAATGACATAATCTGGTGGAGTATCGACTTTAAATCACTCGATCATGATGAGAGGGACATGTTTCCGTATGTCATTGCGATCATACCTTACAACAGTACAAGTTAATCAGTTACTTTTTCAACGTTTGTGACTTTATTGTTACTGTCATATGAGCATAAGATGCCGTCTGACATAAGAAGTACTTACTTAGTGTTAAAAAAAGATTTGCAAACTTTTAAATACTTAACTCTAATAAAGATAATTTAAGTCGTTTTCAGTAAAAAAGAAAAAAGATAAGATAAGATACGATAGTGTATTTATTTGTAACAACAAGCATTCACATACAAATGAACATTTTATAACAAAAATAAGAAAAGTAGGTGACATGCTTGAGTCACAAAAAGGTCTCTGTCTCAGCATAAGTTGGTTATGTTAACAACCAACGCTGGTCTTCCGACAGAGCGTTTCGTAAAAACGTTTTCTAACAGATGGAGCTGGCAAGCAGAGAAAGCAAGTTTCTGATAAACTACAATTTGTTTAAATTCTGTGTTCTACCAGTAAAAGAAAACTTACAGCAGGGTGTATTATAACATGTGTACTAACCTGAAAGGGGGGTTACAGTCCATGAAAACAAGTATTTTTGGAAAGGACACAAATTGGATATTCGTATTTTTTTTTCTTTAATAAGTATTTTAATTCACAATTTCACTAGTTGGTGTTATGTAATTATGATCCTAGGGACAAAATTGGATGTTCTTTTTTATTAAATTAAAAAAAAAACCTTTTTGTGGTTTTAGGTATTTTTATTTGTACCAGTACGGCAACTCTTGGCGGAGTTCAATGACCCTGACAAAAATCAGCTGCTGTTAAGGTTGTCATTATTGTATAATCAGCTGTTAAAGTTAAAACTTTCGTAGTCCTTTCTTGAATTAAAATCCCTGAATCCTTAAAAGTCGTGGAACAAAAGTTGTTCCTTGGGATGACTAGAACCACCCCCTTTCGGCTTAGTACACATATTATACACAATACACCTTGTATAAGGTTCGAGGAAACTATTTAAAAAGTTAATAAGTGTGTATACCATGAGTTGTGACTGTTAGATCGCCTGCCGTTATTGCAGTAGTAATAGTACGTTACTATGACATCTGTCAGATTTGTAACTCATGGTACCAAATTCTAAGCAAATGAAGCCCAAACTACAGTCGCTGTAGTATAGTTTACTGCATATTTTAGTACCAAACTATCCGCTAGAAGCGCTGTACAAGTTTTCATACATTTTTTTAACTACAGTCGCTAGCGAGTATAGATTGTGAAAACTCATGGTAGACCTAAAGTTTATTTTATGAAAAAGCCTCATTTCGAATGTTTTGTAAATGCTGAAATATCGTTACTGCGTCGTATTAGCACGCCCGAGTCAAAGATTAAAATCGCTAGATGTGCCTTGACACCATAAACTGTGGTACTGTCGCTATTATGTGTGATGACAGTAATGTCGACACACACTGGTTTTATTTTATTTTATTTATTTGGAAAACAAAAAGCTTAATATTAAGTAAAGTAGTACAAACATAACGTGGCTAAACCAAAGCTAGAAACAGTTTCCACATATGGGTAACTTAAGAATTTATGTAAAATTAAACAAATTTAACTTAAATAAAATGTAAATTGGCAAAATTAACAGAAGAAAGCTAATAGAAGAAAATGTTTCGTTTGTTTGTTTGCCTGTAAGTGATTATTAAATAAGTGTAGCTGATATGTGTATGTACAACCTAAATATAATTAATAGTAGGTATATGAATATTTAAATTATTTAAATATTATGATTATTTAAATATATATGTAAAGATGTGTGTGTGTGATATTGTTATGTCTCAAAAAAGTTTGTTTCATTGTTCTTTTAAAAATATCATGTTTTGCGAAAAATAGGTCAATCTTACTAGAGTTTTACCAATAAATCAAACTATTATTGTTACCATTTATTGTCCAATCATATTGCACGAACTTTCATGAAAAACAACACATACCACGCCCGGCCACATTGTGTTTAGAGGTACACTGCTTCCAAATGAGCGAACTCACTCATTTCGCACGTGAAAAAAAAATGGCGCGATCTCATTACGGATAGGGCGCATCTAACAATTTAAATCTTTGCGTTAGATGATGAACTAGGCACACATTTTTGCAACGCACATTACTTCATAGGTCAGATAATGATAATTTTCGCAGTTCACATAATCTTTCGTTTATTGCCGTTTTATTGAACCTGCCTATTATGTGCGTGTCATCACTCATATGCGACTTAGTAGAACTATTATTATATTAAGTGTTTATTTTGAACTTTAGATCTAACTGCTATTAAAAGCGGTTGTTAAAGTATGTAGTTTGTACCCTCGACTTTCATCCCGAAGGTAAATTCCAGCCGTGTTTATTAATATATTCATTGATCATCCATTTCAGCTGTAAAGCGGCCACTACTGATCACAGGCCTCCCTCATGAATCTCCATGAGGGGTAGTTGCCATACTCGCCACGCTTAGCAGGCGGGTTGGCGAGCGCAAATGTTGATTTTATTACACGGAAAGACGCTGCTGCTCCTCTTCCGCAGGTATTCCTTAGCAGGCTCTTAGTACATCCACGGGCGTGAGAGGAAGGGTAACATTCTAGTGCCGGTAACCCACGGCGTATAAATTAATATATATATAAATGATGGCGTTAGTTTTCTTTTACTGAAATCGGATCTTCTACACTTCTTCTTGAGAAGTGCGGGTGAGAGTCGATCCTACGATCTTTAGCTTCAACTTTAGAAGCGATTACCTCCAAGTCCAGGGGTGGCGTTTATGGCATTCACTTCTATCCGACGCCTTACGAGGAGTCCGATGAGCCTAGGAGCTCACGGGGCAGTGGTCTCTAGGATGCTTTTACTTGTAGGACACAATTTGACAGTGACAGTAATTGTGATTAATCCTAAATTATTAAATTTAATTTCTCCGCTTGCCAGCTCCGTCTGTTATGGTTAAAGATATTTATTTTCTCAAAATAATTACAATTCACTTACAGATAAAAACTTCAAATTAGGTAAACATTGTGTGCCTTTGTCTATGTGTTAGGTTTGGTAGCAGCACTTTTCCCTTTTTTTATTAAAGACGGCTCATTAGATTTGACTTTTAGAAAAAAACTGTCCACAATTAACACATATTTAACCGGGTATTTATCGCGTTATTTACCTTTATTATTGCCCGACGTTTCGACAGGATTGCACCCATCGTAGTCCCGGGAAGACTGACATGTTGGAGATAACCGCAGCAATGCGAAGGCATCTTTTCAGACTACCCTCACTTGGTCTTCATAATTATAGGAACTTGAGATTAAGGCTGTTTCACACTGGGACAGCACACTACACTAACTGTATCAGCACAGAGTGATTAGGTTGATTCATACGTCGAGTACACTTGGCTATCACTGGATTCCATGAGGCAGAGAGTCTGAAGCCGTCTTCACGATTGAAATGAGGATACTTCTTAATTTTATTTGCTTCCCGAACCATTCTCTTGTAATAGTGCCTTTCGTTGACTATAACTTTGGGATTGTGGAGTTTAATCCCGTGATTGGGTTCTGAGTCCACAACATGCTCAACTACCTGGCTATAGCAGACCTGGTCACTTGTCGATTTTTCACCGCTGCTATGAGTTCCTTTACACGTTCAAAGACTGTGCGCTTTGTTTGGCCTATGTACGAACGTCCACAGCTGCAATCGATTTTGTAAACACCAGGAACTTGCAAGGGTAGGTACTACATCCTTAGGTGTACGTAGACGCTTAGCCACTTTAGTGTGTGGGGTGTAGATTGACTTTATTGAAAACTTCTTAAGTAAGTTTCCAATTTTGTCCGTTACACCTTTCACGTACGGCAAGAAGGCTGACTGTCTCTCGACTTCAGTTTGCTTATCTTTGCGCCTACGACTAGGATTCCATCTATGAGTCATGTAGTTATTCCGCTTGAAAACTCCCTGAACATGATTCAGCTCTCCGGGTAAATGTTCAGGGTCGCAGAGGTCATAAGCTCTATTCACCAGTGACGAGACTACTGACTGCAAATGTGACGGATGATGGTGCGACGCAGCGTTCAGGTATCTATTGATGTGTGTCGGCTTCTGTATACGGTATGACTAAAGGACCCATCAGGACTCACCATGACTTTCACATCCAGGAAAGCTAAAGGTCTGTTCTCCTCTATTTCATGCGTAAGCCGGATCTTCGTGTAGGGAATTCAGACATTCACTTAGCTGATTAACTTCCCGGCTATTGTATCCGTTGATCACGCAGAAAATATCGTCGACGTATCTTTTCCAAAGTTTTATAAGAAAGGTCGGGCAATAACACAGGTAAATAACGCGATAAATATCCGGTTAAACATGTGTTAATAATGTGTCGTGATCACGAAAGTTTAAAAAAGACTAATTAACACGTGCTTTCAAGGTAAATACGTGTTTCTTCTTTTTCTTATATGACTCTCATGATAGAATGTTAAACTTGTTTAGAGGGCGCCTCATTCTCGCGAAGTGTTAAATTGAAATGATAAGTTTTGTTGTTATGTTGAACGGGTTTTCTACTCACTTTAATTATTCGTTGAAAATAGGTATCCAACGTGTTAAGTTCCTCCCAGCGGAACTTTCGTCAGGGAATGGAGCTTTTACGTGGCATGGTCTCCTTCCCCCTCTCACGCGCTCGCGTTGCACTGAGTGAGTGAATGAGTTGAGTGCAACGCTAGCGCGTGAGATGCCGCTCCATTCCTTGACGAAAGTTCCCCTGGGAGGAACTTAACACGTTGTATACCTATTTTCAAGGAATAATTAACGTGAGCAGAAAACCCGTTTAATATAACACTATACATTAGTGTAACTCACGAGTCATTTGAAAAATATAAATTTTGTGTTATTGATTTCTTGTAGTCGGTTATCTCTTCGACATAATCATCATTCTAGCCGTAAGAGGTCCACTGCTGTATATAGGCCTCCATCATCGATCTCCTGAATCCATCGATCTCGAAGTCCAGATCATGACGGGTTGTTGCCATACTCCCAATCTTGGCAATCGAGTTGGCGAGCGCAGTAATAGATGTTGATACACTTGCAAGATTCTTACTGCACATCCACGGGCAAGAGTGGAGGGGGATCATTCTACTGCCGGCACCCACGGCGTCATGTGGGGTCCATGACACCGTGGGGTGCCGGTTTTACAATACTCACCAGGATTGGCAGGCTGGTTGGAGAGTGCGATACGGGATGTTGATACTCGGAAAGAAGCTGCTGTCCATCTTCCAAATATTTAAGATAAGATTTTACCCTTACCCTTACCTTATTTGAACCTTAACTAAAATTTACAGGCAAGATGACAGGCCGATTCGAAATTTAAGTTTCGATAATATTTGAGCACCAATTAGGCGTTATCCACAAATGGATGGATAAGAGTCCGCCAGTTCATTATGGTAACAATAAAGATGCCACGGAAAAAAATAAGAAAAACGCTAAGCGATTTCAAAAGAATCAATTAAAATTAAATTAAAAACTGCCAAAAGTTTAAAGGTCAATTGCTCTTTCAATTTAAATGTATTAAGCTAAACCACATTCTAATAAACATCCTTTTGGATTTATTAAGAATATTTTATATTGCAAGGAAATTAAACATCTTATCAAAATTTTTAGATTGCAGTGGGTTTTATTAAGTGTATAACACTATAAATAAAACCGGCCAAGTGTGAGTCTGACTAGCGCACCGTGGGTACCGTGCCGTCACACTCAACCCATTTAGTGACATTTGATACCTTGGGTATATTATAATATAAAATGTATCCAACATTCAATTTTTCATCCTCTCATTCACCGCCTATATGTTGTAAATGACTTAACCGATTTTGATATTATAAAACTTGATTAGCTAAAAACCTGCTTTATTATTTTGAAGCAGGTAATTTATTTTTCACTTTTTAGTATCACTGGACAGGTTTCTCAGTCTGTTCATCTCATTCAACGCATCATTATCGCAAGGTCATTTGCCGGTTAATTTGAATCAGTCTAGCTCTTCTATAAGTAGACCTTCTAATGATGTTACCCTATTTAAGGCCACGTATGATTGACCCCGCCGTGGGGTGCCGGCAGTAGAATGATACCCCTCCTCTCATGCCCATGGATGTAGTAAGAGCCTGCTAAGGGATACCTCCGGAAGATGGGCAGCAGCGTCTATCCGTGTATCAACATCCCATACTGCGCTCACCAACCCGCCTGCCAAGCGTGGTGAGTATGGCAACTACCCCTCATGGAGATCCATGAGGGAGGCCTCTTGTCATCAGTGGACGTTTTATGGCCGAATTGATGATGATGATTGACCATCAGCGAAGAGCTTCAAGCCCAAGTATGCAACGGCATGGTCGACAGTACTCTTCGTAACTAGTCCGCCATCTTGAGTATACCGCCATGTTGGATTTAGAGTGATGTCATTTAATTTTTCGAGTAAATCTCCTCATCAATCTCATTTTATTTGACACCCATATCATAGGAGTGCAATAAGAATAACTAGTCCGCCATCTTGGGTGTTCCGCCATGTTGGATTCACAGTGACGTCATTTCATTTTCAAATTATTCTCAGCAAGCCCTTTCATTTGATACCAATATTGTAGGAGAACATTAGAAATAAGTAGTCCGCCTTCTTGCGTGTTCCGCCATGTTCGATTCAGAGTGACGTCACATAGCTGACCATGCATTGTCATTCTACAAAACGTGTATACAAAATTTCAGCTCAATTGGATGAAGATATCTGCTTCAAAATTGAGTTGCAAGATTCAACCCGAACAAACATACATACATATATGGCAAGTTAAATAAAAGCTTGTCAAAAAATCTGATTTTATATGGGTCCACTTATTTATGAGTAATATGGTGCCACAGAAAGACACACATAGTGCTTAAACATTTAACGTCCCTCTTTTTTGTTATGGTTAAATATAGCATTCTAACCATATTTTTATATTATATACCTGATTAATTATATTAGAAAACGGTTGACATGAGATCGGCTTTGACGTAGCCATCCAGTAGCTTAAGTCTCAAGCACATACTTTACGCCAAAGATTTAAATGGTAAATACGCCCTTACCGAAACGAGACCGCGCCGTTTTGTTTCCACACGAAATGAGTGAGCGCGCTCATTTGGAATCAGTGTACCTCTAACTAAACACAGTGTTAGCCGGACAAGACGGTGTGTTATTTTTTTCACGAATTTGTGCAATATTATTGCTCAGTAATGGTAACAATAACAATTTTTCAGTTTTTTAGTTGACCAATCTATGCACAAAATCAAGTATAGATCTGATTTTCAGCATAACGGTTATGGCGTACCTCAAGGTTGTATTCTAGGACCGAAGCTTTTCCTACTCTATATTAACGATTTGCCTGACGCGACAAAACACCAAACCGTTCTGTTTGCGGATGACACGACGTTGGTAAACAAGGGTAAGGACAAGAACATAACAAATCTAGAATATGACATTAATAAAGGAATTTCGGACATTGTTAATTGGCTTGATAATAATAATCTTCATGTAAACTTGACGAAAACTAAAATAATGCAATTTCAATCAATTCGACGAAAACCACTAAAACTTGACATTCAATTTAATAATAATAAAATCGAAGAAGTTAGTTCATTTAAATTTTTAGGAATACACTTAGATTCTAATATTACATGGCGAACACATATAGAAGCCGTATGTGCAAAACTCAATAGATATACATACGTTTTAAAAAGATTACGCGAGATTGCGACTATAGAAACGGCGCTTAATGCATATCATGGTCATATAGGATCGGCTATACGGCGAATACGGATTACTTTTATGGGGCAACAGTGTAGATTTCGATAGGGCATTTCGGGGCCAGAAAAATTGCGTTCGTTCTTTGTGTGGAGCACATTTCTTGGAACCTTGTAAACCACTATTCAAAAGGTATCGTATACTTCCTCTACCATGCCTTTACATTAAACAAGCGGCGGAGTTAGTTAAACAGCATCCAGAACTTTTTAAGAAAAAATGTGACGTTCAAACTAGAAAAAAAAGAGAAGTTGTCAGCAACAGATTGCACAAATCAATTTACAAACTAGCGATGACACAGAAACAATCATACTATATGACACTTAAAATATTCAACAATTTACCAGAAGACTTAAAAAAACTATCAGGAAATTTATTTTATATTCAGTTAAAAAAATGGCTTCTTAGTAAATGCTATTATTCTATAAATCAATATTTTAATTACAGGGACATAGAGGATTTTGAATATATTTATTGACATTGTTTTTATTATTATAATCAATTAATTAAATCATTTATTTTTGCATGAAATCTGTAAATTTAATTATCTTATGTGTAGTGTTGCTCATAAGCCAAAATATTTGCATGCCTAGATAAGGTAGAATATAAGGGACATTTTAATTTTAAGACCAACGCTGTAACCTATATTCGTGCAAATAAACATCTTTAATCTTTAATCTTTTGTTTATCGGCAAAACATGCGTCGAAATTATTGTTACAGAAAGAACTCGTGAAGCAATTCCTTGTAAACCACCAAGTAGATATTCTGCTAGTGCAGGAGACTTTCTTGAAGCAGTGCCATCGCGATCCTAGAATCGCTAACTATCAAATGGTACAAAATGACAGAACGAACGCCCCCAAAGGCGGTACTGCCATTTATTTAAAGAGGTCGCTGCACTGTAATCCTATCGATCCCCGCCCTTACCAGACTTAGAAGACTCTGTCTGCAGACTTACAATGACCGGTTCTTCAACCGGTTATTATTGCATCCTGCTATGGTGCAATAATAACCTATTAGGGCTAAGAAGCCCTAATAGGAAGCTTCTCTAAAGCGATCCCTTCTCAGTCTTGGAAGCTCAGTTATTCTGGCTGGCGACTTCAGTAGCAAAAGCCCTATGTGGAATTGCTCGATACGTAATAGAAACGGTGTCCTCCTCTCAGGCTATCTAGATTCTCTAAATCTAGATCTTATTGCCCCCATGTGCCATACTCAATATTACCCTCAAATTGGTTATTCCAACCAAACTCTAGACCACGCGCTGCTGCGGAACGTATCCCTTCAGATGAGCTCCATAGTAGTGATGCAGGAACTAGACTCTGACCACCGTCCCTGCATACTAAGGCTTGGCCCTCTGCCGGACCTTACTCCCCCCACCAAGACTATGGTGCAATGGTATAAACTTGAGAAAGCCCTTAAGGTTATCCATTCTCCCGACTTGGATAAAATCCCCGACGACATTAGGTCCTCGGACGACATCGCTATTGCGGTAGGTCAGGGAGACCAGTCACGTCCAATTCGCTGTCAGCGACTTGTCTAGACAGGTCCCAGCTACGCCTGATCGTAACCGTGACCTGCCTGATGAGATCATCATTTCAGCCGTAAAACGTCCACTACTGAACTAAGGCCTCCCTCATGGATCTCCATGAGGGGTAGTTGCCATACTCACCACGCTTGGCAGGCGGGTTGGTGAGCGCAGTACGGGATGGTATACAGAAAGACGCTGCTGCCCATCTTCCGGAGGTGTCCCTTAGCAGGCTCTTACTGCATCCACGGGTTCCTACCCGTGGAGGAGGGGTAACATTTTACTGCCGGCACCCCATAGCTAACCTGACAATCTACTTTCTAAGATCGAATCCGGGCATCTAGCTAACTGGAGCCTTGCTAGATCTATGAAATCGGATGTTATCTCAATCATGCCTCCTCTGCTTCGCCCGAATCACCAAACGCCTGCGTTTGATGACAAGGAAAAAGCAGACGCTCTAGCTGAGAGTCTTGAATTTCAATGCTCTCCAAGTCTTGAACCGGGTCTTGAAAAGGGTCGACGACCCTGATCACCTTAACATGGTGAACAGTGAAGTCGATTCCTTAATTTCCCTTCCCCCTCTGCTCCCCCTTTCGATCTCATTAGGGCAGTTTGTCACTAATCGCGCCAAGTTCGTGCTTAGCCGGTTGAACAGCCTTCTCAACTCGAAGAATAACATGTCCTTTAGAAATAAAGTGACACTTTACAAAACAGTTGTACGGCCAATAATGACATATTCCTCTGTCTTCTTTGGCCAGTCCCGTCATGTTAGATGCCACGGTCAGCCCGTGGTACATGCGCAATGAAGACCTCCACCGAGATCTCAAACTCGAGTCTACCGAAATGGCGGCGGAACACCCCAACTCGTTAATCTCCGACTACCCGATAGAGCCATTGCCCACGACTTATTTCCTCCGTCGACAGAGACACGTTCTCGGCTTGCCCGTTGACGAGCTCACAGCCGCTAACCCGGAGGTGACGTCAACCCGTCCCACATTAGCTGCTAGGCACACATTCAATAACCGGTCTCGCCGGCGAGGCCGAAGAATACACTCTTCCGTCTTAAGGTGCAGTTTTGCACCTGGACGTTAACCTTCATTACCTATAAAAATCTGGCAACAGTTCAACAGTGGTTCGAACCAAAGTGGTGCTCTTGAGCTTGTTGCCCCATTCTAACTTTTGCGGTTGGGCGCCCTCTGCGCTCGCCATAGTCCGGTAACGTTGTCATGGCCATCTGCGGTAAACAACATTAAAAGTCAATTCAAAACAATACGTCTGAAGCTGACGAAGCCGCGAGTTTCATCACCATTTTTTACTTCACCGTTAAAGCGCGTGTTAAATGTGCACTTACGTTTTTCTAGAAATAAAAATACTGGTGCTCGGCTGTATCCAAACTTCGGATTGAAGGGGGCGACATGCCCCTCGGCCAACAAGACTTTTTAACCGTCAACAGCGTAACATAATACCATTGAAGATGGCATCTGATCAAAAATCGCCATTGTCTTTACCACGTTGCATAACCCGCTTTATATGTCAGATAACATAACACAGCGATTAATCATTGAAATTGGAAATATGTTGCAAAAGGCCGTATGTTCTCCGTAGCTCTTAACCTTTTGCTTTTGAGGATGTAATTATGATGATTTTCATTGTTGAAATGTACAACAAATTGTATATAAATGCAGAGGCTACATTTTGTGGGTTCACGTGGACATTACCAATCATTCGATTGTGCGAAGATTTAATTGGATTATAAAATTATTTACTTATATAATGCCGATGGTGACAAAAATTGTAACAATGGATGGAGCGTAAAAGGAACCTCACTCATTCACTTTCATGAAAGAGTGAGAATTCTCATTCGCATCTTTTCCTTACTTAGAAAAAAACAAGCCATCACGGGACGCCTGGCTGATGTAAAATATGTTCACAACGGTCGCTATTGTCGCCATAGTCGCCACAGTCGCTACAGTAGCCCCAGTTGCCAAAGTCACCATAGTCGCCACGGTCGCCCCAGTCACCACAGTCCAAATCAACACGATGGGTAAAATAATTTCACAACGGTCGCTATTGTCGCCATAGTCGCTACAGTCGCTACAGTAGCCCCAGTTGCCAAAGTCACCATAGTCGCCACGGTCGCCCCAGTCACCACAGTCGCCCAAATCAACACGATGGGTAAAATAATTTCACAACGGTCGCTATTGTCGCCATAGTCGCTACAGCCGCTACAGTAGACCCAGTTGCCAAAGTCACCATAGTCGCCACGGTCGCCCCAGTCGCCACAGTCGCCCCAATCAACACGTTGGGCACGGTGGATGAAGGGCAGTCGCCCTAGTAATTGGTTACTCACCCTAGTACTAACTCGCATATCTTCAAGCGTCACACGTCACCTCTCGTCCGATTGGTTTTACCCCCGGAAAAAGTTGTTTTACATCAAAATTTGAAGCCAACGAATTCCATTATGTGCTTAATTCATTTCAAATGTGTTTTGTTTTTTTTTTTCGTATTTTGAATAATCACCTGACATTGAGTTTGACTTTGATAATGCTGATAAAATTAATCAATAGCAAATTGCCAGACTGGTCTTTTTAGGCTTCTCGCATCCAAGAGGGCCTTACTTATAAACGCCGATTAAACCAGACAGCGCACCTTATATAAAGTTTTTTATACAGTTTTTTAGAAAATATGTCCTAACGGAGTCGGCACTACCACTGAAGTCTTACTGCAAAAGCGGGAACTAATCTCTACAGTACAGTCTGTTGTCTGCACTTAGTTCTATAATAGCACCGCCGCGTCTGTGGCGCGAACCCAAGCCCCGATTTCTCTCTTCCAGCCATAAGGCATCCACTGCTGGACAAAGGCCTCCCTCATTGATCAGTAAGTACTGATCATGAGGGGTTGTTGCCATACTCACCACGCTAGGCAGTCGGGTTGGCGAGCGCAGTACAGGATGTGATACACGGAAATACGCTGCTGCCCATCTTCCGGAGGTATCCCTTAGCAGGCTCTTACTGTATGAGAGGAGGGGTAACATTCTACTGCCGGCACCCCACGGCAATTATACACACAGTTAAATATGTGTTTATAATGTGTCGTGATCACAAAAGTTTAAAAAATATATTCCAAGACCGTGGGTTATTATTATTATTATTGACCTGGACACATAAAAATACTTGGCCTAGGCCCGTGCGCACCAGTGCTTTCCCGATATTTAAAGTCGAGCAGATAAAGCATCTGAAAACAATAATAATATAATAATAATAATAATAGAAGAAGAAGAGTTGCCGTACAGGTAAAAATAAAAATAGGTACCTAAACCGTATGTAAATATAGGTTTTTTTTATTAAAAAGTAAAAAAAAATATGTCTGATTATGACCTCAGGATCATTTTCACAACATACCATCTAGTTAAAATTATAAATAAAAATATATAAAAAAAAAAATGAAATAAATCTAATTTTTTCCATAAACTACTTGTTTTCATGGGCCGAAACTTCCCTTTCGGGCTAGTACACATGTTATAATACACGTTTTATAAGTCATCATATTTTTAACCCATATTTTTAAGATGGGATGATGACCTGGTGAAGACCGCAGGTCGACGGTGGATGCAGATCGCTTCCAACCGCAATAACTGGATATCCATGAGGGAGGCCTATGTCCAGCAGTGGACGTCCTAGGGCTGAAATGTCTAAACCACAGACTGTTTACAAAAAGACTGTATTTAATAATCCATTGCGAGAATTGATTACCGTATTTCATAGTTGAGGAAAGAGCCTTAACGGTACGGATAGCCGTATTGACGGATCTGAAGGTCGTGGGTTTGATACCGGCCGTGCGCCAATGGATTTTTCTTTCTTGAAAAATGTATGTGCACAATTAAAACGTGCTATAACGGTGAAGGAAAATCTTGAGGAAACCCGCGGCTTAGTTAGCTTTAGTGTTGACTTGTTCATTACTCTGACTAATAGCTAACTAAGCTGAGAGGAGGGTTTAGATGCTTAACAATCCTAATCCATCTAACAAGTGTTATGCACTGCAGCGCTTTATTTATACAACTAAATGACGAGACAAGCCGAAGGCCTACCTGATGTGGAGCGGTAACCTCTGCCTATTTATTACATTTGCGCGTGTAACCCGTTCACTAAGTACGTGATCAACGCTGCATCGCTTTGCACCCGTTACCTGAGATAAAGAGTTGTAAGGTCTCATGTGTCCGTAATTTCACTTTACCCCTTAACCCTTCAAACCAGAATACAGCAAAGTATATGTTACGGGTAATGCTAGAAGATTGAGTAAACCTAGGTTTACCCAAGGAGTTTGGGTGAAGTCCGAATAATATTAAATCGACGGAGCCCCGCTTGGCGGGGCTCCTATTTCTGTGTAAAGGGTTAGAAGTAACCGAACCAAACCTAACCTCGGAGTGCCCTTAGCTCGCTCTTGCATTAATTAATAACATAATATAATTATAATTCGGATTTTACCCAAACTCCCTGGGTAAACCTAGGTTTACCCAATCTTCTAACATTACCCGTAACATCTCATTACTGCCCGATGAACTCTTCACAAAAAGTTCTACAACTCTAAAAATACTAGTTGTACTCTATGAATAATAGTTGCTGACGCTGTATATATCTTTACTTATATTATATAGGTACTAATATTATAAACAGGAAAGATTTGTGTGTTGTATTTTGTATATTTGTAATGAATAAACTCAAAAACTACTGGGCCAATTTTAAAAATTCTTTCACCAGATGTAAAGATGTTTTTACTTACTAGCCGCACTCCGCGGTTTCACCCGCGTTGTTCCCGCTCCCGTGGGAATACGGGGATAAAATAAAGCCTATAAGGAATTGTTACTTAGGTATACCTCTAATGAAGCATTCTTATGGTAAAAGAATTTTGAAAATCGGTCCAGTAGTTTTTGAGTTTATTCGTTACAAACATAGAAGTAAAAGTATAGATTTGGCGGTAATGATCTGTCACAACTCACTGCGCCCACGCATGCTGTTTAAATGCGGGAAATGGAGTCATACACACAACTCACTGTGCCGAAAAGCTCGTCAAAACTGATATAGATAATAATAAATAAATAAATAAATAATGCTAGACAAATCACACAGCAATATATCAGATGTAATACACATAAGAGATCAGGCGGCAAAAAGTCTGAAATAACCACATCAAGTACATATATAATGTGGGACAGTTCATGGATTGGGCAGATGTCTCACCATGGAGTTATGTGCCCCGGTCGGGTTGCCATGGTTGCATAATCACTTGATTACTTGAACTTGATGGATAGCCGTGGGATGCCGGCAGAATAATGTTGCCCCTCCTCTCTTGCCCGTGGATGTAGCAAGAATCTGCCAAGGGATACTTCTGGAAGAATGGCTGTCACTTTGTCAGTTTGATTCGTTTTCACAGTTTAACGATTGGTTTCCACCAACTTCAAAAAAAGGAGGAGGTGCTAAAGTCGTATGTATATTTTTTAAACCTTTCTTACATCAAAACTCCGTCGGTTATGAACCGATTTGGAAAATTCTTTTTGAGTTTGAATAGACACGTTTTCAGTCAGGTGCCATTTTTTTAAAAACTCAGTTCTGATGATGGGATTCATAAGGAATCAAGGGAACTTTGCATCGATTTTGGCAGATTTAGCTAAAGATCAAGCATTTGCATTAATAAAGTATGGCTTGGTGGCTGGGCTTTTAAATCCAGTTCTGGTGGTGGGGTTTATGATAAATCGAGGGTAATAAACATACATGGTTTGGTTATTTTCAAAAAAATTTAGATTTTATCAATAATTCGTTATTTTTTATTGTAAAAAATTTAAGAATTATTGAAGATTTTCCGTGGGGTGCCAGCAGAATAATGTTTTACCCTTCCTCTCACGCCTGTGGATGCAGTAACAGCCTGTTAAGGGAAGCAGCCTCCGGAAGATAGGAAGCATCGTCTTTCCGTGTATTAACATAACGTACTGCGCTCGCCAACCCGCCTGCCAAGCGTGGTGAGTCTGGCAACTATCGCTCATAGAGATCCATGACGGAGGCCTGTGATCAGTGGTGGACGTTTTACGGCTGAAATGATAGAAAAATGTCTTGTTACTTTTAGGAACCTATACATGCTTTTGATACTTTTCGTCGCAAAATACGTAGACAAAGTTTAGCGCACCATATCGTTAAGTTATACTGTCGAAATGGTCTGAAATGACCATATCATGTACCAGTATATCATGGTTTGACCACGTCGCACCTCGTATGTGGGTCAGATCATGGACTGGGCCGATGCCTCACCATGGAGTTATGTGCCCCGGTCAGGTTTTCATGATTGCATAATCACTTGATTATTTAAACTTGATGGATAGCCATGGGGTACTGGCAGAATAATGTCGCCCCTCCTCTCTTGCCCATGAATGTAGTAAGAATCTGCCAAGGGCTACTCCTGGATAATGGGCACGAGCGTCTTTCCGTGTATCAAAATCTCGTACTGCGCTCGCCAACCCGCCAGCCAAGCGTGGTGAGAATGGCACCAACCCCCTCATGATTCATACTTGGAGATCCATGTCGGGATTCTCTCATGGATCTATCAAATAATCAAAAATGATTTTCCAAATCGGTTTATAAGGTGCCAAATATTATAAAAATCAGACGACCTTTCCTCCGTTTTTTTAAAGTCGGTTAAAAATTACAATGACACGTTGTAGAAAAATCGTTCCTGTAATTTCCTATAATTAAAAGAAACATAAAAATGTACGTGACGATGAACTACGAACTAAGCCAGCAAATAGTTCAAGGTTCGCACCCCATTCATTGTTCATAGTGATGTCACAGATCTTTACTGCTAAGGCTATATAAGCACTTTCACTGCGCGTACGCATGAGTCTTGGGATGAGTCTGCGCGCACTCTGACCCTAGAAGTCGCCGCAAACGGACATTTGGACGATTTTGATTTAGATATATATTTGTGTGTGTGTCGTGAGGTGATTTTTTTTCTATAACACAAGGTGAGTTGTTTTAGAGAATTATTTCATTTAAAATTAAAATAAATATTAAACATTTTAATTAGACGACTGGAGCTATGAATGAGATAAAATACTAATTATACAGCCGCTCAATAAAAATTGTACAACAATATTGAAGTCATCTGAAATCCTCTGCAGTTAAAAATGCCCTTAGTCATTATCATCTCAGCCGCCGGACGTCCACTGCTGGACAAAGACCTACCTCATGTCCAAGTACTGATCATGAGGGTTTATTGCTATACTCACCACGCTTGGCAGGCGGGTTGGCGAGCGCAGCACGAGATATTGATACAAAGAAAGACGCTGCTGCCCATCTTCCGGAGGTATCCCTTAGCAGGCTCTTACTGCATTCACGGGCATGAGCCTACAGGGATAAATTATTTTTATACAAACATAAACTATAATAGATGAAACCCACCGGATTCAAATTTTTTTCTTAAGGTTTTTCATTTAATTGAAATCTTCTGAAACTATAGGTTAACACTATAAAAAATACAAATAATATCGGTATTTATACAAATATTTATAAATACTTTACCTTCGTTATGCTCCTTTTATAGTAAAAATATTTTTCAAAATAAAAGACGTAGGAAAATCATAAATTATACATATTATATCTATAATTAGTTGTTGAAAGAAATTTTAATTAAAAAAAAATATATATTTCTTGAAAAATATATATAACCTTCGGGCAATATTTATTTGCAACTCTTTAAAGCGCATCAATATGAAAAATAAATGAATATTCGAACAAAACACGAAACAGGTCAGACATTTTTATATATTATTATTTTGCTAGAGATGCTATTAATATAGTGAATCCCTTCCTAACAATAAAAAACATTCATAATTTGTTAATTATGAATATATTGTAGCATAAAGTTATAGCATTGATAGTAATATTAACCTAAATGAAGGTAATTAAAAAAAATCTAATGCATGCATTATAACAAAAACTAACAGTATTATCTCGGAAGTATTTCCGGTGATGCCGCCTCTAGATAACATTCCGGAAAGCGGCAAACTATTCCGCGTTACAGATGCACACGACTTTGATTTTTGAATAATATATTGAAGTTCTCCGAGATATTGATCTTGATTATCTGTTTTTTCCTATATGACTAACAGCCGACTAAGCTGTAAGGATGGTATAGGTGCTAGGCAAGCCTAATCCATCCATCAATGTCCCAGATAGGGCAGCGTCTCGTACAGCATAAAGCCCAGTTGCTAAAGCTGTATAAACCATCTATAATAGATGTCAGTCCTTACTTTTTTGAAGTCTCCTAGATTTTATGGAAATAACAGTTTAAATATTAGCAGTTTTGATTCTCTAGATTCTTTAAAATTTACCTGAAATATAAATTGACAATTTAATGGTATCTCGGATATCTATAATTTTATACGTAAAATACTGCCATAACTTAAAAATTATCTGTTTTACATTCCAGTAAGAAAAAGTGTCTTTTTAATAAAAAAATGTCATCACACCCTGTTCAGACAATGTTTGTCAGTCAGCAGCAAAGTTTTATATATAGCTAAGATATAAATCTACGGTTTGCATTCTTATCATTACACATACACTTTTAACACTTTTCCTATTATTAAGTGTGAATTTGCCGTACTCATCAATGTTTTTGCCGTTTTGCAGTTCCGTGCAAAATATTACATGTGAATACTTAAAGGTAATTTATAAGGTCGATAAATCAAAAGAGACTGAACCAGAGGAATAATTTAAAATGGCTAAAATAAGTTTCTCAATAAAATTGTATATTTGCATTGTCTATGCTATGTAAATAATATTTTAACCAATCTAATAGTAACTCGTAGCTAAGTTAATATTGAAAAATATTTAAGTATTCTTAATAACACGATGAACTCAGTAAACAATGTTGTATGTAAATGTTATAAAAAAGGTATTAAGGAACAAAGGAACATTTACAATTCGATTGAAAACGTGAATCGCATACAAAAGACATGAACGCGCTCGCCTTGCTTGGAAATTCAATATTCTACGTTATTAAGCAAAATTCTGAAACAAGACTTAGTTTAGACTGCACAGAGAGGAGCACAATTTTGACACCTTAACTAGCTTTTGTTTTGTGGTTAGAAAATAATAATATATTTTTTTTTGTTAAAGAATGGTATTTTTAGACCTAAAATACTAGCCTAAAAAATTTCGCTATACCTTGTTTGGGATAAAAGTAAACAATATTAGTTAAAACAATGCATGTAACTCTTAAGTATTAACACATTTATTTTTAATTAGCCTATATATTCCTACTGCGGACAAAAGTTTGTTTTACCACTTGACCCTATGAAGACCAATAGCCACCAATCTCTTTGGACGGTGTTAAGTATATTAATTTAATGTATTTTTTATGTTGTGATTTATGTCTAAAGTCCGCTTCGGCGATAAATTATTCACATGGATCCCTGTAATCGATTTTACCTTGAATAAATAAATTTAATTTTTCTTTTGAAATAAACCTTTTTAGGAACAAATGTGACGGTAATATTGCAACACGCAGAACTTTGGCGGACAAAACGCACATATTTTAATACTATTTTATGCGTCAGCGCATCTTATAGCCATCACACTCTTGTCAACATGAATATTGAACGGTACAAGAGCATACATCGTATCTTAAAAGCATGTTGCGAAAACTTCTAAACTAAGATGTGCATATTTTACTGTTTGCACTTTAGGCCTATTACTTTGATGCGTTTCAAAAGATCATTTTGTGTTCTACTAGGTTATGTGCTCCTGGTAGTTTCGACATAAGTTATTGTTATATTTTTTTAAGTTTTAACAAATACACAAATAACAAACATTTAAAAAAAATAATCGCGTGATTATTGTTTTTGTTAATCTACAAGACTAATTTTATTTCAGTCATAGTATTTTCCATAAACCGAATATAATATAATAATATTGTATGAAAGTAAACATTTTTACATTGGATCCTCTTTAGTTAACTTAGGTATGTTAATCCAACCAGTTTTCATCAAGTCTTGATATAGGTTCCCTTGACCTTAGTGAAGAAAGTAGCTTTCCTATAAACTTATACCTTGGTTCCGATTCTGCCTTTGAATCCGAAGTTAAATATATGTTGTCTATAACAGTCATTACAGTACAGTATATTATGAAATTAAATGAAAAAAACCAACCAGCCAAGTGCGAGTGGGACTCGCGCACTTTGAGTTCCGTACCAATATTTGGCAAAACAACTCAAATACTCTGTGAATATGCGGAGACTTAGTAATAGGGTCCCGTTTTTCCCCATTATGTACGGAACCCTAATTATTGTAGTAAGTTTGGCATTATTCTCTGCTCCATTTCCATTTATCTATTTGTGTTTATTTGCACATGTAACACGTGCTTTTATGGTAAAGTATAATTGTGCGGCAACCCGGCAACCCGCGGCTCAGCAGCTTCAGACGTATTGACATTGTTTGTTAGATGGTTGCCACAGACACATTTTTCAACGGTTGGTTTATTTCCCTAATCGCATTTTGCCTCGATCGTTTTCATGTTCCTCAGAACATATCTGACTATTCTGACGGAATTGTATAGGCGCTGGCCCAAGCCTAGTCTATCTTACAATGTCCAGGGCATTGCAGCGTCCCGTACCAGTTGCTGACGATGTATAAGTCATAAAATAGATATAAAAGGCTAAATATGGGCTGTGATTCATAACAAGTGAAATATTTAAATAAACAACACTATTTTAGTTTCGATTTCAATAAAACACGACTTCGAAAAGAAACGATTAAAGTCCTAAACCCAAATCCATTCGCCATTTTAAAATGTCTCGCCATTTTTTAAATGAAAGTCTTTTGTTATACAACTCTAATATCTGAACTCTAGGTTGTAGGTGGGCGTTTGTACCTCACACAGTTTCATATTCTTTGCAATGTCATCGTTATAGGCACACAAGCACATATTCACAAGTTGTGAGATAATCGTGATTTATGTTCATGTTATTTTTGTATTTTCACACAACCCAAATTCACCTACTGCTGGGTATAGGCCTTCCTTAGTTTGTGCCATGCCACGACCCTGCGCCAAGCCCATCCATCGTTTGCCCGCGACTTTATCAATCTGTCTATCTTGCTGCCGGACGATAAACGTTTCTGTATCCTTGCCTCGGTCACCATACAGCTTTACTCCAACTGCCAAGTTATTAAAACCAATTACTTTTGAGCCTAGTTCAGAGTTCATTCGTAGATTTGATTATATCTCTGTACTTATTTAGACTGATGATTCGTATCAGCATTTGTGGTTTCAATTTTGGACATCTTTTGTCTGTTAGTTAGCAGGGGGTCTTAAGAGAGGAAGAGTTTGACTTCTATTAAAATGTGAGGTAAGATTTCCCTTAAATTTTTTCCCATTCCATAAGATCCCAAAATCAAAACTGGTTGTAAATGCAAGCAAACATTATTAAGTGAAAAAAAACCCAACCGCAAGTTTAAATTTAGGGCATTGAACTAAGCCTTGAGCGACTCCAGTAAACACTATTACAATGATTAAATAAAAAAATTAGACCCAATTAAAAGTGAATCTATTCTAATAAAATATGGATAAAAAAATACAGACGACTTGAGAACTTCTTCCTTTTGCTTTCATTTACATAGGTTTGCGTA
This sequence comes from Pasiphila rectangulata, assembly GCA_963082625.1. Taxonomy (NCBI): domain Eukaryota; kingdom Metazoa; phylum Arthropoda; class Insecta; order Lepidoptera; family Geometridae; genus Pasiphila; species Pasiphila rectangulata. The sequence continues at coordinate 9,602,796 of OY720253.1, forward strand.
CTTGCTATGTGAGAGATTGGTGCCTAGTTAAAAACGTTCAATGTACGTATAGTTAAGTACAGTCCAAGATAAGAAAAGATTATGCAAATTAGGATTAACTAATTAGCAATTACAATTTAGTCTTAAAGTCATAGCAACTGGTCAGCGAAGATACTTTCCCTTTTTACTCTTACTTTAAATTTAAATAAAGACTCTTTAATCGTTATTATTACAATACATTTACCTTAACATTTTGGACTCTTCAATTAAGTGTCAAATTCGATGGGTATTTTTATATGTAAGTAAACGAGTGAAAAATATCATCAGTCGTTGGACGTCCACTGCTGGAAAAGGCCTCCCTTATTGAGCTCCAAGTACAGCTGTTGAAAGCCGTCTGCATCCACCGCCGACCAGCGGTTTCACTTCGGACAATAAAAACTTCATGATCTTGAAGTTTTTAAAGTCTCAAGTTGTGATTTTATATCGCCCTCTAAAAAGTAACACTCCAACAACTTTCCGCTTACGATGTCTTCAAGTGTATAAGATTATTTATCGACGTATTAAATGGTCATTGACGTAATAAAAGGAATAAAATATCAATAATTTATTACAAGTTGTACTGGCGATCCTGCGAACTTGTTTACATAATGTAGGTAATTTACATTGCTTGTCTTTGGGTTATTTGGTAACTTATTATTTAGTTAATTAAACATTCGTACAATATTTCCAGCGATAGACACACCGTCACATAAACCTGATTTATATTTGACTGAATTTATAACCTTACAGCTTGCATTTAATCAAAACTTCTCTTTAAACATAGAATGTATCCAGAGATCTTATTCTACAAAAGCAACTGAAATATAATAATAAATCATTAAAACTGTAAAAATAAGGTTCTATGCAATACAAACTATGTAAATTTTTTATGAAAATTCCGCTTCCCAGACCTGAACATCTCTTAACAGGCCCGTGCGCTTTAGATGAATCCCGGCCCTATTAGAGCCAAGCTGATGAAAACCTGAACCAAAATAATGATAATAGTATGAGAGTTAAAAAAAAATCTGAAAATTCGATCCGTATAAACTTTTCGTTTCTCTAGGACACGACACCCATCTGTCAACACATAATAAACACTCGGATCCGGAACAAATATGTAAATACGTTACCACATACGGTGAACTTATTACCTTGGCATCAGCAAGTGTTATAAAAACAATTTTAAAATCATATCGTATGAGTGGCGTAAATCAGAAGATGCGATCTGTACCGTGATGTCAGGGGTCGACTAGCGAAAGCAAAGCGTTACGTTCGCGTTACGTAACGTAGCTGACACGGAATAGTGCATACGTTGGGGCGTGGACACACTAGCGTGCGATACGTAAAATAGTTTTGTTTTTATCGTTTACTTATGCTTTCTTGGATTACCGGGTACTGATCGCGTAGTATTTTTATTTTTAACCATCTTCACAAACCTATGGATGCAAGTCGCTTCCAACCGCAATGACTGGAAATCCATGAGGCCTTATGTCCAGTGGCGGACATTCTACGGCTGAAATGATGATGATCAATCAATCATGTTATTCCCATAACACCATAAGTGTGCCGTGGGGTGCCGGCAGTAGAATGTTGTCACTCGTCTCATGCCTCTGGATGTAGTAAGAATGCCAAAGGATACCTTCGAAAGATGAGTAGCAGCATCTTTCCGCGCATCAGCACTATTACTGCGCTTGCCAACCCACCTGCCAAGCGTGGTGAGTATGGCAACTAGATATACAATGTATGTTATCTCAGACCTCCGTTGTGTATGAACCAATTAGGGAAATTATATGAGTTTTAATTACAACACACCTCTAATAAAGGCCCATTTTTTTCGAAACTCATAATAGGCATATTATGTTAGTGGTATTTGCAGCAACATTTTAGATTTTACTATTGAAATCGGTGTTTTTGTTGAAAAAATAAGAATTATTATAGCGAAGTTTCGACAGAATTAATGCGTGATCTAGCCCTGTTTACGAAAAAGACAAGCCATATAATTAAAAAGCATTTTTAGATTATTTTCATAATAACTATTATACATCGAACTTGAAAGAAATAAATAAAATAAAATTAAAGTACAACATATTTTTTTTATAATTTTGCCCTGCTATGTGCACATAGCCTTAGGCGATGATGGGTCAACATGTGATAATGTACAAAGTCGACTAATTGCAATGTTTGTAATCCTGCGAATATTATTGATGTAATGACGAGAAACACAAATATAGGTATTGACATAGACTTACAAGCTGCTTTAACGGTTAATGCAATACATCCGCAACCCGCGGTTTTGTCAGCTTCAGACGTATTGACATGTTTATTTATCTGAATTATGATGATGATGACGATGATGATGTTTCCGAGCCGATTTCAGCCATGGCGACTGAGCATTTAGATAAAAAGTCTCATATGAGGGTTTTGGTTTTTACCTTTTTTACATTTGATTTTATATGACAATTGTATACAAGAAAATTAGAAAATTATGCTAACAAATTTTGATTGAAAGGTTGACAATCTGTAAAAGTTTAAATAGCTTATTGCGTTAGCGACTACTTCAGTCCTGTTATGTATTAAGGTAAATACGATTGTATCTAAATGGAATAATGACGCTGCTGCCTATCTACCGGAGGTATCCCTTGGCAGATTCTTACTGCATCCACGGGGAAGAGGCAACATTATATTGGCACCCCACGACAACCTGCCCTAAGTTAAAAAAATAATTTTGTAGTTTCATACTCCAATATAATATATACATACATACATTTGCACTGTGCCAAGTTAACTCAAACTCGCTAAGTACGTAACGAAGTGGGTAACTGTGTCGTGAGCACGCCTTCCGTGAGAGGTGCCCTAGCCGCAACAATGGATTCGAACCTGCGAATTTATAGCATGTAAATATATTACATTAGGTCTATATTAAGCATTTATTTGTTTTTAGGCAGATTACAGAGTGAACATTTTTTTATGCTTATCTTTAAATTGCGCGTGTTACGATCTACGGACAAGCTTGATGATTTGGCATATGTAATTATGGTAGGAGTGGTCTCTGCCGAGTGGTGGGTTTGAGTCCGTCAGTGCATCATTTGTTTTCTATTGACCATATTTTTTTTTATAATAATAATAATAATGCTGGATATTTCACACAGCACCATCTAGTAAGCATAACTTGTTAATTGGGTACGAGGCGATTGATATAATACTTACATATGTACATTTTTTAAAGACATAAATAGCAAGCACACAGACGTCAATCTGCAGATAAGCAAACATTTTTCCTGCATCGAACCCGCAACGTCGTATCAGCCGGCTATCAGACCAACTGAGCCACGGAGGTCGTTATTAATCTAGCAATCATACAAAGTTATTACATATTTAGCGCTAGTTATAAAAACCTTACCTCCCGTGCTAGTTAGAAAACTATATTGCGAAATCATAGACAAAAACAATTTTAAATAACCTTATTACCTTATGCAAACGAAGATGTGAGCGAAAGCTTATTATACAATACTAGCATATTTATTTATAATATTAAAATCATATTTGTTGAATGCTGACCTCTCGGCATATTGACCTCACTATATCTCTTCAATTTGTTATTTCCATAATATCGTAAAGAATTGTCAATGTCGTTTATGTAACTCAAACTGGATTTTACTAACAGAATGAGTTAACAGTGACCGAGAAATATATTTAGGGTTCACACTAAAATTCATAAAACGGGTTTGGTAGGTAATTTATACGAACATACGAAGTTATATGTTAACTACGCGATTTACGATGTATGAAGCTTATGATTAAAAGACATATGTATTATATGTCGAACATAACGCTTCCACGTTACATATGTCCGATATAATTAAAAATAAACGGATTCTTACTGCATCAACGGGCAATATAGGAGAAGCAACATTGTACTGCCAGCACCCAACGGCAATTTCGCGACATAGATTTACGTTAGCTAAAGTATAGATAGATAGATAAACTCTTATTGTACATTCACCATATAACATAAATTTCACGAAGAGAAACATAGACAAATATATGTAACATACAATGGGCATATATTTAGTTTTGAAGTTTCAATAAACCTATTTGACAGATTATCGCCTTCCAACTCGTCGGATTGTTCTCAGGGTAACACAATAGTTTAACTGCTATCTTGTTATATGAGCAATATAGTGTAAATGCAAACATTGTTAGGTCGTGAGACTTCTAATATTAGTACCTCAGATGCCTTTGTATGTCAGTAGTTAAAGGCCGACTAACTTGAGAGGATGGTATAGGTGACAAGCCGAAGCCTCACCTGATGTTAAGCGGTAACCTCTACCTATAAAATTTTGCAATACGGTGGCAATCAAATTCACTAAGCACCTGATCGACGTTTCATTGCCTTGCGCCCGTCACCCGGAGACACAGAGTTGTAAGGTCTCATGTGCCCGTAATTTTCCCGGCCTCCTTACCCATCAAACCGGAAGGCAGCAATGCAGACATATCTGCTTGAAAGATAGGTGACAGAACAACATTTTTCACAGAAGTAAACACTTATTAAAGTGGATCTATTGTGGTTTTATAAAACTCTCGATTTGAGATTTCAATTGAGAGTAGCGAACTTTGGAAGAAGCTACCTATTAGAGCCGGCATCTGAGACGCACCTTTTTACTGGTATTTTTTACTGTGCATGGCACAAATATAAATTTTCTACATATTAATTAAAATTAAAAATATATTTATTCACTAAAAGGTAAGGTTTACAAAACATATTATAAATTACGCGCTAATATTAGATTGTTTAATGCAAAGATGCTCGTGACATAATTCATACCCTGCCTATGATAACCCCGAAACTATTCTTATACATACATACTTTCCTACATGAATACATAAACTCGAATTCTATATTAATAATGTGTTGTGATCGCGAAAAAAACGAGTAGCCAAATATAATTTTGAACACATCGAACTCATCCACTTTTGAAATGTCAAATACAATAGCCCCGAAGCCTTAAATGGCATATTACACTATTAAATCCATCACAACAATGAACAATAATATTAATTTAGACAGCTCGACAGATACTGACCTTCAAAACTCATGATAATGAAACTAATTTGTATGGAAATCAATCAGTCTTAAAAATGTTAATTTTGAGATGATTCTGCGATCAACTTCGTCAATTTATGTAATGTTGCATTTTTAGGGTTCCGTACCTCAAAATAAAAAACGGAACCTCTATAGGATCACTTTGTTATCCGTCTGTCTGTCGGTCTGTCAAGACCCTTTATCTATACGCAAATCTACAGATACGATCGTTTATGCCGGAAAAAACGCATGTTTCGACATCTAAATTCATAGGGGACTGTCCGTAGACCTAGAACTATGAAATTTGGCATGGTTTATCGTCTTACTACTGTAAATACAGAGAAAAATCTAAAACTATACATTTTCAATGAAACCATAAAAAATCGTCTTTAAAAAAGTACAAAATCAATCATCGATGTTAAGCAACCCTACGCGCGGTCTTAAATTGGATGGGTGACCGAAACTTTTTGTGAATTTTTAAAACCTTTACTAAATCAGATCAGCTAATATATAGTAATTATTATGTTCCTACATACCTACGGAACCCGGGGGGTGAGTCCAGCTCGCACTTTCCCGGTTTCTAATATTTAGCATACTCCTTTGAATCGGCTTCTTGACTACTGACTTGATTAATTTTAGTCTGTTATGTAGACTAACAGTAACTATTGAACACGTATTTTTTTTATTTTCACGTTATCCAAAAATAACGGCTATACATTATGTCGAAATATAGCGTGACCTCAGGCACCGCCTGTCAGAACGGAATTTGTTGATACACGGAAAGACGCTGCTGCTTATCTTGTTGCTGGAGGTATCCCTTAGGTATCTATTATTAAAACATTTATCCGGGTATTTATCGCGTGAATTACATTTATTATTTCCCGACGTTTCGCTTGGATTGCACCTAGCATGGTCCCGGGAAGACTCAGTCTTCACAATTAATGCGATTTAAAATGCGAAAACGCGATAAATACCCTGATAAATTGAAAATGTTTTAATAATGTGTTGTGATCGTAAAAGTTTAAAAATGACTTAGTATCCTTAATAAGCTCTTACTGCATCCACGGACATGAGAGGAGATACAAAATATTATTTATAGCTTGAAACGTTGATGAGGCTAAAACCTTTGACCTGCAGTTAAAGCCAAGGCAACCTACAAAATATTAATTAAACATTCCATTGTACAGTACTTTTGAAACGGAATTTATAATATGCTGAAGATAAAGATCATTGAACGAGTGCACATCGCAAGGATACTCAAAGGTTACACTCATAATCTCTGCCATAGAACGTCCACAGCTAGACATATGCATCCCTCATGGAAGGGATCGATACTCACCGCGTGTAGCAGGTGGGCTGGCGAGCGTATTACGGGATGTTGATAATGATCACATGTCACGAAAAGATGCTGCTGTCTATCTTTCACCGATCCTTTGGTAGATTTTTACTGCATCTACGGGCAAAGGCGGAGTAGCCTCATTCTATTAGAACACCCCACGATGACGTTTATAAAAACGTAACACTACAATGTATACATATAATAATACCTAATTCTGGACATTTTACACAGCAGCATCTAGCCCCAAAACAAGCAGAGCTTGTGTTATGGGTGCCAGATGATTAATGAAATCTGATCACACATACAATAAGGTTGACAGATTTACAGATATTACATATTAAAAACTTCAATTGTAAACGAGCACTCATGGGTTTCGTTATTAATTACAACACTAGGCTTCACATTTAAATTCATGTTTTGTCTTAGTGATGGGGTCTGTAGGGAATTATAGAGGGATAGCTCTATAATTCCCTACAGACCCCTTGGTAAAATAACTCTGACTCATACCATCATAGAGCTTTTTAAGTCTTCATGTAGAGAAAGGAACCATGGTTAAGTAAGTGGTCATACTAGCACTTGACCATGTTTAGCCTCGTCACGTCGATCAAATGTCATCCCTAAGACAAAATATTAATCTAAATGTGAAGGCTAGTGTTGTACCGTAATTACTAATCGATAAGCGGCGAGACGTCTGCAATTTATCGATATTTTTATTCGATTGTAGTACGTGTGATTATTAACCGTGAGAAATGTGTGATTTTTTCTTGATTAGTCACCTTGACCTATGTGCTATTACGTGACTTCAATTTCCCGCCAGCGCCACAGAAGTCGTCATATTATAACTTAACATCTTCAAATCCTCATTGCTTGAGTCTGTTTTACCGGCATTTTTATTAGGCAACACTAAGTCAAAACTCATGACGTAATATTTATTTGGTCATAAATCACATCGGAAAACAATGTATCCGTTTTGTCACTCCGTGCATAATCAGCCGTTACTTCACTTCACACTGTTTGAACAATGTTCTGGTAATAACCCGTCTATGCGAAACAATCGAGAATTTCGTCACGAGTCACATCACTATTCATGCGTTTGAAAACTTCGAAGTTTTTATTTACTTTTGAAAATAGAACTGTAGATGACGTGAGAGTGACGTTCCATTTACCATTTACCATAGTACCATTAGATTTCTTAACCACAACAGAGTCACATAATACTTTTCTTAAATATTATGTGATTCTGAAATTAATTTCAATTAGTTTAGGTACCTTTGAAACCCAGTGGTGTTCCGGCACAGCTTGTTTGGAATAGTTTTTGACGTTCGAGTTCTATGTACATATATATGTAAATTATTTGAATGAGTGTGTTTAAGCTACAAAAATAATTATTTATGCCTGAATTTCCAAATCTAATGGAAACTTTTATTACAATCAAGTAAATTATGTAACCAATTTCCATAAACTAATGAACAGCGAGAAATATATCCTACCTCTTTTGTCACAGCAATAAACTGTGAACTACGCACGCGCCTATTTCGTCATAACTCACTACGCATGCGCGTGAATATAGAGGGCTACTCTTTAGTTCAAGGAAGTTCATGTTTGTATGAGTGTGTATGAAAGTGCAAGTTTTCATTCATATGGTACTTGTAAACTAGTAAGCTTCGCTCGCTTTGTACTTAAAGTTAGGATGTTAAAGTATTTATTATAAGAACATTAATACATTGGTACAGATAATGATGAACGTTGGCACTGCAAAAGTTTAATAACTGTGTAGCATTGTCAGCGCCCAGCTTCTAAACCATCAGAATTTTAGACAACGGTACAAATAAAAACAAAAATGAAACAGAGTTTAAGAAATCGGTATGACAACGACTTGAGTTAAAAAGCTTATTTATCCTGACTGCGAGGAAAGTAATGTTTTTAGGTATTATCTTCTACTTTTAGTGGGTCCCTCAATAACCCCGTCTACATTTCTGTAAATACGGGAATTACTCACGTAGTATCATAACGTCGAAGTTTGTTCAAACACGTTTCGATTTTACAAGAAAAGCATCATCATGGGATTGAATGCCTGTCTGCGCGTAGGGACATGACATGTCGGTCCCACGCGTCACCCCAATACCCCGTGAGTAATGTCCGTATTTACAAAATAGTATCATCGTCATCCAGTCGTAGGACATCATCAAGACAAAGGTCATGGATCACTGCGTACTTATCATGAGGGGTTGTTGCCAAACTCGCCACGCTTGGCAGGCGGGTTGGCGAGCGCAGTACGGGCTGTTGATACACGGAAAGACGCTGCTGCCCATCTTCCGGAGGTATCCCTTAGCAGATTCTTACTGCATCCACGGGCAAGAGAGGAGGGGCAAAATTCTACAGCGAACACCGCACTCAAAAAAAATAGTATATCTCACGTTAATTTTGAAAGAACCCGTCTTCTGCATCTTTAACTGATTTTCTTCAGTCATATCAATATCTTTTCCATATCAGCCGTAGGATTGCTGTCTTCATCCACTACTGGGCATCCTCTCTCATGGATCTTTAAGAGACAGTGGGGGGTTGCTGCCATATTCGCCACTGGTGTCATCATACCAGGCGGGTTGGCGGGCGCAGTACGGAATGTTGATAAACGGAAAGACGCTGGTGCTCATCTATTGGAGGTACTCTTGGGCAGATTACTGCAATTCTTTTTTTTTGAATGGCAACTTATTCCTTTTTGAAGTAGGAATACTACTGCCAACTTCACGTAGCTGGTTTACGGTACAAATAACTTTTTACCTCATATATATAAAAAAGTAAGGCCTTTACATCTATTGTTGATTATTTATACTTACAGCGTCAGCAAGTATTATGCTGTTTGGGACCAAAGTATATTTATTATTCTTATATTTTATTATATGAATATCTTTTTATTATAACTATGAGCCATTTGGGTCCCGCCGCTGCAAAACAGATGGCCTATATAAACTTGACTTGCAATGCCAAACAGGTCATGTCCGCAAGATATCTAAAAACAATTATTCCTTTATTGTTGGAATCATGGAAGATCGGATGGATAAAGTTGGACCTTTCACGAGGCCTGATAAACAAGGTCACCTCGACTTGGCTCGATGACATTAGGGCATAGAATGCTTCTTCAATGTTGAAATACATCGTTTCCATATTGACATGCATTTTAGAACTTTTTTTGTACATTTTTTGTGACTTTTTTGCCATCTAATATCTAAACTGCTAGCTTTGAAAATCTAAAAAAACGCTGTATATATGTAGTTTTAACTTTAATAAACACTCTTTAGTTAAACAATAACGGTGAACTAGTTTTTTTCGTTTCAGCGAAATTGTCGCTTAAATAAAAGATGTGGTTTACGAAACATACCGAAATACTTAAAACAGAAAACTCATACAATACCTTGTTAATATTTTTGGTAAACGTTAAAAATAATACAGCTAAGCCCCAAGCTAAGCAGAGCTTGTGTTATGAGTACTAGATATCTGTTAGATATACTTAATACATTATACAACATAGATATGTTTTATTATAAACATCCAGAACACCCTGAAATATCTGCAGATCCTACAAACATTTGTCCCGAACCCGCAAGCTCATGCATCGCAGGCGGACCTTCGCCGGCTCATAGAGGTCGTCAAAGCAAAATAGTATGGTTTAAATATCCGCGATCATATTTTATGAATCACGGGAGAGTAATACATACGACAAAATACGTTATTAATGAAAATGTTAAGAGGCAGTCTCGTTTCCGTTCATAAAATGAAGCAAAATTTATCTGAAGCAAATGATGAGTGAGTCTTCGTTAGTCTCTAGGAAGTCGTCAATAATTTTTAAATTAGCTTTTATTATAGGACTAAATAGATACTGAATGAAAGCCGAAGGCTTATTTAATTTTAAACGGTAACCTCCGCCTATAACAACTGCAATACCGCGTTGATCGGTAGGCATGTGACTAATGCTGCATTGCATTGCGCCGGTCACCCTGAGATAGAGTTGTAAGGTCTCATCTACCTGTAATTTCACCGGCCCCTTACTCTTTAAACCGAAACACAGCAATGCAGAGATTACTGCTTGGCGGCAGAAATAGGTATAGTGGTAGTACTTTCCCGGATGAACTCTTCACAAAAAGTTCTACCACTGTTTGAATGTCTAACGGAAATAAAGATAACGAATTGAATATAATTACTTCCGCCAAATCATTCAAATAACTTCAGGAATCACTTAACCTTAAGTCGAAGAAGTTGCAAATTTTGGCCTTCATGTCTAGATAATTTATTCAGTATACAATTTTAATCTATGCTGTACCGGATGCTGTGACAATATAATCATCATATTGATTGAATTACTGCAGATCATGTTCATCTTAAGGTGAATCTGTCTGAGCTTAAGATGGACAGTAATTAACCGAGCGATAATTCATACTAATTTGGGGTGACAAAGATGACTGACATAATGTGAGAACAAATTGAAAACGGTGAATGAAATACATAAAGAGTGAATGAATACATAATCTTAAAATAACTTTCTGTTGGTTTTTATACGTTTTTTTTAATTATAGAGGATTTGTAACCACTCTTGTTAATATAAATTACTGTTAAGTCGGTGAAAAAACCAACCCTTAGGAAGCAATTAAATTTTAAGTTAGTTTATTTACAAACATTCTACATAGAAAGTGCTGGAGTCTAGTTACTGAAGGCCACCATGGCTCAATTGGTAGACTACAAAGGCGCATCGAAAGTAGCTAGGGTATAGGTTGGATCCAGAGACTAATTTAACTAGTCTCTGGTTGGGACTTTAAAGGAAATAGCATACGTATTCATAAGGCACTATTAAATATGTAAAGTGAAGCTTCGTATGCGGCTATTCGATAATCGAATAGAATTGAATAATACTACGAGAACTGAGAGTGAGATTTGAAGGACGCGTCCAATCTAGAGTCCATACCACCACTGGAGTCCAATAAACGCGACGCAGCTATCATAAATCTAAGAACACTTCAAACTGTTCTGTAGAGTTCAGCTCCCGCTTTTGCCCTAGGACTTCAGCAGTGGCGTCAACTCTTAGCACTTTTAGATACAGAACAGAAAATAAAAATTATAATGTAGAGCATTTACAACAATTACAATCAGCAATAAGTGTCCTACTGTTGGGCAAAGGCCCATTTCTCCATGCATCTGGATCTGCCGTCAATTTGACCCATGCACTGTTATGTTGATCTAACTCATCAAGGCATTTTTCGTCGGTCTGCCGCGGCGCATCACACGTAGAGCATTTTTTTTCAGGGTTCCGTACCCAAAATGCGATCCTATTACTAAGACTCCGCTGTCCGTCTGTCTGTCCGTCTATCTGTCACCAGGCTATATCTCATGAACCGTGATAGCTAGACAGTTAAAATTATTCACATGTATATAAGTTACCGCTACAACAATAAATATAATATAATTATTTTTTTAGGTGAGTTTGATAGAATAATGGTAAGGAACCCTTCGTACGTGAGTCCAACCCGCACTTGGCCGGTTTTTTTATTTCTTTATTTAGAGGCACCTTCACTCCACTGCTGGGCAGTAATATCTTTATAACTTATTAAATATAATACGGCTTACACCACGTACCTAACTTATTATCATATTGCTGACGTTTCGTAGACCATTTAGAGGTTCTCGTCTCGCGGCCCACGGATTCGACCACGAACGGTGCTCATGAAGAAGGGCCTCTAAATGGTCTACGAAACGTCAGCACGATGATAATAAGTTAGGTACGTGGTGTAACCCGTATTATATTTATTAAATGATGTCAAGCCACGATAATTTCAATTCAGTGATCTTTATAACTATTGAAAGCAATAAATGTCTATAGCATTTAGCAACCACCAATTAATGTGTCATATGGCAATACATAACCATTAGTTGTAGTAAACTTCACGCGGCAAATTTGGATGTCAATAATTAGGAATACAATTATCCTAATTTAAAGCTTCATGATTAGTATTATTAAAACATGAGTAATTGATTATGGTAATATGATTTACTGGATCTTTTGTACATCTTACAAAAACAGGTCCTCCTCGTATTAGACTGGAAGATTTATAATTTAAATAAATTTTAACGATTAGTTGTTGTCCTTCGTGAGATAATTCCCTAATTACTATGTTCACCTAGTAGTCAGTTGGCCTTTTAAATATCATATAGATGATTTATACAGACTTAGAAACTGATATTTACGATGTACGGGACTCTGCAGTGCTTGAGACATTGTTAGATGCTAGGCTATACCATCCTTTCAGCTTAGTTGGCTATAGAGGAACAAACATGTTAAGTTTTACGCCGACAAAGCCGCGGGTTCCTCACGATGTTTTCTTCATCTTTAGGGCACGTTTACACTTTATTTTTTTAGAGAGAGAAAAATGGCATAACCAATAGATACTAATAACATTTCTAGACTTCTCAACTTCAAGAAATCAACATATTATGCTTTTAAGAAATAGTATGTTTTATTTTTAGACGGTGGTACCGTCTACCCCTTTTTTTAAACTTTATGTCCATCCAAAGGTTGCCTGTCAGATATGAATATGCCTGTCAGAGATGAATATATAAAGAGTAGATTATAATGGAATATTGTACACCAAAATATAAAAACGCGGTCTTATAACTGAAAGCGACAGTGGTAAGGCCGTTTTTTATTTTCTGGTTTACAATATTTCCATTCTGATCTACTTAAAACCCAATTATTTTAAAGAAAACATATAACGTAACTAGCTGCCCGCCGCTTCACATGCGTTTTACCCGGATAAAAACAAGCCTATGTGTTAATTCTAGTCAACATCTATACGTTTGCGAAATTTTAGCTTGATACGTACGCTAGTTTTTGCGTGAAGAGGTAACAAACCTCCATGCAAATAAACTTTAAGCTCTATAATATTAGTGAGTTAAAATATTATCAGAAGAAATATTTATTTCAATATAGAAAAACTGAAAATCATTATAGAAATATTTAAATACGCGCGGCGACAAAATAACTGACCTAAACAGTTTTTGTGATAAGGTGTGGCCAATGTCAAATTATTAATAACCTACAAGATTAAGCAAATTGAATTTAATCCTCATCAATAGATTATCTGTAATTCTATACGTTTAAATAACGTATAATTATGTAAAACAAACGGTTGGAGTCGACTGAGACTATTGCCAATGGCAGGCCTACATTGCGACATTTTGCGTGGGTGGCAAGCCCATCTCTGGCATTCATCTCCGAGGCAATCCATTTGTATATTTTTTATATGTACGTTTTATCTGAGTAAAGACTATTTTTGGAATCTGTATACAAGTGGATTAGATAAGAGTCAAATAACTAGTAAATTATACGCCAAGGGGCACTTGCAGTAGAATGTTGCCTCTTCTCTCTTGCTCGTGCAGTAAACGTCTGCCGAGGGATACCTCCGGACAATGAGCAGAACCGTCATTCTGTATCAACACGGGATATTGCTGGAATGTTACTGCGCTGAACCAGCCTGCCAAGCGTGGCGATCACGTATCGTTTTCACAATAGAACCAAATTATTTTGTAAAGGTGTTGGGCAAACCTAATACACCTTACAATGCAGTGACACGTATAGCATCCATACCAGATGCTGACGCTGTATAAATCACTTAAAATAGATGCAAAAGCCGTAGGGTGCCGGCAGTAGAATGATAACCCTCCTCTCATGCCCATGGATGCAGTAAGAGCCTGCTAAGGAATACCTCCGGAAGATGAGCAGCAGCGTCTATCCGTGTATCAACATCCCATACTGCGCTCACCAACCCGCCTGCCAAGCGTGGTGAGAATGGCAACTACCCTTCATGGAGATCCATGAGGGAGGCCTGTGTTCATCAGTGGACGTTTAATGGCTGAAATGAGATGCAAAAGGCCATTCACTTTATTAATATAGAAAAATGTACAGAGCCCTGTTAACACAACTACGATTCATTCTTAACCACTTTTACGGGAGTAAAACATCTTTGTTAGTTAGGCCACGTACTTCATAGAAATATAATTGGTGATGCGATCACATGTCTATCTAGACCTAAGTGCAGCTCAGGTACCTAGGTGTCTGTGCTAGGTACACTTAGGTCTAGTAATTTATGGTAAAGGACAACGCTACAGACTGCGTGCGAGAAATAGAACTTAAGCATTATTTTACAAGCTCATAATTAACTTGCAATGTTTGTATGTTAGTCCGGGTCAAATCTAGTTAGATTACCAAATCCGATACATTAAAAATGGCCGCCGCGATAAAATGTGTAATAATGTATTTTTATTTTTCATGGTAACAATAGTAGTAGTGCTTGAGAAGCTTGATTTAAAAAAAAAAATCTAAAATTTTCGAATTCTTAACCACACCGGTTAAAAGACCTGGACTCAAACGCCACCTAGACTTTTTGATATAGGGAATTTATTTTGTTCATATATATTCTATGTCATCCCTTTTTATATCCCTAATAATCTATTTTTGTTTCAGGTAAGCAAATTTAATAATGAGTATCTAAGCGACCTGCTGTGGGTAAGAGACCCACGTATCTAAGCAAAGAACAAGCTTTCCTCCCTTAATACAAACTAAGGGAACCAAGTAACTTGTCAAGTTACTAATTTATCTGCAGACATTTTATTTGTCTAAATGACGAGACAAGCCAAAGGTCCACCAGATCTTGAGCGTAACCTCTACCTATTAAAACATTTGTACAGAATCTAAGAGGTATTTTTCTATGTATGGTGTACAAGTATTTTCATAAGTTCTGTTTACTTTGGGGACAGATGGAGCTGCGTGTAATCTCCAGCATTATTTATGATTAAATTGTCCAATTCCCGTGGGGTGCCGGCTGGAGAATGTTGCCTCTCCTCTATATAGGATGCCTCCGGAAAATGGGCAGCATCGTCGTTTCGTGTAACAACAGCTCGCCAACCCGCATGCCAAACGTGACGAGTATGGGAACAGAACCACCTACCAACAACATGATCTTGAAGATCCATGAGGCACAGTATCCTGCGGCTGAGACGAATTGTCCCATTGCGGGATTGGATCAGCAACCTCTTGCGTCTCAACCAGCCACTACTAAATGCGCCACGGAGGTCGTCTCATAAAAACAAAATTAAGCCAACACACTCACGACATACCCAACAAAGGATAACTTATAAGCTGTTGAAACTATAGACATTAATATGGTAACCGTAGGCAAAGTATTAGTAACAGACCTTTTTTGGTCTAAGCTAAATAAAGACACAAGAGTTGTCTGTGAAAAAAATATTGCACAACGGTTCTAGAAATATTATTATATTTTTGGAGGTCTGGTTCGGTAACGCCGAGCTAAAAATGTTTGCCACAGCAGCAGGGTATGCGTGTGTATATATCTGTCAATATTGCTTGTGCAACCTAAGTGTACGGTTCTAGAAATATTATTATATTTTGGGAGGTCTGGTTCGGTTAGGCCGAGCTAAAAATGTTTGCCATAGCAGCAGGGTATGGGAGAGTATATCTCTATATCTATCTGTCTTGGCCGATTTCTATCACAGCCACTGAATTTTACTGTTCAGGCATATTCAACTATAAAGACTTATTTGACGGTATAAGGGTGTATGGAGGTGTAATTGTTCGACCCTTTGGTGCGCTCTCTGGTGGCTTGCATACCCAAGTTCGTTGGCGCACGAGCGCACTTTGGACATGTTAATACCCCGTATGTAATATACTTATCATATCCGTATGTACGAGTATGATAAGTATATTTTTGCTGTCCATCTTCCAGAGACAAGAGAGGAGAAGCAAATCTACTGCCGGCGTCCACGGCAAAGAGCAACAGTGAACTTATATAGACTGATGATAATGATGATTGTGCTGTGGGAAATAGTCCAGCATTATTAAATGACAGTTACATCTAGATTTAGTTAATTAGGTCATTATTAAAAGTGTGTGAACAAAGTAAATTAGTTTACTAAAGATTAACTAATTGATAGCAATGTGTGAAACTCGTGTAACATGTAATTTGTCCATTCAATGTAATTATTGCGTGTTACGTTGTAATTAGTGTGAATATAGTATTTTTAATTATGGACACTTAATATTTTTTTTAGTTTTGATAAGGATTGCTTGCAGTGAAGATAATGTTTCAAAAAAATTAGTAACTACAAATAAATAGGTTTATTTTATCAGTCCATAATTGTTTAGGCGTTAAAGCGTAACAAACAAACAAACAAAAAAACTCACATTTGCATTCGGAAGGAATTTTGGATAATGTATTAATACACTGCCGTGGGGTGCCGCCAGTAGAATGATACCCCTCCTCTCATGCCCATGGATGCAGTAAGAGCCTGCTAAGGGATACCTCCGGAAGATGGGCAGCAGCGTCGTTCCGTGTATCAATATCTCGTTCTGCGTTAGCCAAGCCACCTGCCAAGCGTAATGAGTATGGCAACTACCCCTCATGGAGATCTATGAGGGAGGCCTATGTTCATCAGTGGACGTTTTATGGCTGAAATGATGAATACTATTATGCTGCCTTAGGGTTGGACAAGGATATATCCCTCTTGAAATATCGCTTGCTTCAAGTAACCTTTATGAACCAACACAAAAATCTTTAAAACATTAACTTATTTTAAACGTATACTATTAGTATAGCCATAACACAACTTGAGGATCATCAAGTTTGAAACTTAATGATAAGTTTTACGCTGCTTCGAGCAATTTCAGGCATAAAGCCTTCATTGTTCTTGTATTATTATAACAACCTGACACTTAGCTCAATGAATACATTTTAGAACAAAATACAGCTGTTTATAAAAGATTTATGACTGTTGCTTGGTCAATGATGAGTAGTTATTGCAATGCGAACAATGAATGCATTACAATCACGATTTCAAAAACAGTGCATCCAGAGTTACAAAGGATTTTGTAATTCAGTCCTATTTAATACCATAAAAGGCCTTTGCATCTATAATAGATGGTTTATACTGCAGCCATAAGTTTAGCATATTCATCGTCATCATATTAGCTGTTGCCTCTCCTCTCTTACCCGTGGATGCAGTGCAGTGGCAGTGGCTTCTTTCTGTGTATCTACATCCCGTACTGTAGTCGCCAGCCCGCCTGCGAAGCGTGGCGAGTATGGCAACAGCCCCTCATGATCACAAAGATCCATGAGGCATTGTCTAGTAGTGGACGTCTAACGGCTGGGTTGATGATGATTAGTTTTAGCAATGTGAACAATGAATGCATCACAATCACGATTTCAAACCACTTCAATGAATCCAAAGTTATCCAAAGTAATTCAATTATGTTTAAAACAGAAGTTGAGCATATTCTGTCAATCATCTAAGGAGTAGGACACCCACTGCTGGACATAGGCCTCCCTCATGAATCTCCATGTAATAATTCTGAGGTTTTTACCATACTTTCCACGCTTGGCAGGCGGGTTGGCGTGTGCAGGACGGGGTGTTGATACAGAGAAAGACGCGCCACCTACCGAGTCAAAAATTTAGCCATTCTTACTCCTTATTAATGTAGCTATCTGTACATAAAACAATTTTAAAATCAGTCCAGTAGTTTTATAGTTTGTTTCTTTGTTGAGTCTACAAGTCTATACTGCTGGCACCCCACGGCTAGTGGACAAGTAGTCGTATTTCTTTGCCCAATATTTACTTAAATTAATTTGTTCAGCAACTGTTTTGAAATCTACCGTTAGACTTACAAAATTTAAAGGTATGTTTCTATATAAACAACTTAATACGAGTGCAAACATAAGCGATGTTCAAGAGTAATCGTGGGTTTGCTAGCCTCTCCTCTCTTACCCGTGGATGCAGTAAGAATCTGTAAAGGGATACCTCCTGAAGATGGGCAGCAGCTTCTTTCTGTGTATAGACATCCCGTACTGCGGTCGACAGCCCGCCTGTTAAGCGTGGTGAAAATGGCAACAACTGGTCATGATCAGCATTATTACGAAATTGCCATTATTACAAAAGTAATAATGGCATCTTAAATTTTGGAAAAAAATAGAGTTAGCCTATTAAAATACAAATAACTAAAATTTTGTACCATTATATAATAGTCATGAGCTTTTTTTTTGTAGCCGGTTAAATAATTCGACAACATATTTTCAAAAGCTATTAAAAAGTTGCATCTTTAAATAAGGACAATTCGAATCTTATGTAAATTCAATACCTAGCTTTTAAATTATCTCGTTGTGAAACAAAATTAAAAATACTTAGGTATCACAACATAGTTCACCTTTGTTCTGTCTTTTATGTTAATATAATTTTAATAAAAGCATATAATTATAGAAGATGCATATAATTATAAAAAAGTATAATCCATAACCGGTTGCATAATTGCAAAAGGTCAACTGGGTGATATTTGACATATTTTGTCAACGGAACTAAAGGTGTAAAGTCCGGCTCAGCTTCCACTCGGCCCGGTTCCACTAGGCCCGTTTCCACTCGGCCCGAAGAAGCATCATCATCATTTCAGCAGTAAAACTACCACTACTGAACACAGGCCTCCCTAATGGATCTCCATGAGAGATAGTTGCCATATTCACCATGCTTGGCAGGCAGGTTGGCGGGCGCAGAACGGGATTGTTATACATGAAAAGACGCTGCTGTCCATATTTCGGAGGTATCCCTTTGCGGATTCTTACTGTATCCACGGGCAAGAGAGGTGGGGGAACATTCTACTGCTGGCACCTCACGCTGTTTATAGCATGTATAAATTATGAATTAAACTGAAGAAGCTTTACTGTTAAAGATTATTTGTTTCCTTTCAGTAACATTTGCTTAATTGATGTTTTACCACACCAATTAACCTTTAGCGGCGCGCATTGCTTTAAATTGATGATGATTTATGCAATCCCTGCCTTTTAAGTAATTAGTGTTTATGTACAATATGTTTAGGACACTTTGACCAAAAATCAATGTCGAGCTAAGATTAATTCTGCTGGTTTTGTTTGCAAAATATAATTTTAGTATTTTTTTTTTAATTTTCGCAATCACGACACGTTTTTTACATTTTTCTGACTGAGTTAATGGCGTTATTTAATGGTAAATGCGGGTCTTTTTAGCCATTTTTTTGCCTAGTTTTTACTAAAAGCTTAATAACATTTTTTGTAGTTGAATTAATGGGTTGTTCTTATTTTTATTAGTAGCTCAGACGATAAGATCATCCGACCCAACAAATCCTCTTTACATATTTTATTTTGCAACATCATCATATCAGCCGTAGGACATAGGCCTCCCTCATTGATCTTAAAGTAGGTACTGCAGTAAGAAGCGGCTGAAGCGGAGAAGCTGACCTGAGGTTCTTACCAAGTCGTCTGCCCATGTAGGTGGACGTCCTACGCTGCGCTTGCCGGTCCGTGGCCTCCATTCGAGAACTTTGCGGCCCCATCCGCCATCTGTTCTGCGCGCTATATGCGCATTTTGCAACACGTACACCAATTTCAGTACAATACTCAATATGTCTGCTTAATAATTATGACCTGTCAACACCGACCCGCTCCATCAACGTCAAGTATCTAATGACATTTAGATGACATATGTTATTCACAATGACAGATGACACGGCAATGTTGCACAAACCATAATTAACAGGGTATCGGACACATCTGCAATTTGAAAGATTACTTGCAAAATTACTTATGCTCTGAAATAAAGAGCCGTCGTGGGATACCTGGCAGTTTACAAAAAACAAAACATTATTTAATTATACACACAAACTTTCCAATTGGACCACTTGACAGTGGTAATTGGTAAAAATTTTAAGAATAACCATCCAGTAGTTTAGCTGTAGAAGTCGGTAACTAGTAACTCTCCACTGTCTTTTATTTTCTTGCGTCATAATTTCTACGATTTTTCGCGTAATAGTACGTGCGATCGATCTAGCCCCCGAACGATGTTTCACATCAAAATTATTTCTGTAGCTAATTACATTTTTATGTTTTGACACCCTGCTCTAACAAAGTTCGTGGCTTGTGATGTAGACGCGTGGGTTCTCAACCTCAACATAGTTTATTAAATATAAAATAAGGTCCTTAACAGTTATTTATATTGTATTTTTATGGGTGTATTTTGCCTGAAATAAACGTATTGTATTTTATTTTTAAATCTAATAATGATGATATATGTAAGTAGCGTCAGGAAATGGTACTCATGCTGTACGGGACGCTGCAGAGTCTGGTACTTGGGACTTGGGACATGGGATGGAATTGGCTTGCCCAGGACCTCAATCATCCTTCCAGCTTAGTCGACTATTAGTCATTTCAAAAGCCGTGTTGGCCAAGTGGTATTTGCCCCCGACTATTAATCCGAAGGTCGTGGGTTCAAAAATGACCGTGCCCTATTAGATTTAAAATTTTCTTTCTTAAAAAAAAGTGCACATATAACACGCATTATTGTTCTTTCCTCTGAGATCAAGGTTCTAATTCTGGAACTCTGGATTCTGGAACTTCAAGAATATTCATTGAGGATAATTGTTTAGAGCAATGTATTGTGGTTTTTCTACGAATTTGACTATCTAAAGGTTATCAAATGTGGTTAAACTGACACGCCTTGACCATTATGGTTAGATGGGTACTTACAGACACTTGATGGTCTTGACGTTTTACCACAACGTAACCTCATTATTGTGTAATTTCCTGCAGACACGTAAAATATGTTCAATTAAAATTTAACAATTAATTGATTCATGACTGTTTCCTGTGGGGCCATCTCGGGAGTGCACACTTTCGAATAAAAAAATGGTTTTTAGGATCGGTCCACAATTGACGTAGAAATCGGTGAACAAACATGAAAAAAAAAATGCAGTCAAACATAGAACCTCCTCCTTTTTAATAAAGTCACTTTAAAAATAAGAACTTTTAAAATAACAAAGCTGTTCCAGACATTTTAAAATACAAAATTTACATATTATTTAGAATGCATATAATGATTATACGCCGTGGGGTGCCGGCAGTAGAATGTTACCCCTCCTCTCATGCCCGTGGATGCAGTAAGAGCCTGCTAAGGGATACCTCCGGAAGATGGGTAGCAGCGTCTTTACGTGTATCAACATCCCGTACTGCGCTCGCCAACCCGCCTGCCAAGCGTGGTGAGTATGGCAACTACCCCCATGGAGATCTATGAGGGAGGCCTGTGTTCAATAGTGGACATATTACGGCCGAAATGATGGTGATGATTATATATGATTAAATGTAAATAATGTTTAATGGTCACAATGTTTTAGTGTCAAATGGTCAAAAAAAGGTGTGACCAAATGCTCGATTAATATAACGTGCTTGAGTCTAAACGAATAACTGTCAAAATCCACAATAGGCGCGATGGACGAAGGACAGTCGCCCTAGTACTAACTCGCACAAACGTTACGAGTCACCTCTCGTCCGGTCGGTTTTACCGCAAAAGACGTTTTACATCCAAAACCCATAAGCATATATTACCCAGTAACCTAATCTCAGACCATTGAAACCCACGTAATCGTCAGCATTGTTACAATTGAGTACTTTATTTCCCATCATTACACACGTTACTTTCTCTTGATGTCGTGATCGACTGGGATCTCATCTCGTCAGCTTACCTATTACGGCAGTATGGTCTATACTTTTATCGCAATATCTATATCAAGATACACGTATGTCTAGGTTTGACCTTTTAATGCTAGACTGAAAGTCAGGTTACAGGTTATCTTGACGGGAATTTGTTTGATGTGCGTATATTTGGGCCGTGTATATATTTTTCAATCTATTAAAAGGACAACAAATAACACTCGTAGGTACAAAAAAAAAATATTTGCAGGTCATGCAAATATTTTTTTGCGTTGATGCAAAATGACTAGTTTAAGGACCGATATATATTTTTTGAATAAATATATAAATAAATAATACTGGACACTACAGACAACACCATCTAGTGTAAAACTTATACTCCATGGATTCCATCCAGATGATTGATATCACTTGTACTTATCATACATAAAAAAATAGCAAGACCCGGGACAAATATCTGCAGAACAATCAGAAACATTTGTCTCGTAGCGGTAATCTAACTCGCTACCTCCTGCTTATCAGTTGGCCATTAGATCAACTGAGACACGAAGGCAGACGAAACTCAAGCTCTGCTTTCGTTGTGGCTAGACGATTGTGTGAAATTTCCAGCATTATTAACTTAAATCAAATCATCATTAATGGTTTTGTAACTTGATAACTCGACGATGCCTTATATAGCCGAGATTATTTCGAATCTGACATTTTGATCGGTAGGTACAACATTCTGATCATCGCAATATACGATGATCGTACGGTACGTAGATGTTGTAGTGTAGTACGAGTATATAGAGGGTGTTGTACAAACTGCAATATGTTAAAATCAATTTTAAATTACGGTACTTTAATTTACGGACACTCAGACTTGCTTTTTCATTTTATTTATTAATACATAAAAAAACCCTATACAATATAACATGTATACATACATTTAAATCTAGTAGATTAAAATGCATTGGTTGTTCTCGTTTATTTATTAAAAAAACATTTAAGAAAAACATTGGGAGGAATTAGGATTTCTGTTTATAAAGAGCATCGCCCATACATTCCTTAAATATTTATATCTTAAAAATAGAAAAAGCAGCATATAATTTATTTATTAATTTTTCACCTACCAGTATTATGTCATCATCATCATCATCATTCCAGCCGTATAAAGTCCACTACTGAACAGGCCTCCCTCATGGATCTCCATGAGGGGTAGTTGCCATACTCACCAGGCTTGGCAGGCGGGTTGGCGAGCGCAGTACGGGATGTTGATACACGGAAAGACGCTGCTGCCCATCTTCCGGTGGTATCCCTTAGCAGGCTCTTACTGCATCCATGGGCATGAGAGGAGGGGTATCATTCTACTGCCGGCACCCCACGGCAGTATTATGTAAGTTTTCATTATTGTAGAAACACGATATCAAAATGTCTTACATCAAAATGCATGAACTATAACCTACTCTTGTGACTGACCACTTAGTACACTTATTAAGAGTGTTCTCCACTTAAAATAGCTTATTAAGCCTCAAAAGGTAATCTCGATTGAGCAATTAAGCTAATTGGGATGACATTTGAATTAAAGATTAGCTTAATGTTATTCCGTGTAATTATGTAAGATTTAGAGTACCTAAATAGTGTGAAGTCTAGGTAATAACATTTACGGTTTACTGTTAGTTTAGCACATTTTCTTCTTTAGGGTATTCGTGAGCAGTAAATCTAAATTTATAAAGATTAGTAGAGTAACAGAAACGACATATGTACGTTTTGAAAAAAACTGGAGTAACAAATTTGGTTTCAAAGGTCCTGAAATATGCAATATATTATGATAATTATAAAAGCTTTTATTTCAGAATGGGTTTTTTCAGAAACGAAAAAAAAAAGAGGAAAACGGTAAATGTTTAACGAAGTACTTACATTAAAAATATTTTAGGGTTAAAACCTTTATGGATCTTTCGGATTTCAAGGGACTTAACTGGCAGATAGCTAACGTTATAAGGTACTCCTAGAACTGAAAGTTACGACTTAGGCATCTTTTATAGGTTAAAATAGCTTATAGGTTCCGCGCAAAAATATGAAAATTTTGGCAATGCCGCGGGCGTCCGCTAGTCCATAATAAATTATTGGGCAACTATTAGGCAATTGCAACGGAAATTATGAATAACATCACAACATTCATGCTTTAATCTTTGACATGGTCTTCAGAAAAATTATTTCCGGCTTAAGATGTACAGTCATGCGCAAAATCAATGTGTTATTTGAACATATTTAATGTTAACGGCTGCATACAATTGTCTATAAAACGTGCCCTTTCAATTATAGCCTCTTCGAATATCTGTCTATTGCGAGATAAGATGACTCATTATGTTCATAAAACTTAGCGTCCTATATTATATGAAATGGTTTTTCAATAACTTTTTAAACCTTATAAATAAATATGATTCTTTTATGTTTTTTGGTCGTTTTTATTGTTAGTTAACACGAATTGACAATGACAAAACTATTGTTAACTTGTTGCGGAGCTAACAATTTTACAAATGTTATGCTAGCTCCATCTATCAGTTTCGGAAGGAAATATTTTTTAACTGAAAACAGCTCACTGAATAAAGCACATAATGTAATTCGTTTGCTTCACATAACCTTTTTTTGCAAGTGAGGCGTGTTCGGAACGAAGCTAAAATAAAACGTTTGTCTGAGTATGTAACGTCTCAAAGAAGACAGAAGAAGATTTCGTCCCCAATAAAATATTTCAAAAGTTTTTGAAATATTTTAAATCTGAATATATTAAAACCAAGGTAACTAACTAAACCTTTGACTATCCAAACATGGCACTTAATACTCATTTGTGAGCTGCGACTAACGACATACTCTTTATATGTTGTGTAATTTTCTACTTGACTGTACGTCTTCTGATTCACACTAGCCTTAGCATTTTGACATTTAAATATTTTTAAGCAATGGTAATCAGACCTAAATCACCTGTTGTTTATTATAGGGTTGCCACAACGACTAGATTTTACCATCATTATAAGAAAACTTAACCTGAAATTTTAACTTGACTTAATGACCATGTGTTCGAAAAATAGCTGAACACATTTTCATGAAGTAGTTCAACTTTATGGTGTAGGTTTTATATGTTTTTTATTAATTTATTTTTAGTCAGAACTAACAATAATACTAGCGAGAGATGTGAAGCAAACAAATTGTGCTTTAGTTTTCATTAATTTGCTTTATTTTATTTTGTATATTATTGCATCAAAACGCCCTTGCACTGAATAAAGTATTATTCAGTTTGGGTGTCAGTTTGTCAAAATTACCCCACAATGGGTGCTGTGTGGTAATTTTGGCTCACAGGCCCAATATTAAGTACTTTTCCTAAAATACTTTGATGTTGAGAAATTAAACGTGTGTTACATTAAAGCTTCACAGCAATATTTAATTGTTATGGTAACCCTGATTTGGATGGTTTTCGGCTCTATGTGGTAATCGAGTATTGATTGTTTTATAACTGTGGGAATCGCACGAATAAACTATTAGTTTAGGCAGGGGTCAATGTTGCCGCGTTTTTATTGGTGTTCATTATTGCATGTATTCATTTAGGGCGCGATTTGACCTTTAAAGTGTTTCCATACAAACACATTAGTATAATACAATGATAGTTTAATTGGAGATAAGCTTTTGTTGCCTTTAAGTCTTATTTCGATTTCATCATCATCTCAGCCGTGGGATGACCTCACTGCTGGACAAAAGCCTTCCATATGGATATTAAAGTACAGATCATGAGAGGGTGTTCCCGTAATTGCCACGCTTGGCAGGTATGTTGGCGAGGGCAGACCGGGATATTTATACTAGGAAAAACGATGCTGCCTACCTTTTTGAGACATATCTTCGCAGATCTTTCTGTGTATCAACATACTGTGTTCGCAAACTCGCCTGCCAAGCGTAGCGAGTATGAACAACAACCCTCTCAAGGTCTTGGAGATCCATAAAGGAAGCCTATGTCCAGCAGTGGACACACCTATTCATAAGCATTTTTAATTTACTCTGAATTGATCACAGTTACCCCAGGTGCTGTGGAGTGCCGGTAGTAGAATGATACACCTCCTTTCTTGCCCGTGGATGCAGTAATTCTGTACTGCGCTCGCCAACCCGCCTGCCAAGCGTGGTGAGTATGGCAACTACCCCTCATGGAGATCTATGAGGGAGGTCTGTGTTCAGAAGTGGACGTTTTACGGCTGAAATGATGATGATGATCACAGTTAAAAACCTATATCGTTCCGAACCATCTCTCAAAATACTATGTTTGTTAATCTCCATCTTTTCCATACAGGTAGGTAACAATACTTACCTAAACATTATGTCTCTTTCCAAGGACATAATAGAACCAGTTTTAGCTTTTACATCATAAATATTTTACGAACTCGCTTTTACATCATAAATATTTTACAAACTCGCTTGCGTAAAAAAAATCTAGGAAAGTACGTGTTTTAAATAAACAAGTCCGTAGGGACATTTTTTTTATATCGTAACGAAGAACAGGTCATTTGTTTGGGTAAAGGTAGATTGACGTTATCTGAAAGTCCGGCGTTCCTCCAAAAACAAAAGCTTTAAAAAAATATATTAAAGCTATATAACAAATCAACGCAGTAACTTAGGCGTAAAGCTGTCAGACCGCGTGCGGAACATACTGCGCTCCAAAACACAAATCGTTGACGTTAGCCACAAAGCCGCCAGCCTGAATTGGAACTGTTCCGGACACGTGTGCCGCATGTTCAGCAATTTGTGGGCGAAGACCATCATAGAATAGGGCCCAACCAATGCTACGAGGCGACGTGGAAGGCCGAGAATGAGATAGCGGGACGAGCTTGACGCTTATTTACCATTTTGGCCTGTAACTGCGTTAAGTCGCGAGGAATGGAAGGAGGGAAGGGAGGCCTTTGCCCAGCATAGGGACAGTAACCGCTGAATATTAATATAACAAATCTTAATACTCACTAAGAAAAACATAAACTAACAGATATAACAAAAATTTACAAAAATGTAGCATAAAAAACGAATTAAGAAAAAAGAGCTTTATTTATTACGCTATATATTCTCCAAATTATATTACGCTCAGGAAAGTCTGAAAAGTCGATGTCTACGTCAAAAGACAATGGTTTTTTCGTGTGTATTATGGTTTTCAAAAATACACATGAAAAAAAAAGGTTGAATCACTATTTAAAAATAATGTGACCCTCAATGACGCTGAAATCCCAAAAAGTTCAAAAAATATAATATACCTAACATTATAATGAATTCAACGAAGTCGTTAACACCTCAACCAAAAGAGCCATTTTCGTATCTAAAACACGTGCCATTTGACCCACACCTATTATCTTGTTAAATTATCATATTCATCAGTGCAAAACTAGTTGTACGCCAAATGTCAAGGTCCACTGGAAACAAAACTTTTTATATTATATACTTCACATAAATGTTAGTTTTTTACAATTTATTACTGAGGCACTAAACATCGCGCACAAGGATACGAAATTATTACTTATAAACCTTCTTGATGTAATCTAATAAAATCTTAAAACAAAAACATCATCAAGATTATTCATAAATATCATGAAGATTAGTCATTCATAAATATCATGACGCCATAATTATCAAGAAGACCGGCATGCGCGTCCGTGGCCTCCATTAGAAAACTTTTTGGCCTCATCGGCCATCTGCTCTACAGGACAGCTACGCTACACGATTAAATCAGAAATGAGGAGACACGTAGAAGAACTCAGGTCACCGACATAGCTAAATGGATTAGCACGTTGAAGTGGCAATGGACGGGCCATGTAGCTCGAAGAGCAGATGGCCGGTGAGGCCAAAAAGTTATCAAATGGAGGCCACGGACGCACATGCCGGTCTTCATGATACTTATGGCGTCATGATATTTATGAATGACTAATCTTCATGATATTTATGAATGCTTGATGAAATTTTTGAATGCCTATGCCATTTCTGAACTGCACCTTTTAATGATTCTTCTCAGCCGACTAGCACCCGTTCTACACAAAAAACGTAAAAATAATTATTGCTGTGGCATTAATTATTTACTTTAAAACGATTATTTCTAGGGTACCGTACCCAAAGGGTAAAAACGGGACCCTATAACTAAGACTCCGCTGTCTGTCTGTCGGTCGCCAGGCTGTCTCATGAACCGTGATAGCTTGACAATTGAAATTTTCAAATACATACTAAAAACAGAATAAAATAAATATTTAAGGGGGGCTCCCATACAACAAACGTGATTTTAATGCCGTTTTTTGCTCGATATTAGTAACGGAAACAGGAAAACGCTTGAAATCAATCAATCAATTATTTATTAATTAAAACCTTTACAATTTATTACGTTTTTAACGCAATTATTACGTATTTAATCAAGACCTCACCTCCCGTGCCAGTTATAAACTGTGTTACGGCAAGGTAAGGATTATCAAATTACGTTTACATATAAAAAATACATCACAACGTTGTAGATACATATTATTATACAGGTACATAATACTAATATATAAAATAGATACATAATTATAGTGTACAACAACACCTAAATATTCACAGACTAATGTTACGGAACCCTTCGTGTGCGAATCCGACTCACACTTAGCCGAATTTTTGTTTTATGCTGACCAATAAAACTTATACTCTCTTATCTTTCAAATTTAATGCGATTATGAGTTTGTTTGTTACGTTTTCACGCTTAAACCATAAACTGATTTTAAAAACTCTTTCACCAATTGAAAGGTAAATTATCAGCAAGTTACATAGGCTTTATTAATATCCCCGTAGTCTTACGGGAACGAAACGCAAGGCGCGTGCTAGTTCTATTATATTATATTCTGCAAGTAATTGTCATAGTGCGGTCCATCGCCATAACAATTACGTTTGAAACTTTTAGTACCCGTAAATAGTGGTTAAGATTTCAGACGTAATTATTATCCACTTGTGATTATGTTGACATCATAATTTCAGCCGTAAAACGTCCACTTCTGAACACAAGCCTCACTCATGGATCTCCATGAGGGGCGGTTGCCATACTCACCACGCTTGGCAGGCGGGTTGGCGAGCGCAGTACGGGATGTTGATACACGGAAAGACGGAGCTGCCTATCTTCCGAAGGTATCCCTTATGCTCTTACTGCATCCACGGGCATGAGAGGAGGAGTAACATTCTACTGCCGTCACCCCACGGCATATATTTGTTAACATATTTACATTCAAAACTGTATACTTTACAATGAACGTCGAATACTCTTGTGTAATTCTAAGATACGGGCCTTAGAGTCTAGTGCGAACAACGCATACCGAAATTGGTATGTTATGTCGGGTTTAATACCATAGCTTGAAAGGCAATATAATCACCTGCCTTTGTGTAACAGGCGAACTATAACCTTTATAAAGTCTAGGTCTGACGCAAAGGAGGTGTTTGATGGCATTACAATCAGTCACACAAGTTCACTCACATCCTCACTATGTTTGTTTGTTTGATTGAGCACGGTAATATCAAGACCTACTGGCTCGAATTGAAAAAATATTTTAGTGTCGGATAGCTGAACTATCGACGAAAGCTATGAAGTATAAATCTACAACAAATAATACATTCATCAGAGCATCAAAAAGCGTACGAAGTCGCGAGGAACTTAAAGTAATTCATACTTGATTACTTTATGTACTATATGTTCGTTATCTTAATACAGTTTCTTTTTGCCGTTGGGTGCCGGCAGTGGAACACCGCTCACGCCCACTGCGCTCCTCTCGCCTGTGGATGCAGTTAGAATCTGTCTAGAGCTATCTCGGGAGGCAGCGTCTTTCCGTGTAGGTACCTGCCTAGCGTGGTATGGCAACCACCCTCTTAGATCGGTACTTAACTCCAAGTACTGATCTAAGGGGGTGGTTCCCAACATAGAGGTCTATGTTCAGCAGTGGACATCCTACGGCTGAGATAATGATGAGTATACTTAATTATATTGAGTATTATGACACCAAGGATTCTGTATAAAACATTTAAAAATTACTCATAAAATATATATTTATTTAGAATCCTAACTCACAACCACATTTTAATCACTGCTAGGTTTATATTATAAGTATAAGTGTCTCTAAGCCACGGGTTAACGTTTAGTCAGCTTCAGAAGTATTGAACTGTTATTTCCTTTGACTAATAGCTGAGTCTGAGAGGATGGCATAGGTGCTGGGCAAGCCTAATCCATCAAACAATCTCCCAGGCACTGCAGCGTACCAAACAGCATGAAAACCAGTTGTTGACGCTGCTTGAATCATTTATAGAGATGTTAAAGAATATAATTAAAAAAAAACTATCCGAAGACGCTGCCTGTGACAGAACCGAGATGGATAGACAATAGGTTATTAGGTTTAAATGTAAAATGTAATCACAATTGTCTAATTATCCGTGTTTTCGCAAAATCTCTAGAATTTTCGCGATAATTCGAATTATCAAATGATCCTACGACATATAACATTGAGGCGATCGCATAAATATTGAAAATCAGCAAAACAGCATTCCTATGTCTCATAACTCACTTTATGCCAAAAATATATGTTTAGTAGGTATCTTCTTGGAATAATTTAGACTAAACATTACCTATGCAGGCATAATTTATGAAAAATGAATAAAAATTTATTCAAATCCTGCACAAGAACAAACAAATAAGTATATGCAAATCCTTTATCGTCTCTAAATCTAGATCCTGGTTGACCTGTTTTAAAAATGATAGGTTCGCTTATAATTCGGTTAGTTCTAAAAATTATTCATTGACAGAATATATATGAATTTTCTTTAGTATTGCATCATCTTTCCTAATATTTTAGATTGTTTGGTTGAACGCTCTTGTCTTAGAAACTGGTTCGAGAAAAGTTCAAATAACAAACAAAAAAAGCGGACAGCAGCAAGTTTAATAATATTGTTTTGTTTCGTCATTCACCTAAGTTGTTAGCACTTTTTTAATTTACATCGTATCAATCATTTTTAAAAGAAATAAGCCACCTTAATTGTTAAATGATTCTTTTATTATTTGCGGTCAAAAGCTGTGTAATTTAAGACATAAAAATTCATTTAAGATATAAAAATTCGTCTATTTGTTGAGAATCAGGTACACGCAGCCCTGGTCATCTTTTTTGATGATCCATTTATCAGTTTCAATTCTTTTTATAATTTTTTTTGTATGAACAAGTGTGTTGTTTTAAGCTTTGTTGATATGCAGAAATTATTAGATGTTAGGTTAGGTTTTATTTAGCAACAGTTAGTTTTCGATTTTTTTTATTGACCTAAGTTGTTGCTTCTGGGCAAATGTTGCCCAGAGTAAGTTGTTCTTCGCTTTTGAATTAAGAATTTATTTTGGTAAAAGATATTCATCTTAAATATATTTAATATTATTATCTACATATGTATATTAAATAAGGTTAGGACAGGGCCACTTTAACACGTTAGCATGTTGAAAAGAAGGATTATGCCCAACAGTGGGTTCAATCATCGGTAATGATGATGATAATATTGAAATAAAACAATTCATCTTACATTTAGTTACTGTCACTATTCTGTAACATCTATAATAAATGATAAAACAAAGTTTGACCGTTTCAAAACCTCTTAGCGTTGCTGTGAGAACTCCACCAAGGCTTAATGACAAGTTGCTCAACCATTGTTTTAAGTCACAAGACTACCCTTGAAATATGACTTTATGTTATAATTACTTGGTCATATCCCGATATGGAGATTGGTGGGAATTTCATGAATTAATTAGGCTAAACAATATTTTCACATACTTATTTCTCAGGTTATTTTATCGGAGGTCGTCTGGCAAATTCTAAGTTGTACTAAGGTAAAAGTTGTGCAACTGTCAAATTGGTATGGTTACAATGATTTTAAATTTGACAAATTTTCTGATAATGGCTTAGAAGTGTTGGGAAAATTAATAACCAAAGTCAAAGTAATAAGTGTATATTCAATAGAGCAAAACACTATTAACAAAAGACACATTTAAATTGAATAAAGCACATAATTGAATTCATTCGCTTAAGATATTTTCTTTTCCAAGTGAGGAAAAGAAGCGAACAACCTTCAAATACAGAAAATAAATAGAAAACCTTTATTGATACACAGATATAGCACATCTGAAATTTACATTACTATTAAAGAGAAAAAATACAAAACTTAACCTTATATAGGTAACAAAATTTGAAACTCGATGTAGCAGTGTGAGTCAAAAGTCCCGCCTCAGCTTTAAACACATAAGCAGAGCAGCGCTAATATTCTGACGGAAATATCATGTTTATGCTATGGAAGTTATCAGACTTATTTAAAAGTTTGGTTTTAACTTATATTAAAAACTTAAATAAATTGGCATCCTGGTTGGATGTAAATCTTGGTCGGAAACAGATAGAAAATGAGCAGTTTACCTATATAATTATCATAACGCTGTGTTGGCCAAGAGGTGGACATTCAACTAATGCTTTAACAGTGAAGAAAAACATCGCGAAGAAACCCGCGGCTTAGTTAGTTCCAGACGTATTGACATGTTCTTTTCTCTGAAAAATAGCAGATGCAACTGGGAGGATGGTATAGGTGCTGGGCAAGCCTAATCCATCTAACAATATCCCAGGCACTGCAAAGTGCAGCATGAAAACTAGTTCCTGCTGCTGTTTCGATAATGGATATGTAAGGCCTTATTATATATGAAGGGTAGAGGTTAAAAGATAAGACTGTACTTCTGCCAGAATGGCCAAAACACAACTTAAGTACCTGCCAACACTAAATGCGTATTTTATTACTTTATAAAGAAATACAAATCACTGATAATTAAAAAAGATTTTATTTAAAATAAACATGTATAAAATGTAAGTCCTGTATTGGCCTTAATTCTTAAAATTAAGTATTTTTTAATTGTTACTAAGGGCTGTTGGATTTTGTAAAACAAATAAAATAAAATAAATAAACGATTTAAAACCGGTGTCCTTATACCTTCTGGTAGAAGACATCATAGGTCAAGAAATCAATCTACAATTTAATTAATCTATAGACGTATAACTTACTATACCATACCTATTCGAAGGGATCCTAAAGGTCTTACATTTCGATTCATCGCGTTTAGAATGTGGGTACAAGAGTTAAAGATCAGCGCCTATTAACTTCATATTAGCTGTTCTGGGTAATTATTTAAAATAACCAGCCGGTAAAAACAAAATAATCATCATTTCAGCCCGTTTTTACCCACTGTTGGGTATAAGCCTCCTCTTCAATGCGCAATTGTTTACGGTCCTTCGCGATTCTTGTGCACTGACTCCAAACAGAACTATTGATGTCATTGATCCATCGGGAGGGTGGTCAACCGTGGTGGTCTAGGTCGAATCGTGTCTCTTGGCCACCATTATGTTACGACTTTAGTCCATCTTCCATCGTCCCTTCTGACAAAGTGCCATACCGACATAAACGTAGGTAATACAATTTGTAAATTGTCTATTTAAACATTCGCAATCACGACACATTATTAACGCATATTATTTAGAGTCTTCCCGGGACCACGATGGGTGCAGTCCTGTCGAAACGTCGGGTTGAATATGAAATTATGCAATTATTAAATTCAATATCTAGGGGATGGAGTGTAGAGCTTACAAAATATGGTTTCAAAGAATCGGAAATAAAGCAATGCCAAGCTCCGATCGCTTCTTGATTGAGGTGTCTCTTGAGAATTACAAGAAGTATATCTGAACTGAAGCGGATATAACAGCATCTAGCCAAGTTATTTTTCAACAAAGATATTTTTTATTATTAAAGATATTTAAACAACAACACCAAGCATCTGCGTCAGCACGGATTCGAGCCACATAATGTATATCTACATTATGTGGCTCGAATCCGTGTTGGCCGAGTGGTATGTCCCCGACATTCAATCCTAAGTCCGTGGGTTCGCTACCGGCCGTACACCAATGGATTTTTTTTTGTCACAACAGTTTTTTTTTGATGTGCATATTTAACACGTGCTCAGTGGTGAAGGAAACATCGTAAGAAAACCCGCAGCTTAAGCAGCTTCGGACGTACCTGTTCTTTACTATGACTAAAAATCGAATAGGCTAAGAGGATGGTATAGGTGCTGGGCAAGCTTCATCCATCTAACAATGTCCTATAACAGCGTCCCATACAGCATGAGTACTGTTGCAAACGATGTATAAATCATCTATTATAGATTTGCCTTACTTAACTTGGCCTACACAATAACACATTTGCTTCAGCCAACTTAAACTCGTTAAAATAAACCAACTTTTGCAACTATCTGGACCTTAAGCAGTTCACTAAGTACCAAGCTTGATCGTGGCTAAGTTACTTAACGTATAGGCACGTATGAGTAATACTAGGAAAATTTATAAGACGATCTTTAGTCTCGGCATCATACCGTTCACCTATAAAAGGTCATGCCTGGTGCGAGCATTCGAAAAACTCTTGAAAAATGCGCTTCTCACTTCCTCGATGTGTAAGCTGTGGAAATGCTAAAGTGATT
Source organism: Pasiphila rectangulata (assembly GCA_963082625.1). NCBI lineage: Eukaryota > Metazoa > Arthropoda > Insecta > Lepidoptera > Geometridae > Pasiphila > Pasiphila rectangulata. Next base: position 9,637,334 of record OY720253.1, read on the forward strand.
TACTAAGTTAATGTCCTGTTATGGGGTAATGTACTCTTAAATTAAGTTAGGTTAAGTAAATTGACCTTTTTTATATTAATAAATAATACATTATTTATTCAGTTACATTTAAAAAGCAGTTTGTTTTTAATTATGTTAACTACATTGAACTAAACGTATGTGTCATCATCATCATCTCAGCCGTAGGAATGCCACGCCACTGTTGAACATAGGCTTCCTTCATGGATCTTCTGAAGGTCATGAGGGGTTTGTTGCCATACTCGCCACGCTTGGCAGGTGGGTTGACGAGCGCAGTGTGGAATGTTGATACATGGAAAGGCGCTGCTGCCCATCTTCCAGAGTTATCCTTTAGCAGATTTATACTGCGTCCGCGGGCGATTAAGCCATACAGCAAAATCATATATCATAAGCATATATTTTATCCCCCGTGGCTAATAAAATGTTTGCTTTATCTTTATTTATTTTTTATACAATTATTTATTATTCAGGATGAGCAAGTATCGTGCAGGTACAAAATTAGTTATTACACTTGGCAGCATAAAAGCTTTTATAGCCAGCTATGAAAAGATTAATTAATATAAATAAATGTTTTAAACTTTATCTGCTAATTTGTACTTACAAATATATTCAAAGACTCGTTCGTAGCCCAAAGGTCTATAAAGCTATAAATAGTAACCTCCTCGAGTTAAGACCTCAAAACAACATTTTATATGACTTTGTTTCGAAATGGCAAGACATTATACGTTTATTACAAAGATGGACATGATAGTTAGCTCTACGGTCGCAGGAATTATGATATTCTGCCTTGTCTGATATTATTAGCATTAATAATAGAGTAAAAACAATATATTGCTACGTTATGAGACCGAGAAATACAAATATTTTGATCCATTAGGTTTAAATTAGCTTTTTCCGGGGTAGAGGATTCGATGTCCGACAGGGAAGGAATGGTGCTTTATCTGCACAAATTCAACTTTCGTCTGGGTGATTTTCACAATAAATATGAATTAATAAAAAGATGGACTAATGTTCTCCATCAATCATATGATTTATCACATTTAAACTAGGTGATTTATATAATAGCTTTGCTTGGTTCGAGACTAGATGGTGATGTGTGTTGTCCAACATTATTTAATTATAATTATATATTTTTGAGATAAAGAGATGAGATAAAGATAAATAAAATAAATGGAGCATTGTTCAACCATCTAAGATTTGCAGATGACCTTATAATATTGGCCGACAACCCGAATCACCTGCGAGAAATGTTGGAAACACTAGTGTTGGAAAGTGGTAAAGTGGGACTAAAAATGAACGTGCAAAAAACAAAACTGATGACTAACTCCACTAAACAACCCATCATGATTAACAACAATATTATAGAGTACGTTGAGGAATATACTTATTTAGGACAAATCATCTCCCCTACACACCTCACCTCCAAAGAAGTTCAAAACAGAATTAACTCAACATGGAAAAGATACTGGTCTCTAAAGGAAATTACGAAAAATCCCACAATACCACTGAAACTTAAAAGTCGAATATACAATTCTTGTATTCTCCCTATAATGACCTATGGCTGCCAAACATGGCCCCTTACCAAAGAAAACATAAGTAAGCTCGAAACATGTCAACACAGCGTAGAAAGAAGCATGTTAAACATAAGGCGAAAAGACAAGATAAACCTAGAAGTCATAAGAAGGAAAACGAAAATAGCAGACATAACTTACACAATTAAAAAGCTGAAGTGGAAATGGGCTGGTCACCTTTTAAGAACAAAGAAAAATAAATGGGCCAAGGATGTCACGGAATGGTATCCTAGAGAAGGGAAGAGAGTGAGAGGAAGACCATTCCGAAGATGGGAAGACGATTTTAAAGAGTCAGCAGGCGCACTGTGGAGGAGGAAAGCTCGGGATCGCGAGCTGTGGAAGAGTCTGGGGGAGGCCTATGCTGGCAAGCAACACAAGCTTATTACCGATGTTTGAATTTAATATATATATGTAACGCTAGATTTAAGTTTGTGAATAAAGGCTATTGAAATTGAAATTGAAATTGAATATATTTTTGATGAACTTTTAGTTCGTTTTTGTACAAAATTATTAATTTGGATAATAATACTCGAGCAAAAAACCTCGACAGAAAAACGTAATGTAGAATTAATATAATAATTAATTGAGAATTATAAACTAATGTTAACCTTTGTTCTTTTACAGGTAATTCAGACAGTCTACTTACTTACTGGTATTGTTTGAGCGGTTCCAGAAAATTCTTCAAATCAAGCTATTTCGGTAAAAGTAAATACTTAAGTTAGTTACTGCCGTGGGGTGCCGGCAGTAGAATATTGCCTCTCCTCTCTTGCCCGTGGATGCAGTAAGAGCCTGCTAAGAGCTACCTCCGGAAGATGAGCAGCAGCGTCATCCATGTATCAACATCTCATACTGCGCTCGCAAACCCGCCTGCAAAGCGTGGTGAGTATGGCAACTGCCCCTTATGGAGATCGATGAGGGCCTCCGCTATGTACAGTAGTGGACGTTTTACGGCTTGAATGATGAAATAAGTAGGTGATTAGGATATTGAGGTTTCGTTTGCCGACTGATAATTCCATGTAGTCTCCTACGCTACCACCACTGGAAACCAGTGCAACACAGCAAACGCAATTAATTGGCTACCAATTTATATTTGTTTATGCTTAACACAAGACAAAATAAATACTTCAATAAAAACATTAGGCTACAAGAGCGCGTTGAAGTCTTTTGTTCGGAGAACTGCGGTATGGATTTATTTGTATTTTATTTTTCATTTTCGCACATTTGTTGAGTCTAAAATTGATTCAACAGAATTTGAAGACTAATAAAATTCCTAAAGGAACCAAGATAGCCCGCTTTAAATAAAACATCATTTGATGGTAACATCCCAATAAAACTCGCCGATGTAAAAATAGCAAAATTAAAACTTTACTCGTAACTTTAATTAAAAACATTACATATAAAATGACAGCCAGCAAAACGTGCCAGATTGGCTCATTTGCGTAACTGAGGATCTGAACAATGAATCCTATGGATGCGTATTTAAATGAATAATTACAAGTAAATACCAAAGATGTATAAAATGAAGATGCGCTATCTTTAACATTCTCGCAATGCACAGTGGCAGGCAGCAGTGTCTTTTTGTGTATCAACATCCCGCACTGCGCTCGCCAACCCGCCTGCCAAGCATGGTGAGTATGGCAACTACCCCTCACGGAGATCCATGAGGGATGCTTGTGTTCAGTAGTGGACGTTTTACAGCTGGAACGATGATGATGATGTCAAAAATTGTTGTTACTAGTCTCCGCAGAAAGTAAAATAACCGTTATATCTTAGCTGTTGTTTTTGTAAGTTTCTTTCTATGTTAATTTTGTATTGTACAATAAAGAGTTATCTATCTATTTAAGCCATAAAATGGAATGACGTTATCATTAAAATCATTTCTTAAAACAATTTCATTGAAATATGAAGACGTTATATATCTAAAATAGTTTTAAAACATCAAAATGTGACAGTCGAAAAGAAAAATACCGGTACCGGTAGAAACGGTTTTTTTAATATCATGTAGAAAGAGTTTTTAAAATTCCAGATGATTGGTTTTTTTTACACAAGAACCGAATATATTGAATTATACCTAGCAATGGGTGCAAACGATTTTAAATTATGACAATTATCTTAGTTCAATAATTATAGTCTTCTAAGTTCAATATAAAACGCATCTGTATATTATTACATCTGTGGTGTGGGTATGATGAGACATAAATGCATAAATGGCATACAGTGATGGATAGCTACTTAAGATAGTATCTATATTGATATACATCTTACATTCATCATCATTACATTCTTAAAACGTCCACTAATAAACACAGGGCTCCCTCATGGAACTCCAGGGTAGTTGCCATACTCACCACGCTTGGCAGGCGGGTTGGCGAGCGCAGTACTGGATGTACATGGAAAGACGCTGCTGGCTTTTACTGCATTCACGGGCGCGCCCGGTCTCTAGGGAGAGGAATCTCTTCATTATACGTGCCGAGTCTAGGAGCCTATTGTTATGTTAAACCATTTATTAATCTACATGAAAACTAATAAATAAAATTTTGCTTAGTAGCCTTTTCTTATAAGTAATTTAAAATATTTAATTTGTATATTAAATTATTTTTTTAAAGTAACGAGTCAGTTTGTCTTGTTTAAAAAATTATATAAAAAAAACACTTTATATAAGTAAAAAAACTCAATCACATAAGTAAATTCAACAACCTTAATCTTTATCAATAAGTTAACATCATCATTACAGCCGTAAGATATCCACTGCTGGACATAGGCCTCCCTCATTGACTTAAGAGATCCAAGTGCATGAGGGGTTGTTGCCATACTCACCACGCTTGGCAGGCGTGTTGGTGAGCGCAGTTCGGGATGTTCTTGCACGGAAAGACGCTGCTGCCCATCTTCCGGAGATATTCCTTAGCAGATTCTTACTGCATCCACGGGCAGGAGAGGAGGGGTGACATTCTACAGCCGGCACCCCACGGCAATAAGTTAACATATGTTAAGGTAAAAAAAAGCTTGTTTAGTCATATGAGAAGATTAAGTTAAAATATTATTGGGAATTAAAGATAAGTAATAACAAGTGATAAGTAATAAGTAACCAATCATCGTTAATCTACCTCAATTATCGATTAAAACATCTAATAATTGATTAATGATTAATTCATATCCCTAGCTCGGTAATTAAATGTCTTAAATAGCTTCTGTAATCCATCATCACGCCAGTCGCGTAAAAGATTACGTAAAAAGAATCGTTATTTAAGAAAACACGAATTTGGCATTAAAATAAACTTGTAGCCATTTTCTTTTGTTTCATTTTACGATCGAAAAAGAATGTCGTGCAAATGTACATACATGCATATTCAACCAAAGATTTAAATCGATAGATACGCTCTTACCGTAATAAGACCGCGCTATTTTGTTTCCACGCAAAATAAGAGCTCATTTGGAATCAGTGTACATCTAAACACAGTGTTAGCCAGACCTCGTGTGTGTTATTTAAAAAGTAGACTTTACTGTTAAGATCGTTAAGTAAGTATTGGTCAACACAAAAACCGACAACGAATCAAGACTCTTTTTTTCGGAGCTAAAACGGTTTTAGCACGGATTTTTTTCAACCCTTAACCACGCTTGCCTAAAATCACCTTCCCCGGCAAATCTGGTAAAGGAGTGACGTCTGGTCGCGTTGCAGGATACATCTGATGCGGGTTGAATCCCACCGGAAACGAAAATATTTATTACCTTAAGATTAAGGGACAAATGTCTGTACGATCTACAGATATTTGTTCAGGGTGTTCTGGGTGTTTTTCTATATATAATAAAAATATCTATCTATGTAGTCTAATGTATTAAGTATATCAGTCATCTAGTACCCATAACACAAGCTCTGCTTAGCTTGGGGCTAGATGATGCTGTGTGATTTGTCCAGCATTATTTATTTATTTATTTTATATACTACTCGGCAAACATCATTCAAATAATCCAATGAATTTGGCAACCATGTATTTTTTTGTTTAAGTTTATGATAAATAAACTAAATCTTAAAAAAAAATACCAATAACTTAAAAAGGCCTCTAAGCTTTTAAATTGTAGTGAATCAATAAACATATTTTTTTAATAAATTTACTCATTCCTAATTTTGTAAAATTTTGTCTCAGGGATTAATTTAATGCTCTGAGGATAAAGGTCAATAGTTAAGACTTTAAAATTAACCCGTGAGTGAGGTAATTGAAGTTTACGTCTAAGATACCTATTACAGAACGTTACGTTTAATTAAGTAAACTCTGTAATATTCATATTAGCATAATTGAAGAGATAAAATCATAATTTTGTAAATATAGTTTTGATAATATATAGTTGTTTTGAAATTTGAAATCAGAAAGTTCGCTACAAAATTGCAAAACTTTAAGAGTCAATTTCTAATATAAAATTAATTTATGTATGTGTAAGGGTAACTACTAAGGCGTATAAATTTAATATAATCTAGCTTTGTAAAAGACATAGTACTAAATACTTCATCATTTCAGCCGTAAAACGTCCACTGCTGAATACAGGCCTCCCTCGTGGACTTGGATATCTAAGTACTGATAATGAGGGGTTGTTGTCATGCTCACCACGCTTGGCAAGCGGGTTGGCGGATGTTGATACACGGATACAGCGTCATTCCGTGTATCAAAATCCCCTACTAGTTTCATGCATCAAAATAAAATTCCTGATAAGACGTACATACATTACGGCTACATCTGTACTGTACTGAATTCAGTGTAGATATTCACCATGACAAATATCTACAGATAAAACAAACACAAAATTTTTAATTCCTCGGTGGGGAACGAAACCGCAACCTCTATTGTCGCGGTATCAAAACCAGCTATCAAACTTACTGCGTTACGGATGTTGTCTAAAGATTAATTTACTACAATGTCGCAAAAAATGCTATGAGCTCACAAAATGTCGGCCTGTCATAACCTCCATTAAGTCACAAGTAACGCTTCTTTGAAGCACTTTACCAAAGATGTTTATTTAGCCAAGACGTGTCCGGCAACTCATCGACACATTCTATCAATCAGAAGAAGGTCGCAGTTCAAATCCTCAATTTGTTACCACGGTTGTGTAAATAATCGTGCACAGTTGCATGATTAATTACTGTGTTTGTGTTGGCTAATTTCAGCCGAAACACAGAGCCGTGGGAACAGTTTTGCAATACTACCGAATTTACCTTACTAAATGCAAATGGTGTTGACGTTTGACAACATACTTTGGTCACTACGGAAGATCGGTCACTACGGAAGACCAGCGCTGCACGGACAGTACGGACCCGTTCTGCCACAGCATATGCTGAGTAATGACCATTTTTGTCACATTTTTATTTTATTTTTTAAACCTTATTGTATATAGATTAATTATAATTTGTGTGACAAAATAAACGTATCTTTATCTTTACTTGAGAAGTGCTTGTGCAATGAATTAAGATTAAATATTCAAATACTTGCGGTCGGCTGGATCATAAATCGGTTACTAACCGAAGCTCACATAAAACCTATATATAGGGCATGAATGGGATGAGATGTCATAGGATGTGTATGGAACAACCCGTTATTTTAAGAGTAGGGTTTCTTTTCCGCTTCTTTGCCTCACTGGGAAAAAAAATCTGAAGCGAACGAATTTAATGGTGTGCTTTGTTTAATTAAAATGTGCTGTTTTCTTTTTCAAATTGACTTATTAAATACTCTATATACTGATCATAATGGTTGATTTCATACTCACAACACTTGGCAGGTGGATTGACGATGTTTATACGCGAAAGATCCCCTTGCAGGTTCTTACTGTGTCCACAGGCAAGAGAGGATTGACCGATAGGTACCATAATAATGTGGAAATAAATTACATAGTTTGTAATTTTTGTATGTTGTTTATTTTGTTCAAACTACAAAATCTTTCAAAATAATGCAACTAGTCAAGATTGCTATAGGATGAAATTACAAGTTAAAATTGAGTTACCAAATCTAGAACAATCTTACAAAACGTGAGAGAATAATTTTACATTGTAACAAATAATTAAGAGACCCTAACTGGATATTAGGAAGGAACTACTACTTTTTAACCGAATTCAAAAAAGGAGGAAGTTCTCAAGTAGCTCGCATTTTTTAGTCTGTCTTATACGCCGTCGTTTATGAACCGATTTGAATATATTTTTTGAGTTCGAATAGATTTAAATTAGGTTACATTTTTTCAAAATTTGTTTTTGATGATGTGATCCATGAGGAATTAAATAATTGTTTTCGTGTCTGTGTCGTGTACCGCCGTGGGGTGCCGGCAGTAGAATGATACCCCTCCTCTCATGCCCATGGAAGCAGTAAGAGCCTGCTAAGGGATACCTCCGGAAGATGGGCAGCAGCGTCTATCCGTGTATGAACATCCCATACTGCGCTCACCAACCCGCCTGCCAAGCGTGGTGAGTATGGCAACTACCCTCATGGAGATCCATGAGGGAGGCCTATGTTCATCAGTGGACGTTTTATGGCTGAAATGATGATGATATCGTGTCTACTGGAGTCCCTCAAGATATAGTTACATGCCTCAAATTTAAACTTCCGGTTCGGTTTTTTGTTTCACTTAATAATGTTTCCTTGTTTTACACCCAGTTCTGATGATTCTCGATAAATCGAAGGAAATACTCAATAGGCGTACTTATAGTTGAGTGCCAACAAGTCAAGAATTTTATCATTGAATTCGTATTTTTTGTTAAAAATTAAATAATTATTTGAATACTAGCTTAATCTTTGGGGTTTGGTTAACTCGAAGTATTCAATGAAGAAGTTACCTAAGTGTGATTTGCCTAATATGATGGTGTGTAATGCCTACAGGTCACGTTTTATGGGGATTAACCTCTGTAAAAGCTTCAATGTACTCTCGCACCACCTCAAGTTATTTTGCAAGCTCACATAAAATTTCCAAATAGCCTTACCATTTAACAAGTCAAGCGATGGATGCTTTCTGTAACCCTTAATTACTGTTTTGGACCTCAATCACAGTAATTTGAGTGGTGTTGCGCAAGGTTCCCATCGCGGCTCATCTTGTAGCTAATTTATAAACGTTTGTTGCGGAATTCCAGATACAATTGTGAATCATGGGATTATAATGTTGTCTAGTGAACGAGTTAAAAGTTTTCTTTGAGTTAGTTCAGATTGTGTCATTGAATATGTATGATCTATTTACTTTTTCATCATCATCATCATCACAGCCTCCCTCATGGACTTGGAGATCCAAGTACTAATCAAGGGGTTGTTCATACTCACCACGCTTGGCAGGCGGGTTGGCGAGCGCAGTACGGGATTTTTATACACGGAAAGACGCTCCAGCCCATCTTCCGTAGCTATCGCTTGGCAGATTCTTACTGCATCCACGGGCAGGAAAGCAGGGGCAACATTCTACAGCTGGCACTCCACAGCATTAACTTTTATGGCGCTTAATTTAAACAGTTGCATTAGGTAGCTAACCTATCGTACACTTTATAAATGAATGAATGAATGAATAAATATGTATTAATCAGCCTTTAAGTCAGCTTATCGCGACCAAGATAGGTGCAAATCATGTCGAAACCTCGAGATAAAATTAAGAAAGCTACAATATTGTTGTCTTAATATCATGCTTAATTTTATTTCCGCAAGGATATTGGATAGTTTTGACACCTGTTACAAAATGACAACATTTGCTATCGCGGCAGAACCGAACAACCAAGGGTTTCACATGGACGAATGAGGAAATGGACGAACGGGGAAATAGACGAATGAGAAAATGGACTAACAGGAAAATAGACGAATGGCGAAATGGACGAACGGGGAAAATGACAAACTGGGAAATGGACGAACGGGCACCGAGTGGACGAACGGGGAAAAGGACGAAGGGTGCCGAATTGGCCAAGAACAATGAACCGTATTATATCACTGTAATCACACATTAGACATCCCATCAAAATGTAAATTGTAATGTGGCAACTATCGTAGCGGCTTAGATCAACGGAATCTATAATGTCATGTGCATCCGTTCACAATTCTTATGTATAACCATGAACCTAGCAGAAATCTAGTATTGATGCATGCTTCATGGGGTTTTGACCCTAATGATAAACCATATTGATATTATAATGCCGAAAGTATCGAAGAATTCCCCGTCAAAATGGTGCAGATCATCGCACCAGCGTTTTCTCGGGTGTCAAAAAAAATGTGTCAATATGAACCCAAATTAAAAAACCCAATGTAAATTACAACAAAAAATAAACATTTTGCTATGAAAGACAAAAGTCCGAATATACGAAAATGTTTCCTTTGACCACGAATTCAGTTATGTCATATTTACATTGAAGTATATAATGACATTGAATGAAGCAAATAATTCCATAAGCCAATAAGCTTTCCATTTACGTTCAACTAAACATCTTCAAGTCTTACGAGTACCATGATCACGCCTACCGAAAAGGGAATCGAAATGCCAAATCGATAATGATCGTGTTCAATGCATTCATTACCTCGCACGAAATCGATTTGAAATTGATTCGGCAATTACTCGATAATGTAGACTGCTTGGCTGCAGTTGATTTGAATAATGACAGAGCATTGGGGATAGGAAATATGCATAATCGAGAATAGGAAGTAAGGAATAATCTAATAGTCATAACGAATTACTACTCTACCTCTACAATAATTACTACTACATTCTTACAACCACTACTACGTTCTTACTACTACTACTCAACAACTGCCTACATAAGCCAAAATGCTTGAGTTTTTGTTTAGTTATACAATTTGTACTTTATGATTGTAATGTGCAATAAAGTTTTTAAATAAATAAATAATAAACTTTTTGAACGCATCTTTAAATATTTGATAACAAAAAAGGCAGCATCATTATAAAATGTGAGAGAAAATTAATTTAAAATAATGATTTTTCCTCCGGAGGCCTCTTTGTACTTCACAGTAGCCTCTTTCCGTGTAACATACCACTGCACTGCGCTCGCCAACCCGCCTGCCAAGCGTAAAAACAAACCACTGCACTGCGCTTGCCAACCCGCCTGCCAAGCGTAAAAACATACCACTGCACTACGCTCGCCAACCCGCCTGCCAAGCGCAAAAGCCCCTTATGATTAGTAACTTATAATTAATCAGTCACTTAATTGATTATTTCTTGGTTAAGTATCTGGTAACACCAAAATTGAATTTGTGTAATTTTGTAGTAAATAAAACCATTTTTATAATGTTTTTCTTTAGACGAACAAAGTCACACCAGTAAGGGTTTCTTTTACCATTTCGGCCCAGAGAAATGCGGCTCAAAAAATGAATGCGCGAATGAATGACCACTTGCAACACGAAGCCCTTAACACCAATAACTTATCCACAGCCTCATCAGCCCATCATTGCATCTCGTACCTTTATTTTAGTGGATTATGTAAGATTGTCGATTCGATATCGCCTCGTCAGACCGGTCTAGAGCACAGGGTGAGGTCACTTGACCGTGGCATACTGTGCCGCATCTTTATAGACTCCTTATTTATCGGGGCGTTAAATCTGAAAATTATGAGGTTATTTTCGGTGTGATGCAGGTTTTGGATTGTAAAATTATGCCGTGGAGTGCCGGCAGTAGAATGATGCCCCTTCCCTCTTGCCCATGGATGCAGTGAGAATCTGCTAAGGGATACCTCCGGAACAACAACAGCAGCGCCTTTCCGTGTTTCAACATCCCGTACTGCGCTCGTAAATCCGCCTGCCAAGCGTGGTGAATATGGCAAAAACTCCCTTATGATCAGTGCTTAGAGATCCATGAGGGAACCCTGCAGTGGTTGATGGTGAGTCAGAGGAAAAATCAGGTCAATACCTCTGAAGCCGATTAAGCCACGGGTTTCCTCTCGATGTTTTCCTTCAGTAAATATAGATACATCATAAGGTGGGTCTATGGGAACGCAGACCAGACTACAAGCATACAAAACTAAAAAGCTCAAAGAGAGAAACAAAAAGATAACTAATGTTTTGCTGAAAATGACAAGACAATATCTACGGATGATAGTTGGTATCATCACGGGACACTGTGATCTCAACCACCATCTCCTCAAGACGGGGGCCACAGACAGTGGACTGTGTCGCGAGTGTCTTGAGGAAGAAAAGACGGTGGAGAACGTGCTGCTGCAATGTGGTGCCAAGGGAAACCAGATTAAAGACGGGACTACAGGAGCTCATGGAATCATACCCTTCTTCTTCTCCAACATCTGCAAACCCTACGGGGATGCTCATGAAATGCTGCCGGCGACCCTGAGTCCTTCTCCTGTATTTCAAGGAGTTGGGCTGGTTAGGTTAGGTTCGGGGCCATATCTCGGGGGATAATGCACATTACAACCCAATGCGGGACGTCAGTGCAGATCTAGTAACCTCTACTAAGGTAGGTCTATACTAGAGGAGCCAAGCACGAGTGGAGAAAGAATTCGTGTAGTGTACCCGGCTTAAAAGCTTCAAACGAACGCGCTTCGAGCGCCTATTAGACAGAGCTCAGTCGGGCACGAACCAAACACTTTCTTGCACGGCTCGTGCTTTGCTCGTGCTCGGCTCCTCTAGCGTAGACCCACCATTAAAGACAAAGTACGCAGCCGTGAGCAGAAACTAGTTGTCAAAATAGAAGAAGAAGAAGAAAATCATTTATTTTTGACACACAACATACAAAATAAAAAAGAAAACATAAAAGAATCAAATGAAGCTTACAGTGTTAAAACAAGTTTTAAACAGGTACAACCAAAGCTGCGTGAGGTCAAAAAATAATATTTGAAGTATACAACAATTACTTTAAACTAGTAGGTATAATCTATTATCTTTTGGACTCCTTGGTAATTTGAACTAATGTAATTTATTATCTTTTGTAGTCTTCATCGGTGCATAAATTACATCACAATTATTGGCCCATTCATCTTAAAAGTGCGAACGGTCACGCACCTAAAATAAATCATAAAAATAAGTTAAGTTACTCACTGTTATATGAATCCAGCCTTGAACTATACATAAAATAATATTCAAAGCAATTACAAGTGTTCTCTGACCTTTGCTTCGATTGTTTATAATGATGCGACTAATCAATATTTCATCTTTATTATAATTGGAAAATTATTATTTATATTTGAAATTTATTTTAATTTTTAGGTATTGCTAAATTATGAGGCCTAATAAACTGTTTGGTAACACAATATGGCCGCTTGCAGCGTCATTTTTATCGGCTTAAATAGTGTATATTCGACCTCTATGGCGCTTCGGGCGAAGGTCCGTTTGCGACGCAAGAGGTTGCAGGTTCGCGCCTCGGGACAAATGTCCTTACGATCTGCAGATATTTGTTCAGTGTGTTCTGAATGTCTTTCTATACCTCTATAAAATAAAAAATATCTATCTAAGAAATGTATTAATTATTGGTCTGGAAGTTCATAATCGCTTAGTCTCTGCCTTACAACATCCAGGCAATCCTTAAGGGGAACATTGGTGAAAAGAGACTCGACGTCAAAGCTTACCAATATGTCTCCAGGTTCCAAATTCATTTGACGTCGAGTCTCTTTTCACCAATGTTCCCCTCAATGTTTTAATTATATCAACCATCCTAGTACGCTTACTTTTCCTTTCAAGCTAGCTTTTCATTGCATTTCAGAAAACTATCAATTAAATTAAATTAAATAAAATTTTATTTCAGACATTGTACAAGTAAAGAAGAACATATACATAGTCCATATTAGATTATAACACATAACACATACAATACAAATAACACATAGTTGAAAGACGCACATTACACAAAACAACACTAAACAGGCACAATGTATGCCCTCGTCCAGTGCTCCATGAAGGGACAGGCACAATCAAGCCTCCCAGCAATAACTTGCAGGCAGCTGTTGGGGCTGTCGCGCACCCTGCGCTCCAGTGAGGCAGCTCTCTTGCGCATGATCGCTGCGAACCCATCTACTTGCGCGATGGCGAACATGCTTGAAGCGCTACAGAAACGCGACAGCCCCATCAGCAATTAAGCACCTATTTCGTATTTTTGTAACCTACGTTGTCCCAGTGCTAGTGAAAGGTCTCCTTTCTTAGGTTTTCCGTGAATAAAATTGGTCGCGCGACGCAGCCTGGGACTTGGTAATAAATTAACCCCTTCTTGCGCAGTCGGCTAATTATTCTGTTTAAAAGGTCCCACCCATTGCCTACTAACCGATCTTCGTAGTAGACAATACAAATAACCCATACAAAACCATGGGAACCACCATCCATTGTTTTAGCCAATATTTTAGAATGTCACTGTAATTTGCTATTGATACTTTGTTTTGCTTAAGCACAGGTTTATTCATATTCATCCTATATCGAAGGAAAAAAGAGATACATTTTTTTATTATACAAATTTGCTTCGTCGCTAATGCAATTATGACGCCCGTAAACATACTCACTAATTAGTGACTGAGAAATAGCATAACGCAAATAAATAGCATAGTGATTTCTAGTTGCTATCTAGTACTATGCAAGAAAGCGTATTGCAGTACGTGATTTTAATACACGGAAAGACGCTGCTGCCCATTTTTTGGACGTATCCCTTAGCAGGCTCTTACTGCATCCATGGGTATGAGAGGAGGGATAAAGTGTTTGTTTATTGTTTTCAAAAATGATTAGATAAAAAAACGATAAACAAATACATTATATTTTGCCACACATAAAACAACATAGAACATAGAACAATACATAATCTGCCTTACATTTATATACATAAAACAAACCCTGGTTTATTGCATCATTAGTAACAAGAGAAGCAGCGAGACCTTCTCATTGATCTTAGATTTTTTGAATTGCTGTTTGTATTTATGGCTTATTTAGGTAGTAGTAGTAGTAGTAGGTAGAACAGTAGTAGTAGTAATAAAGTAGTCGTTGTAGTGGTTATTAGTTTATTCTAAGGCGGTACAATGTTCGCCGGGACATCTAGTAAAAGTATAAAAAACAAGAAACTAAAATAACAAAACCTAAATGAATCAAGATCCTACTCTTTTTCTATCAAGTTTTGTTTACAAGGACAATACCTTGCTTTGACTTAACAAAACAAAAATATTTAAGGTCTAACCGGATGCCTATTTAAACTTAAAATAAGGACTCATCGTTAATGCTTATTACCAATTAACTACTTTGTTTTTCATAGCGATCATGATCAGTCGACAATCAATTACTTCCTGGTTATTAAGTGAAGATTGTACAGTCAACCCGAGTAATAGATGTATTTCAAATATTTGAAGCACAACAGTATTTCAAGATGCTGTGGTTTGCCGTGGGGTGCCAGCATGCCGTGCGGCGAGTAGATTGTTCTCCTCTCTTGGCCGTGGATGTAATAAGAATCTTCTAAGTGCAGTAGCGTCTTTTTGTGTATGAACATTTCGTACACCGCTCGTCAACCCGCCTGCCATGCTCTTACTTGGAAATGGATTACGAATCCACGTTAATCCAGTCGATACTTGATCCCTCTGCCGGAAGGTCGTCTGATTTAAGTGCTTGACCACATTAAGGTAGAACATTATATTGTAAAAAAATATAATAAAAACTGTTAATAAGGTTTTTCATTAAAAAAAGTTTTTCAAAATGGTGTAATATTAGTAACCAAATTATTTGCGGCGACTGTACATAACCAGGCTGAGTAAACGGCAGTTCACGAGCTAATTGTAAGCCTGCATCTATCATGGATTCGTGAGGTCAGGAGGTGAGCTCTCCGGTTTCCGTGGTTTCGTCATGAGAATAACCCAATTTTGCCGTTTCTTCATTGCCTGTAATTGAATTAAATACATTTATTTAAATTACCTTATTGTAGAATTAAAAATCCTTCAGGATCTATACTAAAAACATTGCAAGATTTCTTTTTTTTTATCAGACATCTTAAAAGTTCAACTGTGTGCAAACTATTGACTTTTGTTAATCCAAAGACCAAATATCGAAGTTAGGAAACGTTTCAAAATACAACAATGCCAAAGCACTTGACACTTATGTCGTTTTTTGCAATTTCTCGTGAACGATGTTATCATCCATCGATGTTATAACATGATGTAAATAGAGAGATGTAGGACAACTGCACATCGACATTTGCTACCACTTCTGCAATGAAATAGCAAATAGGTGTTATGTTGCGTATTATATATGTCAATTATAGAGTAGATAGAGTATTAATTTGATTCAGATGTGACTTTGCAGAAATCCATTATAATATATAAATGAACAACAAATATTAAAGTAACAAATCCTCAAAAACAATCCGACACGTGTTTCACCTCTCTACAAGGCACCTTCAAGAGAAATCGGCTCCCCGTTTGTTACAAAATACACTAAGAACAACGCAGCGGTAGTTGCTCAGCAACGAACAACACCATCGCTCCCTGGACGTTATGCCCTGGATTTTGCTCATAGATATTTTAAGTATCAATGCGGGATACCCTTTTTTTTATTCAGAGGATCTACTGAAGACACTTGGATGAGATTAGGGTTACACCATTTGTATTTTAAGTATTTGTATTTGTGTTTTGTTTATTAATGCCTATACATACTGAACCAAATCTTTATTTATACTGTTATTATATAAATACATAACTATTACCTATTATATTATATTACCACCCTTTCCCTTTCACAGTATTTCTTACTATTTCATTTGTTTGTAGCTCTACAATATACATATATGATTAGTTAATGTAGTTTTTTTTTCAATTATTAGTTTAATCCATTTAGTTAATCTATATTTAAAGAATAAAATGTATATTTTTTTGGAGGAGGGCGCTGATGCTACGACGCAGTTGTAAACTTTGCATTCCCACATGCTATTTGCACAAATACCAAATGTTCTCAATAAAGATTTTTTTGTTATTTTATTGACGTAAGCAATTAAAAAAATATATATTTTGATGTTTGTTTGATGACTAAATGATGAGACAAGCCGAACGCCCATCAGATCTTAAGCAGTAACATCTACTATTACAACTCCAATACCGCGGTGATTGTTCATTTTCACTAAGTACATACGTCACCAATGCTGCATTGCATTACGCCCGTCGCCCTAAGACAGAGTTGTAAGGTCTCATGTGCCCGTAATTTCACCGGCCCCCTCACCCTTCAAACCGGAACACAGCAATGCAGTATAGTGCGAGTTCTTCCCCGGATGACCTCTTCGCAAAAAGTTCTACTACTCTAACTCTTTGTACAGTTCATACGTTTGTCGCCCTACCTTACCTTTGTGGGGGATTGTAGGGAAGGGAGTAAAGCACATGTCACTACTATGATAATGATAACTAATAGCGTAGCACGCTGTAACATACTAATGTGAGAGAGATCCTATCATGTGGGATTGTGAATGAGTATTGTGCAATTCGCTAAAAGTAATGATTTATAGCGGGATGTTGCTTCGATAACTGTTTAACTGGTTTTTCGGTGTGAAATTATCAAGAGATTTCAGATTTTGAGTCAAAAAAAACAATTGATTGTGATAGTGTCGGGTCAAAACAAAAGATTATCTTTGATATTTGGAACATGATAAATAAATATAGCTGAACATTCACACAGCTGTCGTGCCGTTGGGTGGTGGTAGTAGAAAATTACCGCCTATCTTAAATCTTAAAGACATTGCTGCCCATCTGTCGGGGGTGTCCCTTAGCAGGCTCTTACTGCATCCACCAGCAAGATAGAAGAGGCAACGTTCTACTGCTGGCACCCTACAGCAAATGCGGATGCTACCAGAGCTCTACAGGACGTTTTTAAGTAGACTGCATATTTCAAAATATAACATGTCACCTGTCAAACTATGATTTGAATTTAAACTATTCTTAAGTAGAGTTCAAACCGAGATCAAAACATTTTAAGTTAGGTATTATGTTGTCATTCAAGTTCAAATAAATGTCAATTTAAATATCTTTAACCGTACATTCCAGTAAAGGAAGACAGCTTATGTCTATCTTATCATGTATCAACATTTACCTCCGGCACCTCAAGTACGAGCTGTAACAAAAAAATATTTATAATTATATTAACACTGGGCCTCGATCTGACAGGTTTAATCAAGGGCTTCTAGTCTTTACTATTTAATATAACAAAAAAATAACACAAACCTTATCATCATCGGCCTTTTCGTCTATTAGAGACGATTCAGGTAATGCCTGTGGCTCGGGTGTTGCATTGTTCAAATGACTAAACAGTCCTATCTTTGACCACACCAAACCAAACCACCACTTTGACCAAACCTAGATACTTAACTTATATACCTCTATATAGTTTAACACAGCACCATTGTACCCCAAAATAAACATTAGTTGTTTATTGAGTTTCATGATGTACTGGTAACACCACGAACCAAAACTAAAGAAAAATTACAAACATTTGTAAAGTCGCACGGCGGAAATCCAACCGATTCACGGAGAACGTCTGTATTAGACTTTTACATAGCTTACATATCTACCATGTAATAATGATTCATCATCATCATTTCTGCCGTAATTCGTCCACTACTGAACTAAGGCCTCCCTCATGGATCTCCATGAGGGGCAGTTGCCATACTCACCACGCTTGGCAGGCGGGTTGGTGAGCGCAGTACGGGATGTTGATATACGGAAAGACGCTGCTGCCCATCTTCCGGATGTGTCACTTAGCAGGCTCTTACTGCATCCACGGGTAGGAGAGGAGGGGTAACATTCTACTGCCGGCACCCAACGGCTAAATAATGATTATTAAGCAAACATTTTCTGTTTCAGGTCCCCATGAAGCCGCAATGCGCTTAGCGGCACTAATCGCCCTCGTGCAGGTATGTAATATACCAAATTCTTACTTCAACCTATCTCATATCACCACCTACCAAAATCTTAAGCCGAATGTCGAATATCCGAATGTGTGTCATAATAATCAGATCGGAATATTAATAATATGTATCATTTATGTTTAAGGCAATTATTAATAGCGAGGATAATTAGATTTACATATCGAACTGATTAATTGACGAGTTACTCTTAAATCATGTTTGCGGAGTTGGCGTTTGGTGTCTTGCTCGTGAAAACGATTTTCTTCAAATGCTTTTACTTTATTATAGATCGTGGTCTGCCAGGATTACCGCTGTGAAGCAAGCTCCTCCTTACAATGCGGGTTAATATTAGATTTTTTTTTTCGAAATGACAATATGTTGTTGACCGCAGATGGCCATGACAACGTTACCGGACTATGGCGAGCGCAGAAGGCGCTCAGCCGCTAAAGATAGGTCGGGGCAACAAGCTCAAGGGCACCACTTAGGTTCGAACCACGGCTTGGACTGTTGCCAGATTTTTGTATGTAGTGATGGTTAACGTCCAGGTGCAAAACTGCACCTTAAGACGGAAGAGTGTATTCTTCGGCCCCGCCGGCAGGACCGGTTATTGAATGTGTGCCTAGAAGCTAATGTGGGACGGGTTGACGTCACCTCCGGGTTAGCGGCGGTGAGCTTGTCAACGGGCAAGCCGAGAACGTGTCTCGGTCGATGGAGGAAAGAGGTTAATATTAGATAGACCCAAGCCCGCCTACATATACACCTACAATGACGCCGGTCAGCTCTACTGTCACTCTTACTGCAGAGCTTTTAAAACCAAGTTGGTCTAGCGAGCCACATTAAAGCTCATAACAAGGAGTAAAAATTAAAGGCCGCCGTCATCGATATCGATTAGGAAGACTATATAATTATATATATTAAATCATAATTAAATTTGCCCGTATGACATTACCTATTGCTAATGTAGATCAAAGCTTAACCAATCTGACGAAATTATTACTACTTATATGATTTCAATGCATAAGCATATGGAAAGGGCAATTGCATAATCTATCTTAATCTAATAAAAGGGCTTAGGACTTTTACTCAGTAAACTTCTGACGTTTAACGTCTTTTGAAATGTTTAAATAAATAAAAAATACTTATTCGACGAAATATACACTTAGGTGTATGTCAAAATCTATTATTTACATGTAGAAGATAACAAAATATGAATTACAAAAATCAAAAGTTTACGATTCCGGTGGGATTCCAGTACCGATGGTTTAGCACATAAAAAATAAAATAACCGTACAGTATGAATACCAGACGCTGCATCATCATCGTCATCATCATCTCAGACGTAGGACTGGTGTCGACTGCTGGATATAGACCATGAGGGAGAGATCATGAGGGGTTGTTGCTATGTATCAAAATTTCATACTGCGCTCGCCAGCGCAGATACACGAAAATATACTGCCGGAAATAACTGACGTTGCATAAATCATCATATGAAATATAATGTTAGGTCATACTTACGCAGTTAGCGTTAAAATATTATAGAACAAAAGTCGTGATTAATATCCCGTAGATTCCCTCAATGCAAGATATTCTTAGCAGTGAGTTTCTAGTTTCAAAAGAAAGCATAGAAATCATTTCACGCTCAAATTCTACCAGCATTTCCATGTCAAATGTACCACGTAAGTACTGCCTCTATGGAATTTATGACTCGTGACTTTTCGCTGGAGCATGCATAGACATACATTGGTGATGTAATGGTGTTTGATAAGAAAGTAAGTAAATTGAAGATAGTTTAATAACAACATAAAGAGTTAGTGTAGAGATCTATCGTTATTTTTACCTTTTTGACTTAGCAGTGGATTTCCTCACGATGTTTTCTGTCATTGTTAATTAAGGTAATGCAAATATGTACGTATTTTTTCGCATTTTGCTGAAAGAAACATCCATAGGCGCACTTATCTAAAGTCGGGAAATAGGAAACAGAAATACATTTAAATACTTAAATCAATTTACAGACTACTACAGATAAATAAATTAGGCTAGTAGAAACACAACATGCACGAGTCCAACACAACCATATTTCACTTAAGAAATAAGTTGTAAGACAACATAGTTTAATAGAAACGTTATTGTTTATTATTGTTTATTGTTCAAAAATAAATGTAACATAACACATACTTAATCTAAATCATTACATCCATCATACCTAAAAACATTAAATTTAGGTTAGAGTTGCATATTGCACGACAAAGGAACATATTCATAACTCTAATACACTTTCAAAATTAATGCAATAACAACATACTACACTTTAAAATCAAATATATAAAAATAGCAATGAAGTAGAACAAAAATAAAGCACACAATTCTCATTAATAAAAAATAGAAATAATAATATGGTAATAATAATAAATTAAATGTTCTCAAAATAGGTTAGGCAAGATCTTTCTAGTACCCATGTTATATTATGTAAACAGTTAAACCTGATACAATTATAATTTAAATTGTTAAATAACATGAGTACTCCTTAAGTAAAGAGCTAAATGTTTTATAATGATGAATTTATAATTTAAACTTAAGCGAAAATGGCGACATTTTGTCTGTAATTGTTAAATTAAAACCAATAAAAAACGTAATAAATACGAGATTCAGCACAGTTTTTAACCGACGAAAAAAAAGGTTTCTCAATTCGACCATAAATATTTTATTTAATAACGTAAGAAATACCAGTCTAACATATCTTTACTTAACATAAGAGGTACCGGTGTGACGCGGCTTTAATATACCTACGTAAGAAAGCACGGAGGTAGTTAGGTACCTATTATTAGAAATCGCATGTCGATTACGTGAATTAAGTAACGGATAGCAATTAGCGGGCCTTGAACCCACGATGAGTGTTTTTGAAGTCATTGTGCCACGCAATGTCTTGCAACTTTGTTGATGTTTACTATTTATTATGAATGGATGATGTTGAGGTCAGTTTTCTTTGATTGTATGTATTAAAACGTAAGTCGGGCAGCAGTGTCTTGCCGTGTATCAAAAACCTGTACTGCGCTCGCCAAACCGCCTGCCAGGCGTGGCGAGTATGGCAACATCACAACCTCATGATCTAGCATATCTGCCTATGGGAGGCCTATGTCCTACGATGGACGTGGACCGCAGTCCTACGGTTGAGAAGATATATTCCAGCTAGCAGCTGCCTGCGATTATGCACGTGTCATACATTTTGAACCTCATTTTATTCACAATAGAGCCTACTAGCTTTTGCTCGGGACTTCGTCCGCGTGGAAGACATAAAACGTAAAATCCCCTTTTTCTCGCAGAGCTACTTTGTTTCGAAAATATAAATCCCATTTATTCCCTATCCCGTGGGAATTTCAAAAAATCCCTTCTTAGTGCACCTCTAAGATACTCAAGGTATATGTATGTGTGCCAAGTTTCAAGTCTTTAGGTCCAGTGGTTTAGGCTGTGCGTTGATATATCAGTCAGTCAGTCAGTAAGTCAGTCAGGACTTTGAATTATATTTATATAGATAATAAACTTTTCCGATAAATGGTATCCCAATTTACTTGAAATTTTACTAGTCAAAACGTGTTAATTGATCGCGCTGTGCCAAACAAACTCTTTACTTTTATAGTATCGAATATAGATACGCTTAAATAAAAACAACATGTGAATACTTAAGCGCATTACATACAGAATATTTCGTGCAAAACCTTATCGCTCGATTCCTGAAATATCACTAACAGGAGACTTGGTAATAGACTTAATAGATAAAAATATGTACGTGGGAACTATTCGTTGTGATCTATTATAACATCGTTTTGAATGCAATAAACAATTATCTACAAAAATAAGGAAGCTGATTTCAATTACGGAAATCTATCTACATACATTAGATCTTCCATTATTTCCTGCAGATACATCTCGGATTCTGTTAAGTCTTACTTAGTTACGTGTTAATTAAGCTCATTAAGGTTTCTTGAGGATTATGTTGCTTCATTACCCGTGTCCAGACTTGGGTGTAAGCGTCTGTAATCTTTAACTATATAGTATGGATTTAACAAAATACCAAACTAATTGTTCACCAATAAGGTATCGTTCTAGTAAAACATTGCACCAATGAACTATTTACCAAGATAATTATAATACTTACGCTTCTTGCTTCATTAGACATTATTTTTTTATATATTTACTTATTGCGTCATGTACAGGTTGTAAAGGCTTTAGAAATACATATTATAGGTAAGATACATGAACCTTGTTAGGGCGCTGCAAATCGATTTTTTGATTTCATGCGATTGAAGTAAAAGTAATTATTAGAAAACTTATTTGTATATGCTGTAGGTAGGATAAATAAACTGTACTGACTTATGGTGAGGGAAAAGGCGGCAAATCCACAAATCTATTAGCGGATTTGTAACATAAACATTTGTGGTTCATTTCGATAATATAGTGGATTTCTGAAAAGTCAAGTCTGAATTAATTAATTTCTTATTAAATTGTGTAGAACATAGTACAGTTGCTTATTTTTATTATTTTGGTATTTTATATCACTCATTGAGCGAACATATTACAAAAAACTATTTTCTCTTGAACGGGCAAACCCGCGGCAAAAGGCTAAAACTGTATGAGTCAATACGTAAATCTACAAGCTATATAAACCTAAGCTCTATAATTTACAAGTTACCACTTTGTTCCAACATTTTATGAAATCAAAACTAAGTGGGAGCGGAAAGAATCATTGTGCACGTAAAACAATAAATTGCTGATTTACCGATAGTAGAGTCTGGCAATACATCCTTGGTCTGGCTAATATTTACGTAATAAACTACAAACTATTGCTTACGAAATATTTTCTCCGGAAGAAAGGCAGCAACGTCTGTTCGTGTATCAACAACCCTACTGCGCTCACTAACACGCCCACCAAGCGTAGCGAGTAAATGGCGACAATCCCTTCATGATCTTGGAGATGCTTAAGGAAGACCTGGTCTGTAGCCAGACTTACGTAATCATTGTTTCATTGTTTCAGCCGTAAAACGTATATATCCGATACTGAACACTTGCCTCCCTCATTGTTCTCCATGAGGAGTAGTTGCCATACTCACCACGCTTGGCAGGCTGGTTGGCGAGCGCAGTACGGAATTTTCATACACCGAAAGACGCTGCTGCTCATTTTCGGGAGATTTCCCTTGGCAAATTCTAACTGAATCCACGGGCAAGAGAGACCCACGACAATATAAGGCTTTAAGTTATTACTTATTAATGACCGCTTAAAACGGCTGAAGTATTAAATAACTATTAAAATAAGTTGTTAACATCAATTTTAAGGAACGATGACTAGCATAGCTGACAATGATTTTCAATAGCCAATCAATGTTCACTACTGCGTACTCATGATTTACACAAGAAATCAAATATAAGTTATATTGTCGAAGCGTAACTATTAGATAATAACAACGATAAAGTAGAAGTTAATATCCCAAGGTTCCGTAACGAGCTCTTGGTACTCTCTCTTACATTACTCTATGTACTCTATTATGGAAGCAACTAGGTCAACACGAAAGACCTACTGAAGATGCTATTGTAATGGCTACAAAATCAGTGACATTTTTTAACAGTTTTTAGCCGATTCTAAATAAAGGAGTGAAGAAAGTAGTCTGTATTTTTTTAAATCTACGTTAACTCAGAACTCCGTCGTTTAAGAACCGATTTGAAAATGTATTTCTGAGTTCGAATTAAAACACTTTCAACTCAGTTCTGATGATGGAATCCATGAGGAATAAAGTAAAATCCTGAAATATTGTAGGTCAACATTATCATCATCGGTTTAAAATAAAACATATGAAGAAGACCACAGTTGGGAACCGAAACCCTTCAAAGTTGAAAAATTCACGGGTTCAAAAGATAGCCAGCGCTGTGGTAGCGCGCTGCCACTGTGGTAGCTGAGTAGTGGCCTGGGTCGTCACTAATTTATAGGTGTTTTTTAATGTTTGTTATGAGCGACAAAATAGATACCGCTTAATTGCCGTGGGGTGCCGGCAGAAGAATGTTACCCCTGCTCTCATGACCGTGGATGCAGTAAGAGCCTGCTAAGGGATACCTCCGGAAGATGGGCAGCAGCGTCTCTCCGTGTATCGACATTCCGTACTGCGCTCGCCAACCCGCCTGCCAAGCGTGGTGAGTATGGCAACTACCCCTCATGGAGATCCATAAAGGGTAGTTGCCATACTGGCAGGGGACTGGGAGGCCTGTTCAGTAGTGGATTTTTTACGGCTGGAATGATGACATTTTTTATTTTTCAATTTTTGTAATGTTAGGAATTTAAAAAAGAAAGACCAAAGAAGCCATGGATGGATTGTATAAAGAACAAAAAAATAAGTGAGTGACGCTGGCGACTGAGAGAGGAGTGGAAGAGGAAATCAACCATGGCTGGGAAATAAAACTGAAAACTTACATTAATTATAGAATTAACAATTATAATAAAATAATCAAATAAATGAAAACAGAAAAATATTAAAAATTGAATACCAGTCATAAGTAAGACTGAAATAAAATTAATAAAGAATATAAAGTATTAAATTGATTCAAAAATAAATAAACTGGTTACTATATAATAAATTACATTCCAAAAAAATATACAGTCAAACAAAAAAATCATCACATTTTACTGCTTTTCAATCGTAAATCATCTATTACTGCTTTGTTATTGTAAAATAATATTGACAATGGGAGTACTCAAGCGCTTGTTACCTATAATCTATGTAATTGCTGCTCATTGTGAGAAAACATTGTGTTTAAAACATGCATAGCTCACTGGGTTGCCCCTAATATTATGATAGCTCAACCCTTAATGCAATAAACGCTAGCTAATTAGCACGTTACGTTGTTAATCAACTTAATAATCATAATAATATAATTTAAAACTAAGAAACACGCCAAACTATAGTATTGACCACAGAGCTCCTGCTTTCTGTGGTATTGACACTGTTTCTTAATAAGTATGCGAATTGCCAAATTACATCTGATGTTTTCATCATCATCATCATTTCAGCCGTAAAACGTCCACTACTGAACTAAGGCCTCCCTCATGGATCTCCATGAGGGGTAGTTGCCATACTCACCACGCTTGGCAGGCGGTTTGGTGAGCGCAGTACCGGATGTTGATACACGGAAAGACGCTGCTGCCCATCTACCGGAGGTGTCCCTTAGCAGGCTCTTACTGCATCCACGGGTAGGAGAGAAGGGGTAACATTCTACTGCCGGCACCCCACGGCTACTCCTGATGTTTTAGTGTGAAATACAACCCCTTGAAATACCGGAGTAAGACTATGGGCCGCTTGCATCATTCCATGAGCATCCTCGAAGGATATGCGAGTGTTGTACAAGGGTATAATTCGATGAGCTCTTGTAGTCCCGTTTTTGATCTCCTTTGATGTGATTTGCCAGCCTTCATCATAATTATCATCATCACAGCCAATGGACTGCTGTCCATGTTGACTGCTGGATATAGGTCTCCCTCGTAAATCTCCGAGATCGTAAGTGGTTGTTGCCGTATTCACCATGCTTGGCAGGCGGGAAGACGAGTGCAATAAGGGATGTTGATTATACACGGAAGGACGCTGCTGCCCATCTTCCGGAGATATTCCTTGGCAGATTATTACTGCATCCACGGGCAACATTCTACTGCCGGCACCCCACGACCAGCCAGCCAGCCTTACTAACTTGTATTTTCTTGTAGCTGTCAGTAGCTACAGCTGTTTCAGATGAGGACACACTTTCGGCGGCGGAGCTGAACCTGCACCTTGCAGGAGACAATTCCCTCTCACCGTTCTACGAGAGCTCAGGCTCGGCTGAAGATGCCGTCACGTTTATGCGGACCTCCAGAGCTGCAGGTATGTACATTATACCCCTCTTTTAACTCATTATTTAACAGAATTTAATAGAATAGAATAGAAAAAGTTTTATTGTTATCACAATCACTTACATTGTACATACAGTTATTTAATTACATGATAGAGAGGTGAAAACAATAAGGCTACCCCTCAGCATTTGCTACATCAGCACAAGGGCTGCTGGAGCGCTGGCTTTCAGTGGCGCCCGTATTGTGTGGCGCAGGCGGCACTGCGATACACATTTATATAAATTCACAATTTTAATACAACATTAATTATAAAGAGCAGATAGTCATTACTTAAATACACAAAGGAAGCAAGACAAAAGACAACTAGGCAAACTTATATTATAAATCTAGGTTAGTAAAAATAAAAAATAACAACAGCTAACAATATAAAACCATGCCATAGGTACAATAACTTGGCATGCCCCATAACATTGAAAGGCATAACCATAAATATTTAAAAAGAACAAAGAACGACAACATAATCATTAGTTATTTTGTACAATATGCAGGTATTTTTTAAAATTTAATTTAAGGGTGTAAATTGAGAAAGAATTTCTAATAGGAGGAGGGATATTGTTCCAGCATTTCGTGGCAGCATAACGAAAGCTGCCACAAAATGCGGTCGTTCGGTTAATTTAAAGTCAAAAGTCAAATTGTGTGTTTTTTATTCACACCTAAAGGCCACGCAAGTAGTTGTAACTTTTTGTCGCAGTAGTAGAACTTTTTGTGAAGAGTTCATCCGGGGAAGGACTACCTCCTTATTTATTTCTGCCGCCGAGGCAGCGTTGGTCACGTGCTTCGTGAACATGATCACCGCGGTATGGTAATAAGTAGAGGTTATCGCATAACATCAGGTGGGCCTTTGTCGTATAAAAAAACTTAGTCATGTCAATTTACAAAATACTGAGACCCACCGTCGACCTGGTTGTTCGTTTAATGATAATAATAATAAAGAAATTTATTTCAGGCTTCAACTAAAATAAGTTACAGAAGCTTATTCTACGGCCCATATAAATATATACCTTACAGTCTAACATACATAATATAAAACTTATTTACTAGCACGCAAGGTCGGATACGTGACATTCGATCGCGCTGTGTCATATGATCGGCCGCGAAAGCGACGATACAGCAAATTCTTACTTAAACTGATTGAAGTAATCATTGCTAACTTTTTTCTACAGACTCACCTCTATCCCCGGACATAGACGTGCAATGTGGCAATGGATTCATCGACGTCACCGTTGAATTCAACGACGTTTTCGACGGTATCATCTACAGCAAGGGATTCCTGAACGACCCCAAGTGCAAGTAGGTTACATTAACATCTTTCAATTAATTGAAACAGAAATATTTCTGATATAGGTACTTGAGTTTACGCGACGAACACAAAATAAAGAGCGTAAAATGAAATTAAGAAACTATTACGTATGTTCTGATCGCGATTGTTTGAAAGATACTAATCCAAAAATCCTAACTCTTAAACCTTCCAGACGTAGGACATTCATGGCTGGACAAAGGCCTTCTCATTGATCGGTATCATGAGGGGCTGTATCCATACTCACCACGCTTGGCAGCCGGATTGGCGAGCGCAGTAACAGGATGTTGATACAGGGAAAGACGCTGCTGTCCATATCCCTAATATCCCTAAGGTATCCCTTGGTAGATTCTTACTGCATCAAGAACAGAGGAGCAACATTCTACTGCCAGTACCCCACGGCATAACTTAGTTCAACACAATCTTTACTACGCATTGCTTCTCTTCCAGATATGTTTCACTTGGAGGCAGCCAGTCCCATTACTCGTTCCGAGTGCCGCTGAACGGATGCGGCTCTCGTCCTCTCTGCAATGCCTGTGGAACCGTCGACAACGTGCTCGTCTTCCAGGCTGACGACCTGGTGCAGGGACCTCTGGACTTTGCCAGAAAGGTAAACTTTACTTCAGTATTTATTTGACTCAAGTTCAGAAATTAGTTTAAGGATTCATCTACATAGGCACATGGAGTGGCAAAGGAACTGTATATACTTCAGCTAAACACGATGATTGTACTTCAGTATTTATTTGGCTCAAGTTCAGAAAGTAGTTTAAGGATTCATCTACTGAGGCACACAGAGTTGCATAGGAACTGTATATACTTCAGCTAAACAGGATGATTGTAAAAAACTGCCACACATAGAATTTTATTGCTTCCTCGGGTTAACTTTTGTGACAGAGTTTATAGTATTTTTTTAAATATATATAAATACCAACAGAAAAAAGTTATTTATTATTATTTTAGGCTAAGTATTGCCAGTTTGTTTACAAACATTCTACATCGAATTTGGCTCAAGTATATATTAAAAACATGGTGGACAATGGCGTCAATAAAAATTTTGCAAATATCATCTTTTATCAACATAAATCCAAACATATCCAAAGACGCTTTACTATTGAAATATTACAAGAGAATCACATACCCCAATAATATTAATTGTATTAGTGAGGTAAAGCAGTATTTTCAATTGTGGTCTTAAACCACCACAATGACCTTTTTCTTTATAATGAATCTTCTTATCAATTTTCAGGTCTCCTGTGCTCGTACGTCCTTCGAGGTGTCAGCTGGCGGTAACGCCATCGCCTCACGCGAACAGCACATCCTGAAGCTGAAGCCCTTCATGGTAGACATGCTAGACGTGGTCGCGGTTGAAGGACCAGCCGGCGGTGTGGAATGCTGGATGGATATTCAGAAGGGGGTTTTCCCCAATGTAAGTTTACCAAGAGGCTCTCAAATAATCGCGTTGATTGGAGTTCAGGAATTTATCTTATTTATACTCGCGTTTAGAACAGGGTATAAATTATTTAAATATATGTTACAGATAGTAGTTCACTTTGTTCTCAATAGTTGTAAGAATAAGAATAAGAATAGTTTTATTGTTAAATTGTGTAGGTACAAATACATGAAGATCTTAAAGATATAACAGTATCAACAATTTTATCATATTTATGACGTACAATAATGAATTGACAATAATTAATATAAATTGCACAAATCAGGGTCAACATATAGGTCTTAATTTTAAAATTACCTACTAAATTAAAAATATTTTACACATATTATAATGACTAATTATCAAAAAACTCTTTAAGATTATAATGTACTCTATTGACAAGCCATTTCCTTAATTTAATTTTGAACGGATTCCCAACAATTTGCTTAATATCTAATGGTAAATTATTATAAACTTTAATCGCAGTGATATACGTGCTTTTGTGAAACATAGAATTATTTACTTGGGGTATACATAGATTATATTTATATTTATTTCTCAAATTATCTGATCTGTTTGATTTAATATTGAAGAAATCTGGATTATTTTTTGCAAACAAACATAGTTCTAGAATATATGTATATATCAGTAAAAGTTAAAATATCTTTATCTTTGAAAATACGTCGTAAAGATTCAGTACTTTCTAAGTTATAAATGGCTCTGATACATTTTTTCTGCATAATAAAGACTGATTCCATTTCAACTGAGTTTCCCCAAAATATAACCCCATAACATAATTGAGGAAAAACGTATCCATAGTATGCATTCTTTGCGATTTTTACTGATGTTATATTGCTTAGCATATGCAATGGAAATTTTTCTATTTACTTTATTAATGTGAGATTTCCAATTCAAATATGTGTAAATTTTTATACCTAGAAAATTAATATCACTGACTTCTTCTATTATGTTTCCTTTGTTATGAATATTTAAATTGAATATAGGTGTTTTGTAATTTTTAAATCTCATATATTTAGTTTTATCAATGTTCACTTTTAAATTTATTACGTTTAACCAATCTATTATATCCTCTAGCGTTTTATTAATTTCATTTTCAAAGTCTTGTATGTTATTATTTACTTGCGGTATAAATACTGTGGTATCGTCTGCAAACATTACACAGAGATGTTTCGTGACATATGGGAGATTGTTGATATATATTAAAAATAGAAATGTAAATGTATTTCAATATTATAATAATTATCTATCTAATTATAATAAACATATTATTTTTAGTATTGCAACAGGTGTAGACATTGTTGTGCGCCACACACAGTATTTCCGACTTGGTAATTTGATACCTAGCTTTTTTCTCGTTAAAATGCATATTGTGAAATAAAATAAGGCCAACAAAACACGGCTTGGACGTTTTTATTGTTATTATACAAACCTAGACATTAAATATAAATAAATATAAATAAATAATGCTGGACAATTCACACAGCATCATCTAGCCCCAAGCTAAGCAGAGCTTGTGTTATGGGTACTAGATAACTGACATACTTAATACAATATACTACATAGATATATATTTTTTATTATATATAGAAAAACACCCAGAACACCCTGAACAAATATTTGCAGATCATACAGACATTTGTTCCGAGGCGGGAATCGAACCCGCAACCTCTTGCGTCGCAGGCGGACCTTCGCCCGCTGCGCCACAGAGGTCGTCATTGTATTGTTTGTTTTGTGATTTGAACTATTCAGCAAGACTTCTTTATTAAAACTGTCTCCTATTTTGCGGTATATAAAGGAGCAGAATTTATTACTAAACTTCTTGGCTTGTACACAAGGTTCATCATAATCTCAAAGAGTACTTTGATACATAGATAATATAAAATATTAATTTAGGTGTAACTTGTTGGTTTGTCAGTCTATGGCTTATTCAAATGTGTTTTTTCTTCTATTGCTTAGTATTAAGTGATCAATTAATAGTGATGAGTATTGTATGTCCGAAATGGATAAAATTGTTTTCACATTAATTTTATTTAAGACCTTCCATGTACATGGAAAATGTAACAATTTAACAATAAAGTTTCTTATTCTTATTCTACTTTTCAGACAACTCCTCTCAAAGATTCTATCAAGATCGGAGAATACCTTACCATCCTCGTCTACTTGAAGGATGTCAGGAACCAGTTCAACCTGAGAATCCATGACTGCTGGGCTTATGATAATGACAACTACGACAGCTCGAAGACTAATAAGATTCAGCTTACTGACGAATCAGGATGCCCGAAGTATGTCACCTAGTCAAGATTTATATCGTACTTTATTATTTATCATTCATCATCATCATTTCAGGCATAAAACGTCCACTGATGAACACAGGCCTCCCTCATGGATCTCCATGAGGGGTAGTTGCCATTCTCACCATGCTTGGCAGGCGGGTTGGTGAGCGCAGTATGGGATGTTGATACACGGATAGACGCTGCTGCCCATCTTCCGGAGGTGCCCCTTAGCAGGCTCTTACTGCATCCACGGGTAGGAGAGGAGGGGTAACATTCTACTGCCGGCACCCCACGGCACTTTATTATTAAGGCCAGGTTATTCCAGCGGCGAGTTTCTGAAGGAGTGCGGGCGGGCGTGAAGTACCTAAATTCTATAAAAAATTCTACTACAACATATATTTTTTTCCGATCGAATCATGAATGAATCGAAAATTAAAATTGGCTAATTTGAAATATAGCGGCCTTAAGAGTTAGATTTAAAACTTTAAAAATAAATAAATCTATTACTATATTTTTGCAGGAAAAAACTTATTGAGGGATGGCAGAAATCAACCAACACTGGCAGAAGTGGAGCTACTCTGATCGCTCACAGTAGAGTAAGCGCGTTCCGTTTCCCTGAAACTGATCAAGTCTATCTCACCTGTAATGTTGAGGTAAGTATCTTTCTTAAGCCCGTACGCATCAAGCTTAAAAATAAGACCAACAGCTTAAAATTTATTTGCTAAAATTGACCAACATGTCTTAACGTTAATTATAAGTTTGATAACAACTAAACATTATTATTTCAATAAAATTCAATGAAAATATCTAGGTTTAATTCCACTAATGCTGAGATGCATGAGCACCGATCGCTAATTAGGCACATGCAGGGTGAACTAGGTTGTTAGTGCAACATGCATACCCAAACCCACACGACGACACGTGCCTCGTGGAGAGGCGAAACTAGTTCTCCCTGCATGTGCATAATTAGCGAGTGGGAGGGTGGTGCTCGTGCATCTCAGCATAGGCGGAAATAAAACTAAATATTTTCATTGCATTTTATTGTCATGGATTTCCGCAAAGTTAGCCTGATTCCATTAATTATTATTATTTCAGCTTTGTACTGGAAACTGCGACGCCAGCTGTACTGGAATCCAGGAAGTTTCTTCAACGATTCGACCACAGACATGCTACCCTGGGTCTCGCGATCCCCAGTGTCAACAAATAACGACACCGTCCGCTCAATTCAAGTGCTTCCCTGGAAGTACCGACCCTCGTTGCCCCAGGCCTACAACATTTAGCCCCGTTTCTTGTTACCCTGGCTCTACAGACCCTAGATGCCCACAACCAAGTCCAACAACCATCAACCCGCCTACATACCTGCCACCATCGACACCTGAAGCACCAACATGCTTCCCAGGAAGCACTGATCCTAGATGTCCTCAGCCTACAACTCCTGAACCACCAAGATGCTATCCTGGTAGCACAGATCCTCGCTGTCCCAAACCTACCACTCCTGCTCCGCCTAGTTGCTTCCCTGGCAGCACTGACCCCAGGTGCCCCAGACCTACAACTCCAGAAACACCACGATGCTTTCCTGGTAGCACTGATCCTCGCTGTCCAAAACCTACAACACCTGCTCCAGCTTGCTACCCTGGCTCTCCGGATCCCAGGTGTCCCCAGCCACCTAGGCCAACTACGCTAAACCCACCTACTTATTTGCCACCAACCACTGCCCAACCTACAACTCCAGTATTCCGTTGCTTCCCTGGTAGCTCGGATCTCAGATGCCCTCAACCTACAACTCCAGCTCCACCCAGATGCTTCCCTGGAAGCACAGACCCAAGATGTCCTAGACCAACTACCCCTGAACCTCCAAGGTGCTATCCTGGTAGCACAGATCCTCGCTGCCCAAAACCAACAACTCCTGCCCCACATAGTTGCTACCCTGGCAGCACTGACCCCAGGTGCCCTAGGCCAACAACGCCTGAAGCACCACGATGCTTCCCTGGTAGCACTGATTCCCGTTGTCCAAAACCTACAACACCTGCTCCCGCTTGCTACCCTGGCTCTCCGGATCCCAGGTGTCCTCAGCCACCTAGGCCAACTACGCTAAACCCACCTACTTATTTGCCACCAACCACTGCCCAACCTACAACTCCAGTATTCCGTTGCTTCCCTGGTAGCTCGGATCTCAGATGCCCTCAGCCTACAACTCCAGCTCCACCCAGGTGTTTCCCTGGAAGCACAGACCTAAGATGTCCTAGACCAACCACCCCTGAACCTCCAAGGTGCTATCCTGGCAGCACAGATCCTCGCTGCCCTAAACCTACAACTCCAGCTCCACCCAAATGTTTCCCTGGAAGCACAGACCCAAGATGTCCTAAACCAACCACCCCTGAACCACCAAGGTGCTATCCTGGCAGCACAGATCCTCGCTGCCCCAAACCTTCCACTCCTGCCCCGCCTAGTTGCTTCCCTGGCAGCACTGACCCCAGGTGCCCTAGGCCAACAACGCCTGAAGCACCACGATGCTTCCCTGGTAGCACTGATTCCCGTTGTCCAAAACCTACAACACCTGCTCCCGCTTGCTACCCTGGCTCTCCGGATCCCAGGTGTCCTCAGCCACCTAGGCCAACTACACTAAACCCACCTACTTATTTGCCACCAACCACTGCCCAACCTACAACTCCTGTATTCCGTTGCTTCCCTGGTAGCTCGGATCTCAGATGTCCTCAACCTACAACTCCAGCTCCACCCAGGTGTTTCCCTGGAAGCACAGATCCAAGATGTCCTAGACCAACCACCCCTGAAGCACCAAGGTGCTATCCTGGGAGCACAGATCCTCGCTGCCCCAAACCTACAACTCCTGCCCCGCCTAGTTGCTTCCCTGGCAACACTGACCCCAGGTGCCCTAGGCCAACAACGCCTGAAGCACCACGATGCTTCCCTGGTAGCACTGATTCCCGTTGTCCAAAACCTACAACACCTGCTCCCGCTTGCTACCCTGGCTCTCCGGATCCCAGGTGTCCTCAGCCACCTAGGCCAACTACACTAAACCCACCTACTTATTTGCCACCAACCACTGCCCAACCTACAACTCCTGTATTCCGTTGCTTCCCTGGTAGCTCGGATCTCAGATGTCCTCAACCTACAACTCCAGCTCCACCCAGGTGTTTCCCTGGAAGCACAGATCCAAGATGTCCTAGACCAACCACCCCTGAAGCACCAAGGTGCTATCCTGGGAGCACAGATCCTCGCTGCCCCAAACCTACAACTCCTGCCCCGCCTAGTTGCTTCCCTGGCAACACTGACTCCAGGTGCCCTAGGCCAACAACGCCTGAAGCACCTAGATGTTATCCTGGCAGCACAGACCCAAGATGCCCAAAACCAACAACTCCTGCCCCACCTAGTTGCTACCCTGGCAGCACTGATCCCAGGTGTCCCAGGCCTACAACTCCGGAAGCACCACGATGCTTCCCTGGTAGCACTGATTCCCGTTGTCCAAAACCTACAACACCTGCTCTCGTTTGCTACCCTGGCTCTCCAGATCCCAGGTGTCCTCAGCCACCTAGGCCAACCACGTTGAACCCACCTACTTATTTACCACCAACCACTGCCCAACCCACAACTCCTGGATTCCGCTGCTTCCCAGGAAGCACAGATCCTAAATGCCCTCAGCCTACGACTCCTTCTCCACCAAGGTGTTTTCCTGGCAGCACTGACCCAAGATGCCCTAGACCAACGACACCTGAACCACCACGATGCTATCCTGGCAGCAAAGATGCTCGCTGTCCCAAACCTACCACTCCGCAGCCAACAAGACCCACAACTCCTGAAGCGCCAAGATGCTACCCTGGTAGCACAGATTCGAGATGCCCAAGGCCTACGACTCCAGAGCCGGTACGGTGCTTCCCTGGCAGCAACGACCTTCGTTGCCCAAGACCGACCACACCTGCTCCGCCTAAGTGTTTCCCTGGCAGCACTGACCCAAGATGCCCTAAACCAACAACACCTGCTCCAACATCTCCTGCTTGTTATCCTGGTTCTCCAGATCCAAGGTGCCCACAGCCACCTCGCCCAACCACCTTAAACCCACCAACTTACCTGCCACCTACAACCGCACGACCTACAACACCCGAATTCCGATGCTTCCCTGGTAGTTCAGATCCCAGATGCCCTCAGCCAACTACTCAAGCTCCACCAAGATGTTACCCTGGTAGCACTGATCCTCGTTGTCCAAGACCTACAACTCCCGAAGCCCCTAGATGCTATCCTGGTAGCAATGATCCAAGATGCCCTAAGCCTACAACACCAGCTCCTCCAAGGTGCTTCCCTGGATCAACCGATCCTAGATGCCCACAACCTACGACTTTCAGGTGCTTCCCTGGAAGCAATGACCCTCGTTGCCCAAAACCTACCACACCTGCTCCAACAACCCCTGTTTGCTACCCTGGTTCTCCCAACCCGAGATGTCCTCAACCGTCGAGGCCAACGACTTTAAGTCCACCGACTTACTTACCACCATCTACTGCCAAACCAACCACTCCAACATTGAGATGCTATCCTGGTTCCACTGATCAAAGATGCCCTCAGCCAACAACTCCAGCTCCTCCTAGGTGTTTCCCAGGTAGTACGGATCCACGGTGTCCTAGGCCAACCACGCCTGAGCCCCCAAGATGCTTCCCCGGAAGCACGGACCCAAGATGTCCTAGACCTACTACACCTGCTCCACCAAGGTGTTATCCAGGCAGTAGTGATCCACGATGCCCTCAAACGCCATCACCTACTACTCCTCAGCCAACTACAACTTCTGCCCCTAGATGCTACCCTGGTAGCTCTGATCCTCGTTGTCCCAAGCCAACAACTCCTGCTCCTCCAAGGTGCTTCCCAGGTAGCACGGATCTTAGGTGCCCCAAACCCACTACACCCGCTCCAGTCACGCCTGTGTGCTACCCTGGCTCTCCTGATCTGAGATGCCCCCAGCCATCGCGCCCTACTACTTTAAACCCACCTACTTACTTGCCACCTACAACTGCAAAGCCAACCGTCCCAGCCCTCAGGTGCTACCCTGGGTCCACTGACCCAAGATGCCCTCAACTTACCACACCTTCTCCACCAAGGTGTTTCCCAGGCAGCACTGACCCGCGATGCCCCAGACCCACAACTCCTGAACCACCAAGGTGTTTCCCTGGCAGCACTGACCCGCGATGCCCCAGACCCACAACTCCTGAACCACCAAGGTGTTTCCCTGGCAGCACTGACCCCAGATGCCCCAGACCTACAACTCCTGAACCGCCAAGGTGTTTCCCTGGCAGCACTGACCCCAGATGCCCCAGACCTACAACTCCTGAACCACCAAGGTGTTTCCCTGGCAGCACTGATCCTCGCTGCCCCAGACCCACAACTCCTGAACCACCAAGGTGTTTCCCTGGCAGCACTGACCCCAGATGCCCCAGACCTACAACTCCTGAACCACCAAGGTGTTTCCCTGGCAGCACTGATCCTCGCTGCCCCAGACCCACAACTCCTGAACCACCAAGGTGTTTCCCTGGCAGCACTGACCCCAGATGCCCCAGACCTACAACTCCTGAACCGCCAAGGTGTTTCCCTGGAAGCACTGACCCCAGATGCCCCAGACCTACAACTCCTGAACCACCAAGGTGTTTCCCTGGCAGCACTGATCCTCGCTGCCCCAGACCCACAACTCCTGAACCACCAAGGTGTTTCCCTGGATCCACTGATCCCAGATGCCCTAAACTTACTACTCCTGCACCACCTAACTGCTTCCCAGGAAACACAGACCCTCGTTGTCCTCGACCAACGGCCCCTGCTTCTCCTAAGTGCTATCCTGGTTCAACAGACCCACGTTGTCCGAAACCAACAACCCCGGCTCCTACACAGCCTGCCTGTTATCCTGGTTCTCCCAACCCTGCATGCCCACAGCCAACACGCCCATCCACATTGAACCCTCCGACATATCTTCCACCTACTACAGCCCAACCTACCACTCTATCACCACCTAGATGTTATCCAGGATCCACCGACCCTCGTTGTCCTAAACCAACGACTCCAGCACCTCCTAGGTGCTTCCCAGGGTCAACAGACCCTCGTTGCCCGAAAATTACTACCCCGGAACCTCCAAGATGCTTCCCAGGAAGCACGGACCCCAGATGTCCTAGACCCACCACACCAGAGGCACCACGTTGCTTCCCTGGCAGCACCGACCCTCGTTGCCCCAGACCTACAACTCCAGAACCACCAAGGTGTTTCCCAGGATCCACTGATCCTAGATGCCCTAAACCTACGACCCCAGCTCCTCCAAGATGTTTCCCTGGCTCAACCGATCCTCGTTGCCCCAAGCCTACTTCTCCCACTCCAGTCTGCTATCCAGGTTCACCTGACCCGAAATGCCCTCAACCTTCTCGACCAACTACATTAAACCCTCCCACTTACTTGCCACCATCAACGCCTGGACTCAAATGCTACCCAGGATCAACCGATCTAAGGTGCCCCAGGCCGACGACGCCAGCACCTCCTAGGTGTTACCCAGGCTCATCAGACCCTAGATGCCCTAAACCAACCACGCCTGAACCACCAAGATGCTACCCAGGCAGCTCTGATCCTCGTTGCCCCAAACCAACAACTCCAGCTCCTACCACTATCTGCTACCCTGGATTACCAGATCCGATTTGCTCCAAGCCATCCACTAATCCACCAACATACTTACCACCATCAACAACTCCTGCTCTTAGGTGCTACCCAGGTAGCACAGACCCGAGATGTCCCAGACCAACTACCCCTGAACCACCAAGGTGCTTCCCGGGTTCATCTGACCCCAGATGTCCAAAACCAACCACTCCTGAACCACCACGGTGCTTCCCAGGAAGCTCTGATCCTCGTTGTCCTAAACCCACTACCCCTGCTCCTCCCAACTGTTTCCCTGGAGCGACAGATCCTCGCTGCCCTAGGCCAACTACTCCTGAACCACCAAGGTGCTACCCTGGTTCCACAGACCCACGCTGCCCCAAACCAACCACCCCCCAACCTCCTCAGTGTTACCCAGGGTCAACAGACCCAAGGTGTCCTAAACCTACTACTCCTGAGCCTTCACGTTGTTACCCAGGAAGTCCTGACCCCAGGTGCCCTCAGCCGCCTAGGCCAACCACATTGAATCCGCCAACCTACTTACCACCTGTCACTAGCGCTCCTAGATGCTACCCAGGATCCTCAGACGTGCGATGCCCTAAACCCACTACACCAGCTGCTCCTAACTGCTTCCCAGGAAATAATGACCTACGATGCCCTAGACCTACCACACCTGAACCACCACGGTGCTTCCCCGGTAGCTCTGACCCTCGTTGCCCTAAGCCTACTACCCCTGCTCCTCTCAATTGTTTCCCTGGATCCAATGATCCCAGGTGCCCTAGACCAACAACTCCTGAACCACCACGGTGCTTCCCAGGCAGCTCTGATCCTCGTTGCCCCAAACCAACCACACCCGCTCCCCCTAACTGCTTCCCTGGTTCAACTGATCAAAGATGCCCAAGACCAACAACTCCTGAACCACCAAGGTGCTTCCCAGGTAGCTCGGACCCTCGTTGCCCTAAGCCAACGACTCCTGCTCCACCCAACTGCTTCCCAGGAAATAACGACCCACGCTGCCCCACACCCACCACACTTCAGCCACCAAAGTGCTATCCTGGATCAACAGATCCTAGGTGCCCTAAGCCTACAACCCCTGAGCCACAACGCTGCTACCCAGGAAGTCCTGACCCCAGATGCCCTCAACCTACGAGACCAACCACTTTGAATCCACCAACCTACCTACCTCCTGTAACAAACGGTCCAAGATGCTACCCAGGATCATCTGATATACGTTGCCCCAAGCCCACTACTCCAGCTCCTCCTAACTGTTTCCCTGGAAACAGTGATCCTCGTTGTCCAAGACCAACAACTCCTGAACCTTTAAGATGCTTTCCAGGCTCGTCAGACCCCAGATGCCCCAAACCAACCACTCCTGAACCACCAAGGTGCTTCCCAGGAAGCACTGATCCTCGTTGCCCCAAGCCAACTACTCCAGCTCCTCCTAACTGTTTCCCTGGAAACAATGATCCTCGTTGTCCGAGACCAACAACTCCCGAACCACCAAGGTGCTTTCCAGGCTCTTCAGACCCCAGGTGCCCTAAGCCAACCACTCCTGAACCACTAAGGTGCTTCCCAGGAAGCTCTGATCCTCGTTGCCCCAAACCCACTACCCCTGCTCCACCCAACTGTTTCCCAGGATCAACTGATCCCAGGTGTCCTAGACCAACAACTCCTGAACCACCAAGGTGCTACCCAGGCTCATCAGATCCCAGATGCCCCAAGCCAAACACTCCCGAACCACCACGCTGTTTCCCAGGCTCAACAGACCCTAGATGCCCACAACCAACACCTACAGCACCCAGTTCCTGCTACCCTGGCTCTCGGGACCCGAAATGTCCTCAACCATTCGCGCCAAGCAGTACCAACCCTCCGTCAACTTACCTTCCCCCATTTCCCGCTGAAAACGAAGTGAGCTCTCTACGAGTTGCAAGGCTGGCTTCTCCAGATGATGAGGAAGGCAAACAAAAGGATGTTGGTAAGTAACAAAAAAATCACTCCGTAATTTTTTTTACAAAAAATCTGTTTATTTCTTCAACTACGAGATCCTAAGAAGTTTAACAACATTCAAAAACAGTATTTGTTAACCTTGAGGTGGTCTGTTCACTTATACGTTACTTTGGAAAAGGTTTTAAAATAGGCTTTCGTTAAATTAAAAAAGGGTTAATGAAAATTTCTAACCTAAATTAGTATGTGTCTGAATATTAATTTTATTATTTCTAGATGATTTCGAATCTACCAAAACTGTACCGAAGACAAGAAAAACGAGAGATGTCAGCAACGTGATCGATGAAATAAAAGTAGCCGCTGCCAACAACACCAACTTCGTTGTAATTGGAGCCGTTCTTATCACCGCCTTCTCAATGACGATCTCTCTCTTCGTCTTTTTAAGAAACAAACGAAAACAGTCTGTTGACACTGCGAGCTCCTGCTAAGCTTAGATATATAAATGTTTTTATTCATAAAGAATCAATGCTTTGTGTCAAATGACTATCAGAGATTTTATTATTTTCATTATGAATAAGAACATGTATAAAGTGGTAATGATTGTGATATTATAATTTAAAATTACCATTTTTATAATTTTGTACGATATCGCTTCAAAGGATAGTTCTCTATTTTTCACTGCCTTAGCTTTATATTATATAAACATGCGCTTACGCATACCTATTTTATTCTGTAAAATAGTGCCATAATGCAATCTATATCATGATGCATAAAATATAGTTTTTAGCCCTAGTCAATGTATGTATCCAATTCTGAAATTTCTTTACTTTTTGGTTACTAACACCATTGATATACTCATTTGTGATATTTTTTATAATGTAAATACATGTAATTATGCCAATACCTGTGGCCATTCATAGTGTATGTTATGTCAAGTAACTTTTGATACATTTTGTGGGACACAATTTTACAAT
This sequence comes from Pasiphila rectangulata, assembly GCA_963082625.1. Taxonomy (NCBI): domain Eukaryota; kingdom Metazoa; phylum Arthropoda; class Insecta; order Lepidoptera; family Geometridae; genus Pasiphila; species Pasiphila rectangulata. The sequence continues at coordinate 9,678,209 of OY720253.1, forward strand.
AATGCTCATGCAAAATGGATCTATTGTTATAATTATTAATTTTTCCATTGTTAGTAAGTTTTCTTTTAAGCCAATATAAGTAAAACATTCCATGAATGTCAAGTTTCGTTTTTTTTCTTTCATATATATCTTTATCTTTTTATTTTATAAAATGTATTTCAGTTCTCGAAGATTTGTGAAAACGAAATGTGAACAAAATAAAATACTTCCTAAAATATAAATAATTGATTTTTATTACAATTTCAGTTATGGTAACATGGTTTAACTTATAAACTATTACTTATAACAAAAGATGAGTTTCTTTTGAACCTATTTTAAGTATTCAAATATGTATGTACATATATCTCGTTTTATTCGATGAGTCAACTTATACAAATTAAATTCATAACATTTAGGTAACTAAAAATATTATATCACATTTATTACTAAAATATTAAGTAACAGTATTTTACTTAAAAACATTTAATAACTAGTTGACCTGGTGTCCACTTCGTTGGGCGGTAAGCTTTTTAGGATTCCGGACCAAAATTGTAAAGTGGAACGCTTAAGTGCAAAACGACTTTTTGTAACTTAAATATGAAAGTTAGACATGTTGTCGCTGACTTTTTTGTAGGCAGTATTAAGTTCTAAAACTTTTATCTAGAACTCAATCATATACCTCCTCAAGGCCCTGGATAAGTCTCAACAGTTGGTGCCATATGAATACGATAATTCACGATAGTTATTATAGTAAAATATTGTTTACGATTTGAGTTTTTTTGAGTTTCTCTTATTCAGCATTTTCACAACCATGCTTATTTCAAAAGTTCAAAAAGTGAAAGTACCTATATAGTATTCACGTTGCACGAGACGCTGCAGTGCCTGGAACATTGTTAGATAGGGCTTGCCTAGTACTATACTCTCAACTTGGTCGTCATTTTATTCTACAATAGTCTACCGTTCAATGAGCTTCAGTTTTATAGGTCCATCAGGGGTATACATGGGGTGGATATGATAATCCATTGGCTCGTGATGATACTCCATTTTGAAAGCTTGAACAATCTGAAAATAATAAAAAAAAACCTTTAAAAATACTAAGTAGTCTTATACCATTTTATTTTATGATAAATTCCACTTTTTCTTACAATGTGGTCATTATGCCTTTCTATACTGCTTAAGGGCTTTAAATTCACATTAAATTGTTGAGTGAAATTGAATTATTATTGTTAATTGTTATAGTTTTAAGTGTATTTTATAATGTTTTATGGATTTATGATCTGAAATAAATGAATAATAATAATTGTATCACGATCAAGTGAGTTCAATAACTTCCAGTTTATGATAATTATAAATATTGGTGTTATGGTGAAAGACCTCCCATAACGATATCTCAAGAACAACCAAAGGCGTTATAACTTAAAGTTTATTGGAAAATTTCCACAGAAATTGAAAATTGAGACAGAAAACTAGTCTCCTTTACTAATTTTATCTTTTTACGACTTTTCTTATTATTTTGCTTATTTTTAAAACTTTTCTGTAGGGCTTAAACGTCGGTCAACACATGATTAAAACAGTTTGATGCACATAGTTTTTGAGACGTTTGTGAGTTAACATAAATTAGGGTAACACAAAGGGTTAATTGATGATCGAATGGAGACGACGACTTGGTAAGCGTATTATACGACGCCTATCATCCTGATTTCCGACCGGTCGTTGGCAGACACTGGATGCGGCAAGCTGATGACAGGGTTAAATGTCGCAAATTGGTTGAGGCCTGTGTTCAGTAGTGGACGTTGCGCCAACACACAGTGGTTTCCTGCTATGCTTAAAATTTCCTATGAAAGCAAATCTTACCTTAGCAATAACCGTATGTATTTCCAACTCGGCGAACCTCCTGCCCAAACACATGCGCTTGCCGAAACCGAAGGGTAAAGACGCGAAAGGGTGGTGGTTATGTCCAGGGGTCCTCTGCATCCAGCGTTCTGGCCGGAAGGCAGACGCGCTTGTGAAGTTTTCTTCGCTGTTGCCCATCACGTAGTGTTGGAATATAACCTGGGTCTGAAAATGATTTCTTTTTATTAGGTTCGCCAAACAGTTCTTACACAATGCATAATTTAATACGTCAGCCTGATGTTCAATGCGTAAAAACCTCTTATAGACAAAATAAAGCTATCTAAGAAATATATTTTTCTCATATGGAGTAAAATATAGTGTTGAAAAGAGGTTTAGGTTAAGACGTAAGAACTCCTTTAAAAAAATTAAGAGCAATAAACAGATGAGAAGTAAATATACTTACGCCTTTGGGAATACTGTATCCGCAGATCACGGTGTCTTTGGTGAGTTGCCTGCCATTTCCTATCACGACGGGGTACATTCTGTAACAGGGTAAGTCTTAATTTATCCAAATGTAGGTACAAATGTTTAGAAATTCACTCATTATTAATTTCATTCACAAATTCGTTAGTCCCTTGCCTTGTTTACCGCATTATGTGGGGTCAACCTTTTATACTTTCCTCCGTCGCATATATTCTCATCCATTTTCTATTTATTCATAACCATTGCCTCCGCACTCATTTCCTTCGCTATTACCTTTCACACAAATTCACCCATCTGCTCTTTAACCTATCTATAACCTATTTTCTCGAGACTTCAAGAGAGGAGGTTCCAATTTAACAAGTATCGACTGCGATATCTTCGCCAGCTGTACACAAATTTTACTGAATCTTTTTGTTGTTGTAAAGATGGTATCTACTTTTATAAAAAAATCGCGTAATTTTAAAAATGACAATAAGTGTTTGTTCTGTGATTTGAAAAGGCCTTTCCAAATCACTAAACAAACAATAATTGACTTTTTAAAAATTTCGCCATCACTACACATTTTTAATATTTAGCCGGGAAATTATCGCGTTTTTACCTTTATTATTGTCGGACGTTTCGACAGGATTTCACCCATCGTGGTCCCGGGTGAAAAAACGCGATAAATACCGTTAACCCGGTATAAATATGTCATAATAAAAATTATTTACTTCAAGTGGATTATTGGCTAAGATCTGATGATGGAAACCATTATGACGGAACATCTCAACAATCAAAGTTTAAAATATGTTTAAGTTTTTTTGACTCAAACATAATTATATCAAAAAATATAAATCACCTCATAACCTCCTTGATGCAGCCTTTCAGATACGGCATCTGGTTGACGTCACCCGGCTTCATGGGCCTGCCTTGGAGCACCCTGGTGACCTCCTCGTGAAGCTTATCTTGCACGTCCGGGCGGAGGGACAGTTGGTATAATGTTGATGCCACTGCATTCGATGTCTGAAATATTAGGTGTTACAAGTCCCTTATCTAAGTGGTGAGATTATTATAGTTACGTTTGATTCTTCTTTTCTTTAATTTTAAAGAATAAGAAAGAAATTGATAGAAGAAACACATTAGAAGAATTATTAATTACGATAGAAGAATTATTAGACACACAAAACATAAAAACTTATATAATAAAAATTGGACTTATTTCTTATTTGAATCTAAGAGTACCTACCATGTTAAATATTCTAAAACAAAGTGGCAAACAGATAGTAAGCTGCTCACTAAGCGGGCCAAAGCAAAATAATCTAATTTATATAATGGACAACCCCGGTACTAGTTCATAGTTTTGTGAGTCCTTAGGGGCCTCAGCATTATGCTCCCACATATAAAGAATGCTAGGGAGCGCTGGTTTTCAGCACTTTTCTATACCTATTATTTCTTATCTGCCAAACACGGCTCAAATATAGCTTCATGACAATAAAATCAAGGTCACAGGCCTTCACTATCATCCACAGTCTGACTTCACCCACTGCTAGGTATAGGCCTCCCTTAGTGCGGTCACGGTTCTGTGCTGATCCAATCCATCAATTTTCATTTCATCATTTCGGCCGTAATACGTCCACTACTGAACACATGCCTCCCTCATGGATCTCCATGAGGGGTAGTTGCCATACTCACCACGCTTGGCAGGCGGGTTGGCGAGCGCAGTACGGGATGTTGATACACGTAAAGACGCTGCTGCCCATCTTCCGGAAATATCCCTTTGCAGGCTCTTACTGCATCCACGGGCATGAGAGGAGGGGTAACATTCTACTGCCGGCACCCCACGGCTTAAGGGTGTATATACATTGCTTATTTTCTATTCCTCTGCGTCTCCATATCTTCCAAACTTCTCAATATTTCAGTTTGAAACTTTAAGGTAAGGTAACATTTAAGGTAAAGTTTAGGACCTATTCTATTACATTGTAAGGAACAGTTAACGTTAAACTGTTCCTAATACTAACTTCAATTATATACCATGCTCTGCCGCCCGATTCCCGGACCGCACCGGCCCTAAAGCCGGTGCGGTCCGGCGGGTAAAAATTAGTTTTCGGGCTAAAGTAGTATTATACATATAAACCCTTAATTTTTATGGCGGAAGATCAGCGTAACTTGCAAGTTAACCTACTCATGCTCAGCCATATAACTTTTAATGACGTCCGGATGGAACTCCTTCGAGGCAGCCAGCCAGCCTGCTAGTTCAAGAAAATGTTTTACGCAGTCGGATATTAATGGCTATATATGGTACGTATACGGCTTGCGCAAGACATTCAGGGGTGGCGAGATAAAAAAGAGGCCCATGCTCAATAGTTGTTCTCCAAGTACTGATCATGAGGGAGTAGTTGCCATAATCGCCACACTTAACAAGTGGGTTGGCGAGCGCAGCACAGGATGTTCATACACGGAAAGATGTTTCTGCCCATCTTCCGAAGGTACCCCTTGGCAGAGTCCTACTACATCCACGGGCCAAAGAAGAGTGGCATCATTGTACTGCCGGCACCCCACGGCTAGTTATTCTTCCTGGGCCCTGCCGCAGAGGTCACCAGGTCCTGGACAAGCGATTTGCTGCTGCCGCTGACTCGGCACACTTCTAGGGCCTTCTCTACGTGACTGAGAGTGGCTCTACTACTGAAATATTTTTGTAGCCTTTGCATCTATTATAGATGATTTATACAGCGTCAGCAACTGGTAATCATGCTGTACGGGACGCTGCAGTGCCTGGGACATTGTTAAATGGATTAGGCTTGCTCAGTACCTATACCATCCTCTCGGCTTAGTCAGCTGTTAGTCAGAGGAAAGAACAGGTCAATACGTCTGAAGCTAACGAAGCCGCGGGTTTCCTCACGATGTTTCTTTCACCGTTAAAGCACGTGTTAAGTGTACACATACATTTTTCAAGAAAGAAAAATCCATTGGTGCACGGCCGGTATCGAACCCAAGACATTCTGATTGAAAGTCGGGGTTACATACCACTCGGCCAACACGGCTTTTAAATCTTATACTCTCCAATATTTACTTTATTTGCTTCTTCATTTCTATTCGCTTATTCTTTTTCCTTATTTCTTACCATCTATTCTCCCTTATCAGCCAGACACTACTGTATCGCTTTTTGGAAAATAAAAGCATTGCCGCACATACCGTATCAATTCCCACTAAAAACATGTCGAGGGCTGCGACCGCGGCGACCCTGGGCCCTGCCGCGGAGACCAGGTCCTGGAGAAGGGATTTGCTGCTGCCGCTGGCTTGGCACTCCTCTAGCGCCTTCTCTACGTGACTGAGAGTGACGCTGAAAGAGTACATAAGTTATAAATAAAGCTGGACATCATCACACACTCCTTTCTTTCTCATATCTATCCATCACACAATTCATCCATCGCTTCTTTGGCCAGCTTATTGTACAACCTTTTCTAATTTCTAACTTTCTTCTTCGTAAATTGTTATCATCCCTCCTCAACACACGACCATACCATGCCAAGCTATACTTTTCATCTTTTTCAGTTATTTACCATTAAAACTATACTTCCTTAAAAACAGATAAGCTAACGTGAATGACGTTAGCTTACAACAGCCACATATGCTACTCAGAATCTCAAAACTTAAAAAAGCGATATCCCACCTAAGGATAGTATCCAACGCAGCAACATATCGCTTAAACATCGCAGTAGGGTATATCCTCCACCAGGGGGCTTCCAGTTCCAGTTTGCCCACGCTGATGAAGAAGGTATGCACTGCGTCTATGAGCCGCTGCGATTCTGAACCTTCGGGTGCGTCGAAACAGCCCAGTCTTGTGTCGAGGGCTATGAGGCCAAGAGCTGAAAAAGGATAGATTAGATTAAAGTAATATTTTCGGCCAAAATACCTTAGTGACGAAAATCTTCAATTAGTGTGTCTTAGTGATGACATATGTAACTGAGACTCGGTCCCTCACCACTACTTATGAATAGGCTCAGAGTCGATCAACGAGCTATAGAAAAGGGCTATACCCGAGGTTTATCTACGGAACCGAATCAGAAATGAGGAGTTGAACTTTGAAGAACACGGGTCACCGATATAGTCAAACGGATTAGCACGTTGAAGTGGCATTGGGCAGGCCATTAGCTCGCAGAACAGACGGTCGATACGGCTGACAAGTTCTTGAGTAGAGGCAACGGACGGCAAGTGCAGTGTCCACCTACAAGATGGGCAGGCGACTTGGTTAAGATCGCAGATCGGCGGTGGATGCAGGCCGCTTCCAACCGCAATACCGAAAAATCCATGATGCCTATTTCTAGCCACTGCTGGACAAAGGTACCATGGATTCATGAACGTCCTACGGCTAAAGTGATTATGATTAAAGGAGAATTATGATTACTGGTATATAATAAATAATATAGGAAGATGAAACTAAAGCTGCTGCTGGAAATTAATGGTCTAAAAATGTAAACAACTTATAGATTAAAATAAGAATAACATATTGCAAGTAAATCTGCATAAAACCATTGGGCCTTAGATGAACTTTTTAACATCTGTTACTTAACTATAGTTGCCTGAAATACAGATTATATTATTATTATTTTTATCCCAACAAGCTGTTTTGATGCTATTGCAATATAATAGTTTTTAAAATATATGAATCCCTTACATTCTAAAGACCACTTGTGGACCTCGTTCAGGAAATCATTTGGAGTTTCTTGATTTTCATCCCTCATATCTCGTAATCTGGAAAAATCAATAAAATCAAAAAAAATGAAGACTTGAAGACTGATTTAGCAGACATAAAGTTTTATTTAGAACCCCCGACACAAAACACAAAAAGGGGTAATATTATAAGTTTGAATATATATATATAAACAGAGATATAATATATATACATATATATATGTATGTATAAAGAGGTATACATGAAGGCGACGCGGCAGACCGAAGCGCAGATGGCGGGACGAACTCGATCAGTACATCGTTGACTGGAGGGAAGCAGCTCAGGATCGGGATATATGGTGGAAATTGGGGGAGGCCTTTGCCCAGCAGTGGGACCCAAATGGCTCATAATAATAATAATACATATATAAATACATACATTCGAACCAAGTAAGATCACATATAGAGATAATGTTCTTTTAATTTTATTTAAAATAAAGTGCTTAATGACTGACTGTCGCGATTGGAGTGGGAAAGACCAAAACCAAAACCGGACCGCCCCAACTGTAAAGGAGTCACCGTAACTACTAGAGGAGTAAGAAGAGTTTAAAGGAGGTGGGACGTAGGTAGTCGCCCTGCAGGGCACACCACGTGGGACAAGGAATTCAAAACGCTCACGAAGGTAAAAAGGTGAAAGAGAATTGTGAAGAATTTTGTACAGTAAAGACAGAACATGAAGATCACGTCGATTGTTGAGCGTTGTAGAGAGTTGAAGATTGTTAAGCTGGAAGAAGAAATGAGTAGGTTACACTGTGACATTTTAGGATTATCAGATGTCCGTAGAGAGGGCGAGGACACGATATCCCTAAGTCCGGTAATCTACTCTACTACCGGGAGGGCGACCAACAGTCCCAAGGTGGTGCCGGGTTTATCGTTCACACGTTCCACTAGAAATGAGATTGATTTCATCTTGACCAACAAGGAACACCCTTTCCTTGTTGGTCAAGATGAAATCAATCATCATTGAGTACCCACTCAATGATGTCACTGTGATTCACAGGGTGAAAACCGGAAGTGATCACCGAATCGTTAGAGGCACATTGAATATGAACGTTAGACTTGAAAGGTTCCGTTTGATGAAGTCTGAAGTCAACGCTCAGACCCACTCGCGCGCATATCCAAAACCTCGAGAGCTTTCAACTCGAACTTTCAAATCGCGAAAAGGCTATAGTACCATAGAACACATTCATATGCTGCGGCAAGTGATACGGAAGACCGAAGAGTATAATTTGCCGCTGTCTCGCGTTTGTGGACTATGAGAAAGCCCTCTAGAAATTGTCGACGTGTATGTGTACCTAGGACAAACAGTCCAATAAGGTAGGTCCAACTTCAGAAAAGAGGTCAATCGATGAATCCAACTCGGATGGGCAGCGCTTGGAAAACTACGCAACGTCTTTTCGTCCAAAATTCCTTAGTGCCTTAAGACGAAAGTCTACAATCAGTGTTTGTTACCAGTGATGTCATATGGAACCGAGACGTGGTCATTCACGATTAGCCTCATGAATAAGCTCAGAGTCGCTCAACGAGCAATGGAGAAGCCCTCTCCATAGCTCGTTGAACGACTCAATGGTCGTGGTTTCTTTACGGGATTGAATCAGAAATGAGGAGATACATAGAAGAACTCGGGTCACCGATATAGCCAAGATCACGTTGAAGTGCCAATGGGCAGGCATGTAGCTCGCAGAACAGATGACCGATGGGGCTGAAAAGTTCTCAAGTGGAGACCACGGACCGGCAAGCGCAGCGTAGGACGTCCACCAACAAGATGGGCTGACGACCTGGTGAAGACCGCAGGTCGACGGTGGATGCAAATCACTTCCAACCGCAATAACTAGAAATCCATGAGAGAGGCCTATGTCCAGCAGTGGACGTCCTATGGCTGAAACGATGATGATGATACGTGTGTGAAATGTGTCTTAAACAGAGTTTGAGCCATTTATTAACACGCCTCTTTTGCGGCGGGTGTTAAAAAACAACCGGATTATGTCACTCGGCAGAGATTTCGAAGTTCATCACGTTCATTACAGGAGGTAGTAGAATGTTACCCCTCCTCTCCTACCCGTGGATGCAGTAAGAGCCTGCTAAGGGACACCTCCGGAAGATGGGCAGCAGCGTCTATCCATGTATCAACATCCCATACTGCGCTCACCAACCCACCTGCCAAGCGTGGTGAGAATGGCAACTACCCCTCATGGAGATCCATGAGGGAGGCCTGTGTTCATCAGTGGACGTTTTATGGCTGAAATGATGATGATGATTACAGGAGGGACTTTTTACAACAGAGACAAAAGGTAATTTTTTTATTGTTCCGTATCCAAAGTGGCATTATCGAAACGTATATATATTCGACCTATTCTACTTTCGGTCTGTCCGTACTTTACCACTTTTTCGGTAGCTACTTTAGTTATTATTAGTTAGGTACCTATTAACAAAGGCATCCGCCACTTCGGCTACGGGAACTGTGTACTGGGCGGCCGCGCCAGCACTTAGGGCCACTCTTGACACCTTTGTCCTGAACGCCGCCCATGAATCTCCGTGACTGAAATTAAAAACAGTGTTGCTTTAAAGAAAACATAACCTGGAGTTAATCTTAGTAAAGACATCGTGTGTAAGCATAAAGTATTAGCGACCAGAAATTACACCATAAATACTTACTGCTGGCATTGCACGAGCATAAAATCATCAGGTAGATGATTTTATACTCGTGCAGTGTCATTAAGACCAATTTATTTTTTCGAGACCATTTGTTAATCGGAGTCGTCAGCGTTGAACATTATGTTTTTGTCTAATATAAAAAAGATATCTAATACATAAGACAGAAACATAATGTTCAAAGCTGGTGACTCCGATAAAAATTATGTTTCTGTCTAATGTAAAGTATAGTTCCTCAAAACAGAACTAGATGTCACTGTTTATTTTATTATATTTGTAGATTGGGCCAGCGGAACCTCAAACTAAAACATTGATTAGATATCTTTCTTTTTGCACGAAATTCACCGGTTTGTATACAACCAAGTCACCTTCTTTGGCTAGGGCCAAAACAGTTGTTTCTCAGTTAAATATTAGTAAATCTTTTGCGGTAGAAAATATAACACAAAGTGTACCTGTAAGTAAAAAAGGTTTTATTAGGAAGAACAACTTACACTGCGATGACTCCCGCGCAGTTTTCTTCGGCACCAAAAAAGTCTTTTCTCAGGGTATGTTTGTAGTAATTCAGCGATGGCATCGAAGGCCTGGAAAGAAAAGCCATAAAGGTCGTCATTTAAATGATAATAATGAATAAATAGAAGGGGAGACATTTGGATGAACTTCGTTTAAGAAAAGCAAGAACTTTACCGAAGAACATTTACTTGTACCCCTAATAAGTAGGTCTTGCATCACTTACACTTGGCCATGTGTTTATAACGGGCTGCTGCATAAAGCACATAATTATAAATAGACTTTGCCATATCCTCGTCAATAGACGCGCCTCAACCTCAACTGACTATTACCCTTTCTTACTAATAAGTAAGAAATGAGAATAGTCAGTTGATTCCCCTTTCTTACTAATAAGTAAGAAAGGGGAATAGTCAGTTGAGGTTGAGGCGCCGAAAAACGTCGGTTGTCCCCCATTACCCCCTAAAGTCTCTGTCCACATTGATCACACATGCATCGTTTACCAATCTCTGCTAAGCGGAAGGTAACACGAGGCAGTGAGGTTTGTTTGGGCGTCAAACGACGTTCCCTCGAGGCATCCCTTACCCCATTTTTAATACTTGTATTGGCAACCAACCTGTTCGGTGCAGCATCTTCGCCTCTGAACCCCCTCTCCACTTCCCCAGCCTCGAAGATGAAAAGCATGTCTGGCCGGCCGAGCAGACTTGTCACCTTTACGCAGTTACCAAACTCTTCGTTACCCTACCTGTATCCCATTTTACGTAAGGTCGGTGTAAGATTTCCTCTTCCAACTTAGGACCATGTTATTTAAACGTATGAATGTAGTTTTTTGAAGTTTTTAAGACATAAAAATGTCCAAAGGGGTTGACGTCAGGCTATGAAGTTTTGGAATTTTTATTGAATGTGTCTTAGAGTTAGAAGAGTCATTAACGTCGAGTCAGCTTGCACGTTGAACGACTGTTGACTGTAAAGTCCTCTGCTTAACAAATGCCTTCCCAAACTGGTGGCTTCTTACCCTTTCTTCGGCTTGTCGTATCCAACATCCACCAGCGGTGTTACGGAAATCGTTACTCCACCTAATTGGTGAGCGTCTAAGACTACGCTTCCGAGTCGTGATGTACCTGTGCGGTGCAGCATCTTCGCCTCTGAACACTCTCTCCACCTCCCCAGCCTCGAAGACAAACAGCATGTCAGGTCGGCCAATAAGACCCGCCACCTTAACGCAGTTGCCAAACTCCTTGCGTAACGACACGCATACTTTGTCGATGTGTTCCACTGAATAGCTGCCTGGAAACATAGAAAAACATACTTTTTATGTTAAGATGTGGGATATAAGCATTATGGTATCATCATCATCATTTTGGACGTGAAATGTCCACTACTAAACAGAAGCCTCCCTTATGGATCTCCATGACGCATAATTCTTGTTTAGGTATCTACTCGTACATTACTTTATTTTAACAATATTTGTTTAATGATAAGTGGACCTATATTATAAGCAAATACCTAACACCTAAAGCTTGGAATAGCGAACATTATTGTTTTTAGCAAATAAACATTTTTTATTATTTTTTTTTTTTTTTATTATGACGAGTTGTTGTCATACTCACCACGCTTAGCAGGCGGGTTAGCGAGTGCAGTACGAGATGTTGATACACGGAAAGACGCTGCTGCCCATCTTCCGGAGGTTTCCCTAAGCAGGCTCTTACTGCATCCATGGTATGAGAGGAGGGGTAACATTCTACTGCCAGCACCCCACGGCATGGTGAATAATGATCAATAATTTATATAATTAATTTATTTGTTTACCATTAATTTCCAAAGTAATAAAAAAAACTCGTGCACTAAAGGTTCCTTTCCATTATTCTGTGAACATTTCAAGCGTCTACCAGTTGCCGTTATTAATATCGAGCAAAATACGGCAAACAAATCACTTTTGTTGTATGGTTGCCCGCCTTAAATATTTATTTTAGCCTGTTTTTAGTTATTTGTTGTTAAAGCCGCATCAGAAAAACATAATTTATTTTATAATTAATTACCTTTTACTAACCTTGTTTTCTATTTTTGGTTTTGTCTAACTTCTTATGTATTTTTGCCGAAGCAGAGATCCCTCGTATCTATTTACATATATAACCATACTTAGTTGTACAGTAGGAGTTGACGCAATGTCACTACATAGGTTTTGACAAGGTACTCATTCCAACGTATTTATGTATTTAAACATATAAGTGCATGTTTGTAAGTTACCACTTACAAACATGCACTTATATGTTTTCAAAAAAAGGTTTGACATAGGGGTTGCCACCCCTATGTCAAACCTTTTTTTGAAAAAATATTTTTATTATTATTTTATTATTTATTATCATTTGTGAAAATTTCGACTGTCTAGCTATCAAGGTTCATGAGATACAGCTTGGTGACAGACAGACGGACAGCGGAGTCTCAGTAATAGGGTCTCGTTATACCCTTTGGGTACAGAACCCTAAAAAAGTAAACTATTTCAATAACAATTTCTAACATGCACAATCATGAAAAGTAGTTGATACAAGATATAACAATATAATAGCAGTAGAACAAATAAAACAATGCAAATATGGCTTGGGAGAAAAAATCAGATACATACACAACTCTACACGCACTGGCCAGTGACGAGTTTTTAATGTGAACCTTGATCGTGATCAGATCAAGAAGTAAGATTTGTGATTAGGTGATGGTCATGGACTTTCTACAAGCCAGCCAAAAACTAAGCCTAACTTTATCGAGCTATATGATGGTTACAATAGAGGCTAATAGAAGACTTCAATATTTCATTTTTTTAAGTAGATCTTTTGCATTATATATGATGTATTAATGTTTTTACCAATGAGAAAAATTGTCTAAAGCCTTATAATGTAGGTACTACAACATGTAGTGTTCATGTTTCTAAAAAGTGAATCATTTGTTTGAAAACAACCTATTATATCACAAGTTTGCCTAATACAACCTAACGCATTCAATTATGAATTGAATGCGTTTTTAATAGTTAACTTCAAGTGTGCAATACAAACAGCAAAAAAACTCTCTAGAATGCAAAATTTCAGATAAATTGTCTCTTAATGAGTCCGGTCGTGATTATAAACTAGCACTAAATAGTGAAACCATTTTGCCTATTAAATCCATCGTTGGCTCACTTTCGCGTCACGAAGGCGGTGTCTCATTACAAAAGTGAGAGCCTTCTCACGACCCGTGCAGAACAAAGATGCTACTATAACTTGTTAAACTTTTGCGATTTGTTAACATATTTTTAGTTTTAAAATTACATACAACATAAAAAATGTTTAATAAGTGTGTGCGTTGTGTTCCGACGGTACAGCAGTCCGATACCGTCAGTGTAGTGTGTCGTAATGTGAACTTGGACATTTCTGAATCTGAAGACGAATTGAGGGTAGTCGTGGATTCTGCCATCAATTCGCGGCGGTAGCTCCCAGCACATCAGTCCTCCCGCGACCAAGAACGCTGAAATGTGTTCGAAACGTCGGGAAAATAATAAAAAGGTACGCGATAAAATCCTGTAATTTTAAAACTAAAAAAAGATGCTACTATAATGCCAAATGCGATAGAGCTAATAGCTATTCGGATAAGTAGGCTAGACAACTACCGAATGGCGCCCTGACACAGCAAGAAGGCAGCGTGGCAGGCCCCGTGGACGGTGGCGCGATGAACATGACCAGTTCCATAACACATGAGAAGAATTAGCTGGGAATCAAAGCGACTGGAAGAAGTGGAGGGAGGCCTTTGCCCAACAATGGGATGATTCGGGCTAATAGTAGTAGTAGTAGTAGGTTAGATTAAAATGTCGTGATGACCAAGTGGTATGTATCTGACTTTCAATCCGACGGTCGTAGCTTTTAACCTCGACACTATCGGATCTTTCTTTCTTGAAAACTGTATGTGTAATATGTAAAACTGTTTTTTAATGAATATCGTATTTATTTGGATAAGGATTAATATCATTTTTATAAAAACACCTTTGCAAATACCTTATGCATTATTTTAGAACAAATTTGGTTAGCATGAAAAGGTTATAGTGAGCCAAGCTTAAGAGATAGATATTTGCTGTTGCTGACTTTTTTTAGATCTTTTAAGGAAGAACAATTCTGTCATACATGATTTTTGCGAAACTTTAATCGTTTACGCAGCGCACGCAGCGAGAGCTCTCAAAAGGAAAAAATAACCCCGATTTTGAAACATTCTTCATTGGTACTATATATATTAACACATGATTAAACGGTGACGAAAAACATATTGAGGAAACCGTGGCTTCAGCTCCGGACGTCAATATGGCTTTCCTCTGAATATAGGCGACTAAGCTGAGAGGATGGCATGTGTGCTAAAGAGGTCTTATCCAACTAAGAAGGTCCCAGGTAGCAGGTAGGTGCTGCAGCGTGCCGTATTAATAACTTGAAGCTAGAATGAACAGTTGCCAACGTTGTATAGATCAACTGGTAACTGGCAACTGGATGGTAAAGACTAATTCTGATTAGGAGTTGAGATAAAATCAATCCTGCTCTACCGAACTGCTGACACCTGAATTAATAACTATCCAGTTATTAGAAGAATTAAGAATTGTAAAAGAGACAAATCAAATGTCTCTTTTTCGCTCATTGCTTATTTAATTATTCTATCCTGCTGTCACCTAACTCATCTTAAGTGGAATGCACTGTTATCAAAATTTTCGTGATCAGATTTCATCTATAGCCTACATAATAAAAATATGCAGGTTATTAACTTTGTTAGTTCATTTTAAATCTCTAAGGTCCATCAGTGATTTGCACGGATATAAATTACCAAATAATAATAATAAATAAAGTTTATTGTCATAAAAATGTCACAATAATGTTTCTGTTCTACATGTTGTTGCATATAAAATATAACATTAATAACTAAACTTGGCCTAGACTGTAATATAGGATATTAGTGATTTGAGTAAGTAAAAAGAAAAAAAATATTTAATAGAAACAAGAAACATTTCGCATATTACCTTTAATTACGAAATACGAATTAATCAACCTTAATTAAGAGTAAGGTAAGTGGTTTACTAGCCTCCACACTAGGATTCCCTGTGTTGTGGAGGGCTAGTCTCTTCCAGTGCCAAGAAAGGTAAGGCCTTTGCATCTATTAAGATGATTTATACAGCGTCAGCAACTGGTAATCATGCTGTACGGGACGCTGCAGTGCCTGGGACATTGTTAGATGGATTAGGCTTGCCCAGCACCTATACCATCCTCTCACCTTAGTCAGCTATTATTCAGAGGAAAAAACAGGTCAATACGTCTGAAGCTAACTAAGCCGCGGGTTTCCTCACGATGTTTCCTTCACCGTTAAAGCACGTGTTAAGTGTGCGCATAAATGTTTCAAGAAAGAAAAATCCATTGGTGCACTGCCGGTATCGAACGCACGACCTTCGGATTGAAAGTCGGGGGTACATACCACTTGGCCAACACGGCTAATAATAGTGCCAAGAAGTGCCTAGTAAAAAGCATATGCTAAGTGGTGGTCAGAGTAAGCTATAGAAACTAGTTAAACTTGTAAGACCCCTTACGTCATTACATTTACTAACGAAATTCTATTGTAAACTTTATCTTTACTATAACCTTATGTAAATGAGGAAAAGCGTTTTGTCGTGATCCAGGTCATACAACGGAATCTTTTCTTTGTGCATTTGGAGTTTGTCTCAAACAATGGAAGTACCGTTATATATGTATGTGATGTGTAAGTTTAACGGCGAATCATCATTATGTATGCACTTTTGCCCTTTTGTACCCCATTTTTAAATCTAAGCACTGTTAGAGCCGTGGGGCGCCGGCAGTAGAATGTTGCCCCTCCTCTCATGCCCGTGGATGCAGTAAGAGCCTGCTAAGGGATACTTCCGAAAGATTGGCAGCAACGTCTTTCCATATATCAACATCCCATACTGCGCTCGCCAACCCGCCTGCCAAGCGTGGTGAGTATGGCAACTACCCCTCATATTGTAAAAGAAATTGTTAATATGTTTTCCAGATTTAGGTATTGTCATTTCTTTTAGGGCTAATTTAAGATTATGTGTCTATAAAATATCCATGAAATGTTTTGAATCTCTGGTATTTACCATAAAATCAATATTAAAATCATCACATACAACGATTCTCTTTTTTTCAATGTGTAAACTTTTCCAGAAGGGAGGTTAGATTACTGAAAATCTTGTCAATATCTTCTACTTTAGTCCCAGAAGGTATACATATACAAAATTCATAGATACCATGGTCAATAAGCTCTATTTCTGAACACTCTATAATACTTTCGCAACTATTTTTCGTCAAATCTTCAATATTTTTAAAATTGAGTGTGTTAAGGACCAAAATGCAGGCACCACCCTTCCTGTTTTTTCGTGAAAATGACGAGCCAAGTATGAAATTTAGAATGGTTAGAAGACAAGTATCACTGCTAGTCATGTTGTGTTCGGTGATACATAAAACATACATATATTGTAATTTTCTCTCAATCTAGGGATTCCAAAGATATGGATAATAGATCTGATTTGGTTATAAGAGCATTAAGATTCTGATGCATTGTCTGTTTGGGTACTTTTATCTAAATTTAAGACACAGTTCTCACTTATACCACACTTATACTTCCAGCATTAAAATTTGGTTCAATTTCCTGTTCCTCTGTTTGTGTGGACTGGTCTACTATACATTTAGATACATTAACACCATCCTTAAACGTTTTTATTTTATGTGTATAGTCTAAAAGTAGTATACCATATTAGTAACTTAGTAAGCTCTGATGTGAAATACCTTTTGCTCGGCAAATATCTTAAATAGTCACAGTCAATATAGTTAACATTGGTACGACATTCTGATACATTCTGACATACAAATCTCACTAGGTAAGTTAGATTTATCTCGATAAGGTGTTTATTAAATGGTATTTCACTCATGAATATATTAGTGTTTTGGTAAATAGTACAGAAATGTGTTAACGCAGATTGTAGTTCGTATGGATTTTTATCATAAATGCCTAGAGTGATAACATAGTCAGATTTGTTAAGTTTATATATGTTGTCATTTTCAGAATTCAAAATGTCAGAAATTGTTGCAAAGGGCTTCCAAAAACAAAAAAAAATATTTTATTTGTACCTATATGGCAACTTTTCGCGGAGTTCAATAACCCTGTCAAGAAACAGCTGGCTGTTAGGTTCTCAATATCGTATAATCAGCTGATGAAGTTAAAACTTTCGTGGTCTTTTCTTGAATTAAAAGCACTGAATCCTGAAAAGTGGTAGAGCAAAAGTTGTTCTTTGGGATGGTCAGAATCATCCCCTTTCGGCTTAGTACACGTGTTATAATACACCTTGTATATGGCATAAACTTTTGAATTCTCACAAATGGCGTAACCTCCGGAACTGTCAAAACCACAGTGTTACCTACCTTCACATTTTGCGCTCAGACAACTTGGTTGATGCCCGCCAATCCACGGCCTTTGATTTGAAAGTCAAGGTAAGGCTTCAATCTGCAGCTTGTAGGTTTTAATCAATTTTAAATCTTGTTTTATATAATGTCGCAGGATGATTTGATAATATGAAAAATCGCGAAAATTCTAGAGATTTTGCGAAAACACGGATAATTAAGGTATATATTATGGATGACAAATTGTTAACCGACTTCAAACATTAAAAGTTTTAGAAACAAGTCGAACATTTGCATCTATTATTGTTATTGCCTTGGGGTGCCGGCAGTAGAATGTTACCCCTCCTCTCTTACCCATGGATGCAGTAAGAGCCTGCTAAGGAATACCTCCAGAAGATAGGCATCAGCGTTTTTCTCTGTATCAACATCCCGTACTGCGCTGGCGAGCGCCTGCCAAGCGTGGTGAGTACGGCAACTACCCCTCATGAAGATCCATGAGGGAGGCCTGTGTTCAATAGTGGACGTTTCAATGCTAAAATGAGATGAGATTAATAAATAATTTGCTTTCTATAATGTTGAACCGGAGCTAGAATGAACTATGAAGCTAACTTGCGGTCGATTTCTAGGTCACAGCAGTCATGATTCCAACAAAAATGACTTTTCTCCGTCATTTGCACGTCCACTTCATATTATGTTGAATGCTGTAATGGATTTTTAATTGTTGTAGTGCAATTTATGTAAGGTATGAATGCTTCCTGTTTTTACTTTCCCGTCGGTTACACATGTAGCTAAGTTTATGGTAAATTTCCCCACGATAGTCCATAGTTTCGAAAACTCCTCTCCTTTTTAACCATAAACATTTTGACGTTTATACTTTTTGCCACATAGACAGCCGGTCCGAATAGACATTTTGACTCCTGCACGTTCCGGCCATATTCTTATTTGATTATCCGGCCTAATAATATGAAAGTATCATTGTACGGACACTGGCAGATTTGTGACCGCTAGTCACAGAACCCAAAAAATTTACCTGAAAAATCTATCTACTGGGTCTACCCCAGTCCCGGAATACCTAACAGATAGAGCTGGCTAGCGGAGAAAACAAGTTGATGTCATTGTTAAATTGTGTTTGGTACTTGTAGGTACTTGTAACGAAAACTAACGCCATCTATAAGGTTCGAGGGAACTATTTTTAAAGTTTTAACTTTTTAATGAAATTAAGCCTCGTCGAACGAGTGAGCAAAGCGAACGAGTTTCTTTTTAGCAACTAGGCGTTTCGGCTGAATGTATGTTTGTCCGAAATTTTTGTCCGAGGATAACTATTGAACAGATGATCGAATTTTTTTTAAATTTTAAACTTAAGGAGATTACATCAAAACGAACCGATTATTGTAGGGAAATTTTGATATATAAGGGTAGTTTTCAGCAGTAGGATGTCACCCCTCCTCTCCTGCCCGTGGATGCAGTAAGAATCTGCTAAGGGATATCTCTGGAAGATGGGCAGCAGCGTCTTTCCGTGTAAGAACATCCCGAACTGCGCTCACCAACCCGCCTGCCAAGCGTGGTGAGTATGGTAACAACCCCTCATGCACTTGGATCTCTAAGTCAATGAGGGAGGCCTATGTCCAGCAGTGGATATCTTACGGCTGTAATGATGATGAAGGGTAGTTTTTGCGGTATGGGGTTTTATCGATGTTTCTTGTAACTCTTGAACATATTCTCGGATTTTCATGAATAGCGATATTTTACCAAAACATGGTCAATAGCCAATATGGGGAAACGCAGGAGGTTACAGGTTCTATTCCCGCCACAAATCAAGTTCAAATGCTACGGGACATCATTGAGAAAAGTCGCTCGCTCGTTCTGACTTCGTGGCGAACAATAAGTTAGATGAAATTACAACGAAAAGAAAAATGTATTTATTCAGCAAAAAGTCTCAAAACTAGTAATTTAAACACAAATTTTGAGTCACTACATAAAAATTACCCAAAATAAATAATAATAATAATTAATAGGCATTTTCTAGGGACGCTCGCTCCATCGTCGATTTCATTCTTACGATAGCAAGGATGAAATCAAGAGGTAACCTATCTAACATAAAAAAAGGATTTTTTTATATAAAGCACATCATTTCATGTTCCGTTCTCGTTGTTTCTCGTTTCGTTGAGTCGTAAATAAGGCCCGTCATCGGATGTACCAGTCGTAAATAAGGCCCATATAACCCATTATAGATGATTTAAACAACGTCTGCAATTTGGTACTCATGCTGCACGTTTTATTCTATTAAAACGTGTAGGGGAAGTAGATAACTTGTGCTTATAATCGACAACATATGAGCAGCGTGCGATGTTTCCTGAATGGCGCAAGCGCACGGTCGACTGCGGGCCTTGTCTGGTCGGGTCAGTGTATATTACTGTCGATTTAGAAGCCATTTTAGAGATAAAAAAATGATGTACATTGTTAGGTGCCGGCAGTAGAACGTTGCCTTGCCTCTCCTCTCTTGTCCGTGTATGGAAAATAATCTGCCAAAAGTCGCCCGGCTCGAACACAGCATGCTAACAATGCTCCTACATTACGGGCACTCGCATTTTTCAACAATTTCTTGCACGAGTTTCACCATGTAGACTTTTTGATGATAGTCTTAGTTCGATTATTATGCTGTTAAGATCATATTTAACTTTTTATTAGATTTTTAGTATGATTTTATATTTTTGTGTTCTGATGCAGATTGTTTGTTTTCTTTTTTCAAGTGTTAGCTTAGAACTTTTAGTATTTATGATATTTTGTAATCCTAGATAGTAAGCATTTTGGTTGTTACTGTATAGCTACTATCAAACTATGTATAAATAAATAAATAAAAGAAATCCCCGAAAGATGAGCACAGCGTCTTTACATGTAACATCCAACGCTCGCCAGCCAGCCCGCCAAGCGTGGTGAGTATGGCAACAACCCCCCATGATCAGTACTTCGAGATTAATGAGGGACTATTCCCTCATTAATCTCGAAGTACTGATCATACATCTCAGCTGCTCACTGCTGGACCTACGCCCATGATGATAAACACAGACATCCATTTGGCCTTTGGGAGAATTTGCATTTAATATCGTTCGTTCCCCATGTCTGGTGCCATATACTTAATATGGCAACAAACATGAATAACCGGTATATTAAGACACTCATAAGCAAGCTCTCTACTGCAAGGAGGGCTCACCTGTAGAAAGCAAACATTTGTCTCCCGGCGGGAATCGAACCCGCAACCTCCTGCTTCTCAACCGGCTATTATCTGGCCGAAAGGGGTGAAGTTCCGGCGGTTCAAAGGCCGCCTATCACAAGAACCCCGTGCCGCGACACATCGGCGATTAAACGTGTGTCTTAGGTTAAGTTTTATATTATACACACATATATATGTATATGTATATAATGTAATGAATATTCAAAGGCTAAGGTATATATCTATGGACCATACAATTAGTGATTAACATCAATGTACTATTCTTAAGTTGTCTGAAAAAAATATTACTATCAATATAATATATATAAAACTTTTCCGTTACTGACTGAGTGACTGACAGACAACGCACAGCCTAAACCACTGAACCTAGAGACTTGAAATTTGGCACACATACATATACCTTGAGTATCCTAGAGGTGCACTGAGGAGGGATTTTTCTAAATTCCCACGGGAACGGGAACTATGCGGGTTAAACTGCGGGGTGCGGCTAGTATTATATATACATATATGTTAAGCCAACTGAGCCACGCAGGTCGACATAGGGCGCACCGATGGTCGGGCCGGTGTCAAACCAACACGGTTAGATAGAGTATTATGCGACGGGTTGCTCGTTTTCGGCTTGGTTCCTTCCAATGCAGAGAAAGAGCATCCAGTAACGCAAGCTTGAATTTGCTCGACTTTTATAAGGTTGTCCCCGCCAACGCTCCATTTCCTGACATGCGCAGAACTTACATGACATATCCATACTCAAAGAGATGCACTCGCAATCTTGCGTAAAACCAGTAAAACTACAAAGCTTGATTTTATATATTCGATATAATCATACAAAACTAGAAAGTTTTTGACTAGTTCTATGAAAAAACTGTAAGTTTAGTTCGAGGTTCATTTTAAAAATAAAATGATTGCTTGTTTACTCCGAGGAGGGTTGGCGCCGACCCGCATTTTAGGGTGCATTGGGGCTCCGGACCAAAATGGTAAAAAGAAACCTTTAAGGTATGACTTTGTCTGTCTGTAACACATGGATATCAAATACTAATGCTATCGACTATCACTAAGTTAGCATTTATGAAAATGTTGAAAATTATTCTCATTATGATTGCATAGAGGGTAGAAAGGGGATTTAAAAAATGTTAATTGAAATAAGAAGGTCATAGGGTATCATTAAGGGCTTTTATGCACTGAAATAAAACTTTGTTAGTTTTTCTTTACGCCGTTTAAGT
Organism: Pasiphila rectangulata; assembly: GCA_963082625.1. Taxonomy (NCBI): domain Eukaryota; kingdom Metazoa; phylum Arthropoda; class Insecta; order Lepidoptera; family Geometridae; genus Pasiphila; species Pasiphila rectangulata. The sequence goes on from OY720253.1 coordinate 9,700,249, forward strand.
TTTTACTATTTATGTATCATATTAAATCCGTCTACAAGATAGTAGAATTAAATAAACAAATAATGCTGGGACACACACACAACGTCATCTAGTCCCAAGCTAAGCAACGCTTGTACTGTGAAAACCAGATGAATGATAGAATATTTAAGTACTAATTTTTTGTAAATACATACTTATCCTACATAGAAAAATACCCAGACCCGGGCTTAATATCTTTAGAGCAATTACAAACATTTGTCCCGTGGCGGGAATCGAACCCGCTCATGCGTATCAGTCGGCTATTAGACCACTAAGCCACAATGGCATGCAAGATTAGCTGTATATAAATCCTGTTCAGCTAGTTACCTAGTTTCAAAATCCTGTTTAGCTTTTCGAGACAAGTTTTAAGGCTTGGTATAATATGGTCATTAGTTGTCGACCAATTTATGAAACGATTTCGAAATACAAAAAGCATAGCTTTGGTATTTTAAAGTTTTACAAGGACATGATTTGGATTTATGTTATAATACTCGTACAATGCGGGCTAGAAGAATGTTACCCCTCATCTCGTGCCCGTGGATGCAGTAAGAGCCTGCTAAGGGATACCTCCGAAAGATGGGCAGGAGCGTCTTTCCGTGTATCAGCCGCATTAGCCAACCGAGACTAGACTCTAGACTTTGACGAGCTCTGTGGCGCAGCGGGCGAAGGTCCGCCTGCGACGCAAGGGGTTGCGGGTTCGATTCCCGTCTCGGGACAAATGTCTGTACGATCTGCAGATATTTGTTCAGGGTGTTCTGGGTGTTTTTCTATATATAATAAAAATATCTATCTATGTAGTATAATGTATTAAGTATATCAGTCATCTAGTACCCATAACACAAGCTCTGCTTAGCTTGGGGCTAGATGATGCTGTGTGATTTGTCCAGCATTATTTATTTATTTTATTTAACCCGCCTGCCAAGCGTGGTGAGTATGGCAACTACCCCACATGGAGATCCATGAGGGTAGGCTGAGTTCAGTAGTGGACGTTTTACGGCTGATATGATGATGCGGGCTAGCGGTTTCTGTTTTTTTATACTTTGGCATGTTTCATCACCGTGCAGTAGTCCCTGTGGGGTGCCGGCAGTAGAATATTGCCCCGCCTCTCTTGTCTGTGGATGCAGTAAAAATCTGCCAAGGGAACCTCCAGAAGATAGGTAGCAGGTAAAGGTAATTTACGCGATAAATACCCGGTTACATGTATGTTAATTATGCTTATTATATATCTAAATCGTCATAGGCACATTCAACTGCCGGCACCACGCACGCAATTACAGACAGCTAATTACAGATTTTTATCCACAATCACAAGATTCGCTTATTCCAAAACCAGAAGGTTGACAACCCATTATTATAATGAAGATGCCTCTTGAATCTCAATGGAACCTGTGTCCTTGTCCGACATAAACATCCAAATATTGTGACGACACAGCACATTAGTATGCTGTGCGTCTTCGGAGACCGTTACGAAAAATAACAGCAATAATTTAATGATGTGTAAACATACAGCGGGGTGCCGGCAGTAGAATGTTGCCCCTCCTCTCTTGCCCGTGGATGCAGTTAGAATCCGCTAAGGTTCTGCTCTGCTCCGGAAGTACGATTTTTCCGTGTATCAACATCCCATACTGCGCTCCCCAACCCGCCTGTCAAGTGGCGAGTATGGCAACAATCCCCTCAAGATCTTAGAAATGTATGAGAGAGGCCTATGTCCAGCAGTGGACGTGGACAGCATTCCTACGACTGTAATGATGATGATGAAACAGTTAGACAATCGATTCTGTAATAGTACTTATATATAACCAGGTTTATATATAACCATTGGCCGTGGGGTGCCGGCAGTAGAATGATACCCCTCCTCTCATGCCCATGGATGCAGTAAGAGCCTGCTAAGGGATACCTACGGAAGATGGGCAGCAGCATCTATCCGTGTATCAACATCCCATACTGCGCTCACCAACCCGCCTGCCAAGCGTGGTGAGAATGGCAACTACCCCTCATGGAGATCCATGAGGGAGGCCTGTGTTCATCAGTGGACGTTTTATGGCTGAAATGATGATGATGACTTATATATAAAAAAAATATTAGCATAAAATAAATAAGCATAAATATGGCATAAAAAAGGTAATCACGCGATAAATACCCGATAATCCAATAAAGTAATAATGTATTGTGATCGCGAAAGTTTAAAAAACTAGTACTTATATATTTTATGAAGCGGAGGAGGGCAATGGTATCTGCGACACAGCTTTTGTTAATGTACCATGTAATGTACCATGGTTTCCTTGTTTTTATTGTACCCTATATTAAGTTCCGAAAATACTGATTTTTATTATTATTATAGTCTAGTTGACGAGGTATTTCCATTGTCAACACCAATTTGAGAGCACTAAATTTTGAGCACCTTTTTACCCGAATGTTCAAGGAAGGGTATTGTGATTCGCGCGTAGCTTGTATGTTTCTGAATTTCTTTATTCCCACGTATCTTCCAAACGGCTGGATGGATTTCTACAATTAAGTTGTCGTTAGATTCGTCTCAAAAACCCAAGTGACCTGGCGCCAAATTGTAGGAGTTGTAGGAGTTTATTTTTAACCAAACCTATCGATTTTAGTATTAAAATAAAGGGAATTAAAAGGAGATTGCAAAAATGTACATATATCGTGGATTTGAATTTAATCAGAAATAATTACAACGATTTTAATTCAATAACTTGAATAAATGTGTTATTAATGCATTTGAATGGTCGTATTTTGGTTTGCCGTGGTGTGCCGGCAGTAGAATGACCCCTCCTCTCATGCCTATGGATGCAGTAAGAGCCTGCTAAGGGATACCTCCGGAAGATGGGCAGAAGCGTCTATCCGTGTATCAACATCCCATACTACGCTTACCAACCCGCCTGCCAAGCGTGGTGAGTATGGCAACTACCCCTCATGGAGATCCATGAGGGAGGCCTGTGTTCATCAGTGGACGTTTTATGGCTGAAATGATGAATGATGATTTTGGTTTGAAATCGGTTAAGTGTGTGTTGGACCTTGCAGTTGGTGAGTTAACTTGTCTAATCCCATTTTGAACACCTACAAGTACAATGAAGTAGTCGGTAAGCGTAAAAACAGTCAAAGTCAATAAGTGTTTATTCAATAGAGCAAAAACCTAGATAGAATAGTCAGTGTACAAAATAAAAACAAAACACATTTAAATAGAATTAAGCACGTAATTGAATTCGTTCGCTTCGGAAAACTGTGGCCAGTACCAGAGATATGTATACTCGTAAGTGAGATATAACCGATATAACTAGCTGGAACTAACGTTGTATGTGTAATGTATTTTTTCAATAATTTGAAAAAGCAAGAAAGACGTGTTTATTAACCGACTGCAAAAAAGGAGGTTCTAAGTTATATTTTTATGTATGTTCACCGATTTCTCTATCAATGAGCCGATTTCAGTAAAAAACAAAAAAGTGTTTCCTACTAAACTTAACAGATGGAGCTGGCAAGCGGAGAAAGAAAGTTTGTAATTAATCACAATTACTGTCATTGTCAAATTGTGTTTCCTACCAGTAAAATAAAACTAACGCTATCTATATGGTTCGAGGGAGCTATTTTTGAAGTTATTACTTTTTAATGAAAACACCTCATTGTGGACCGATTTTCAAAATTCTTTTTTTATTTCAAAGAGTTCACTTCCGAGGTGGTCCAATTTCGTTCTCCCTGCATGTGCATAATTAGCGGGCGGGAGGGCGGTGCTCCTGCATCTCAGCATAATCGGAATTAAAACTAAATATTTTCATTGCATTTATTATTGTCTATTAAGTTTTGTTCTTCTCTCCTTTTTCATGTCGGTGACAAGTCTTATACTTTACTAGCTTTTGCCCGCGACTTCTTCCGCGTGGAAATCCCCTTTTTCACGCAGAGCCACTTTGATTCGAAAATATAAATCCCATTTACTCCCTATCCCGTGGGAATTTCGAAAAATCCCTTCTTAGTGCACCTATAGGATACTCAAGGTATATGTGTGCCAAATTTCAAGTCTTTAGGTCCAGTGGTTTAGGCTGTGCGTTGATATATCAGTCAGTCAGTCAGTGAGTCAGTCAGGTCTTTGAATTTCGTATTATATAGATTTTATTGCATTCAAATGGAAATACTAATTTAGCTTTAGTACACGCAATGTTTGCAATTGCTAAATGATGGGTGTTTTATGGCTCTGGTGGCGACAGGGTATAAACTTTCGAAACTATGTAAAGACTGTAAAATCCGGTTTTATATTAGCCAGTTAGGAAGTCTAACTCTAACAGGTGAAAGTCATAACTAGTCAGAACTAGTGTAGTATGTATGTATATTATTTAGAAATCTATGCGATACCTAATTCAAACAGGCTGAAATGTCTAATTGAACAACAAATATTTATAGAATGAAAAATGCAATCAAAATTTTGCCTCCGACGGGACTCGAACCTTTAACTTTCAGATGAACACCTTTAACGCAGGCAAGAATATCTCTAAAGATTTCTGCTAGATGTCGCCACTCGGTTCGAAACCGATAAAGGCACTCAAGATTTTCGACCCGACGGTTAATTGCTCCGTAGCCGAATGGTAAAGGCAGCCTGCGTTAAAAGTGTTCGTCTGAACGTTACGGGTTCGAGTCGCGTTGGAGGCAAAATTTTGATTGCGTTTTTCATTCCTATAAATGATACCTTAGTGTGGGTTTACACTTAAAATACAAAAATAACAAATATTTAGTAACAAATCCGCTAACAGTCTTTTTTAAACTTTCGCGATCACAACACATTATTAAAATATGGGATTATCGGGTATTTATCGCGTAATTACCTGATTGACCGGATTGCACCTGGTCGTGGTCGCGGGGAGTCAGTCTCCCCGCGACCACGACCAGGTGCAATCCGGTCGAAACGTCGGGAATAAAATAAAGGTAATTACGCGATAAATACCCGATAATCCCATATTTTAAAAATCCGCTAACATATGTCTAATGAGCGCTTGAATGAAAAAACACTCAAAAAGAATTCGACACGTATCTCGCCTTTCTACAGGGCAGCTTCAGGAGAAATCGGCTCCCCGTTCGTCAACGGAATACACTAGACACAACGAAGACGCAAAGGTAGTTGCCAAATAACGAACAACTCCACCACTCCCTTGGCGTGGTGCCTCTTCGACCGCCGAACAGAACTTTGTTGTTAAATATATAAAGCATATTATAAAGCATTTCCGCAAAGTCACGCCTGAATCAATTAATTTCAAGTCTAAAATGGTTCAAACCGTAAGTTGTCCCACGGCACCGGGCGGTAAGATCTTGCCTCTCCTCTCTAGCCCCTGGATGCAGTAAGAATCTGCCAAGAGATAGCTCCGGAAGATGGGCAGTAGCGTCTTTTTGTGTATCAACAATATTATACTAACTTTCTAGTTTCATTTTCAATTTAATTTTCTAATTTTCATTTCATTTTTCATACTGCGCTCGCCTACCCGCCTGCCAAGCATGTCGAGTGTGGTAACAATCCTCTCAGGATCTTGGAGATGTAGGCAGGCGCATGTCCAGCTGTGGACGTAGATAGCAGTCCTGCGACTATGACGATGACAATGTAAGCTGAGTGATCATTCTGTATGGAACTCGTGAAAGTTGAAAGTTGAAAGACCAAGCGAAGGTTAGTTCGAAGAAAGTATCTAGGTATAACCGAAATAGTTTTAGATTATGGGATTTAGAAAATGCCTTAGATATCGTTTGATTGTTGTATTTTTGTTATTACTTGTTTAATCATATTTTTCAATCAAAATTTGTGTAGATATATTGCCAGCATTCACTTTTAAGGTGCGTACAGACTGGTGAAATGTAATAAAATATGAAATGTATTATTCTACCTTTCCTTCACAGGACACTAGTATCCTACGGACTTTCATTGCATGTTCGCTGCAAGCGTAGACGACGCGCGACGCATAGCGCGACCGTCCACGCTGCTGCCCCGCGCACACGCCCCTTTGTGTTCGTTCGAAAAACCGACAAATCAAGTTTTTTTTTCGAATTGACAATATAATTATGTTGTTGACCGCAGATGGCCATGACAACGTTACCGGACTATGGTGAGCGCAGAAGGCGCCCAGCCGCAAAAGTTAGGTTGGGGCAACAAGCTCAAGGGCACCACTTAGGTTCGAACCACGGCTTGGACTGTTGCCAGATTTTTGTATGTAGTGATTGATGGTTAACGTACAGGTGCAAAACTGCACCTTAAGACGGAAGAGTGTATTCTTCGGCCCCGCCGGCGGGACCGGTTATTGAATGTGTGCCTAGCAGCTAGTGTGGGACAGGTTGACGTCACCTCCAGGTTAGCGGCGGTGAGCTCGTCAACGGGCAAGCCGAGAACGTGTCTCGGTCGACGGAGGAAAGACCGACAAATCAAGGGTACGGCTTTTATAATAACTCGTAGCTTGCGCGTGAAATGCGCATTTTGAGCGCACAAGTCATCCAAACTATGAATAATTGTTACAAATTATGTAACCTTTCATGATACATTGCAGCAATGTGTACGGCGAATTACTTATTTTATTGCATGATATATTTAATGTTACGTTTTACCAGTCTGTATGCACCTAAAGTTGCAATGTAGCGTATTTGCAGAATTCGTGTGTGCAAGCGCATGTATTAACGCATAGTGATTCCGGCAATAGGTAAAGTTCCTGAGACCCACCGTCACGCAAGCAAGTTTTAACTTGCGTTTGCGCAATAATGTAAGTTGTTAAATATGCAATGATTTATGTTTTCACGAATCTAACTAGAATTGCAGATCATAAGTGAAAACTTGATTGATTGACTTAATTTTTACACGGCACGATATCCAAATGATATTCACGCCATCTCTGTTTTCATCTCAGCTGTTGTTGTGTGCACGTTCTTACAGAAGAACCGTGTTAACAGATTTTTTAACTAACTTCTAAAAGAAGGAGGTTCTCAATTCGAATGTGTTTTTTTTTAATTAATGAATGAATGAATTAACACTTTATTAATGCATAAAGAACACACACATAATAAAAAAAAAACAAGAGAAAACATATGTACAAACTGGCGGCCTTATTGCTCAAAGCAATTTCTTCCAGGCAACCCGCATGGATGTTTGTTACTCGATTAATCCACCAATTATAAATGGATGTTGATGATTTTTTTTATAAGATAGGTCATGTTTCAGAAACGGTTTTATTTTAAAACCGTCTGATTTTTGATTGATTGATTCTGATAATGAGATCCATGAGGAATAAATAACTGTAATAGTAGACCACTAGAGTCGCTCAAGGCATAGTTTCATGCACTAATCTTAACCTTGCGTTTGTGTATTTGGTTTCACTCTAATGTTTGCTTGTTTTTGCAACTAGTTCTGATGATGGGATCCTGATAAGTCGAGAGAAATACTCAAATATAATAGGCGTACGTTCATATAGCGGTTTGGGTGCTTTCAGCAACAAGTCAAGGATTCAACATTTTAAGTCGGTTTTGTTTTTGAAAAATTAAAGAATTATTATTCAAGTTCTCCTTCATCAATATTACAACATTCCTCGGTATTTCAAGGAGTTGGGCTGCCTAACGTTGGAGGCTTTATACTGGTCTGTGGTCATGGCCATCTGCCGTCAACAACATAATTATATTTTCAATTCGAAAAAAAAAACACAAAGAGGCGTGTGCGCGGGGCAGCAGCGTGGACGGTCGCGCTATGCGTCGCGCGTCGTCCACGCTTGCAGCGAACATGCAATGAAAGTCCGTAGGATACTAGTGTTCTGTGAAGGAAAGGTTGAATAATACATATCATATTTTGTTACATTTCACCAGTCTGTACGCACCTTAAAAGTGAGTGCTGGCAATATATCTACACAAATTATGATTAAAAAACCTGATTGAACAAGTAATAACAAAAATACAACAATCAAACGATATCTAAATCCCGTAATCTAAAACTATTTCGATTATACCTAGATACTTTCTTCGAACTAACCTTCGCTTGGTCTTTCAACTTTCAACTTTCACGAGTTCCATACAGAATGATCACTCAGCTTACATTGTCATCATAATAGTCGCAGGACTGCTATCTACTTCCACACTTGGGATATTTTATGCATTGTCCCCCTGATACTACCCATAGTATCAGGGGGACAATGCATAAAATATCCCAACACAAGACGTCAGTGCAGATCTTGTCTCCTTCATTATAATAAGGGGATCTTTTTTAGTAAAACATCGGAAGGAAACCCACGGCTTAGTCAGCTTCAAACGTATTGACCTGTTCTTTCCTCTGACTAGAAGCCCTAGCTGGGGGGATCATGTAGGTGCTGGTCAAGCCTAATCCATCTTACAATGGCCCAGGCCAGTGCCTGCTATACAGGACAGTCCTTTACAGCAGGAATAATAGCTACTGACGCTGTATAAGTCATCTATAATAAATGTGAAAGGCCTAACGTATTTAGCGGATCTAAAGTTATTTAAGATAAATAATAAATAAATAATTCTGGACAAATCACACAGCATCATCTAGCCCCAAGCTAAGCAGAGCTTGTGTTATGGGTACTAGGTGACTGATATACTTAATACATTATTAATACATAGATAGATATTTTTTATTATTATATAGAAAAACACCCAGAACACCCTGAACAAATATCTGCAGATCGTAAAGACATTTGTCCCGAGGCGGGAATCGAACCCGCAACCCCTTGCGTCGCAGGCGGACCTACGCCCGCTGCGCCACAGAGCTCGTCAGATGTATGAAAGATATGTCTACCGCATTTACAGGAACGTTTTTAACGGATCCGTCACTTTTAGCATGAAAGACGCATCATCCGCGTGAATGTGCACTCTATGGTAACAGACAGGTAGGTGAAAACTTGAAACAGTTTAATTGGTTGTGGTCAATTGACTATCAATTCTGATAAATGAAGAACGTAACTCGTTTAGTCGTCACCCGATTCAATCGTCTCTTGCGTGACTTACAGCTTTTATGTATGCATTTTTGGATCCACTCATTATTAATCTGCAAGACTGCTCTAGCGACTCTGACTCAGATTTTGACGCCAACGATTGTCTGAGAAGTACACAAGTAAAAAAGTCATGCCTTTGCATCTATTATAGATGATTTATACAGCGTAGTTGCTGACGCTGTATAAATCATCTATAATAGTAATCATGCTGTATGGGACGCTGCAGTGCCTGGGACATTGTTAGATGGATTAGGCTTGCCCAGCACCTATACCATCCTCTCAGCTTAGTCAGCTATTATTCAGAGGAAAGAACAGGTCAATACATCGGAAGCTAACGAAGCCGCGGGTTTCCTCACGATGTTTCCTTCACCGTTAAAGCTCGTGTTAAGTGTGCACATACATTTTTCAAGAAAGAAAAATCCATTGGTGCACGGCCGGTATCGAACCCACGACCTTCGGATTGAAAGTCGGTTATTGATTTATTATCTAAGTACTTGTGTACTTAACAGATAATACGTTTATAATACCTATCGTGTTTTTTTGATAAATTCCCTTCATTACTGAACTTAATTATTTAAAATAAATACTTATTTAAATATTTTGAATACATATCGATAATTAGTCGCAACAACCGATTATTACAATTGTATATTTTGAACAGCATCCCAGTCCTAATCTTATCGCTTGGCATCTTTCTTGTGAAATATATAACCTTGAGTTAGAATAAAATGCGTTCCGCTATAATATTATTTTAACAGCATAATATTTTTATAATCGTCTAGTGCTTTGATTGATGTGACCGTGACGAGAAAACTACGTAGGTGACCTCAGAGCTACGGAGCTTTTCAAGAAAAACAATGGTTTAAATTCTGATTCTGAGTTACGAGTACCTCGCTTCCTCCTATTACCAACCGAATTTAAATTCAATTCAAAATTGAGATTTCAAAGTCAGTCAAAGCCAGTAAGTGTTTAGTTAGTTTAATAATCTTACGGGAGGCTTATTTTTGGGATACTTTAATTTTAGTATTTATACTTTAGTGTTATAGGTGTTAAATTAACAGATCGCATAAGAAACATCACACTGTGCCCCAAGACAAAAATCGTCGTTGCTGTCAGTAAATCTGCTAAACTGAAGTGGGACTGGGCCTGACATGTGTGTTATGTCAGGCGCAGCAGAAATGTGACCAAAGATAGCCACCGAGTGGGTCTCACGAGTGGGTACAGCGGTCGCGCGGCTGGCGCAGGCGCAGATGGCAGGATGAGCTGGACATGTAACCGTGCTGACTGGTCGACCAACGCCTTGTACTGGGAAGTATGGAGAGAGGGATGGGAGGCCTTTGCCCAGCAGTGGGATCCTACAGGCTGATTAGATTAAATAAGATTTCATATAAAGTAAAAGTTTAAAATTGAGATCAGGAAAAGTTTTTACATGTCGCGCTCGCGGCCCAGATACATACATAACGTAAGAGAAATCTAACTCTTTCACTTAAAAATCTTTTGGTGGCTCTGTTCCTGTAATTCCATTAATGTTCAATATTCGCGTTTGTCTCTGAAATATCGTGATAAATGCTATTGTGTTAAAATGTTTATTTGAGTCACATAATACGGAAAACCAGATGAAACAATTATGGAAAGAAACAAGGCCACGTAATATTGAGTACAATTAGCAGCTATGTAAAAGACAATATTGACGACAAGCGGTTGATTGAATTAGCACTAAGCCATAATGGAATAGTATCGTATCGAATGCCTCGTTACTATCATCATCATCATCATCAGTTAAGCCGTAAAACGTCCACTGCTGAAGACAGGCCTATGGATCTCTGAGGGATAGTTGCCATACTCGCCACGCTTGGCAGGCGGGTTGCTGAGCGCAGTAAGTATGGGCGGTTGGTACATGGAAAGACGCTGCTGCCCATCTTCCGGAGGTATCCCTTAGCAGGCTTTTAGTGCATCCATGGGCATGTGGGGAGGGGTAACATTCTACTACCTCCCCCACAGCATGCACCTCGTATATATAGGTAACCCATATAATTTTACTGTATACGCTGTTTAGTTTTAAGTTGTGCAATAAAGTATTTTCTATCTATGTACGCTTCGATTGAAAATTGATTATATGATTAAAAATAAGTCCATCCTTTTATTATAGTTGTTTGTATGTTTTTTGAAAGTGTATTTACTTATTTATTATTATTTTATATTTATATTTATTTCTTTGTCGTCCATTTTGACTGCCTCCGAGGCTCAGTGGTCAAATAGCAGACTGATACGCAGGATTCGATTCCCGCCACGGGACAAATGTTTGTAATTATTCTGCAGATATTAGACCCGGATCTAGGTATTTTTCTACGTATGCCGTCAGGTGCCGGCACTAGAATGTTACCCCTCCTCTCATGCCCGTGGATGCAGTAAGAGCCTGCTAAGGGATACCTCCGGAAGATGGGCAGCAGCGTCTTTCCGTGTAACAACATCTCGTACTGCGCTCGCCAACCCGCTTGCAAAGCGTGGTGAGTATGGCAACTACCCCTCATGGATGTCCATGAGGGAGGCCTGTGTTCAGTAGTGGACGTTTTACGGCTAAAATGATGAAGTATGTAATTACAAAAAGAAATCTATCATGCATCTGGTTTCCATAGTAGATATGAGTTTTACTAGATGGTGTTGTGTGTGTAGTGTCCAGCATTCTATGTTATTATTGTACGAATGTTGTACAATGTGTGTATAACATTCGTTAGTGCTATTCTGCTCTCGAAGAACTTACCAACATAAGGGGCGAATCTCCAGGTATTCCCTAGTAACGGAAGCGGCCTGGGCCCCGGCACCTCGTACCAACTCTTCACCTGGGAGGCGGTCTCGAAGACCGGTGCCTCTAAGGCTGCGTGGGTAGACCTGGCACGCTGGTTGTGGATCGGGCACTGGCGGGGTGCTTGCTTTCCTAAAAGGAGAGGATAAATAATAAATAATGCTGGACAAATCACACAGCATCATCTAGCCCCAAGCTAAGCAGAGCTTGTGTTATGGGTACTAGATGACTGATATACTTAATACATTATACTACATAGATAGATATTTTTATTATAATATAGAAAAACACCCAGAACACCTTGAACAATATCTGCATCATACAGACATTTGTCCCGAGGTGGGAATCGAACCCGCAACCCCTGGCGTCGCAGACGGACCTTCGCCCGCTGCGCCACAGAGCTCGTCAAACTTTGGGAGTTTCATTCTTCGTGCGCGTTGTAGCAAGAGTTTAAAGTTTTATCCTTGCGCACGGTCGTATTTGCAATAATAAATAACTCATGATAAATTGAAAGTTATTATTTTAGTTAGTATATAAAATCTATGCGTGCCATTGCCATGGGGTGCCGGCAGTAGAATGTTAGCCCTCCTTTCATGCCCGCGGATTCAAAAGTAGAGAGAGAGTAATAGCCTGCTAAGGGATACCTCCGGAAGATGGGCAGCAGCGTCTTTCCGTGTATCAACATCTGATCCCGTACTGCGCTCGCCAACTCGCCTGCCAAGCGTGGTGAGTATGGCAACTACCCCTCACGGGGATTCTTGAGGGAGGCCTGTTCAGTAGTGGACTTTTTACGGCTGGAATGATGATATTAATTTCGCCTGGTACTTTTAAATACGAATTTGCTTATAGACTGTACCTACTTACCTAATTTACTTGGAGGCGGTGATCATAAATTTGTGGTGTAAAGCACAAAAATTCTTTCTTACCGATATCAAATCCTCCATCTTGGAAACATTTCGCAGTGGTTGTCAGATATCGGGCTGATATCTTCAGAGGCCACTTCACCACTGCTATGCGATTCTTCATTGCTGTGTCTGTGTTGTGAAAAAAAATATAATGTTAAAGATTTATTTGCTGAACACACACGAACATATATAAAACAAAAGAAAACCAACATAAATCTATATATACATATATAAAATTCAAAGTCCTGACTGACTCACTGACTGACTGATATGTCAACGCACAGCCGAAACCACTGGACCTAAAGACTTGAAATTTGACACACATTTACCTTGAGTATCCTAGAGGTGCACTAAGAAGGGATTTTTCGAAATTCCCAAGGGATAAATGGGATTTATGTTTTCGAATCAAAGTGGCTCTGCGTGAAAAAGGGGATTTTACGTTTTATGACTTCCACGTGGACGAAGTCGCGGGCAAAAGCTAGTCAGGTATAAAATACACAACAAAACAAGAAATTGGTCTTTCCCCAAGTCCGCTGCTGAACAGCTTCAGCCTCAGCTAAATGTTGCTCCGCATCGAGGACAATACCGACGCTGGTTTTTACTTTGAACCTCAAACTATGAACAATGAAACAGAACCAAATCTAATGAAAATAATAATAATAATAAATAAATTATTATGAAAGTCCAAAATGTATAAAAATAATACTGAAAACCAAAAATAAATAAATATAATATAACCAGATTCGTAAAACAGACTTTATATATTAATGACAAATAAAAGGTTTAGTTATGATAATTTAAATATATAGGTAGCTAGTCAATGGGTACAACATTGTAACTTGTGTTTGCTGGCATGCAATACTTTTTATTTATAAATAAATTAAATATTAATTTATGTAGAGATCGGCTTTTTTTAGAAACTTTTTTGTTGCATTAAAAATATATTCTTAAGTTTTAACTTTAAAGAATGTGAAGATTTAAGAGCACGTAATGGGGGTGTATCAGACCTTTTTTAACCTAAAACGCTACCCCGCCGCCTCTACCATGCCTTATATGATCAGGCCTAGGGCATAGAAATAATCGATACCCCAAGAGTTTAGGCGCACAGTCTTCTTGGCCTGGCCAACCACGACTCATTAATAGCCATGATGTCAGGTTTTGCATGATCCATGGCTACTATCAATTCGTCATGAACAGTATTCAAAGACCCAGCGTTGGAAAAACCAACTTTAAGGTTTAATTTAGGAGATTTTATTTGAAAATGATTTGATTTTAACATTATTTAACCATCGTAAGAAATAATATTTAAATGTGAAAACCATCAAGGTTAACCTAATTCAATGGTGTCAATTCTGTTGGCGCACTTCCTAACCAAAAATTATTAAAATAGATGCAATAAGAGCCTGCTGAGGGATACCTCCAGAAGATCTTTCCAGCAGCGGCTTTCCTTGTATCAACATCCCGTACTGCGCTCGCCAACCCGTCTGCCAGCGTGGTGAGTATGGCAACTACCTCTCATGGAGATCCATGAGGGCCGAGGGAGTTCAGTAGTGCACTTTTTACGGCTGGAATGATGAAACTGGTACAATTTTGCAATGATGTTACATTGTAGAAACGTAGTGTACTCATGCGTGCGTGACTTGCGATATATCGAGAGTGATATAATTAGATAATTTGAAAGAAATAAGCAATAATGCTTTGATTGTTTAACAAACAAACCGACTACACTGAGAAAATCTAAAATGTTGCTGAAAATACCAAAACCGCTCTGTTTACTTATTAATAATTTCAGCCGCAAAACATGCACAAATGAACACAGGCCTCCCTCATGGATCTCCATGAGGGGTAGTTTCCATACTCACCACGCTTGGCAGGCGGGTTGGCGAGCGCAGTTCGGGATGTTGATACACCGAAAAACGCTGCTGCCAATTTTCCAGAGAGAAAATCTAAAATGCTGAAAATAACCAAATTTGCTTGTTTGCGTATTACATTTGATTAATCATGGATCCCATCATCAGAACTGGATTGAAAGCTAGCTAACATTATAAAGTGTAACAAAAAACCCAATCTCAAGAGGGCATAACACTATACCACTCCAGTACACTCCCGTAGGCACTATAACATTATTTCATACCAATTCAATGACAGGGATAAATTGACTATTCCTTATATAATACACCCTGTATATCAATAATGACCACTACCGCCGCCCGTAAGGTGCCGGCAGTAGAAAGCTGCCGAAACGCCGAATCCTGAATCCTATCTTGGCCATAGGTGCAGTATATAAATCTACCAAGGGATAATTCCGGAAGATTTACAGCAGCGTCTCTATGTGTTTTCTATTATCTATTATATCGTCTATTAACCCGTACTGCGCCGACCTGCCTGCTTGGTAGGCAGGTTAATTGATCCATGATCGTATATCGTGGCGAGTATGTCAACAAGCCACTTTTGACCAGTAGGTACATGAAGATTTATGAGGGAGGTCTGAGTTCAGCAGTGAACTCACCACAGCTAGATGATGATGATGATGAGCTGATGTACTAGACACATGTAACGTATCTTTGCACAAAACCTAATCTTAACTGAAAACCAGTTTTAAATGAAAGTAAGAGCTAGACTTATGTACTCACTTTCGTATCATTGTACAAGCTGCTGCCCCCGGTTTCGTTTGCATTTGTTTGTGCATATTTTTAACCCCTCATATTTTTTGTAACTTATTCAGGTACTGCCGTGGGGTGCCGGCAGTAGAATGTTACCCCTCCCCTCTCTTGCCCGCGGATGCAGTAAGAGCCTGCTAAGGGATACCTCCGGAAGATGGGCAGCAGCGTCTTTCCGTGTATCAACATCCCGTACTGCGCTCGCCAATCCGCCTGCGAAGCGTGGTGAGTATGGCAACTACCCCTCATGGAAATCCATGAGAGAGGCCTATATTCAGTAGTTGATGTTATATGGCTGAAATGATGATGATGATGATGATTCAGGTACTCCTTATACATCAGCTATCTGCCAGTGAAAGACCCGTCAAAATCCGTCCAGCCGATTCGAAGATGAGTCGGAACAAACAGACTGACGGACGCACCGACGTGCAGAAAGAATATAAATAAAAATATTTAAAAGATTTCGTAACTACGTGTAGGTATATCCTGTCGTTAAAATATGCAATTAAAAAAACCGTTATTACAAACAGACACCTAAATTTTATTTATTTTTAAAGTTTTATTCTTGTTGTGGGCCCCTCCTCTCTTTCTCATGGATGCAGTAAGAATCTGCTAAGGAATACCTCCGGAAGATGGGCAGCGTTTTTCCGTGTATCAATAATCCTACTGCAATCGCTAACCCGCCTGCCAAGCGTGATGAGTATGACAACTATCCCTCATGGAGATCCATGAGGAAGGCCTGTGTTCAGTAGTGGACTTTTTACGGCTGAAATGATGATGTTGTGGGTGATCTTGCCGTGGGTTGTGGCAGTAGAATGTTGCCCCTCCTCTCTTACCCGTGGATGTAGTAAGAATTTGCAAAGGGATACCTCCGAAAGATAGGCAGCAGCGTCTTTCCGTGTATCAACAACCCGCCTGCCAAGCGTGGCAAGTATGGCAACCACCACTCATTAGTCATAAGTAGTAGTGAGGGAAGCTTTTGTCCAGCAGTGTACGTTCTACGGTTGAAATGATAATGATGATGATATACATATACCCTGGTATAATACTAGGCAATTAGAAGATGGAAAATTAACCGTTTTACAAAAGGATATGGCTTATCCGATCAAAGCAATCTTCAGTCATTATGAGAAACGTAGGTGTTCACCTCCGTCAAGAAATGATTAAATTGAATCAATCATTTATTTATAAATCTTAAGAACATATTACATACAATCCGCACTCCACGGTTTTACCCGCGTAGTTCCCGTTCCCGCGGGAATACGAGGATAAAAAATAGCCTATGTTTCTCAGAGATAATGCAGCATTGTAATGGTGAAATAATTTTTAAAATCGGTCTAATAGTTTTTGTGTTTATCCGTTACAAACATACAAAATACAACAATAATAATAATACAATAGTCCTCATCTTTCCTCTTTATAATATTGAGAGATTAGATATTGAAGACTGTTAAAATAACATTAATTGATAACATTATAATACTCAATTAAACTCTAAATGATAACGTAAAACGTGTAAATGATAAGCAAGCTGATGGAGTACCATGAGGTAGGTCTGTGTTCAGTAGTGGACGATAAGTTTTCCAACAAACCCCTTCTTGCCTGTGACTTTTTATATAAATCATAAAAAAAAAACATAAAAGGTTTATTTGTTGAAAAAAATAACATAATGTAACAGGAATTACAATTAAAGTTTATAAGTAGGTGCCATAAATATAAAACTATAATCTACGCTTAAGCTAAGAAGTTATAAGTAACTCATTAAGTTATTTAGTAACATAAAACATAACATAAATTAATATTAACTATTTAATTGTAAAGACGCTAACTCCCACACTAGGAGATATCTTTTGCAGTTCTGGGCTAAGGTCTCCCCAAATCCTTTCTGAATTGCACCCGCTTGCTAATCATTTATATGTTTTTATTGTAAAACGTAAAACGTCCACCTCTGAACACAGGCCTACCTCATGGAGAACCATGAAATAATAATGATAATGATTTTTTTAAAGTTTTCCAAAAACGCTGCTGCCATCTTCCGAAGTTACCCCTTAGCAGGCCGTTATTGCATTTACGGGCATGAGAGAAGGGGTAAAATTCTATTGCCAGCAACCCACAGAAGGAAAAAAAATTAAAATTATGTATTGTCATTTATATAATACTAGCTTCTGCCCGTCGCTTCGCATGCGTTTTATCCGAATAAAAAGAAGCCTATGTGTTAATCCTAGTCAATACGTGTGCAAAGTTTCAGCTCAATCCGTGGCCTAGTTTTTACGAAAAGAGGTAACAAACCTCCACCCAAACAAACTTTCGGCTTTATACCTCTAATATATAATAATAGCTTAAAATAGTGGGATGTATTTCAGATTCAAATTAAAAGGGAACTTTTAATTGAATTTAAAACTGTTTGGCAAGTGTTATAATTAGGTGGGTTAAGCCGTCTAAAATATCCACGTATCTTGTTTTTTTTTTTAAACTAAAATGAAAAGTGTGCTTTTCATGGATAGTGTGAGAAGACGTCTTTTCTATCCAACTATCAAAAAATCTCCTTCCTCTAGGCATATTAAAAATATACAACAAAATTCTTAGAAAAAAATAGTTTCAGTTTCAAATGTTAGATAATCATAAGGTAAACACTTACTCGTAATTAAAATCCAATGAAATCCAAATAAACACACTTCACTTCATACAGCTCATACGCGCTACAACCCTGCTACACACCGACTGAGCGCTTCCTTACTCCTAGCGCTTTCTGCGCGCGCGCACGTTATGAGACCGGTTCCGTTTTTGTCGGACCGACACGACATACGAGTAGTTAGAAACCGTGGGCGCCTTTTTGTGCTGCTGTTAAGGCTTTCGTTGCTTTTTTGTGATTTAAATTAGATCCACATTATCTACTTTTACATACTCGTTTAAGGATACCTCTGTCTTATAAAAAAAATAGTTCTGGGTAAAATGTGGTTAATGAAAGTGAAAAATAAATATGAAAAAATATTAATATACAATAATTCATATAAACATGTGTAAGAAAAGGTTTAATACAAAAGTTTCTCAGAAAATGTATGATAATAATAATAAATAATATAATAATAATATTAATAAATAATAAATAAATAATGCTGGACAAATCATACAATGATGACCTAACCTTGGACTAAAAACTTTCCTGGGATTGCAATTTTCTAGAAAATCACTTCAATAACTTTTGAAAATACTGTTAGAGCGTTATTCATTGATAAATCATCCGTTATCGTAATATATCGTAACACGATTAATACTTTAAGTTCTGTGTTATTATTAGATAATAATAATAATAATAATAATGCTGGACAATTCAAACAGCATCATCTAGCCCCAAGCTAAGCAGAGCTTGTGTTATGGGTACTAGATGACTGATATACTTAAGACATTATACTACATAGATAGATATTTTTATTATTATATAGAAAAACACCCAGAACACCCTGAACAAATATCTGCAGATCGTACAGACATTTGTCCCGAGGCGGGAATCGAACCCGCAACCCCTTGCGTCGCAGGCGGACCTTCGCCCGCTGCGCCACAGAGCTCGTCGCTATAAGTATAGTGTTCTTTGCTGTAATAGTAATTTGTTTTTTTTTATCATCATCATCGTAGGCCTTCCACTGCTGTTCCTCCCTCCAAGCATCTATACAAGTACTGATGATAAGGGGATTTTTGGCACACGTCACCACGCTTGGAAGGTAGTTTGGCGAGCGCAGTACGAGATAGTGATACACGAAAGACTGGCTGCTGCCCATCTTCCGGAGGTATCCCTTGGCAGATTTTTACTGCATGCATGGGCAAGAGAGTAAAGGGTTCGTTTAATTATTCGGCCCAACACGGTCGAGTCACGAATTATACGTTACCTGAAAAACAGCGTTAATCCTTATTTTTAAGGATTAACATTATGCTGAGGTAGGATCTTTTGGTCCACGAACTTGATTATATATTTATTTTATTATTTATTTTTGACTTTTTTATATTAATTTATACCTAATGTATGTGTAGTGGATTAAGAAAGGTTGTTTCTTTATATTATTATACCATCAGTTTGTTGAAGTCATGAAATATGAAGTCACATTCGGTAGAGTGTCTTGATCTTAACACTAATAATCAGACCTGCGATTGCGTTATATTAGACAACTGTAATGAAATTAAATATTTTGATGCTCAAATTGATTAACACCTGACGTACGTGCCTCACATAACAAAACTCATTGGCAGGGTTCGCCAACTTGTTGCAGTTTTTAAGAACCTAAGGTATTCAGCAAACCCAACTCAACTAAAGATCACGTACTACGCCCTATGTCAATCGCACCTCATGTACTGCACTACGACTTGGGGTGGTGCATCAAAACATACATGCTGCCACTTGAGAGAGCTCAGAGAGCTGTTCTCAAGGTAGCCAACTCACTTCCATTCAGATATCCCAGTACACAGCTCTACAAGGATTTTTTTTTTTTTTTATGTTAGATAGGTTAGCTCTTGATTTCATCCTTGCTATCGCAAGAATGAGATCGAGATAGGATTATAAGGTTTTGACGGTCAGACAATTTTTTATACATCAAGTAATTCTTAGGCAGAGACTAATATATCCCAATGCAACACTAATAAAAATTACTCGCAAAAGACGCAGACCTGATAAACAATTTAAATTTGTAGCTTGTAAAACCAAATTTTCTAAAAAAAAATTTAACTTTTTAGGAGCACATCTCTACAATAATGTCAACAAAGCTAAGAATTTGCATAAATTGAGATATTTTAAAGTTAAAACTAAAACAAAACACTGTTCAATGAATCTAGATTATGATCAAACTGAAAATATGCTGAAAGTCGCTTCTTGATTTTAAGGTAGGTATACTTATATACCTTTAAAATTGGGTATTAATTCTTAATAAAACTGAGTTTCACATTCATAACACACATATACACAAATATACACACACACACTTAAGTAATTATCCATTACATCAACTCACCTCATTCACATTACTCTTTCAAACCGGCTGAAAATCTATTTATTGTGTAGATGATTTTATATTTATACATTTTATAATTTTATTTGTTTTGTTTTTCTTCATATCGTTAAGATTTCCTTTTGTCTAATGTCATTATTAGATTCGACTCTATTGCATTTAATATAATAAATACCGTTTCTATGTGATACCGGAGCTTACCCTTGTATCTAATCACAAGTTTTCAACTTAGAACGAGAAGACGCATTGTATACGGAGTTATCGCGTCAATAAGGTCCATGCGGCCGCACTGAATAAAGTATTTTTTGAATTTGAATTTGAATATCATAGGCAGGGTATGAATTATGTCACGTACATCTTAGCTTTAAAAAAAAAAGTAAGGCCTTTGCATCTATTATAGATGATTTATACAGCGTCAGCAACTGGTAATCATGCTGTACGGAACGCTGCAGTGCCTGGGACATTGTTAGATGGATTAGGCTTGCCCAGGACCTATACCATCCTCTCAGCTTAGTCAGCTATCATTCAGAGGAAAGAACAGGTCAATACGTCTGAAGCTAACTAAGCCGCGGGTTTCCTCACGATGTTTCCTTCACCGTAAAAGCACGTGTTAAGTGTACACATACATTTTTCAAGAAAGAAAAATCCATTGGTGCACTGCCGGTATCGAACCCACTACCTTCGGATTGAAAGTCAGGGGTCACTCGGCTAACACGACTTTTTCTTAGCTTTAAACAATCTAATAATAGCGCATAATCTATACTATGTTTTGTAAATCTTACCTTCTAGTGAATATATACATTTTTAATTGATATTTTTTTCCCTTATTATCGTCAGTCAATGGAGACGCACCGCCCTCAGGGCCGAGATGTTTGCACTACTTCCATGAGATTGAAACACGCTAATAATGAATGAGGGGCCCGTGAGAGAAACCATACTGACACAATGTTAACTGTATAGACAAATTGAAAGGCGAATAGTACGTGCACTTCCAAAAGTATGTGGGTCTTTTGAAAAGTGTGAGAATACAATTGACTCAACCGCTTAACAATTTCACATTAGGCTAGGCTAAGGTATATTAGTTTATTCTAGAATAATCTGATACCTGTTACGTAGTAGGAAAAACTTTAAGGTATCGAAAAAATATATAAATTAACCATGTATAATAGCTTGTGTCATTAATTTTCTTATTGCTATTTAGACATTACTTGATTTAAGTATTTGAATCTTGCATTATTTATTTTTTATTTACTTACTTGTATATTACTTCCTCGTAACATACTACTTTTCTACTATTGTAAATTTAACATCTTGACCTATTTTTGACATAAGTGTAGTATTAATTACATTAGTGATAAAAAACCAATTGTGGCTTATAAATGTTTACGATCAATAAATTACTAATATGACTATAATAACATTACAAACAAGTGGAATTCTTGACATTGACCGCTGCACTTAACGCTTCAATACCTCGGCAAACGTTTGCTTAGCTAATACTACCAGTGTGTTATACTATCTGTGCTAATACGCACTTTCTATTTCAGTTACGCGTGAATGAAGTGCTGCTTGTCGTAGACCGTACTGTAGGTCTACCATGAGTTTTCACAATCTATGCTCGCTAGCGACTGTAGTAAACAAAATATGTGAAAACTTGTACAACGCCTCTAGCGGATAGTTTGGTACGCAGTAACATATACTACAGCGACTGTATTTTGGGCTTAATTTACTTAGAATTTGGTACCATGAGTTACAAATCTGACAGATGTCATTGTAACGTGAGAAATAAACTATTCTAAAAATGCACGCCCCTCCACAGCGTTTATACGGACATACAAATAGGTGTTCTATACGCAATACAGATAAATTAGTATTTGTCATTGGTTGTTCACACTTGTTCAGTCACCGGCTAGACACAAACGGTATCACTAGAAAAAAAAGCTGGATCTGTCGGTCAACTAATGCATTAGTGTTCCGAGCGCGCGACAGAGCGGACGTGTCGCCGAAACAAGAAGTGCGTTTCCCGCCTTACAATGCTTACAGCTCGACTGATTGCACGATTAGCTGACTTGTCAGTGCGCAGATTATTCCATGTTTCCAGTAAAGTTGCAGCACGCACACAAATATAGAGATGCAATAAGTATTTCCTCTCACACATTGTAATTATTAAGTTTTGTGGAGGGGCGTGCATTTTTAAAAATGGTTTATCTCTACTATTATTACAGTAGTAACGGCAGGCGACATAACAGTGACTACTCATGGTAGACACACATACGGTAGACTAGACAGCCAACGTAAAACTGTAAGAGCGGCAGGCTGATTACGTATCTCACGACAGGTTTGCAACAGGCGTAAATCTCGCGATCATCGCTGTCAAACGTCGATTTTATTAGATAACACCAAGGAAAAAAAACAATTTTACGTCTACACTAGCCGCACCCCGCAGTTTCACCCGCGTAGTTCCCGTTCCCGTGGGAATTTAGAAAAATCCCTTCTTAGTGCACCTCTAGGATACTCAAGGTATATGTGTGCCAAATTTCAAGTCTCTAGGTCCAGTGGTTTAGGCTGTGCGTTGTCTGTCAGTCACTCTGTAAGTAACGGAAGAGTTTTATATTATTGATTTTAGTCAATTTAACTTCGAAACTGACTTGACATAAAATCTAGATATTTAAATCACATTTTAATCACAAAAATGTGTCGTAGTCACCTATAACCTGACGAAAATATATACGTTATATGGCAAAACTCTTTCATCATCATCATCATTATTCACTATTTCAGCCATAGGACGTCCACAGCTGGATACAGGCTTTTTCTGAACATAATCTCAATCTCGGCCAAAACGGCTTTTATTTAAGATTTTAGTTTTTATCGAAAGATTATGTGGTTTATTTGCGCCGGATCAAAGGTTCGTATTTTATAGTAAACAGTCGTTGAAGGCCAATCTATACAGGGTGTTTTATAACATGTGTACTACCGGTACCCGGAAGGGGTTTCTGCCCTTTCATGGGCACAAGTAGTTTTCAAAGGAAAAAATCGGAAAGTCGTATTATTTGTTTTTTGATTATATTTATTTACATTTTCACTAGTTGATGTGGTGTGAACAAGATCCGGAGTTCGCAGTGGAGATTTTTAAATTTTTTTAAGACATTTTGAAAAAAAAATACCTCTCCGTGGTATTTTTACTTTTACTTCTACGGCTGCTCTTCACGGAGGTCAATGACCCTGTCAAGAATCAGCTAGCGTTTAGTTCGTCGTTATCGCTCAATCAGCTGCTGAATTTAAAACTTTCGTGGTCTTTTCATTAATAAAAATCACCGAATCCTGAAAAGTCGTAGAACAAAAGTTGTTCCCTGGGATGGTCAGAATCACCCTCTTTCAGCTTAGTACACATGTTATATTACGCCCTGTAGAATAACATCTGCTTTTGCGCACTTCATACGGAAATACCGGTATAATGTGAAGGCCGGGCAAGCTTTCTTTCCTGATTTAGCACCAAGGTGAAGCCAGGTGTTAGCTATAAACCTAAAAAGTAAGTAAGGCCTTTGCATCTATTATAGATGATTTATACAGCGTCAGCAACTGGTAATCATGCTGTACAGGACGCTGCAGTGCCTGGGACATATTTAAATCCTTTAGGCTTGCCCAGCACCTATACAATCCTCTCAGCTTAGTCAGCTATTATTCAGAGGAAAGAACAGGTCAATACGTCTGAAGCTAACTAAGCCGCGGGTTTCCTCACGATGTTTCCTTCACGGTTAAAGCACGTGTTAAGTGTGCACATACATTTTTCAAGTAAGAAAAATCCATTGGTGCCCTGCCGGTATCGAACCCACGACCTTCGGATTGAAAGTCGGGGGTACATACCACACGGCCAACACGGCTTTTAACTATAAGATTAATTCCTACTTTCACTAGCAGGTTCTCTGTATTTCATCCTTCATATCAGCCGTACGATGTTCACTGATCATCATCAATTTCAGACGATTCAGGTAATGTGGTTTAAGTGTTGCATTTTTTTAAATGACTAAACAATTCTATCCTTGACCTCACCGCGCAAGGTGAGTATGTAATAGCTGGGTAGGTTTTATTACCCAGACATTAATGCAGTCAAAACTCGGGTTAAAAATGTAGGTACAACTGTACATAAACTATTACTAGTTATTCATTTTGTAAAAACGGGAATTACTCACGTAGTATTGTAACGTCGAAGATTATTCCGACACGTTTTTACAAAATGAATAAATAGTCTCACGTTAAATTTGAAAGTGAAATATTACTAGTTAACTAGAAATATATATAACAAATTATTATTATAGATAGATAGATAGATAAATAGTTTATTTGGAACTTCAATCACACACATATAGTACAGAGATAAAAAAAACTTATGACAGCAAATAACATAATAACTAAACAACTGAAACAGTAACGTGAACTAAATGCTTAACTGGCTAAGTAGTGCATGTGTGTGTTGCAGCATGTCAAAAAGGTCACAGCTCAGCGTATAATTTTGCTTGATAAGAAAACACTGATTTTCAGCTGTTACCATTAGAGTTAGCAAAAAGAACGAGATGGCACAACATAGACGGTATATTAAAAACAATAGGACATTTTGAAGTCTGATAAATTATAATAATCATACATCATTTAATTCGCACAATACAAGATTTACACATCACCTACATTATTATTATAAAAAATTACCTAAACTAAGTATAATTTTTCGTTTAATATTATATTTAACTATTGGTGAAAACACAATTTGCCGAGCTAACCACTCGCGTCTCAGTTGGCAACCCTACTCTGTTGAATTAACTCGTTTATTTGTGAAACATTCTCCGTTTCACCTCCACAACTTAAAATGCCAGTTCTTTTCAAGGTTACGGTCGGACCATTTAAAACTGCCTTCGGTTACGTATGAAAGTTGTTGCGAATTTTAATGTGGCCTCACAACCTTCATAACGGAAGAAGCGAAACTGGTTTAATTAATTAAATTAAATTAAATAAACTTTTTCCAAAATACAAGACAACAAGAATACGCCGTTAGGTGCCGGCAATAGAATGTTAACCCTCCTCTCATAACCATGGATGCAGTAAGAGCCTGCTAAGGGATACCTCCGAAAGTTGGGCAGCAGCGTCTTTCCATGTATCAACATCCCGTACTGCGCTCGTCAACCCGCCTGCCAAGCGTCGTAAGTATAGCAACTACCCATGAGGTCCATGAGGGAAGCCTGTGTTCAGTAGTGGACGTGTCGCGGCTGAAATTATGATCATGAAATAAACTATATTTCGGGCAACAAACTTAGTTTAGTACAATATGTTATAATACCTAAAATACTGGCCATAAAAATGTAGAGGTATACCTTGTAGACCAACATACATAAAAATAAATCTTATTTACTTATACACTCGTTTGGAATGCGGTGACAAGTGACGCAGACACGGTGTCTCATTCCGGTCCTGCACGGGATCGCGTTGCAGCCGTCCCGCGAATCGACGGAACTTGACGCCCTTTGGCCGAAATTCCGAATTTATAAATTATAATAATAATTAATAACTACCGGGCACGGCAGACGTTGTCCTACCCGCCGTATAATCAATTGTTGCAGTTAAAGCTTTCGGGGTATTTCCTTCATAGGTCCGAAAATCACAGAATCCTAGACAATTGTAAAACAGATGGTCATCAGAATCACCCCCTTTCGAGTTAGACACATATTAATACACCATGTATTAATAACAAATAATGCTGGATGCCTGCCGTGGGGTGCCGGCAGTAGAATAATACCCCTCCTCTCATGCCCATGGATGCAGTAAGAGCCTGCTAAGGGCCTCCGGAAAATGGGCAGCAGCGTCTATCCGTGTATCAACATCCCATACTGCGCTCACCAACCAACCGCCTCCCAAGCGTGGTGAGAATGGCAACTACCCCTCATGGAGATCCATGAGGGAGACCTGTGTTCATCAGTGGACGTTTTATGGCTGAAATGATGATGATGAATGCTGGACAATTCACACAGCATGATCTAGCCCCAAGTCAATCAGAGCTTATGTTATGGGTACTAGATGACTGATATACTATACTTAATACATTATACTACAAAGATATATATTATTCATTATGCATAGAAAAACATAAGACCCTGAACAAATATATGCAGATCGTACTGACATTTGTTCCGAGGCGGTAATCGAACCCTCGAAGAAGGACGATCGAAGAGGTTGCCTCTTGGGTCGCAAACGGACCTTCGCCCGCTGCGCACAGGGGTCGTCATACATCCGATCCCAAATATTGACCAACACCAATTACCAAGTCTATGTTGTTACAATATTATGCGTCAATATTCCGCTAATTACCCTGCGTAGCTTTTATTTGTGTTTTGCCATGACTATAAGAATATCGGTATTTATTTTACTGCCCACTCCGTGTATGTGCAAAAGTAACACCTCTAACTTTACGACTCAAACTATAGAAGACAAGACAATCATAAATATGTAGGTACTACCACAGATAATATAATACTCTAGTAATACTACCCTGTTCATCATCATCATCATCATTTCAGCCGTGAAACTTCCATTACTGAACACAGGCCTCCCTCCTGATCTCCATGTTGCCATACTCACCACGCTTCGCAGGCGGGTAGGTGAGCGCAGTACGGGGTGTTGATATACGGGAAGACGCTGCTGCCGATCTTCAAGAGGTATCCCTTAGCAGGCTCTTACTGTATCCACTGGCATACGAGGAGGGGTAACATTCTACTGCCGGCACCCCACGGCTCAACCCTGTTATGGCTCGCTAAACCAAACTTGCTTATTATTATTACATACTTTGTGTATGAACGTTATCATATCATATAACAGACACAGGCACAGACATCGACAGACAAAATACACGCTCGATGTCTGTAGATACAAATGAACCCTCACGATGGGTTTTTTGATTTATTTAAAATCCCATACAATCGTTGTTTTATTTCGAAATATAAGAAAATTTGTAATTTGTAGCAGTCGCCGGGATTTTACTTTACAAAAAACATATATCTAAATTAAAGGGAGTATTTAAAATAACGATTTTTATGGGCTTCTCACCTCCGGAAGATGGGCAGCAGCGTCTATCCGTGTATCAAAATCCCATACTGCGCTCACCAACCCGCCTGCCAAGCGTGGTGAGAATGGCAACTACCCCTCATGGAGATCTATGAGGGAGGTCTGTGTTCATCAGTTGACGTTTTATGGCTGAAATGATGATGAATTATGATGGGCTTCTTGACAAAACTTTATGATATTAGTCTTGCCTAGAATTTATTAAATTAACAAAATCTATTGAACCTGCGGCGTGCACCAATGGATTTTTATTTCTTGAAAAATTTTTGTGCACACTTAACACGTACTTTAACTTTGAAGGAAACATGGTGAGGAAACCCGCGGCTTAGTTAGCTTCAGACGTATTGACCTGTTCTTTCCTCTGACTTACGGCTGACTAAGCTGCGGTACAGGTGCTGGGCAAGTCTAATCCATCTTACAATGTTCTAGGCACTGCAGCGTGCCGTACAGCATGATTACCAGTTGCTGACGCTGTATAAATAATCTATAATAGATGTAAAGGCCTTACTTTTTTTTAACCGAATTTTTATTTTAATGTTATCCAAATAGTGGCGATAAATCATTGTATAAAAGCAGCGTGACGTCACGCACCGACGTATTTCGCCCACTCCTAAACTTCAATGTGCATTACCTATGTAAAAAAGCAAAAATATGTGTCTATTATTTTTGTATGATTTAACTGACGAGCTAAATTGATTTCCATACCCCTTCAAGTAGCCTATTTTCGTCCCTTAAAATTAAAATAACCTTAACATTATGTTTTTTTTTTTTTTTTTTTTTTTTTTTTATTTATAGTTACAAGAAGTTACAATTTTATTAAACAGCATCTAAAACCACTAAGGTTTAACTAATTGCTGAAAATAGTCTTCACCAAAGATAAAAATAACAACAATATCTTAAAATAAGAATAATGGCTAAATAAACTTGAAAAAAATTAACAAGATTTTTATACCCTACTAAAGAAGCTAGGTAACCGAAATATTTAAATTAAGAGTTATCAGGTGACACAAAGTATTTTTTTAGTTTTGATTTGATGTTCTTTCTGGTTAAACTATGTCTTAAGTCGAGAGGTAAACTGTTTATGTACCGGGGAACAAGATAAGCAGTTGTCCGCTCGCCATAGGCGTTGTTCGCACAAGGTGTGCAAAGCTTATTTCTAGAAATGGCTCGAGTGTATACCGGGTGTGTAACAATTTGGTTCAAGGATTCGTTAAAAAAGTTTTCTTTGAGCAGTAAATATTTTATTTGAGAGTGTACCGGAATTATTTGACAGTGTTTAAAAAGAGCATTTTCGTCGTGATAGTACTTATTTGCGATTTTAGGTAAAACAATGTTCTTAATAATTTTTAATTGTAATTTGTAAATGTTGTCTAGGTAAGATTTATATGTTCTTCCGTAGCTAGAGAGCCCATATTGTATATATGATTCAGCAAGTGCGAGATAAAGCATTATCTTAATTTTATATGGGATTCTATTTTTGAGTAGAATGATGTTAGCCAGAAATTGTCTTAACTTACTGCAAACGTGATCAACCTGGTAGCTCCAGTTAAACTTATCGTCGATAATTATGCCAAGGTAGGTTTGTTCTGTTACTATATCGATGAAGGGACAGCTACAAGACAATGTGAGTTCGAAGATGCGCTTTCGCACATCTAGATTCTTTTAAAGATTCCAAATTCTACTGTAGGTTAAAAAACTATAAGTTTTCACGGAGGACCCTGCTTAAGTGTGTGATGTTTGCATTATCTCAGTTTTTTGCTAAGCTAAATGTCTAGGCGTTTCACCAGGCTCTTTCTGGGTTGTCTACGTTTTCTGTCAGTTATATAAAAATAAATTATTTGAAGGGACCAACCTCTACAACACACTGCCTCATAACATTATAGAATGCACCAGTATGAAAGTATTTAAAAATAAATTAAAACAATATATCCTTTCGTCACTGAAATAGTTTGTAAAAATCTAAAATTTATAAAATATAAAAAGCAAAAGACAAAATTATAAATGTAAAATTACTTCTAAAAGCTATTTCGTATGTATATTTTACTACTATGATGAGGGGTTGTTGCCATACTCGCCACGCTTAGCAGGAGGGTTGGCGAGCGCAGTACAGGTTCTAGATATACAGAAGGACGCTGCTGCCCACCTTCTGCAGATTTTTTGCTACATACACGGGCAAGAGAGAAGGGGTAACATTCTACTGCCGCCACCTCACGACAATTTGTCTACTTGTGGTCGCGTAATCAAGTCTTGAACACAGGCGTAGCTCCTGGACTATCTTAACCACAACTCCACAAATCGCGAGTAAAATGAGGGTATTCACGTTTCATTTTTATGTTTGAGAAGCAATGAACTAGCTATTGGCCATTTGTTATGAATTGAGTTTTAGAACATGGAAATGATATTTTATGTTTTGTTTAATGTAAAATGTAAACGTAAGTTTGTTTTAGTGTCTAGTGTCGTGTTTTAGTGTCGTTCTACAGATTGTTTTAAATGTAAGTTGCAAAAACAGCACTAAATCCATGCTCCATCACCAGTTCGGACGTACCAATTTATTATTAATAATTAGTTTTAATCTCATTTTAAGTGAACTGTACTGTTCTTATGAGAAATAAAATTCTTTAAACACACATAATAGCCAGTACCACCAAAAAGTCGTTGCACGAGAAGATTCATTTACTATGAAACAAAATCATGCAGCACTCAAAAACGACCTTATTATACTTAAATAACTTAAAGCTTAAAACCATAAGAAAAAATTACGAGATTTTGTTTATTTTCAAAAACATATGTATAAATTTATAACAATGATTAAACATTATTTACATTGTCACTTTTAAATTAGTTGAGTTAATTTCCCAGGATCACATTTGGACATTATTCAGTTTGTCTACCTCTACCTATTAGAACTGCAAAACCGCGGTAACCACGTTCATTAAGCACGTGACCAACGCTGCATTGCGTCCGTCACTCTAAGATATAGAGTTGTAAGGTCTCATGTGCCCGTAATTTCCCCGGCCCCTTACCCTTCAAACCAGAACACAGCAATGTAGAAATTACTCCTTAGCGGCAAAAATAGGTAGTTGATAGTACTTCCCCGGATGAACCCTTCATAAATAGTTCTACTACTTTAAAAATAGGTATGGTGGTACAACTTACCAGTACGTACACTCGTAATTAAATTCGTAATTACTAGATTTTTAAATATAAATATAATTTTACATTATAATAACAGAACATGAGAATGAAAAAGTGTTCGAAATATTTAACCAATTATTTGAGTAAGTTTCGTTTATAACTGTTAAAACTAAGAGAAACTCTCTTCATTATAGAGTTTTATACTAGTCATCATTATCTCTGCCGTAGGACAACTGTCCACGGTTTCTTTGACACGTGTCAAAACTGACAGATTAAGAAAACCTAAATAATTCAAAGTGTATCTTTACGAATCCAAAAATAATTTTCCAGATCGGTTCATAAACGACGCGACGGAGGTCTGAGGCAACAAAGATTAAAAACAATGCATAGGATCATGGATCTCAAAGATCATAAGGATAATATTGCCATACTCGCCAAGCTTGGCAGGCCGTTTGGCGAGCAGAGTACGGGATTTTGGTACACAGAAAAAACGCTGCTGGCCATATTCGGCAGATGGCTTAG
This sequence comes from Pasiphila rectangulata, assembly GCA_963082625.1. Lineage (NCBI taxonomy): Eukaryota > Metazoa > Arthropoda > Insecta > Lepidoptera > Geometridae > Pasiphila > Pasiphila rectangulata. Next base: position 9,731,356 of record OY720253.1, read on the forward strand.
CAGAATCGTACTGCATCTACGGGCAAGAGAGGAGAGGCAACATTCTACTGCCGGCCTCCCACGGCACTAAGCTTAAACTTTAACTCAAAGGAAATGACATGTGAATTAATATGTCTGAAGCTAGCTGAGCCGTGAGTTGCCTCACTACAGTAGATACCAACAAACCTACCTGTTCCAATGTTATGCTCGAATACATATATATAGCTCTCTTGCATAATTATACAAACAGGTTTTATTCAAGACAAATATTAGGTTATCCTTCACCTGTGACTATGGTATTTCTCTGGGGTGCTACTCTTAAAAAGAGATTTAATGAGCCGTTTTCAGTAACAAAACAAAAAGAGTTTTCTACTAAACCTAATAGATGGAGCTGCCAAGCGGAGTAAGCAAGTTTGTGATTAATCCTGTCATTGTCAAATTGTGCCTACTAGTAAAAGAAAATTAACGCCATCTATAAGATTCGAGGTAACTATTTTTGAAGTTTTTACTTTTTAATGAAAACGCCTCATTAACAAAAAGTGCGAATGACAAATCCGCTCCGGCCATTTTCGCACCTGGTATTCGTACTCAATTTGTTTTATTCCTTATTCGCAACCAGCTTCGAAAATAAGATTTCACCTAAATCTTTAGCTACTCGAGGATTTTATTTGTGCCTCATTTTACCTTAATTTACGTAAACGACGGTTTCTTTGACAGATGTCAAAACTGACAGATTATGAAAACATAAAAATTAATGTAAATAATTCAAAGTGTATCTTTACGAACCCAAAAATAATTTTCCAGATCAGTTCATAAACGACGGAGGTCTGAGGCAACAAAGATTAAAAACATAAAAAAATACGACTTAGAACCTCCTTCTTTTAACGCAGTCGTTTAAAAATGAATGTTTATGCAAAAAATACAGAAAATTTCAATCATGAGCTCATGGTACTTAAATTTATAGCTGTAAAACTTCGAACCACCACATCTCGAAAACTGCTCGCAAATCTAGCACCATCGTATCGATCAGCTGGTTGGTTAAATTTAGAACTTTCAACGCAAAAGGTCAAAATGTTCCGTTTTGATTTAGGCATAACCAAATAGCTAAACATCAATTTTATTAATTTTTACACACCTTTAATTAGCTTTAGATAGGAAGCGTGCCAACAGAAATGACACCAATACCAAATTATATTTGTTGTAAAAAAAAATAAACATTTATTCTTTGGAAACTATTTTTAGACAATAATTTATCTCACATTTCACTTATTTATTCTTATTAGCTATGAGCGTTTCTTTTTAATAAGTATTCTAGGTATTTACCGAAAAATGTTAAAGGTTTAATTTGTTTGCTCATCATTATCTAAATATAATTTTGAGCCATTTCTGTCTTTTCTGTCTCCACTCCTCTCCTACCGATACATGGAATGTCGCTGTTGTCCATCTTTCGGAGGTATGCCTTGGCAGATTCTTACTGCATCCACGGACAAGAGAATAGGAGTAACATTTTACTGCCGGCACCCCATGACAATATTTGTTATTAGAACTATATCATACACATCTTTAGATGTGTGAAGTAGGCCCATTTCCAACAAAGACGTACCATTCACGATTAAATATTTGATTTTATTGTTTGATGCTCAAATATTGCGACTTGTCTTAGCACGTTACTGCCTCAAGCAAAGATTTAAATCGTAAGATATGCTCTTAACGTCATGAGACCGCGCCGTTTTGCACTACACGAAATGAGATAGCTTGCTCTATTGGAAACAGTGTACCTCTATACACAGTATTAGCCGGACGTGGTTGTTTTATTTTTTCGCGAAAGTACTAACTTTGCTAATGCAAGTGGCATTAGCAATATGATTGTAGATTTGATTTTTTAGAGATAAATGTAACAATAACAGTTGGGTTTATTAGCAAAACCAGTGTGTGTGCATCGGTGTTATTGTTAACACACATTATAAAGACAATGCCACAGTTTTTGGTGTCAGGGCAAATCAAACAATTTAAATCTTTGACCTCAAGTACATAACAACAATATCCTGTTTGGTTTAGTGATTTTTACCAGAGTGTGGGTAGACTTATGTGCTGACATAAGATATAGAGAGATTTGACGAGCTCTGTGGCGCAGCGGGCGAAGGTCCGCCTGCGACGCAAGGGTTGCGGGTTCGATTCCCGCCTCGGGACAAATGTCTGTACGATCTGCAGATATTTGTTCAGGGTGTTCTGGGTGTTTTTCTATATATAATAAAAATATCTATCTATGTAGTATAATGTATTAAGTATATCAGTTATCTAGTACCCATAACACGAGCTCTGCTAGCTTGGGGCTAGATGATGCTGTGTGATTTGTCCAGCATTATTTATTTATTTATAGAGTATATCTATAGACTTAAAGAGTATCAAGTTTATTTTAATGAAGGTTTTCTAACCCTCAGTAAGGCCTTTGCATCTATTATAGATGATTTATACAGCGTCAGCAATTGGTAACCAGTTAGGCTTACCCAGCACCTATACCATCCTTTCAGCAAAGTCACTTTTAGTCAGAGGAAAGAACAGGTCAACACGTCTGAAGCTAACTGAGCCGCGAGTTTCCTCACGATGTTTTCATTTAACGTTAAAGCACGTGTTAAATGTGCACAGAAATTTCTCAAAAAAAGAGAAATCTATTGGTGCACAGCCGATATCCAACCCACGACCTTCGGATTGAAAGTCGGGGGTACATACCACTCGGCCAACACGGCTATATCCGATTTATATTAATAGCTGTAACACTTCTATCATCATTTCAGCCGTAAAACGTCCACTACTGAACAGGCCTCCCTCATGGATCTCCATGAGGGGTAGTTGCCATACTCACCACGCTTGGCAGGCGGGTTGGCGAGCGCAGTACGGGATGTTGATACACGGAGAGACACTGCTTCCCATCTTCCGGAGGTATCCCTTAGCAGGCTCTTACTGCATCCACGGGCATGAGAGGATAGGTAACATTCTACTGCCGTCACCCCACGGCAACTCTTCTATGTTTTCCAATTAACATCGCAATACTGGACTCTTACAAGTGTAACTCTCTTGCTTTATGGCAGTCTTGCTTGCAGTTTGCAAAAAAAGCTGTTCCTCCAGCTAAACCCGTTATATGGTGAAACTGAGTTGATTGGAACCTGGCGGTGGAAAGCTTAGAGTAATATGAAGGCAAGATGGTAGAATTACTAGTTTCTGCATAAGATTGGACAAATGTTTTTAAATAAATTTGAAATCAAATCAGAATATATTTATTTATCTCTAAATTATTCTCTCTGTATACCTGTTTTTTAATCTGGTATATATGACAGCTAGCTAACGCCAAACTTAATTTTGATTCATAAATATCCAGTCAAATTAGTTGGCGTAAGCTTTCTAAAATATTTACGCCTACTCATTTGATTTAAATTGCTTATGTTTTCAATTCAATTTATTTTTCCTGGGTTGTGAATACAGAACGAATGCTGGGGAACCAATGTTTGGGGAGTATAGAGGAATTATTATCAGTATTACTTCCCCAGTGCCTCATCCCTAACTTAACTATTTTTTATACCTGAGGAATCCTTCATAGATAATAAATGTCTTAGGGAAGAAAGCCGATTAAGAGAAAGAAGATTATGCCGGACTCTTACCAGTAAAACCTATTCTACCCAAAAAATATATATAACTTTACAATACGATTTGAAATCTGAAAGTTAAGGATGTACTTTCGAGTTCATCATTCATCGTTTCAGCCGAAAAACCACCACTACGGAAAACAGGCCTCCCTCATGGATCTCTATGATAGGTAGTTGCCATACTGACCGCGCATACCCACTGGTATCCCTTAGCAGGCTCTTACTACATGAGAGGAGGGGTAACATTCTACTGCCGGCACCCCACGGCGGGATCTACAGTTAGTTGAACATTACTCCTACCATTCTATACCATTTGCGGTGAATTCCTGTGGTAGAGTTTAACTAAGATTTCAAATGCTAGAATATTTTGCAGTCAACTTTAATTCATTGCATCCGCTTGAGCTAGAAAGTATAAATCTCAGAAGAGATATATCTATAAGAATTATGCTATGCGCCCATTAACCGGGTTTCTTCATTACCTACGTGTATTTATTTGACGACAGAGGTCGGGCAGCGGGCGAAGGTCCGCGGTACCCATAACACAAGCTCTGCTTAGCTTGGGGCTAGATGATTCTATGTGAATTGTCCAGAATAATTAATTTATTTATTTGAAAGCAGCGTCATAGATAAGTATCCTTACACGTGACTCCCAGCATCAAATACCTGCGTAGCGGGTGAATCTGGGGGGTTACATAATTGTGACGCCTACTGTACATCCCACAAGCAGCTTGGTCTCGATACTTCCTTTATATAAAACAACAGGTTATTTTAGGTAAAGGCAATATCATAACAAGCGCTTATTTATCACAATGCTGCTAGACAAGCCTTATCTATCGCGTTCCGTACAGCATAAATACCAGTTGCTAACGCACCATCTAAAGTAGATGTAAAGGTCTCACTTTATGAATCGGAAATTACTGTTTGTTACCTTTTTAAGCAAAACCTACTGAACGAATTTAACAACGTCCTACGAGCTCAATTGATCTGAGAGCCGGCTGAGGAGCAGAAGTTTGCGGGTTCAAGCCCCGTCGATGGACAAATGCTTGTTTAACTGCAGATATTTGCCTCGGCTCTGGGTGTGTGCTATGATTAGTAAGTAATAATAATAACAATATTCATTTTCAAAAAAGGTTTGACAATAGGTGAAACGAAACAAAATATTAATAATATTAGTATTCCAGTCGGTAGCGTCGAAAGAACTGTAAATAAAAATCAAATTTCAAATTCATTCAAACACACTTATAAATACCTATCACAATGTTTAAATACATAAAAACGTTTGGATAGATGGCTTGTGCAGACCTATGTAGTGACAATGCTACAACTCCTCGCTCTAAGTGATTTTTTTCTTAGCCTATTTTGTCCCACTGCTGGCCAAAAGCCTCCCACAACACGTTCCAGTCATCCCTAGTTTTAATCTATTTTAAGTATATTATTATATCTGTAAAAAGATACGAGGGATCTCTGCTTCGGCAAAATACATAAAGATTTAGACTTGGCAGCCAGCAATGTATTTTTCTAACAATGTTTCCCGACATCATTTTTCTAAGACCCGGTCTCTTCTATTCTGTTTAATTTAACTGGCGAGTATGGCAACAACCCTCTTATGATCGTGGACATCCATGAGAGAGATCTGTGTTCAACTGTGAACGTGGACAGCATTCCTACAGCTGTGAGAGGTACTCGGTAAGTAGTAAGTTATGATCCTTCAACTTTGACCTGACTGACCTTCTACTAGTTATATTTATAGTAGCAACAAGTAAATATAATTTATATTTGACATTTGTTCAAATGTCAATTATAAAACTTTTTCCTTTTGGTTTTTGGTACGTTTGTCTTATGTACGTTCTTCAATGTTATTAAAAGGTTAATGTTGCAGGCATAAGGTAAGGTTGCATTAATTAAGTAAGGTTTGTTACACTAAATTTAGATGTTTTATACAGCGTCAGCTACAAGTATTCATGCTGTACGGGACGCTGTAATGCCTGGGACATTGTTTGATGGATTAGGCTTGCCCAGCACCTATACCATCCTCTCAAAGTCAGCTATTAGTCAGAGGAATGAATAGGTCAATACGTCTGAAGCTAAGCCGCAAGTCTCCTCACGATGTTTTCCTTCGCCGTAGCAGGTGTTAAATACATAAAAAAACTTTTAAAGAAAAATCCATTGGTGCACGGCCGGTATCGAACCCACGACCTTCAAATTGAATGTCGGGGGTACATAGCACTCCGCCAACACGGCTGTTAAAATTACATTAAGCAATAAATAAATGGATATAAATTTTTAAGTCATCCTACCAAAAACAGGGTAACAACTAAAAACAAAGAATATTTTACATGTATTTATTTACAATATTCATATATGTAGTTCCAAATAACATATATCACTTACAGCGAATGTAATATTTGAACAACGCTTATCTACTATTTACTTAAATGTAGGTATCGTATAAAAACATATTTAATTCAATGTAATATTAGCCGTGGGGTGCCGGCCGTAGAATGTTACCCCTCCTCTCATGCCCGTGGATGCATTAAAGGCCTGATAAGGGATACCTCCGGAAGATAGGCAGCAGCGTCTTTCCGTGTATCAACATCCCATACTGCGCTCGCCAACCCGCCTGCCAAGCGTGGTGAGTATGGTAACTACCCCTCATGGAAATCCACGAGGGAGGCCTGTGTCCAGTGGTGGACGTTTTACGGCTAAAATGATGAATTTTATCTCACTTAACAATACAACATGTTTATTCATATTTTATTGTATACAAAATCAACAAGTAAACATAATAACAAACTATACAAAAGGTATTTCAAGAGATACATAAAAAAGCCGAGTAGTGTTTAATTATTTAACACTTCCAAAAACTCTATTACGAATCGTATTGTGATGGATTAGATGTCAAAATGTCTTTAGAATAAAAAATCTGGTAATTTTGAAATATTAGTAGCGTCTAATCCGGGGACACAAATTTTGACCGGTGTATCAAAATAACGCAAGGAAATTAAAAACCTTATCAAAAATGATAGATTTCGGGGTTCGATAAAAGTTATCTTTGAAACCTGTATAAAAATTACAAATACTTGTATTAATAGATACAAATATTTTAAGCACAGCACATTCGCCCATCAGTGGGGGAAGCGGTACAGATTCAAATACTGTATCAACTGATTTTTATTATTTCTATTAAAATTAAAACAAACTTAAAAGCCCTTTTAGTCTTCTCGTGCCACTGGTAAGTACAATACAGTCTAAGTGTCGTGTAAAAAAAGAAAATTAACGCAAAAACAACCGCAGGCTGATTACGTATTTCGCGTCAGGTTTGCAACTGGCGTAAATATCTCGATCATTGCTGTCAAATTCGTGAATTAACTTTGTGACGAATTACAACAAAACCTGTTAGCTAAATCAAAATTGACGTTTACATGCGTGTTTATACAACTAAAGCTTTTTTTATTTACATCTAAGTTTATCATTCTAGGGCTTCTGTAAGCTAATAGGGCATCAGCACGATGCGCATCCAGCTCATCCCGCCATCTGTGGAAGAAGGGAGAGAGGAAGTGGCGCAGCGGGCGAAGGTCCGCCTGCGACGCAAGAGGTTGCGGGTTCGATTCCCGCCTCGGGACAAATGTCTGTACGATCTGCAGATATTTGTTCAGGGTGTTCTGGGTGTTTTTCTATATATAATAAAAATATCTATCTATGTAGTATAATGTATTAAGTATATCAGTCATCTAGTACCCATAACACAAGCTCTGCTTAGCTTGGGGCTAGATGATGCTGTGTGATTTGTCGAGCATTATTTATTTATTTAAGTTGACCCACAGCTGGGCAGCTGTGGGCAGGCTGATTAGATGGAATGGATAGATTATCGTTCCACCATTCGCAAGCGCAGAGGTCCGTCAGGCGCGTACATGAACGTGACTGCGTACTCCAGGGGCTCGTGGTGGTATTCCAGTCGGTAGCGGCGAAGCAACTGTAAATAAAAATCAAATTTAAAATTCATTTATTTGTTCATACCGACATATTGAGAAGGCTCAAAAGAACAAAACCTTTTGAGCTAACATAGTACAGTGACAGTGCAAGTGAACATTATATTTTAAACAAAGAACACAATAACAAAGTGTCTTCCCCTTATTTAGAGACAATATGAAAAGTGCTGATGGACACCATCTTACAGTTTACATTCTTATAAAACTAAGTTAGCATTAAGTTACTCATTGGCCAATCTCTCTAGATTGTAATTAATTTAAGCATAGATTTAACATTATAATAAATCAAAAAATAAAAATAAAATATTTGTTAAAACCTTTACAACATATTACATAATTATTAAGACTTTACCTCCCGTGCTTGTTAAAAATTTAACGGCAAGGTAAGGTCTGTCCAAGTACGTGCACATATTAAAATACATCACAAGGTCGTATATATATGTACATAATTATCATGTACATAATTATCATCATCTCAGACGTAGGACTGATGTCCACGTCTACTGCTAGACATAGGCCTCCCTACGCCCCTACAAGATCATAAGGGGGTAGTTGCCATACTCGCCACGCTTGGCAGGCGAGCGCCGTACTGCGATGTTAATAAACGGAAAAATGCTGCTGCCCATCTTCCGGTGGTATCTCTTGGTAAATTTTTATTGCATCCACGGGCAAGATATGAAAGGCAACATTCTACTGCCGGCACACCAAGGCTATATATATATAATACTTATACATAAATCACAGTGTGGACAGAGGAAAGCCGTTATCAGCCGTGGATCGTCCACTGTTGGACATAGGCCCTCTTACATGGTCCAAGTACTGATCAGGGTAGTTGCAATATTTGCCACGCTAGGCAAGCAGAATGTTGATACACGAAAGGACGCTGCTGCCCATCTTCCGGAGATATCCGTTGGGAGTTTTTCACTGCAGCCACGAGCAAAAGAGGAAAGGCAATATTCTAGTGTTGGCGCTCTGCGCCACGGCGTGGGGACAGTACAGCTTGGTGCTTGGTGCAGCATTTTGGTGTTTTCTAGCATTCAAACATTTGTGCCGCACACTGGTGGAATTCTACCTTTAAAGCCACTCATTGGTGATGAACCGATAATGATTTACATACATATAATCACGCCTTTTTCCCATAGGGGTAGGCAGAGACCACTTCTTTCCACTTGCTACGATCATTACATATGTACCTGTTTCGCTTCGTCCACTTTCATTATTCCCTTCATACATGCTCTTCGGTTTATGGTACTCTTGACCTAGCCTTTTTTCAAGACGTCCCTGATTTGATCTTGAAACGTCCGCCTAGGTCTACCCCTTCCAACACTTTTATTCACACTCGCCTTATACACTTTTTTCGTCAATCGTTCTTCATTCATTCTCAATGATTTACCTATCAGTATCTTTGACCGACGTCATAGTGCTCCGTAGGTTAGAGGCACTCTGACGTGTCACGATCTATGTTCTACGTACCTTAGCCAGCAGAACCTGTATCTCCAGATCAGCAAACCGCCTGCCGAGACAGATCCTGGCTCCATGCCCGTACGGTAGAGAGGCGAACGGGTGCAGCTTGCCACTCGACTCTAGCCAGCGTTCAGGTCTGAACTCCTGAGGGTTGGAGACGAACTGCTCCATGTTGCCTGTCACTATTGTTGGGAATACTACTTGAACCTGAAAGGGAGTTAATGAATAATAATGCTGGATAATTCACATAGCATGATCTAGTCCCAAGCTAAGCAGAGCTTGTGTTATGGGTAGGTACAAGATGACTGAAGATATACTTAAGACATTATAATTCTTAGATATTTTTATCAAATATCTGCAAATCGTACAGACATTTGTCCTGGGGCGGGAATTGAACCCGAAACCTCTTGCGTCGCAAGCGGACCTTTTCCCGCTGAACCACAGAGGTCGCCAAAAATGAATATTCAACAGCTTGTTTTGTTATTAGAATGGTTATACAGAACTAATGCTATTGTTTTTTTATCACATCACAGACTCGGTTATGGCCGGTAAGGTGGAGATGGTGATTTTTTTTTGTTTTTAAATTTTTATGGGTGGTTCATAGATTTGAATTAAAAATAAGGTTACATATCGCCTTGATTGCGCGGTAAAAACGTGTACATAAGACTATACTTTGAAAATAATGATTTTTATCACTATTCATAAAAATACTATTTTGGGGTAACGCTTTCTGCGAATTATAACCGCATGACATTTTCTAGTAAAAATCGAAAAAGCATTTCTCAATACAAAAGACATCAACGCGCTCGATTTTTATAGGGTGTCAAGTCAAACTTAAGTTATTTAAGTGTAAACCCACACTAAGTTATCATTTATAGAAATGAAAAATGCAATCAAAATTTTGACTTCGACGGGACTCGAACCCGCAATGTTTAGACGAACGCCTTAAACGCAGGGTCCTTAACCATTTCGGCCACGAAGTCACTAGCCGTCGGGTCGAAAATCTTGATTGCCTTTTATCGGTTTTGTAGACCCGAGTAGCGACATCTAGCAGAAATCTTCGGAGATATTCTTGCCCACTGTCCGACAATCAGTGTCAGAGCAGTGAAGAGCGGGTTCGAGTCCCGTCGAAGTCAAAATATTAATTGCATTTTTCATTTCTTAGTCAAACTTTGTATTCATGTAGCACGGCGTATTTAAGCTATTTATTGTTACTTACACCTTTAGGAATATGGTATCCGCATATAACGTCGTCCTCTTGTAGAGTTCTCCCATTGCCAATTACCGTGGAATACATCCTGTAGAGAATAATTTACTAACGTTAAATTTACTTCACAAGCGTACGTAAAACAACACGGCTTCTAACATTATATACGTACAATGTTATGAAATAACTATTCAATATAGTTATTGATTTCTTTAACAATAATTTGCTTTTTACAGTAGAATTCAGAGGCGGTCTAGAAATATGTCACCTTAAAATTTGCTTATACGACAAACAAGTTAATTTCAAAGCAGCATAGTTATAGAGAGCCGTGGGGTGCCGGTAGTAGAATGTTACCCCTCCTCTAATGCCCGTGGATGCAGTAAGAGCCTGCTAAGGGATACTTTCGGAAGATGGGCAGCAGCGTCTTTCCGTGTATCTTGCAACTGCCCCTCATGGAGATCCATGAGGGAGGCCTGTGTTCAGTAGTGGACGTTTTACGGCTGGAATGATGAATGATGATGATAGTTATAGAGTGTTTACAAACTGCTGCAGTCGACAGTACGAAGTCGTGAGCAGATAGAATTTATTTGTTAACAAATCCACCTCTGTTAATATTTTTTAATAAGCCAAGGTTCGTAAAGCAAATGCTTACCTGAAAACTTCCCTAACGAAGGCCTTAGTGTAGTGAAGTTTGTCCAAATCGCTGTACGTCAGAGGTTTGCTAGGGTCCGGTAGTACCCGCGCTATCTCCTCCGCCATTTTGTCCTGCTGCTTTAACCTGGTGGAGGCTTGGTACAGGATCGAGCATACTGCCATTGATATCTGAGGAGAAGAAATGATATGTTAAGTAAAACAAAGAAGGACTCAAGCAACATGAGCAGGATATGAGACGTGAAATAGAGGTGGTCTTTGCCTTATTTTATTAACATCTATTGGAGTTGCGCTGTCTAAGGTCAAAGTAGTAAGTAGCAGGTGGACAATGCACAATACCCCGGGACGTCGGTAAGTAAAGATCTTATATATTTTAATATGCTGTCCATCCAAAAGTTGTCTGGTAGAGATACATAATGGGCGGTCTTATCGTTAAAAGTGATAAGACTCGATGTTAATACTTTCTTTGTCTCCTTGTGTTATTTAAATTTATGGTATATGTACATTAAGGGTTAATCTATCTATCTAACATTTACGCGGAAACCAGATCTTTTTTTATGAACCTCTTAAACCCTAAAATTACGCTTTGTAGTGACCCTAGAATTCAATTAAAGTAATAAAAATATCAGAAATAAACTAAAATAGCCATCCCGCTTCTTACCGTGTCAATCCCAACCAGTATAAGATCAAGCGCCATGATCGTGGCTATTTTCGGGTCCCCCTCACTCCTCAGCACACGTTCCAGCAGTGACAGGTCGTCTTCTGACGTCACCTTCTTCGTCTTCAGCCTTTCCAGCGCCTCGTTTATGTATTTGCTGCAGAGCCTGGAAAGAAAATTGACCATTAAAAGATTGCCTTATGTTTAATGAACAGCAAACGTAACAACGACTTTTTATACAACGACCAGAGAATTTATCGCGTATTATAACTTGAATTTTTCCCAACGTTTCGGCTATGTTACAACAGTCTTGAGAATACTGGAGGATATTCCGGTTTTTGTGAAATGGAGATAATTCCGCTGCATTAATTCTGATAAGGAAAGTTTTAAAAAGACGATCGACGACTTGAAGTAAACGCATATTTTTTGTTTGAAAAGCCTTTGTAGATATTTATGTAAGCCAACAAGTAAGTAAAATGAGGGTGTTAGTGGTGATGAAAGGTTACTTAATTGACAAAGTAGTTTATATGATTCACGTATTTTTTCCACAGCGGCGCCTTCAGTTCTAGCACAGGAACGTTCCTTAGCGCGTATTTCGCTGCATCTATGATTATCTGTGTCTCCAAGTTTCTCGTGATGGTAGACAGGTAGCCGAGTCTAGGACACGCTACACACATACTTGGTGATCGTGATTGGAGAGAGTTTACCTTGCCGTAACACAGTTTTTAACTAGCGCGGGAGGGTAAGGTCTTGAAAATTGTACTTAATATGTAATACTTTCTAAGATTTTACAATAAATATTTGATTTGATTTGATACATTCCTAATATCATAATTCAACCTTAGAGGTTACTACGGTCCTTTACTTGAAAATGTCCATAACGAGCTTGCATCATCAGCTTACAAGCACTTTTTTCTTTTACCAAGTAAAAGTTACACTGAGAGATAATTGCACAAGCTAGTGAGTAAAATTAGGCTAAAAGATGTAATCATTTTGATGAATAGTTACTTACTCGACAAAGAAGTTCATATTATTCACGTATTTCGTCCACAGCGGAGTAGGGATGTACCGCCAGTACGGCGCCTTCAGTTCTAGCACAGCAACGTTCCTCAGCGCATATTTCGCTGCGTCTATGATCCTCTGTGTCTCCGAGTCGCTGGTGACGCTGGGAGACAGGCAGCCTAGCCGAGTGTCGAGGGCAACGCGACCTATGCCTGGAATGAGAGGAAATTCATCAGTTATTTATTGAATAGCTATAACAACGAGCTTAAAATATGAGTTAAAATCAGCTCTATCAATGTGTGATATATGCCTCCCCAAACATTCAAAGATAAGGTCACCCAAAACCTACGTATTTCACCTTATTCAGAACTCTTAAGAGGTAATTTTCGATATTTATAAGGCCTAGTCATTAATGTATGTATGTCCAATCTGAGAGTTAAAAAAGTGTTAGTTTTAAATAGAAACCATGAATTGTAATAGAAGATATTCTATTTGAGTATCATCTACTAATCATTCAGATTTGGTTTCTTTCTTTTAAAATCCTGACCCCTTGTCCTTCATCATCATCATCATCCACAGCCCGATTTTACCCACTGCTGGGTATAGGATTAAGGCTTGCCCAGCACATAGGTGACCATAACCATCCGCTCAGCTTTGTCAGCTATTAGTCAGAGGAAAGAACAGGTCAATAACGTCTGAAGCTAACTAAACTAATCTAACAATGTCGCAGGCACTGCATCGTCCCGTACAGCATGATTAACACTCGCTGACGCTGTATAAATCATCTATAATATATGCAAGGGCCTTACTGGGTATAAGCCTCCCTAAGTTTGTGCCTTCCACCACGCTCCTGTGCCAGTCGCATGCATTGACGCCCCGCGATTTGTACCAGGTCGTCGACCCACGCCGCCTTGTCCTTTATGCATCCTAATTCTGGTGCGGGGTACCAGACCCGACGTCCCGCGCTGGGGTGTACCGTCGTACTCACATTCAAGCGACCACCTGTGGATATCATTGTCGAACTCATGAGGCAGATCTCCAAGCTCATCCCTCGCATTCTCCATGTACTTGATGAAGTCTTCCGTGACCATCTCGATGGGAGCCACGTACTTCTTCACTGTTTGCGGCTGCAATATCGGTCGTTGAACCTTGGAGCGGAAGCGGCGCCATTGGTCACCATGCCTGGGAAAAAATAGTTTATTTATTTGGGAAAAGTAGCAGTTATAATGGAACTTCTTTGATAATGCAACACATCAAATATGACTTCGATAATCTTCTTTACATGCAGAAAAATATGGACACACATATTTTTTCAAAACATATCTGCAAATAGAAGATAAATGAACTAGCAGAGCATTGTACGGTACGCAGTACGGGATGTTGATATACGGAAAGACGCTGCTGCCCATCTGCCGGAGGTATCACGTAGCATCCACAGGCATGAGAGGAGGGGTAACATTCTGCTTATATTATGTTTGCCGGCACCCCACGGCGGGTACTCTAATAGTAAAAAAAAAAAAAAAAAATCTTTATTTTCGGAACTTAATTTAGGGTACAATAAAAACAAGGAAACCATGGTACCTGCATTAGCAAAAGCTGTGTCGCAGATACCATTGCCCTCCTCCGCATCATAAAATATAAGTACAGTTCCAGGCTAAATGTACATGCATTTATACAAAAAAAAAAGGTTCTTAAATTATTTAATAAAGAAATAAAAATTAAAATAAAAATAAAAATAGGCTCTTTATTGCGATCACAACTGATATATTTTAAAATATTTATTTAAATAACTTAGATGTGTAAAGTGAAGTAAGAGAGTACCTACATATGTGTGTTTATGTTGTGTTTGAATGAATTTCCCTAATAATGTGATTTTGGACAATTAAATTTATAACTAATTTATTTATTTATATTGATTATTATTTTGAAACCTCTAATAGATGTTCGGTTTCATCATACGTTAAAGACTTTAGCCATAGTTCACATTTAACTTTGCATTTGTATAGGGGTAGATTGTAAATCGATATATTTTTGTTAATCCGATTATACAAGTGTGAGCTAATTAAATAGTAATGTCGACTTGCTGCATAGGAGCGACGCGGTTCAATTTTACATACACGGTCTGATCTACGCTTTGCAGTAATTTTAGGGTCATATTCTAATTCGCTGTGTTTACGAAGTACAGCATGGATAATAAAAGATTGGCGGACGGTTAGGACTTCGCATAGTGAGTAGAGATCTTTCGTAGGAAAGTATATGGGTTTACGTGTTAGGACTTTGAGTACGGCTCGCTGGGCGCGCTCTGCTCTTAATAAGAGGGTTTTTGATGAGCCACCCCAGGACGTAACACAATAAATTAACAACGAATGAGCCAAGGCAAAGTAAACTATTTTTAGGTTTTTAAATTCTACAGATGATCTGAGTTTTTTAAACACATACATCAATTTCCTGACTCGGGAAGTCAAACAGTCAATATGCGGTTTCCAGCTTAACGTGCAATCTAGATTAACTCCGAGGTACTTTAAAGTTGAAGATCTCTCAAGGGTGTATTTGTCCGACGAGCTCTGTGGCGCAGCGGGCGAAGGTCCGCCTGCGACGCAAGGGGTTGCGGGTTCGATTCCCGCCTCGGGACAAATGTCTGTACGATCTGCAGATATTTGTTCAGGGTGTTCTGGGTGTTTTTCTATATATAATAAAAATATCTATCTATGTAGTATAATATATTAAGTATATCAGTCATCTAGTACCCATAACACAAGCTCTGCTTAGCTTGGGGCTAGATGATGCTGTGTGATTTGTCCCGCATTATTTATTTATTTATTTATTTCATAGGAGTTGAATTTTCAGGGCAGATTTGGAAACTAATGTCAAAAGACGGAGAAGGTAGTGATATTGTGTTGAGAGCGAAAGTCAAGTATTTTGTTTTTGATAGATTTAAAGTGAGCAGGTTATCATAAAGCCAGCACATGACAGATTTCATTGACCTCTCTGAGTTTTTTCTAACCTCATCCCAAGTTTTTCCAGTTACAACTAGTGCAGTATCGTCGGCATATGTGATTAAATTACAGTCTGGTAGTGACATACTGCACAGGTCGTTAATATAAAGGAGAAACAGAGTAGGACCAAGGACACTTCCCTGAGGTACTCCAAAAACTACTTCTTCATCGCCACTCCTCGTACCGTCTATAACAACTTGTTGAGTGCGATTTGTTAAGTAGCTTCGAAATATACTCAAGGCTGTGCCCCTGATACCGACTCTTTCCAGTTTGCGCAGTAGAAGTGGCACTGAAACCGTGTCAAATGCCTTTGATAAATCTAGAAAAATTCCAACGGATTTCAGCTTTTTGTCGGCATTTTTCAGAATATTCTCGGTGAGCACGAGCACAGCATCCTCAGTGGAACGTCCCTTTCTGAAACCATACTGGTTTTTGCTTAAAATATTGTTATCTTCTAAGTATTTTTGCAGCCTATAATTCAGGAGTTTTTCGAATATCTTCGACAGGACTGAAAGCACTGATATGGGACGATAATTGGAGGCACAGCTGCTGTCTCCAGATTTAAAGATGGGATGAACTAAGGCTTTCTTAAAGGCTTCAGGAAAGATACCATTGCTAAGACAGGTGTTGAAAAGGTGGTTTAGAATGGGAATGAGGTGATGTCGTGTTGTTTTTATTATAGAAGTTGGGATACCGTCCCATCCTATAGCACACTTATCCATCAGGCTGAGAATGATCATTTCGATTTCCTTATTATCTGTAGGATAAAGGGCCATTGATGTAACAGGTGATACTGTATGTGAAGTCTCGAGCATCACTGAAAACGGACGAGGTTTAGACAGTATAGTATTGGCTAAATTTTTGCCAACATTAGCAAAATATCGATTTACTGCGACAACTGATTCGATGGGGGTATCACGTAATTTTAAAAGCTCAGTAGAGTTTGTTTGCTTATTACGTAAGTGAGCAATTTTCTTTATTATATCCCAAGTAGCTTTAGGGTTGTTCTTTGCCTTCAATAATTCATTATGTTCATAAACTTTCTTAACGTTTTTTAGAAGTTTATTACAATATTTTCGGTAGCGGTTATAGATCACAATGTTTATTGGCTTATCTGGACATTTTTTAGCTTTACGGTACAGATTATCTCTGTGACGTATGCATCTGAGTAAACCTGGAGTAATCCAGGGTTTAATTATACGCTTACGACTAGGTAGAGGTTTAGTTTGAGTATTTTCCGTTACGATGGAAGAGAGACTCTCTATTAAAGAATCAGCGATATCATTAGGATCTTCCGAATGTAATAGGGTACTGAAATTACATTTTTCAATTTTTTTGATTATTGATACTGTGTCAATTCGTTGCTTATATCGAGTAGTTTTTTTATTACTTATAATATGATTACAGCAAACAAATATCGGTGCGTGATCAGTTATCAAGGAATCGAGCACAAGTGTCTTTGCTGGATGATTAGTACGAATGATGACGTGGTCTAAACAATTTTCGCCTCGAGTTGGAAGGACATGAGCAGGAAGCATGGCTTGGCATGCTAGGAGAGTTAAATATTCGTCAGCGGAGGCATCATAATTTGTCGGATTTATATTTATATTTATATCTCCTACAATGATGGTGCTTTTGTAGTTTTTTAGACCAGTTAAAGTACTGTCGAGTGAGTTCAGAAATGGGCTTAGATTCCTATAGAACGGAGATCTATATAGGGCAAGTAAAGCTAAGTCATTGCGGAACGTGAGGATTATACCATTGGCATCGATTATTTTTGGAATTTCCACATTACATGGGAGATCGTTGTGGATATAAACTATAACACCATCGTTTTGGTTCTTATAGTCTGTCGCATGGTGTATATATCCTGGAATTGAAGGAATAAATGGGCATTTTGAAGTCCAGCATTCAGACAAAACAATGACATCTATATTTGTCTGTATTCTGCTTAAGTAAACTTGAAGATAGTTAAAATTACAGCTAATGCTTCGAATATTAGTATGGAAGATTTTAAAATCGGAATTCATAAAATTTAAGTTTTTATGTATGTTTTCTGGAGTACAGAAAAGCGATTCCGATAAAGTTATCTGCTCTAAATCATCTTGTAAAGAAATTCTATCATCCATATCTAAAATTACGGAACAGCACAGGTGTATATTTAAGGAATTGGGAATTAGTTATTTTGTGTGAAAGAGAGCGGCATTGTTGGGCTTGTATGATTTTGTTGTAAGTGGAAGCAAATAAATTGTTAGGTTCAATGTGATTAAATTTTTTGTGGGTGCATAAAGCTAGTGTCAGGTGTAGAGCATTTATGAAAAATTCTAGCTTATTATATCTCATTACTCGTAAAATGATGAATATAGAGCCATACATGGGGAAATAGAAGTAAATAAAAATGACAATATCAAGCAAACACATTAACTTAGAAAACAAACCTACACTAAATAAACTTCTAAGGATAACACTAAATATTGATTTATAGGTTGAAGCAAACGAACTTAGTCACTCTGAATCTTCCTTAAGTCGATTTAAGTCAGTTTCATTGGCTATGCGGATTGGAGGTCCATTTTCCCTGCGTCTCAGAAAGATTTTGCCATGCGACACCCAGCAAAACTTATACCCGTATGTCTTAGCCGCTTCTCTAGCTTGGTAGAATATTTTTTTCATTTTTTGGGTAAGATTTTCTGAAATAAAAATAGGTGTAGCGGGTCCGCTGATCCCTAGATGGTCTGTGGTCAGCCGAGACGACCCTCGGTTAAACCTACGATGCATAGATAGGATATTATCCTTCATCATGACGCCTCCAAGTTCGACAATAATAGTTTTATTACTTTTATTTTTAGTGTTAATTCTAAAAATATCTTTAACGTCATTTTGCTGCAAGGGAACTTTTAGGACTTTGGTGATCTCAGTGAAAACATTCATAAGAGACGATTTGGTTTCAGTTGTAGCAGTTGGTACATTCCTTATTTCCAAGCAAGTCGATCGAGAATTGCGTTCCAGATTATCAATTCTGTCTTCCAGTGCTTTAATATATTGTTGGTCATCATGTCGTGCAACCTCTAGCTGTTCTACCCTTTTCTGAAAGGAGTCACATTTTTCCGCCAAAAAGTCGACAGTTGACCTAATGTCTTCTACAGCTGAGTACAACTTGTCATGCTGCTGTTTCTGTTCAACAGTGAAGTTTTGGAACAACTGTTTTATTTCTACCATAAACCCACTTAGTGCATCGTCGTCATCATTGTCCAGACGTTTACGTTTTGCTACATTAACAAACTGTGAATCCAACAAGTTGGGTTCGGAGGTGCTATTCTGCAAGCTGAGCGGGGGAGCGAGGTGTTTTAGGGCATTCGCTATTGGCACAGGTGAAGACGGGGGCGTGCGCTTGAGTGGCATCGTGGATGTTGCGAGTAGTGTAATAGCTTAAAATTGTCGTATTTATTTCAGTATGCTCGAAAATCACTAGCGCTATTTCTCCGCTGGACCTGGCAACACTAGCTTGTGCGTCTGTCAATGTCAATTGCTTGGTGACGTTTGGCGTTTAATTGTCAAAGTGTCTTCTTGTTTACGTTTCTTGTGAAATTTTATGATGAATGAATGATGTATTGCGACAGGGATCATACAAATAATAGTTGCAAAGACGGTAGAAAAATATGTTTTACCAGTTAAATCCGTGATAGCAACTGTTCTAAAGTCCTCTAGATCCTTCAGGAGTGCGCAGATAACTTGTATAACACTTGTAGATGCGAACCAAATGTAAAGGTATGTTTCCCACAAAACTTTAGTGCCGAATACAATGTATACGATTTTATTTTTGAGAAAAACTTGAGAGCAGCTACTTGCGTGATCAAACTTTGGAGGGGAGTAACTTCCAATGCCGTCTTATATATTTATATACCCACTGAAAGAATTTGATTTAGTATTAATAACCATTAATACGGGGTTCTAAAACGGTTTATATTTTGAGGATGCTTACGTCAAAACAATCATGCGTAGACAACGAATAGTTTTATGGCTAAAGGAACTGAACCTAAACTGATAAATAATTTTCGACCTTCGTTTTATGAGTCAATACAGTCAAAACAGACCCAATTTCCGCTGGGAGTCAATACCCTAGTAACCTAAATTCCCACAGAATAACATTGCGTTAGAAATCGCAAACAGAATTAAAATGGGCATAGCAGTCGTCTCGTGAGAGTATGTGGAGAATACTCAAGTGGGAAACGCATTGGTCCACTTTGTTTTTATGAATGCTTCTAACTTGGTTAACTTCTTGGGTGGTATTTAGACCTGATTTTAGGTATGTCAAATTTATGGCGTACTAGCTTTTGCTCGTGCATTCGCTTGTTACTCATACATAGTTAGTAAGATATTTTATTTATAGCTTTTGCGTAGATTATGGTTTCATATTTATGGCTCCTACTTATAACTTTAATTACAATTCCTGTTACATTATGTGATTTTTTTTAACGTATAAACCTTTTATTATTTATGATTTATGTAAATTATTACTTAAATATGCTGACGCTGTATTATCGTGTACGCTGTATACCCTATAAAAGCCGTGTTGGCCGAGTGGTATGTACCCCCGACTTTCAATCCGAAGATCGTGGGTTCGATACCGGAAGTGCACCAATGGATTTTGTTTCTTGAAAAATGTATGTGCACACTTAACACGTGCTTTAACGGTGAAGGAAACATCGTAAGGAAACCCGCAGCTTAGTTAGCTTCAGATGTATTGACCTGTTCTTTCCTCTAAATAATAGCTGACTAAGCTGAGAGGATGCTATAGGTGCTGGGCAAGCCTAATCCATCTAACAATGTCCCAGGCACTACAGCGTCCCGTACAGCATGATTACCAGTTAATCACGCTGTATAAATCATCTATAATAGATGCAAAGGCCTTACTTTGTATACCCTGAATTTATCGTGTAACATCAGCCGTCTGGTAGACTACAAGGCAATAAATAATCTTAGGTATAACGCGATTCTACTTCGTCAATCTTACACGTAGACATTTTTTTATTTTGTCATTCTTTCACATTGACATTTTTATACTGGTAATAATGCTGTACAGGAAGGACGCTGCATTGCCTGGGACATTGTTAGAAAGATTAGGCTTGCCCAGCACCTATACCATTCTCCCAGCTTAGTCAATGATTAGTCAGAAACAAGACTTAGGTAATGCCTCTTTCCGGTATCGTAAAATATACAATCGATCGTTAGATAGAGAAAGTCATACAGGGAGTGACAAATATTACATCGATAAGTTACATAAAACATATAAAACAATTATCTATTAGTAATGCACCATCAATACTTTGGCCGTGGTGTGCAGTAGAATGTAGCCTCTCCTCTCATGCCCGTGGATGCACAACGAATCTGTCAATGGATACCTCCGGAAAGTGGGCAGCAGCGCCATTCCGCGTATCAACATCCGGTAATACGCTCGCCTACCAAGCGTGGTGAGTATGGCAACAACATGATCTTGGAAATTCATGAGGGAGGCCTATGTCCAGCAGTGGACGTGGACAGCATCTCAGCAGGCTGAGATGATGCCGATGATGATGATTAACAAAGTTACAGTAGGTACGTGCGTTCTGCTGGTGGCGAAAAAAAAATACTTTGGTCGCATTTATAAAAGTGCGTTTGAGTTTATTACAGATCTTTATGTGCTTATAAAAATATTATGTTTACATGCCTCTACACCACAGCAACAGGGGAAAAAACTTTTCATCTTTTGAAATCTCAACTTTAGCTCCTAAGCAGTTCTTCTAAAATTACTTTTATCAAATAAAGATAAGTCCTTATTATTATAGTTTACGTTTGTTTATAAATGTAACGTCTACTAGCATTACAACTGTGCGATTGACCGAATTCCCTTCCGCTTTCACTTGAGAATCGTGCCTTGCAGTTAGTTAAGGACGTGGTATTCTAATCGGCACGAAAACTGATGCCTCTCTTCAATTCTATTCTAATCAATAATAAAGAAATTATTTTTTATTTTAGGAAGTCCATCGGCATAAAAGTAAAAAAAAAGTAAACACATTTATTTGTGAACAGGTTCCCAACTGATTTTAAAGGCGTTTTATTGATCCAATGACTATGTAAAAACCTAAAACGCTTCGATAGCGCGATCTAGAATATGACTAAAATTGAGAACGTCATCTGTTGAATGTAACTAGAACCTTTTACTGGAAATGTTGAACCTAACTTATAATATTCACATTAAACAATTTGGAACCGATACACATAATGTCACTAAACGATTTGGAACGTTGAACTGCGAAAGTTAAAAAAACTGTGTTTCAGAGTTAGCCTCTGATTTAATATATTTAATAAATAATAATACAATATAGTAACAAGACAAAGAGTTTAAGAAGCCATATAGAGGTCCTTACAGCATGTCAAGTGGCAGTCCACTTGACATTTTCTATAAAAATAGTCAATGAAAATGTTGTTTCTAGCTGTGAGTAGACAGTTCTACTGCAAGATTTTTTCCGGTGGTAATCTAACCGAAGCCAAAATCACCTCAGCAGGGCTAGCATGGCCGGAGATATTTTATCCACGGGGAGAGGACAAAATACTATTCCCCTCTGTCAATTTTGTCCACCCTCCGAGCATGGCGACATGGGTGGATAAACTATTCACGGCGGACAAACCAGGGGAAACGCTTGTCCCCGAAATTATAGGCGGAGGGTGAGTATCCACGTCTAATGTCAAAAAGTGATATAATTCTCTTTCCCCATGTTGCCGTGCTTTGGCAGGTGGATAAAATAATTTTATCCCTATGCAGTGGAAATAACCGGTGGACAAAAGTTTTATCCCCAGCCCATGCTAGCCCTGCAGCATTCGAAAATATTTAGGACAATTCGCGAAAGTTTTCTATAAGACTAGTAGTTTTGCAAAATGTAAAGGTAGACTTCGATGGGACCACTTTAAGCGATATAGGTATACGCGTGCCGTGGGGTGCCAGCAGAAGAGCGTTGCACCTACTCGCTTGCCCGTATGCATTAATAATCTGCCAAGGGATGATTCTATGGCAGCAGCGTCATTACATGTTTCAACATTCCGTACTGCGCTCGCTAACCGCCCTGCGACGCGTGGCGAGTAGGGCCACAACCCCCACGTGATCTTGGAGATTCAAGAGGGAGGCCTATGTCCCTATGTGCAGCAGTGGACGTGAACAGCAACAGCCCTACGGTTAAGATGAGGATGATTACGCGATATATTCTCGAGTTTTTGTTATTTTAAACCCGTGTATCGTGATAGCGAAAGTATATTAGGTATTTAAGAAAGACTACTAAGAGTAATTCCTCAGCTATGAACTAAACAAATAAAAAACGTGCTGTGGACATAATGCCAACGTGTTTGTCTGTTTGCACGCACAACCTACTTCACCTAAGTGTTTGCTGAACACACCCACTCAAATGCCTATGTAGCTTTGCTACTATTTCATTTAAAACGAGGCTTTAGTTTTAGTACCCGCACAACTTTTCTAGTTAATTATCTCTCTTTATCTAAGATTAAGAGTGACCTCTACTATAATATTATGGTCAGTATACTCATCAGGTGATGAGAAAAGCCGAAGGCCCACCCGATGTTAAGTGGCAATGTAATTCTACCTATTATAACTTCTGTACCGCGGTGATCACGTTCACTAAGCACGTGACCAACACTGCATTGCATTGCACGTCACCCTGAGACAGAATTGTCAGATCTCATGTGCCCGTATTTTCACCGACCCCCTTACCCTTCAAACCAGAACACTACCTGTGGGCCCTTGTAGACCTTATTACCACACATCCCAAAGAGGTCTGATCGGTCCAGACGGAGAAAGGCGGGATGAACAGAAGGTGCATAGCTTGGGTAACGGTAACCCTAGACCGGGATTAGTGGAAGAGAAGAAGGCAGGCTTTTGCCCAGCAATGGGATCCACATACAATACAATTTTCGAACAACAGGGTAAAAACATCTAATAACTTAAGCCCTTATGACTAAACAATGTATCTATAACTTACAAGACAGTAAAAAAGAGTTGGAAATTTAAACCTGTGGAGTCAAAAAGTTTCCTCGCTCTAAGTTTGACACTTGTGTTTAGACGCGAGGACTCACTGCTTAAGATACGGTCACGGAACGTTAATAATAGATAATGTTTCATGTTTTTGATCAACTAAGTTAAGAGAATAGTCTAAGTATAGACGCAGGGCAAGCCTCATCCATCTTACAACGTCCCAGGCACTCAACGACGTCCCGTACAATAGTGTCAGATATTACTATGCAGCTAGAACATAGTATCTAAATAGTCTTTATCATAATCTCAGCCGTAGGACGTCTGCTGGACAGGCCTCCTGATCATAAGGGAGCTGTTGCCATACTCACCACGCTTGGCAGGCGGGTAGGCGAGCGCAGTACGGGATGTTGATACACGGAAAAGCGCTGCTGCTCATCTTCCGGAGATATCCCTTGGTATACTCGATGCCATTTAGCGTGGCAATACAGTTCATTCACCTACCTTCACTACGCTATCATAAAATGCAATGAAAGTGTCGCTAATTCTGTCGCTTACCATAAAAACCTATCAAAAACGTACTATGTTGTTTGTATGGTATGTAAGTTTCTCACTGCATTCACGGGTAAGAGAACGTTCTACTGCCGGCACCTCACAGCAAACAAAAATAGTCAATACCTTCACAAGGTGGGTAGGTAGGTACACTCGTATTGTCATAGTGACTTGAGACCACGCTAATAATTAGCACTACTTTACACAGCATTCGAGACTTTTAGCACAGACGTTGTAATAGCACAGACTCATTGAAGGTTTCAGTGCTCAAGGTATGCCTGCGCGTGTCTCAAGGTGTGTAAGACTAACCTTTGTTCTTTGTGAGAACCTAAATTCTACAATGTGACTTGCTTTTTTAACCGACGAATAACAAGGAGGTTTCTCAGTTCGACCGTAAATATATATTTTTTTGAATTCCTTCTCCTTATCTCTTGATATTTAGTTTAATACACCTTTTTTTAAAGAACACTAGGTTCTTTAAAAGTCAAAGTCAAAATCACAAAATTTTTTATGTGAAACCTCATTTTTGGCCGATTGCACGAATAATACGCCAGATTAATACGAAATTATGACGCGAGAAAATGACGGAGTAATGATGCGCCAAAAATTACCTACATAGTAATAATGCTGGACAATTCACACAGCATCATCTAGCTCCAAGCTTAGTAGAGCTTGTGTACAGATAACTGATATACTTAATACCTTATACTAAATAGATAGATATTTTGTATTATATATAGAACAACATCCAGAACGCCCTGAACAAATACCTACAGATCTAACAGACATGTCACGAGGTGGGAATCGAACCCGCAACCTCTAGCATCGCAGGCGGACCTTCGCCCGCTGCGCCACAGAGGTGAGTTAGTTGACAAGTTACCGACTTCTACGGCTAAACTTAAAAACTACCGGTTGGATTTTCACGTCTTGTCCCACGACCCGACGATCGGCTCTATTTTTTTCAAGTGAGGAAAAGAAGCGAAAAGGAAACCTTACTCTTTAAATTTCACGTTTCTTAGTGAAATAAACCTCCATGTATTATTTTACCCACGTAGCTCTTGTAGTCTTAGGATAACGCAGAAAGGACTTCTACACCTTATTTAGGGGGCGACATGCACAGACAGACAGATAGACAGCGCTATGCATAATTATGTCTGTCTGTCTGTCTATGCATGACACGATTACAACCGAACCCGTTGACCGATTTATATGAAACCTTTGTTACCACTGTCTTAATGAGAGAAGGGTGACCCTAGGGTCTCAGTGACCGGAGTTATTTTGACCTCAAAAGGTTACCAAAGGTCAAAAATTGAATTTTTCGGAAACCTTCGCCCTTTTCTGGTACCCCCGTACCAATGCTGGTACACTTGTAGTCAGTAAAATCTTTCCTTTCCAGAACTATGATCAAACTTAAAAACAAAAAGGGAATACTTTGTGACGCGTTAAAAAGTGCGGAAACTACGTGTTTTATAAATTGTCCACAGTGGTGAAAAGGTAACGTTAAAAAATTTTGATTGCATTTTTCATTTCTATAAAAGATAACCTTGTCACACGCTTATGTGCTACACATGTGGACCACTTAATATCTACTTGCGAGATCAACAATAGGTGCAAATCAAAAGTCACAAATTACTACACAAATACTACATACTACGATGTTTGAGACAATGGACGAAATGCAATCTCTATTTAGGTAGCTATCATAAATTTTGGAAATGAAAACCCTTATCAAAAATTTATGATTCCGGGATCGATTGGACGGACGTGGGTTCGAATCCACCCGGAATCATAAATTTTTGATAAGGTTTTTCATTTCCTTGAAATGTTCTATCTAAGTGTGAACATTATAAAATTACAAAATATATTTAATTTTTAAAAGTACCTAAGAACCTTTGACGACATATTTGCAGCGCATAATTTGTGTACGTTGTTAGGTACACAAATTATGTTATTAAACGTAGCATTTTATTATACCTAACTAATTAAATAACTTTACGGCCTTCGTAATAGAGTAGGTAGTAGAACTTTTTGTGAAGTTTTAGTTTACGGACACATAAGACCTTACAACTCTATATCTCAGGGTGACGGGCGCAATACAGTACAGCCTTGGTCACGTGCTTAATTAACGTGAAGTTATAATAGGTAGAGGTAACCGCTTTACATCAAGTGGGCCTTGGGCTTGTCCCGTCATTTAGTTGTATAAAAAAAACTTATTTATATGTATCATTTACCAATAGTTATGCAGCTTCATTAATTTAGTTGTTACATGTCAAAATATATTACTTGCTTCTAAAAAATAATCAAATCAGATTTAACTAAGCAAGATAATAAAAGTTCTAGAATAGAAGCCACGGCAAGAGCAGCGTAGAACGTCTACCTACAAGATAGACAGACGACCTGGTGAAGACCCCAGGTCGACGGTGGATGCAGGTCGCTTCAAACCGCATATATTTTATTTTATTTATTTAGGAAAACAAACAGTACAATTTTAACAAAAAATATAAAGGTAATTAAGACTAAAGACCATTAATATGTTTTCGCATATAGAAACTAGAATATTAGTAAGTAAAAGTTCGACTTAACAGTGACAATTAGAATTAATAATTAATCAAACCAAATCATCGGATAGAAATATATCCAGCAGCCTACGGCTGAGATGATAATGATAAAGTAAGGTAATAGTTACGATAGCCAGATTACATTAATCTGACCATAAAAGGTTTCTGATTCTAAATGAGCATTGCTAAAGTAGCTACCCGTGCCATTAGAAATAACATGATGTAAGCTACTCCTCAGATGATTGCATTGTCATAATAAGATCATTGGGAAGTCCAGTAATGGGGCCCTTAGGATGTGCAACAGTGTTTAGTATTCACAGCAGACTTTCTAGACTTGTGGCATAGTAACGAGTTAGTTTACTGGTCTGGAATTCCTGACTAGGTAGAGCAAGAACACGTTTAAATGCAGATACTTGTACTTGGAATAAAGCACTGAATGCCAGTACCCATATCTAGCGAGGTGCACTTCTAAACTGAAGAAATCGGCTTGTAGATTTCATTTCAAAAATCAAAAATACGGGTTTTAGGTACCTAATTAAACGGATCACTCTCACTAGATAAAGTCAACAGATCCAGGCTAGGTCTGTTGACTTGATCTAGTGAGAGTGATCCAATTAAACGCGCTTCGGGAATAATCGATGGTATTACGCGATAAATTACCGTTTATTTCTTTAGTTTAAAATATATTTTGAGCGCTAAAGCTTAAGAAAGACTATAGTTGACATATTTTCGTTTTAAGTTCATCGTATTGGTTCTTATTTTTTGACGTAATCTTTATGATTACGATTCGCACCGCCGTAACCGCTGCGGTGCGAATGGCCCCATTCAGAAACATTGCTTGGGTTTTTCGCATCACAGTTCGGATCGCGTGTGGTGCGAAACGACTAAGGACATGACATTATTTGGAGTTGAAAGCAAAAATTATGTATGCTTTTTATTATTTAACTGACTGACTAAATAGAATTTTGATTTTATTATGCTATCTCCTGTATAATGTTAACTATCAAACGAATTGTACAAAAGTAGCAAAAAATAATAACATCTCACAGGGTGACACAACGGGGTGCCGGCAGTAGAATGTTACTCCTCCTCTCCTGCCCGTGGATGCAGTAAGAATCTGCTAAGGGTTATCTCCGGAAGATGGGTAGCAGCGTCTTTCCGTGTAAGAACATCCCGAACTGCGCTCATCAACCCGCCTGCCAAGCGTGGTGAGTATGGCAACAACCCCTCATGCACTTGGATATCTAAGTCAATAAGGGAGGCCTATGTCCAGCAGTGGGTATCTTACGGCTGTAATGATGAATAACACACTCCATGGATGTGATCAAACCAGCTTCTTTAGGTCTGGTCTAAGTCTAAATGGTGCCCTAGAATTAAGTTTGTCTCAGTAATCTAAGGTTAGGTTAATAATGTTTACTTAAAAAACTCACGTCTTTCTTATGTCCGGATATTTGCTAAATCAATTTCCAAAATTACATTGTAAGATGAATATTACTTACCTACTGACTTATTCAGTAAAATAACATAAAGTAAGCAAATATTTAAAAGCTTTTAATGTATTTCCATAGTATCAATGATTTCCTCATACGAGGTTGACTCACCGCTTTATGGGCAAAGGTGAGGCTCTAAGGTTGCAAATTCAAAGTAATTTACATACAGGTCTAAATCAAATAACATTGTTTGTAAGAATCGCGGATATTTTACGACCGCTATTCATCATCATCATCATTCCAGCCGTAAAAAGTCCACTACAGAACAGGCCTCCCTCTTGGATATCCATGAGGGGTAGTTGCCATACTCACCATGCTTTGCAGGCGGGATGTAGTAGTAGATGTTGATACACGGAAAGACGCTGTTGCCCATCTTCCGGAGGTATCCCTTAACAGGCTCTTACTGCATCCACGGGCATGAGAGGAGGGTTAACATTCTACTGCTGGCACCCCACGGCTATTAGCGCACTGTGAGGCAGGAGTTTACGATTTCGATTCCCGCCGTGAGAGAAATTGACCCTTCAGACCCTCTTACTAGAACTATCAGTTGGTCCAACCAACTGATAGTTCTAGTAAGAGTCTTATGGCTCAACTCAAAACTAAGTTCTGACTTATACCCAACATAAATATATAAATAATACCGAATATAAATGATAATCATTCTCAAGAAGAAGAGATAGAAAGGTACTTTGAAAAAAGGTTTCCAACGTGTTCAGTTCCTCCCAGGGGAACTTTCATCAGGGAATGGAGTCTTACGCGGCGCCTTCTCCTTCCCTCTCACGCGCTCGCCCGTTTAACAATAAAATGAATAGAGTGTTTTTAAAGTGAAATAGATAGATACTATTGATTAAAAACATATTTTGGGTAACTTTTGTTCGTAACCTTAGCATCGCCACTCAAGACCACTCCTTGCCCTTGATATTTGAGTAAATACTCTTTACGTTCGAAAAACCTTCGGTGGATTTCATTCATCCCAAAATGATGTTGAATTTAGAGATAATAACCAGTGCTTTTGGTGTAACTAAAATTCCAGTCCATTCAGAGGTGGTGAGATCATTATTTAGTGATATGACCGCGAATTGTCGCTATGTGTTCAGTTTTTCTTTTCTTTGTTGTTATAAGGTGTGCAATTAGGTATTTTCTATATGTCTATCTCGTTGTTGTTTTTTAATTATTTTAATTATTTCCGGGTTACTAAATAAATAACATCCATTGGCTCGCGCCGGACGCACCGCACTCACGGCCCGCAACGGATTTTAGTTTGCTTTGTACGATTATACGCAAGAGGTTGCGGGTTCGATTCCCGCCTCGGGACAAATGTCTGTACGATCTGCAGATATTTGTTCAGGGTGTTCTGGGTGTTTTTCTATATATAATAAAAATATCTATCTATGTAGTATAATGTATTAAGTATATCAGTCATCTAGTACCCATAACACAAGCTCTGCTTAGCTTGGGGCTAGATGATGCTGTGTGATTTTGTCGAGCATTATTTATTTATTTATTTATTTATTTATACATAGCGCTGCGTCCACTATCCGCGCCGCCCGCATCGAAAAATCGTATCGAATCCGTTGCGGGCCGTGCGTACGGTGCGTCCGACGCGGGCCAATGGACGCGTAGCTTAAATAGGTTTTTAATGCACTTTGATCATGTAATTAAATCCATTTTGAAGTTCATGCTACTCACAAATGTCAGAAAGTACATATACGTAGAGACTAGAAACAATCGTTTCGAAACATTGTTTTTTGTTCGACAAAATGACACGACAAGCCAAAGGCCCACCTGATGCTAAGCGGTAACCTTTACATATAACAACTGCAATACCGCGGTGATCACGTACACTAAGCACGTGACCAACGCTGCATTGCATTGCGCCCGTCACCCTGAGACAGAGTTGTAAGGTTTCATGTGCCCGTAATCGTTGCAGTAGTATGAATGTTTTAAAAAAGGAAACTAAATAACTGATGAAAATTGAGAATTATTCAAAAAGTCATCGACAATAAAAACAAAATTCTTGAGAGAGTGGTTCCCTGCTTTTAAGAGAAAAGACGTTGAACTTGAAAACGTTTTCCTTGTATTCCTTTGTTGTGTGAATTCCACATTAAAGTGTGCATTGAATACTTAAACCCTAACTACATACTTATACTTATACATACGTAGTAATCTACGGAACCCTAAATCGCGCGTGGCCCAAACAAAACTCTTGAGAGAGTGGTTCCCCGCTTTTAAGAGAAAAGACGTTGAACTTGAATGTAGAACTTTTTCCTTGTATTCTTTTGTTGTGTGAATTCCACATTAAAGTGTGCATTGAATACTTAAACCCTAACTACATACTAATACTTATTACTACGGAACCCTCAATCGCGCGTTGCCCGACACGCATCTGGCCTAATTTATTTACATTGCGGCGACACGTGCATACCGATATGTAACGGTTGCTATAAGAAACGAGTTTTGCCAAAATACTTTTAATTATGCCATGGAGTGCCGGCAGTAGAATATTGCCTCTCCGTTTTTGCCCGTGGATCCAGTGAGAATCTGCCAAGGGATACCTCCGGAAGATAGGCAGCAGCGTCTTTCCGTGTATCAACCACCTATACTGCGCTCGCCCATACTACAACCCCCACTTGAACTTGGAGATCCATGAATGAATCTCCAAGATCAAGTGGGGGTTGTTGCCGTACTCGCCACGCTTGGCAGGCCCTTGGGAGGCCTATGTCCAGCAGTGGACGTGGGAAGCAGTTCTACAGCTGAGATAACGATGATTCTTAATTAAACATTTCATCAACAAAAACACAAATTAATCAACAATGAATCTGCGTTCCAGAATCGGAAGTAAGCGTTTTAATACAACAAATATCCAAAGCAATCACTCGTGCATTTGCTCTCCGAGTAAAACTTCAACTCGTCGTCCATTGACTGGTCACACCGGCGGCTGCCGATTCAATTAAGGCAGAACAGTCAATGGAAACTAGTTTTGCTGTATCAGCTGGCTCGATGTGATGCTTGGCCTAGTTGACAATCAGACCGAAGCGAAAGCAACGGTAGCGTGAGTGAACAGTCGACAATGGACGCTACAATTAGGACACCTGAAGATTAATCTATAGTGATTCGGAATTTGGCAGTTTTTCGTCCAATCTATTTGCTTTCAGTTGTTCTTGAGATGAGCGCGTTCAACCAAATACCCTCTCTATAATATTAGTATAGATACTAGATAGAAAACTACCTAAAGAATTACATACTAGCATAAAACAAGAGAAATAGAAAAATAAAGATTATTGTTATAAAGAGATTTGTTTATTTATTTATCTACTATAAATAAACTTATCTCTATTATTACCGGAAATTCCCAATTTAATAGTGTAACGTCACAATTTTAAGTAAAACAAATAAAAATACAAAATATAATCTTAATTAATACATAAAATCAATAAAAATATGACATTTTAGCTTAAAGTCACACAGAACATGTAAATATGTCTATATTTTCGGCAACTAGATTTAATACTCTCAAGGAGCGTGTCCAACCAGTTTTGCCGTGTGGTTTATATGTTAATACTTTTTGCAGAATATCATTTTGATCCGCCTGCAAAGCCATGAGCTAATTACATTAAACCCGTGATTGCTATACTAATATCATAAAGCTGAAGTTTGTTTTTTGATCGGTTGAGCACGGCAATCACAGTAACTACAGGCTCGAATCAAAAAATAATTTAAGAGTTGGATACCTGATTTATCAACGAAGGCTTAGGCTTTCGTTGAATCAGCTAAAAAGTAAAAGTAAGCAATAAGCTAAAAAGTACGTTAGCCCTAAGGCTAACGTACTCGTCCACGACAAATAGTATACGAACAGAGCATAATATGCGTACGAGTCGCGGTGAACATCTAGTTATTTTATTTTAAGGTGCCTTTTTTATTATTTTCCCGACGTTTCGAACACATTTCAGCGTTCTTGGTCGTCGGGAGAACGTCGGGAAAATAATAAAAAAGATACGCGGTAAAATCCTGTAATTTTAAAACTAATTAAAGTATTAACAAATCGTGGAAGTTTAACTAGTTATGGATAAAAAAACGTATGTCTTAATAAGAACACCTAGTTTATTTAAGGCCTTTGGCATCAATTCATTCATACAGCATCAGCAACTGGTATTCATGCGGTACGGGACGCTGCAGTGCCTGGGACATTGTTAGATGGATTTACTTGGCTATCACCTATACCATGCTCCCAGCTTAGTTAGCTATTATTCAGAGGAAAGAACAGGTCAATACGTCTGAAGCTAACTAAGCCGCGGGTTTCCTCCCGGTGTTTTCATTCTCCGTTAAGGGGCGTAGCATGTATGTATGTGCCATTACATATTTCAAGAAAGAAAAATCCGATCTATACGCGTCCGATCACAGATTGCAGAATGGTCCGGTATCGAACCCACGACGATCGAAAGTTGGGGGTACAAACCACTAGGCTAACACAGCTGAACGCCTAGCTTAAAAGCTAAATATCTAAGTAACAGAAAAGATGTTGCAAGATATATACGAAGCTGTGTATAGCTTCAAGAGTATGTACAAATTTGAAACATACTTGTAGCTAATGTCTGCTTAATACAATGATGTAAGATAAAGAATGGCTCCTAAATAATTTTATTGCTAAATTTAATGAGGATTTCGGGGTAAAACACAATAAGATGCGATGTTCTTCAATTAATTTCATTGCATCTTTGTCTTCAGTTTTGTTCATATTTTCTCGATCAAAATATATGTAGTAGTAGAGCCTTTTGTGAAGAGTTAATCCGGGGAATCACCGTGGGGTGCCGATAGTAGAATGTTACCCCTCCTCTCATACCCGTGGATGCAGTAAAAGCCTGCTAAGTGATTCCTCCGCAAGATGAGCAGCAGCGTCTTTCCGTGTATCAACATCTCGTACTGCGCTCGCCAACCCGCCTGCCAAGTGTGATGAGTATGGCAACTACCCCTTACGGAGATCAATGAGGGAGGCCTGTGTTCAGTAGTGGACGTTTTACGGCTGAAATTAAAAATGATGAATCCGTGGAAATACTACAATCACACCTAATTTACTTCCGCCAAGCATTTTCGTCTGGATTTGCGTTCCGGTTTGAACGGTAAGAGGCTGGAAAATTACGAGCACATGAGACCTTACACAACTGTATATTTCAGGGTGACGCTGAAGGGCGCAATTCAATGCAGCGTTGGGAAGGTGCTTAGTGAACGTGTATTGTAGTTGTAGAGTATTGTATTGTTGTATTGTATTGTGATGTAGAGGTCACTTAACATCAGGTTGGGCTTCGGCTTGATACTTAGAAGTATATAAAATATATTGACAATGATAGACCTTGAACAGATTATACAATTTCACTCGAGAGATTATAAGCACGAAGTTCTGAAACATTGAAATACATTGTAACCGGGTATTTATAACCTTAATTATTTCCCGGAGTTTCGCCTGGATTGCGCTAGGCATGGTCCCGCGATGACTGTACCTGATTATATGTATTTTGTTATTTTTTATAGGTTCTTAAATCATTTTAATGCCTAATTGATTGAAGTGTAAAACACGTTAAAATCTTCATCAATTCAAAATGTAGAATTGATGGAGATCTCATTGCATCTTCATCTTGAGTTTAGGTCATTGAGAGATGATTTTTTAAATAAAAATTAGCATAACAGCGACTCTTTTCAACTTTTAACTTTCTTTGATACATCGACCGACGCAATTTGTGTTTTTATAATGATATTAATAGCAAAGAGAAGTAGGGAGGTAGGTAGCATCAGAAGTTGCAATAAAAATACCTATCTTGTCTTTGTAACACAATTCTCACACTAGAACGTTATTGCAATAGGGTTTCCATTCTGTTGCCGCTCTATCTTAAATTAATTGTATCACTACTATAGTAGTTGTAGTACAGTTCTTGTAGAATAGTAGCAGTTGTAGAATATTAGTAGTAGTAGAGTAGAAGTAGTTGTAGTAGTAGGTATGATACAGAGTTCGCCGGGACAGCTAGTCCACAATAAATAATATTGTAAAAATAATTATGTATATTAAACAATAAGAAAGTTGATTGTGATTTAACGTGATTTTTAGGTTTATAACCGGTAGTTTGTTTACGTAAACAAACTACCGGTAATAAACCACAAAAGTTTGTTTACATTTTATTTGCACCGGATTTGGCTGTATAGCGAGAACGATCCATACATTGGAATAACACGCAATGCGTGCATTGATATTAAGACCAAGTACCCATCTATCATTGTTTCTAGGTCTAGGACTAGCTTTGTTACGTGCGCAAACGCAAGCCCTCGGTCAAGATTGACATAACTTAAGTAATGTTAAACAATTCTTGTGGTAAATATACGATAGGCTCTAAGGGCTAATATGACTACCTTTGTTAGGTTTTACATTGTGCGAAAAAGAGGGTAATTGGTAATAAAATTAAATTATTAAAACATATTTATCCAGGTATTTATCGCGTGAATTACCTTCTACCAAGCGAATCGTCGTGGGGTGTCGGCAGTAGAATGTTACCCCTCCTCTCATGCCCGTGGATGCAGTAAGAGCCTGAGAGATACCTCCGAAAGATGGGCAGCAGCGTCTTTCCGTGTATCAACATCCTGTACTGCGCTCGCCAACCCGCCTGCCAAGCGTGGTGAGTATGGCAAATACCCCTCATGGAGATCCATGAGGGAGACCTGTGTTCAGGAGTGGATGTTTTACGGTTGAAATGAAGCGAATCGTCGGTAAATATTAAAGTAATTTACGCGATAAATAACCGGATCATCATCATTCATCATCATTTCAGCCGTAAAACGTTCTCTACCGAACACAGACCCTCCTCATGGATCTCCAAGAGGGTAGTTGTCATACTCAAAACGCTTGGCAAGCGGGTTGGCGAGCGCAGTTGGGGATGTTGATACACGGAAAGACGCTGCTGCCCATCTTCCGGAGGTATCCCTTAGCTCGTACTGCATCCGCGGGCATGAGAGGAGGGGTAACATTCTACTGCCGGAAACACGGCGTACCCGGATAAATGTGTTTTAATAATGTGTTGTGATCGCGAAAGTTTAAAATTAAATTGTAATTATTATCATCATCGTCGGCCTTTACAAGTCCACAGCTGGACCTAGGCCTCTAAAATCTGCGCCATTACACCCTGCCTAATTGTAGGAAGATTGTAACAAGTTTTTGGGATTTTTTCTGTTGCTATAGTTAACCTAATAACCTAATAGTTAACTAGCTTGTGCCCGCCGCTTCGCATGCGTTGTACCCGGATAAAAAGTAGCCTATGTGTTGTTCCTGGTCCACATCT
Source organism: Pasiphila rectangulata (assembly GCA_963082625.1). NCBI lineage: Eukaryota > Metazoa > Arthropoda > Insecta > Lepidoptera > Geometridae > Pasiphila > Pasiphila rectangulata. The sequence goes on from OY720253.1 coordinate 9,766,876, forward strand.
ATACGTGTGCAAAATTTCATCTCGATCCGTTGGGTAGTTTTTGAGTGAAGAGGTAACAAACGTCCATCCAAACAAACTTTCGGCTTTATAATATTAGTGGGATTGTGTAACCAACCGTCAATTTGAAGTAAAAAAACATAAAAACATGAAAAATCCACAACATAAATTACCTATTCTAAATGTTTTGTAATTGCTGACAAAAGTTGAAATCCCCGACGCCAATATCGTTAATGGGTGTCATCTTAAAAACTGTGTTTTTTTTTCTTATTTTTATACGAATAAATGACGAGACATGCCGAAGGCCCAGCTGAAGTGGTAACCTACCTATTACAATTGCAATACCGCGGTGATCACGTTCACTAAGCACGTGACCAACACTGCATCGATAGAATATATTTTTTTTTGTAAATTCGTACTTATTCCTTGTATGGTTAGTACCTACTTATGTTTGATTAGTATATATGCAAATGTTCATGTATCCATACTAGTAATGTTTCAACTTAATTTATGTTTGTAAATAGATATAGCCAATTGGATAAGTCTGTTATGGTATATCTAAATTTATAATAATCGAATTGAATTGAATTGAATTGAATTATCATAATAGGACCGGGACAAATATTTGCAGAACAAAAAGAAACATTATAGTTTGTTATTTTTTTATAGTGTTTAACCACACTAAGAAACTAAGAAACATTTGTCCCGTGGCGGGAATCGAACCCGCTAATAGACCAACTGAGCCACGGAGGCGTCAATCTCTCTTCTATCTGTTCCGTCTTCGTCCAGTGCTGGAAAAAGGCCTCCCATCACCCCTCATTGATAACTAAGTACCTACTGATCATGAGACGGTAATCGCTGATTCTCGAAGATCTAGCGGAAGTATCCCTTAGTAAATGTTTACTGCATCTATGGGCAAGAAAGGAGAGGTAACACTCTACTGCCGGCACCCCACGGCGAGGCAGTCTATGTATCACAGATATAAACTTACAATTAGCAAACAAATTTGCGTCCGATGTGAGTTTCCTAAAATCATCAAATTTTAGCAATGACACGTAAACAAGACATGTCCGTGTAAGGATTGAGGAGCCACATCAAATTTTTAAAATCTGATCTCTCCATTATTTAGCAGCAATGTAGCTGATATTGCAGCACGAATTTCAGATTTACGCGCCATCCACGCTATTTACACAACCGGTGTTTCAAAACTACGATTATAATAAGCATCTCGATTAAAATTCCGTCAGAGCGGCCATCTTTCGCAATTTATGTCGTTTACTCGGTGTCCTTACTTGACGCCTACTTTGGTGGTGTTTAAATGTTTTGTTTCTTGTATGTATTTATAAAGCGAAGACGGGCTCATCATTTCATCTCCGAGATCTCCTTGAAACTTTGTAATTTAAAAATATTTATCGTGTAACTCATAAATGTCTATTATTTACCTTCCTTATTATTTATTTTATTTATATACCTACCCAGGCAAACAAATCACGTTAACTTACACACAGCTACACACACACACACACACACACACACACACACACACACACACATAAACACACATACACACACGCGCGCGTGCTCTTATTATGTATTTTTCTTTGTATCTTTATCAAATTTGTAACCAGTAAATCTACAATTATTTAAACTTTTTATTATAATTTTATTGCTGTAGTTACTATTTTATGTAAATTATGTAAACTAGTTACAGTATTTCGGAGGTGGGCGCTGACTCTGCAACACAGTTTTTTAACTATCGCAGTAGTTCAACGTACTGACAAGTTTATGTAACAAAATGTGTATTGTGCCAAATAAATATTTTTGATTTTTTTGATTTTTTGATTTTTGAGTACAACGCATGCGAAGCTAACACAAGCTAGTTTTAAATAATGACAATTGTATTTATTCCGGACAAGGTCTTAAAAGTAGCAATACATATACGAATTTTAAATTACTAAATAAAATTACCTAAACGCCTACAAAATTTGACAAATAAAAAATGTATAGGAAAAAAAAAATTAAGTAATCCCACTTATATTATAAAGCCGAAAGTTTGTTTAGATGGAGGTTTGTTACCTCTGCACGCAAAAACTAGGCTACGGATTGAGCTGAAACTTTGCACACGTATTGATGTTGACCAGGATTAACATATAGGCTACTTTTTATTCGGGTACAATGCATGCGAAGCGGCGGGCAGAAGCTAGTTTAACAATAATTTCAAAATTTTACCTACTATTATAATATCGGGTAAAAGATGATTTAATGCGGACGTCTATCGTCTTTGGGTACAAATCATAGTTGCAATGTCATTGTTTCCAAATTTCTTAGGTCAGCAGGGCAGGCAAAACGTAATAGCCTACGGGGGGCATATTTGTAAATCTACCACGGCCAACAATCCAGTGTATAAAAGCTGTTTTGTCTATGTCCTTTAAAAACCAGTCCAGTCGTTTAAAAGTATCATCTCTTTTATATTTCGTATGACGATAAATTAGACGGATTTTAATATTATTTTTAATATAATTTTAAATTATTTGTGCCGTGGGACGCCGGCAGTAGAATGTTGCCTCTTTTCCCTTCCCCGTGAATGCAGCAAGAATCACGAGGTTACTCCGAAGGACGAGCTGCAGCGTCTTTCCGTGTATCAACATTCCTAGGAAATTAAATCAATAGGATTTAAACACAACACCTTCTTCGCCCTGCTCTCTTTAAATCAATTGGTTGCCTGGAAGAGATTGCTTACAGCGATAAGGCCCCCCGTTGAATTGCCCAAAATTGTTTAATTATATTTCTGTTTGTTACTAGGTATACCTCGGTATATTTTTTTTGTTACATGTGTTGATCAATAAAGTGTTATCTATCTATCTAACATCCCGTAGTCCTCTCGCCAACCAGCCTGCCAAGGGTGGCGAGTATGGCAACTACCCCCTCTTCTTGTCTCCAAAAGGAGACCTTCCCTCATAGGTTTATGTCCAGCAGAGGACGTGGTGAGATGAATTAAAAAAATATTTAACCATTCCAACCAGATATTCTTTCTCGCGCTTAATATAAAGTGGCTATCGAGAAAGCTGCGTCACCTACTTTATATATATATTATAGAAGTCGGTTGCGACTTGGTATTCGACTTTCTACATAATGACGAGCGTATGGTCAACGGTCATCATGGCTACCTTGATGAATCCAATTTTCACAAAGTGAAAGTTGAATTTCCGTGCTAACATTTTGGGTCTTATAACGAGTTTGTAAGGTTTACAGCCAACAGATGTGTGCCTTAGTTTTATTACTTAAAAAATGTTGAATAAAATTAAATACGTTAAGCACTAAAGTTTCTTAAAAATATCGCAGAAATGTTACCGTAAAAACTTTTTTAATCTGTGGTAAAAAGCTGTTATTGGTACAATTTCGATACAAAGGATTATCTTCATGACACATCAAAGCTTAACTAGGTGTTGCACTTTCGTTGCCTTCTATGAAATTTATGAGGGGCTTACTGTTAATGTTTAAAAAACAGTTTTATTTAATGTATTTTATTTATTTATTGCATATAAATTAAAAATATATTTGAATTTATATTAGTAAGAGAATTGTATTTAATTGAAATTGTTATTGTTTATATCTGATGTTCATATTATGTTTTACTGTCAAATAAATATTTTTATTTATTTTTTTCATTTTAATTTTTCAATGTTAATTAAGTATAAAGCTACTTACACCCCAACAACTCCAGGCAGCTCTCCGAAGAAATCCTTCCTCACTTCAGACTTGTACTTCACCAGACACGGCATCGAGGGCCTGAAGGGGGTAGGCCCTTCCCTCCTATAAATCCTCTCGATTTCATCAGCATCATACACAAAAAGCAGATCCGGGCGTCCGATCAGACCGCCCAGCCGAACTATCTTCCCGTACTTATCCAAGAAAAGTTGCGTGACTTTCGCGAACTCTGAAATGTCGAACTGTCCGACATAGGGCACCATACGCCAGGTGTTCCCGAGAATAGGGATCGGTTTCGGACCAGGGACCTCATTATAGGGACGCGCGTTTGCGAATATCTCCTCATTCAACTCCGCGGTCGGAGCCACTTGGGACTGCTGGCGTTTGGAGAACGGGCAAGTCGCGGTGGTTCTACAGTTTTTTTTTATGAGCGGCCGGGTGTAAGCGGTGAAGGAGTGTAAGCGACCCATGGCGGTTAAGGCCGCAAAACGGACTGAGCGTGCGCGCGCGCAGCGCAGGGTGTCGGTGGCTGTCATGGACGTTACGGCCCGTTCTCTTTTGTTTGCGGATTAATTGCAGTGTAACGGATTGGTTATTTTAATTAACTTTGATGGTAGATTAGATACGGTTAATTATATATTATGTCATTGGTAGGTATAATAATATTATACGTATTATATTTTTGCATTACACCATCTAGCACCGAAGTGAACAGAGCTTATGTTATGAGTACCAGAAGATCAGCACGTACAAACGTATCAGTCGGCCATTAGACCTAAGAGGAAATTAAGGTAGTATGTATGAGTATTGTTCAATATTTAGATGAAGAGCTCTGTGGCGCAGCGGGCGAAGGTCCGCCCGCGACGCAGGGTTCGATTCTCGCAGGACAGATCTCTGTACGATATGCAGATATTTGTTCAGGGTGTTCTGGATGTTTTTCTATAGGTAGGTACCTATAAGAATATCTATCCATGTAATATAATGTATTAAGTTTATGTCATCTAGTACCCATAACACAAGCTCTGCTTAGCTTAGGTTAGGCTTAGATGATGCTGCTCGAATTGTCCAGCAATAAAATAAAATTGCCGTGGGGTGCCGGCAGTAGAATGTTACCCCTCCTCTCTTGCCCGTGGATGCAGTAAGAGCCTGCTAAGGGATACCTCCGGAAGATGGGCAGCAGCGTCTTTCCGTGTATCAACATCCCGTACTGCGCTCGCCAACCCGCCTGCCCAGCGTAGTGAGTATGGCAACTACCCCTCACCCATGAGGGAGGCCTGTGTTCAGTAGTGGACGTTTTACGGCTGAAATGATGAAAATAAAATTTAAAAAAAATACCCGCCAAGAGCGAGTCGGACTCGCGCACCGAGGGTTCCGTGCCATCATACAATATAATATTATGATAAAGGCGGTATATATTTGTTGGAGAACCTTAACAGCGCCATCTCGTGTCTGATAGCGAAACTTATGTACATTTTTACACTTATAATGATTTCTAAACAAAACTGAGTTGCAAGATTCCGCGAACAAACATAGTTACATACAAACATACATACAGGGCAAGCTAAATAAAAGCTTGTAAAAACTATACAAATTAGAGAGTTCGTTATTGTTTTTCTGTAATCTTTAGGTACACTTCTTTCTATAAGCTATAAAAGTTTCAGGGGTTTATCTCTGCAAAGTTCGGAGATAAGTAACGGAATAACATGACAACAAAAAGAGATAGACCCATAGTTTTTGGAGGATTTGTTGAATAAATCATGAAGTTTAATACATCGTGCAAAAAAGTGCACCTCAATAACCCAGTTTTAATGTTAGGTACAGATGAAATATAAAATAAAAATAGGTTTTTTTTTGTCAATTTTCTAAAAAAAATATATTTTTACTAGGCTTTTGTACAGAAATTGTATTTTTTATCTATTTTTATAGCTAGGTAGACTATCTAGCTTTCAAATGAGACTTTTTCGAATAAAATACACCGTTTACCCAAAAAGAAACGAAGAAAAAACCAGATGAAGTAGTTTTCATTTAAAAAAATAATTAAATCATCTTTGTTTTTGAGATAGCTAACATATAAAAAAAACGTGTCGTGTGTTTCCGCACATTTCGTTTGATCAAGGTTCGACAATACACATTGAATACTCGTAACTGCAGTAGAATGTTGCCTCTCCTCTCTTGCCCGTGGATACAGAAAAAATCTGCCAAGGGATACCTCCGGAGGATGGGCAGCAGCGTCTTTCCGTGTATCTACAACTGCGCTCGCCAACCCGCCTGCCAAGCGTGGTGAGTATGGCAAAAACCCCTCATGATCAGTACCTACCTGCAGACAGATCCAAGAGTGAGGCCTATGTCCAGCTGTGGACGTCTTACGGCCGAGATAATGAAAATAATAGCCAGGCAGGTAAATTAGTATACCTACCTACCATTCGATACGAAATGACTTCATCTTGCTATATCCAAACTACCAGTATCCTTGCGGAAATTAAACTAAGCCTAATTACAAATACAAAATACAAATACAAAATATTTATTTTATAGTAATACATGTCTTGGTACTTACTACAGTTACAATACTGTACATTAACTATTTCAACATTAGTAAGACAAGTAGCAGTTGTACCCGAGTAAGCTCTGTTCCCCGCACTAGGTCTCAAAGAGCCTGTGTTGCGGGGTCACAGTGACTCACCCCAGTCCCGAATTAGGACAAAAATAAAATTGTAACAATGAATAGAAAGTGAAAGAGTGATGTTTCTTTTTCGCTTCTTTTAGCCTCAGGACTGTTGACCACATCTACTGCTGGACTTAGGATCGCCAGGATCATTAGAGGGTTTTTACCATACTCGCCTCGCTTGGCAGGCGGGTTGGTGAGCGCAGTATGGGATGTTGATACACGGATAGACGCTGCTGCCCATCTTCCGGAGGTATCCCCTAGCAGGCTCTTACTGCATCCATGGGCAAGAGAGGAGAGGCAACATTCTACTGCCCGGCACCCCACGGCGAACCTATAGCTTGAAAGGACCAAATTCCGTCTTAACCCTTCTATTATAAATCACTCGTGATATGCAATGCGTGTTTATGCGCATTATGTAGGTACAGGTTTAGTACATAAACATTTAGCGTGAGAAGATAAAATAAGGTAGTATGTATCTTTTAACTAATCAGGTTTACACGCGATAACAGATTATTATTTCCGACCTGCTGGCTCACAAACAAAAGATGCCCGACTCCATGTGACCCGACTCGATGTGGCCATACTCGACGGACGTGGCAAGACCCGACAGAAGTAGGAATTGGGTGGAGCCATCAAAATAATTTTGGTACCTATTATGAAAAAAAAACGTCTTGAGTTTTTGTTTAAAAGTCCAATTAACTATTAAAGTAAGCAGTTTTTTTCAATTTTCGCTATCCTATAAATTGAGGTACCGAAGTCCAAACTTTTTTTGAAGTAAGCGTGGTACGACGAAAGCTATGCAGTAAAAAGACCATAAAATATTTTTGTCTCATTATCTTGTTTAAATTTCGAACTGCGTTGTAGCGTCGTCAGGGCCTTCCTCCAAGGTCTAACCTTCGACTTTTGACAAAGTCAACCGAAACTGTTAAGTAATTCAATCATGTGTAGATGCTCACAATCCCTTCTCTAGTGGTAACTTGCTCTGTGACTATCCCTTTCGTAGCAAGTTAGCAACTGTGACAAAAACGATACTACACTGCTGAAAAAATCAATACAATAGAAAAAAACAGGGGATGCTTTTTGCCCAGCAGCAGTGAGTTGTACTTCAATGCCCAGCAGTTGGAGAGTTTATGCTCATCATCATCCACAGCCCGATCTCAGAAAAAGTAAGAAAGAGGTTTGTCATTGTCATAGTAATTTTTGACGTTTTGATAGATTTGATTTTGACATTCATTCACCTTGCTTAGCGTTTGCGTCAAAACAAAAACCAAACAAAAACACGTAAAATAATTGAAGTATTTTTGACTGAAAATCTTAGAATAATGGATTCAGATTCAACAAAAGAGAAAGTAACATGGACAAAATCCATGAACTTGGATTTGGTGAAGTACATGGAGAACAAACCACACATATGGGACCCAAATCATCCAAAAATCTCCAACGTCGGTCTCCGAGACGAGACGTTTGCTAGGTACTGCTTCTGCTTCATCAATATTAACTATCGCTGTAATTAACACCTAATAATAATTATAGTAAGGAGATTTCTGTCCGGTGAGATCCGGCCGGTGATTTACCGTTGTGATATATTTCTTACTGTAGAGTATTTGTTTTTATATTTCTTTAGGTACCTAATCAAAATATTCATAATAGTTAACAGATAAATGTGTGTGGTGTAATAATAATAATAGGTGTTTATTTTAGTCATAAAGATCCATATCAACCTGTACATAATATACAATAGTGATAGTAAAACAGTATTACAATAATGATCTAAAAAAAACAATTAAATTGAAAGTACATATATCTATATTATATGTACATTTTTGTACACTGTGAGGTGCAATAGAATAATGCCCTTCCTCTCTTACCCGTGAATGCAGTAAGAATCTGAGATGACCCTGGAAGATGGCCAGATTGTCTTTCCATGTATTAACATCCTGCGCTTGCCAATCCTCCTGCCATACTCACCACGCAGGAGATCCATGAGGGAGGTCTAAGTCCAGTAGTAGACATCCTATGGCCATAGACTAACTATACACAATATGGCTAAGATGATAGTGTTTGTTTAGTCTTCCCTGGTATGTCATAATCATTTCAGCCGTAAAACATCCACTACTGAACAGGCCTCCCTCATGGACCTCCATGAGGGATAGTTGCCATACTAACCATGCTTGGCAGGCAGGTTGGTAAGCGCAGTACGGGATGTTGATATATAGAAACATGCTGCTGCCCATCTTCAGGAGGTGTCCCTTAGCAGGCTCTTACTGCATTGTAGGAGAGGAGTAACATTCTAGTGCCGGCACCCCAAGGCATGTAATCAATGACTATTTAGGTTTATTTGATTTCTCTTATCTTCTTTAAGCTTACACCACTGTCTATATTACAACTTATTGTAGTTGAAGCATGAAATAAATGTCTTTTATTTATTTATATTTCCTGTCCATCCCAAGGTTGTCTGGAAAAGATAGCAGGGATAAAGCTGCTCTTGGTACTCCCGTGTTGTTATTATTAGTTCCATAAGATCCAAAGGGTAAAAAGGGACCCTATTACTTATACTCCGCTGTCTGTTTGTCTGTCTGTTATCTCATGAACCATGATAGCTAGACATTTGAAATTTTCAGGTCATGTATTTTTGTTGCCTCGATAACAACAAATACTAAAGACAGAATGAAATAAATATTTAAGGGCATACAACAAACATGATTTTTTTGCAGTTTTTTGCTCGATATTAATAACGGCAACAGGTAGATCCATAAAAATATTTACAGAATATTTACTTGTATATTCATTTTAAAACAAATTATAATTTAAAATAAATATTTAAGGGGGGCTTCTATACCACAAAAGCAGTAAGGCCTTCGCATCTATTATAGATGATTTATACAGCGTCAGCAACTGGTAATTATGCTGTACGGGACGCTGCAGTGCCTGGGATATTGTAAGATGGATTAGGCTTGCCCAGCACCTATACCATCCTCTCAGCTTAGTCAGCTATTATTCAGAGGAAAGAACAGGTCAATACGTCTGAAGCTAACTAAGCCGCGGGTTTCCTCACGATGTTTCCACTGTTAAAGCTCGTTTTAAGAGTGCACATAAATTTTTCAAGAAAGAAAAATCCATTGGTGCACGGCCGTATCGAACCCACGACCTTCGGATCGGAAGTCGGGGGTACATACCACTCGGCCAACACGGCTTTTTCTATACAACAAACGTGATTTTAATTCTGTGTTTTGCTCTATACATATTAATAATGGTAACAGTAGAAAAGAAACCCTTTGTGCGCCATACTTCCATGTATTATTGTGGTGTACAATAGTTTTCTACCTATCTATAAATTACTGCTCGGTCTCAGTTCGCATCTCGACAGTATGCCACAAAATCTGCCTACATATATAATATTATTAATAAAACCCTAAATATTTACCAAAAAAACAATTATAAATGCAAAAAGTCTGTTTATGACTGGCTCCTGACACTTAGCTACGAGAAGGCTGAAAAACTTCTCGAAATTGTTAGATAGCACGTTTATACACACACACACACAACACATTACACACACAACACATTACAAACACACACACACACAAACACAAGCATTACACACACACAACACTAGGTACACTTTATACACAACCTACTTACTTTAGTTTTGTAAATATTATACACTTACGTGTCTGTACTCTAGATATTAGTAACTAATAATTGAAGAGCGAGATCCTCTAAGACAGGTATTTTTTATACTTAAAAGAGGGTCCCAAACCCATGAAATGTATTTTTTAGTTTAAGTTACAGAAATAAAAAATATTTGTATTGTATTTGTACCTATCTAGGTTCGCTGCAGAACACGACGTGGACTGGATGGCGGTCAAGCAGCGTTGGACTAATATCCGTTCCACTTTTGGCTTTTATATGCGCAAGATTCAAGCAAGGAAAAAGGGCGGCCGGGTACGTAAACATTATAGAAATTTCGCTCAGAATCATGTAGCCTCAAAGTATGAAGCTTGTGCCAATAGTCATATGTATTTACTGCAAGCATGTTGAGTATCATCATCATTTCAGCCGTAAAACGTCCACAACTGATCACAGGCCTCCCTCATGGATCTCCATGAGGGGTAGTTGCCATACTCACCACGCTTGGCAGCGGGTTGGCGAGCACGGTACGATATGTTGATACACGGAACGATGCTGCTGCCCATCTTCCAGAGGTGTCCCTTAGCAGGCTCTTACTGCATCCACGGGCACAAGAGCTAGGGTAACATTCTACTGCCGGGACCCCATGGCAAACATTTAAATAATTTGAAATAATTATTTGTATGTAGCTAAATATAAAATTTCTTATTTCTAGGACTTCAAAGTTGGCTGGTTTTTATGGAATCCCTGCAAATATCTGTATAAAGTGCACAAGTTGAAGTCATCAGCAAAATCTAATAAAGATACCGCTACAGAACAGGTAAATAATAATTTTGTTTTTGCTCATAGCTTTGAATTTTTTATTCGCTTGCAGCACAAACTTAAGAATAAGACAGAATTCAAGAATTCTCAAACTGACAGATTGGCAGAATAAGCTACTTGTATCTAAATCACAGAACACTAATATCCTCTAAATACAGTAGGTATAAGCTGAAGAATTTGTTTGTTTGGATAAACCCATTAATCTGAGGAACTACTGGTTCCAATTCAAATTCATTTAATGTTGAATAGCCCATTTATTAAGAAAGACTATGGTAGTTTTATTTGAATAGTAAAAAAATGTAGGCATAGCATCATGGAGCAGCTAATAATATTTCGCGCAAAACTTTATGAGCGCTGTGAAGTTAGCTTCAACAGCTGCGAAGTACATAGTTTTCAGGGCGTTTAGGGGAATGAAAGACAAAAGACTCGCGCATTCTATTAAACTAGGGTTGCCAGCGCGATTTTAGAGCTCATAAAATTTTGCGCGAAAATTACCTACCCTTCAATTCCAGGATGAACCCATTGATGATGATGATGACGATGCAAGCAATGGTGGCCTGTTCTCAGATAACTCACAATCCCAAGACATATCTGAGGAGACCACAGATAATACTAGCTGCCAAGGAATCGTCAACAGTTTATCTGTGGTGCTGAAAGGAATGAAAAATGACGCTTACGGAACAGATAGGTATATATGCATACTAGCCGCACCCCGCAGTTTCACCCGCGTAATTCCCGTTCCCTTGGTAATTTCGAAAAATCAAGGTATATGTGTGCCAAATTTCAAGTCTCTAGGTCCAGTGGTTTAGGCTGTGTGTTGTCTGTCAGTCACTCAGTCAGTAACGGAAGAGTTTTATATATATTGATGATTATTATTATTACATTACAGTAGATGAGACTTGCACAGGACCATTCACATTGGCTTGTTGAAGAGGAGGCCTATACCTGGATTCACCAATAGGCTTAGTAGGCTATAATAGCCTAAGGCGGCACATTTACATATGGGGCGAAGCCCCCTAATATGCATAGCGCTGTCTGTCTGTGCGTGAGACGATTACAACCGAACGCGTTGACCCATTTACATGAAACCTTTTTTGTTAGCACCGTCTTAATGAGAGAAGGGTACTGATTGATTTTGGTGATCCTAGAGTCACAGGGACCGGAGTTATTGTGACCTCAAAAGGTCACCATAGGGTAAAAATCATAAAGTTTAATTTCATAGGGCAGGGGCGGCAAATTTGGCTTGTTGAAGAGGAGGCCTATACCTGGATTCACCAATAGGCTTAGTAGGCTATAATAGCCTAAGGCGGCACATTTACATATGGGGCGAAGCCCCCTAATATGCATAGCGCTGTTTGTCTGTGCGTGAGACGATTACAACCGAACGCGTTGACCCATTTACATGAAACCTTTTTTGTTAGCACCGTCTTAATGAGAGAAGGGTACTGATTGATTTTGGTGGCCCTAGAGTCACAGGGACCGGAGTTATTGTGACCTCAAAAGGTCACCATAGGGTAAAAATCATAAAGTCTAATTTCTTAGGGCAGGGGCGGCAAATTTGTAAATCCGCCACTGCCTAACCCAACAGTGGGAGTAACCAGGCTGATATGAAGATGGATGATTATTCAATTATATTGTTAAATGTGTTAACTTAATGTTCATTGTTTTAATCAGTAACTAATAACTAGTTTGTCCATAATTGACATGAGAATGTGTGGTAAATACACATGGTGTGTATGTTTATTAAATCAAATATCGTTTTTTTATTTTTTAGGTCAAACTATGCAACTGTGGGAGAAGCAGTAACAACAATGCTGTCACAACTTAATTCATACGAAGCTGCCCAGATGACACAGAAGATATTAGAGATATTAGCTGAATATGATGAGAATAACCCTATGAACCCAAATGGACTTAGATATGACATAAGCTAAGGATACAAATTACAAGTTGTAGGTTTTATTATAATAATATAAGTTTTTTCGAAAATGATATAAACCTTATTTATTGAGAAGAGAATTTATAATAATTTATAATGGTCCCAACAAACGAAGTAGTACCGCCATCTACGCACCATTGAGAGCGTTATTTGCAAAAGTACAGCGCCATCTGTTGAATTTGCCAAGTTAGTGGTTCAATTCATTCAAAACAGATTGCGATGTTCTTCTCATTGACATTGACACAATGTCTGAGCAGAGTTACTAGTGTAATTATCTGTGGTCTGAGCTACGTTCAAACACGGCGGAATTATCTATACAGTGTTCCAACTTCATACAAACGGACGAAGCGCGAGCTATACCTACGCGCCTCGATCTCGGCACGCGCTCGGCATGTAAACAGTCGCGACTGTGCCGCAGTGACGAACGGTGGTGTGTTGTTTTTTTTTAACTATAACCGCGCGATTTTTTCGCAAAAAATAAGTTCAAGTACCTACCTACGTATTTAATATGTCGAGTAGGATATATTGTGCTGTTTTTGGTTGCATGAAATCTTCAAGAACGCATCCACAGATAACTTTTTTTAGATTACCTGCAAACTCTGAAAGGTAAGACTATAAAATAATTTTACTTACTACCTAGTAGGTAGGTGCATAATGTGTGTCTTTTTAATGGACAAGTATTTCCTTTTATCTCCCGAAAAAAAAGATGTCTGGATTCTTAAATAAAGTGAATAGAGTAAAGGAAAGTGATTGACACGAGTGAAATATGTATATAGTTATAGGCGGTTCATGAATCATGATTCGGTAGGTACGCTTGTGTAAAAACCTCGGGGCAGTGTGGTTCGTTTTGTTAGTTTGTCTAATTCAAAGTAAAGACGTGGTATTTTATTTATTATTAACTAGCTTCTGCCCGCGACTTCGTCCGCGTGGAATAGTTTCTTTGGGCTAATGCTAACTTTTACTCACGACTTCGTTTACGTAGAAGGTGAAAATATTTTGAAATAATACCTACGTTAAGCGTAATTTTAGGTAGGTACCTACTTCACGCTTTCATCAGTAAGAGTGGAACTTTAAAACGTTAGGTAAAAGTACTGGATCTTATTATCTTATATCATTTAGATTGTAGGTTATTCTAATAATTCATAACTATGTTATTTTATTAGTACTGCTGCGTACACTATATTTTCAATTTATCTATTCAATTCACAAAGTATTATATTTGTTTATATAAAAAAAGTATATTTAGGTACAATCACAAAACTAAATGGATACACAAAGTAGGCAAATTTAATAAAAATGCTGGAGGCGGGCAGCCCTATCGCATGTTTACGTACCGCGCGGCTGTAGGTATTTATTTCAAAAATACGGCCGAGTTAAAATACTGTATAGATATTATTCTGTAGTTCAAACGTTCTGTTCAATAACATTTTGTGTTCTAGGCCTCAAAACGTAATTTCAGCGATTTTCAACATGATTTGAATTATTTGAACCCGAGGTGTTTTCAAACGTCAGCGTTGTTGTGCCATAGAATGTTCCTAAACTTTTGTTGTGGTACGTGGATTAGAAATAGGTAGGTACTTAAAACTAATTTAAACGGAGTGTTGTGTTACATACTCTTCTTTGCTAATATTCTGAAACAAAATGAAAATTGTACATAGAACAATTGATGATTTCCGTGGGGACAATGCTGGAGGAAAAGAACACAACAAATTCCAATCTTTATTGAAATCCACATGGAAGAAAGCTCTTGATAAGCCTGATGGTGTATTCAGATACAAAATAGACAACATAAAGAAGAGATTTGTTGATAAGGACGATAGGAATTACCTATTACTCGTAAGTGCTAACAGTTTTCAGTACCTACTATTTTTGCAAGCAATTTCATGGCAAATTCATTTCATTTAACCCTAGTTACCTTGCCAATAGTGTTTGTAATGAAAAATGGAAAGGATCAATAATTCATCATCATCATATCAGCCGTAGGACGTCCGCTGCTGGATAAAGGCCTCCCTCAATGATCTCCAAGTACTGTGGTTGGAAGCAGCCTGCGTCCAACGCCGACCTGCGGTTTTTAACAAGTTGTCAGCCCATCTTGTAGGTGGACGTCCTACGCTGCACTTTCGGTCCGTGGCCTCCATTCAAAAACTTTGCGGCCCCATCGGCCATCTGTTCTGTGCGCTATATGGCCTGCCCATTGCCACTTCAACATGCAAATCCGTTTGGCTATGTCGGTGACCCGAGTTCATGATTCAATCCCATAGAGACACCCCGAGCATAGACCTCTCCACGGCTTGTTGACGACTCTAAGCTTATTCATAAGGTCAATAGTGAAGGACCACATCCCGGTTCCATTTGTCATCACTGGTAACACACACTGATTGAAGACTCTTTCAGGCACTGAGGTATGTTGAACGAAAAGATGTTGCGAATCCCACACGCTGCCCATCCAAGTTGGATATTGTAATATAGGTAGCATTATATGCTACATATGGACTGTAAGATATATATTTTAACAGTGTTGAAGTATTTTACATCTTATACTTTACTAATGAAATTAAATTTATTAGCATCCCAGGTGTAGAAAGTCCACAGCTGGACATAGGCCTCTCTCATGGATCTGGCAAGTGATCATGAGGGGGTTTTGCCATACACACTGTTCTGGGTGGACTGTATATTTCTATCTTCTAGGTTTCCAATAATATTCCTTTTCAGTTTTCAGCATTATTTCTTTCTTCTGGTGTTTACTTGCTACTGGAACCACTGTGTGTTGCAGCACAGGTTTGCAAATAACTATTCTACCCTGAGGCTATACCGTGCAGAGGATGGCACTATTTGTACAATTCTCTAACCTAATTTTCACTATGATTTTCGAGGATTTTAATCTATATTCTATATCAACTGCACTCTTGGTACTTTACTTGGTACTTGGTGAGCGGACTGGTTTCCGCAACTAGGCCTCTGATGGGCCCTTTTTGCGTGACGGACGGCGTCTGCTTAGTCCAGCCATCCGATGTCCTCCAGGAAAGCCAGCAGCTTGGTAGTGTCGGCGCAGGCCTCCCTGGGCGTCCTCGGCTCCCCGAGGTGTAGTCGTCTCTGAGACGCCACGCTGCTGCACTCCAGAAGTACGTGCACGGCCGTCTCTTCTGCTATCATGCACCCCCTACAAAGGGGGCTATCAGTAATATCCAGTGTAAAAAGGTGTTTGTTAAGTGAGCAGTGACCAGTGACAATACCGACGATTCGTCGAAGTTTGTCGCGGTTTAGATTTAGTAGTTTTCGGGAGTATCTTTGGTTAAGAACCGGGAAGGCCTCCTTCGACTGTCTACAGTCTTTTGTACCTGTCCAATAGCTTTGGTGTAGTTCTCCAGTTCTCTGTCGGATCCAGGATCGAAGTTGACTAAAAGGTAGGGGAACAATTGGCTCCGGTCCTGCTGGTT
This sequence comes from Pasiphila rectangulata, assembly GCA_963082625.1. Lineage (NCBI taxonomy): Eukaryota > Metazoa > Arthropoda > Insecta > Lepidoptera > Geometridae > Pasiphila > Pasiphila rectangulata. The sequence continues at coordinate 9,783,077 of OY720253.1, forward strand.
GCATTTCCGAGCCTCTCCTCGCCAGGGCATCCGCTTCGTCATTTCCCCTGGATCCGCTGTGTCCCTTTATCCATTGGAGAGTGACTCTGTTGGACTTACTTACTTCTTCCAACAGATGGTGACACTGTATGGTGAGTCCTGTGTTGTGTTCTCTTCTGTTCAGGGCTTGTAGTACGGCAGCGCTATCTGAGAGGATTCTGATATTATAATCATTTACCTTTCTCCGTAGCACTGCATTTGCAGCCTGGATTATGCCAATACATTCCGCTTGGAAGATGGAGTTATATTTACCCAGGGCTGTTGTATTGTGGATGTTAAGGTCTTCCGAAAACGTACCAGCTCCGGTTCCTTTTTCCATCTTGGAGCCGTCTGTGTAAATTCTTACCTCTTTGGTATTTGAGCTATCACTGGGCTCTTCGTGTAATTGTACAGTGTAGCTTTTAGAGTATAGGTGTTTTTTGGGTACCCTATCGTACATAGAGAGAAGTAGTGGGTTTCCACTTGCATACTCTTCTATGATAGTGGTGTGGTGTGACTGTGTACTGTGTTCCCAAAGTTTTAGAGCCCAGAGTCTGTAGGCAGCCGCAGCTGCCTCTTGTTGCACGTGAAGGTGTAGGGGCGTTAATCCGATAAGGGCCTCGAGTGCTGCCGTGGGGGCAGTCCTCATACTCCCTGTTATCGCCACACATGCCAGTCTCTGAAACTTCTGCATCTGATTTATGGTGGTTATCTGTTTAGTTCTGGGCCACCATACTAGGGCACCATAAACTAGTGACGGCCTAATTACGTTGTTGTAGAGCCAAAAGGTTATTTTAGGGTTGAGTCCCCACGTTCTACCTAGCATTCTACGGCATTGCCAGAAAGAGATGGTAGCCTTCTTTATTTTGTTGTCTAAGTGTTTTGACCAGTTTAACTTGTTATCTAGGGTTATGCCTAAGTATTTGACTTCACTGGATAGGCTCAACTGAGTGTCAAATAAGAAAGGAAGCCTATATATCCCTAGATTCCGTTTGTTAGTGAACATTACTAGTTCAGTTTTCGATGGATTTACAGTCAGTCCGTATTCTGTACACCACGCTTCTACGACCTTAAGTGCATTGCTCATAATGTTACAGGCCACACTGGCAAAGTGGCCTGATATGAGTATGGCTAGGTCGTCTGCATAGCCCACCGTGAAGAAACGTTGGGCGTTGAGCTTGGTTATTAAATTATTTGCAACTAGGTTCCAAAGGAGTGGTGACAAGACTCCGCCCTGTGGGCATCCTCTTGCCACCACTCCCCTGGTTCCTCCCTGTGAGTCGACACGTACCGCTCTTAGTCTAAGCATGTTGATAATCCACTCCACCATCGTTGGATTAACCCCATGTGTTCGTAAGGCTGTGTCAATGATGTCAAACCTTGTCTTGTCAAAAGCCCCCTCTATGTCTATGAAAGCTGCAAGACAGAGTGTTTTGTTTATTATATCACGTTCAATTCTGTTAACAACTACATGCAGCGCGGATTCAGTTGATTTACCAGCACTATATGCATGTTGTTGGGGGTGCAAAGGTGTTGTTTTCAGGGTGTTGTCTCTAATGTACCGATCACAGAGTCTTTCCAGGGTTTTTAATAGGAAGGATGTTAAGCTGATCGGTCTATAAGACTTTGCTTCTGTGTAGTCGCTTTTCCCTGGTTTAGGTATGAAGAGGACTTTGACCTCCCTCCACATCAGTGGTACATAGCGAAATGCTAGGCATGCCCTAAAAACGGCAGTTAGCCGCTCGTTCAGGTGTGGTTCACCCCAACGCAGAAGGCCTGGGAAGATGCCGTCTATACCTGGCGACTTAAATGGTTGGAAAGTGTGTATTGCCCAGTTTACCTTATCCCCGGTGACAACCGAGTAAGCAAATGACCTGTCAGTTTCCGACGGCATAGTCGAGCTTATCAATTGCCACTCGGCTGTTTCGTCTATCTGACACCCCGGGAAGTGTGTTTGTAGAAGGAGTTCGTTTGTTTCTGCTGTTGTCTTAGTGTATGTATTGTCTGATTTTTTCAGCGAACCAATCTCGCGGCTTGGATCGGCCGCGAGGATTTTTCTGACTCTGTTCGCTTTCGTGTTAGATTCTATAGTAGTGCAAAAGTTTTTCCACCTGCTACGACTACTGCGACGAATACATTTCTTGTACTCTGCTTGAGCCTTCTTGTACTCGTCCCAGTCCAGGTCGTCGCAGGTGTTCATGGCTCTGTTAAAACGTCTGCGTACGTTACACCTAAGTCTTTCAAGTTTTTTAGACCAGCCCTTTTTACCTTTGTCGATCTCTGTGGCGACGGTGAGAGGACAGGCTTCTTCAAAGCTTTTGGTGATGCTTTCTGTTATTTGCTTGACTGCGCATTCGATGTCAGTTGTGCTTGTTAACATTTGTCCCGTCGAAACTTCTCGTAGGTGATGTTGCAACGAAATTGCATACCGTACCTTGTCTGTTTTTCGGGGATTTCGGGAGGGTGCTGGGGTTGATTTGTCTAATGTCAGTTCATATCTGATCCACCTATGGTCAGAGCAGGACGATTCGTCTGATACCCTCCAGCTCCTTACAAGATCGAAGCAGTTACCTGTTACCATGGTTAGATCAATTATGGTGCGGCATCGTTTCGTAACGAAAGTTGGTTCCGCGCCTTTGTTTGCTATACAGAGGGTTGTCGTGAAAAGAAAGTTCACCAACTCGTCCCCTCTGTTGTTTGACGTCGGCATGCCCCAAATGGGGTGGTGCGCATTTGTATCTGCTGAAATAACAAGTTTATAGTTGTTTAGGTCACATTGTCTTACCAGATCCGTGACGTCTTTCATAGGGATGTCTTCGTCAGCGGGCATGTAGACTGACGCGAGCATCACCTCTACGTTCTCTTCCCCGATAATGCCCTGGAGTCTGACGGTTGTCAGATCTCTGAAACAGAACTCGGTAAGAGGCACAGCTGTTACATTACGGGGTACATAGATGCACGCCCGTGGATTAGTACAGGTATTGTTATATAATAGTTTACCTTCTAGGTTGTTAAGACCACACACACGTCCTGCCCTGATCCACGGCTCCTGGATCAAGGCTATGGTCTTGTTGTTTTGCTCCAGCACTCTGCGTAGGTTAGCCGTTGCAGTGACGCTGTGCTGGAGGTTGCATTGGATGATGTTAAGGGAGGAGGGATTCTGGGTTACCATCATTTTGGTTTCCCACCTCCTCCTCTGACTCGTCTGAGTCCAGGTCAATGTCCAGCTCTCTTTCAATCTCCGCATGTAACTCCTCCATCGGCTTGGAGCACGACGGTTTGGGAGATGAGTGCGGGGGGGCTGACATCTGCTCGTCCTGGATCAGAGGTTCCTGTTGGCTTGGACCTGGCTGAGGTTCCTGTTGTACCGCTCTCGTGCCAGGGTACAGGGGTTCATCCTGGAGTGCTCCATCTGCTCCGTAGAACCTGACGTATACACTACCCAGGTTGTACGCCAGTCTTCGGCCTCTCTCCATGATAATGGGTACCAGGTTCTCTGGGATCCCTATTGTCACGAAGAGGATGTCATCGTTCTGCATACTGTGGGAGTACATCGTCCAGCTGCTTACCTGCGCCCATTGGTTCAGTTCCGCCAAGACAAGACTCGTGTCTTCCAGTGAGTTTGAGCAGTCCGGGATGAAAATGGCTGCTCGCACCTTCCTGGTGAGCTCACTCTGCTTGACGACCTTGATACCAGGGCCTGTTGTTTCCGGCAGTCGTTTGACGTTGCTGGTTAGCCATTCTAGAGTCGGCGTGTCCTCACACCACAGCTTCAAGGCTCCTTCAGTGACTACTGGTTTTCCTACGAAGCGTGGATATAGTGTGGTATTGGGGTCTTTGATATCCTCCAAGATACGCCGTTCCAGGTACTTCTTCACGAGAATGGCCTGCTCTTCTGTCAGTGGGTGGTTGTCGGTCCTTACTACTGCCACACAAAGGTTGCTTTGGGCAGCTTCCGCGTAGCTAATGGTTGGGACACGACGTTGTTTCTCCGTTTTTTGTCTTTTGCGTTCCCCTCTCGGTGACACAGTATCGTCTAGCCGCGTACGCTTGCTCGGCTCATTATGGGCCGGGGCCTGTGCCATGCGTGAGATGGCTATGGCCGCGCGTTTTTGGCGATTGTATCGGTTACCGTTTTTGGACCTCATTTTCCTGCCTAAGCTACCATCATCGGCGGTCACTACGGGCAAGCCAGTAGATCTCGCCGGCGGGGCTTGTGGCACATGATCGGGACCTTTACTCTGCTGTCTTTGCTTGTAGTGAAAACTAGGACCAGGGGCTTTCGGAACAGGGGGGCCAGTTCTAGGAACCGCCTGTTGCTCTCCTTTCTGTCCCAGCTTTTCTAAGCTGTCTCTCTTTCTGTGTCGGAGCTTTTTTGCGTTCTTGTTCCCGGGGACGTTTGCCGCCACAGGAGCACGAACGCCGGTACCGGAGGGCCCGGCCGTTGGCCTGTGGTCCTCTTTCCCAGCTCCTTTGCTCTTGTTTTTACCCTTCGGTTGAACAACCGTCCAGGTAGCAGTATTAGACTGGGGGACCGCGAGGGCCGCTACCAAGTCCTTTACCGCCTCCCCTGCTGAGGGGGTTTTAAAGTGGTCGCTTTTTGTGTTTTGAGGCATGTTGTTTGTTTGTTTGTTCATCATTCCGGCTCCCCACCCACCACGGAGTCCGCCACGTTGGGATGCATTACTATGCACCAGGGCTACCGGTCCGATATAGAAGGGGTGATTGCGTTGCCTACGAGCCTAAACAGCACCACCGAACCTGGCGAGGACCACTAACACCAAGCGTAAGGCGTGCACTGCCGACTGCAGACCCCATCAACCCCCCCTTCTCACCGACGGTGGCTGAAGGCCGACCGTCATGCTGGTTAGCCATGGTTGGTTAGACCAATGGCCCCCCGTTTTGAAAGAAATTCACACCAAAGTGGAGTGTTGCGGAAGAGACATCTGTCCGCTCAGCCACCAGGTCAGTTTCATCCTCCCTCACGGGCCCCTACGTTCAGCATCAAAAACGTAGGTGGTCCACCCCCCACCTGCCAATCACGCTGTTGATGACAGGCCCACGAAGCCAGACCACATTACTCCGTAGCGGATAGGTAAATTGGGGATTTGGGTAGGGTGGGATTAATTGTGTATATAAAACGTCTGGTGGTTTCTGTTACGACTATTTCTGAAGGAAATAGACCAAAAACAGGGAGCAACCGCGTGAAGGATTCCCCACCAGGCTTACCTTAGGGATCGACGACTGTTGCGCTCCTCCTAAGATCATTCGCACCTTGCCCGTCTTGAAGAGATAGGCAAAGTAGGCTTATATTTATGCTAGGCAAGGCTATGCTAGGGAAGCTAGAAAGCAAAAACAAGCTAGGCAGTGCAACTACTAAAGCATAAACATAAACCCTCCCCAATCAACTGCACTCTCACTACTTAATAATTTTATAGCTCAAACCGACTTCGACGTATTCGCTGACAATTTCGCTACTTTCTTTAGACAATTAGTGACATTTTTAAACATTATTTGACATATTTTTTGAATATTATATTATTGTTTTTTTGAATGTACGTCTGACATATTTTTTTATTTTTATTTTATACTGAATCTGACTATTTGATCTTAATTATAGTTTAGCTATTGTTTTTAATTTGTAATTGTATATATTTGTATTATATAAATCAATTTAATATTTGGGTGCTTTGGCGCAAGCTGTTAGCCCATCTGTGTATGTTTTAATAAATAAATAAATAAATCAAAAAGCCGTGTTGGCCGAGTGGTATGTACCCCGACTTTCAATCCGAAGGTCGTGGGTTCGATACCGTCAGTGGACCAATGGATTTTTCTTTCTTGAAAAATTTATGTGCACACTTAACACGTGCTTTAACGGTGAAGGAAACATCGTGAGGAAACCCGCGGCTTAGTTAGCTTCAGACGTATTGACCTGTTCTTTCCTCTGAATAATAGCTGACTAAGCTGAGAGGATGGTATAGGTGCTGGGCAAGCCTAATCCATCTAACAATGTCCCAGGCACTGCAGCGTCCCGTACAGCATGATTACCAGTTGCTGACGCTGTATAAATCATCTTATTAGATGCAAAGGCCTTACTTTTTTAATCTATATCTTATTATTTATTTACTTATCACTTAACAATTTCGTCTTAAATTAAAGGCACTTTCATTATCTTTCTAACTAGACCTAAACCTTATTCCTAGGTCTTATATTTAAAGAATAATGATACTTTCGCCTATATTACAAACATTCACTTATTCTGTGAAATTGTATCAAAGTTTAACCATACTGAAAACTGAGAACTTTAATTAAGTCTCGTCATGTCCTAGACACACTTAGAGGCAGGTTGCCGAGCGCAGTATGGGATGTTGATACATGTAAAGATGCTGCTGCCCATCTTCCAGAGGTATCCCTTAGCAGGCTCTTACTGCATCTACTGGCATGAGAGGAGGGGTAACATTCCAGCCTGCGCCCCACTGCATTTGCCTGAAATTGCTGTTTGTAATTGTTATAATAAACAATTGAAATAAATAAATCCTCATTTCTGTTCCAGCTAAATCCCGATCGAGCTTTAAACCGCAGAGTTCCAGAGATGATAGATGACATGAATCAACTCTTAGATGAAAGTAAATTCAACTTTACCAAGGTTTCAGAGGATGAAATTTTATTCTCAGTTGGGTCAAATGACAAAGGTTTGTATCTAATAACAAAATTAAATGGTTTATAAATAATGATTCAGTACAGTACATGCGTTTGAATGAACCAAAGTGTGCTGATACAATTAGTGTAGAGTGTTGTCCCATTGCGAACCTGCCCCAAATTACTAATTATAAAGACCAAGGGTAGTCTGAAAAGAGGCCATTGCTTTGCTGCATTTAACTTCAGAATGCCAGACTTCCCGCTACCATGTCCAGGTGCAATCTGTTTGGAATGTTGCAATAAAATAAAGGTAATTATGCGATAAATGCCCGATTATCCAATATAGTAAATATGTTCCTACTTTCAACATTATGTCTATTGTATAGTATATTGTATAGTACCTAATTTTTTTTTTAAACTTGTGATCACAACAAAGTACTAAATTGGAATATTGGGTGTTTATCACATCATCTTCTCAGCAATAGGACTCCTGGACCTAGGACTGCTGGACATAGGCCTCCCTCATGGATGTCTGGATGGCTCCCGCTTGGCAGACAGGTTGGCGAGCCAAGTACTGAATGTTGATACACGGGAAGTCGCTGCTGCCCATCTGCCGGAAGTATCACTTGGCAGATTCTAACTACATCCACGGGCAAGAGAGTACGGGCAACATTCTACTGCCGGCACCATTTATTTATCACATAATTACCTTTTTTTGTATCCTAACCTATGTTTTGACAGGGTTGCATCTAGCATGGTCACAAGTAGTTTAATTATATTGCTGTGCTCTCCACGTTTGAATCAAAAAACATTTTTGTAAAACTAGGTACAATACTTTTGTTCAACTTGAATGTAACAAATTTTATAGCCTTAACTAGAGGTTAGTTGTGCGCGTGCTGCAAGCAGTACGAGGTTGGTTTTAAAAATAACATTATTTTCGTAATAAGCACCCCCAAGTTAGTCGAAAAGGATACCCATATCAATTTTTAAGAGAAACATGGGAGAGGGGGATGTAGGGGATAGGGGATTAAATTTTATTTTACCCTTGAATTCAGACTATTTAAACATTTTCCATACGATTCCGCAAAAAAGAACGCCCTTAAAACAGCGAAATCTGATCTAAAAAGCCCAAGGGTTGCTAAATGGGGTTGAAAAGGGGATGATTTTTTTCTACTTTTACAAGAAAAGACTATTTTATCCCACCAAACGGTCAGCCATCCGATGGCTCTATAAAGAGATACGGGGGTGGGGGATGAAGGGGGTGGAAAAGGGGTAGTTTTCGATTTTTCTGGTACTCACCCCCGCACCCTCTACACAACCCTACCCTCGGATTACCCATATTCCAGTGGGAAAACAATGATTTCAGTGAGACAGTGGTAGTCTAGCTTTACTATAGCCTTAATTAGCGGTTCAGAGAAACTTGACAATACCTAACTCAACAAAAATGATTAACTACTTTTTTTTTACCCGTTACAAGATTACAAAACTAGGTAACTTGAAAAATTTTATATTTTTGTTTGCAGATCCAGAACTACATGCATTCATAGTTAATGCGAGTCCAATATCAAAATACCACACTTTGTTCTGCCCATTTATAAACCAGAAGCTACGTCAGGCTATCACTCAAGAAAGTTTAGAAGCAGCCGTGAGAGTGCTGTTGGTTTCCAATGACTGGTTTGTAATCTCATTTAATTAACGATTTTTATGATGTTAATTAAAGCCCAGAGGTGCCGGTAGTATGAATGAATGTTACCCCTCCTCTCATGCCCGTGGACAGAGGCGGCTTTACCTATGGTGCAGGGTGTGCGGCGCACACGGGCGCCGGGTCTAAGAGGGCGCCGAGCGCCCTCTAAAGGTCGATTTACATCAGACGAACACAGAGCTAGAGCTAGAACAAGAACATTATTTCGTGATCTTTTAGTGTAAACGAAAACTCGTTATAGTTCGCGCAAAACTTCTTGAGCTCTGTGAAGTTAGCTTCAGTGACTGCGCAGTACACAGTTTTTAAGGCGTTGAGGGGAAGGAATGATAAAAGGGGTGCGAGAGGGGCTCAGTCAGTGAAACTAGGGTTGCCAGCGCGAGTTTTGGTGTATTTTCGTTTTATCTAGCACACATTTAACTAAGAATTTATTTATTTTTCAATTATTAAAACAAACATATTTAAAAAACAATTTTTATATTAAATTAAGGGTTAATAAAAACTGAAATGCTAGAACAAATTCACATTTACTTATCGCAAGAAGCCAATTTTTTAATATAAAATTTCTACTGTGTAGCAAGATTATTTATAACCTAGTTGGCAATATTGAATGAACATGTCAACATGCGCAACTTTGCATTTGCCGCAACGTTCACAGAGCTCAAGAAGTTTTGCGCGAACTCTACCAGCGTTTACATCAAACGAACAAAGAGCTAGAGCTAGAACAAGAGCATTCTTCGTAATAAGCAAGATCATCTGAACGAATGTTCTTTGCTTTCGTGTCAATTCTGTGGTTGGTATTGGTAGTGCTTCGCTATGTCTATATATATTTTTCTCTTGTCTTTTTTTAACTATTATTTTTAATAAATTTAAAATTTCTGATTACTTTGATTTTAATTTTAACCATGACAATAAAATATGAGCCTATAAACTTATATTATATTTAGTTTGAGGTTTGAGGTAGGTGTTGAAAAAGGGTATAATGAGTCTATGAACCTAAGAATATAATTTATTCTAATTAAGGTAAAATTGACACTCATCATTTTTACCCTGTACCCTTCATATATACAATCGCTAGAACACAAGAACTCTGAAGAGAACGCTCAGGGGCGCGAGCTACTGATGCGTTAGCATCAGTAGTTCTCGAGATATCCACTTGTGACGGACAGACAGACAGAGTGATTCTATAAGGGTTCCTTTTTACCATTTTGGTCCGGAACCCTAAAAGCACATTGTTCTAATTTAGAAAATAAACTTTGCCATGCTGGCTCTTCAGATGTGGAAAAGTTCGAGCTCTTTAATGAAATCGAATTATTACTGATGTTTATTGATGATTCCACTAAGCCGTTAAATATTTTAGATTACTTGTTTACGATATATATATACATAATAAATTTATTTCAGTATTTCCAAATCTTTCCACAGCAATGAGGATTTACCTCACACTTCCAGTCACGGTAGCACACAGCGAAAGGTCATTTTCTAAACTAAAAATAATTAAAAACTATCTTAGATCAACATTGTCGCAAAGTAGATTGACAAAATCGTTAATAAGTATTGAACACGAAATCAAAATTGAAGTCAGGGACATTGTTAAAGATTTCGCTAATGCAAAAGCACGAAAAGTATTTTTTTGTAAATATATTTGTGTGTACGAGCGTCCTTTATGATATTATACCTAGTTTTATATTAAATATTTTAAGAACTACAAAGTTGTGATTATTTATTGTTGTAACCAAGGGCCTTCCTAAAAAGCTTCTTGACATCATTTAAAATTGCACTATTTGCACCCGAATTTATCGTAAAATATAACTGTAAGTATTCCATTTTGACCCCGCTCCTACTAGGGGGCGCCAGGGTACTGGTGGCACACGGGCGCCACAAGGGCTAGAGCCGCCTCTGCCCGTGGATACAGTAGATGCAGTCGCATCGATTGCTTGGACACTGGCGCGCGCGTTCCAGATATTTGTCGCGATTCCCATCGAAAACGTTTTTGATTTGCCTTCTTCGCACGCCCAGTGACCTCCATCCCAAATAAAGTGGTTTTCCTGCTAAGGGACACCTTCGGAAGATGGGCAGCAGCGTCTTTCCGTGTATCAACATGCCGTACTGCGCTCGCCAACCCGCCTGCCAAGCGTTGTGAGTGTGGCAACTACCCCTTATGGTGATCGAGAGAGTCCTGTTATTTCAAGGAGTTTCGTTTGTGAGTTGCGAAAATCAATTCTTGGACTAAGAATTCTTTTGACTTGGTGTATTATATATGTATTATATGGTATATTATATGGTGTGTATAGTAAAGGGGATGCAGGACTTACGTAATGGTAGGGGTACCCTCATAAAATAATTCTGTGGCGTTACCATTAACACCTACTTAATGACCACCTAACGAGATAAGAGAGATCTCCCCATCCCTCAACTTTGATAAGGTGTCATTGAACTTTGAGGTCATTGACCTTTATTAAGCCGAAGCTTTTTAATGACCGATGACGTCATAAAAAAGAGGTTGATTATGATTTTATTTGTCATGGAAAATAATTTCTCATCTTTTCCATTTTGACCTCTAGCTCAGAGGTCATTGGACATTGTTAAGTTAATGACGTTCCTAAAAGTTGGAGTAAGAGCGGCCTTCTCCTCCCCCCTTAGTATCTAAACTCGCTAGTTGGTACCTACTTTATTTAATGAACGAAAGTTCATCAAGTTTTTTTTCGGAAATATCTTTAAATAGCAACTGTGTGTGTACCTTACCTACATATTTTACTTGCAGCGATTTGAAGGTGGGTTTTAACAGCCTATGTGCTCTGGCATCAGTAAACCATCTTCATTTCCATTTGTTGAGAGAAAAAACAAAACTTGCTGTGGAAAGAGCGGTAAATTTAATTGATTAATAATAGAACTGAATACCTACTTAAGTATATAAAAAAATTTTGTTTATGCACGGTTCTCTATCGTGTCTCCGAAATTTTATTTCCCTAATATAATAAAATTTATTTTCATAATCATCGATTGCCCGAATAATTACAATCTATTATATAATATAAGAATCCCTAATAGTTTCCACTAATATCGGTATCCATAAAGTGATTCGCATTATGTAAAGAAATCCTTAACATTATTAACTCATAATTATTTATTGTAATAATTTTCATGTTCCATAATAATTTGTTGGCGGCCGCTGCAGCTGTCGCGTAGTTTTTTTACTAGCCTAATAGTAATAACCTACTGTCATAAAAAAAAACCAATAACCTACTGTCTCTCCATCTCGATTCTGTCACAGGCAGGGTTTTCGGATGGTTATAAAAAAGAACCTAATAACCTACTATCTCTCCATCTCGGTTTTGTCCCAGGCAGTGTTTACAGATAGAAAAAAAAACCTAATAACCTACTGTCCTTCCTCCGTCTCGATTCTACCACTGGAAGGTTTTATAATCTTTGGAAAATATTCGGGATAATATGTTTTATGATTCGTTAATTATGATGGATGACACATGTTTATAACGATGATGAATTATGGTAATTATATATTAGGTAAAATAATTTTATGCGTAAGGAGCATTAGGATGAACAATCCTTTATATCTTTATCTTATTGCAAATGATATTTATGGGACCATAATATTATGGATTATTTTCGGACAATCGTTTTTACGAGACAGAATGGGCACCCGTTTATGCACAGCATCTTGTATTTCAGTATCTATGGCTATGTTCAAACCACACTGACAAATCGCCTGATCGGCTTGCTAGGCAGGCGTCCGCACCCGCTCAAGGCCACGCGTTAAATGCCTACCGCTTGGTGTAACTTCGGTGTTACGTCGGCAGTAGGCTGCCACACGCCCGCTCGAGCGTACGCACGTTAAATGCGTTCCTTTAGATGCCGAAACCGCGTAACTATTGTGCAGTGGGTGGATGCCAAAGTCATACTTTCAGCACTATTTTAGATTTTATCATTGTTGAAGCTGGGGTTCCGGATTGAATAACGTAGTCCAATTAGAATAAAATTAACTCTTGATATCGGAGGAACACACACCAATAAGAATCTCACAGCAGATTCACACTAGAACAGTAAGAAGTGTTCTAGTGTGAATCATCATCATCACAGAACACTGATAGGTACCACTATTGCATCCGCTTTGCTCCTGTTATCTTCATGTGTACCTATTAAAATTATTTAGAGACGCGATTTAGCATATTTTCAACGTTAAAATTTAGTAAACCATGATTTTAGACAAGGAAAAAAATGGATCCATCATTTTATAATCATATTTGATCCACCACTTAAAAAGAACTGTTTTTTTTCCACCACATTCGTTATATTATCAGTCATTGTAGAAGCAACCCTAGCCACTCATTCGATGCCGCGTCACAGATTACTTGCAAGTAGGTGGGCAGGGTGAGCAAAGCAATTTTCAACTCCATTGTTTGCATACTACGAGTATGGTACTCTTTCTCGCTGTGAACTGCTGGTATTATTAATACAATTTTGTAGGCTATTACAGCGTAGGTAGGTATTTTCGCTTTTGTATTGGAGTGATGTAGGTATCTGTTAGTTCCTGTAATATGTGTTGCTAGGCGCCTCCTGTTTTGAAAAATTGTTCTTACATTTTAGAACTTCACCAACCGAATGGCTAAACATCATTTTAGCTGTAGTTAGAAAAAGTGCCGACAGAATTGACGTCATTATCCTAATTTTACGATCAATCAAATAATCCTATAAATGTAGGTAAATTCACAATAATGCTTTAATTGGCTCCCTTTTTGGTTTCCAGAAAAGAAGATCACTCACAGAAAGTCTGCTCTGTTTATCAGACTACCCAGTACCAGCATTTTGCATGTCCATAGCATCAAACGCGGTGGCATATGAAACGCAAGAAGTGTACAAGCTTATAAAATTCCTGAAGGAGAATTCTATAGCGCACAATATATTCTTGAGCTTATCTTCTATTTGTGTTGTAGATGTTTATATATTTCCAAGGAAGAGTACTGCTGGTGTAAAGGAGTTTAGACATTTCAATGTAGCAGTGTTGGAATTTTCTGGATGGTTCTCAGTTTTTAGTAAGTATTATTATTATTTTTAGCCCATGTTGTCCCACTGTAGGGCAAAGGCCTCCCTCCCCTTTTAGCAGCCGTCTCGGTCTCCCGCTGCTGTAGCGGTCCAATCTGGCTGATGCACATTTTAGTAAGCAGTAGGTAACTTATTAATTAACATGGCCTCTTTTGCTGTCTGAATATAAGATAAAGGATAAACAGATACAAAAAGTTAGGGTATTATTTTTTGTCCATTTAGTAATTAGCCGTTACTTTGATGTTACAAGCACACAATACAGGGTGCATTATAACTAATAATACAGAGTAATTTAGAACGTACTAAGCCGAAAGAGGGTGATTCTGACCATCCCAAAGGAACAACTTTTGTTTTGCGACTTTTCAGGTTTCAGTGATTTTCAATTAAAAAAGACTACGAAAGTTTTAACTTTAACTGCTAATTAAATGCGCAATCTTATTTTAACTACGCCGTTCTGTACCCACTTGATTTACATCATTTCAGCCATAAAACGTCCACTGATGAACACAGGCCTCCCTCATGGATCTCCATGAGGGGTAGTTGCCATTCTCACCACGCTTGGCAGGCGGGTTGGTGAGCGCAGTATGGGATGTTGATACACGGATAGACGCTGCTGCCCATCTTCCAAGGGTGTCACTTAGCAGGCTCTTACTGCATCCACGGGTAGGAGAGGAGGGGTAACATTCCACTGCCGGCACCCCATGGCAGATTTACATGAAAGCACTAAAATAATTTTAAGCAATATTCATCTAGTACTGATGTGTGCATATATTATGTTACAGATGAGGAATCTTTTAACAACATGACAATGGAAGATATTGAAATCGAGATGACAAAGTGGATATATCAAGACTTCGAAAAATTATGTGATAAAGCAATTAAATTGTTCAAAAGCTAATTATAATACCTAATATATTTAATACACTGGTATTTTATTTAGGCCATTTATCAAGATCAGGGAAATAATCTAAGTACCTATAATAAATTAAAATAATAAAACCTTGTAGCTTAGTTATACGTATGCAATGTAGAAGTATAAAACTGCAGTAACAAATTTTGGAAACAATTAAAATGTTCATAAAATATGGATTACCTACCTATAGTTTTCATAATCATAAGGCTCCAAATAGCGAATACTACAAGTATGACACTACTCGTAAGTATATCATATACTCCTAAGTATATCAAAGCAAGATAAACAAAGTATGTTAGAGGAGATTAATAGCCATTATAGGGATGTAGGTCAGGGGAGACAATCCTCTGATGGATCCCCTAGGGGAGATATCAGGAGAAAATAAACCTGTTGTCTCCCCTGGGCAGGAGAGATATCAGATCTTACTTAAATTACGCTTTATTTTCCCATACATTTTTACTGATACGGTTAGCCAGAAATCGTTATCTACTAGTATTAAAAGAAAGTTGTTTGATTTTAAGCAAGTATTTTTAATAATTTAGAGAATAAAGTGTAGGAGTGTGTAGGTATCCATCTTCGAGTAGCAATGCCTTTACACACGTTGCATTGCAGGCTAAGCTGGGTTGACATTTTTAAAACTTAACAACGAATGGCCGTTTGAAGTTTGACAGCTGTCACCGATAAAGACAAAGTACAATAGATCTCATACTTGCTCTGAGATCTCATCAGTCTTTCATTTGAGCCCGCAACAACGGATTGTAGGACGAGTAGGTACCTCGTTTCCGAGATAGGGCCGTTTGAAGTTTGACAGCTGTCACCGAAAAAGTAATCTCATCAAGGGTCATTTCAGTTTTTTTAAAAATCAATGAACTTGTGTCTTGTGTGAATTTTACCTTTTTTGTTTTACTAGATTACTGATATACTTTAAACTACGTTTCTGTAATCTGTGATACTACATAGATATTTTTTATTATATACCTACTAGCCGTGGGGTGCCGGCAGTAGAATGATACCCCTCCTCTCATGCCCATGGATGCAGTAAGAGCCTGCTAAGGGATACCTCCGGAAGATGGGCAGCAGCGTCTATCCGTGTATAAACATCCCATACTGCGCTCACCAACCCGCCTGCCAAGCGTGGTGAGTATGGCAACTACCCCTCATGGAGATGCATGAGGGAGGCCTGTGTTCATCAGTGGACGTTTTATGGCTGAAATGATGACCTACTAGCTGTCCAGGCGAACATTGTACCACCCAGAATCAACTAACTACTACCATATCTAACTGCTACTCTACTAAGTAGAGTAGTAGTTAGATAACATAAATGATAAGTAGTAGAAGCTAAGTAGTCGACTTCTACCCTACTACTACTATCCTACAAGCACTCAAATTTTCCATGCAATTTTCTTAATTTTTTATTTCATAAAAACCTGACAATAACAAACACAACAAAAAAAGAATTAGCGGAATCGGTCCAGCCGTTCACGCGTGATGCCGTGACCAAGAGAAATAACATCCAGAACAAATATCTGCAGATCATACAGACATTAGTCCCGAGTCGGGAATCGAACCCGCAACCTTGCGTCGCAGGCGGACCTTCGCCTGCTGCACAGAGCTTGTCTCTGTAATTAGTTATACAACTATTCACTTCTTAAATAAGAGTGGTGCTTTGTGCTTTTTTCCACACCACCTATGAGGTAAAACACTAGGTGCGTTTTTTTTACAGTGGTGTCCCCAGTAGGCCTAATCCACTTTTGAAATACACAGGTTTTTTGAGTATACTGTGTTTTTATAATATTTGTTGTTCCAATAACTCAACATCTACAGTAGATCATTATGCTATATTAATACGGGGACATTTTTTTTCTGGCACTGCCCCTCTATTATCATCATCTATCAAGTCCAATACTGATTCTCAACTGCTGAAAACTTAACTTAAAAAACTAAAAATGGCAAGAGCGCATTTAAGGAGCCCTATAGTTGTACAGTCAGCAAATATCCAATATACTTACCTGACCAGGTTCCTTTAAGTGTAATGAATGACATTTGATGATGAAGATCTTAATTTGAACTTACAACCTGAAATACAAGTCAAGTTCTGGACATTACTTTACAGTTAATCAACCATATGCAATACAGGGGTAAAACTTCTTTAAAAATACTGCAAAGCAGCTTTTTTTAACTTACTGCATATAAAAAGAAAAGGAAATTTACATACAGTGTGATACTAATAGTTATTTTTTTAATTTTTGTTTAGTAAAAAGGTCTTATTATGATTACTATTGATCAAGGCATATTATTTCTGACCTAAAATAAAAACTTCCTACCAACTACCTACCATGCAGACTGTACACTACTAAGGCTATGTACATACTGATAGGCAGATAACTTGCAACCAGAGTGCAACACATTCAGAGTAAGTGAATCACAAGACAAGACATTGAATCTCCTCTGGTAAATGGTACCAGATGATTGAGCCTGTTGCCAAGCAAGCCGCCTGTCAGTGTAAACTTAGCCTAATAGGACTCCATAAATGCGCAGTTTGAGAAACATGTAACAAGAATTAGACAAAACTGAGTCAGTTCTATCTAATTCTCAGAACCAATATTATACCTTTACCACTCTCCACTCCAGGGAGATTCAGTCATAGGAAGCCGAATTGAAGAACAGTCAGTTGAGGGATTTTCGTAAGGTCAAGTCATATCAACAGCTGCTTCGACGTCCGTCTTGATTTTCCGTTTTTGTTTCCTCATGATCTTGCTTATTTCTCCCCCGCTATCTAAGTACGGCATGGAACCTTCAAAACAAATTATGTACGTGTAGGCAAATACCAACTTCTATTGTGTGCTATGACTATGACGATTCTATATTTTAATTAATTTTAAAATGGTGTTTGGAAATAAATCAAAGATTAGATTACCATAACGAAAGTTTAACTCACCAGGGTATATCAGAGATCAATTGTAAATAGGATGAACGGGATAATCATCGATATTTTCTATTACAGAAACGGACATAGGAAAATACCTAAACGATATTACTGAATAGAATGAGTGAATGAATGATTGGTTTGATTGAATCAATACTGCAACTCATGAACTCCCTCAGAGACCGGAGATAGTGATGGGACCTTAGAATGATGAAACGATACGACACAGTGAGTGAGGCTATCCACAGAGGGCACAGAGCAGATTTAGCACGATAAAAACACTTTTTTATATTTTATTTACACAACAAAACAAGGCTTTGTGGCTGAGCGACCACGTCGTGCCGTGGCGTACCGGCAGTAGAATGTTACCCCTCCTCTCCTACCCATGTATGGAGTAAGAGCCTGCTAAGGGACACCTCCGGAAGATGGGCAGCAGCGTCTTTCAGTGTATCAACATCCCGTACTGCACTCGCCAACCCGTCTGCCAAGCGTGGCCAGTATGGCTATGGCAACAAACCAATCATGTTCTTGGAGATCCATGAGGGAGGCCTATGTCCAGCAGTGGACGTGGACAGTAATCCTAAGGCTGAGATGATGATGATGATGACTACGTCGTCTTATTGGAAACCAATAACATGGTACCAAAACGATAACCAAACTTATAGCACTATAATAAATATGTAACAAAACGAATACTATGCAATAATTTTAAAGTCATATTAAAATATGAAAAATGGAGAAGACAGTACAAAAGAAAAAGTATTTCTACCCGCGTTGCTTTTGTTACCAATAAACTGAATAAGCGTTACACTCTGAAAGTTATTCAGGTAAGTACCTAATCCAATTTTGATCAATTTCAAGAGTTATGCTCGGACAAAAAAACTATTAAACGCCCATATCTCAAAAACTACCCCATAAATCAAAATGTCCCGTGACAATCGATTTATATTGATGTAATCTCCTTAAACTTATAAATTTCATCAAAATTCGATCAAACGTTCGAGAATTATCCTCGGACATAAAAAACGATTAAACGCCCATATCTCAGAAACTGCAGAAACTACACCATTTATAACAACGATGTGTCAACGTTTGTGTCAACCACAGAACAGAGAAAAATGTTTTCTCTGTTCTGTGGTGTCAACTATACGTACCTAGTAATTTCATGAAAATCCAACCATCGCATCCGTTCAAGAGTTAAACTCGGCCAAAAATTGCGGACATTTTGTGTCCGCAATGGTCTTTCTACTAAGCAACTAGGTGTTTCAGCTGAATGTTTTTATTACAAACATTCTGCTGAAACACCTAGTTGCCACTAAGAACTTCGTTCGATTATCATAGACTTAGGCTAGGTAGTTATGAGAGTGTTTGTTTATTTACGCATTGAAACTACAGAACAATGAGTAGCCCACCTTTTTATCAAAACATTAACTACCTAGGTATTATTTTAAAATTACATAACGCTTTGTATTTATTAATTTTGGTTCAGTCTGTTTTGGTTAGTTGCTTAAATAAGATTTATTTCAAATCAAATAATTATACCAAGATGTCTTTTCTTTTGTAAGCATCCATTTAAGTTAAAACATCAATAAAATTGTATACCTACTTACCCACAAAAAATATTTTTAAATTTGACGCTAGATACAGTGTGAAATAGTTTTTTTTTTCACAGCGCAATTGCTGGTGCATTAGTTGTGTGGGGCATGTCTTGGGTTCTGGAGCCGATTCCACCACCTGTGAAATATGAGCCTCAATTGCCAACAGAAAAAGGCACGAATATGACGAAAAAACAACTGTTTTTGTTTAAATTAAAGCAAAAGCAGTACATGAAAAAGAAAAATGCTACGAAAAGGATGTGTAAAATAGGTGAGTTGTTTTCTATCGACTTACTATGGGGTGTTTTCATTAAAAAGTAAACACTTCAAAAATAGTTCCCTCGAACCATATAGATGGCGTTAGTTTTATTTTACTGGTAGGAAACACAATTTGACAATGACAGTAATTGTGATTAATCACAAACTTGCTTTCTCCGCTTGTCAGCTCCATCTGTTAAGTTTTGCAGGAAACACTTTTTTGTTTTTTACTGAAAACGGCTCATTGCCATGGCATTCATAGACATTTTATTTTAACACAGTTTTTTTTAAATAAAAATATGACTCATGGCCATGACAACGTTACCGGACTATAAACGTTTCTCATTCTACCTTCTCTACAATGCGCTCACCTTTGAGTCGCATGACTATGTCACTGAAAGGGGCCATCCAATGTATAATTTTCGCAAGTCACAAGGAGGAAAAGGGTTGACGAAGTGTGACATTGGTGGGAGGTGTCATAAAATGAGGGGTTAAAAAATAATAAATTTGTGTGGTGTAATTAATGGATGGCCTTCGATGAGTGGTCTCAATTAATCGTGTCAATCGCGAGCAAAGAGTCGAACAAAAATGTCATTAATTCATAGACGAGCGATTCATAAAATTAGCAGTTTCAGTCATACAATAAAAAACAAAACCCTATACATAAGAATTACGTTATTATTCTAAGAAGAATACGAATCCATAAAAACCTTAGACGAAGCAAAAAACATGGTTACTGAGTAATATTCTATGTCTATGGTTGCTACAGCAGTTCTCTGGGGCCTGGATAGGGCTAAAGCACATTGTCAAATTTTACCAAACTTGAACAACATGCTCCTATCCCACCGATGAGAAGGACAATACCTTATACCTCTATTATGCCAACCCACGAAATGTGGGATTATAGCAGGGATCCTGATAATGGGTATTTTTTGTTTACTAATGTTTTTCCTTTCTCGTTTAAGTTTATATTGTTTTGACGAGTGTCATGTAAAGTCATCAAAACAAGAGAAACTTACGAAGTCAAGAGTAAATGGACGGTACCTAATCCTACAAATATTTTTTAATATTTTTCATATTTAATCAGAAAGTTTAACTTTAACTCGATGTTTATTGCTTTTTCAAGCAAGAGCTACTGAGCAGATCAAGTTTAAACTTTCCAAATATTTGGATTAACAAAATATGATTTCACAACACGTGCCAAGCTGCGGGCAGAACAGAAGCACTAACTTCTGGTTTGCGTAGACAAACACAATTTTTTTAAATTACTAACTGTAGGAAACAATAAACGTATTGAGTACTATAGTCCGTTTTTTCAAACGCTGCCAATAATGTAAACAAAGTAATGTCACTTGATGTCACTGACAAACTGAGAAGACAGTGGAGCAAAACCTTTTTTTTCATGGATCACTACAAGTGTAGTTCCACCCTACACTATGCTATGTTTGTACCTATCAACAAGAGCCTCGGAGCCTAATAAATCAAAGAAATAGTTGCATTTTTTATAAGTGAAGTAGTTACATTATGTTTTCACTGCTAGATTACTAAAATCCTAGTCCGACAAAGGCGTAATTTGTTTGTAATTTGTTTTGCGACCTTTTTTCTTGGGCGAAGCAAGTCTTCCTGTTGATTTGTTGTCTTTTACAACAACTCTTACTGTTCTTTGAGATATTCCCAGGAGCTCGGCTGTTTTGTTTACACAGGCTAAGAGTGACCAATATTCGCTTTTGGGCCAGTTCTTGTACGTGTGCTTGTACACATTCATTATCATCAGTTTCTCTGTTGAACTCAGAGCTTTTACCGGCCGCTTTTTGGGTGGTGACAGTGTAGTAGTAGTTTCATTATACTTATAGTTCTCAATGGACCAGCTATCGGCTCCAGGAGCGCAGCCGCGGGCTGAGGCTCCTTATCAAAACAACAAAAACTCCGCCAGATAATAACAACAACACAAACAACAAGATAACTTTAACGAGTAACAAACAACTTCCACAAATAAACAGAACAGCAAAAACAACAACGGCGACGGCGGCGGCGGGGCGAGAAAAAGAACATTCGATTCCAGAACGGACGAGGCACGGGAAACGAATGACATTTTTACCCAATGGTCCCAATGTGCAGTACCAATGCACCTTGATAGCTTTCCCCAAAATGTGACCAGTGTTACAAAATAATTACCTACAAAAAATATTAATTATTTTATTTTCTTTGTAAGAAACGAAATTATTGGAATAAAAATGTTCCAAGACCATAATTTATATACAATTTGATAAGTTTCGGCTAAAATAAAAAATCCTAGATTTTTTTATGGCAAAATGTAGCTACGACGAAGTAACCTTCTACAAAGGAGGATATTTTTTTACTGGTATCACCTTTGTTATTGTTTTTGGCAGCGTTATACGAGATACAGTATAGCTTCTGCTTACAGCTTCGCAAGCGTTTTATCCGGCTAAAAAGTAGCCTTTAGTGCTAATCCTAAGCACCATCTAATATGTAGGTACACAGTTTCAGCTTGATATGTTTGATAGTTTTTGCTTGAAGACCAAACATCATACGAATAAACCTTGGAAAATGTAATTTTAGTGTGATTTAATGTGTGTGTAATTTATATGTCATCACATCAGGTTTCAAATATCACAACCATTATTGCTACAGACTGATCCCATACACCTTTCAATGGTTGAAAGCAAAAAAAGCTTGTATGGATAAAGGTGCACATCTCACAACGGTATTCAGTCGCAAACATGGTAAAGATTTTGTGATACAGAGTATGGAGCGGTTTAAAATGAGAAATGTGAATGCGGCTGTTGGCTATTATGCGGATGTCGAAGATGATTATGATGACGAGGAACTTCTTGATGTTAGAGTACGTGATCGTAAGTATAGCATTAGGATTACCTTTTGGCTTTTTAGAAAATTTCTTTCTTTCATATCTTTTTACTAGTCAAAAGAAATAACAACTACATTTTACCTAATGATAATTTACGTATATTTACTTGAGATATAGGTGAAAAACTTGTTAAAACCAAGTTCTCGTCGTCGTAGCTACTTATTAAGATATAATTAATTAATTGTGTTCTACTGTCAACTATCAAACAAAATCAATCTTAATTGTAACCAGATGTGACCTAATGTGATATTTTTCTATATATTTTACAGTCGCAGGTAAGGACGTCACAAACAAGGTGGAAATAGAAAATAGTAATCGGTTTGAAAAACCGACTACAAGAAATGTTCGAGTTGCGTATCTGAATAAGGGGAAACTTTACTGGTTCCCCAACACAACTTTCGGCTGGCCTTATTGCGAGTACCATCGTATAGAGAAATATGAACCACCACGTTATGAAGGATTTCCAGACCCAGATTAGGTTTTGTTTTGTGAATAAATTTGATAATAACCAAAGTAAAGACTTATTTTGTCAAACTTTTTATTTTGACTAGAGTGCTCCATCTTAGCCCACATCTTTACTTGGCCCCAAGTTAGATGGCGGCATACGCTTGACTATTGACATTAAAAAAAAACCTTGGACGAGATTAGGGATGCGAATTCCTTAATCTGGTCCAAGGTTTTTTTTTATTGACAATAGTCAAGCGTATGGCTATCTTAACCCATAACCAAACCTTAACCCAAAAATGAAATAAATGACACACCTAAAATAAACAGTTTTTAGTTTAGCTTTTACGCTTAAGATCAGTTTTATGTCTGATTGTAGTTTCTTTTATCGTAAATAAATCTATAGGTAAATCAAGTTTAAGTACTTATATCTGTTTTAGTAGGTATGTCTTTCCTATCGTGGATAAGGGCTATAGTGTGTCAAACATGCTTGTGTTGTGTCAAGAGTGCAATCAGGCGACGGAAGAAAAAATGGCAAAGTTCAAAGTTCAAAATATATATTGTAACCATGTTGTAACTTAAAGATCTTATAACATAAAAGTATCATACATGGACCCAGCTAGGGCACAACAATTTTAGGATGCTTATAAGTATCTAGAAATATCATCATATTTTATACACTACCTAGGTTCTTATGTCTAACTACCTAAAATATAAAATTTTATGCCAACAAGTTAAAATTACGTAAGGCAAAAAATGCAAAATTAACTATAGGGAAAACAACTTAACGTTAGACTAGGCAGTGTGGTTTTAAACTATAGCCTGCTCCGAAAGGAGCGAAAAATTTAACTAATAACATGCTTGTGTGTGTCAAACTCAAGACATGTGCCAAAGTCAAACTGCCTGCGTCAAGTTACAATCACAACAAATTCGTTCATGTTTTTGAGTTTCCCCTGTGCGATTTTTAGCTAAAATAAGTATTTATTTTTATGTTTGAATAAAGCAATGTGTGCTTGAACAATGTCAAGCCTTAAACCACCGCCTTACGTTCTACAAGAGCTCCCAGATATCACAGACGCCATAAATTATCCAATCAAAAATGTACAACGAATAAAGGTTAGTATATTTTGGCTGTTACTCAACATTTTACATTTTACTACAACTTCCTACAATAGAACATCAATTATTTATATTCTATTATTATGATGTTCTACTGACTGAAATAATTTTATACCTAATGTTTTATTTTAAGTTCAAATTATTCCAAACTTTGTGAGTTGTGTTGTGCTAATGAAATCTATTTATATTTTCCAGTACACTTGTTTTGATGTATCGAAAACATTAATAGTATTTGGCGCTACAAGTGGGGGCTTATACATATTCAACAGGACACCATGTGAATTTTTGCAGCTCATTCCAAACAAGGTAAATATACAACTTGCATGTTGTGTTAATCATTAAGTAGAATAATAGGTTCAAATTCACAATTTCAGATCACTACTGTGATCAAAACTCAATATATCAAACTAAATACAGTGCAGCAAACTAAATATTTGGGTCTATTGTTAGACCAAAAATGGTTGTGGCACATGCATGTTGATCTTATTATCAACCAAACAAGAAAATAAATATGGACATTTAAAACTTACAACATATTGCTACAATATAATCTCCTAATTTAATATACCTAGCTTACTGATATGGGAAGGAGCCACTCAAATTAAATTCTTAGAATTAGGAAGGTTTAGGATATAGGTTAGGATTCTTTGAATTAACAACATTCACTATTAAAAGATATGTTCTTTAAGTCTTGTAGGGACCCTAAAAAAACCTGTACCTAGACTCAGGTATGTTATCACTTATCAGTAAGGAAACTTTATATTTTACAATTAATTCCAAAAAACCATAATTTTACAAATAAAGAGACTAGACTCACTAAAAATACTGATTAGTTAAATATTTAAATAAATAATGCTGGACAATTCACACAGCATCATCTAGCCCAAAGCTAAGCAAAGCTTGTGTTATGGGTACTAGATGACTAATATACTTA
The DNA here is from genome assembly GCA_963082625.1 of Pasiphila rectangulata. Taxonomy (NCBI): domain Eukaryota; kingdom Metazoa; phylum Arthropoda; class Insecta; order Lepidoptera; family Geometridae; genus Pasiphila; species Pasiphila rectangulata. The sequence continues at coordinate 9,807,570 of OY720253.1, forward strand.
CTTAATACATTATACTATAGATAGATTGTTTCATTATATATAGTTGCCATGGGGTGCCGGCAGTAGAATGGTACCCCTCCTCTCCTACCCGTGGATGCAGTAAGAGCCTGCTTAGGGACACCTCCGGAAGATGGGCAGCAGCATCTTTCTTAAATGATATTATAAATAGTTTTGGTAGTATAATTAGTATGGATTTGTGCATGTTTTTTTAACTTTTTATTCTGTTTCACTTTTTTTTCTCATAAATGTTATAATATAACAATTGCTATGTAAAACCAGAGTCTTCTAGCATAAGCAATCTTAGCCGCCCGCTACCAACAATACCATAATTCTTTCAGGACGGAGCAGTCACTCGCGTGGCCATATCTCCTGATGACAAGCACATTGGTTTCGCCAATGGCCGCGGCACAGTTACCGTTACCGGTTGCAAGCAATCGCCTAGCGGTGGTCACTCAACCATCACATCCAAGGACCACCAAGGGAATGAGGTCACGGCTATGATATGGAGTATTAACAATCTGCTGTTCTCTGGTGATGATGTTGGGAAGCTGTCTGTTTTGCAGCTGCAGAATTTTATTGTGAGTAAAATTTCCCCTTCATTTCACGGCGTTGGCGGGACGATTCAAGGGAGGTGTCCTTCCGAGAAGATTGGTGGGGCACTGCTTCCGACAGGGACGAATGGAAGAAATCAGAGGACGACTTAGCCTAACAGTAGAACACAATAGGCTAACAAAAAAACCAAGAGTTAGGCTGAGGCCAAACGAGCGTAATTTTGGAAGACGTGAGTCCCGTATTTTGATTTGCGCAATTTACGTTTAACTGAAATCGGCGTTGGGTACCGGTAGTAGAATATTGCCCTTTCTCTCTTGTCCGTGGATGCATTAGAAATCTGCCAAGGGATACCTGCGGAAGATGGGCAGCAGCGTCTTTCCGTGTATCAACATCCCGTACTGCTTTTGCTGCACCCCACAGTATGGCAGGGTTGTTGGCTCATGATCTTGAAGATCCATGATGAGGACTATGTTCAGCTGTGGACGTGGACAGTAGTCCTATGAGATGAAGAAATCGCCGACTGTATGACTTTTGTATGAAAACGAAAAGCAGCGAAAATTCCGTGTATGATACGCGTCACGAAACTCAAAAAATTACGTTTGTAATTTTTTGAGTTTGGGTGCTAAAATTTAAGTATCTACCTACTGTATGAAAATTGAATTATATTTTTTTGTAAACACGAACTTCAGAGACAATGCAACTTCAGACAGTGAACTGGAGAACTCTAGTAGTTACCTGTAGATAATGATATAATAATAATAATAAAATATAATAATAATAAAATGTGTTTATTTTCAAAAAGGTTTCACAGTTACAGAGCATTTACATGTATGAAATAATGCTTTTAACAACTATGTAATCATACTAAGAAAAATGATGTAGATGGCGCTCTAATCGGTGCTCAAACCGATATCACCATAATTAAGAATTTCAGCGGTACCCGACATGGTGTAGCTTAGAGATCAAAGCACTTCCGGCTTTAGGAAGCATCAAGTATCGATTTGACGGACGTGGGTTCGAATCCCACCGGAACCGTAAAATTTTTGATAAGGTTATTCATTTCTTTGAAATGTTCTACCTAAGTGTGGTTAAGCACTATAAAAATTACAAACTTTGGAAACTCTTAAAAGTCTTGTTTTTATGTTTCAGGCAAAAACATTTCAGAGCTCGTCACAAACCATCATGAGCTTGGATTCCAGAATATGCCAAATAGACACAAAATCTTGCATGCTCCTTGTATCAACACTTACACGCTGTTACATATGCGACACATCACAAGAACAATACAGGCAAATCGGCCAGAAACTTAGAGATGGGGAATTCGGTGCTTGCTTTGTAAACAAAGAAAAACATACAGAAACACCTATCAAAGTTGAAAAAGACTTCTCAGAGGTAAAGAAGTATAATATGGTAAATGAAGAATCAAGATTTGCTATTGGAAAAGAACTTGATAATACCATAGTGTTCTGCGCCAGACCGTCTTCAAGATTGTGGGAAGCAGCAGTAGATGGAACTGTTCAAAGAACTCATCAATTCAAACAGGTTTTAGCCCGGAAATCCATGAAAATTGTCTCAGTGGAATCTTATGAGAATGAAAACTTATGTATAGAGAATATTTCACGTTGCGATGAAGGCAGATCAATAAATTTCTCAAAGATATTCTCAATTAAGAGTTCTATATTTAGTTTTAAAAAAGATGCTTTATTCTTTCTGAATATAGAGAATGTAGACAATACTGTTTGGTTTGAATACAAAGATGTATCAGATTGCAAAGTGTACAATGATATGCTATATTTATGGTTAAATAATGGAAGTTTAATTAGCTTTAGATATATGAGAATTGATAAGTTTCTACTGAAGAGTTTTATTGATGAAAAGTATGCTATCTGTGCTGATATGTGTGCATTCTATAGAGACTATCTACTAACCCATGAAATATCACCAAAACTACACATTCTGTCAGGATTAAGAGACAAACTGGAACACAAGGACATTCTTAACTGTATTGACACAGTCTTAGAAAAGTTTGATTCTATAAAATCGAATATTACTCTACAAAAATCTGGTATACATGTTGTAGATAATACATTCACAGCACAATCATCATTGGAAGAGGAAGATAATACGAAACGCAATGACGACTACAAGTTTACGACTTTACCGCCGGAAGCGATGCAGACTCTGAAAGACATTGGTGTAACAGTATCTGGTAAACTAAATACCAGTAAAAAGATGTTAAAGGAGAAATGGGAGGATTTCGAAGATAAGATGAAACATCTGGGCGATAAACCCGATTTTAACAATAGAGATATAAGAGATATAAGCAGGGAAGAACCTAAGTTGATTAATGAAGAGCCAATTAGTATAGTACCCATTGAAAACGATATTGTATACAAGGAATCTAGTCAAAAAGCCATAGAAATAGACAGTGTAGAAAAGGATAGTGTAAGCGCATCTTTATACCAATGTTATAGATTAAGCCTAGTTGGTAATGCAGAACCGTCGAATTTAATTTCTATAATCGAGAATAACTCCTGTGATATTAAACAGATCTACAAACTTATGATAAAGCTAGAACAATACTGTCTCGATATTGGTTCCATGGAAGAATCCAAACATGTTCCAAATCATATATTTCTCAGCTTTTTAAACTCGAAAGACGAGATTTTGGACTCTATAGTTGAAGATGAAGAATTGTACAACTATTTTGTTGATTCCTGCATATTGGTGAATATGAAAACTTTGAAAAGTTCAAGTATGGGGTGTGATTGTGGATTTCCTTTGCCCTACGCATGGACGAACCAAACGCCACTATTTGCTGAATTAATAGACAAATTCATTGAAGTGCAATGGTCTGGTCGAACGCGGGACCAGTGCTACGATGTTTGCAAGAAAATGCCGTATCTGTGGCGAAAAATACTGTATCTAAGAAGAAATGAGGACTTGCTGAACATACTGCGAATTCTACTGCAAATGTTGGACGAAAAATTACTACATATCTTTCTCCCTCAGTTTACGTTAGATACGTGGAATAGAACAGTTCAGCTATACGCAACATTGTACGCTAACTTGTGCCTGAATTGCTCAAAGAGGTTTCACAATATATCTGTGAAAGATATGCTGAGTTGGGACGATTTAGGCGCATTCATGATCAAGTCTATCGGCGGGAGAAATGCGATCGAGGTGATGCAGAAAAACGCCAACTTGATCGACGCTGGTGCGATAACTATGAAGTTTTATCATACCTGCTTGATAGTGACGATGTTTGAGAAGTTTGATTCGACTGTGGTTGAGCAGCTGACTGATACCTTGTATAGTTCCTATCAGTATGAAGACGCGAGAGAAGAGGTTGGTATATGTTATAAATAATTTATGATACACATCAGCTTAAGTCGTGTTGGTCGAGTGGTATGTCCCCCCGACTTTCAATCCGAAGCTGGATCGCTACCGGACGGTGAACTAAGGGATTTTTCTTTCTTGAAAAATGTGAGTTTACATTTAAAACGTCGTGAAGATAAACATCGTGAGGAAACTCGCGGCTTAGTCAGCTTCAGACGTATGGACCTGTTCTTTCCTGCCGACTAAACTGGGAGGATGGTTTAGGTGCAGGCTCTGCAACGTCCCATACAGCATGAAGTTGCTGGCGCTGTATAAATCATCTAAAATAGATGTAAAGGCCTTACAGAAGTTGCTATTACAGCTAAAAAACATTGCAACTCAATATTTTGTTAATTTTTGAAGCCATATTGATATTCCTATTCAACCAACGATTGCCGCAAGTACGACTTGTTTAAAATAAATAAATAATACTTGACAATTGTTTAAAAGGTCTGATGAATACCAATTTGTCAAAGTTAAAATGGCTTCATAGAATTGCGACTACTGTGAAGTTCCCAGGCTTAGAAAACCTTAGAAAAGTTTTAAGGATAATCAGAACTAACTTAATGTGAAACATTAACATTAAACTGATATGTCTTGCAAGACGTATAAACGACTTTATGAAATTAGGTTAAATAAAGATTCTACTATAAAAAAGTGAGACCTTTTGCATCTATTATAGGTATACTATTTATACAGCGTCAGCAACTTGGTATAAGTATATGCTGTACAGGATGCTACAGTGCCTGCGACGTTGTTCGATGGATAAAACTGGCCTAGAACTCAGACCATCTTCCCATCGATAGGTAAGAGGTGTAACCGCTAGACCATCAGTGATTATACGTCTTCCCATCCCAGCTTAGTCGCCTGTTATACAGCAGAAAGAACACATAGATGACACCCTAATTAACACATTTTTCCAATTTCAGATATTCAAACTCCTCCGAGACAACATGAGTGGTAGCATCAAGAACACAGCATTACCGATCGCTATCGCCGCGACATCGTCGCAATGGGGGTTAACCCCCCTCGACCAACTAGTCACCGAGAACAACAAGGAGACATACCAACTAAAGCACACAAAAATTAAGGATATAATCGATAATTTGTATACAATAACGGGTGGAACTGACTGCGCCCTCTGTGGACTGCCTTTGCAAAACGAATTTCTTATGAAAGATGGCGGCCTGTGGGTGTTCAAATGCGGTCATACTTACCACGGCGCGTGTCTCGAGTTGAACAAGATAAGATTGTGCGTGTCTTGTGTGTCTGTGGCCTGATTAGTCATTAACTTCATCATCATCATCCACATCTCATACCTACCCACCCTGCTGGGTGCAAGCCTCCCTGTAAATGTCACAGCCGGTCCTGTGCTATCCAAGCCAGAAGCTTCTTAACGCTTCGGACGGGAGTCTTGGAAATAAGTGTAAATTCACCATATACTGCTAATTTTCTGGTGTCCATACACCTGCCACAGAACAAAATGTGTCTTGAATTGAAATTATCGTGGCTTGACATCATTTAATAAATATAATACGGCTTACACCACATACCTAACTTATTATCATCTTGCTGACGTTTCGTAGACCATTTAGAGGCCGTTCCCTAATGATCTACGAAACGTCACCAAGATGATAATAAGTTAGGTACGTGGTGTGAGCCGTATTATATATATTAAAAAATGTGTCTTGATTCTTGCCAAGTCCAAACGAAAGCTTGGGCTTATTATTAAGTATTAGGAATTACTTACAGGCTGCAGTTATTTGCATTTTATTGCTTTCAATAATAGTTGAATAACTATTATTAGATGGCGGTAAATGTGTTAAGTTTGAGGTACTCGTAGTTATCCGAATTCAGTAAAAAGTATTTTCTACTGAACCTAATAGATGGCGCTACCGCACGGAGTAAGCGAGGTAACACTATTGTCAATAGTCTTGATGACTAAATTTTAATTGTTAGCCTGTCATGAAGCTTAAAACAATCTATTGGACACGTATTTTTTATTTTTTAACGTAATCTAAAAAGAACCGCGATACATATCGAAATGTCGCGTGACGTCACACGCTGGTAAACGCGAACGTGCCTCGGTACAGTATTATGACGTCACGAGCCCCCACTTTCGACTTCAACGCGCTTTATCTAGGTATTGTTTCATCAATACCATAGTATAAAACAAAGTCGCTTCCCGCTGTCTGTCTGTCCCTATATTTATTTAGATCTTTAAAACTACGCAACGGATTTGAATGCGGTTTTTTTAATAGTGTGATTCAAGAGGAAGGTTTTTATGTATAATACATGAATAATATAGGAGAGAAACACTGATCATTTTAGAGGTTTCTAATGTGAGGTCGTAAATAAACGCATTTTTTTGCGCTCACATTGCAAACGCTACTGAAACCTCCGAGATAGATCAAAATAATGTACTACAGTATTGTACACCATAAAAAGATCTGCATAAAAGTCCGCGATGGTATATTCTGTAGTATATTTAGTATCAGCATTGCACTCGTGCGAAGCTGGGGCGGGTCGCTAGTTAATTTGAAAAAGCAAAAATACCTAACTTTTATTTTTGTATTATACTATTATTAACAGACTTCCTACCCTATCACCATGCCTATTTTTATATACAGAAAAAGGACACTAGCGGCATCTGTTTGACTGTAGGGATATATTTTTTGACGATTTTTACTTTTGCCATTTTATCGTGAACTAGCTGACCCGGTGCCCACTTCGTTGGGCGGTAATTTATAGCCTATGGCACTCACAAATACTGTTGCTTTCTATTAGTAAAAGAATTTTGGAAATCGGTTCAGTAGATCCAGAGATTACCCCTACAATCTCACAAACTCACAAACTTTACCTCTTTATAATATTAGTATAAATACGTACTGTTATTGTATTCTTATATAAGTGGCATTATATGAATTTTCTGCATTGTAGACTTAAATGTTTATTTTGATTTGTAAGAATAGTCATTTTCGAATTTTATTACACTATATTGTTAAGGTTACACAAGATAACTATATTATAGAGTGCTTATATTTATTTATGCACAATTATTTTAATGCACAAGTTGTTAAATCTTAAGGAGTGTTTATAGTTAGGCGATGTTTTATATAATTTTATCTTTTATCTATTACCTAAAAATGTCCCGATCATATTGTCGCGGCTAGACGCTACAGCAAATCAATGAAACTCAGCCTTTATTAAAAAAAAGCCCTTATTCAGTGGCACAACAAGGGCCTCTTAGATAAGTCAAAATAAAACATAAATACAAACATTTTCATTGAATAAAAACATTGCACTGCAGCAAATTGAATTTGTTGGATTCATATGACACGCGAGTCAGGAAAACTGTTGGTTACTTTTCCTGACTCGCGTGTCGTTTGAAACCTTTTTCGGTCGTTATAAGTAGTCATCAATGAATAGGATAGTTTATTATCCTGCAGTAATAAACATAAATCGGTCGCTAACTCATCACACGCCGTTATAATGCGGCACTGATGGATAACTGAACTATTTGCTATAGGATCTTCTTATAGTGCCTCTCCAGTAATTGAAGGTTCGGCGGTCATCCTCTTGAATTGCTTTTTATCTTGGCCTACCCGAAAAAGATCTTCAGCCTTTTTATGCCTGTCCACTGCCGTATATTCCGCAGCCAGTAATATTTTCCAACAGTTATTTTTCCTTGTATCTAGGAAGATATGCAAATATTTATGATGAGGACATCATAATAATTTGCAGCAGTTGATACCGGTCATGCTGTAGATGCCGTGGGGTGCCGGCAGTAGAATGTTGCCCCTCCTCTCATGCCCGTGGATGCAGTAAGAGCCTGCTAAGGGATACCTCCGGAAGATGGGCAGCAGCATCTTTCCGTGTAACAACATCCAGTAGGTACTGCGCTCACCAACCCGCCTGCCAAGCGTGGTGAGTACGGCAACTATGGGAGTTATAGTGACCTCAAAATGTCAAAAAATAAGTCAGTCTTCAAATGGCCGAAAACGTCCAAACACCCAAAAATTCCATTTTTGTCCTTTGGTAACTTTTGACGCCTTCGCCCCCTTTTCTGGTACCCCCGTACCGATGCTTGTTTTCTTTAATGAAAGTTTAAATGGTTTGTTACCTCTTAAGGCAAAAACTACCGAACAAACTGGAGCTTTGCAAATAAGTATATTTATTTACTATATATGTAGGCCACGACTAACACATAGGGTAGGTATTTTTTATCTGGGTACGATGCGTACGAAGCTGCCGGCGGAAGCCAGTGAAAAAAGAACATTTCGCCTTTACGCCTCCTTTGTTCTTGTACTAGGTAATGCCAAAGATATAAACCGCTAGATGTGCCCTGACACCAAAACTGTGGCATTGTCTTTATATGTGTGTTAATAATGCACACACGTTTTGCAATAAACCAAACTATTTTTGTTACCATTGCCATCAATGGTAACAAAAATAGTTTGGTTAGTTTAGTTATTTTTTCACAAAAGTTCGTGCAATCATGTTGCACGAAATTTTGTGAAAAAATAACACACACCACTGAGTTGGGCTGGTTAGGTTAGGGTCGAGGCAGCACCTCGGGGGACAATGCACAATACACCCCAATGCGGGACGTCAGTGCAGATCTGGTAACCACCCCAAGAATTAGAATTAGAACACACACCACGTCCGGCTAAGACTGTGTTTGGAGGTGCACTGATTCCAAATCTCGGTTGGAAACAAAACGATGTGGCCTCATTACGGTGAGGGCGTATCTAACGATTTAAATCTTTGGGTAATACCAATTATTTTCCACCGCTGAAATAAAATAAAAATATGATGTTTACATTTCATACAGCACCATCTACCTCTAAGTCTTTTTTAAACTTACGCGATCACGACACATTATTAACACATATTAAACCGGGTATTTATCGCGTTATTTACGTGGTCCGGACCACGATGGGTGCAATCCTGTCGAAACGTCGGGCAATAATAAAGGTAAATAACGCGATAAATACCCGGTTAAATATGTGTTAATAATCTACCCCTAAAGTAAGCAGATCTTATGTTATGGGTACTATACCTATGATTGATAGAATAGGTACTTAAATACATATTTATTTTGTAAAACATACTTATTAGTCCTGGATTACCCGCTAAGCAAATTTAGCAATTGCTTGAACATCACGTCTTGTTAGTCCTGGATTACCCGCTAAGCATAATTTAGCAATTGCTTGAACATCACGTCTTGAGGGGGCACCTATGATTGTTTATTAATGCGTCGCGTTAAGCTCATTCGAAACTAGCTGTTTGTGATTATAGAAGCAAAGATTGTTCATTAATTTTATCTATTAATTATCCATTTATATTGTATTGCTTGTCAAATGCAATGTAGGTATATTGCCTTGGAACTTTATGAATAAGCTCGAGCTTTTTGTAGATGAGCTAAGCCATGTTATGCCAAAAATATGTAAAAAAATATATTTCATAAATCTCATAACGTAAGTTGAAGTAATGTCCTTAAAAAAACTAAAAATACTTAACCTGTGTACTTATATTTGTTTAAATATAGGAAATTAATGACATATTGTAAATAAAATCAAATATATTTTGATTTATGAAACATATAGATGTCAATAGTGAATATATTCTGATATTAAAAGTGTTTAATAAAGACGCCTGCTCTAAATTAAATGTTTGAATGTCTTCTTTGTATAGTTTGTTATTTTTATAGTCCAACCACACTTAGGTAGAACATTTCAAAGAAATGAATAACCTCATCAAAAATTTAATGATTCCGGTGGGATTCGAACCTACGTTCGTCAAATCGACACTACTTCCGGCTTTAGGAAACGTCAAGTATTGATTTGTCGGATCTTTGAGAAGTATTTGCATTCTTGATTTGTCCAAATGTCTATGCTTACCTATTATGATTGGTAGTTAACATAGACCAGACATTTGGTAGTAATAGTTAAAAAAACTGATACTAGAAAATTAGCAATCATATAGATTTCGATATGCTTTTTTCGAATTTTAACTTTGCCAGACATTTGCCACTTTGTTTCCTTGTCGTTCGTGTCGCTATATTTTAAAAATTATGTCTAAAACTGAATTTAAGCAACGCGTATGTGTAGGTATCCGACTGATTTTATGATGAAAATAGTTGTCCTCGATTAGCCATTATCCAAAAGAAGCAATAAGGAAAAAATACACTAGAGCGTATTTTTTCATAAAATCATCTTGTTCAGAGGAGTTAGAAAACTAACGAAAGTTTCTAAACTTTTTCAAAGTAAATTTATCAAGGTACAAAACAGCATATTTTTTTGTTAAGTTCTTGTGTGGAAGGGAGGCCTTTGCCCAGCAGTGGGATTCGATGTGCTATTTAGATTAGATTAGATCTTGGGTCGTTGTGTAAAATATCAACTTTATCGTAGGTATCTTTAGGAACTCCCAAAGTTGTTCAGCTATTACATTATTTATTAAATTAAGGTTTATCTGATTAGATGAACGGGATAATTTGGACATCAAATGAAACAATATAATATATATTTTTTCAATGTTTATTTTATATACTTTTGGGTTTTGGCACAATTTAAATAATGTGACCTGGTTTATACTAGGCGTTAAAACCTAAGTTCTAACTACTTTTACATTGGAAACATTTTCGAATGCTAAGTGTCATAAATATTTTGAACAAGAAAACTTATATAACGCAAGAAACAACAATAAAAATATCAATTTAAGTACACGAGAAATCACTCGGGCGTTTAAAAAAAAAACGTTTTAAACAACCGTAGACCGGCTGAGTTAAAAATCGCACTAACAATAGTAGTTTTACAATCGAGAATTATGGCATTCATATGTTTATGGCAAGATGCTAGAAATAAAAAATAAACTGATTCAATAAATAATAAGTCATCAAAAACACTGGAGATCCTAACTCCTATTTAAGTAGATCGTAATTAAGTCAAATAACCACATTTTCTAACGCTTACATCAAAATATTCGCTTATTTACACTGATCAACATAAAAATAAATAATTTAACAACTAAAACCTTACACATTCATTTCTAATACACGCTAAGATTCATAGCTTAAGTTTAATTCCACATTACTATTATGAAGAATGCTTAGTCTAAATCTACGAGCTCTAAACAAGTTACTGGCATAATGAAAACTTACAGAAGGAAAAAACAATTTACAAAGAAAAATAAATAACAAAATAAAACTGGCAATGTCGCCTCGATATACTTTTGAAACTCGTTCTAACTATGCATACCTACTTAACCATGTACTAATAATGTACTTACGAATTATATTATGCAAGGCTATTTCTACCTACTACTTATTTAAATTGCACGATTCGATTATGCGATAGTAGATATTATATAAGTATTATACCGAAGATCCTCCAACTTTTACAGCAACGAGGAAAGGAATATATTCAACTAGTTTATAATGTACACGGAAGTTGTACTTAATCACTTTAATTCAATTAGAAACACATGCTGAATCGCAGATTGTAATTTTTCTTTCAACGTCCAATTTTGAATTTAACGGCCGGTATTTCAGAACAACTAGTCTAGCATTGATTCGAAAAAGCCTTTTTCAGTAAAAAAGAAAGAAATATTTCTTACTGCACTTAATAGATGGGGCTAGTGAGCGGTGTTAGCAAGGTAACAATAGTTGTAATTGCCAACAATATACGAACACTAACGCCATCTATTAGTTTCTGCAGTAGGTATTTATGACGCTTTTTCTATTTTAATGAAAACGCTTCTCTGAGTATCAATTTTCTTAAACAGTTTTGAATGAAAATTATGACCATAAAACTCCACTTAGGTATAACTTATGTCATAATAATCATTTCTAGGTACAACATTATAAGTCTCGTCGAAATCGAAACTTTGTGAAGAATTTTCATTTTATTGTGCAATTGTTGGAGTTATATTGATTATAATGTAGGCACGATACATAATCATTCTAATACAATGATTCCAATAAAATATTAGAAGTTATTTCTTCCAAAATTGACAATGTTGAAATTGACTTCTTACTTTAAGTTCTTGTTAAAGCATTGTTAAGTATAGTTTTATTGTAAGTACATTTATATTGGGGTATAAATTAGCATTATAGGTACAACAATTTGTATAATGTACTTAAATAACATATTACGTTATTATATTCTCATGCTATGTACATGTTACATAATATCCACCAAAAATACTATTTTGGTTGGATCTGTCGATTATAAAAATGTAATAAGTATGCATTATTTTAAAGCAATCTTAATTAAGTCTATGAGTATTCTTAAAACCGTTCTGTATTCAACGTGGATTTAAACAAAACAGTCATTTTGTGTTCAAAACACTTAAATTTTCAAGCATTTCGCTTCAAATTTTTGGCTTGATACATTAATGTGCTTACATCTATACAATCTAGCTAAAGTTAATATACATGGCCACAGAAAAGTCTACAGATTATCCCAAACTAAAACGATTAATACTAATCTATTCACTTATTCATCGGGTGACAATCCTTGAAGATATCTACAGAAATGGTGCCTATTTACAAAAATAATTTCCTTCTAAGGAACTTAAACTTTTCAATGGGGAAAAATATGTTTATATACATAATCTAACGTTTTTAATATTGATCTTAAATCGGTTGAAACATTTTATTATGAATGCTGTGTATATTAAAGGTGCCTAAGTCCTTTTTACCGAAATCAAGAAACAGAAAAGTGTCAAGAGTGCCATAACATTTTCTTAATTCGCTAATGGAATAATCTCATTGATAATTTACTATGTATCTATAACGAGAGAGATCCAATAAAAGACACTGGCCTAATGAAATGTCCAATGCGAGATTCCCTCAAACTTTTCTACTTATTTACAAAATTCGGAGCGATATTCTAAATTCTAATAAATATACAACTCCGCGAAAGTTTTCTAAAGGTTACAACGTCCGAATTATACCCGTCTTAACAAACAGAACCACAAAAACTGCGGATGGAAATCCACATGGTTCCGTAACAAAAGCTTTATGCTCAAATTTTACTGTTTTTCTCACTTGCATATTCGAATGTCTTAGTTTTTCACTTGCAGTTTGGAACACGAAAGTCTTGGAAGTAAGCAGTGGCTTTACCAGGGATGGGTTGGGGGCAGGAGGGGCGCGGCGTGGGGATACGGCCAGCCGCGCACCGCCCCTCAATCATCCTCTCTGGGCGAAAGTGGGGGGGAGAAGGACATCTGGTACCCCCCTCCATTCGGCGGAGGGGACGTATTCGACGGCCCTGGGGACGACAGCCCAGGAAGGAAGCCGAGCTCGCTGCCTCCGTCGCGGCACCACAGTTGGCGCATTTCCTGGCGGCGCGATCGCATCAGGTTCTTGTATTCAGATATTCTCATCTTTTTGCCGTCGACGATGCATGTTCGCTTCGGTCTTGGTCTGTACCTGGAAATTCAAGTCGGTTACGAATCTGGCTTTGATAAGGCTGGTAGAGACTAAAGGCTCGAGCAGACCGGATGCGTATGCGTAGACGTGCACGTACCACTGAGTTGTAATGTATGGAACTGTATGACGACGCGCACGTCTACGTTACGCAAGAGGTGTGTACATCTCATACAGTTCCATACATTACAACTCAGTGGTACGTGCACGTCTACGTATACGCATCCGGTCTGCTCGAGCCTTAATCGGTAAGACCAACATATTTATCACCCAAGGTAATCTCACGGGCACCTCCTGCTAAATTACAGACGACCCTAAGATAAACTAATCAATGTCTGGTCGGAATAATCAATTCCACACTAATTGTAGCTAATATGTGTGCGGACAAGGAAATTATTAGTAGACTGGAAATTGTAATAGGTAGAGGTTACCGCTTTACATCAGGTGGGCGTTCGGGTTGTCTCGTCATTAAGTAGTATATAAAAAAAAGAATGTGGGATGAAGACAAGGAAAGAATTAGTAGCTGGAAGTCCTGCTGAAAGAAAATAAATTGACCTTGCACATGAAGTTGACTAAGGCGCGGGTTTCCTGACGATGTTTTTACCTTCCGTTCAACCAAAACCAACATTGTGGTTAAAAATTAAAAAAGCCTATTTATTAATAATAAATAGGCTTTTAGAATAAGAATTTATACCAATGTTTATCTTCCTACATACATAATTAACAATAATATTCTTAAAACAATACATAGGTAAATACCACGCACAGAGTTCTCACTTTTAGCAAACTTATTTTATCACAAGACTTAAATTGTGCTGTCCCAATTACAGGGTGTCACCACAGATTACAGAATGGCGTCACATACAATGTAATATACCTAGAAGGTGAATGGAAAGACTGTTAAAACGTGCACATACATATTTGACGTAATGATCGAATGGTTCTAGGGTTAACTTACCTATAATCAGGGTGTTTCTCCATATGCTGCTTGGAGAGCCGTGACTGCTCCTCATAGTAGGGCTGCTTCTCTGCGTTTGACATGGACTTCCACCGCGCCCCGAGGATCTTGGATATGTTCGAGTTGTGCATGTCTGGGCAGGCCTGTGGACAGAAAACGTTAGTAAATAATGATTAAGTATATGTAAGTATTGGTAACGGTACGACTTCAGGAAGGAATTCCTCACCATATTATAGGCCTCCTTTATGAATCTCCGAGTACCTACTGATCCTATTGATAGTTGCCATTATTGATATATCAATGGTTGCCATGCCTTCTCTTACCTACCACGCTTGGCAGGAACGCTTGGATGAATGTGTATAGTAGACGCAGTTCATGTGTAATGTGTTAAATCTTTGATTATGTGGTTATGTATGTTAGTGGTGAGTGTGTGGGGTAGACGTACCTTGAGGATCTTCCTCCGTTCATCCTTCGCCCAGACCATGAAAGCGTTCATGGGTCGCTTGATGTGCGGCTTGCCAGCTTCGTCGCGCTTCGGCTGCCGGACTAGCTTCGCCTTCTCCGCTTCCTCGGACGGTGACTGGCCCCAGGATGATGCTGGGAATAGAGGAATGAGACATTAATATCAGTCGTGGGGTGCCGGCAATGTTGCCTCCCTTCTCTTCCCCTGGCAAATTGTAGCCAGATAATGTATCTATCCGATAAATTAAGCAACCTAGCTAGGTATACTCTATTACCAGAATTAAGTGACCTACAAACATTTGTGATCCACTGGTTACCCTGTTTCCCCTGGATACTGATCTTGAGGGGGTTGTTGACATGCTCACCGCGCTTGACAGGGTTGGCGAAGCGTAGTACCTATGGGATGTTGATACACGGAAAGACGCTGCTGCCCATCTTCCGGAGGTATCCTATGGCAGGTTCTTATTGTATCCCCGGGCAAAGGAGAGCAACATCTACTGCTACATTCTTACAGCTTAGTGGTATTTAGGAAACAGAACGTTTGAAGCTAACTTTAGGTACCTACCTACAGCTGGGCCTAACCTCACCAAAATTCACCCAGTTCGTTTTGGTTTTTGCTTTCCAACAGTTCTGTGAACCGTTAACTTTTGAATTTCTTATCATAAGATCTCTTAAAAATTACCAATCTGTTGTTCAACTGTATTTTAATTTTGAAACAGTTTTGTTAGACAAAACCAAATAGTCATAAAACACGGAATTTTGGGTGTCATCTTAATTTTATTTTGTCGCCTACCCGACTTGTAAGCCAATAAGTCATTCATGTTGTGGTTTAATGCCCGGCTATAATGGGCATTCTTGGGAATGTCCACAAATTCTGAAATCACTGTCACAGACTACGAAATGTTTAAATACTTCACATATTTTGGAATTTATGGTAGTGTTTAGTAGCATGACGATATTTATACTGGTAAAATATCTACGTAGTTGTGGCTTGAGTGTAGATTTGAAGTTATAAATAAAAAATCGTTTATTCATAAAGGTCATAAATTATACAAATTATCAATGTAGGTAGTATATTTTAGGTTAACCTAATTATATTTTAGCTAAGACCTGTTTGTGTTGCTTAAACATTAAGCGTTTCGTTCTAACCTAAGTTATAAGCTTGTAAAAAGAAACGAGCGATCACTGCTTCGGCACAGTGAAATAAAAAAAAACTACATGTACCTACATACCTAGGTGAACGTCGAAAAATAAAAGTTCCGAATAATTCGCTTCTAAGTGATAAGACCACCCATTGTACCAGTTTTAGTAATGTATGTATTGTATTTTAAGTGTCGGTCTAGAGTCTACTAAAGGATACAGGAATACAGGACAAAGGAAGATGGGTAGCAGCGTCTTTCCGTGTATCAACATCTCGAACTGCGCTCGCGAACCCGCCTGCTAAGCGTGGCGAATAAGGGGGATTGTTCCCTTACTCATGGGGATCCGGAGGTATCCCTTAGCAGACTCTTACTGCATCCACGGCCACTGCCGGCACCCTACGACAATTTTTAGGGTGTGCAATAAAGTATTTTGTATTGTATTGTTATTCTATTCGGAATGGAAACTTAGGTCCAATTAGAAATTGGCGATAGTTGGCGAGGAAACGGTAAAATAACTCCATTATTAGATTCCGCATGCACAAAATCTCAATTCACAGCGAAACCTAGAACAGCTGGCGTGACCTATGAATGAATGAAAGCACGTATAAATGCACTAATGTGCACATTATAAACCAAAATATCATCGTCGAATTAATTTCTCCAAACACTACTGTCTTACTGGAATCAGCACCGCTGTGCAAATAAACGAGATATTATGTTGTGCATCCCCGAGCAATATGTAGGTCGAACTATGTAAAGGCTGGTCTACATGACACATCTTGGTGACAGATGGCCCTGGATCTGGACCATCATTATCATCACAACCGTTCACGGTTGGACAATGTTGACAGAAAAGCAACTATTAAATATTATTTGGAGTGTCCTTTCTAAGAGACCAAAATCCTAGATGGACAATTTACCGCATTTTACCGCACTAACAGTACTAACTATATTCATATCTAGTAGATATCACACAATGTTGTTCTACGCGGCACTCGTCCCTTTTTAACATTCGTACTGGCAAAGAGTCTCTTTGCCCTAGCTGCCGGCGTCTGTTTTCCCAGATCAGTATAACCTTGGAGTCTTTAAGGCCAGAATGGATAGGTAATTTTTCGAAAAGCGTCCTCCATTATGGGCTTCATCTTTACTTGTCTCCAAGTAGGTAAGATAGCGGCCAAACGCTTGCCTATTTCCCATAAAAAAGTCGACGTTGATGGCGATTAGGTACCCATTGTTGTTGATGTCGAGATGACTTAATTGTCTAATATATGTATACCACAACAAAAACCACCTTTAATATTTTAAGCTACCAATTATTTTAAGCTTGGAATTTCTTAATTCCCGTTATTTTAATTAATCTTTTTAATAAAATGAACTAATTTAACATTGCCGTTACCCCGTTACTAAATAACCAAAGCGGAACATTCCTAATTAAATGCAATCCATATAGCGCCATCTCAAACTAAAATCGAAAGTTCCTCATTTCACAGAAGACGTTGATTTGTGAACTGACCTTTACAATTTACTGACGGATCCCCGAACAAGTGTCCCCACAATTAATAAGCCGAGCTAGGCATTCCACATTAATTTGACACGGTGTTAGGTAATTTATAACATCCTACTGGTCGATTCGCGAGTTGGGTTGGGATAGTATTGTTGGGGAGAAAAGTGCTTCATACATTTAACCAGTATTAAACATATGTATTTAGTTATCTACTCTAAGTATAAGTTTTAAGATTGTTGTGATCGCCTAATATATACATATAAGAACTAGTTCTTGTAATTTAAACGTTAAATGTGTTTAAACTGTTAGCGTTCTTTTATAAATAAATTAACTTGTGAGTGCGATGTATGAGAGAGCTAACACACATGTCCGGTCCGATGCAGGAGTCAGCGATAAGTTCGATGTGGCAGTGGGTTTGCACCAGGGATCGGCTTTGAGCCCTTATTTGTTCCTCCTGGTAATGGATGCACTGACATCAGACATACAGGAGGAGGCACCCTGGTGCATGTTGTTCGCCGACTACATCGTACTTGTCGGAGATAATGCAACTGAAGTCCAGAGCAGACTGGAAAAATGGCAAGAGAGACTGGATAGTGTCGGACTGAAGATCAGCAGAACAAAAACCGAGCACTTGTTCTGCGACTTCGGTGGTCCATCCAGTTTCTCCCCTATTACCTTACGACGGCGTATGCTGCCAGATTGCTCCGACTTCCGGTTGGTTCATTAATCCAGAACGCTGGCAATATTGACCGTGACGTGAAAAACAGAACAAATGCGGGATGAATGAAATGGCAACAGGTTACAGGAACAACTAGCGATCCACATATGCCCCTTAAAATAAAGGGGAAAATCTGTAAGTCGATCATAAAACCTGTCGTAATGTATGGATCTGAGTGTTGGGCAATCAAAGAGACGGATGAAAGAAGAGTGCATGTTGCGGAAATGCGAATGCTGAGATGGATTTGTGCAGTTACAAGAATTGATAAAATCAGAAATTAGTATATTAGTATGTTGAGTATATTGTCGAGTATATGCAATAGGAAGTTGCGCCAGTGACGGATAAGTTGAGGAGTAATAGGTTGTCGTGGTATGGGCATGTTATGAGGAGGGAAGAGGGTCATGTGACGAGAAAAATGTTAGGTTTGAATGTGGAGGGATGTAGCGTAAGAGGCAGACCAAAGAAAAGATGGATGGACTGTGTGAAGGAGAATATGGGTAAGAAAGGAGTGAGTGTTGAGATGGCGGGTGATAGAGCGGAGTGGAAGAGGAAAACCTGTTGTGCCATAAAAGTGGGATAAGGGCAGGGAAATGATGATCTCTTAAGTGGACTATATAAGTGCCATCTAAGTTTTTATGAGAAATAGGTTATTTAAACCTTAAAATTGCATAAAATCTAAAGTTGACTTAGCAGAAAAAACCAGTAGGGCATGGCGTTTTTTCTGTAAGGTAGAATGGATAAAACGGATACCTATTTACTTAAGTGTATAGAGAAGACGCGCATATGTATTTTTGTCTATTCTACCCAAGACAGAATCTCATTTTATAAAGATAAAGGAAAATAGACCAAATCTTGCGTATGTAACCTTGGTTACGTAGTTTTCAATGAATGTTGATACACGGAAAGATGCTGCTGCCCATCTTCCGGAGGGATCCCTTAGCAGGTTCTAACTGCATCCACAGGCATGAGAGGAGGGGTATCATTCTGCGGCACCCCACGGCAAGATCTCAAGATCTTATTCAATACGAAATCTAAAGATTACATTTTTAATTTTGTCAATGAACTAATCAACTAGGAGGCTATCCATTCTTCTACTCCCTCTATTAAAAAATAGGTGGATATTTACTATCCTCAACATTAGACCTCTGCCGTTCCAGAAATTACAACTACCTACGCTCCAAACTTCAACCAATCTTACATACGTATTCAGATATTTCTATTTCCACCACATTCCCACCGATCTAGATTCACACCTGCCTTGCGCATGCGACTGTCCGAGCGGAAGCGCCTGTCGCAGCGCCATCTATCGTGAATATCAGGCATTCCTCTTGTTTTAGAGGAAACGATACTTGTAAGCTATTTTGTACCCATTTTCGTTTGGTGGTGAGCCAAGTATTCGTTTAGTTTTGTTTTTCGTGAGTAGGTTATGGATCCGGGCGTTTTATGAATGGACTTCCAACCATACTTGTACACCTAGGTCTTTAAGTAGTATTTTCTCACTATTGTCAGTTAAAGACGTCGCATTATACCTACCCAACGCCGTGGGGTGCCGGCAGTAGAATGCTGCCCGAGGATGCAGTAAGAATCTGCCAAGGGATGGCCTGACCTACGGAAGCAGCGTCTTTCCGTGTAACAACATCCCGTACTGCGCTCGCCAAGCGTGGCGAGTATGGCAACGGCCCCCTCATGATCAGTACCAAGAGATCCATGCGTTTTTAGCATGTGTCATAGGCGAATCATTGTTTATTTTTATAGAATACCTACTGGCTGACCCGGTGCCCACTTAATTGGGCGGTAAGCATTTTTCCTTGTGATGAAATTATGAGTGTGGTTAAGTTTTAGTACTGAGTGCTACGATTTATTTCCTGACTGCCAGAAGGAGGGTTATATTTATAAAGCATATGTATGTTGTATGTATTTGCATGCCAATTTGGCTATTACCGCGTTTTTAGGGTTCCAGACCAAAATGGTAAAAAGGAACCGTTATAGAATCACTCTGTCTGTCTGTCTGTCACACATGGATATCTCGAGAACTACTAATGCTATCGACTTGAAATTTAAAATGGTTAAAGACAACACATTTTTACTAATATAGCATATATAAAAATGTTAAAAAATATTCTTATTTTGATTGCAGGGGGGCGGGTAGGGGATCTCAAAATTTTTAAGTGAAGTTACTAGGCCGTGTGGGGTATCATATGAAAGGTATTCATTTGCACAATAATAAACAGTTTTTATTTATTCTTTGAGCCGTATCGTTTTTGAGTAATTTACAAAAATGTTGAAAAAACGACCGTTCCCCCCCCCCTTATCTCCGAAGTTTACAGAGATAAACCCGTGATACTTTTATTGCTAATAGAAGTGTATGTGAACTTTATAGGAAAATTATAGCGAACTCTCTTATTTGCATAGTTTTTTAGACAAGGGGGGTGGAAGGGAGGTTTAAAAAAATTTTGTGAAGTTAATAGGTGATGTGGGATATCATATGAAAGGTATTCATTTGCACGTTAATAAACAATTTTTAGTTTTCCTTTAAATTCTATCGTTTTTGAGTTATTTACAAAAATGTTGAAAAAACGACCGTTCCCCCCCCCCCCCCCCCCCTTATCTCCGAAGATTGCAGAGATAAACCCGTGATACTTTTATAGCTAATAGAAGTGTATGTAAACTTTATAGGAAAATTATAGCGAACTCTCTAATTTGCATAGTTTTTTAGACAATGGGAGTGGAAGGGGGGTTTTCAAAATTTTTGGAAAGTTACTAGGTGATGTGGGGTATCATATGAAAGGTATTCATTTGCACATTAATAAACAGTTTTTAATTTTCCTTTAAATTGTATCGTTGTTGAGTTATTTACAAAAATGTTGAAAAAAATAGCGTTCCCCCCCTTATCTCCGAAGTTTGCGGAGACAAACCTCTGAAACTTTTATTGCTATTAAAAAATGTATGTAAAGATTAGAGGAGATTTATCACAATCTCTCTACATAGCATACTTTTTTAGAAATCATCGAAAGTGTAAAAAGTCTACATAAGTTCCGCTATCAGACGAGTGATGGCGCTGTCAAGGTTCTCCAATAAATATAAAACCGCCTTTGTCATATATTATATTGTATGATGGCACGGAACCCTCGGTGCGCGAGTCCGACTCGCTCTTGCCCGGTTTTATTTCAAATAAGTGAATAAAATTATTATAATTAAATAAATCTTTATTTTCCAATTCCAATTAGACGTAAGTGTCCCACTGCTAGAAAAAGGCCTCCTCCCCATCTCTCCATGCTTCTCTATCTGCTGTTAATTCGACCCATGCGCACATGCGACCATGCGATCATGCATATTGGTCTAACTCGTCACGCCATCGTTTCTTCGGTAGCCGCGGCGTCTTACCGTGTCGGGGTTCCACTGGGTGGTGATCTTAGCCCACAGATCATCGGGCATGCGGCAGACATGATCAGCCCAGCTCCATTTAAGTTTCGCAACTTTCTGAGCTACGTCGATTTAAATTGTTCAAAACTTTTTGTATACTATATTAGACTAGCTTGTCCCCGCCGCTTCGCATGCGTTGTAACCGGATAAAAAGTAGCCTATGTGTTAATCCTAGTCAACATTTATACGTTTGCAAAATTTCAGCTCGATACGTACCTACGCTAGTTTTTGCGTGAAGAAAGTTTGTTTGTATACAAACTTTCGGCTTTATAATATTAGTGAGATGTAATGAGGAGTTCCAACCCGAGATAAGTCAACATATAACTGCCCATGGGAAAAACACTGCTTTCTCAGGTCAGTACCCACCAGAGATAATTTTTGACCCTTAATAGTGAGGGCAAAAGAGAAACGTTTTTAAATTTAGAGCTGTCAGCGTAAAATTGTGTGTATTTGTTCCGTTTTATTTTTAGAAGGGCACTAACTGAACAGTTATACGTTATTTTAGTCAGTTTTACGCCAATTTAATTAGCTTTAGCTAGTTAGTGCAACAACAGAATCGCCACTAGTGTAGCCTTAAAATATTAATGTCTTGTTTAAGAGAAAAGCCGTCTAATAGAAATATCACTCAATAGATTACGACACGGTCGCTGTACCTATGTCGTATTATCTCCTTAACCATTTGTCCAAATTATATGCAGTAAAAGGGAAAAGTCTTTTGTTTTAAACACTTGAGACGATAAATTTACTTATTTATATTAGAGCTATGGAGCGTGCTATGCTCGGAGTCTCTCTGAAGGATAAAATCCGCAACGAGGTTATCTGACAGAGAACCAAGGTCGTCGACATATCACATAGGATTAGCAAGCTGAAGTGGCAGTGGGCTGGCCATATCTGCCGAAGAACCGATAACCGTTGGGGTAAACGAGTTCTTGAGCGGAGACCGCGGCTTGGTAAGCGTAGTGTATGGCGACCACTAGCTAGATGGAGTGATGACTTGCGGACGGTCGCTGGTAGACGCTGGATGCGGCATGCTGAAGTCAGGGGGAAATTGCGCAGATTTGGGGAGGCCTATGTCTAGCAGTGGACTAATATAGGCCGATGATGATGATGATGATGATACAGTTTCGGTTGAGTTCGGAGTGACACGTTGGTAATATTTTTTTAACAAATCGAGTGGTACAGGTTGGGAATTCTTCCCCCCGGCTAGGTGGAGCGACGACATGCAAATTGGATCCGAGTGGACACAGTTAATGATGTTGAGGTAGGTTTTGTAAAAAAGGTCATGTCAAACCGACAACTGTCAAAAGCCGGCCAGCAAAAACCGGGTCCGAGTGACCGAAGGCGGTCTCAGAGGCGCGTATTAGTCTCTACTAATATATCCTATGTCCAGCAGTGGACTAACTGGGTTTATGATGTTGAGGTAGGTTTTGTAAAAAAGATCAAACCGACGACTGTCACAGGCTTGAGAATGGTGGTAAAACTCATTTTTTTCATGCAAGTCAAAATCCCAATCTCAAACTAATGAAGTAAATCAAATATGCAGCGAAACAAAGTTGCAAGCAAAAGCTCGAAAACAAACTGCCCCTGCGCAGATTCAGCGACATCGCAATTAATATACCGCGGCGATACTTTACCTAGATAGTAATGAATGCGCTTACGCAACTCTTGGAAGCGGGTGTAATGGCAGGTTACTACTTCCTCCTTATCTGATAGTGTTTGAGCAACTCAATAAAATACAGCAGTAAGGCCTTTTTAATATAACAAATGGTTTATACAGCGTTAGCAAGTGGTATTTATGCTGTATGAAACGCTGCAGTGCCCTTGACATTGTTAGATAGATTAGGCTTGCGCAGCTTCTATACCATTCTTATGCGGCTAATAGTCACATAATAGTCATAGGAAAGATCAGGTCATCGGGCTCAATCAACCAACGGGCAATCAACGGGCTGATATGATGATAATCATCATCATCATATCAGCCCGTTGACACCCACTGCTGGGTATAGGCCTCCTCTACAGCACGCCAACGTAAACGGTCCTGTGCAAGTCTCATCCACTGTCGTCCGGAAAAGAAAGAACAAAAAAGAAAGAACAGGTCAATACACGATGTTTTCTTTTATCAACAAAGCGCGTGTAGAAAAATCCATGGGTGCACGGCCGGTATCGGACCCACCACCTTTTGATCGATAGTCAGGGGTACACCACCACTCGGACGACATAAATACTATAACCACGTAAACTTACCTAACCACGCACGGGTGTTAAGTTAGTCATTCGTTTGTTTTCTTAGTTTTTGTTTACGGCTTCTTATCCGATCTGGTCGATCAAAGAGTGAATTGAAGAGAAGGAATTGCCCGAATACTTCAATTAACTTTTGCTTGGTACTTGTTACTTCTAAGGTAGGATAACATCTTTCAAAAGCCAAGCCAATCTCACAGGCTCATACGGTTGTACCCTTTGCAAGACGGGGCTCACAAATTTTATGCAAATCTTAATCACAACATGATCTTAGGTTGAAAGAGAAGGACCATGAGCTGCTCACCCCATATACGAGCATTAGGTGGTTTGTAAGGTATAGCTTAGTGTTAAATATGTAAGAACAAAATTGAGCTGTCACAGCACGCCTGGCAGATTGAAACATTTTCACCGCAGTTGCTACAGTAGCCTCAGTTGCCATAGTCACCACAGCCGCTACAGTCGCCACAGTAGCCACAGTCAACACGATTGGAACGATGGACGAAGGGCAGTCGCCCTAGTAACTAGTTACTAACTCGCACATCTCCAAGCGTCACGCGTCATCTCTCATTCTATCGGTTTTAAGGTTTCCTTAAAATCTAAATTCTAAAATCCGGTTCGGAGCAAAAGATGTTTTACATAAAAAAATTGGGTCCCCAAAACAGAGTGGAACTCGCTGCCTGTTTTCCCACATCGGTATAACCTTGGACTCTCCAAGGCCAGAGTGCATAGATTCTTTTTGACAAACGTGCTCCATCTTAGGCCACATTTTTACTTGTCTCCAAGCTAGACGGTGGCCAAACGCCTTCTTTAATTAATTTTGATTCGATACCAAATTAGCGTTGTCCACAATATAGTATGTCTCTTAGGTACTAAATTAATTAAATTCATTCAACTCTTCACTGCACTCCCAATATTTGCGGAATAATATTGCCAGCACATATTAATTATATTTAGCAATTAAATGTAACATCAAAATGTTACGCGGCGACACGGGGCATTTCTTCATACCACACATTTAGTTGCTTATATCTGGGACTGGATTTACACTGTTACCTGGTTTTACGCCCTAGCCGGTAGCAACCTTTCTACCAGCTTAAGAGCTTACACATATAGATTTATACAGTCTCATATAAAGGCCTTTAAATGACGCTGTATAATTCTATTATAGATGACTTATACAACGTAAGTAACTGGACATGCTTTTTGGGACGCTGCAGTGCCTGGGACATTATTAGATGGATTAGGCTTGCCCAGCACCGATACCATCCTCTCAGCTTAGTCAGACGTATTGACCTGTTCTTTCCATTGACTAATACAACGTCATCAACTGGTATTTGTGCTGTAAGGGACAAGTTAGTTGTCTGGGATACCATGAATAGGCGACAAAGTAATGTTGGTGAATAGGTAAAGTTAGTCTAGTTTGCTTCTGCTGAGCAAGTGATTATTTATAGATATTTTGTTCCTTCATGAGCGACTCTGGACAAAGAAAGTAAGAAATAGATAACATACCTAGTATGTTATCTATTTCTTACTTTTCAGTTTTGATTTATCGAATCATTGTGAGTTTACACAGCACAGACACATTATAATGTTAGCCGGTTTTAGGTGTCAATGTGCCCTTACCCACTTTATTTATCTAATGCGACTTCTTGTTTATTTTAGAACGTTTCACAATTTGCAATATCTAGGCGATTAATTCTACAGTGTAGTTATACACAACATAAGATATGTCATAAATAACGCAAGAATGAAGGGCATCAAAATAAAATGAATGATAGCTTCTGCAGTGGTTTTCCGGCAATAGAATGTTACCATGTGGCCCCTCCTCTCTTGCCCGTGAATGTAGTAAGAATCTGCCACTACACTACTTGGACTACATTATTTAATCCCGAACCCCCAGCTCGTACCAATATATATAGCTTCACTATACATCACACAACGTTATCTAGCTCCTAACTAAGCAAAGCTACACAATTTGATATTGTAAATGCATCAATATAAAAAGAGAAGGTATTCAAACTTGCCAACGTTTTGTCTCCTCTTGTTGGTGGTCCATATAAATAACGTAAATTAGATATCTACAAAGATGACATCCGATAATTGGGTCTGTTTGTAGAAATCTCATTCAATTCCCGCTTAAAGTTGTTAATATGGTAATAACTTGATCAATGATATCATAACATTCTCTTTTATTATATGTACAACTTAAATTTACGAGCTTTTTTCGTGAATTAATATGATTTAGGATGTTAATGGTTACATCTATTTATATTATGTGAGAAAATTGGTTAGTGCTGATTTCAGCATAGATTAAAGTAACGGTATGCTTTATATTTAAATTACTATAATGTTTACCGTGAAAAAATTGGGTTCAATTTTTTCACGTATTTTTATTAGTGCAGTCGATTTTTCCGAAATATTTACGTCTCGGAAAATTATAATAATAAATAGAAGTGGATAAGACATATCACCAACGTTAGTTCTCATATGTGGTTTTGACCGTAACGAACTGTAATTATAAAAAATAATAATAGAGAATTGAATTGAATTTATATTCAATTCAATTCTTTATTGCAAAACATGTTGTTAACTATTTTGCTATCCTCTCAGCTTAACCAAACATATCACAATTTTAATTATTAAAAATTAATTGACTCCTCGCATACCCTAGTTTAGGAGTCAGAGCTAAATACACTCTCTTCATTTGATTTTACTCATTTTGATATTACTTAATTATTTATTTTATATTCAGAGGAAGGAACAGTCAATACGGCTGAAATTGAATAAGTCGCGTGTAACGTGCGAGAACGTCTTGGCCTTAATAATTATGGCTCAAATTAGGAACATTATTGATGTGAAACATCTTTGGCAGGGGGTTGGTAGCACGAGATATGACGCGAGAAAATGACGTGCGAGCTAGTAGTTTTTACTTTCATGTAAACTTGCTTTCTACACAAATAGTTGCAGATGTGAAACATTAATGTTTCACATCAGCCAGAGGCCCCGCGACAGCAAATTTTTTTTTATTTCTTTTTATAGGAATCCTAGAGGGCTCTCAGTGCCATGTAGGTATACATATATAGCCCGTTAAAGTTGTAGCCGAATCAAAACTGATTTAAACACATGGTTTAAAATTAATTTATAATAATAACTGTTTGCAGCCTACGTATTTTAGGTATGGTTATTAGATTTGATCGGTGCCGGCAGTAGAATGTTACCCCTCCTCTCATACCCATGGCCGCAGTAAGAGCCTGCTAAGGAATACCATCGTAAGATGGCCAGCAGCGTCTTTCCGTGTATCAACATCCCGAACTGCGCTCGCCAACCCGCCTGCCAAGCGTGGTGAGTATGGCAACTACACCTCATGGAAATCCATGAAGGAAGCCTGTGTTCATTAGCGGACGTTTTACGGCTGAAATGATGATCAGATTTGACATGACAATCGCATAATTCCGTATTTTAAGTTGATTAAAATGTTGCGCATGAGTTTGAAGCAAGCAAACAGTTCGTGATTGGATTCGACGAGTTTATATATTGTCTTTCCGGATTTATGAATTATTTATTGGCACTTAAACCCCCGAATAAATATAATTAATATTCAACGTATAATTAGCGCCACATAACTTAAAGATAATTTGATGTCAAGAGGAGGAATGGCAATAAATTTGAAGTATGTATATAGTTCAATATTAAATTTTATAGATTGTAATCGTATCCGTGAATAAGTTTACGTTGATTTTTATTTATTTTTATAAATATCATTATTAATAGCTATTTGGCTCCCATATTCATAGCAGCGTCATGCTATTAAACGTCCACTACTAAGCACAGGCCTCCTTCATGGATCTCCATGGGTGGTAGTTGCCATACTCAACACGCTTGGCAGGCGGGTTGGCGAGCGCAGTACGGGATGTTGATACACGGAAAAACGCCTATCTTCCGGAGGTATCCCTTAGCAGGCTCTTACTGCATCCACGGGCATGAGAGGAGGGGTAACATTTTACTGCCGGCAACCTACGGCACGACTGAGATGCAGGCAACCAACTCCTAATATTAGCAGATTTTGAACACCAAGACTGTACTCACTATTGCAAGCTGCATTATATTCTTCCTCCTTCGCCATGTACTGGGAGTCGTCCATCTGAGGGTACGGATGGAACCGGGGCAGCATCATGGGGGCCGGTGATGGGGAGCGCTGCTTGCTGAGGTTCAGGGGGGCATCCGGGTCTTGGGGGGGCGGCGAGCGAGTGGTCAGCTGGGCGAGCTGCGCCGTGGCTGGCCATGGTGGCTGGGGCATCTGGAAATAAAGATATTGATAAGATATAAGGTTGCCTGAAGGAGATCGCTAATAGTGATAAGGCCGCCCATTGTACTTCTACTTTTAATTTTGTAATTTTCTGTCTTTTTTATATTATGTCATGTGCTAGTATTAAGTTAAGTACAATAAAGAGTTATCTCTCTATCTATTTTCAAATTCACTTATGGAATTCTGTGGTATAAACCTCTCTGTTGGTTGTACCCTGATTAAAAGCCCTGTTAAAGATGATTTATGCGTCAGCAACTGGTTTTGATGCTGTATGGAACGCTGCAGTTCCTGGAACATTTTAAGAGGGATTAGGCTTGCTAAATAATTTACGAGGGTCGATTTTTTTGACAGGCCGTGTTGTTTTACGTTAAAGGAAAGTAAATCTGCTGTCCTTCCAATTTGGCAGTTCACATTTTATGGATGTTATGTAAATGACAAACTATTCATGTTGTACGGGACGTAACAGAGCTGTTTTTAGTTAATGACAGTAACTTAAAATTAGCATTAAACCGAGAAACTCCGCTGCGTTTCGTCATGCGACATTTCCGCTCAATGTATTTTTTGATAAGGTAGGTATACAAAGAAAAAATACTTATCCAATAGCTTACCGATAACACCACCAAGACGGATTTCAAATTTCTAAAATATTAGCTGATTTCAAATAGCTTATTTCAAGATATTCTTATTCTTAACAACACTAACGTCACACCGTGATACAAACGGAGAGGAAATTACATCGATTAATTTAAACCGAAACATCAAATGGCATCTAAAAAGCCAAGAGACGGACGACTCGCTTATAATATTGCCTAATTATTATTTTATATAACAATCGGGTCAGTTGGCGTTCTGGTGGTCCTCGGAAACGGAAATTGTTCTACTATAATAAATCTACTAGGAATTATTTGTAGGTGGTTATTTTAGAAAACTAATTAGAACTATGTGGTATGTGACATATGCTAAAGGCTTTTCGGGATCACGAGAGGGGTTGTTGCCACATTAGCCACGCTTGGCAGGCGGGTTGGCGAGCGCAGTAGATGTTGATGCTGCCCATCTTTCGGAGGTATTCCTTTTGCAGATTCTTACTGCATCAACGGGCAAGAGAGGAGGGGCAATATTCTACTGATGGCGAGTATGGCAACAACCCCTCGTGCTCGAGATCCATGAGGGAGGCCTATATCCAGCACTGGAGGTGGACAGCAGTTCTACGGCTGAGATGATGATTAGGAACCCATTTCGTATATTTCCCCTAACTACCGCGCAAACACATTGAACTTATCAAAACATACCGACACGTTGGCACTTTGGCAGCAACCAGATCAATTCTACCAATATCCTGCCAGTAATTGACATCGTGTTTACTTGAACGGACAATCGCCGATTATGTGGTAATTTATAGAACGTAAACTAGCTATTACTGCTGCTATACCATTGTAAGCCGTGTTTGGCCGAGTGGTATGTAGCCCCGACATTCAATCCGAAGGTCGTGTGTTCGATACCGGCCGTGAACCAATGGATATTTCTTTCTTGAAAAATGTATGTTCACATTTAACACGTGCTTAACGGTGAAGGAAAACATCGTGAGGAAACCCGCAGGTTAGTCGGCTTCAGACGTATTGACCTGTTCTTTTCTCTGACTAATAGTAGACTAAGCTGGGAGGATGGTATAGATGCTGGGCAAGCCTAATTCATCTAACAATGTCCCAGGCACTGCAGTGTCCTGTACAGTACTATTACCAGTTGCTAACGCCGTATCATCTATATATATATAGATTTAAAGGCGTACTATTGTAAACTTGTCTGTCGAATTATTATGTGCTTTATTCCAATAACTTGTGTTGTTTTATATTGTAAATTGACGCATCAAAAAGGTCAATGAGTTTTTGAGTTTTGGTTATCCAACCTATATATTAACGTTAGGAGCCGGATTATATTCTTTTATTAGCGTAATCGTTATTCTAACAGTCATTGGGATATTCAATGGCCCCAGATTCACAATTCTAAGCGCCACGCTATTTCTAAGCTATGTGATAAGATAAGTCAAGATATGTGTCATCTAACCGTTGAATATTCAAAATAATGTATAAAGAGAAGAAGTCTTTTTTTATTTGTATATAATGTCCAGCAGTGGACTTATATAGGTCCATATTGATGATGATAATGATGACGATGACAGTGATAGTGACTTACATTAGGTCCTTGCTGCTGCGGTCTCATCTGCTCCAACAGAGGCAGCAACGCCAGCGGCGGGCCGGGGTACATATGCTGGCCGCGACGCACCATCTCTTGCCTCCTCAGCTGCTCTTGTTGCAGTCTTTGCAGCTCTAGCTCTGCTGTCACGTTGCCTATACTCTGTAACAAGAAAAGTTCAAATTTAGTTTTATCATTTACAAGTCAGTGGTGTTTCATGCAGGAGAGGCTACTGATACCGACAGACGGTTCTTCCTCCTTTTTGAAATAAATAGCAGTAGCCAATAATATTTTATCGGTAAAAAGCCCTTTTTGATCTTAATATTTTTGAAGAGCCTCATCATCATCTCATGCTGCTGGACAAAGGCCTCGGTGATGAATCACTACGTACAGATCATGAGGATTGTTCTCATATTCGCCACGCTTGGCAGGTGGGTTGGCAAGCGTAGTACGGGTTGTTGGTAGAAGAGCCTATTATTTACTAAACAAGTATTCCCTTAGCTGTTACTTAATTCCAATTTTGAAGTCATATATGTATACTTACTAGTGGATAAAGTTGGGCTATAGATGATAATGATGACGATAAAGACTTCTGATTAAAAATAAAAAATTAAAGAAGGATCTTAATAAAATACCAGCGAGGATCAAGACAGTGAAGTGAACGACACACTAAATTCAGGTTAATTTCACTTTAAGCCCAAAATTACAACCCATTTGGAACCCGTTGAAGTTTTTCGGGGCACTTAACGAGGAATCACTCCACGCAAAATTTGTTCCTCCCAATATATTGCACTCTTAAGCACCATTAAGTCAAAGAATACACTCAGATGTTCGCACAAATCAGGGAGATCGCTCGGTAAATCTCCAGGACCATAAAGCAATGCCGAAAAAAGAGGAGTAAAATTAATTACTAAAGGGAGTCGTGACGAATAACAACAATATACATTTTATCGGCTCTTCATTAAGACGGTATTGAATTGTTAATGGTCGTACAGACGATATAAGGTGACGAAATGTGAACGTTGATGCCGGCTTCCGTTTGCAAATATGAAAAGAAATCCCAAATCACGAACATATCAGACGGTACTAAGTGATTCATTGAAAAAAGAGAAGCGTTAATGGAAGACAAAAGAGAAGGCATAAATAACGTGACGTAATCGATGTTAAAAAAGCCGCAAATTGCAAACGGGAGCAATAGACGTCCCTCCAATGAGTCGCATTTACATAGCATGCTGTTGGGGCCTTGATTGAACCAGTTTAAGCTGACTTTGTATCTGCATGCCGGTAAAAATATGAAAATGCTTGAAACTTCAGATAATAACCAACTTTTCTGTACACGTCTATAAATAGCACAATCAGTTTGGTTAGTTAGTTGTACTTGCAATAATCGATGGTAAGGCCGAGATATATCGTATCTTATTCTTCATTTGCTTCTTCACATTTAATTAATTAGGTTTTTTTTATACATAATTGAATAAATTATATTATATAGTAAGTATATTTTTTTTAAAGTTTTAATTTGAATATTGATTCCGATTAAAAATACGAGAATTCATGTTAAATTTTATTGTTATTGATAAAAATACTTATATACCGTCTATTGCCCAGTCCCACACACATCCGCGAGACTTCATAAAAGACACACATCATAACTCTCAGAGCTATAAGAAAAAGCTACCAAGAATGCTGCTAAAGTATCTACAAATCCTACTTAGTGTTTAGTTACAAGTAATTAAGTAGCAAAGTAAAAGTATAACATTTCTAAACCAGTAAACCGGTATACTGACGGTGATTTGTTTACTATGTAATTGGTGCCGCAGCTCGAATCCCAACCGGTAATGGACCAAGTTTTTCCATCGCCCTGACAAATTGCCGTCATAACCGAAAGGATTAAACTTTTTATTAAAAACACACTGAGCATAATGTATGGCAATCGGCAAGGGACACATGCTCCCAAATAACGCGATTTATCTAATGTAAAAAGACTTTTATTTAATAGCTTTGCCGAGATGTCCTAGCAATTGGCGCTTATATTTCAGAACGGATCGTTTCGGCATTGCGACCGCGTTTTGATAGCGTTATTTATGTTAGAAGATATAAATGTGTAATTTTTGATGATGGACACCAGCTGGTTACAATTTATTGTTGTAGTAACATATGGCTTATTGCCGAAATTATGGGTGTGAAAGGTATGAATAACGTCATATTAAGCTTTTATTTTAAGTTTTTATAAAAAATAACAACAGGCCAATGACTATATTTAATAGGCCGCCAATTGTCACTATGTTTTCAATGTTTCCCTTGTTATTATGTTTAGTTTTAAGGTGTGCCATAAGGTATTTTCTATCTATCTATCTAAATCGTTAGACGGTTACATGGTTTGTTAAAACATGTAACCATCAGACCAAGATTATAAATAAAAATATCACAGTAACACCATTCTTAAACAGTATTTATTTCAACTAATTGGGGAAAAAAGCTTTATCGATTTCTACCACGAATTAGGTAGTGAAGCAAATATTGTTATAAAATATGAAATGTAGATCGTACTATACCGACACCCATCTGGATAGTCAGTGTCCTTGACTGTTGCAAGCATCCTATTAATATACAATGTAAAAATAAAATGCGAATATAGAACAACCCAAGTGTTTATTTTATTTCATAAGAGCGAGCTTCCTAATGAGTTATTAGGTAAAATTAAATAGTAGGTGTATTCAAAATTATTGAAGGACTGACAAAGTAGGTAGTGGAAATGAAGACGCTGAAGTAAGACTTGTCTTGAAAGAAAATGAACAAGTAGTTAACGAGACAGATATAATAACAGACATAATATTGACGCACGCATCAAACGTGAATCAAAAGAACATAATCTGGTAAGTGATCAGAATGTCCACCGGACATACCACAGAGTAATTTATAAGCCCGGCGCTGAAATCAAAATAGTATAATTTTTTAGAGATCCCCCAAGGGATTGTGATCCTTCTGTTGTAGATCCTAAGATCGATAAGCAGATTAGAGCCGTATAATGAAACAGACGTCACATTGACGCAAGCGATGCAGATCTGGGGTGAAATCATAATATTTACTGTCACTAGTGAGCTCATTTTCGACAGATTATTCTGGTCTAGTCATGGTCTTTAGTGCTTTAGTTTAGGCTTCATTACTTGTTAAATCTGGCATCTCATTATTGCCGGAGGATTTATTAATTTATTAGATAGAAAGCAAACACCTGGCGTGGATGTAATGAGTGGGGTCGAAGTTGAAAGCAGTATCACATTGGTTGGTAGTAGACGTTTTGATGAATATGTTCATCATCATCCGTGAAT
Source organism: Pasiphila rectangulata (assembly GCA_963082625.1). Classification (NCBI taxonomy): domain Eukaryota; kingdom Metazoa; phylum Arthropoda; class Insecta; order Lepidoptera; family Geometridae; genus Pasiphila; species Pasiphila rectangulata. The sequence continues at coordinate 9,841,203 of OY720253.1, forward strand.
TACTATAATTAGAGCTATTTATTATTGTTATTGTCCGTGGGGTGCCGGCAATAGAATGTTACCCCTCCTCTCATGCCCATGGATGCAGTAAGAGTCTGCTAAGGGATACCTCCGGAAGATGGGCAGCAGCGTCTTTCCGTGTATCAACATCCCATACTGCGCTCACCGACCCGCCTGCCAAGCGTGGTGAGTATGGCAACTACCCCTCATGGAGATCCTGTGGGAGAGTGGGATCCTGTCCCATGAGGGAGGCCTGTGTTCATCAGTGGACGTTTTATGGCTGAAATGATGATGAAAATGATGATTATTGTTCTTAAACTGGAAGGTATTTAGGGCTTTAAATAAATAGTTTTATAATGTTTTCTTGCAACGTTTGTGTGTTTGTTCAGGTCTAATCTTGAAATCTGAATTAGAAAAACTTCCTTACTTCCGGTGGAGCTAAAATTTTGCACAAACCGGGATATACATACAATACGCAATATTCAATACTTTTAATATGGCCGACTTATACACTCCTTACAAATCTTAGGAAAGGGCTATAAAAGCCGGTTTTTAAAACAAACTCTTTAAATGATTTTTTGCTGAAAAAAAAATGTCAAGAGATGATTAAAATTATTATGTAATTAATGTTAAAACAAGAAACGTAACTGTTTAGTAATATGACACGTCCAAAAACTATTACACAGTAGACGCATATAATTTGTCCTACTTGATTAGATATAAAAGTGTTAGGTGAACGTGAATTGCCTTGCTAAAAATTAAATGTCAGTATATACGCTCCGTCAAAATTAGCTGGCTTACCTCCAAACCGCTCACTTCGATAGTTATAATTGGTTTCAGCCCATTGATTTTATTGTGAGAGATTAATATGGAACGCTTTTTCATATTTCTTTTTGGGTCGCTTAAATTGTTAGATCAGATTACTTTTTTAAGAGCTTGCGTTCATTTTAAGATGTTACCGCTCGTAATATTTATCTCGTTCTACATTCTCTCGTATATCTCTCTCTGTATAGCTCTTGGATGATCCACCGAGATCCAAAACGGAGGCCTTGCCCAGTGGACGTGCTACTGAGATAATGATGATGATAGCTTGTAGTATATTGTATGATAACCATATGTCAACTGTAAGTCTATTTTTGAAGTCCCATTCGCAACGCTCCAATTAAATGGAATCTGGTCACCCAAAATCCGTGTTATCAAACAGATTCATCTCATTATAATCTATTAATGCCCAGGGGCTGCCAAGTGTGCAACTATACAACTGTGAATTTGAATAAAAAGGGCTGAGCCACAGCTCAATAACACGTCAGTGGGTCTACTACGCTAACAGCTAAGACTCATTTAGAGTTAATTTATTTCTTCTGGTCATTGGACTGATCGTTAGAGTATGATGAGTAAGTAATTATTAAGTAATAATTATTTTTATTATATTTATGTATATTATTATACACGTGATGTAAGTTCTTTATCTTTAGTATAAGAACAATAATATAATATATTATACAAGATTTATACAGCGTCAGCAAGAGTCGGTAAGTCGGCCGACTGGTATGTACATATGTACCCCCGATTTTTAATCCGAAGGTCGTGCATCAAAGGATTTTTGAAAAATGTACTTACATATATGCACATTTAATACGTGACGGAAATTAACAGTGAAGGACATCGTGAGGAAACCCGTGGCTTAGTTAGCTTCAGACGTATTAACCTGTTATTTCCTCTGACTAATAGCTGACTAAGCTGAGAGGATAGTTTAGGTGCCGGGGGCAAGCCTAATCCATCTAAAAATGTCCCAGGCACTGCAGCGTCCCAAACAGCATGAATACCAGTTGCTGACGCTGTATTATAATAAATGTAAGAGGCCAAATCCTTTACAAGTTTGGTTAACAGTTTACAATCCTTTTGAAACTAGAAGCTGTGTCTCAAGTTACGACGCCACGTGAGAAAAAGCTAGGGGACACGCAATATTGAATGGTCGAGCTGTTCCCCCATGCCCTGCGTCAGGGCGTCACATCAGGGCTGCCGCAAAGGGCATTACCGGCAAAGCGATGACATATCAAAATGAATCGTTAATGCGCCCGGGACAAGAAAGGCGTGGATGTGTTGTATTCAATTTAATTTATTTTAAAGTGTTCCGAGTCCTGTTTTAATTTGCATTTTTTATGATTGGATCAGATTATTATGTCTTGAAGTTTAACTCGGAGTGGTTTTATACTTAGGCTGGTTTATTATTTACTTTATTTAAGGTATATGAACGATTGGCTTTTATTTTAAGTTTATAATATCTTATTAGTTTATTTTAATAATAGCATATTTTCCAGTATTGTTTCATTTAATTTTAAAGCTTTTGCGACTTAGATTATCTCCGAAGGCCAACCTTTACCTGTTTACCTACCTGTTGGTACAATGTGTGATCGCAAATATGTCACCCGCGATATTCATTCATTGGTTGTATGCCACAAAACATGAGTTTGATGATATAATATTTTGTCATATAAAATAAAAACCATATGTAAATTAGTTCTTCTCCATATATTTTTTGGTTAATGCATCCTCATACAGACAACATATTGAAGAATATTCGAATTAATTGTTTTTACAACCACTACCACTGGCGACTGTAAAGATTGCTCGCAGATTATAGTAGCCCTTCGCTTTTAAGGATTAGCTTCGGCTTAGCACGGGATGTGCACGATTAAATTTTTCGTCTTTCTTCTACATACAATTTTATTATATAATCATCAACTGTCCTTTGACATTTTTTGGCTGTCAAATACCTATATGTTTATGCATTCAGAAAATTTTATTTTGTGACTAAAGTGAAACTCTAGCCGTTTTTAATTTAGGCTTAACAAGGTAGTAGTATTAGTAGAGTAGTTAGTAGTTTTAGTAGTAGGTGCGATAGGTTTACTGGGACAGCTAGTGTATAATAATTAAATCAAAGTCAAAGTCAATAAATGTTTATTCGATGGATCAAAATGCTACATAGAATAGTCAATTTACAAAAGAAGAACAAGCCACATTTATTCTGTTGTCTACTAAAGCACATAATTGAATTCCTTCGCTTCAGATAACTTTTTTCCAAGTGAGGTAGATTATGTACGTTACATTAAGACAAATGCCAACTACCAAGACGAACCTTATAATGTCCTACTATTTAAAAAGTATAATTAAAATGTATAGATAATAAATTAAAATAAAAAAGGTAATATTATGTGTGTTCTGCAAATCGCTTCACCTGTACACTCGGCGGAATAAAGATCAATGTAACGTGAAAACACCGACATTAATTTTCAGTACCTATAAAATTTCTTCTGCGGCGTGAATACCAGCTGCTGATGCTGTATATGCATCAAATTACACATGAGCTTTGAAATTAAAAGCATTTCAAATAAAATTATTTATTTGATGTTTAGAGGGACATCCTAGCTCTGCTAGGTATATCATTCATCATCATTTCAGCCGTAAAACGTCTACTACTGAACACAGGCCTCCCTCATGGATCTCCATAAGGGGCAGTTGCCATACTCAACACCCTTGGCAGGCGGTTTGGCGAGCGCAGTATGGGGGTGTTGATACACGGAATGACGCTGCTGCCCATCTTCCGGAGAGCTCTTAACAGGTTCTTACTGCATTCACGGGCAAGAGAGGAGGGGCAACATTCTACTGCCGGCACCCTACGGCAACTAGGTATATAAAAGTAACAATTCAAATTCGTAACCATTAAACGCAAAAACCTCCAAATATTTGCTCAATCACATAAAAACCATGATCAAACATTATGACAACCCTCAATTAAAGTGTCCGGAGTTGTACAAGCGTACCAGACACCCTGCGGGGGCTTGCGCAGCGTATTCAGAACAGTTGGCTCACTTCACACAAAGCTACGAAATATTAAGTCTATAGTATGTCTCTGTTGACTTTACTCTGTTGTCTCACTATAACAATACTGTAATGTTTTCAGTGTTAACGATAAAAAATGTCTGAAATAATTCACACTCTTACTTAAAAAACATTACATATTGAACATCTTCCATAATTTCCAAACTACTGAATCGCTTTTGATAAAACATGTGTCTCAGATACACCGTCTACTACTAAAAAGCCTGCTTTCAAATAATAAACCCGCATCCAAATCGGTTCACCCGTTTAAGTGCTACGGTGCCAAAATAAGACATATAAATATACTTTTACACACAAATTGGTCAAAATTATAACACCCCTTTTTTTGCGAGTTAGGGCAAAAACCAGGGCTCTCAAGAAAAACATTGAATTATATTCCTTACCCTGAATGAGTCATTATATTTTTATGTCTTCCGTTTATAGATATTTAGATAGAGAGATAATTTATTTATTTGTACTAACAAGCACTTTTTATTATAAAACAATGGAGACATACTTGAGACAAAAAAAGTATGTGTCTCATGTTTCAACAAACTCATGTTTTGTTATGGTATTATTTAGGCACGGTTGCACCAGCTGCTCTCAACTCCAGCTATAATTCATCATGCTTTACCCATTTTGTTATTATGTTACTTATTGTGATGCGCAATGAATAGCGTATTCTGATGCACAGATCTTATCTAACGGTGATGCTGCATTTCGCGAATGCATTATCGATTATGTTTTTATTTTTTATTGGACAAGTTTTGCGCCAGCATTTTATGAGTCACAGCTAATTATTTTGGAGGTTATAAAAAGGATTACTTTGTATATGACATATTTACTTGCTAATAAATTAAAACCACCAGCGTCTGGAACAGCATGATTTTCCACATATACAATAATAATACTTACCATACTTTAAAAAGACCCAGACCTGCCTGCATTAGGTATCTCGCGACAGGTTTGAAACATGCGTAAATCTCGCGATCATAAAGATAAAGATAAAAATATGTTTATTTTGTCACTTATTACGAACAGTTAACAAAATTATAAAATTATTCTTAGAACTAAGTCAAAGTAACAAAAAAGGTCACCATTCAGCTTGTGCTGCAGATTGTGCTGGCAAAGTAAATTAAACCACAGCGCTGGTCTTCCATGGTCACCTTGTAATAAATAATTATAGCACATCAATTTCTTGCTGTTTACTAACAAAGTATACCTTTGACAGCGATGATCGCGAGATTTACGCCTGTTGCAAACCTGTCGCGAGATACGCTCTCAGCCTGCCTAGACAAATATCTGCAGAAAAACAAACATTCGTCTCCCGGCGGAGATCAAACCCGCAACCGCCTGCGTCTCATCTTCTACCGTCCATTCCCCCATAGCTGACTAATACCGCGACACGTGTCACGACCGCCGGCGCGTGATACACATCTCAGCTAATTGTGGCTTGATCACGTGACCGACACTTTACTTTGTGAAACTACCCTCAAAAAGTTTTGTCGCTGTTGATTCCTGTTGAGGTTTTTAATACATAATTAGTTTGTAGTCTCTAAATTGCTTGTGATTTTACTTGTTTGGTTTACGTATACGATACCAAAAGTTGAGTCTGAAATAATAATAAATCAATTCTTAAAAAATGCTTTGCCACGGTCTATTATGTATGACTGATCTTTTAATCTAATCTCAACCCCGACACGTGATTTCGCAACCGTCGCCGCCAACCAAGAGAAGCCTGAGCGACAATCTAAAAAGGTTATCAAGCAGAAGCGCCGCGATCCTAAGCGCAGCGCATTGACTCCACGTCCTGAGAAGGGCCGATGCGACAAGGATGGCTTTATTCTCGTAGAAAGGAAGAAGAGAATAACCACTTGTCGCAATCAGTGCGGCACTACCGCTCCGACTCTACGGGAACTGTCCTGCCTACGTGCTGAGATACCGACCACACAACTCTACGTTTCGCGCGTCCACTACGCGGTGACAGCCGAGGGCGTGGCCGAGTATTTGAAGACAAAGGCTGGCTTTAGCTTGAGAGTAGTAAAGTTGGAATCTCACCGTGAGGTGAATTTCTTCTCCTTCATAGTTCTCCTACCCAACGCCTCGCTACCTTCATGGACGCTGGTTTTTAGCCGAAAGGTGTAGAGTGTTTCGAAAGTTAATTGGACGCCTGACACTGGTCACCGCGCACACGTCATCACATCGGCGACGTGTCTAATCTGATGACCTAACGAAGTGTATTTAGGTGTTATAGTATTCTATATTTTGTATGTATTTTATGTAGATATTAGTATTACGATTATCTACGATCTTGTGATGTATTTTTATATGTGCACGTAGTTTGATTGACCTTACCTTGCCGTAACACAGTTTTTAACTAGCACGGGAGGTAAGGTCTTGAAAGTTACGGTAAATATGTAATATGTTGTAAAGGTTTAATAAATAAATGATTTGAATTGATTTGATCTTTATTTGCGGACTGGACTATTCTTGCGAATAAGCCTGATATCGTTCTGACACACCGGTTGTATTACCTTCCGCGCCATCCATTATACCAACCATAATAATAATGTAGTATCATGGTGTATCAGATGTCACTATTCGAGATTGGGATGTTGAATCAGCGACTATGGTTCCGATAGTCGTTTCCGTTGAAGGACTCATAGCGAAGAGTCTCGATCAACATCTCGAGAGACTCTCGCAGTTGTATCAAGATCTAGATCCAAAAGACTCCTAGACTCGGCACGTATACTAAGGAGATTCCTCACCCTGTATTCCTAGTCAACGACTTCTTGAGGCTTGCTCCGCGGCCGGTGATTCGCCTTTATAACCCCCGACGGAAAAAGATAGGGGTGTTATAACTTTAACGTGTCTGTCTGTGTATCTGTCTGTGGTATCGTAGCTCCCAAACGGTCACGGTTTTTTGTGTCATAGATAATTATAATTATTATAATTAGGTATATTAATTTATCCCGAGTGTTCTTAGCCATGTTTCATGAAAATCTGTTCAGTGTAATCTGTTCAATGTGTAAAGCAAAATAACTATTTATTATTTGATGATTAATAAGAAAATTAAATATCTCAGGAAACTTCTGAAACGAGATTTTGTGAACCAATACTGCCTTACTTCATAACGTAACACAAATATCCAGGTGAAGATTTCTACCTGATTATAAACTATTACTTAATCTGTTCCTCAGAGCTTTCATTAAACAATATTACAGCTGTAAATCATGAAATTAAGCTGCCGCCACATCTAAGGGGCGGCTGGTTTCAACTTTTTATTATAATGAAACTCTAACAAAACAATTTTAGACATCCGGGCATGAAAAAGGTGTGGCGATGAGTTAGACTTCCTAATGTTTATTTCTTCAAATCATTTATTGTTATAGGGTTTTGTTTACACGACACCCATAAAAAACTATACTTAAATTAAATTAAAAAATAATTAACAATCTTTTTTCAAGAGCTGCACGATATATTTCCCTAATTCGAATGTTTAATGTTAAGTCTATTAATATCCCTTGATCCCTATTAAAGATTAGTATTGCAATGGAGAGCTGAGTCCATTCATTTTCCGATTTTGTAATTTTTGACGTATTAAAGCTGTATTCATTGTTTTTATTATAAGCGTCTCCGTGTTTTGTGTATTAACATCCCGTACAGCGCTCACCAACCCGCCTGCTAAGTATGGCAAAAATCCTCTCAAGAGCAGTGCTTTGAGATTCACGAAGGAGGCCTAGGTCCAGTAAGACTTCCTACAGCTGAGATGATGGCACTATAATGTCAATTCGACGATCCAAAGTGCTATTTAATTTGTCTTTAACGATATACGAATTAGAATTAAGTTAAATTAGCTGATAGACAATAAATCATCATTCCAGCCGTAAAAAGTCCACTACTGAACAGGCCTCCCTCATGGATCTCCATGAGGGGTAGTTGCCATACTCACCACGCTTGGCAGGCGGGTTGGCGAGCGCAGTACGGGATGATACATGGAAAGACGTTGCTGCCCATCTTCCGGAGGCATCCCTTAGCAGGCTCTTACTGCATCCACGGGCAGGAGAGGAGGGGTAACATTCTACTGCCGGCACCCCACGGCAATAAATAATCAAACATAATGTTTCCATGGTAGGTTGTAGTTAATTCTTTATACTTTATTGTACACAAAGTAGAGTGTTCTTTCACCAAACCTTTGAGGATAGGATAACTGACTCCCCATAGTAGTCTTAATATTAGGTCTTTACCTATGAAATTGCCGTTTTGTATGGAATAAATTAAAGTACTTTTTTTCCAAACTTTTTTATTTCTATTACTCAAAGTAACACCCCATGCAATCGACGCATCTTTGCCAACGCATTGGCAGTTTATTGATGCCCTTCTTGTAAAAATCAGCTGCACGGGAGGCAACAAACTCTTCAAAGGCATTTTGTACTGCCCCTCGGGAATTGAATTTTTTACTTACTAAAAAGTTATCTAAATTTTGAAAAAAGTAATAGTCGGTAGGTGCAAGGTCTGGTGAGTATGGCGGATGAGGGAGAGCTTCCAACCCCAGCTCTTGCAGCTTGGAAACTGGTCTGTTGTGCAGTATGGGGTCGTGCGTTGTCGTGAAGGAGCAGTGGGGACGACCGATTGACCAAAGCTGGTTGCAGATGTGCAAGCTTCTCCATCATTGTCTCCAGTTCTTTACAGTACACATCTGCAGTAATGCTCATGCCGTTTTAAAAAAAAACTGTGGTGTTTTTTTTGGTGGTCTACCACCAAACAGTGACCATCACCATTTTAGGGGTCATTTTTGGTTTAGGGCATTGCTTTGGTGCTGAACCAGGATCTAACCAACTTGTTGAGCGCTTTAGATTGTCGAACAGAATCCATTTTTTATCGCACGTAACAATTCGGTTCAAAATTCCTTCATTTCTTTGTCTGTTGAGCAGCGCGAGACAGGTCTCAACGCGTACGTTGCGCTCGCCAGCACTAAGTTGGTGGGGTACCCATCTATCAAGCTTTTTTACCTTGCCAATTTGTCGCAAATGGATCAATATTGTTTTGATGCTAACATCAAAAGCTGCTGCTAGCTCAGCTGTAGATTGAGTTTCGTCAGCGCCCACAATCGCCTTTAATTCATCATTGTTGACTATAGTCTTCGGACGGCCACGAGCTTCATTTTTCAAGTCAAAATTTTCAGAACGGAACCGGGAAAACCTATAAAGGGTTCTGCGTTCGTATGTACAGTTCTCTCCGTAAACGTTTTTGATGTTACGTGCCGTTTGTGTCGCGTTGGTGCCACGACGGAACTCATATTCTATAATTACACGATTTTTTAAGGTACCCATTGTGACGAAAAATGTTCAAATGTAATGAAAATACAACGCTAATCAATAAACAAAAGACTGAGTTTGTAAAAAGAATGTCATGTTTTTAAAACAAAATTAATTTGAATTTGAAATACCAAGCCATGTCAATTTTTTTTTATTTGAAATTACCAGTACTGAAGAACGGCAATTTCATAGGTAAAGACCTATTAGTAAATTAAAACAATAATGCCAGTTTTATTTTTTTCTCTCATCTAACTTGTCCTATCCCAATAAAGTTAAGCGCATTGCAGCTATCCGTATAAACCTTAAGCAAACCAAAGATACCTTATCCATGTTCCCTAAAAGCGTTCCAAAAATAATCATCATACCAAATTAAGGTAATAAAAACAACTTTACGAAACATCATAAATATCCCTCGAAAGATAACCACTCGAAACAGTGTACATGAGCGTAAAATAAAATGGATATAAACAAAAGGGACCCGAAACCTGACCGACCGATGTTGGTCCCTCGGGCTTCCTCAAACAGAAAGGGGGGTTGGGTGGGTAACCCCCACTCCCCCTTTTCACCCCCTCTTGTCTTTCCCCGTTGCTCGTCCCACTTCAGCTTTTCTTTTATTCCTTGCCTACTCTTATGTTTATTTTTGTTTTCCGTTACCCAGCGGAAATAATGGCGTTGGATTCTGTGGATGTTCTTTCATGGGTTTTATTTTATTGCTTTTCATTTTATTATCTTTCCTGGGAATCCGACATTTTGAAATATAGCTGGGTGGGGTATAGTGATATGTTACCAAGATATAATGTTTTATACAAGCACTAGTTTTTGCCGGGATCGTATAACGCAGAGATTTTCAAAGATTCTAAGATAGTTCAACATCGAAGAAGGAAGAATCTACGAAAATATCTTCGTAGGCTTTATGGTTTATCAGCTATCCCAGTACATTTTTGTACGTTAAAAATAGGAGTCTGACGTGTTCGGTTCTTCTCAGGTGACCTTTCATCAGGGAATGGTGTATTAGTAGTATGACGCAAAACGCTCTCCTTAGTTCTCAAAACATTTTTCCTGTTTTCAATGTACAATTTGAACCACATTTTTAAAGAATAGCAGATTTTAAAGAATATGTTTTAAATATAATAGATTTTAAAGAATTTAAAAGAATGGTAGATTCCAGTAGAAAACGAGGAATCTCTATCTCTTGCACAGCTATCCCAGCAGTGGTAAATCATGATTGAAGTAATCTTCTTGTATTTCTAAGGCGTAGCTAGAAAGTGTATAAAGTTTTATTTATTTGTGATGCCATACCGCTCTATTCACCAACAATGCATATCCACAAACGGCAGATTTTTGAGAAAGGTTGACAATTTGTCAATGTTAAAATGGCTTCACCTCGTTTGTGCCTAAGCAGAACCCAGTGTTTCCCCCGTCTTATCCACACTAACATTTCATTTCCCAAGATGACCTTTTGTGGGCGATAGAGCTGGAGTACCTTCATTATTCCAGCTTTGCATTCAATTTTATTATTTACCACATTTTTAAAGACAGGCAGTGGGGAGGTATCTTATTTAAAGGCATTCATTCCATGGAAGATGAGTTTCAAGGGGGATTAAGTTTTAGCTTTTTTCAGGGCTTTTTTCTGTTCTGTGTGTTTTTCTATATATAATAAAAACATCTACTTATCTATGTAGTATAATGTATTAAGTATATCAGTCATCTAGTACCCATAACACAAGCTCTGCTTAGCTTGGGGCTCTAGCCCCAAGCTAACTATCATCTATATAGATATAGATATATTAAATATATCTATATAATCATATATAGATATATTAAATATATCTATATAACTAATCATCTATGATGCTGTGTGATTTGTCCAGCATTATTTATTTATTTTATATGAATCATGAAACTGTGTTGGCCGATAGGTGAACCCCAGACTTTCGATTCGAAGATCGTAGGTTCATTACTATAATATGGATTGTTCTTGAAAAATGTACGTGCACAGTACTAGCTTTTAGTTGAAGGAAAACATCGTGGTGGAAGTTAGTTTTAGATTTACTTGTATGACCTATTTATTCCTCTGGCTAGGCTGGGAGGATGGTATAGGTGCTGGGCAAGCCTAATACATCTATCAATGTCCCAGGTACTGCAGCGTCCCGTACTGCATTAAGAGGGGCCAATCCAACTTACTTTTCATACAACCGCTCGTACGTGGGTGTGGCGTCGTAATAGATCTTTCTATGAAACTTTTGATCTAATAGGTATCTTGTGCACTATATCTAGGTTTCTATCCAAACAAAAAATAAAAATTTACAGAAACAAATTCAGTATAACATTTGTTTCTCCAAATTTTGATTTTTTGTTTTGTGATAGGCCAAGACGATTAATGCTTTTTTTTAATCTATCTTTTGAATAAAAAGTAGGTTCACAAATTATTCTATATTTTAAAGTAAAGATTGATTTCCAGGATTCGCAACACTTCACGCTAAAAACCTTGAAACTGAAGTATTTGTGTCAACTGTAATTATTCGGTACAGAAACTAATTCATATTTCTTTGAAAAAATCTACTATTTGAGCCGCTAACAAGCGTTGTAATAATTATGATTAATTACTAGCCGTGGGGTGCCGGCAGTAGAATGTTAGCCCTCCTCTCATGCCCGTGGATGCATAAGAGCCTGTTAAGGGATACCTCCGGAAGATGGGCAGCAGCGTCTTTCCGTGTATTAACATACCGTACTGCGTTCGCCAACCCGCCTGCCAAGAGTGGTGAATATGGCAACTAACCCTCATGGAGATCCATGAGGGAGGCCTGTGTTGTTTTATACTATCACAGACCAGTACCTTGTTTATACTGGTCTGTGATACTATGAAATATTTTTACTACATTTTACGTTTTACTATGATATATTTCGGTTTATAGTTCTGAGAGGTTATCTAGGACATTGTTTTATTCTTGGAATTTGTGAGAAAAGTTGGCTAAAGATTGAAAATGTTACCTGTGCCCGGTAGAAACATGGCATAGATTAATTTTATAAAAAGGAATATCATTATTTTTATCATCAACATAGGTTACATAGGTCGCCTTTATTGATTTACAAGGGTCATGAGAGATTGTTGCCATACTCGCCACCCTTGGCAGGTGGGTAGGCGAGCGCAGTACGGGGATGTTGATACACGGAGACGCTGCGGCCCATCTTTCGGAAGTATCCCTTCGCACTCATCCGCGGGCAAGAGAGGAGGGGCAACATTCTACTGCCGGCACTCCACGGCTGGCATACGTTATAATTCAAAATGACATAAAGAAAATTCTGCGTCCGGTTTTTATACAAATTCCTACTAAATTCTTTAGTTAATTTTTGTTTCGCTGTTCCAAAAAAACATACGAGATTTATTAAATTTCCTGTCCTACAACAACCAATTTGTCCAAATTATCATCTGGTTGACTTCTTTGCCGTGGGATGCCGGCAGTAGAATGTCACCCCTCCTCTCATACCCGTGGATGCAGAAAGAGCCTGCTAAGGGATACCTCCGGAAGACGGGCAGCAGCGTGCATCAACATCCCGTACTGCGCTCGCCAACCCGCCTGCCAAGCGTGGTGAGTATGGCTACTGCCCTTCGTGCAGATCCTTGAGGGAGGCCTGTGTTCTGTAGGTAGTGGACGTTTTACGGCTGAAATGATGATGATGATTATGACTTCTTTGATACAAACTTGCGCGAAACGAAACAACCGCAATGTTTCTCCCATTTCATCATCATCATCATCATCTGAGCCGTAGGACGTCCACTGCTGGACTAAGGCCTCCTTCAAGGATCAAGAACTGATCCTTAGAGGTTGTTGGCATACTCACCACGCTTGGCAGGCGGGTCAGCGAGCGAGTACAAGATGTCTAAAAACGGAAAGACGCTGCTCCCCATCTTCCGGAGATTCATCCCTTGGCAGATTCATACTGCATCCACGCGCAAGAGTGCAAGAAAGGACAATCTAACACTAAGTTACCTATTTTCCTAAAGGGATTTTAACCTACCGCCTTCTTCTTGCCCTATGCTCTTTTTAAATCAATTGGTTGCCTGGAAGAGATTGCTTACAGCGACAAGGCCGCCCGTTGAATTACCCAAAATTGTTTTATTATATTTCTGTTTGTTTTTATACCTCGGTATATTTTTTTTGTTACATGTGGTGATCAATAAAGTGTTATCTATCTATCTATCTATCTACTACCGGCACCTAACGGCAGCCTTTCATCATTTTAGCCATAAAACGTCCACTGATGAACACATGCCTCTCTCATAGATCTCCATGAGGGGTAGTTGCCATTCTCACCACGCTTGGCAGGCGGGTTGGTGAGCGCAGTACGGGATGTTGGTACACGGAAATACGCTGCTGCCCATCTTCCGGAGGTATCCCTTAGCAGGCTCTTACTCAGTGGCGTAGCTACCCAGGGGCTAGGCGGGGCAGTGCCCCGGGGCCCTCAAGCTCAGGGGGCCCTCCAATCCTTACCAGAAATCTCGATCTAACTGAACTTTTGGAAATTTCTCCCATTTTCAAAATAAATATGACAGGCAACCCCACTTTAATCATGACAACTCAGTTGAGAGAAATTCAAAAGTTATGCCTAGGGAATTCCCCTAAACTCTTTCTGTAGGTTGGCAGTGTTGCAAAGACATTTTCCACTGGACGCGTTACTCGGCCGATCTTGCCCTATACCCCGCTGTCACTCAGTCAGCCTTTTAGCCTAACTGACCGAAATTGTCTTGTCAGTGCGTTGGTGGTTGTCGAGGACAAACATTAGTTAAAAAATTGACTAGGTGTATTGTTTTGTAAAAATTATAGTGACTGATCCGCCAATATTTCTTTTCATAGGTAAGTACAATTTTATCCCATAAAAGCAGCTATTTTTTCGTAAAATTAAATAAATGTGATGTAATTATTGCATTCATACCGCCATTTTAAAAAGTACTCAAATTTTAATGCAATTTAACTAAACTTGTGACATACCGAAACAAGTCTGGATTATACCGTTCATTTTCCATTCGTTCATTACAAACATATTCATAAATGTTAATAATAAATATGTACATATGTATGTATGTCTAAGAAAAGAAAACTATAGGTACATACCAAAACTGTATTTTCGTCAAACGTAATTATTTTCCAGTGGGGAAGTACAATAAATAAACCTTTGTAGCGAGTTCACTATTTTTTTCTGTTTATTTAATTACTATCTGATCCGACAGACGTTGTGCCGATTGTTTTATCCAGTTCTAGTCATGTAATACATAAATAAATAAATAATTTTATTTATTTATTGTTTGTACCTCTGGAGGACAACAAACGAACTCACTCCTGCTCCTATACTGGCGTGCAAACATTGTACCTTCTCTTTATTGGTTTCTGTGTATCAGTGTGTCGTACGTAATGCCGGGGCTGCACCTCAGCGTAATCATATTAATTAGTGTTCTATTTGTCGGAATTCATAAAGAAAATCTGTAATTTTGAAGTAATTAAAGGCGTTAGGTGCACGCAATTGAAGCATCGGGATGAGGGTGAACAGTGAAATCACTATTAAAATATTTTTTTCACGAAGTACAGGCAAACGATCGTATTTAGGTACTATAATTTCAAATCGAAATGTAAGTAACCAAACTCCTACATTTTTCGTCATTCATTCATTTTGATTCATGAATTTCATCGATTGCGTCGATCACTATAGAACATCTTATAGAATTGTGAAACAGTGCGTAACTAAGACAGCAAAAAATCACTCCCCCCGTACCCCGCAAAAATTGGTTGAACGTGATTGCATTCATTTTGCAAGTATAACGTGTCCAGTGGAAAATGTCTTTGCATTGCAGTGTTGTCAATTTGTATTCAGTATTCAGTTGTTTATTGCTTTCCATTGTAAACATAGGTCTTTAACATAAGTAAATAGTACAGAATGGAACCCTGATGGGCACTGCAATTTAAAATGTAGGTATAAGAAGGTATCATGCAAGATAATGTCAGTTAAATATAATTGAATTAGAAAATTAGTCATTAAAATGATTATAGCCTTAACTTTACAATAAACAATTTGTCATGAAAAAAAAACGATGTACTACGTCTTATTTACAAGGTATATAAATTGGAGTATTGGGGCACTGAAATTTCCTTTACAGATTGTTATAACAAAATTGTGCACTTGTCATCAAAATATTCTTGCAAATTATAATAGCATTTTTGACGGATAGTGAACGCTAACGGTGATATTTTTTTTTAGATAGAGAAACACAATGATACACTACAAGTGTCGTTGGGGAATCCCCGGAAAAAAAAATATCACCGTTAGTGTTACCACATTTAACGATGGAGACCATGAACGATCTCCTGTCCGCGGACCTGAATTAATGTACCTACAGTCACCTGACTTGCAATTTTTCACGATATTTCGCGTTATACAATGAGCCGTGGGGTGCCGGCAGTAGAATGTTACCCCTCCTCTCCTACCCGTGGATGCAGTAAGAGCCTGCTAAGGGACACCTCCGGAAGATGGGCAGCAGCGTCTTTCCGTATATCAACATCCCATACTGCGCTCACCAACCCGCCTGCCAAGCGTGGTGAGTATGGCAACTACCCCTCATGGAGATCCATGAGGGAGGCCTTAGTTCAGTAGTGGACGTTTTACGGCTGAAATGATGATGATGAATCAGTTTACATAGCAGTGGGGCCCCATTTTTTAATTTGCCCCAGGGCCCTTGGTTACCTAGCTACGCCACTGCTCTTACTGCATCCATGGGCATGAGAGCAGGGGTATCATTCTACTGCCGGCACCCCACGGCAAGCACGGCAGCCTTTACATTGCATTAACATCGCGTGAAATTTGGAAAAGCTTACCAAAAGCCTTTGTAAACTCGCAGAAGCACCACAAAAGCAGACGTCTTGAGTCGCCTCGTTAGTGTTGCATCGTTAGCCGGATCTTTTGGCCGGATCGCTGGTTGCCGGATATCCGCTTGTTATGCCCGGTTAACTCGAGTCTCCTCCAATTATTTCCAGCAGGAGCCGGCTTTAACCGGAATGCAAGTTTTAATTCTGAGGCTTACAGTTGGCAATTTGTTGCCAAAGCATTGGGAATGAGGAGCGAAAAGAGTGCGCCGGAATCTCTGCGGTTTCTTGTTTTTCCGTGAAAATAGCCAGCAGTATTTGGGGTAACTTTGTTATTTTATCATTTGGGCGAAGGTCCGCCTGCGACGCAAGGGGTTGCGGGTTCGATTCCCGCCTCGGGACAAATGTCTGTACGATCTGCAGATATTTGTTCAGGGTGTTCTGGGTGTTTTTCTATATATAATAAAAATATCTATCTATGTAGTATTAGCATGTCAGTACCCATAACACAAGCTCTGCTTAGCTTGGGGCTAGATGATGCTGTGTGATTTGTCCAGCATTTATTATTATTATTATTTATGCATAATATTTACACGTTAAGAAGTAGTTATATGTAATTCCTATCCTGTACCAGTATTAGATAGATAGATAGAAAATTATTTATTACACAAACTTAAAAGTACTGTACATAGGCGAACTTAATGCTAAGTAGCATTCTCTTCCAGCTAACCTGTGTGTAATGTGGACTAGATTAAAGGTAGTGCATAAAAGATACAAAGAGATATATACAAACTTTCCGACACATACTTATAACGTACATAGATAAACATAAAACACATATACAAAAATATATATCATATACATATAAACTTAATATACATATACTAGCTTTTGCCCGCGACTTCGTCCGCGTGGAAGTCATAAAACGTAAAATCCCCTTTTTCACGCAGAGCCACTTTAATTCGAAAATATAAATCCCATTTATTCCCTAACCCGTAGGAATTTCGAAAAATCCCTTCTTAGTGCACCTCTAGGATACTCAAGGTATATGTGTGCCAAATTTCAAGTCTTTAGGTCCAGTGGTTTAGGCTGTGTATTGATATATCAGTCAGTCAGTGAGTCAGTCAGGACTTTGAATTTTATATATGTATATAGATTAAGTATTACAAGATTTAAGTGGTACAGGATGGGAACTCTTGGTATTTGAGTAGTATATTTGCATTGAATAGGTTTAGGCAATCACATGATTGGTGAGTAGCTTGTGTTCGGCCTATTTGTATCATTGTCGACATTATATACATAAGCTGTTCGGGACACTTTAATACCTAACTAAGATCTGGAATCCTAGATACGCGGTCTTTAATCTCTGGTAGCTAAGAAAAGTTTTCCTTTTTTGTCAGGTGTGCAATACAGTTTATTTGATGACAAAATACGTGTTGCCGCTATAGCTGCGTCACACTGTACGCGCCACTGAAAACCACCTCTCCAGCAGCCCTGCTATGCTGAGTGGTAGCCTTATTTTGCAGTGATGCGCAGGCAGTGGAATGTTGCTTCTCTTATCATACCCGTAGATGCTGTAAGAATCTGCCAAGGGGTTCCTTCGGAAGATGGGCAGCAGCGTCTTTCCGTGTATCGACATCCAGTACTGCACTCGCCGACCCGCCTATCAAGCGTGGTGAGTATGGCAACAACCCCGTATGATGAGTACTCACATGTCGATTTATGAGGGCGGCCTATGTCCAGCAGTGGACGTCCGATGGCTGAGATGATGTGAAATTTATGGATATGAGCGTTTATAACTTGGGTCACGAGAATTGTACTCTAGGGGGCTAATTCTCGAGAATCGTGATTTTGCGTGATCGTCTCATCTCATATCTCAGTGTCTGACTACTCCGAACTTGTCACAACACTCTTAAAGTCTACTATCATCTTAAAAACAATCTTTACCAGTCGATGCATTACGATCGGTTTGCTATAGATATTTGTCTATCGTTAGATCACGAGAATGCAGACAATTCGTTTCAATAGAGATTTTAACATTTTCTGTGAAATTTATCGATTTTGAGGGTTTATCACTATTCACGAGCATTGGCCCCCAGGTCGACCCACCCAAAAACTCACAAAGTAATCTCGCTTGACGTGGCATTATGACTGGCTTATTCTTTCAACGTCAAAGAAAACTACACATTTTCTATTTTTACGCTTTCCCGGATTAGACCCGGCGTCCATTAGCGACAAAGGACAGGTGTTGAGTGTGCGCTAAGCTTTATTAATCTTTTCTCTGAGGTTTCGCACTCGCCCCATTCATGTGGACGAAGCTTTATTAATCTCGAAGCTGATGTGGGTACTGGTAACACAAAACATGACATGGGTATTACTACTTTTAGTACTTAAGTCCGTCAGGTCTGCTGGAAGCAATCTGACACCTGCATTGCACAATGCTGTGTGAAATTCCCTGTTTTACTTAGGTATAAGACTTATTGACTTACACATAGGAATACCAAAAGTACAAATATGTCCACATATAATAGCCGTTTTTATTATGTTATATCCTGTCCATCCAAAGGTTGTCTGGAAGAAATCGCTTTTAGCGATAAGACCGCCGATTGTATGTTATATTTGTCTGTGTTTCTCTTTGTGAAATTTATGTTATATGGTGAATGTACAATAAAGAGTTTATCTATCTATTATTAGGATAAGTTTGCGTTTACAAAAAAATATTAAAGTATGCTATCAATCATCTGCTGTCCATAGTACAAATTCTTCTTAGTTTGAGACTAAAAGGTGCTGAAAATAAGGTATAATAAGGTTTATTACTGATGGTGTATATCTTGCCATTCATCATTTCAGCCATAAAACGTCCACTGATGAACACAGGCCTCCTCTCATGGATCTCCAAGAGGGGTAGTTGCCATACTCACCACGCTTGGCAGGCGGGTTGGTGAGCGCAGTACGGGATGTTGTTATACGGAAAGATGCTGCTGCCCATCTTCCAGAGGTATCCCTTAGCAGGCTCTTACTGCATCCACGGGCATGAGAGGAGGGGTATCATTCTACTGCCGGCACCCCACGGCGGTCTTGCCATTAGTAAAAATGAAATAAAGACATCTATAAATAAATGAATTAAAAAATAATAACAAAAAAGTTACCAGATTTTGCTCGCGACTTGACTCTCTCAGTGACAAAGTATTTTTAGGTTTTTTGTATGATAAGATATTTTTAGGAAATATTTTATTTATGAATGAGGCGTTTTCAGTAAAAAATAAATAAGTGTTTTCTACTAGGCCGTTCAGAGGGCGCCAACGGACATACATATTACTTGTCAAATTTGTTTTTAATTGACTAAAAGAAGAAATATATTTATGTCAACGTCAAAAGTAATCTTTTAGTTTGTTTACCTAGTTCATTTATTATGATTCATTCCGATTGCGTTCTTCATTGTGGCTACTCGGCTACCCTTGTTTTTCCAACATACTCTCGCCTACGTGACTCTCGCTATCCCTTTGGACCCTGATCTGCCTACTACGTGACCCCCGCTCGTCTCTTGGACCCCTTTTCGCCGTCTACTAAACCTCCGATTTGCCTACGTGACCCTTGCCTGTCTACTGGACTTCTTTTTGCCTCTATATCTGGACGTTATCATGCCGAAAGACTATTTGAATCATGGTCCCTCGCTGACCTAAAGGCCGAGCTCCGTAAACGGAATGCCAAGGTTGCAGGAAAGAAAGCTGTCCTCGACAAAAAACTTGGGAAAAAAATTAGAATCAAATTTTGGTAAAATTTGCACTACACCCAATAAAATAAACTAGCCAAGAGTTTTTTAAAAAACCAAGACATATTGGTTCCCGCAATTAAACATGGAATAAAATATGAAAAAAAAGGCAATAGAAAAACTAGCCGAAGCAATAGGGCACAGTGTAGTAAACTGGTAGATAGTATTTATTCTCCACCTTGTTTTTGTGTCCGAAGCGTACTGTTAATAGTTTTTTTCTCTTTTACTTTCTTATATCTATTCGTGATAACCTATTACTTGCTTTATGTTTTCACACTGTTGTATATTAGTTTATTATAGCTGTTGGTTGTCCTAATAAATAAATAAACTGTGGGGTGTTTGTGCATAATGAGCACCAATTTTTAGCAAGTACTCCTGATGGTCTGGTTGATCATGCATGATGGTGTAGTAGAAGTCAAGTGTCCCTTCTCAGCTAAAAAAAAAAGATCTCCCCAGAAACGGTCAATTATTTATATTTGTGTGATGAGTGGAACATTTAAATTGGATGAAACACATGATTGTTATTTCCAAATTCAAGGACAGCTGTTGTGCGCCGGCCGACAGATACGCTACTTCAGAGTGTACACAATAGCAGACTTTTACTGTGTAAAAATATACAGGAATAATGATTTCATAGAAGACATGAATGTAAAATTTAAAAATTCTATGATGATTTTTATAAATATCTGTTTTTGTGCAAGTATTTCTATAATATAAAAATTTTACTTTCAAAACTTCTTTTTTTAACCAAAAATTACTTAGTCTGTTATCATATATTTAGTTAGGGTGTTGAGGCTACTTCAGTTTTTCAACTCTTGCAGTCTCACCCTTCCTCATATTACCCTTATATTATGTACTTTATTTTGAATAAATAAATAATTATGATTATGAAGATGTGGGTGTAAAAATAAAACACATTTGTATAATTAAATTGCACTAGACATATTTATTGACAATATTTGACCTAAAATTATATAGCATAGAACAGATGAAAACTATATCACAGAAAGGGTGGTTTCTGTTAAATTCATGCGTTGTTGTAGAATTTTATAAGTCTTTAACATTCCAATAACTCTCTCCACATGAAACCTTTTGCTAGCAGTCTTTCGGTCTCTGATTAGAGTTTCTGGATTGCTTTGATTACCCTTCTTGAAAAATGAGGGCACATTCACTTTTACTCCGTATGGCAAAAATATATCTTGGACATTTAACCCTTTATCAACCATTATCTCATCATTATTGTTAAATCTATGTAGAATACTACTTCTTTCTATGACTTGTCTGTCCTGTTGGGGCAAAGGTAGACCTGGTTTCTTGATAGGGCATTCTGTAGCATCTATCACTACCCTGGTCATAGGGTACTTATCATAAAAATCCAGTGGCATGTAAGATGCTGCTATCTCATCACATAAAAAAGAAGCTCATCACATTCCTTGTTGATTTGCAGGGGGTCTATAACTAGGTCCAGATGATTCAATGTTACAAAATGCATATTCTTCAACAAATATGATTGGTAGTTCTGATTTAGAATATTTTTTTTGCATTATTGGGATTGGAAGGTATTTATTCTTGGTGTTCTTGCGGTCTGGGTAAAGTCCAAGGAAATATTGAGGGTATAGTTCTCCTTTTCAATGTTTACTCGCGGACTATAGTCACACACAGTAGAGGATCGTTAATAAGAATTTTGGAGTACTTAGTAAGACAAATCAATACGTACATTGTACAAAATCACTTGAGGTGAAATGATCTGAACATATGCTTGAACTTTTACGCAGATTCCATCCGATTTTCTGGTTGCTTTTATCCATTTTTCCTTCAATATTTTATCGGTAGGAAATAAGTGTTTCCCACCAATAATACTTCAATGTTCCCACCGTTTTCGCAACCAACAACATCACATGTACGTATTCGGGTTGCAGTGTTAAATCTTGGGTCATATTAAGTAAATAGTATTGAAAAATCATTATTTTTTATGTTTTCAATCGCCTCTTTCAGCCTGTTGAACCAACCAGATAAACTCACACAACAGATTGGACCTCCAGTAATATATTATATTATTCTATGGATTGGACTGTTGACGAACAAACTTTTTTCCGATTGAATTGACAGTAGGTACGTAACATTGTTTTGACACTGAAACGAAATAACAGTGAGCAAAAGCGCCCTCAATCATGTGCTAGGGAACTATATTTGAACTTTTTTTTTTTTAATGAAAACGCCTCATTGAGTCGTCGACTTATGTCATTGAGAACAACATGTCAAACGACATTGTCAGAATAGCGGAAAGCCGCCGGGTCGGAAAGAATGGCGTGATATAGAGGAGGCGCTTACAGTGGGAAGGAAGACATAGTGAAAAAAACCTGCGGCTCAGTCAGCTACAAACTTATTAACCTGTTCTTTCCTCTCACTAATAGTTGACTAAGCTGAGAGGATAGGGTGCTGGACAGGCCTAACCTAACAACCTGTCAGGTACTGCAGCGTCCCGTACGGCGAGAATATCAGTTGCTGGCGCTGTATTCATCATCATCATCATCATTTTTGCCGTAAAACGTCCACTACTGAAGACAGGCCTCCCTCATGGACATCCATGAGGGGTAGTTGCCATACTCACCACGCTTGGCAAGCGGGTTGGCGAGCGCAGTATGAGATGTTGTTACATGGAAAGACGCTGCTGCCCATCTTCCGGAGGTATCCCTTAGCAGGCTCTTACTGCATCCACGGGCATGAGAGGAGGGGTAACATTCTAGTGCCGGCACCCCACGGCGCTGTATTAATCATCTATAATAGATGTACCGGCCTATACAGTAAGTGAATGTAGGCTGATAGATAGATAGTCTTGCAATGGAAACCTTTTTGAATATAATTTCAACAGTCGCGTAAAAGCATTCCAAATTCAAAAAGCGCAAATCCCAATCAATGATTGATAGTCGGCAGGATCTGTCAATCTTGACAGACTTCAATGCTTCAATCGTCGCGCGCAACTCAACCGTGATTGTTTAACTCTTGTTTAAAAGAGTTAAAAACAATAATGGGCAAGTAATGGAGCTGATGATGGCATCCAAACTCTCGTTTTCACATAGGAATAACAAAAGCTAAAAATACTGGAACTATGAACTGAATTGAAACAGACGCAAAGTTGAGTAGAACTTTTGTTACTGTGATTTTTATTTGTAGACTGCATGTTTGTACGTCGGTATGGTTTTAATATTTGGGTTTAAACTTGGCGTCTTTAAGGTCAGAATTATTTGAATGGAATTGTTCAAATTGCAATGGTAAAACGCGGACTGAGAGGGGTCGCCTGAACACGGACTGACGCGAAAAGCTAGCTTGAAATGAAAAGTAGTAAGCGCCGAAACAGTAATTTTCGTTTAAATTATATACTATTGGTAATTGTGAAACGGTGACTTTCCATCAGGTGGCCCGTTCGCTCGACTTCCAGCTTATAGAGGTAATATAAAACAAAAACAAAAACAATTACGTAAAATTCAACCAACATTTCAAAAACGGTGTTTCGGAAGATGGGCATGTGCGTCTTTCCTTGATCAACATCATGTACTGCTCTCGCCAAGCGTGGCGTGTATGACAACAACCCCTCATGACCTTGGAGGTCCATGGTCCAGCAGTGGAAGCGGACAATCCTACCGCTGAGATGATGACGATGAAGTGTATTTCGATTTCGCTGTGAGCAAGATTGTTTATTCAGTTTCCATTCTATTCTAAATAAAGTTTTCCGTACATCAAATTGTCTGGGATTGTGTTCTGTATAAATATTTGGATTCAACCTAATTGTTGACGGGAAAGGTTAATCGCAGAATCTTTATAAATCGCTCCACGTGCGCGTATGTGGTGAGTGAATAATTGCTTTATTATTTTCCGGGAGAATGATAACATTCGGAAGAGAGAATGAAAGATTGCCGCTTTATTGGGTGAGATACTAAATTATGAAAGGAATAAAAGTTAGTGATCTTAAAAAAGATACTAACCAGTTTTGTTGAACGACGAAATAAAATATTTTCACTCATCAGTACCATCATCATCATCACAGCCGGATCATCACTGCTGTCCGCGTCCATGGGCCACATTGGCAGGCAGGTTGGCTAGCGCAGTACAGGATGTTGTCACTCGGAAAGACGCTGCTGCCCATCTTCCGCACTTATTCCTTAGCAGAATCTTACTGCATCCACAGGTAAGCTACTCTCTTGCCTGTGGAAGCAGTAAGAGGCATTAGAAGGCAACATTCTAATGCCGGCACCACGGCAACCATGCAAGGCTGACCAGGTAGGCTATTTAAAAAAATACTAAGAGTTTAAGACTATTAAGAAACTACGTATCTAATAATAACAAAACCTACATAGAGAGCTCCAGATCTCGTTTATGAACTACATATATGTATATTATATACCTTTTTTAGAATAAATAAAGTCTTTAACTTTGAAACTCACCAAATATATCAAAACTGACTTACGACCTTTCTCTTTTAGTTGCATGAACACTTACGGAAATAACGTCTGTTCAATGTTACTTCGTAAATACTTTTCTGTTTGGTACAGTTGCCTTTGTCTATACAACATTTTGAGTGCTTAAAAACGATAGAGATCTCTGTGCGACCTGTGAATCACCAAACTCTCGCAGTGTTTTTGAATTCGATTCACACAAAAGAAATATGAATCCTCGGATGCAATAATACCTTTTACTACTCAATAATGTATCAAGAATCTTGTGTGAAATTTCTCATTGAAATAAGATAATAAAGGCTTAAATGTGTTTAAAGAAGCTATTAACGATTCTAAGGATCTAGTGAGTACCGGTACTTGTGTGCAGTAAAATATGATACCCAAAAATAGTAAGCCGAGATTCGTCAAAAAACCAATCATAACAAATCAAAGATATGGTAATGGTGAAAAATACCAAAGAACCCCACTTCGGATCCAAATATTCAAACCAAGCACCATTACCAAACTGCCATGTTCCGAATTTAAACCGCAATAAAATTCAAAATTTGTTCCATCTTTAAAAGCAAGATGTCGTTACAAAATGGCGGGTGCCATCTCCCCTTTCTGTCTCCTCCGATTATAATACCGCCTTTATTCTTTGAAACTCTTTTTAAAATTAAGAAGTTTATTACTAGTCAGATCAGGAATTTCAATATCACATCCTGAGTTGATTCTTTGATGTGGCCGTTGCTGTATTAATATGAACTTTATGTAAATAAAGTTTGTGGTTAATATAGAGTGTTTCGTACAATAATTGAGTTTGCTTTTCATTGATGATTCTCTATCTTTGAATTAGCATTGATGAGTTCTAAGTAAAATAATTCAATTCTTAGAATAACTTGAAATTGTAAGGAGAATTGAGATTTTCGTGAGTGGTTTGTTTTTATTTTATCGAGAACTCCTTTTGTATCTTACGTTCCTTATACAATTTAAAGTTATTCAGGATAGCCAAGAATCAATACAATAGACCGAAATTCAATGGAATTTTCAAATTCCCCTTCATAATTACTCACCTAATACTTAGAACATCTTATTACCATCAATGCATGGAGAGCCCATTGAAGCTTGTTTAGGGAAATTTAAAGATTAAAAAGGGTCCGTATCTGACCACTTGCATAAATTATTGTAAGTGAAAGTCTATCAAAGACCCTATAGACCCTTTGTGAAGGAAATCGGGTTCGGAAAAATTAATTTAGATTTTTCAACGGGACTTTCATTGACTTTGATCAGAGATAATGATGTTTTTTTTGTCTTTGATGGGTTTTTTATGACGGAAACGTTATTATCTGATTAATTAGTTGCTACTGGTATTGTAGACATCTCTGTTTCTTTTGATAATCTGGTTTACTAAAATATTTTACAATTTAGGAACAAGTTAACAAGGTTAAGTGGATATCTTCAGATCTTTGTCTCTAACAAATGTACTTGTGTGAAATGGCCGTCTGTTAATACAATTTTACATAAATAGAAACTAATAAGCTATTAGGATAATATTTAGACAATTACACGTAATAAGAGATGCTAACATATCATTAAAGTATAGTTGATTTATACAGTGACAACAGGCAAATGCAGTGTTTGCCTGGGATATTGTAAAATGTGCCGTGGGGTGCCGGTAGTAGAGTGTTGCCCCTTCTCTTTTCGCCGTGGATGCAGTAAGAATCTGCTAAGGGGCCGTCTCCACGAGCGAGGGAATCGCGGCGATGTTATCGTCGTGCCACGTATTTCAATAGCGTGGACTCTTCGCGATTCTCTCGCTCGTGGAGACGGCCTCTAAGAGAGTGTATAGAAATACGTGGCACAACAATAACATCGCCGCGATTCCCTCGCTCGTGAAGACGGCCCCTAAGGGATACCTCCAGAAGATGGGAAGCAGCGTCTTTTAGTGCCAACCCGCCTGCTAAGCGTGGTGAGTATGGCAACATTAAAGATCCATGAAGGAATCCTATGTCTAGCATTGGACAGATTACGGCCGAGATGATGATGATTGTAAGATGGATTGCGGTTGATACAAGGGCAAGAATCTGCCAAATCTGCCCCTTGGCAGATTCTTACTGCATCCCGGCCAGAGAGGCGACATTCTACTGCCGGCAACCCACGGAATCGGCATCGGTATAATACATCAATTTGCTACCCCTAAAGTATCATTCAGTTGGTTGGTGAAACACAATGATTCTTTGTGAATCTGCATTTGTGAACAGATTAACCATAATGAACATTTCATCAATGTTTCGAAGGTATTGGTTTGAACATTTGCATTTAGTAATCCTGCATTGAAAATAGATTCATTCGCAAAATTATGATCGATAGTCTGTTAATAAATTAAGTATTTGTAATTTGCTATTCACAATAATAATCGTCATTTTCATTGCCCTGCCCTATTGCGACGCTATTCACGATACTGTAAGCCGTTTTGTTTCCAGAAAAGGAGACTTTGAAAATACATTTCAAATACTTCTTCTTTTTTTTGAAATTCTACCACCACTTTTTCAACAATAAAACGATGGGCTCTGTTTGAGGAACAATTTGATATCAAATTAATTGTGACTTATCTAAAACACCCTTCTTCTTTTTGAAACGATACAAAAGGAGAAACGAACTCGAACATTCCAAAGTTAAATAGACATGATGGCAAAAGAGAGTAAACATACAATCAGCAACAATTTTAAATAAGGAACAGCCGCGCCTACCGAGGGTAATTTGACAAACGCTTTGAAACGACTTCGAAATTCAAATGTTTGAACGCTATGCTAATCTTGCACCGTTTACTTTGGGATCTTTTGATAAAGGAAATTGATTAGGTAGCTATTGCAATTGGATATATGTATATAGCAACGGTTCTTATGCTCACAATATGGATCATTATGGGTATTGTTAAGGTTTTCCTCTTTTAGAGTTTGTGATCAATTAAACCACCGTGGGGTGCCGGCAGTAGAATGTTACCCCTCCTCTCATGCCCGTGGATGCAGTAAGAGCCTGCTAAGGGATACTCCGGAAGATAGGCATCAGCGTCTTTCCGTGTACCTTTCCGTTTCCGTACTGCGCTCGCCAACCCGCCTACTAAGCGTGGTGAGTATGATAACTAAACT
Source organism: Pasiphila rectangulata (assembly GCA_963082625.1). Lineage (NCBI taxonomy): Eukaryota > Metazoa > Arthropoda > Insecta > Lepidoptera > Geometridae > Pasiphila > Pasiphila rectangulata. The sequence goes on from OY720253.1 coordinate 9,868,611, forward strand.
ACCTCTCATGAAGTTCCATGAGGAATCCATGTTCAGTAGTGGACGTTTTACGGTTGAAACTATGAAAATGATGACAATACCTAATAGCAACCAAAATAGGAACTTAGTTTTCTGAAGTGACATAAAATGTTGAGTTTTTATTTATAATAGCTATGGCAGATATATAAAAACTTTACTTATTGGTAAAGGATTTTTCTATTGTTAAATAATTTGATCAAATGTTACAATGTTTGGTTTACAAGAATGAGTGGGAACTATCAAAACTCTACCTCTATTTAATGATGAAGTCTATTTCAATGTTAGATAATTTAGTAAAATTTTACTTAGTACGTTTGGTACACAAGAATGAGTAAGTTCTGTTAAAACTCTACATTTATAATGTAAGGAATAATTTCAGCGTGCCAAATCAAAGGTGTACAAAGTATACTTTCCACTCCCGCGATTACGCAAATTGAAAGAATCGGTGGCAAACAACAGACCCGGTATAGACTCTACGAGGGCAGTTCGGTTATTTACTTCAAACCTCGTGCCCAAACCGTCTCAACACAAGTTATGGCTTATAAGAATACAGGTTTTTACGTAAGCAGTTGTGTTTAGGGTACCGGATGGTTCAATCAATACTTTTTATATAGAAAAACGGGTATGATTTTATCAATCAGCTCACAAATAAATTTATTCCTGAAATAGTAAAACTGCCACCAAAAATTAAGGATTTGGTTCCGGCACTTCAATGGCCACTGCCGGGGCACGCTCACTGTGACGGCGTTCGTTATTGTTGTAATTCAACCAGAACCTATCACCTAGTCTTTTGTGAGGGGGTTATCTAGTTATGGTGATACAATTTTGATGATAGATCTAGTATTTTAGAAACAAATATATTAAATAGGGTAAAATATAGTTGCCCAGACCAGAGACAAAAATCTGCTGATAAAGCAAACATTTTGTCCACAGGCAGGGATCAAACCTCCTGCGTCTCAGCTATCGTCAAGGTCTTCAAAATATGGTGTTTATGGGAGTATAAAAACTGTTGCAGCTGTTTCACTCAGCTGTGACATCAGCCTTTGAGAGACTCAAATGTAATCTGTTTTGTTAATTTTGAACGTCGTTTGTCGGTGTTTTTCATCTCGGGTTTAGGAAGGATGCTGTATTTGCACCCCAGGAATTATGGCCGTTTGTTTTGTGAATGGAAAACAAATCAGGAAAATAAATTGTTTTTTGTAAGAGAATATAAAATAAATTGTAAGGCTTAAAGGGTTCACGGAAACGTTTATATTTTTATATACTTATGCTCTTACTATTTTTTATTAAGTGCTTTGTATGAGCTTAACATCAATGAAAATTAAAAGGAATGATGCGATACTCTCCTAATTTTATCTCTTAAAAACATAACCACTTTTTTATAATTAATACGTACGTAGGTATACACACGTATACATTCTATATCGACGAAGTAATTATATCATACCTTTTGTATCACCCCCGACGGTCGCTCATTATGATCAACATAATATTAAGCCATTATGTATCAAGGGACGCTATTTGAATAAGCACAAAATTGTCAAAGAGATTTTATCAGTTTAAACAAAACATCTCCTTCTGTTGGCTTTTGCCCCACGTTAGGGCGCCAACCTAATAGGATCGGCTAATACAGATGATGTTTTAACCCCCTTGGTAATAAACACGGTGTCTTCTGATTATCAGAGCGAGATAGTTGAAAACAAAGGTGGATTTGAAAGGGAGGGAGGGAGATGGATAATTCTGAGCCGCTTTATGCTGTGATTATGTTATTTGGCGGATTTGAGCTTGATTGTGCGGTGATAGGTGAATGGGCAGACATGATGGGATCCTTTGTTTGTAGCAGTGCTTTGAAGTTCACCTTTTTAAATGTGGATATCAATCATTATTATCATCTAGGCCGTAGGACGTCCACTGCTAGACAAAGGCCTCCCTCATGGATCTCCAAGTACTGAACAGGAGAAAAATTGTTGTCATTCGCGCCACGCTTAGCAGGTAGGTTGGCGAGCGCAGTACGGGATGTTAATATACGGAAAGACGCTGCTGCTATTCTTCCGGAGTTGACATCCCTTGACAGTTTCTTGCTGCATACACGGGTAAGGCAACATTTTACTGCCGGCACCCAATGGCCCGGTTTGAGTTTTAATAGGTAGGCAAATAATTGTGCTAACAACAAAGTACTTGATCACCTTCCTGGGGTGATAAAGTAAGTTTCCAGTTTATTTATTCACAAAAAATATACATCTGCACAGAATATAAATGAACACTGGAAAATGCAGTAGTACCTACAAACTGCACGTCGCAGTTTCCAGTGTCCTACCTCCCTACATGAGATGTAAATATTTACATAAAAAAAAGTGTATAACAATCACCCTCAAAATATTTCCTGTAGGTACTTCCCGTTTTACAAAGCATTGCAGTGCAGAACACTAAAAAAAAAACCTAATAACAATCCTCCTTTGAACCACAGCGAATTGATAGTAAAGCACTATCAAAAAGAACTTGAAACCGCACGAACAATCATTAATACCAATTATTTCACCATCAGCAACCCCAACGTGAGAAAAATCAAACAAAACGAAGTCCAAACACCCTCCCTTTTTTAAATAAAATCCTATTTTTGTCGTCATCATGACGAGAGGACGAAAGATACCAGATTTTTACGTCATTAGCAGCGTGCAAGTCATTCTAGCACGATTTGTCTATGGTTATCGCGTTCTTTTTTCAAACGCGTGCGATAGCACACGCACAATATGCGCAAAATTTCCAGCCAGCTAATGTGTTGGAAGGAACTTTGGAGATAAGCTCTGAAAGCACTTTTTATTATGTACTTACCTATAAACTTTCTTCTGGACGAAAATTACATTTTTGGCTGCCATGACAGTTTTATTTAACCATAGATAATACAAGTGGCTTTTATAAACAAATTCCCGGCAAAAAAGCTTCGCAAACCCTTGATTTCGTTCGTAAACATGACTTCAGAACAACAATTCCGTTCGAAATTCGAATGAGCACGAGGGGTAAACGCAGGCACTAAAAGGCACAAGTGGGCTCGAAAAGGCACGCGTCACGGGCCACAACAAACGAACGTGAACACGACAATCGAAATAATTTTAATTAGAGAAAAATCTGAAATGTGCATTAGTGTAGCGTCAGCAAAACAAGAATTAACGGTTTAAAGAACAATTCCCTTTCTTGAGAGTAGGTACAACTCGTTATCTATATTTTTAATTTATTTTACCCATATTTCAATAACAAGCTCCCTCTGTAAAATAACGGGTTTAGAGATCTTTATCGATACGTACTCACTCATATACTTAGTATGTTTTTAATAGCTATTATATATTCGCGAAATGTGGACTGATTCTTAATTAATAGTCTTACCTAATTAGGATTTTATGCCTGTCTTGTATCTTGTCACTATTTTAAAGTCATTATGACCGTTACATCATATATTAAAGAGCACTTTCTACTTTCTATGAGATCCAACAGAAAATTATCAACTTCCAAACAATGAATGAAACGATTTAGAAATTGAGAAAAATTAAATTTAAAATCATTTCTGCCAACCAACGCGCACAAGTCAAAACTTCACAACAAATACCCTTTCCGCAAACAATTAGCGAGCGAGTGGCACTTACAACAACGGCACGGCAATCCAGCGACCCCCAAAGCAGAAAGCAGAAAAGCTTTGCTGAAAACCAAGCCTTTGCTTTGCCTCTGCCGCCGTCAACAGCGCGTGCAGCGCTTTTGTTTTTCAATTGTGGAATGCGTCTATTTTTTTTTATTTGTATTTAGAATTATGAGATGAAAATTAAGTTAAGATTTTTAGGGTAAGTGGAATGCGTCTCTTATTTTCAATTCAAATTAAGAATATCGGTTTCATCAATTATTTAAGAAGCCAAAATTATTTTTCTAGCGGTATTTGAGATTTTGTTGAATGTATGTAGATAGGTAGTTTTTTTTTTGTTTTCGTAGCGGATTTAGAACAAGTGTTCGTAGCGGATTAACCATGGATTAACTGATCAATTTTAGTTTTCTTCGTACGTTTCTTAGAAAATACCAAAGTCCAAAGCTTCGTAATTAATATAAGAATTTAATACTCCTGTACTAAACACAATCTTGATTTTTCTTCAGAATTCTTGTACAAAAGTTTATAACAGAACCCATTACCCGAAGAAATGTGACGTAATTCCCAATTAAAAATGTCAAGTTCATTCCCACCTCCAAATTCATGTAACCTGATTCTCGGAAGAATTATCTCGCTAATGTTACCTTTACTAAATGCTCATAACTTTGACTAAGATACGACGGACGAACGACCAATTTTCACTGACCCGTCGATCCCAAAAAGGTTAATGGAAACAGTTCAAAAACAGCAGACTAACGAAGGGTCTACGTAAAGCTATTGTTTATTTTCAAGTATCAAGACATTTTTGAATTTATTAAGCTTATCTTTGGGTATCTTTGAGCTACTAATTACCCCAGTTCTGGCTTTGTTGACTCCATATGTAACCCTATACTTCTCATAATTAATGTTTCTTCGCTCAAATGGCACGGGATTTATGCCTTGAGATAACGTTAAAAGCTGAATTCGAGATACTTTATAGCCATCTTGGATTACAAAGGAATGAGTTATATTAAGTAGTAGTGTAATTAATTAACATAATGCAAACCTTTAAATGAAGCTGTACATTGTAATTATTGAATGAAAGTAACCTGGCTGTATGATAAATGAGGCGAAGACCCGACATTGTTCAGCCGATGAAAGAGCTTTTGTCTATGGTCGAGACAAAACGTCGGTCGGTCGTTGTCTATGCTATGCCTTCGCGCTCGTTCTTTTGTCGGTCGTCGACGCGCATTGTCGTGTTCAGCGTCGGCGGAATCATTAAATTTATTTAAACGGAAACAAAGGCGAATGCATTGCGAATATTTACGCAATTCACACGCTTATAAACCTTTGAAATTAACATTTTCTTCTTTACATCAATATAATTATGTGTACTATTAGATATTTTAGAAAGGTTCTTAGATATTTGACTTTTGCACATTCGACTTACTTTTAAGGACTTAAGATTTCTTCAAAGATAACAAAGATCACTCACTAATACTAAGAACGGGAAAACAATGAAGCCGCCATATTGAAAAGGCTTGCGCATGAGCAACAACAAAGCCTTATTGTGCGCCCATATGGGAAAATATCGCTTGTTTTGTCATCTCTATTGTGTGTGACAGACAGACGGACATCTGAAAAGACAGACTCTGAATGCTTATGTAAGGAATACGAGCTTTACTTATGAGATTATGTAAAGTGGTTCTAACTAAAGTTTGTTTTACGTCCATTGTTTATTTCGTGCCTTTTTCTGTTTCCTTAAGTTTCCTTGTAAGGAAACAATAGATTAAATGTCTTATGTTAACATTATATTTAGATTTTTAGGGTTCCTTATTAAAACTAGAAACTTTTATAGTTTCGCTTTGTCTGTCTGTCTGTCATCGACTTTACGAAGAGACTATTCCTAGTCCTAGAAAGCTGTAATTCTGCATGTTCATATAAAATAATAACGCGGAGATAACGATACAAAAACATGCTAAATAATAATAATAATGCCCATAATATGCCCATAAACGCATACACGTACGACGAGAACCGTTTTTTCTCGAATTTCCCATCGTGGGGGATAGGTATCGATGAAGGCATTTTCAAACTATTCAGGGGTTGCGAAAACCATTTTTCCGTTTGCAGAACATTATTAAACTTTTTTCGATCGTTCCTCTAAGCTATAAAATAATAACTACTTCCTTACTTTAAAAATCTGAAAAAAATCATGCATGTGCATCATGAATAACAATGGATTTTCTTGAAAAACTATAATGGGTATGTAAGCTTTTTTAGTTTCGGAGAAGTTGTAGTTAAATTAAGTGATACGGTTTACCAAACATACCGGAATACATATAAATCTTAAACTCAATAATTATAACCCATCATAAACCGAAAACTATATTAGGTATTTCCTGTAGTATCTTTTAGTAAACGTAAAATAAAACCGGGCAAGAGCGAGTCGGACTCACGCACCGAGGGTTCCGTGCCATCACACAATATAATATATGATAAAGGCGGTTTATATTGTTGAAGAACCTTGACAGCGCCATCTCTTGTCTGCGGAACGTATGTAGTTTTTTTACACTTTCGATGATTTCTAAAAAAACTATGCAAATTAGAGAGTTCGTTATAATATTACAGGAAATGAAATTTTCCTGTAATAATAACATACACTCCTATTAGCAATAAAATTTTCAGGGGTTTATCTCTGCAAACTTCGGTTATAAGAGGGGGAACGCTATTTTTTCAACGTTTTTGTAAATAAGTCGAAAACTATACGGCTTAAAGCAAAACTAAAAACTTCAACGAACACTTTCGCTGATTTCTAAAACAACTATGCAAATTAGAGGGATCGTAATAATTTTCCTGTAATCTTTACATACACTTTTATTAGCTTTAAAAGTTTCACGGTTTTTTCAACATTTTTGTAAATAACTCGGAAACAATACGGTTTAAAGGGAAAATAAAAACTGTTTATTAATGTGCAAATGAATACTTTTCATATGATACCCCGCACGACCTAGTAACTTAAAAAAATTGAGATAACCTATCCAATCATAATAAGAATAATTTTTAATATTTTCATTATATGCTATATTGGTTAAAAAGTGATATCCTTAACAATTTCAGATTTCAAGTAGATAGCATCAGTAGTTCTCGAGATATCCATTTGTGACAGACAGACAAAGTGATACCATAAGGGTTCCTTTTTACCATTTTTGTCCGGAACCCTAAAAACATACACCAACTTCTAACAACAGCATACAGTTAACCACGGACCTACATAGCGCGTGGCCCGACACGCACTTTACCTAATTTATTATTTATCTCATTTATATATCATCTCGAAATAAGTTAAATATTTAATAGAATTTATAAATGCCTCGTAACTCATTATATAGGTATCTTTAAAAGTAAGATTTGTGGCGACAGATCATTATGCCGTTTTAACTACTATCACTGATAAGCGAACGCGGCTTCCATTTTTCGTAATTATCTAATAATCATAAAACTAAAAATTAATCAACCAATTAAAACTTAGGTGACTGATCTGATAAATATGATTCGTTATTTATCATATTTCAAGCTACCTGATATAACCAGCTATTAAATAACGAAATAACTAGTCACATCGTTACTACAAACGCTATTATAGTAACGTTACGTTATCGAGTGGACAAGTGATAGCGTGGGATAGGGCAGAATGGTGTGAAATGTATATTACCATTCTTTATTTGAATATTTTATCGAACACTTCACATCAATGACAGGCTAAACAAATCCCTAACGTCTATTAATTAAAGTTGAAAATCATTCAAATACACTATCGCTACTTGATATTTATGGGCGCTTTGTCACACCAGTAGGTCTGTTTTATTGAGAGTTACGTTTTTGTCTCTGGTTTTGGAAGATGAAGTTTGACGTGAATATGAATATTTTTCTCGTAACTAAAACCGTGAAAATGATGTGACGGCACAGGCTAATGGCAAGTCGTTGGTTTTCTTCTTTATAGGCTTGAAAATTGAAAATTTGGCGTTTCGACTGGAGATATCAAATAAAGCATGATGAGATTAGCTAATATACACGTATAGAGACGACGATAATATAATACTGGTATAAACCATTGTTTTCAAAGGTAAAAAAACCAGATAAATGTATTGACATAAGTACCTACTTATGTATGGTAATGGCGGGACGAATTGGATAGTATGGTTAACTCGTCGGACGAAGCTTGGAATCGTGATGTTGGAGGAAATGGGGAAAGGTGCAGTGTAATGTTATGGCTCGTAATGATATAATTGTAATTTATGTTCGCACATATTAGCAAAAAATCATATCTGATTAGTAAACTACGAATGAAAAACATTTGAGTAATTTTTGGGACATGTCCATTTTTATGCTACTCGAACATTGTAAACTGTTCTAGCCATTTGCATATGCCTATGTCATGATTAAGGCTCGATAATATATTTATATACTCGTATGTATAGATTACTGCCTGCCCAATACATTATAAAAGAAGCTTAATATAGGAAAAGTTAATGCTCAGGTACTGAGCGGTTGAACAGTTGTTTATTGGTTATTTAAATAGGTATTGAGAATAATCTTCTTAGAAACAAAATGAATTGCTGACCTTTGATGTTTTGAAATTTTATGAATAAAATCCCACGGCAATGTTAAGTCAAAGGTGTAGTTGAACAACGAAATAAATGTTCTCTTTTTTAGGAATTGTAAGACTTAACTACCTACTTTTTATCGAAATAACTATTAATCGCAAAATCTGAATAGAACTATTAAAACTCTGTATTCAGCTTCTTTATTCCAATCACTAGTATACTCTATTCAAAGGAAAAGGTACTTATGTACCCACTTCAAGTATTATGATCATATCACTAGCTTTTTAATGCCGTAGGGTGCCGGCAGTAGAATGTTACCCCTCCTCTCATACCCATGGATGCAGTAAGAGCCTGCTAAGGTATACCTCCGGAAGATAGGCAGCAGCGTCTTTCCGTGTATCAACATCCAGTACTGCGCTTGCCAATCCGCCTGCCAAGCGTGGTGAGTATGGCAACTACCCTTCATGGAGCTTCATGAGGGAGGCCTGTGTTCAGTAGTGGACGTTTTACGGCTGGACCCCGACTAGGTTTGCTTTCTAGGCTAAGCGCTGTATGCAAAGTCTTATTTAATAATTCTTATTAATTTCTCGTTTAACATTAATTAAGGGTATCACAGCGAAAGATAGGGAAAAACTTAGAAATCACAGATACAGCACAGTTATAAAACCAATGACTCATGAAATATAATTTTTCTTAGAACAAGGAATTTAAAAAGGTTAAATGCTAATTAATCTCTCTAAGACAAATCCCGTCTTTGTCAAATACAACTGGTCTTAAGGCTTTAATTGCTCGTGGGTCAATTAAGAAGGCGATTAAAAGTGTAATGTGTTCGTTGGATTTTGGTACTATCGGGGAGAAATGTGTGTGATGCCTTATAAATGAATAATGGTACATACGAGTATGTTCAGTTTTGAACTTATCACAGTTTTCTATGAAAAATAGACTTGAGAAATAGTCAAGAATAATAGAATGTAGATGTAAACAGATGCAGGAACTTTTGCTTTTGAAATTGTTTTTTTTTTTTAATACTCAATTAAAATGTAAAAACTTCTAGTGGACACCCTGTACTAGCCAATATTCCAATATTTAACAGAAATCAAAATAATTTTGTTTTATGAAAAAGAAGAAACCTGAATAGCATACGGTGAGCTATTGGCTTGATTCATCACTTTCGTCTAGAAGACCTATTTAATTGGCAGATTGTTTCCCTATGAAAAGTTGAATTTTGACATATTGTTGTGCAAGTAAAATCCTAACAATTATTACAGATAACTACTATATATTATTACTATATTGGATTATCGGGTGTTTATCGCGCAATTACCTTTATTTTAATCCCGACGTTTCGACCAGATTGCACCTGGTCGTGGTCGCGGGGAGACTTGCTCTATTCGGAAGACCCCACGACCACGACCAGGTGCAATCGGTCGAAACGTCGGGATTAAAATAATGTAATTACGCGATAAATACCCGATAATCCAATATAGTAATAATGTGTTGTGATCGCGAAAGTTTAAAAAAGACAACTACTTTATACGTTTTCAACCGACGTGAGTCGTCACAATTTTTATCTTTTGTATCTAAGCAACATTGCTCTACAATTGGATAAGTTATTTTCTCCCCCACTGTACATTGTGGGAACCTTTATTAATTACTGCTTAACTGTTAAGCAGTCGACGCACTTGACTCGTATCAGATCCTGGTTTTCTCAGTTTTATGGTCTGTTTACTTGCGCGTGAGAGCTATAAAAGTCCTGAAATAGTAGTTGCTTGTCTATGGGACAGAGTAAAGGTAAAGTACGTACGATTTAAGTACAGTTACCATAAAGTTCTCGAATTAATGGATTGTGTTGTGTATTGTACTCACTCATCTGTGTGGTATTGGTGTTTCCTTAAGACATACCTGAAACGAATAAATGAAATAAATAAATGTGAGAAAATTCATTTTACTAGACTAACTGAGACACGGGATTTGATAAATTATTCGTCAATAAGCAACAAAATTTGCCGTGGGGTGCCGGCAGTAGAATGTTACCCCTCCTCTCCTACCCGTGGATGCAGTAAGAGCCTGCTAAGGGACACCTCCGGAAGATGGGCAGCAGCGTCTTTCCGTATATCAACATTCCGTACTGCGCTCACTAACCCGCCTGCCAAGCGTGGTGAGTACGGCAACTACCCCTCATGGAGATCCATGAGGGAGGCCTTAGTTCAGTAGTGGACGTTTTACGGCTGAAATGATGATGATGAAGCAACAAAACATTTCTCCGAATTAAAAAGTTATTTTTTTTTCTTATTGTCCAAAAAGCCCCATAATTACATTCCAACCATACAAGCTCATAATAAAATGTGATTTAGCCCCACTAATGAGTAAATTCATAATATTGTACAAACTCAAAAGAGTCTTGTTAGGTCCACATACAGGGTGTCGCTTAAGGAGCGGCTCTATTAAATTCTAGCACTGTGGTACAAGTTATGAGCAGAAAATTGTTGTTTTTATAAATAAGTGAATGATTGTCTTGAAATTGCGAGGAAACCTACGGCTTAGTCAGACTTATTTTTATACTTATTTTAATTATTCTCTGAGTAAGAGCCAGCTAAGGTGAGAGGATGTTTAAGTGTATAAATCATCTAAATAGATGTGAAAGACCTTACTTATTGTCAAAACTGTTGAACCTTAGTAAATACTGTGCTTTCACCATTGGTAGGGTTGTAAAACTTAGGTAAGGAGGCACTGAGTTATTTGAAGTTTTAGCATCACTTTCAGCACTAAATAATAGTGTTCTTCATCGGTTTCAATGACGGTGACCCAAATAATTACTAAGGACTATTTCTTATACGGCAGACTAGATCAAACTTGATTTTAAATACCCTTCAACACTACATGAGTTGAACGTGTACACGTAGGAGGCCTTGAGTCTCTCTTTGCGTTGTTGCTCTAGCAGAGACGGGTCTACGGGTGATATATCGCTGGTTGTTGGCTGTTTCAACTTCAATAATAAAAGTGATATATACAATTTCTAATCAAATCAATAAAATATATTTTTATGACAAAAATATAAATCACAGCTTAAATCTTAGATACACAAGAAATTACAAAAATAGTTTATGTCAAACAAAACACGCGTTTTGTTTGACATAATATCAGCCGTAAGACTGTTTTGCTTGGTATACACGTGTGATACCTTTTTATTTTAATAACGATCTTCTTCGCTTCAAATCGCTTCCATTCATAACTTGTCCGGTTTCGCACATTACTCAAAAGCCTCACATGTAGCCCTGTGAATGCACAAAGCAGAATAATAACCATAAGGCGGACTGCAATTAAAAAATTTAAGGCACTTTGTCGCCGGCCTTTTGCCCCACGTGTAAGTTTACCTTTCATACTTTTAATTATATTTTATGGAGGAAAAATCAACGTTTTAATGATGTCATCATTTTCAAAATCATCATACCGTTTTTGTGGACGTGATAATACGTGGAAATTCTTTTCGCTTTTTCAGTTTAGTTTTATTGCTTGAAATCAGCTTGGAATATGCGAAGGTAATGATTTTTAAATATTTTGTACCGAGAAAACTAGTTATTGTTCGAGGAATATAACCTTAATCAACGTTTACGAGTTTTATTTCTGGGAGTGTGGCCTTAAGCTCTACCTAGGAGGTACTAATTGGTTTAGGCTTATAAAATTAGTGTACTATTTCTGCTCTAACGACTAATATTCTTTGCCATCTTTGCGTGTCACTAGAATGTTGCAATCTCTTGCCCATGTATGCAGTAATAATCTGCTAAGGGATACCTTAGAAAGATGGGCAGCAGTTTCTCTCCATGTATCAATATCCCGTATTGCGCTTGCTAAAGCCTGCCAAGCGTGGTGTGTATAGCAACAACCCCATGATCAGTACTTAGAGATCCATGAGGAGGCCTATGCCCAGCAGTGGACGACCTACAGCTGAAATGATGAAATACTTAAAAAAGCCGATCGTAATTGACCTAAGAATAAGGATACACTAATTCACCCCGACCCGACCATCCCGACACAAATAATCCAAAATAATTCATGTATTTCATCGTTTTTCGACAATAAATTAGCACTTGGTGATTTACTTCCGAATGGTGATTGAGACGAGCGGATATATTTTACCTGAAGACATTAACGCAGCTTCCTACGATGAAGTATTATAATAAAAAATAACAATCGTCCTTGAAATAAATAAAGATAAAAATACACTACAATACACAAAATATCTTATACCGTTTTCGGGACGATACATTTGCATCTGGTGATTTACTTCCGAATAGTGATGAGACGAATACGATATTTCACCGAGCCGAAGACATTAACGCCTGCCCTTCTACATTTCCACAGTTTATAGCTTGTCCGTTTGTTGACGTTTAAAATGGCGACGACACACTGTTTATAGGACACCCTGTAGACAGATTTGTGTACACCTATTTAAGTGACACGCCTATCTGTGTTCGCAAGACTAACAATAAAACTTTATTGCTGTTATGGTGGCTTTACTTGCGTAAGCCTTCTAACTTATGTAAAAGGGTTAAGCAACCGCAATGTATTCCTATGATTTATACAACGTTAGCAACTCAAACAATGCTCTAAGGAGCGTTATAGCACAGGGGACATAATTCAGATCGATGCTTTCCGTTCACACAAAATGTACCTAAATAGATATTTCTCTGACAATTTTGAGGTTTATTAATATATAAAAAAATCCAACTGAATGTACTTATCTTTAATTTACGTTCAGGCGTACCTATTATTTTCAGAAACAAACATCAATCCACACAAAAGTTCTCATTATTGTAGGATATTTTTGTGGGGTAATAAACCTTTTTTTGTGGCCTGATGAAGATGAGGTATGCCAAACTGACGTGTGCCACAATAAAAGTTCCCGTAAATAACACACCTAGGCATTTTGATAGTTAAGTTAAAATTGCCAATGAATTATATAAATTATTATGCAATAACGTTATTTTTGTAAAACTAGATAAAATTTCCGCAAAATCAAATAAAACCATCTCATTGAGAGAACACTTTTCAATTTCAAACATTCTATCAACTATAAAACTAGTTCAAATAAACATAGAGTAAACAACAACAGAGGTGTCAGTTCGCGGAATCAAGCGGTGGGGGATAAAGCGATTGCGTTTTGCAATGGATAGTCTTGGTAGTTACTGGGAAACGTGTTACGATCTCACAGCTAGACGGATGCTCCTTCCATCTCTTTATTATTCCAATAACAATCCGTAATGAGTGCTCTGGTCAAACGTAAATAGCGACTTCATACATTTTGAATGATGCCAATGTAAACGCTGTTCTATGCACTTCTCTTTGCCTTAGGGCTGCCAGGTAAAACAAACAAAGCCAAATTAAAATCGGTAGTTATACATACGTTGTTTGTTTTGCGGTAATTCATATTGGAAATCTGAATGTTGCATTATTTATTTGTTGTTCAGTTCATACGTATTACAATTTGAATTATATGAAAGCACGTTAAATATAAACTACCTATATTTAAATCGATAAAGGAAAACATATTTTACTAATCATTACGGGAATCAGTCGTTGTACCTTTATTTAAATCCGACGTGATGAATTCCTCTGGAAATTTATAAAATGTATTGTGATCGTGAAGGTTTAAGTAAAAGTAAAAGAAAACATAGTTTTGAATATCTAAACCTGAACAGCCAGCAGGCTGTTTGTATCCCACTGCTGCCATAATAAATGATTTGATGTATTTGTGACACATATTTTTGCAAGATATCTCGCTGCCTAAAACCTGCCAAGCGTGGCGAGTATGGCACCCCTATGTAGGCATAGGGGTCATGTCCAGCAGTGGACGTGGACAGCAGTCCCACGGCTGTGATGATGATGAAAAAAAACTCACGCAAGGAAATTGTTGACTCTGCGTGGCAACCCTAGCCTTCGTCAAGATCAAAGAAACACCTCGCTTCCAGTTTACATAGTAACCTCAGCGGACCTGTTTGCTGGTAGACTACTGAACCCTGGACCCGGTCTAACAAAATATGATATTTGATAACTGTCAGTTGTGACTATTATCAACAACTATTTGTCATGTATGCTGTCAAAATTATTAACAACTTCGAGTCTATAATTTCGAAAGAGGGGAGAGGAGAAACGGAAATATTTTTAGGTAACAGAAATAGGGGTCATCCAACATGAACACCGATGGGTTCACGATATTTGAAAGACTAGGGTTGCACCTAGCTAAGAATAGCGACAGACACAGGCGAATGGCAAAAGCAAATGGTAGCCTATGTCGAGTAGAAGGTTGAAAGGAGATGATGATGATGAAGTAGTTCTCATAATACTGCCATTAAAATGAGAGTTTACCTTATATTCTACATGTCACTTAAACATTATTAGCTTCTTCATAATCCTGTTGTTACTTTGTGGTTATTGTAACTTCAAAAGAACTATTTTAATAACTTCATAGACATTAAAAATACAAATAATAGAAAGAATGCTACCTAATAAAAATGTATTCATTGCGTAGGTGTCGACATGATGACAATAACTAGAACAAAAAAATGCTCTTTGATCTACTGTCATAAAATGAATATGACAGGATACTTAAATTTCAGCCACTGATGATGTGTGACAATTTGACAGTTTTCATGTGATTAAAAATTTAAATGAAGCAGTGATTGATGATCTTTAGTCTGACATTTAACCAAAGTTAAAGTCAAAATATAAATATTTGGACCCAAAAGCCACATAGAAATGTCAATTTGCAGAGTAATAAGGCGACGCATTGATAAACAGTTATTTCGATGTAATTAAGTGAAAAATGTAACTAAGCGACTAATATGCATAGCGCTTTCTGTCTGTCTGTGCATGAGATGATTACAACCGAACGCGTTGACCGATTTACATGAAACGTTTTTTGTTAGCACCGTCTTGAGAGAAGGGTACTAATTGATTTTGGTCACAGGAACCGGAGTTATTGTGACTTCATAAGGTCACCAAAAAAATAAAAGTCTTCAAATGGCCGAAAACGTCCAAAAACCCAAAAATGGGGCCGCCTTCATACAAACTGAGGCGAAAAGCTAGCTTGAAATGAAAAGTCCTTATCGCCACAACAGTAATTCTCGTTAAAATAAAGAGTATTCACAATTATTTAAAATCCAGCTACCGTTTTGAAAAGGTTGTGTAGACTTATATGTAGAGAAAATTTAGAGGCATAAATCAGTAGTAACCTGTAAAGTGAAAATCAATGTTTATAAAGAGCAGTTTTGGATTTTTTCTACCAATTTTGGATAAAGACAAATTTAAAAACATAAAATATCAATTCCCAATGCTTTGTAATATAATAATAATAATTGAATTCTTTCGCTTCAGAAGACTTTCGAAATACCTAAACTAAATGCAAATTATTATAATATCTATATTTTTTACCTTTATTTAAATTGAATAAAAGGTAAGGCAAACTTTCGGAACAAACTGTTCCAAAATTCTTGACAGTTTGTCCGTTATAAGATTTGAATAAAAAAAATAACTTAAGGTAACCAAATATTACCAAACGTAATCTACCTAATTACCTGCCTATCAACATAAAAGTAAGAAGTAACAAGATTCCACGAATAAATAAACGTTAGAAATTAAATTTATTCACTACAGAGGTATTTACTGACCAGGAAATCAATCGGAAAATAACCAAATTCATCCAAATGGTAATTTCGACTTTAAAAGACGATTATTTCGTAATGATTTTTATAAAACGCTATTCCGAAGCAATCAGAGACGCCATTACCACACGTTTCTACAAGAAAATGAAGTTGAACGATTAAGATAACAGTAACACAAGTAGGTAACTGTACACTTCACTTTAATCTCACTGTTTGTTCTTCGAATGGGTGTCTAAATGGATTTTTGATTCATCGGAATAGAACAGATTGGCGGAGTTAGAATACAAAGCAAATAGGACTAAAAGGAAAATAATTTCAGATTATCGGCAAGTATAGTGAACGATCAGAAGATGTGTGTAGCAAAGCTTGCTGTCTATACGATAATAATGTTTGTGAGTCATTGAACGAGAGCAATGTCCGAGTCAATGAAGTAATATTAAGAATAGCCAAAATCAGAAATATATCTAACAGAGATATGTAGTCGTTTTGCCTTTTTTAAAGAAAAAAATAATATTAAAGGTTGACTTATTTATTACCTTAGTAACCAGAAAAAATAATACAAATTATCTTGAAAAGTTAAATCAAAATGACTAATAAAATAATCAAAATATCATTCCAATACAATTTTCCATTCAATTAAAATAAAAGAAAAACAAAAGACACAATCACAATAGAGAGGCGACCGTAAATCTGTCAGTAAGGCTGAATTAAATTTCATGCGACTCTGAAGTTCGGAATGAATTAAACGCCGTGACGACTGACAAATATCTTATTATCGCTACGGGTTAAGGCGACTTGATGCCTTGATTTAAACATCTATTTCAGTTTCGATCTTCCAGAAAATTACTGAGGATTTTCATGAAAAATGGCAGAAATAAATAGATTTTATGTGATTGTTTTTGCTACCTATTACAAAGTACTATAGTAAATAAAATCCTTCCATTATCATCTCAGCTGTAGGAGTGCAGTCTACATACACCGCTGGTTATGGGCCTTCTTCATGGATGTCCCAGATTATGAGGGGCTTGTTGCCATTCTCCCACACCTGCCTAGGTTAGCGAGTTAGCGAAGGCATAACTGACCCGACCTTAGCTTCTCCATTTTTTTAATTTAATACACTTATTTTGTTGACGATTTTGTTTAAATTTCCTTACCTACAAAAACATTAACGCCACACACGGGATGTTATACACGGAAAGACGCTGCTGCCCATTTCGAGGGTATCCCTTGGCAGATTCTTACTGAATCCACGTGCAAGAGAGGAAAGGCAACATTATACTGCCGACACTCCACAAAACAATGACTTTAATAACATGGACACACCATCTAATTTTAATTCTCATCCTGGTGGGGATACCAGATCTGCACTGACGTCCCGCATTGGGACCGCATTGCGTTGTTAGACACAACTTGATAAAATATTTCAAAATCTTTTTTATTAACCGCTCGTATAAACACCTACCAAGAAAACCTTACGTAATCAGGCTAATGTCACATAAACTGACATCAAATACATACTACAAGTAAAAACTATATAACATGTAGTGCTAAATGCAAAATTGCACTAGTACAAATCTGAAATATGCGCGGCCCCGACGTCTATTAAATAAATCGCCGGTGGGATAATTGTGAAAATGTTGACGACCGCTGCCGATGGATGTATGATACCGCCGAGTAATTGCTTTGGTAAAAATCAGTAGCATAAAGCTTTTTAACATTTCAAACAATATAATAAATGAATTGCCGTGGCAGGGTGCTCCGGAAGATGGGCAGCAGCGTCTTTCAGCGTGGTGACGCTTGGCAGGCGGGTTGGTGAGTATGGCATCATGGCATGTTAATACGCGGAAAGTATGGCAACTACCCCTCATGGAGATCCATGATGGAGGCCTGTGTTCAACAGTGGATGTTTTATGGCTGAAATGATGATGATGATGAACAAATGAATATAATGAAGTTTATTATATCAGACATAAACTCGTATGTATAAAAAAAAACCATTTATTTTTTCACATACATATTCGAGACTGTATAACCATTCGTCAGTAGCTATTTAGGTACTAACTGACTATTATATCATGTTTGATTAATACAATTTAGGTGGGTAATTTAAAAACAATGTTGTCATTTAATTTTTCTGTTATTTGGTTTCCTTTTAAATCGCTTTCGCTTGTAACTTGCATTGCACACTTTTGTTTTAAGTTTTCTTTTGTAATAATTCTATTGTGACATCTTTATATCTTTAATGTTATAGAATAAGAAGAAAAAACGTTTAAAAGACCGATCTGTTAACATGTTTACAATTATGATAGGTGAAAAATATATCTTGGAAATTGGGTCATATAGAGTTTTGAACGTTATTGTTGTTGCGGACGAAAATATTGGGTAGTTTAATTTAAAAGAAGTGATTGAGGCATCAGTTTATTTTGTTTTTATTTTGCACGGGTTTATATTTCATGGATTTTCAAAGTAGGCAAGACATACATATACTCACTAAAACATTTTAGTATTTAGAGACAGCTGTTTTGAAGACCACCCAGAAAATCTCAACAATTATGGAAGTATTTAAAAATAAATGCCTGATAATCTTTACGTCTTTGTAAAGTACAAAACGCATCACGATATTTATGTTCATCCCAGAAATGTCGACTGCATCACGTTCCGAACATTATTTTGACAAATTGTATCTTGAATGTAGAGGAGTATCTACAATTATTATGACCTTTTACTAATAATCTTTTACAATTTCCTGAATCCTACTCCTTAGATTTCCTTAGACTATTATGATGTAAGAGTATTTTAATACATTATTTTATGTATGAAAAAATATTTGTACCTATGTATACTATTTTCCCAATTTGTCTAAGTATAAAAATATCTATGTTGAAAAAATGTTTACAATAACTTACCTTTTCAAATTCAGAACTTATAAAGAAAAACATTAATTAGCCTGTTCGAAACAAGACACTGTCACAAAAGAAAAAAAAACAGTAACTTTCAAATTCCATTTTCAAAAAGAAAAGCTCGATTCATCCGGCATTCGCTCGCGCGCTATTCAGAAACAACTTATTAAATAAATTAACCACAAGTTTGCGGAAAAGGAAAAACTAAGCAGTAACAGGCCCGCGTCCACCAAAGCGGGAGTGCAATTTTTCTACAAAACCGGAGATTAAACAATGCTTAATGTTAGTTCAAAATGTAATTTAATGTTTAGACACCCAACTTTAGTATCTACACAAACCCGAATGAATTTTAAATACCTACTTTTATTTTGAGGTTTGTAAATTTCTTAAACAGTAGGTAATAAAAAAACGGATAAGTAAACGTTTTAATATAACCTAATAAAAACCTACATATCATAATGCAGTAGGTAAACACTTGCCAACTTTTTTGTAAGAAAAGATCTATGCAATAAATAAACACATCACTGTATCCTGGTTTTACGAAACACATTCTTTTTTGTATTGGGTTCCCAAATGCTGAAAATTACATTATTTTTAATATTGTGTCGGCCACTGAATGCGACCCAACGTATTCTGAAGAAAGCCAGCAAAAATAATTGGAAAGTGACGGGAATAACTAAGAGTTGTGTTGGGATAATTGGGGAAATATTTTACCGATATCGATAAATGTCAATTTTGAGACACAGGTGTGAATTAATGGACGGGGAAAATTTGACCACAAGCTGCATTGGGGATTGGGAACATGTCTTTTAAATAATAAATAATATAAAGCGTTTTAAAAGTTTAAAAACAATCAACGTCAAGGTAATGTAATCGTATGATTTTGACATGAGGTACTTGCACCTAATAATATAACAATAATAAAAATCTTGTTCCTTTCACCAAAGAAATATATTTTATATCTGAAGAGCTGTATGTCAAAGTTAGGAAAAAACCGTTTCCATTTCTCCTAAAATGACATAAAAGAAAAACACGGTTACTTTTCAGATTCCAATTTCAAAAAGTTATCGATTCGTCCGGCATCCGCCCATATGGGAAACTCGGAAAAAAATCAAGTGACGATAAAAGCCCGTGGGTCACATCACTAGCCGCCTCGGGAGCGCGGCCCAGATTCCCAAGTTTTCATCACTCCTTGCCTTCCCAGCGGCATTGTGTCCGTGGGAACCTTTATTGCCCCCATAGAAAACTGTGAAAGCGCCAAGAAAAGCATTTGTGAGCTTGCTTCAATGGGCACAAAGAGCTGAGCTGAGTTGATTCCCGTTTTTGTGTTGATTCCGTGTATTTCATGGTTCTTTTCAGGGATTTTCCGATTGGAGCGCTGTTTGTCGGGCTTGTTTCGTCGGGGCTAATTTACTTTTCTGTTGGACCACAGATTAATAGAGCGTTGCATCGGTAAAAGGCTGACTGAATGGAATCTTGAGGAATGTTGTTTTTAAAGTTGACTTGCTTTTGCCCGCACACTTTGTACCTACACGGATAAAGAGTGGCACAAATGCATGTGTGCTTTTTCATTGTACATTTTGTACAATAATGATGCAACATTGCACCAACCTGAAATGTACCGCGAAAGCGTAAACAGTAACTAACAGTCGCACAGTACCTCAATTATCAGGTTAGATTACCTACATGTTTCAAAATCATAACGATTCTAAATAAATAACGATATTCGAAATAAAAATCTCATAGTGTGGTCAAAAATGTGTGAATATTAAATTTGTTAATTTTATTCAGATTAGTATTATTGCAATCATCAAAATAAAATGACTATCAACATAGAATCCTCACTCGTTCATGAACGCCGTAATGTGTTTAAATCGTCAAGAAAATAATATAAAAGGTACGCTATAAAATCCTAGATTTTAAAACTATTTAATATGAGAACAAATCGCAAAATTTTAACAAGTTCTATAATAAAATATACATATATAATAAAACGACTTTCATAATGATAAAGTTTGTACCTCGTTACTAGAATCTCATGCAAAATAAAACAGCTAGAATAAACCCGGTTGATAGTCTAGGACCAGTACGACTTAATAAAAGTTATTATCTTTATATCGATTTTGCGTTAAATACTCCTTGTTTCATCAGATTGCTGTTTCATGATTTCCTCAATTATTTTTGCAAACTAATTTAAAACAAATTGGAGTTGATGTTTTCATCATCATTTTGAATAAACTGTGTTTTTTAAAATTGGAACAAACTTAACAATATCAAAAGGCAAAACGTTACCAGTATGCAAAAGTATATTACTCTAAATGAATATTAAAAAGTTATAAAAATAAAGCACAGTTTGAAAAGATAAACGAGAGTTTGCGTTTCGACACACGAAAACACGAGTCGGCCGCAATTGATTTTCTGATTTATCGATTAACGCTGACAGCACTATTAGTCGATGATTGGCGTGCTGCCTACATCGTCATGTTACACTACCATACATCACTAGGGCCTAGTTGCGTCAACGAGACTTAATAATTTTACTCTGTAGGTATACGTAGCTGCTATCTCGCCTATAAGCCGTTCTAACATATTATTTTTCACTTCATCTCTAACATTATATTTTTAGTTCAGAAATGGTCATCATAATCATTATCAGTCCATATTAGTCCACTGCTGGTTAGCAAAATAAAAAAACCCAAATCTGCGCTATTTCACCCTGTCTTCGCATCCAGCGTCTGCTAACAACTGTTCCCAAATCATTATTCCTGGCTGGTGGGCGTCCCACATTACGCTAAGAAACAAACTGCTACATAAACCAAATAGTTAAACTCAAGAAGAAATATTATAGAAACAGCCATATAAAATAATTAGGTAGTACCTTGTAGAAACAGAAAAACACGAAACCAAAGATTATTGCATCCCGTTAAGAGTATAGAAGCAGCATAACACGAAAGCAAACTGCCAAAATGTCCAAGGTGACCGTACTACAAAATTCTTACAGCTTAAAGTAAGGCCTATGCATCTATTATAGATGATTTGTACAGCGTCAGCAACTGGTAATCATGCTGGTAAGCGTCCCGTAGGACGCTGCAGTGCCTGGGACATTGATAGATGGATTAGGCTTGCCCAGCCTATACCATCCTCTCAGCTTAGTCAGCTATTATTCAGAGGAAAGAACAGGTCAATACGTCTGATGCTAACTAAGCCGCGGGTTTCCTCACGATGTTTCCTTCACTGTTAAAAGCACGTGTTAAGTGTGCACATACATTTTTCAAGAAAGAAAAATCCATTGGTGCACTGCCGGTATCGAACCCACGACCTTCGGATTGAAAGTCGGGGGTACATACCACTCTGCCAACACGGCTTTTTATAGCTTTTTTTTTACAGCTTAGCTTACAACTAAAAAGCTCTGCTCAATCAAAAACCTTGTACTGTATTATAGGGTAAATATTCATCACTGCGTGTGACGTAATCACGGGTGAAACACTAATCGGTAACCCTGTTCGCTATTAAACCTAACTCACTAAATACTATTCTATGCACACCTGAAGCGTACAACTTACCTACTAATTATATCTTCTATACACAAGCAAATTAAAAGCACGACTCGAAGTTATCTTAACTAGAATTTTAATAGCTTAAACATTTCCTAACTAAAACGGCGGTTAATTGAAACGTTGACTAAATTCATATTGCATCGGTTATTAACACTCGGTAATGATTAGTACAAGCAAAAACATAAACACATATACTTGATGATTACGACTTCACTTGAGTTTCCAATTTATATCTAACTTCAAGTTGGTCGAATGGTGTTAAGTATGTTGTAGGTAAGCGAATATGTTCAACTGAGCTACTATAAATGAAAAAATACTCGGAGTTGTAAAAATATATTGTAAAACTCAGCTTTCAAAAAATAATTGTAATAAGTACTTTATAAAAATAAACGTTTTTGCGCCATAGTCGATTGTTCCATTTGCTTTGCAACCTAATTATACTACAAAATTAAATCGATAAGTCTACCATTGCAAAATACACGTACCTAAGTCAGTTGACTCAATCTACAAAACCTGTCTCGGAAAATGCTTTTAATCGTCGAACGAGGCTTCGCGTTCAGGTATTTTGCGCGATCGTAAAAATATCGAATAATCCTCAGCAAATAAAAGACCTGCGCAGAACAAATCGTAAAATGGAAATAAACCGACGAATAGAAGAAAATCTGCGCGACAAAGGCGTGCCCATTTCCACCATTGTGTTAGAACGGCATAGAACCATCCATCTCACTCTGTTATAAGCGTTTTGTTGATGCGCAAAAGAGATAGGCGTAACAATAGACAATTGTTATCCCCACTTGTAATGTTCATTTAGCGTTTTTCGCCTGTAAGTAGGCGCAGTAAGGTTGGTTTTGCTGTGAGATGGCTGCTGCGTGACGCGGCCAATAATTTGATCGGGCTGTTATCATTGGGAAAACAATGGAAGTTGTAGGTATAAATGGAACGAAACCGGAAGTCTATTGGTGTAGGCGTTTATGTGTCATAGCTAATGGCACGCCCGTCATTTTGACCGTCTGCATCATCAAAATAGCCCTTTTCTTTGTAGGTGTATATGGTGAAAATCGAGAAAATTAACTAGAATACTTTGAGTAAGTAAAATAAGAAAACTATCAGTTTCTTCACTCCGTATCTCTCATAATGTAGGTACCACTTTTATATTTAGCCACAAGATTTTATCGTTATGGATAATAATAAACACGCGGTGCCTGAAAAAACTATGAATGCGGTTAAGTGACTTGAATTTTTAATGTTATGGAATAAAAAGTGTTCGCAATAAAATTCAGACTTGTTGTGATTCAAAACAAATATTTTTTAAACTGCTTAAAGCAAGTCCGTTGAAAGTTTTTAAATACAATAATAAAAATACTTTACATTCGAATGTTTAAAATACCTCTTATACCTAAAATCATAGTTCACTTGTATTTTTTTTGTAACTGTTAAAATATATTTATTCAAAAGTAAATTAGACTGTTTCACCCCTGTTCACAGGCTAACTGAACTTTAAAAAAGTGTTACCAACCTAATATCAAAAGCAGTGAAATTAATACGAACAGTCCCGTTTAACATTTCACCTGAACATTTTTTTACATTTTAATCAAAAACGTTGTCAACACATGTCCATCACTCGTCCCTCCATTTCTTTCACTAGGTAACTAATTGGTCTGACGCACCCCACGTGTCATTGATATAGTTTTTAAATTATGAATATTTTTTTCTACAAGTTCCTCGTTGGTACTAGCTATTTCGCAGTCGGACGTTTGACATGACCCGTTTTGGGAAAATATTTCGTTCCATTTAACAGGTCGAGTGTGAAACATTGCGTCCCTATAAATTTTAAATTATCGCACGTAAACCCGTTAAAATGTTTTCAATTTTAGTAATTTACAGGTCGTTGAGTGATACAAAAAGCCTCGGTTCTAAATGCAGAATACAGAAAGTGTAATTAGCGACTACGTAAATTGACATAAGGAGGGCACGGGCACGCAATTGTCAAATATGGCGACCCTGATTTATTTGTTTTTAATTTTTAAAAATAGAACGCGGAAGCGGACCAATGAGACGCGTCCCCGACTGATTGTCAATTAGCGACATCAAACGGGCTTTTTGCGAATTAAGCGCTTGTTTATGTTCATTTTTTGTCCGGCTTCCGTCGAGTGAGGGTGTGCGATGCGTTTTTCCGTTTCAACGTTTCATTTTCATATTTCCGTTTGTCTGGCCGTCAGGGGGAGGGGGTTACAATATGGGGTGGCTTGATAGGTATCAACGCTCCTATTTGCCGGTGATATTTTTAATTCGGATGAGTGCTCTCGCTAACTGCTGAATAATGTCCGAATGTATTTATTTTCATATAAAATGATGTTTATTCTGAAGCAGGTACTCTTAAATTAGGAGGCAGGTACTCTTAAAAAAGGAGTTCCTGATTAGGTTTACGTTTCTAACTTACATGTTTGCATAAAACTTAATATGGTTTTAAGATATTTTTTTTTTGACAAATTGTTATTCATATTTTATTCAGTTAAAAATCATTATTGTAGCAATATTATCGTGACTAAAAAATAATTATCATATTATAGCTGCAAATAGATAAAAGCAAGCAATATAGATAAAAGTGCTCTTTTATAACCATTCATATTCCATTCAGTTAAATCTTTCACCACTCGACAACATCACACGCATACAACGACCTCGTCATAAAAGAGAAAAGCAATCATCGCATTGAAAACAGTCTGGCTGTTTGAAAACAGTGCATTTGCCAAACAAAACTGTGAAAAAAAGGTAAATCGAAACCCGGTATCGAACGCGCCTATTCGGAATGCATCCGGCAACGTCAACAAAGGGACGTTCTGTATTTGAAATAAAAAAGCGCGCGAATGCGAACCTGGGCCGCCATTAGCCGTTCCCATTTGCAGAGAATCTATAGACGGCAGGCCTCTTCAATCTATACGGTAAACAATGGTAGGGTTGTCAATGTACCCGGATTCGAATGATTAGCTATTGGCTGATTTTGGTCTTGGTGCTAAAGCTGGCGAGAATCAGAGAATCACCTTTCGCTCAGTCCCTGTAGATCTGATAGGGTGTTTGATTATATCTTCAAGCACCTTGCAGTTGAAGTTATAGCCTAATCAATGCCGGAAAATGATCTTATGGTTGTATTAGTAATTAAATATTCTAGATGTTTGCAACTTCAATTCCTAAGACTTTGTAAGGTTAAAACCACCATTTAAGTATGCTTAGTTATGTGGTTTTACAACATTAAAAAAATATTGGATGGGTATCGAAAAAACCCTAAAGTTTCATACGTTTTAAAATTTAAAGGAAAGACTTCATTGTGTTGTCATGCTAAAAATATTTTAATCTGCTTACAATTTGTCGTCATGTGCGTTATCTTTCTATCTACCCTGGCAGCCCTGTTCTGAGGGTATGTGATCGAGTGTTGTTCGAGTTTTTATCGCTGACTCATTAGTACGAGTGTCTTTGTGAGGCATTGGCGCCCATACAATAACTGAACGAATTGATTCAACGTGAAAGGATTCCCACTGTATTGTATCGAAGATAATTAAAAGTGTATCGCTTTTGATCCATTCATCTACCTTGTTTGGTAGGCTTAAAAACCTTGTCAATGAACATTGTTTTAGCAAAAATTCATAGACGATAATTTAAGATTTGTTTTACACAAACTAAAAATAATAAATGTGGACGTAATTTACTAAACTAGATGATAGGTATGACAAGTAAATAAACAAATAAGTACTTAGAAAAGACTCAAGGAACAACGACTGAAGACGGAACAATCCGATGCAAATCTAATTTAAAAGGGTGAATACAACTTTCCGACAGTCGATGAATAATCTTGTTCAAGGGTGAACTTCCCATTGGCAATCATTTGATTTGTTCAAGACGAGAAAATAACAATGGATGCTTCTATTGCATTTCAACAACAGATTTTGGCTCAAATTTAAACATCACTGAGTAGTGATAACCAAGAATGGTTTGAAAGTGACCGTTTCTTATGGTGGTCTTGTTATTTTTCCGTGACAGTGAAGAACGATTCATGGAACTATAAAAATAAAGAAAATTCATAAGATTGCCATCCATTCGTATAGATTACCCATTAGATACTTGAGAAATCTATCCTGCACGTACCCATAAAGTTGCTTTTTTACAGAAACCACAGATAAAGGAGAACGTCGCAAATGGCACATAAAGAAGGTAACTTTGAAACAAATTGCAAGTTCACCTGAATTGAAACATCGCTCAGCCAGCCAACATTGTTTCATTATCATAACTCACGGACAATCCCGCAGTAAACTTATCAGTCCGCAATAAAACCGTCAACATTCGCGGCCCCATAACGGACAATGACGGACGTTTCTAAACGTCAACGCCATCTAGGGATGGAAATGGGACAACTGTCGTGGTGCAAACGTAGGGCCGAGTGCGTGACCTGACTCGGCATGCAAAGTATGCGACTCAGCAGAGTGAAAAGGTTCTGTTGCGTTTGAAAGGCGTGTGAGATTGCCAATTTGGACGTCGGGCAGGTGGTTAGCTCCATAATATTGAAAATTGTAATATAGACTTGTTGTATGCAATGTAATAAGAATAGCTCGTGAAAGATGTTCTCATTTAATAAGTTCTCAAAACATTTCACAAATTTATTTACCTGTCATCAGTATTCTGATTATCCTAGTCTTGCACTGAGTTCCAAATTGTGGCTAGACAGGGCTTTTTCACTCTACAGTCACACTCTTTACAACAAATTTCAATGTTTATGTAAACATCTTCTTTTAAATCACAACTATGATAAACCATGGCAGGGCAACCAAAGTTCAGGACAACCTTTGAGAGCGTGACCGGGCATGCAAAGTATTAGGACTGGGGGCAACAAAGTGACTCTCAATTCTAATTGGGTGTTTCAGATTGAAGGGTCTGGACCAAAAAGGTTTTGTTACTTTGTTGTTTTGCATTAAAAGCGGATTTCGTCCTCTGTTATCTTGTATTTACTGTTTGAATAGGAGAATCTATTTGAGTCTGACTTTTTACGTGTACCTTAAAAATGCTTTTGTGTATCAAATAGCACTAAGAAATTTAACTGGACAAATGATTTTGAGGCAAGACTTCGATAAAACTATTTCAGTAGAAACTTTATTTAATTATGTTTCAGACAAAAAACTAATAAGTGATAAAATATTGTCTAAGACATTTTTGAGCAACACAAAGCAAACTTCCGTCAACAGTAGCTGTCACTTTAAAAACTGATGAAATGGCGACCTCATTAGCAGTGCCAAGTTGGTGTATTTGCTTTTCAGGATTAACATCGACTGTGACAAATGCGTTTAGGATTATGTGTCATATGTGTTAGTTCTGTTTAGTCGAATAATGAATTGCGTTTTAGAAACTTAACATGGTTTTGATTGAATAGCATTATTTATCACATTGCACCTTCAATGATTCAATGACTAAATAGGGCCACGTTGACCGCAAGCAACCATGTCTTAATTTTGACGTATAAAGCTAAACTTTCCAAGTCACAGTTGACTTGTTTCATCGATTGAATCGATTTGCTTCCTATCTTGCTCAGCACTCTCCATTTGATGCATAATATAATAACTCAACATTTACATCTCTAACTTTCTGAATATGATACCTTCAAGGCGTCGCATGTTTCAAAAAACTAGAATAATACTATGTCTCTATAATACTCCGTTTAGTACACCTATGTAGAGGTACTGTTAAATTAAACTATTCTTCAGCATAGGATTCCTTAAAGATAATCCAGATAATGGAACTCACTCGGAGAGAAGAAGAAGAAGAAGAATAAGAAAAACATTTATTTACCACACGCACAAATCACAAAACATACATCCACATAAAAATAACATTAAAAATAAAATATCACAAATAAACAAGAAGAAGCAGATGTGGCGTGGGTAAATGGGAAGAAAGATACTCTTTCTCTATGACGTCCTGTGTGCACACGCGATATTTGAATCGCGTGTCTCAGAGAACTTGAATATATAAGGTAGGTTCTGTAATCGGTGATATAAGTAAATTTTTTTGTAATCTATCAGTAAAGAAGTTACGTACCTTAGCATGTTCCTGCTGGGCCAGAAGCTGCTCCCTCACCATTTGCAACTGAAGGATCATCTCTGACAACTGCCTTTCCTTCTCCAGCACACTCTCTCCAGCCAGCGCCTGGATTGCGGCTGCGTCCAGCACACCTCGACGGTCGCTGATGACAAAGATACAATTACTTATATGCCTATCTTAGTGACTCTTCTGGAGTAGAGCTTTATAGTTACTCCTGATCCTTGGAACATGGTAATTTTTCAATTATTAGTTCGGAGCAACTTTCTTAGATTTACAGATATAATAAAATACAGTAAGCTACTGGAAATGTAATCTACTAAGTAGTTCTTTTGACATAGACTAAAATACCTACCAATTTAAACTTTTAACATTCAATGGACCATAATATCCCATCAGTGGGGCCATAACAGGCTGGCTAGACCTATACATAAATTGATCATCAACAGTATCAATTTATAGCGTCTACCGTTGAGTATGATATAGTTGTCAGATGAGGATAGTTGAATAATTCATAGATACTGTTACGGAGCTACTATGATATCAACAAACAAAGATGGTGCACGAGCGGTGTGCTGGAACTAAAGTTTCTAGAGCAATACTACTGGAACTCGAAAGGAAACTCGATTAGGAAAACACTAGGTATAGGTATTTTAAAAACGAACTCGAGTCAGAGTTTTACCCGGCACCATGCACGCTGTAAAGGCTTGTCATTCGTATGACAAGTCCAAAAATCCATGTAACGCCTTAGAATGAAAATAACCAAGATATACAAGTTTTTTTAATTACTAAGCTTATTAACTTTATATTGGTTTCATACGTTTGAATATAGTCCCTTAAAAATCCAGACTAATCTTCACGCCTCAACAGCAAAGCGGTCTTAAATTCTACCTGATAAATTAGCTGAGTGGCGACCGCCTTTGTTGTTTCTCAAAAGTTTTATTAATAATACTGTTTAAAGGTTTCAAGATGTTTTTTTACTTTGCCTTATATTTAAGTGTTTTCAGCATGCGATACAGTATCGAGATAATCTCGAACACGTGTCGTGATAACGCTTCGTAAAGACACAGTACGGGCGTCGCTCCAGCACCGCAAACAAATGCATCGTAGGACGGAACTGAATTATTAATGCGGTGCTCTAGCAAGATGCTCCTGCACTATAGGTTAGGGGTTTTTGAAACGTGCCATCCTGAAGTCATTTATTCTCTTTCATTTACAGTTATTACTTTCAAGATAAAAATTCAGCTTTTTTAAAATGTAAGAGCTTTGGAGAGAAAATGTAAAACACGCCGACTTGAGAGCCTTCTTTAGTTTTGGTTAAAAAGTTTTTCCCAAACTGACACTGACAACATCAACTGACGATCAGGATTATTAAGATGATGATTTAAATATAATATCAATGGCATATCATCATGATTTTTAACAACAGTTGCGCTCAACAGTTAACTTGAACGTAATTCTAATACGAAATTTAAAGATTGCAACTCTGCTGCTCATTTCCTGTTGATTACTCGTCTACCAAGCGTGGTGGGTATGGTAACAATCCCTCATAATCGGTATTTGGAGATCCATGAGGGAGATCTATGTCTAATAGTGGACGTATTTCAACTGAGTTCATGATAAAAGCTCCTAAAAGTCGGCTTGAAGACATTCCATTATTCTATTATTACTTCGTACAAAACTTTGATTGTGAAAGTCATTGATGATAATTTTACTCTACAATACAGAACTCACTAAACGAATTGTGGTAGCCTTAACACGTTTCTTCGCAATAAATGTCCGAATATCCCAATATAAGACCAGTGCAAACAAATGCATGTAACCCGATGAACAAGATAACTGAAACAAAAACAGCTTTACCAGTGGCCCTCCTTAATTGAGAATGCGTCTTTCGGCTGTCACTCACGCGCAACATTTATTATTTTCGCCGACACAAAAGAGCTGAGCAACTTTCTCAGTGTGGACTTATTGTGAAACCAGTTCAGAGAATTAATGAGACCTAATTAAAGCCTTTTTTTGCTTCGCTAGCTCAAGGGAATTCTTCCTTATTTCGATATTGCTCTCGATATTACTAAGAATTGAACGTGTGTCAATCTCAGAGTGAAAAGGGCGAGAGAAACAGATTTCAGGTTGAAGTGACCTAAACTTCATGGTATCTACGGCAGCGTTTCGTGATGCATGAATGTGTCTGAGTCTGTATAAATTATTAACAATAGAGGTGAAAGGCCAATTTTACT
Source organism: Pasiphila rectangulata (assembly GCA_963082625.1). NCBI lineage: Eukaryota > Metazoa > Arthropoda > Insecta > Lepidoptera > Geometridae > Pasiphila > Pasiphila rectangulata. Next base: position 9,899,279 of record OY720253.1, read on the forward strand.
TAAACTGTGATCAATCTCGGTAATTAACTCAGGGGAATAGAATTCCAGCAGAAGTACCTTACGGTTGCCCCTTTTTTGTTGGCCTTGTTCATATGGTCAACTTTTCAAGTTAATATGATGTTTTTATTTAGTTTTATTCATACAGGATTTTTTATTATTTTCCCATCGTTTCAAACACGTTTCAGCGTTCTTGGTCGCGGGAGGACTGCTATTCGGAAAAATTATAAAAAAGGTACGCGTTAAAATCCTGAAATTGTGAAAATAAATTATATGTATGTTAACAAATCGCGAAGGCTTAACAAGTTGTAATAGGATGTTCATTTGGTTCATACTTTCGGTTTCATACTGGTCGTATTATAACTCTGTGGTGTTAATCATAAAGGGTTGTTCTGACAATCGAAATAAAAGCATCGATCACGCTATTCGCCTTTGATTCGTATCACCGAAACATTTCATTTTCCTGTTCAATGATAATGCCATTTATGATTTATTACTGTAGTGATTTTAAAAAGTTACTTTTCCATTCCGTTTGTATGTTGCCATGGAGTGCCAGCCGTAGAATCTTGCCCCTCGTCTCATGCCCGTAGATGCAGAAAGAATCTGCCAAAACCTCCGGAAGATGGCAGAAGCGTCATATCAACTTCCGTACTGCCCTCGCCAACCCGCTTGTCAAGCGTGGTGAATATGGAAAATAACCCATTGTGATTATAGTTCTATGCCCAGCAGTGGACGTCCTACGGCTAGAAGCGGCTCATCTCATTTTGTGTTTATAATATACTAGAAGTGTGTGTATATAATTTATTAAAATTATAATGCCAGACATTACCTACAGCACTACCTAGCTCCAAAGTAAGCAGAGCTTGTGTTAAGAGTACCAGATGGTTGATAGAATACTTAATTATCGAGACAAATATCTGCAGATAAAACAAACATTTTGTCCTCCGGTGGAGATCGAACGCGCAATGTTCTGCGTCTCAGCCGGGTTTAACAAACTGCGCCACGTTGGTCGTCAATTTGTATTTCAGAGTCGCTTCTATAATAAACTTTCGTACTACTATTCTAGCTCAAAACTCATCACGGTCAACATATAAAAACCCTAAAACAATACATTAACAAATAACGACATCAGGGGGACCGAAGGACGAACTAGGGTGGGTTAACTAGGGTGAACTAATAGAGCAATCGAACCACTCGATTCGGGAATCGATTCGATTATTCCGACTCGTCGCATTACAGCACTAATTTACTGCTTGTTTGTGGGGAGTAATCATCGGACAATTGGAATTGTGTGTATTGGATGATAGATGACTCGTGAGCGTAAGAAAAAGCCCCGGAAATTCTTACAGGCTACCAAATACAGAAAAGTCAAGTGTCTAGGACATGTGCTTAGACACGAAAGATACTAGGTGCTCTAACTAATCAAAAAGTCATGAGTGAACGACGCGTTGGTAGAAGGAAGAGGTCGTGGTTAAGAAACTTCCAAGAGTGGTCGAATATCGCTAGCATCGAAGACGTGTTTTGTTTAATACAAGACCGTACAAGATTCAATGAGCTGACGGCTATCCTCCAGAGAAGAGAGCAAGAAGAAGACATATTTGGCCAAACTGCCAAAAAGAGAGAGAAATATAATAAGAATATTCATTACACAAAGGGCGACTGAATGGTTATTATTATTAATTCAGTTTAAGACCGTTGTGTCTGACCGGAAAAAACGCATTCTAAGCATGCAAATGAAGAATATTCCATTGAAACGGCACACCCCACAAATTAAAACGAACATAATACCCAAGAAATTAATACCCAACTAATTAAACAATTAATCGAGTAGAGATCGAAAAAACTCAATAAGCTTACGAAGACCGGAATATAATGTTGCTATTACTTCCCCGCTCATTTCCTTTGAAGTTGAAAATGAGGGAGAAAATCAAAGAAAAGTTTTAAAGAGAATGAAGTTTGAATTTTTCCCGATTATGATGCCGACGGGAGGGCCAGGTGATGTTGAGTTGGTACTGAATACCGGAATGAGACTTTGAGATTAAAAAATTGATGGAAAATCTAATTCACGTATATTGATGTTTTTTGTTTGGTCTCTTTTAAAACAACTTTACTACAATCAAATTCTGATAAAAATGAATGAACTCAATAAGTATGTTGTTGAAATTAGATGGATATATAAATATATCTTATTTGCATTTGATATGTAATTGCAACACTTATAAACTAAAGCAGTGACATATTTGTCTTACATAATACTAAGTTATTAGTGGTTTCTCAAACTTAGTGAATCAATTATTGCTTCGTCGGACGAAACGTCATGTAATTATTTTTGAAATAATTGTGTCACTTCTGAGTTTTAATATTACGAAAAATGAATGTTTTCGCAAAAAAATACCGGGTTTAATAATAACACTATCAAAATAAGCTCCAACAGAGATAACATAAAAGCTCTCTACTTTACTATTCCTCTCCGAAACCAACATTGAAGAATGTCATTTGAATGGCATAAAGAATGCAAGATTAGGGTTGCCACGATACAATTTGCGGGGAACAATAAAAAATCCCTTAACGCGAACAACGGTGTAGGGTTATCCGTCTTACTCGCCCCTCGCGACAGGTGCGATGGTTTACTGTGGATATTTCTTTTTGGAAATCGTAGTATTTTTACATAATTGTAAAGCTTTTAATTCGAAAAGAAAAGTTGATATTGTGATTCTCATTACATCGAACACGCGCCTGTATTTCGTTAGTACGATGTTTTGTTTCATGTTTTTCTCTGTGTGGGGCAATGTATTGTTAGTGTGATAGTGATAGGTTTTTTACAACTTTGTTTAACATACTTATAATGAAAACGATTATGATACGTTGTACCGCTAAAAACTAACGTTGTTAATTACAACGTTATTAACTAGTTTGCACACATTAGAAATTCGTGTCTTGGTTCCTTAAAATGACGTGCACATCACTGGGTTTCAACTGTTTCTTCCTGGGTTAAAACCAGGTGCATAAATCTAAATAAATAATAAATTGCATAAATCTGGATACTATGAACTAATTAATCGCTATTACGACTAGTCTGCTAAGAATAAATTCTCATTTCAAGATTTAAATTTATCTCAATATTAAGACTTCAGTATGTTTGTTTCGAGGTTTAGTTAGTACCTACTAAGTATCCATACTATTCTTTCAGTTAACAATACTCTCATTATTCTTTCATGCCTAGTCGCCAACGTAGTACGTCATGTACTTGTGTTTTTATACAAACTTATCCAACCTTCAATCCACTGTCAACCTTATTTAAACACAACTTGAGTACAGTTTTCTTGTTTGGCTCTCATCTGTTTGAGTTCTTTGCATTTTTATAGTGATCTTTAGGGCCTTGCGATAAAGTGCATATGTGTGAGCATTGGAGTAGAAAGAGGGGACAGAAAGACTGATAGCATTTTAAATCAGGTTAAGGTCAACAGGAACCTGCTCTGCCTTCCAGTTACGGGATAAAAGAGGTTTTGTGCGCATATTGTGCATAAACTTAAGGCGGGCATTGACCGTGAATTATTTGGTAGAAGTTTCCGGATTTTTCGTGCTCCAACTTCACTCACAACATAGACTGCCTTTTGTGTACTTCACATTTTAGATAATTGAATGGGAAATGATTGAGCAGTACGTACCTAGGTGTGTTTTATTAGAATTTTTTTCATGTTCTGCAATTTGACTAAACAAATAAACAAATATAATATTGTGCTGTGCATCGGTTTCCATAATGCAAATAATGAAACATGTCCCGACCATAAAACGAAATAGTTCAATCCGAATCCCGCGTAGAGGATCCGCCAATATTGGTCCAATAAATAAAATGGCGTCCAATTCACTGATCAATAAAAATACAACCCAAATGTAAACGGGAGCGTTGCATGAATTCTTCATTTGAAATTGTATAGCTGTCCATGTTAGGGTATTATCATTTTTAGTGCTCGCCACACATATTCAGATGGAATTTTTGATGCACTGGCGACACAGCCGCGCTGCGATTGGCCGCTCTGAATATTGTATGAACCAATCACACAGTTGCGCTTAACGTTGCATTCCAATTTCAAATCGAAGGCGGGAAACTGAATGCGACAAAGTTAACCTCTTTTGCAATGTAATAGTCGCAATAGGCATAATTTGTGTTACACAATCAAATTGGTGAGACAGGTATGTTCTGACTTTGTGCAGGATGTAGTTGTGAGGTAATTGCAGAACTACGTCGCGGAAGGACCGCATTTCACTGTGTTTTGTGCACATTTCTAATGAATGACACATGAGAAAAATGATGTAAAACTGCAATTGCGGTGTAACAAGCTCTTTTTAAAATATCTCCCGTTTTTGCCTTTGATCGAAGCGTGCTAATGACAATCAAACCGGTCGGGCGTAAGTCAATGCCTTCAGAAACTAAAGTGAAACTCATTTCCTTTATCAGAGCTTTCTCATAAATAATTCTCTTCCTTTCCTTGTTTAGATATAAAAATAATAAGCACCTTGGTCTATGGTTTTATAAAAATGCAGCATAGCAATTTAAGAACCTGATACTATCCGTAGCTTTTTTGTCGTAAAGATAATAAATTGCAGTTTTGCTCGTTCATTTATATGCGGACACTGGTCTGTCTCCGACTGTAGTTCTGGTACATACTTGATAACCTCTTGCCACAGCCAAAATTGTTCCTATTTGCTTGTCTTTGCCATTATCTGTGCTATGCCCCTGATTGTAATTTGGAACGTTTTAGATCACATGCAAATCAATTCAATTATATACGTGACAACAATAAAATTCAGTGAATTTGTACGTATTTATTATAGTTATTTAAATTTGACTTAAAATAACTGAAACAAAAGTTCCGGAATTTCCATTTGATAATATTGTAATCATTTGAAGTATTTTATTAAGTTACAGCAACGTAAAGAACCTCCTGGTTACCATTGTTTCAACATGTACCAATTTAATGCCATTTAAACCCACTTGAAACCCCTTCTCTGTTACTGGCCACGAAACAACTGATCAATCACACCTATCTTCGGCAAATCGTGACTTAGATTTACTTACTCTGAATGGCAATGCGTTAGAATCTAAGGCAATAAACTATGCAGTCACGCTGTAAACCATTCCATCGTTAGTGTCTGTGATTACAATAGTCTTGTCTTAATTAGTCTGTGATAATCTTAAATCACCTGCACTGGTTCCTACTATTCTAAATTGTACTAGATCATTGTGTTTGTTGTACTATTTACAGTAATTAGTGAACTCATTAGATAATTTTACTATGCATTCTGTTCTATGTTTTTCTTATAGTTTAATGCTTAATGTCATCTTTTTTATTACATGCTATCATTGCTACTCTTTTATTCAATTCAAATATTTGCATTGAATCATCACCATCGTCTTCGAATCATAACATTATCTTTAGAATACCGTTATTGTAGGAATAGGTACTACGATTCCATGTGTGCGGCAAATCTTTGCAGAATGCCACTTTGTCATCGGCCATAAAGAGTTATTGTGTCATATAAAGCGCCATTGTTCTAAAACCTTGTCGATTGTCCTGCATGACATGTGTCACTCCTGAGGTGTGCAATAAGGTTCACCTTGACGCTCTATTTCTAAAATACCTACTTGCTGTGCCTATGTGCAGTGGGGTGCTGACAGTAGAATGTTTTTTCTCTCTTGCCCGTGGATGCAGTAAGAGTCTGTCAAGAGACACCTCCAGAAGATGGGCAGCGTCTTTACGTGTTTTAACATCCTAGTAGGAGTGTCCTTTAGGAGATTCATGAGGGAGGCATATATCCAGTAGCGGACTTCCAGCGGCTGATATAATGAGGATGACCAATTTGCGTTAGAGCTGGCTGCCCACTGCGAAAGTTGTTGATGAGCGGGGCCATACTTATGAGTTTTTTTGCTTTTCTCGCATTTCATTGTCGATATTTGTCCTAAAATTGTACTTAATTTTAGTTAATTTTTTTTTGTAAAGACGTTTCTGCGATGTTATTGTGACAAAGTTTTGAGAATAAAGATTCGTTAACCAGATTAAGGACTCGCAAGCCTTGCATTGGTGGCATTGATTGTCATTTTCCGAATCAAAGCAAAAAAAAGACAAAATTATTTTTTTGCCAGCAATGTCATTCACAGACATACAGCTATATGTTGAATTTCATTAGTTGTTATTTTCAATGTGCAACTATTCATTTAAGAATAAGGATTCGTCAACCACATTAACGATTTGCACGACGTACATGGGTGGCATTGTTTGTCATTTTCCGAATCAGAGCAAAAAGTGACAATCAATGCCAGCCATTTATGGACACACAGCGTTAAGATAAATTTCATTAGGTGTTATTTTCTATGTGCAACTATTAAGGTCCCTCATCTTTCATTTATCGTTTTTCTTTTTTGTTATTCCGATAACTTTGAATTGTATTATCATATTAAATACACATGCCGGGCAAATCTGCATACAAAATATATGCGAAAAAACTCAACAACAGCAATACACCGTTATAACTCGCATATTCTCAGAAGTGATCCTGTTACCGTATATGGCATTATATAAAACTTGTCTTTTTATAAGATCATGATTAATTCTACGAGGTGTCAAGGTTACTACTAGTTACTACTAAATAAATCGTGATTCTGATAAATTTGTTTTTCTACAATGATTCCTTAATTTTAATCTTTGTTTGCGTCACATAAATGTCTTTCGTTCCTAATTACGAGTTAGTAAAAGTGAGTAAGTTTTAGTCCTTTTTTATTTAGCCTTTATAGCCTCAATGTTGGGCAAAGGCCTCTCCATTGCTATTAACATTAGCATGCATAATAAAATATGATGTTAGTTACCTTTCAAAATGGACGGTCAATTTTCTTATACAATTTCTACGAACATCTTTCATCCATTTAAAACCAATTCGTTTAAAGAAATGATATGAATGCATGAATTCATATTAACGAAAGTAACAAAGTATTTTGTAATTTGTAACACTTATACTGTGCTTTAAAATATATTTCACTGTACAAATTGCTCTTATGCTTATTGTTATCGCTTTGTTTGTGGATTTGGTCTAAGTTGAAGCCTCACAGCGAGTAAAATACCATCCTACTCTTCAACTTACTAGAAAATAAAGCCCATTGTCAGCTTCCTCCTGAAATTTATGTCGGTTTGATTAATATTATCTTCTGTGTAACTGCTGATTAAAACGCCATACTAGGGCACATTTATGAAGTAAAAACAAATAACTCGGATTTTTTTAGGGTCACCGATATTGAAAACGTTGATGACGACTATACATATATCAATACTCGTGTTATAAAAATACAGGGTCATCTGGATACAGGTTTTGCCTAGTTTGGGTCTAATAATAAGATACACCATGTAAACTTGAATTGCTAATACATACATATATCAATATAAGATGCTAGTCTCATTGAATTATTACCAGTTGCCGATTGTATAAATCTACTATAATAGATGCAAAGGCCTTATTAGTCTCATTGCTTGAACCACACTGATGGTCGGATTCTCAGCATCCATAAAGGAGATGGATTGTTGTACATTAGGTGTTCACGTCTTAATCTCGACCGGCGATTACCGGCGGTAATTAGAGGCCCAAGGGACAATAGGCCGGCATTTGTCTTAATATCATTCGTGTTTTGCTTGCTGGCGTCTCAATTTAGATTTCGTCTGTTGTACTTGGGCATTCTAATTCTGTTCTATTCAATCTCGTCGGAACATGGAGCTGGATTTTAAATCCCGTTCTGTTTAATCTCGTCGGAAAATCGAATGGGATTTTAAGTTTCGTTACATCCGACTAAGCTGCGAAGGAGCTATCTAACAATGTCTCAGGCACTGCGTCCCGTACAGTCATCTGATAATACGATGTACAAGTTCATACTACTAAAAGGTTAAATTGAAAACTGTTATTGCCGACTGTTAAAAAATGTTTGCTGTTTTGGTAAATGCGTTTTTTACTTACAGTTTTTATTGTCATACATAAAACATGTGTTTGATTATACTTTGTTGCACATAGAAACGAGTTCACGTCAACATCCGCGAAAACAATCATTATTATCTAAACTAGCTAACTAACTGATAACATCCAGACTATATTGACATAGATCGGGTTTGACTCCACCTTAACCTTTCGATAATCGTCTTCGTCTAATTGTATTGTAACGACATCCAGTTTAAATGGAACTATTTATTCGTATAATTCCTTAAGCGAGTCAGTTCTTTAATTGGTGATGTATTATTATGTCTGTACTTACGTGCGTGATAAATTTGATACGTGCTGTTTGACACCAGAAAACAGGGTTTTTGATGTGAATGCAAAAAATTCTTAATTTACTTACAAATTATATTTTTTTACTTAAATTATATAAGGTTTAATATAGGTTAAGATAAAAAAAAAACCTTATATTAGGTACAAAAGAACTTTGTCGCGTGTACCTAGTTAATTAAAGTGATTTTTTGAAAAATCTTTAATGTACCTTTCACAACTGATAAAAGATAATTTATACAGCAGCTTAAGGAACTGGTATTCATGCTGTACAGAACGCTCCAGTGCCGTTGTTAGATGGATTAGGCAAGACAAGCACATATACCATCCTCCGCGTAGCACAATACGTTTAAAGCTGACTGAACCGCGGGACTCAAAATGTTTTCCTTAACCGTTAATTACCTAATTAATATTTTAACAGGAGTCAAAAGTCCAGACGAATATTTTCTCTCACTGTTTAGGATATTTTCTCACTGACCCATCTCAACAAAAAACCCAGTATATCTTATCACGAAATCGTTTAGGTATTTATTTCCACGGCGATAGAGTATCTGACATCCGCGTTCTGCTTATCCAAATAATTACCATAAAACCATAATGAAACATTCCGTTTCATAATAAATACTGATTACCCAAAACAATTATTAAGAAAGGCCAATAAAAAACTAATTTATTTCTCTTCGTTATCTCAATCAGTCTAACTTTGAGATAATAAAACATATTTGGATTCTAACAACATGAAATTGGCCGGTTCATCGGCCTGCGGTTTAATTAAGGTTATTGTGTACGCGGAGGGGTGCCGGCAGTAGAATGTTGTCCCTTCTCTCTTCTCCGTGGATCTGCCAAGGGATCCGCATGCTTGAAGATCTATGAGGCCTATGTCCAGCAGTAGACGTGGACAGCACTCCTACGTCTGAGATGATGATTGTGCGTAGTATTGTACATATTTAACTTCTGATCTGATTGGTCCTCTTCGACAGAAATTGATCCAATCACAGAAACGAATGAATTGTGAATTTATGCGTTGAATTTTAAATTGTCCGGAAGAATCCGGAAATAATGCGAGGTGATGTCGGCGATGCGTTTCCAATTCTTAATTTTTCACTTGTGTAATTTTGCATTTTTTTTTCGGTACGAATTCTTCTAAATGAAAAGTCTTAATTTTACCGATATCTGTGTATACAATTTGTTCTTTGGTTTTGTTTTAGTTGTTTGTTTCAGGTTTAGCAATAAACATTCGCAATAGTTTACAAAAGATTTAAAAAATCTTTATAGTCGTTTCATTGTCAATTCGTAGCTGTAAATATATAAAAAAAACTGCAATTTATGTTGTAAAAGATGTTTCACTGACCTAAATCAATCCTAAATGTTGAGATAAAATATTTTTTTATATGTCAGAATATTAAAAAAAATATATTTTTAATTGCAGATGTATGAAAATATTTATAAGGCTATATCCCTTATATATCTGCACCTAACTCACTATAGCAAAAAAATATACTATTATTCTAGTATTGCAATTCTAAGTACTTGCAATATTTTTACACAAGACTCTGGCTCTTAACTGCCTCTTAAATTAAATTTAACAACCAAAACTGTTGATTATTAAAGTTATAATGGCTTACGCATTAAACTTATTGGTAATAAATATGTCGGTACTTAAATCTGCGTTAAACATAACTGCTATGAAAGTATACGCTAATGTGATAGTTGTGGTTTAATATACCGCTACTGATTTTGAACTTTTATTACTTCAGCCGGCCCTCGACATCTTGACTACAGGCTGTTTTATAATAACCGGTAAACAAGAATCAGCCGATGAAAACGAGCAGTTTCAGAGTCGGTGAAGAATAAAGTGTTACGACAAAAGCGGGAACTAAACTCTGCAAACTAAAGGACTTCATTTTCTTTATGTATAAGTAATATAAAGCGGGGGGGGGGGGGGGGCGGTTCAGCCCACAAAAACAAGTTGTATAAAGTATAATACACCCTGTATACAAGACGTTTTCCCCAAAAAAAGTTGCGAAATGTCAACAAACTGTCTTGATTTCTGATATTTTTCTATGTATGTCAAGTAGGTGTATCTACAAAATAAAATGTATGTACGTATTGTATGAACCATCTTGTACCCATAACACGAGCTCTGTTTACTTTGGGGCTAGATTATGCTGTTTGTATTGTCCATAATTATAATTTTTTTTACATTACCTACCTAAAAATCACTTTTTTCTTGTTGATTTTTTAAACTACAATTTTTGCGCATTGAAGATTGTTGACTCACTGTAGATTGGTATCAACTCTGTCAACAAATCGTTACAGTAAGCAAAGTGGACTACATTGTATGAGGTACCGGTCAAGGTAGAATCATCCACTAATTCGAGTCATAATTTATGGAAAAATAAAGAACATTTTACATAAAATCGGCGCTCAAGTGACATAAACTCGGCGACGGTCAAAGTAAACGTTAAGAGCATAATCTATAAAATAATAGTTAAACTAACATAAAGCTTTTATAGGAACTTGTGGTGGTCCTCTTAACATTGTTTTTAATGAGCTATAATATGGCTAATTAAATTCTGGTAAAATAGCCGCGGGAGTCATGCAGTGTGCACGTCGCTTTATTTTAGAACTGCTGCAATATACAGGGTGATAGGGAAAATCATTTGTTTAAAAAAATCGATGAAGTTTACCTAAATACCGCGGGGCTGTTTGCTGTAGGCAGTAAAATGATGCAGTAAGAATCTGCCAAGAGCTACCTGTAAAAGATGGGCATCAACGTCTTTCCGTGTACCAAAATCCCATACTGCGCTCCCCAACCCGCATTCCAAGCGTGGTGAGTATAGCACCAACCCCTCTATGGTCTTCGGGACCCACGAGGGAGGCCTAAAAGGCTAAGACCAACAGTGGAATTGGACAGAAGTCCTTAGGCTATGATGATGATGGATCCTAAGTTATATTTTTTAAATTAAGATAACTATTATCATATTTATCTATCATCCTTATTTCAGCGTAGGGTGACAACTGCTGGATATAGGCCTCCCTCATGTATTTCTAGTTATTGCGGTTGGAAGCGTCCTGCATCCTGCGCTGACCTGCGGTCTTCTCCAAGTCGTCTGCCTATCTTGTAGTTGGACGTCCTACAGTGCGCTTGCCTTTCCGTGGCCTTCACCTAAGAACTTTCCAGTCCCATGTAGAACTTGCGAAAACAAAATTAGAACAACCTGTACAAGATTCTTTGAAGACAAGCGCAAAACAAGGAATTTAGTTCCAGCGCGCGGTGTCACGAAATATTTCGAGGGAATTGTGTAATAACGTCACATAATGCTTGTGAAAACAGTAGTTATAACTGTAATTCACGCCAACGTTGTGAGTCTGACGGACAATGGGAATAATTAACAAGTCAACGGCAGACAACTTGGGTCACTAATTATAATTAAATGTTGCTTAGTATGAAGATTTTGTGGTGGAAATTAGAAGGCATGTTACAAGACGAAGAGAGTTAACAGGTATTTTGTGAGGGCTCATTCCATCTTTTCCCAGTCAGCTAATCTATCATAAGTAAAGAAAAAACCATTGAACCAATAGAGTTTTTAGGAGATCCAACTAACTTGGAGACAAGTAAAGATGCGGTTGTAAACATTGAATGTGATTGAAAGTCATCAGTGTCAGATAACCGCATTGTTATGATTATAACAAGATATCCGCAACGATTTCCGTATCAGAGAGTAAACAAGCAGACACAAAACGTTTGATAGCTCACGAGTGATAGGGAACTGTCAATAATGGAAAGGTGACACATTGTTTATAATTGTTAATTAATCATGACATTGGATGACGCAAAATCGCCTAGTTCATAACCGAAGGGACTGGATACGAAGCGCTGGTTTCGTATGCGGCCGAAGAGGAATAAAGGGGGATACTAGAGAATGGGCGATCTCCAACACGCTTGCGCCTGCTCAGCAATATGGGCTCTCTATAATTAATTACCTCCAAAATAAACATACCAATAACATGAGTGTTCCAAGACCGGGGTTCGTCAAGCAGTGGACTATATTTCATATAAAAATATTTATAATTTTATACTGACCTTACACATAAATGTTTTTTTAGCTGCCAGGCTTTAGGAAGGGTAAAATTTCGATTTGTCCAATGTGGGTTCGAATACCTTTTTTATCTCGTTTTTTAATTTCCTTATCACGTTCATGTATTTGCCGCGCTAAATTGTTCTCCTGGTCACCAATCCGGTATGTGACCTGTTTGTGGACGAATGGACGAAGATATTTTCGAATTGTTTAAGGTACTGTGAGCCTGACGTACGTACATTGTTTTGGTTAGCCATAAGCTTAAAATTTAATTTATATTGACTTTTTTATTCCAATGTGTAATTGTATTTTCTTAGATTTCTTCATATATTACCCTATATTGTATTAATGAACTGTGATTCTCATATGTAGATCTTGACCGACCAGTTCTCAACGGGAAATACTTTACGTAGAAGCCGTAATAAATGAGTAGAGAAACATAACACCGAAACATTAGATATTTCACAGTAGGCGTTGACGTTGTTAGCCAAATATGGTTGGAATGATATCATCAACAGCACGTTTATTGGATGTTACGGTCTTCATTATAATATTTAATGGTACTTTCTTAAAGCTTCTGCTCTAATAGTAACATATTAAGGTGAACATAAAGGAACGTTTTTATACAGAGTTTTGAAAAATGATTTTAAATTCGATGGTAACCGCATCACTTGAGGACGGGCGGACGAATTTGGTATTTTTTATTGAACGCTTGTCGTGACCCAAAAACGTTTTTGGACAAAAAAATAACTGGATAATATGGAAATTGGGGTGGAGCTAGTGGGTAAATAAAACTTACTTGTTTTGTTTCACTGGTGTCGTTGACGGCGTAGGCCTCTTCTCTTCCTTGATAGTGCTATTGTTCATCTTCGACGTCAGCCTCTTCAAGACGTCGTCCATAGACCGCTTGTGCGGCGGCCCGAAAGACAACGCACTGTTGTGGTTCAACAGCGAATTGTTGTTATTACAAAGTCCCAAAACCTTCGCCTCGGCACCCGGACTACTGCATTCTGAGGACCCGCGTCGTCGAGAAAGATTGTTCTGATGCAGACTTAAAAACGATGAAGGGACTAGAAGGTTATTTGTCATCTCTAACGCTTGCTCGAATCTTTGCTTCTTTGGGGGTCTCTCCTCGTCGAAATTATCTTCTTCGCTGATGGAGCTTCTTGTTGAGCAACTGGGGGAGAACTTGTAGAAGTTCTGTAAGTCGTTGTCGTCTGACTCGTGGTGATCAAACTCATGCGTCGCCGAACCTGGCTCAGACTTCACAGTTTCAGCAGCACCTTCTTGCAATTTAGACGGTGGTGACTTTCGTTTAGATGACATGTTTCTGTGGACAAAGAAAATATTTAGGTAAATTCATGATTTATTTAATCAATAAATATTGTATCCAAACCTCTGAAGAATTTAGAACTCATTATCTTATCATAATTTAAATAAGCACATACTAGCATAAAATATCGAGTGATTTCGCAATAAGTCAGATCTATGAAACTGCTAAGCTGCGTCTTTATCTTGTTTGAAGTAAATTAGTATTTGCTTAAACAGATCAATGATCGCTACACAAATACTTGACTCAATCAAAATCTCGGGTGTCTAGGGTCGGTCGTCAAACGTATTTGTCACCCAAACACCCTGCCTAGTTACGAAACTCGCTTCGTTAAAGCACCTAATTGGGCTCTACTAATTGTCCTAATTGCAGCACTGCCTTTGGACTTAAGGTGTCCGACCAGCTTAGCAAGATCTCCAAACATTACTGGAGTTTCCTGTCGCGGTTTTATTTTGGTAAGATATTACAGAGCGCAATGGCTCCGTCGTGTTTGGTGGATTCTTTATTACGTGTCAAAACGAAGTCTTAGCATCTTAAGCTAATAATCATTTATAATATAATTTGTTCTTGACATTTCGGAACCGATTTTACTTGTGTTATTTAAGGAATTAATGTTTTTATATCATAGTAGGATCTCTTACTACCCTTGTGTATTATTATGCACCATTGCTAAAACCTTGATGAAAAAAGATTCCCAAATTGCCTAGTTATAAGCATCGTGTGCACATTAATTCGACTCCGAGGCCGGGACGTCTTCATTGATTGTGCTAACAAACGAATTTCCTTAGCGTCTGGAGATTTGCTTTGATGTCTGTTTGTCTTTACGTACGCATCTCTGAGTATGTACAAGTGTTTATTTAAATATTCAGCTTTATTGAACCTTTTAAAATAACGAAATCCTTTACAATTATTTGCATAATATTGTTTGTGTTTAAGTTTGCAGCGTCTGTGAAGTTGATAAGCAAATGAAAAATAAATAAAAAGTCGTTTCGTTGATTTGAGTTTGGAGGTATTATTTATTTTACAACTGAAGCTATTTTAGGGTTCCGAACCTCGAGCGGAAAAACCAGAACTCTAATCGGATCACTTGTTTGTCTGTCTGTCTATCTTTCTGTCAATGCCATTTTTATTCGAAACGGCTGAAGGTATCAACTTAAAATTTATACCATAAGGTCTGCCAGCATATCTGCTGGCAGACCATAAGGTATAAATTTTAACCTTGATCTTTGAAGAGCATCATCTATCGATGACGCTCTTCAAAGATCAAGGTTTGACTTCAAGGCATTAAGAAAATATAGCTACGTTTTTTACCTCTAGGGCACTTCCAGAAGTCCTGAAATTGCTACATTAAATGTACGTAAGTCTTTACCACAAAATAAATTACACATATAATAAATACCAGCGAATGACATATAGGTAATGGCTGAACGTTACAGCCTAGCATAGATATTTCATCAAAAACGAGTATTACAATCTTCTGATTTCGGAAACCTTAGGGTCTCGTTCGTATTTAACAAATTTATGATTATTATGATGATATTTCTACTCATATTTCTTCTTAAAAAGCGTCTTAATAATACATTTTACCGACTATAAAACCATAAAATAAATAGGCAAACATGAAGATAAAACCGTAAAGTTCAAGCATTTTTCACCATCGATTTTCAGAATATAGGTCTCGAGGTTTCCGAAACGACGACGGCGTAGAACGCCTCAAATTGAGTTAGCTACTTCCGACAATCGAAGCATGGAGCGGAGACTAAGAGCTGTTTCTAACAGAATAAAAATCTTCCCTGTTTTAATTTTAACGGACTTGAGTTTACAATTGTTTCCGTTCTTATTATATAATTTTAGGTGGGGTATTTAAAAAAAAAACCAAGACTAATCTATACATTACACAAATACTTAAATATACGGTTTTACTGTCATAAATATTATTTTCATGGAGTACTGGCAGTAGAATGCTTCCTATCTTGCCCGTGGATTCAGTAAGAATCTACCAAGAGATACCTCCGGTACATGCGTAAGAGTGGTGAGTACGGCAACGACCTCCAAATGATCAGTGCTTGAATATCCTCGAGGGAGGCCTATGTCCAGCAGTGGACGTCCTGCGGCTGAGATGACTGTTACAAATGATTCATTATAGTTTTTTATTTTGTACAATAAATTGAGAACAACAAGCGCCAAAAATTCAACAAGACTAATACAATCGAAGCTCAGTCAATAAATTCAGTTCCCCATCCTCAACTGCATTTTCCTAACGCCAAAATTCATCTCCATAGTTGCCATCCAACTTTATTTCGGTATCGTTGCCAATAAGTTCTGGATCTTATCCCCTTCCAATAAGAACCCTGTATTGGAAATAGAAAATTGGCAAATGGTAACTATTAATTTCCTTTTCATTACAAACACAATGACGTCATGTGGTGGCGCGAACAATATGGCGGCTTGGCGGGAAATTTGACAGGTTAATATTGTTGCGTCAATAAATTCGCGTATTAATATTAGTTTTGATATAAAGCTAATGTTTTCTTATCAACCACCTATTTTTAAATATATATTTATGGCTCTACGCTTGGAAAGAAGCAGTGTCATAACAACTTGTAAAAAAACGTATAACGTTGACTGTCTACGACTTCTACGATAACATTATTATGGCGGAGATCAGATCTTTTTTAAACTTTCGCGATCACGACACATTATTAACACATATTTAAACGGGTATTAACGGGTATTTATCATGAGTCTTCCCGGGACCACGATGGGTGCAATCCTGTCGAAACGTCGGGCAATAATAAAGGTAAATAGCGCGATAAATACCCGTTTAAATATGTGTTAATAAGGAGATCAGATCATCAGACTGAATGTTAAAATACTACTCTCTGGACAGTACTATTGCTGTGAAACTGTGTTCGGTTTGAAGGGAAGGGAAAAAAGAAGGGGAGGGCCGGTGAAATTACAGGCACATGTCATCATGAGATCTTATAACTCTATGTCTCAGGGTGACGGGCGCAATCAAATGCAGCGATGGTCACGTGCTTAGTAAACGCGGTCACCACAGTAAAACAGTTGTAACAGGTAGAGGTTACTGCTTAACATCAGGTAGTGCGGCTTGTTTCGTCATTTAGTGATATAAAAAAATCTTGACAGAGTAGGGTCGTCCTATCGGTGGATGCTGCGCCAAACAATCCTACTCCGTTTGTCGCGTACCACAGCCGTTCTGATGTATTCATGTAGTGTACCGTCTAATGCAGTTCTGGTTTCGTCGGTCCATTTGAAGGAGTACCTAAGTTACAGTACTCATAAGTCCCATCAATACCTATTAAAAAACATAACCTGCATTCCCATTTGTAAATCGTGTAAAATCCGTCAACATCACTTCCAATGAGTTTACTGACACGCCAGCAAGTTAAATGGGGCACAGCTGATTTCAATTTGAAAATGTAGGGGACGCAACAATGACGTAACCGAATTGAAACGAATTGTTTTCGCTAACTAAACCTTCACCCCTAGTGTCAAATTGTTTTTGAACGTATCAATGACAGATGTTGAAACTTATGAAGTTGTAAGTTAGTTTTACTGAGTGTTATCATAAATTGCAGGGTATCCTAGTACAACCAGTTCTTTAAAATGTGATAAGAAAAATAATATCTAAGGTTGATATGCAAGCACACAGCGCTGAAAATATTCAAATTACCGAGAGCTTAACCTGATAAATTAAACAAAACTTATAAAATACATAATTCTCAGAACACGCAGAAGTAATTATTAACAAATAATCCAGTATAATATGGAAGTCTTTCTACGATACCAGCAAATAACAAAATTCCCTAGTAAGGTGAAGATTTGTAAGCTTAAAGCGTTTTAAAAGACCGGGTATCGCAGACTATTCTCGAGAAACTTGAGCTAGCTAAAACTGTAATGCAGTCGAAGATGCATCTAATTGATTACCCGTATAACATACATCCGTCTTTAAATTAATAAACGGATGGTCCAAGTCTTGCGTACCTTAACGAATGTCTAGCACCCAATCTATTAGGCGTAGGAAATTGCTGACGCCCCGTCTTAGATACGGCTTCTAAGCTGATCCTCAATATGTATTAAAATGTCATCTGGACGGACTGATTGAGATAAATTCTTGATAGCACGTTAACAAAGTTACGGGGGATTAGGGTTTTACTATCCGAGATATGAATTGAGTAGTGGGATTACTTGAGCTTCTAAGTGCAGCGTCATCTAAAAGCAAAACATTCAATTTACTAGGTTAGAGTACTTTTAGTATCTCACTTCAACTTTGATGCGAAACAACTATCTAATTGTTGTATATTTAATAAGTTTCTTAAACTAAGATTAACAAGTTACCACTTCATTATAATCTATTAAAAATTTAGCAGGTACTTTCATAAAAGTTTTCATATTACTTTGAACGATAAAATACTCAGAATGTGTCCCTGTCTTAAGGTGTTTTTTCTTTTATTAATTCATCTTAGTAGCTTAGCTACAAAACATCTTGGCGTAATCTAATTTGCCCGGGAAGGCAGAACATTTTATTCGCATTGTGAATAAACTTAATACAAAATACGAATAATTTAGTTATAGGTTCAGAAGGAAATTTTCCGCTACATTTTTCCAAGGAAAATTCTCGAAATCGGATTAGGTCGCTTCACAATATTTTCTATTAAATATTTATTTCTCATTGTGAACAGCCGAGTGCCGGTTATTTTATTAGAATTTTTTTCTGTTAAAATTTTGAATGTACATTGGAAAGGTAATTTTATTTATTCACCTTTTCTTTCAAAACAGATGTGAATACTAGAGTAACTTTAGTATTTTGTTTCGTTTTATTAAATAATACATTATTTGTAACATTAATGATAACCGATTTGAGAAAACATAATATAGAGTACCTACTACGAGTGTTTAGGTACTAATTATAATTAATATGTGACTCTAAAATTACTTTTGTACGTAATAGCCCCAGCAATTTCGCAATCAAAGCCGCAAAGAAAACACAAAATGACATGTCACATACAACAGTACTGCATTTATACAATTGCCTCCATTGACAAAACTGAGGGAGGTGAAATTATCGACGTCAAATTACAAGAAAACTCCTCCAACATATAAAAATACATGACAAAATAATCCACAAGGAATACCAAACTGGATGTGACAGAGAAATCTTGAAGGCGATCCAAGAGCTTTCAATAAATAATTTAATTATAAAATAAGTATTAAATTGTGTGAATATTTAGAAACATTTTGGTTGACGTCAAAACATCGGTGTTTATGTACGTTGGGACAATTTGTCACATTTGATGTATTGAGACGATGTCTATAATATCCAGACCACTTACTGATTTTCTTTTTGATCTCGCGGACGCTGTGCTGCAATTACCTTATAACTTTATGGGTATTCTTTGTAAACAGGACGCGGCAAAGAAATACCATCACAAATACTTATTGTATTTGGAATGCTTTTTCTCTTCTGGTTGTCTTTAAACTTTATATTTATACTTTTTACAGCGGAAAGCGTACTGATTTTATAAGTTATTTGACAAAGATCAGTATTTTTTCCCAATACCCTGTATTTGACTCGCTAAGTCTAAAACTTTGTTAGTTAGATAAATCTTGCAAGCTGAGAACCATTTCCTGATCCGATTGAGCTAAAATTTTGCAATTATCTTTTATTCTAGAAATACATTAAGCACGACTCAGTATATTGTGTTTTATATGTTTTGACAATATTCGTAGTATGGAAGGTATCATTCATAGACTTAGAGCAAGCAACAGGTATTCCAGGTAATGTAGACAGCATGTCGTTTATTTATTTAAAGGACTTGACAGGGTATAAAAATTTATATTCAATTTATTCCGTCAGTAAGATAATACAAAAATAATAGAATTTATTACATTTTAACCCCCGAGAAAAAAATATGTTTGTTATAAGTTTGACTGCTATTAGTGTGTGTCTGTCTGTGGCACCGTAGCTCTTAAACGAGTAGACCAATTTGCATGCAGTTTTTTTTATTTGAAAGTAGGTTTTTCGGTGGTGGTTCTTAAAGATGTTTTGTCAAAATCGGTTCAGAAGTTTACATGATATAAGGGGTGAAAGTGGGATGGATAATCAAATGTTTCCAAATATCTGGTGTCAAATGAAAGGACATTTGTCAGGGTTTAAATGGCTTTACATTTTTTGTGGGTACTGAGATTTAGCGCCTTATATCCTAAGAAAAATAATGTAAATTACCATACCTTTTAATGATTAAGCCTTAACAAGATTGTAACTACTTGTGTGTCTCTTCTAGAATGTGAAATCTTGGCCAGAGCATTTTCTTGTGACTGACAATAGGGTAAATTACCCTTCGGGAGCGCGACAGCGCGCACAATATGGCTGTGTGTTGGAATAGTATGAAGATGGACTTTTCAGATATTAATTTTATAGTATGCAATCAATTTTGTTAATTATGCTTTGGTTCTGACTAGTATGACAATTTCACAGTCGTTTTTAACGGCTGTTTTAGCGTCAATGAATAAAGTTATTTTTAAATTGCTTGTTGAAAGCATTTAGTGTTTTCTTATATTAATAATAATTTCCCAATAATGTGTGATGCATACAACATAAAACTTCTCTTAGCAACGCTTTTCAACAAAAGTTATCACTTATTGTTCTACATAAGCTTGTCCATTTTAGTTTTTGTTGTGTTCTCCAAAAGAACCTGTTAACAAATTGCTCCTAAATATTTGTACAGTCCCAAAAACATTCCATCTCCACACTCGCAACCTAGCCGACCCTCGGAGGGTAATGACGACATTATGATTACTTCGCAGCAAACAATACTTTAATAGGGCGTGAACAATGTCCCAATCACCGGCGCTACCCTTTGTTCTTCGGCTTAGGGCTGTCTTCACTTGTACTTGGACAGAATGTGCTGCTTGACAAAATTTTAATTTTATGTCCGACATTTAAATTAACAAAAACTATTCGATTTTTTTGCGTAATCTTAAAATAACGGTGATACATTATGTTGAAATTTAGCGTGACGTCACGCGTCGCCGTGTTTCGGTACAGTTTATGATTATGCTCTGACGTCACGAGCCCCCAATTCTTAACTTCAATGCGCTTTATCCAAGTATTGTTATATATATAACTATTTCAAGACTATACATATACAATTTCGACTTACATACCCTAGCCTATTGTTCGGTTTAGAAATCAGATTATTTGTTTTTATAGATCTCTGGTACTTTATTTTGTTGTTTTCGTTGCAAACGTGTTTACTTATTCTACTTATTTAAAAAAATTTGGCTAAGGCTTTTTACAATTATTATAGATGATTGGGTCAGCTGCTAATTTTCATACTGTAGAGGACGCTGCAGTGCTTGGTAAATTGTTAGATACATTGGGCTTGCCCAGCTACTATACCATTCTACTAGCTTAGTCAGCTATAAGTCAGAGGAAATAACGTCTGAAGCTAAGCCGGTTTCTTCGCGACGACATTTTTCTTCAACATTACTCACACACATATTATACGCAAATAAGCATATTTGCTTACCTAAACATAAAAAGGTCTCTATAGATATCTCATTAGAAGGTAAAAGGTCTATATTGCCTGTGGTTTGATTTTGAAACAGATTTTTTTTTGTTTCTAAAAATAGCGGACTTTGTATCCATGTAAGCGTTCCGTTGAGTGTACTAATTTTAAGATTTGTGCAATAATCAATAGATCCATCAAAATTCATCCTTTAGCGTTATGAGAGCTATCCCTCCCGACGCATAACGAACGACATATACGCATTACGACACATTTGTGTAAAGAAAAAAATACGTGAAATGGCTACTCGCAAAATGACATACTCGTATTGCGACACATTTGTATAAAGAAAAAAATACGTGAAATAGCTGCTTGCGTAGTATTTTTTCTGGACTAAAATAATAACGTACGTAATTTTAATTATCAAAGCGTTTGTCTTCTTTTTAAGCGACTAAAAAAAGGTTTCTCAATACGAAAGTGTATATTTTCTGCTTTGTTTATTCTCTCTCGTGCTAAGAGCATTCAATGCATTTTCGCATAAGTATTATGAATGGAACCGTTCGTGTATTAAATATATAATCGGAATTTTCGCCATATTCAGAAATTCCGTATTCATTTCCCGCTTTCAGTGACCAACGATGCACAATGGGATCTCTCATCAGCCTCTCTTGTTTACTGGAAGTCAGTACTCCTTAACTGTTAGCAGCTTCTGCGAAATGCGAGCATGTTTCAGGAATATTACCTACGACCTATGACGACCTACGTGAAAGTTATAATATGATATTTAACGCAGAATTGTAGAGGGGGAACGTGATAAGGTCGAGACATGTTTGGTGAGGAGAGTTATCAGGGCTTATGAAATAATATTTTTTCTCAGGATAGTTTAAGACCACAAGACTTAACGGCTTACTATAACATAAGCAGCAATACTTATACAATATTAAAGACTGAAGCAGTGGACGTCCTACGGCAGTGATGATGATGATGATGAAATACTGAAGAGAATAAGGTAAAAAAAATACCTACAAATACTAAATGTTTAATCGGGAATACAAATTCAAAAGTCACAATCCACGATATAAAGAGCTTTTAAAAAACTACCTCACAAAACTAGCAAAGCAGCCAACGGCAAACATACCACAATACGTAGAAAAAGCACGCCACTTAGCGACTAAATTACCCGAACACGATTACGGTAACAGAATTGCAAAATGGAGTGGGGAATAGTTGGGGGTACAAACCTATGTCTTTCAGATCGGCCTTAAAAATAACAGCTGTACCATGATTTAATTTGATTACGTTTTACGAGATTCTTTCGTAAAACCGTATAGTTTTGCTGACAAATGCAAAATTAATAGTTTACATGCCTATTTGTAAATGGCGAAACATATTGATCCTAACACTAGTTCTTAGGAACATACTTTATACTTATATTTAGTAAATAAAGATAATGATTCCTCAGATTATGATAAATATCACGATCTATAACCACCCTATACAGAACAGATTTAAGGTGTACGATAAAAACAAAACTTTAGTAAGTCAATGCTCCCTTCTACCTGAGTACTCTAGTGTGCCATTAAGTTGTGGTTGGTGCAAAATATTATCACTTTCCGAAAGAAACACATTGATATAATCAATGATCCGCCAATCCTGAATGTGATTTGTTAGCGGATGGATGGCTGGATATATTGTCAGAGTGTTTGTGTTTCTGTGAGAAGGAAGGATGATTACGTTTTTTTTTATTTTTCAATTGTTATATATATTTTTTTATTAATATAACATAATCTTATTATTTATATATATTTATATTTTAGATTATTAATATTTTAATATTATGAAAATTATGACTATTATTTTACTTTTAACTGTGTTCATTTTTGTTTTTTTCTTTAATTATTGTAATTGGTGTTGTACCGTTATAATCAAAGTAAATAAATAAATAAATCGGAGTCATTGGAAAATATACAAAAGCTATGGAAAGAATAAAGTTCATGAAAACAAGATGTAGATTAGATAGACTTATTGTTAAGCAAATTTATGTGAATATTATAGTAAATGATGGCTATTAGCGGCTATGCTAATATTCAGAAATAATATAAGGAAGGTATGCAAACAAGAAATCGAATGCGAAAATCGACTAATGTAACATTTTCATCAATCAAATCAATCTCATATCTGTAATTAGAAACAAATAAAAATTCTAAATAGATCTACTAATTATTCGTCACAATGTTTACCGACCGCCCCCTTTATCCCAAAGCAAACAAGTGCACATCCTTTGACAGTGCAACGCAAACAATTGTCCAAATCATAAACAATGGTTTACATCGCAAATATTATCTGTGCCCGCTCAAAGTATCCCCACGCATAATGAACCATTCATACTCCCAAACAAACTCCAGCCAACCATATGCAATAATTCTATACACTCATCTCAATTCAGAAAACCAGTAACCCCTATCGTGTTACAAAGCAATCTACACCGAAAATAGATGGCAATAAAACCGAGAATTAAACGGCGATAGTAATAGATGTAAATCCTTGGGTGGCTGACAAAGAACAGAAGCGATTTCACGACATCAAAGTGGAACACGACATATTACGCTTCAGCATAAACACCAAAATAAATACATCGAAATGTTTGTTCGGAAATATTCGGGTATGGGGTGATCATATTCTAAATTATTTGGCAACACAGGGTAGTTTCATGAACCCTTTTGACGACGGGGATTAATCTGCCGTTTGTGTTCAGTCTCTATTCGGGATTGTAATTAATACAACTGTACGATCTACATACTCTATCAATCTATTAAAGTGGTTCTGCATGTATTCCCATGTGAGGTTCATCAATTAAATAAACCACCTAGCGATACTACAAAAGCATTATTTGTGAAAGACAAGTATCAGCTGAATTTATCCGTTGATGTGTAGCATTAGAGCTTGCCATACAGAAATTAGACCCACGTCATCTATATTATATATAATTTTAAGTCCTGACTGACTGACTGACAGTTCATCATTCAGTCAGTCAGTCAGTGCGTTATCAACGCGCAGCCTAAACCACTGGACCTAAAGACTTGAAATTTGGCACACATAGTATGTATACCTTTAGTATCCTAGAGGTGCACTAAGAAGGGATTTCTCGAAATTCCCACGAGATGAGGGAATAAATGGGATTTATATTTTCGAATCAAAGTGGCTCTGCGTGAAAAAGGGGATTTCCACGCGGACGAAGTCGCGGGTAAAAGCTAGTTAAGACATAAAAATAAATTCTACACAAATATTGTAAGCATCAAAATTCAGAACAAACACGAACGTACAGGATATGACCCGCTAACTTTTCTAACGAACTCTTGTCCGAGAGGCGAGTTCAAAAATGGTCTATAATTTACACATCCTAATGCTCGTACGTGATCATTTATTCGTGTGGCTTGACAAAGAGGCATCTTCTAAAGCGGACGTTGCGATGGACACAGGAAGTTGATAGTAGACTGAAATAAAAACGTTTTCGAATCTCGAAACAGGAACATTGAACTATATCAGATTCTATGAACAAGATAATCGAATATATCAAACTAAAGATTTCTAGAGAAATGAAACTTTTAAGTTGAAGGGAAATTTTAGGTCGGATTTCTATATCACAACAATTTATTATTTTTATTTAAAGATAATTTTATTTTGAAAGCAAATTGGGCTGACACAATCAGCTATGATTTAAATAACATTACTTTTGTAATAACACCGGACGAAGGGAACCCTATTGAAGTCGTACGGTAGAATACATTATTTTAATTCGAAGCTCCTCTTTGTGACCCTTGGAATTAATGGATTCAAAGCCTTCTCTTCCGTCCTACAAAGAATAATTTGCTAAGTAAATGAATGGGCACACAAATTTAGACAATTCTGTTATATCCACGATCTTTACAGGCCTGTGTCACTGTGTTAACTGATCTAAGTCGTTTGCACAATTATTTTCGCAATGTACCCGATTAGTGCATGATCTTACTGACTACTTATTTTTTCCAATGTTCTGTAATTTGAAGTCAAAAGATAAGCTTGTTTTTGCAAAATATAAATTTTACTGTAGATTTGTTGAGACGGACTCGTAGCTGAAACAGACAAATAAGTATTTGTAGTAGCGGGAATATAATTTATAAAAGTAGTCTTAATCAAGCTTTCACTTAATACTCTTACTGTGTTAACGGTTTTGTTTTAATGTTATATTTGAGAAATCAAGGCGCGTTCCAAACACCCATATGTATATTTATGTATGTAACCTGTAGGAAAGTCAATTAATGAAGTACACCGGGAGATTGCATTCTTAATATCTCCCTTAATTCCGTTTAATGATGAAGCAAATGAATTTATTGCTGATTTTGTTTTCCTTTATGAATTTTGGTCGGTGAACTTGGTGACATTTTGGGGAGTTTAATCTAATTTAGAAACTTTAGAAGATGGTACGTTCAAATCTATAAAACGTGATTGCTCATTTCATTATGTACAATATACTCATAACGATACAATCACCAAGGTACTACAGTAACAGTTATATTATTAAAGATGAGACGAATTCCAATGATTACAGCTCCAATCCTCTCATGTTCTTCAGTTTATGCCGACTATTAAGATATTGCAATAGTCGACGAGCAATAATCTAAATTGAAACAGGTTGTCTTAGATGTGGATGGTCTCAATTCAGTATTCATTGAGAATAGTGTAGCTATCGGGAATTATTGTCTAATCCCTGGAGTATTGCGGCAGTTGCGAAACGGGAACTGAGGGCTGCCAAAAACAGAGAATTATCAATCACATTTTACTTTGACAAACCAGATCTCTCAATTTCTTACGAAATAATTGTATGGAGTTTGTAACAATGTTCGATAAGGTTTGATTTTCCTTTCTTAGATTTAGTAGTAGAGTTGAGTTTGCTAGTATGATTTATCAATAAGAACTTACTAGTTCTTATTCTTCTAGAGTAAGTTCTTATGTTGTGTATATGTATCGTAACGATGGCATTTCTGTAAATATATTTCAATAATTTGACACGAATTATAATGTTATATATGTATATATATATATATATATATTTTATATACGACTAAATGACGACACTCAGTTTTATTACACATATTGTGTAAAGACGTTTTAAGTTGACATTAAACTTTAATGGAAAATGTTTATTTTATTATTTTTAGTGGGTACGTTTAAATAAAAGCTTCCTTGGTAAAAAGTTTTTTTTACTTATAATTTATTTACTAATATTACTTATTTATATGAAAATGTAAAGAGATGGCGCTGTCAGGGTTCTCCAACAAATATAAATCGCCTTTATCATATGTTATATTGTATGATGGCACGGAACTCTCGGTGTGCGAGTCCGACTCGCTCTTGCCTTTATTTTATCTAAGTGTTACTTAAACTATGGTTTAATTTATATTTCGACTCTGAAGCCAAAACGGTAAAGGCAGCATGCGTTTAAGGGGTATATTTTTTACATTATCATTTATATAGACTAATCGAAGCTGTTGTAATTACCTTGACTATTTAATTGTATTGTAAATTTGTACAAAAAATATCGTTCTTGTCTAGGTTATTCAATTGTTTGGCTACAGCAAAGTTAGTAAGCCAACCCTAACGTCATAGGAAAGTGACGATGCTGCAAGTCCCCCTCGCCTTGGTCACTTATTGTAACATCAGCACAGCGCCGTCTAGAGTTGTCTTGGCTTTTACTTTGACCTCCGTCCTTTGGGATTATTTGATCACGTAATATTCCACCGTGTATTTTGTGTCTTTTTAAGTCTGTATTTAAAGGCCTCCTTTTAAGGTTACAGATATTAGATATAAGAAATTGTGTAGGTAAAGATTTTTCAATGCGGATTTCTTGTTTAGGTTAAAATTTTGAGGGTGGAATTTTCGAGATGAGCATCGGGTTCCAAATAACAGTCTGATTAGATCAGATTTACCAAAAGTAAACGTTCTCTAACGAAGGGATCGTTTTGGATTATTGTTCATGTGATCCATTCCTACCTAAAACATCTTTTTTTAACTATAACAATGTTCCAAAACTCATCAATAGAAGTAAACGAAACAGTATCGAATGATTTATTTATAATTCATAAGGTCCCGGCCCACTTGGTACACCTTTATGAATAATTTAGACGTCAGACACATATTATTATTGCAAGGGCGGTCTGTGTTTGTCCTATAAAATATCATTTTTGATCATAAAAGGGGACGAATCCTTGAAATAACCGCAGTACGCTTTCTATCTACAAGCAATAGTGAGATGGTCTGTTTTATTCGAAAATATTGTTTTTTATCTAATAAGAAACGTCAACCTTCTGCTTTAGAGAAAATTCAAGCGCAAGCACACAAGCATTTGAAATATTCAAGCATACAAGATTGATCTACCGAGTTTATATGAAGGTGTTGTTTAAAGAATTTATTTCTCATAAGAACAGTACAGTTCACTTAAAATGAGATTAAAACTAATTATTAATAATAAATTGGTACGTCCGAACTGGTGATGGAGCATAGATTTAGTACTGTTTTTGCAACTTACATTTAAAACAATCTGTAGAACGACACTAAAACACGACACTAGACAGTAAAACAAACTTACGTTGACATTTTACATAAAACAAGACATAAAAATACATAATATTTCCTAGTTCTAAAACACAATTCACAACAAATGGCCAATAGCTACATAGTTCATTGCTTCTCAAACATAAAAATGAAACGTGAATACCCTCACTTTACTCGCGATTTGTGGAGTTGTGGTTAAGATAGTCCAGGAGCTACACCTGTGTTCAAGACTTGATTACGCAACCACAAGTAGACAAATTGTCGTGAGGTGGCGGCAGTAGAATGTTACCCCTCCTCTCTTGCCTGTGGATGTAGCAAAACATCTGCAGAAGGTGGGCAGTAGCGTCCTTCTGTGTATCTAGAACCTGAACTGCGCTCGCCAACCAACCCTCCTGCTAAGCGTGGCGAGTATGGCAACAACCCCTCATCATTAGTACTTAGTGATCCATGAGGGAGGCATTTGTCCAGTAGCGGACGTCCTACGGTTGAGATGATCAGTAGACAAATTTATCGAAAAATACATTATGAATAGCTTTTTAAAATAATTTAAAAGTTATCAGTGTTTTTCTAAATAATGATTTCACGTTAATTAATTATTTTGTAACTAATTATTTTTGTTTAGTTTATCAAAAATATACATACGAAATAGCTTTTAGAAGTAATTTTAGATTCATAATTTAATTTAAGGTAATGTAAAAATAGTTAGAATTGAAATTCCGGAACGGAATTCTCGTATTATCCACAGTTAATCAGAGACCATTGTTTATCAAGCCTTCATAGTTCTCAATCCTCAAAATCACTACTGAAATTAATCACGTGATCCAATTCTGAAACGCCCCAACATTAACTGTCTCACAACAGAATAATACGCGCTACTAACTCGCATACCTACAGAATACCACACAGTTGTGATCTAAGCTTCCCGAATGTGGCCGTGGAGAAATTAGTTAGTACGAGATGGCGTAGAATATAGTTATAGTTAGTAAGGAAACTATAGCTACAAATGACGCGAAATCAATTTCGGAGTCGACGCCTTGTTGCCGAAATACACTCAAAATTACAATAGCTCAATCTACAAGAACAGCTTTCTAACTAGATTACGTCCCGGGTAAGGGTTTGGCTCATTTGACAGAAATAAGCGATATTCGATATAATATCTTCTTGCTTCACATTTTTCAGGGTTTTATCAAAACAAAACTAAAGTATAAAAATGTATAATGAAAACAAATAACAATATCCATTTGGTCCAATACGGGTCAAGTTTGCTAGCTGCAAGTATTGAGATGGCTAGTGATAAAGGATAGACAGACAGACAGACAATGCATTATTGCACACATTCATTATAAACATAACAACAAAAGAGTAAAGTGAAAATTGGCCGTCTTAACGCTAAAAACGATCTTTAAGCAGAAACCTTGGGATGGATTGGATTTGTGGGGTTACGGAAGAGGAAAATATGTGTTTTCATAATTTTCCTTCCCAGGTCTCGACTAACGATTTAGTAAGCGTGGAGCCTCTTAAATTGCTTTCCGCTCTCACCCGCACCATAACACATCTCTAAACAGTCCCACGACATTATAACCCTTTCAAGGAGTCACAATCACAATTTGCGGCTATTTGTCAAGTGGAACATTACATTTAACAGGTCGTTCAGATCTTCTTAATTCTGTAACGTTTTGCGGCTTTTACTGTTGTGGTCTTTAGGTCTGTGGTTCACTTGAGAAACACTGCTAATGAGATGTTGATTCTCATTTGTCTTGATGCTTTCGGAATGTCGTAGAACATTCGTAGTTTCTTCTTTGGGACTGGCTTGTTTGGTTTGATACGCATATTTTGTTATTCTATTAATTTCTTTTCGGAAAACCGGTTCTCCCGTGGAATTTTTAATTGTGACTAAGATCAATTTATAATTTTTTTGACATAGTTATAGTGGTGAAATAGATTTCACGCCGCTCTAGGGTATTTCTTGTGAACCTATGGTGCTATTACAAACCCTGATATAGTCATCATCATCATTATCATATCAGCCGTAGGACGCCCACAGCTAGACAAAGGCCCTCCCTCATTGATCTCTAAGAGTACTACGGTTGAAAGCCGTCTGCATCACCGCCGACCAGCGGTTCTCACCAAGTCGTCTGCCCATCTTGTAGGTGGACGTTATATGCTAATCCGTTCGGTTATGTCGGTGACCCGAGTTCTTCTACGTAACTCCTCATTTCTGATTCGATTCCGTAGAGAAACCCCGAGCATGGTAACACCCACTGGTTGTAGCTGCTATAGTATATCTTTACAAATTTAGAATAGGTTCATGTCTAATAGACATAGACTGTGAATTTGACATTGTCTTTATTCATTTTTACTGTTAAACATTTGTTAATTATGTTGACATTGGTAGTCCTTGTGAAATAGTAGACCGTTAAACCTTGTTATGTAAACCGTGTAATCACTTTTTTGGAGAAATATCTACGTCCTTTACATATTGTAGGTACTTTAATAAAACATTCGATAAAAATACAAGAGCTAATAAGGAGTAAGCAAAGCGTTAAAACGAAACCTGTCAGAATCACACATCGTAACATAGGTGGGTATGTCAGTAATGGTTTGTTTTGAAATGACATCAAAACGTTTGTGTGTTGTGGTTTGTGGTGGTTAGACTTGTGAAATATCAGCTGACAATGCTGTTAATTTGATGGTTTTATGGTCTCAATGCATCGATGGTACAGAGATTGGCGGCTGTGTGGTTAGAAGTTGAACGTATCGTAGTAAATGTCGATGATTTTTGGTGTTTCTGACAAGACTTGACATTGTTTATGTTATAATAAGTTTTTGGAGTTCTGGTTAGCTATACAGGGTCTATTATAACATGTGTACCCGAAATGGAGGGTTTCAGTCCATGAAAACAAGTAGTTTTAGATAAAAAAAAAACTCTGGTATTAGCATTTTTTTTTCTTATATATTTTTATTTATAATTTTACTAGATGGTGTGATATGAAAATGATCCTGAGGTCATAATCAGTTTTTTTTTTACTTTTTGCAAAAAAAACCTATTTGTGGTTATATGTATTTTTATTTGTACGGCAATTCTTTGCGGAGGTCAATGGAGGAAAATGTTTCGATTTTCGTACATCTGTAATGGTACCTAATAGAAGAAGATATCATCTCTGACCAGAAACCCAACCATCTGAGAAACATAATTAATTCGCCCTCTGTACCGGCCTTGTGTGCAGAAATCGCGGTCATTCAAGATTTCGCACATTTTCACGGCTAAAAATTGACGATACCTATCGTGTAAGGCCTTAACATCTCATCATCATCATCATTTCAGCCATTTAACGTCCACTACTGAACACAGGCCTCCCTCATACCCACGGAGACCATGAGGGGTAGTTGCCATTTAACGTCCACTGTGCGGCGTTGACGATACCTTTAAAATTAAAGATACTTTATCACAATTCCCTAGATGTATATATAGGTATTACACGCGCACAACAGTACATCCAATAAATGTGAGATGGAGCGTAATAATCGATGCGACAAACAAGAGGGCCGACTCGATACACTGGGAATCGAGACAGTTGGATTAGAATCGATTTCCTTGATGTGAACGTCTGCGGTGTAGAAAGATGATTATGATAAACTATTGGTTTGTGTAACTATTGATGACATTTTTCTTGAGAACTGGTTTAGAATATGGGCGATGGCGAGTAGATTAGTGGACTAAAAAACGACGATTGATTTTAGAGAGTTGCACAGAAAAGTACGAAACGATGTATAGTTTACCCACAGAACTTTACGTATAAGAAATTGTTATGGTTTTTTGGATAGTTACACAGAAAAGTACAAAATGATGTATTTACCCTCTAAATTTTATGTATTTTCATTGGCACAGACTTGAAATAGGAGCAATAATTAAAAAAGCGTTTGGTCTTTATTAACTATTTTAATTTTAAGTCAAACCACCACCGGTCGAATAACGAATTTAAATGTTTATGTTTTATGAATCCTAGTAGAAAAGTAGTAGTTACAGTCATAACCTCGCTCTAGAAATGAAACAGATACTTATTCTAATTCAAGATAATAGCGAATCTCGAGAAACATTACGAGCAAGTTATAATGAAAATGAAACAGACGCAGCATCCGTTTCCTATAGCAATGATTTTGTTGTTATTCCTAATAACAAAATCATGTCTGCTGTAACAGTTGAAGTCGTTAACTATTCTCATTCTATTTAATCATTATCAGAGAGATAACTGCTGTGCTAACAGTTACTTCTTGATAGTAAAGTTTCAGAATCTGGATGAAAGCGGAATGACTTTGGTGTTAATATATATTTGTAAAATATAATATCTTAACTTCCTCTGTATGCGAAAATTCATCATCAATTTTCATAATTTCAGCCGTAGGACGTCCACTGCTGGACATAGACCTCCCTCATGGATTTCCAGTTATTGCGGTTGGAAGCGATCCACCGTCAACCTGCGGTCTTCACGAGGTCGTCAGCCCATCTTGTTGGTGGACGTCCTACGCTGCGCTTGCCGGTCCGTGGCCAATTACTTTAATGCGAAAATTAGTAAACTACGAAACACAATCGAAGGAAGGTCAAACGTATTGTGTTATTTAAATTATAGGATTTGGTTTTTGACGACCTCCGTGGTTAAGTTGGTCTAGGGCTCAGCGCAGACAGAACGGAGCGCAACGGACGCGCGAGCATTTTTTGTCAGGTTCAAGCATTTATGCACTTTATTGTAATAATTTTAAAGTTTATTTTCAAGTGCGTTAATAAAATCCTCTCCGCTGCGCTCCGTTCTGTCTGCGCTGAGCTTAATAGCGGACTGAGACGCACAACAAATGTTTGCTTTAAAAGTATTCAAAAAAAATTATCAATCAGTTACCAGCATAATTTGTTTATTATTTGTTGAGGCCAAGCGGCGCTGTTACAAGACCAGCATTATCATATGGGGTGCCGGCAGTAGAATGTTGCCTCTCAATATTCCATACTGCGCTCGCCAACCCACCAAGCGTGGCGAGTATAGCAACAACCAACTCATGATCTTGGAAATCCATGAGGGAGGCCATTTCCAGCAGTGGACGTGACAGCTGTCCTGCGGTTGAAATGATGGTGATGATTATTTAATTGTCTGCCTAAACTTGTCTTTCTGATCTAATGAGTAAAGGCAAACCCTACAAATTAATTTAGAAAATTTACGAAATACACATTTCTTGGTCAATTTTTCCACATCACTTTCCCAAATAAAACCCATACAACAGTTCCCAACAAATATCTGGAAAGTTGACATCAAAAGCCGTGTATGTTTTCATCGAGGGCATTGATTAACTTCTCTTGTCACATCAAAGGGCCCCAGAGACCATTGTGCGACCTTCAACAATATTTCCAACTATTTTTCTATACTATACGTATAAAATTATAGGTCCTATTACTCCGGTAATAATAGCCCTGTTAAGGTCTGATTGGGGTTTTTGTACCTTTAGTTCATCTATCATCGATTACCTAAAAGCTTTGAGGAATGATTAGGTTGATGGATTTGTGATATACATATAAATAAATGATGCTGGACAATTCACACAATATTATCTAGCCCCAAGCTAAGCAGAGCTTGTGTTATGGTATGGGTACTAGTTGACTGATTTACTTAATACATATTTATGTATATATGTATATATTTTATTATATATAGAAAAACATCCAGAACACCCTAAACAAATATCTGCAGATCGTAAAGACATTTGTACCAAGGCGGGAATCGAATCCGCTACCTCTTGCGTCGCAGGCGGACCTTCGCCCGCAGTGCCACAGAGGTCGGCAGATAGCCGAATCATTATTATTGTGAGAAAGCTCAAGGCATATGACTCTGGGCATTTTGGAATACCATAAACATATAAGACAAACGTTATGTAGCCAAGTATAGTACAAGTAATTGTAGCGTGTAGGGTTTTAAACGTGTCAAATTATAATAAAATCAAATTAACAAGACAGTAAAGCACAGACATATGTAATCGCGAGCATAAAGATAATTCTCATCATAATAATCATCAATGTCACTCTCGCACGTATCTCAATCCGGAACGAGTTCAAAGAATACATTATCACAACATTTGCAGTTCCTTACAAATTTTATACTTTTCACATCAAAAAGAGCTGAATTGTGAGTGCAATAATTGGTCAATGTTAGGACGCAACGACGCATATCAGTGTGCTGTGCCAAATCTGAATTAAAAAACAACATTGTTTATGTGACGTCTTATTAACGGGAGATTTATTAGACGTTTCTTTTAAAGTTTTCTGTTGTTTTAATACTTCGGCGATACTGGAGGTCTTAAGGAAGACCAAACTGGACAGTAGATTTCAGATTATGTATTTACCAAATAACAGTTGCTATGTGAAATATGTTATACTAGAATTGGACGTGTTGGACTATTATAACGTTATCATGTAAATCGACATCAACAGTTAACAGATTATTACTGCATCCACGACAAGAGAGGTGGGACAGAATTCTACTGCCGGCACCCCACGGCAAGGCTATCTTGTTATATTTTGCTAACGCTACTTTCAAATCTGATTTGAGATAGACATTACGTTGTCAAGTTTCTTGAAAGATTTAGTTGCAGAGCTGCAATTCAAAGTTCAAAGTTATAAAGTTTTTACACTTTATTTCCATAGTTTGTAATCACAAAACATAGACAGGACCATTTACAATATTAATAGGAAAAAGAGATATTACATCTTTAGATAATAGGAAATAAGGCACACGAATGAATCTGTTCGCTTCACTGTTTTAAGCTATCTTTTATGCTTCTTATACATTAAAACTTTTTCGTCTTAATTCATAGATGATATTTTTAACAGCGAGCGGCCTTTTCGTCTTTTCATTCCTTTAAATATTTTATAATAACGTCACTTGGACCTACTCATTATGTCGTGTCTGTTAACACATACATAAACACATTTAAACAAACAGTACCCTTTACAGTGTATAGAGACTACAATTGTCTAAAAGGTTATTGTAATAATATAGTTTGTCTTCAGTTATGGGAAACACATGAACAATATTGTTTAGTTTATTGGCGTGGCGTGGTCGTTACATTCAATTGAATACAATACATTGTTTTACGTGTGCTGTAAATAGAATTGAGAATGTGCATACTATTAGATAAAATATGACTGCAGTTGGTATTCAGATGGAAGATTTCCAATACTTCTGAGAAACTACTACCCTACATCGTAGTAGGATAAGACAATGCATATGTATTATAAAGCTTACATGTAAGCTTGCTGATTATCTGCAGCTTAGCAACAGTGAACATCGAAAGTAAGGAAATATCTACAGCTATAAATCCAATCTTGATATATAACATATTGACACCTGCCGACACCAGAATGTTACCCCTCCGTGCCCGTGGATGCAGTATTAGCCTGCTAAAGGATACCTCCGGAAGATGGGCACCAGCGACTTTCCGTGTATCTTTCCGTGTATGGAAGTGTTATCGGATGCCTTCTATTTTTGATCTACATAAACGACCTGCCTAAAATCATGAATGAGCCGTGTGTACTGTTCGCCGACGACATATGTATCCCTATTGACATCATGCAACACAAGCATAAATTTGACAGAAAAACTATTCTTTTAAAAACTACGGACTGGATGAATGACCATAATCTCGAAATAAATTTCTTAAAAATTAAAATAATGACATTCTACCCTCACCAAAAATCTCCTCTGCAATTCCAGTACACTTTTAATAACAGACCACTATAAATATTAAATGAATTCACTTTACTAGGTGTAATCATAGACACTCACTTAAATTGGCCCCTCTGCAGCTTCGTGGCCAGGATGTCACGTGGGTTCCGCACGCTAGGTACCTTGGAGTGGAGATAGACCGGTCGTTGAGTATGCAGCCCCAGGTAGATCGCGCGCTTGGCCAAGCTCGCGCTGCCCGGGGGCTCCTCCGACCTGTCTTGGACTCACATCTCCCGCTCCGGACCAAGCTGCGGATGTACAAGATGTACATCCGGTCACGACTGACGTACGCTGCACCAGCCTGGTACGCCCTAACATCTGCCACCAACAGGACCCGAATACAAGCGCAGCAGAACATCACGCTGCGGATCTGCACGGGCGCGGGCCGCTATGTCAGGAATGACGTCATCGCCCGCGACGTGCGGATCCAAACTATCGAGGCCTTTGTAACACATACGGCGCGTCGTATGTTCGACCGCGCCGACAATGGGCCCCACGCCCACCTCAACGGCCTCGCCCCGCTGCATGCCCGACCCCCGGACCAAAAGGGTCAGTGGCGCCAACAGCCACGTGACCTCCTACACAAAGAAGAAGACGAAGACTAAACCACAAGGACAGCCAGCCAGAAAGGCACTTTTCAATTGACCCAGGGGTAGTTGCCCCTGGAGTAGAAGCCGGGGTAAGGAGGTGTAACCTCGAGGCCCCACCCGGAGACCCCCGAAGGGGTCCGGAAGACAGGAATGATGACTTAAATTGGACACCACACACACAAAAAAATAAATCTAAATTATCAAGCTCGACATACGCACTCCGCGAGATCAAAAAAACAACTGATTTAAAAAGTTCCCTTGCAATTTATTATGCCTACGCTAATAGCCACCTATCGTATTCCGTTATCTTATGGGGAAACAGCACCCATGCACAGGTGGTCTTTAGACAACAAAAGAAACTGATACGTGTGTATACTAGCGAATATAGAACAAACAGATAGTTGCAAACCGTACTTCCAAAAATATAATATACGTACGCTTCCCTGTATATATATTTTGGAAATATGCAAATTTGTTAGAAATAATAAAAAATTGTATAAAACTCGTGCGGAAACCTACACAACTTGCTCATTACGTTATAAAAATAAATTAACATTAGCTTCTTCTAACATGAAACTGCATTCATCTAGTCCATATGTTATGTCTGTAAAAATATATAATGTAATACCTGACGATTTAAAAAATGAGATTGAAGATCAACTATTCATAAAAAAACTAAAAAAAATCCTCATAAAAAAATGCTACTATACGATTGATGAATTCTTTAGTGATAATTTTTAATAACATTCTAATTAATATTATAATAATAAGTTTTTTTAGTTTGACCTACACTAACCTGACCTTTAGTTATTTAACTTTTATATGACACAAGTTTAACTATCACGATTATGAAAACATTTTTATTTTGCTTGCTTTTAAGAATATGATATAACCCTATTATCTAGTATGTATATTAACGATGACGTCTTCCTCTCTTCTATATTTATTGTTGTCCAACAGGGTCTATAATGCTACCTAACACCATTTTCAACACCATTGTACCTACATTATAGAACACAATAAAGTATTGAGTATCAACATCCTGTACTGCGCTCGCCAACCCGCCAGCCAAGCGTGGTGGGTATGGCAACTACCCCTCATGGAGATCCATGAGAGAGGCCTGTGTTCAGTAGTGGACGTTTTACGGCTGAAATGAAGGAATGAATGAACACCAAGAGGATTTGGGAAGGAAGGAATGACCCATAAGTTATGATATGACTATTAAAGTAGTAAAAATAATACTTCTTTTGAAACATGTAATCATAAGCATGACCAACTATTGTTACAAAAGAGCGTAAACAATAAACACGAAAACAATTCGATAAAGAGCGATAACCTCACAATGGACTGTTTGTAACAGGGAAACAACGAACTTGATAACGAAATATTTTGCAACTGACACTTAGTTTATTCTCTTAATCAACCACGAAAACCAGAAGTGATATTGAATGTATCATGCGACTTACCAACCCGCCGGTGATGAATAAGAGGCCTTAGGGAGAGTAACCTAAAAGTTTAGCAGAAAGCTACTAGATAAAATAAATGTATTATGTAGTAGCGATGCCTATTTCGATAATTTATTTGAGAAGAGGTCTATGCACCGAATCAGGGGTATCAGACATATTATACGATGTAGATTAACGTCTTAACGTTGTAAATGCATATTTATCTCAAATAACCTAAATTAAGAGCAATTAAAGTGATAAAGCCGCAGAACTGGAAACAATACAACAAAGAAAAAGTCACTTATCGATGGGGTCACTGATTGAGCACTTGACCCATTTATTATTTTGAAAGTGAAAAGGTTAAATAAATAAAGTACCTAATAGATTATCACACGGAAAACATTTTAGACCTCGTGAATTGGGTTGACCCATAAATTTTATAGTTGACAACACTTATCTCGACAGATGAATATTTGTTACGTTAAGAATATGAATGACCTCGGTAAATGATTCGACTATATTCAAATTGCGCAAAATCTGCAACTGTGTAAACTTTGAAATTAGAAACATCTGAAACCATAATCATTGGATGCTTTTGATGACTCGAGACGATCTTTTGTTACTTGTTGTTATAATTATGGATGTCGACGTACGTTCTTTTCCCAGGAAGTAAAACGACTTACCATCCCTTCAGTTTAGTCAGATAGTAAGGAGTACAATACGTCTGAAACTGACTTAACCTTGGATTTTCATTAGATAGAGCAAGATGTCATTGAAAATAAGCTTTATAGTTCGATCGTCAAAGTCTTTATTTAGCTTTAGCCCTTCTTTGCATCCATTTTAAAGAATTCTAAACAGATTTAACAAACGACCTCGCTCCTATAAGACTAACAAAGGCATTAAAAAGAAGATGTAGCATTAGTTTTATTCACACCCCATCGCGGACACGTGTGAGTCAACCGAATACCTTCGCATTATTTGCATACCGGTTCCTATACGATATTAATCAAAGGTTTTATTAGTGAACATCAAAGAATACACACAATGCTAAGATCTCTTATAGGGTACCCTCAATACTATTGTTGCTATTGTCGGAGGTTGATTTACGAGCAGCCACTGTTGTTGGGCCACTAGGTATTGTGTTGTCAGTTTTTGTTTGGACCTCACCGACATTGTGTTACCCCTTCGGTCCAGTCTTTTATTCAACTTGATCTTACTTTGATGGAAGCTGTGTTACGTTGCCCCGGGTTAGGTTGACTCACACTTTGTACTAGTAGGTATTTGCATAAATTATAAATGTCTGTTACTTTTATCTGGCTTGACCGTATTATCTGAGACTACCTACGTTAACTACTTTATTGTTGGTCGTGTAAAGATATTTTAGAGCAATAAGTACAGACAACTGAAAAATTATTAAGTATTTTTTTCTTTTTATGAAATTGTAGTCGATTAAAGATGTTATGCTATTTCTTATAAGAATCCGCTTTGATAAAAATGTCATTACCAGTATACTCCCTTACTTAAAATTTATATAGTTCGCGAATCACAATAAAGAACATAAAAAAATTATTTATCCGCAAACGTTTTGAATCGTCAAGATCTAAACAGATTCCCATCACGGCAACCCTTTGTCCTGCGCCATCAAGTCCTTGACCGTCTATTGTGCTGGCACACAAAAGAGCGGCTACGATTGAGCTCGGGCTTGTAATTTTCATGCTTCACTCCACACATTGCCACTCACACACACCTCTTCCGAATCATTACGTTCCTTACCTTTATGTTTGCCCTCATCTTCAAACCGTAATTCATTGTACAATGAATAATCATCAACATTGTGGCTTCCATCTCTTGATTGGCTTTCAATATTTTTTAGAATGTTGTAATGTTTGCGTCATCAATACTAATGATTGCAACCGGTAGCACAATAGTTATTGTTGAGCTTTTTACGGAATTTACTAGTCATTTTATTTAGTTGGCGTTTTATTACTTAAGTTCAATAACAATAAAATACTGAGAGAGAGTTTTTAGTGTCCAATAAACATGTCGATAAGATAAACAGTTCCATTCGATTATTAGTTGCTAATTAGGAATTTGTTAGAATTTTACATAATGTAATGTTAATTATTACCAATAAATTTTCTAATTCATAAATTTCCGAAATCTTGACGAATTGTCAAGTGTCTAACTCAATTTCAATAATTACTTTACTCATAGTTAATTAAAGTAATTAATTTGAAATTTTTGCCATATTAAAAAAAATGCTTGATAACTTACACAGCATTATTTAGCCCCAAGTTAAGCAGAGCTTGTGTTATGGGTATTTGATGACTGATATACTTAATACATTATAAGTACTACATATGTAGATAGATTTTTTGTTATATATAGAAAACACCCAGAACACTGAACAAATATCTGCAGATTGTAAATACATTTGTCCTGGAGCGGAAATCAAACCCGCAACCTCTTGCGTCGCAGGCGGACCTTCGCCCGCTGTGCCACAGAGGTCATCAATATATTTAGGTCTTAGTTGTTGATGTATAATCCAACGTAAGAAAATATAATATATTACCTAATTCGTTATTTGTTGATAGAATACGAGTATATTGTTTTATAGCAAGATCCGAGAACCTTAGACATAAAAGTTATTCATAACCAAAATTGAAGTCGTAAAAGTTTCATTATAATCTCAAAGATAGCAGAACAGTCGTATGATTGAGCACTGCGGCTGTGGACTACGTATCTCTATCTTAACATTTTAAGAAGCCTTTAGATTACGACTAAAATTGTTGATGAGCTTTTATAAGGTGCTAACAAATTAGTCACGGATATTTTAACACCTGATAGTACTCGGTTCTCGGAGTACATTTAAGTATGAAACATCATAGGCTTTGTTATGTTTTTTTGGAGAAAACTAGGAAAAAAATTTGCTTCGTTAAAACACCCTGTTAAAGGTAATTAAATGAGACCTCTTTAGACATATTCTAGAACCTCTTTAAACCATCATTCAAGTGGCCTCATAAAGTTGATAAATAAAATATTTGAATCATAATGACATTTAAGAAAAACAACTTTTGATGTGACATGACAGACAGTGTTAAACATCTTGACAGGTAAATCATAGGGGTGATTATTTTAAAAATTAATTATAATTAATTTTTTTGTTCAGTAAATGAAAACAAAAAAAATATATACAAAGGTTTTTTAATTACAGTTAAAAGTTAATTGTTATAATGTAATGTATTATCTCTTAAAATATCCGTGACTAATTTGTTAGCACCTTGTAGAGGCTATTCGAGTTTTCTAAACATTATAAAATACATAAATAACTATATCAGTTTATACTATATCGGTCCATATTTATTTATAATCATTACATTATTTCATCATTATCATCTCAGCCCTAGGACGTCTACTGCTGGACAAAGGCCTCCCTCATGGATCCATAAATAGTGATAATGAAGGGTTGTTGCCATACTCGCCACGTCAGTAGACAGGTTAGCGAGCGCAGTACAGGATGTGAATACAAGGAATGGCGCTGCTGCCCATCTTCTGGAGTTAGTCCCTTGGAAAATTCTTACTTGCGGAATTCTACTTCTTATTTTAAGATATCTATTCTAATTATCACTGACATAACCAAGTGTACTTTATGTTCCTACGTTGAATTATATGAATTTATTACAACTTTATTTTTTCAATACGTTTTAATATTTGAAAAAAAAATTACATAACAAGGAGTATCGAGAGTGCTGAGAAGCAAAAAAGGTAATATCTTCAAGCAATATTTACATAATAATTATTAGAAAACCTTCTATCAATTATTGATAAATGGTTAAAAAAACCACATGGCTGATGATCTGTCTGGTGGACCTACCTATAAAATCTTTGTTTTATATCTTCGCAACGACAGTTGCTTAAAGGAATTAAATGATCGTAAAAATAATGTAAATTAGAAATAGATTTTTAACTCAAATCAAATTCAAGCCCAGTGAGAAAACTCCTCAATTCTAAATCTGTACACAATCCAGTCATAAAATATGGCTCCAACAATAAAACAGAAGTGCGTTCTACTTCAACACTGAAGTTACTCCATATTTTGAGATGGATGAAGCTTTTATTACTGTACTGGTTAATTTCTTTCAAAACAACTGCGACTTACGACTATTCTTGGAGTGGCAAAATATTTTCACAAGGAGTAAATAGTATAGTCTTTATCATGTCGTTGCAACATTTAGTTTTAGATATTCAATAATAGATATTATAATAATTTCCACTATGCTAGAAACGATAAAAATATCACATGAGAAACAACAGATTAGTTGGCCGTTATGGTTATTGCCCTACCCTTGGAATTATATAGTTCCGAAAACGTAGATTGTAAATCAAACAATGATTATGAAGTTATAGTCAATTATAATGATTCACGTGTCCAAGACAAACATATCTGCAGAACAGAAAACAATTTTAACGACATAGTAAAGACAATTGAGCCACTAATCATAACCACAAAGACATGAAAATACTACAAAGAATAGTCTGAAACAAATAAATCAGAGGAACAATGTCGTTCCGAACAAAATTACCCCTTTATTATTGTTTTTTTATGAATT
Source organism: Pasiphila rectangulata (assembly GCA_963082625.1). Taxonomy (NCBI): domain Eukaryota; kingdom Metazoa; phylum Arthropoda; class Insecta; order Lepidoptera; family Geometridae; genus Pasiphila; species Pasiphila rectangulata. Next base: position 9,941,523 of record OY720253.1, read on the forward strand.
ATCGCCTACATCTGATCTCTTTTTCTTTGAAACGGCTCCGGTAGCATCCATCACTGTGTTATTGTTTGAACATTTGGTATGTGAGAGAGAGATAGAAGATAACATTAGTCAAGATTCAGTTTTGTTTCATGAGCCTCGTCTGCGCGGATTAAGACCTCAATGGTATGTTGTAAACGTCTCGATGATTGATTTAAGGTTGGATTCGTTTTGTTCATTCACATAATATTTGCCGTCACCGTCGTCATATGTTTCCTACTTTATCCACGCAATAAATAACAAGTAAAAAAGATTTGTGTCAGTCTAGTAATCTTCGTGCTTTGTATCATTACCCAAATGTGAAATAATTATCCCATTTTGTACGCAAATTAGTTCGCAAACAACTATCTAAAATTAAGTCCATATTGGGAACTTAAAAGTCGACCTAGTGTATCAATGTGTGAGTTTCAACAGACACCATGCTAGTAGTACATAATGTTACAAAATCAATTAGCGATATTATACACTAAGCTGTTAAGAACATAAGGATATTAGATTGTGATGTAATAACAATTACATACTTAGCCAATAAAATTTCAACAGTGGGATCCAAAAACATGTTAGACTTATTACAAAACAGTTTCGCAAGCAATAAAATAGTGTTAATAGCTGTAAAAGTGGTAGTTAACATGAAACTAATTAAAGCCAACCCTACATTATCATCCATTAACAATAATAGTCGTGAAACAGTAATAAACTACGAAAATCTCGCTGCGGCACATGAATGAACGTTATTCGTATAATATTCGCGTCCACAACTAAAATAAACCAAAAGCCGAACGGAAACGGCCGCTATATTATTAGACACGACAATTCTATTATTTTTATTCGTAACACATCTCGGAGATTTGCCCATAAATCTGTGATGGCAGCAACGAAGGTTCTTGGAACAAGGCACTGCAAACGCTCTTGCAGCGAGTGCAATGTAATTATGTATGGTAGTCAACACTGCGCTCGCATTGACAGGTGACTCTGTCCGCTAAATAAACCTAAATTATTATGGGGTATTGTACCTTGCAAATCTAAAATTGAAAATAAATTTATTAAGTCGTGCTACTTTATCAACAACGGATGCCACATGTTCAAATTCGTATTTCAGTGGTCAGCCGCCATTATGACTGGACACATCTTTCACCGGAGCGATCTATTATTTACAAGAAACACCATTCTGTTCATTGTTTCATAATAAAACATTAATTTTGTCAACGGCCTCTACGGACGAGCGCTGCGCGACAATATTAGAACTTCCGTTCTTTATATTACAACAGAAATCTTCGAGTTTCCATTAATTTTATTCGCTGAACGTGCTCGAGTCATTTTTAAATCGGACAGGAAACCAAACCATTCAATCCGTCTCATTCAATTCTTTGAAAACTCATGCAAATCTTGTCCGATCGCACAAAAACAAAAACCTCTTCACAACGAGGGGCATGACAAAAAATAAAACTACACGTGCAACTGAAATGGAAGCAAAAAAGGTCAACAATATGCCTAATCTACAATCCATGTCACAGGCTAAAGGTTAAGGAAGGTTGTACAAAAAAAAAACATCACAAAACGAGCTATGTTCCAAGGAAATCGACCGTAAATCCCCTTTGATTCTTCGAAATATACATCTAATAATCATACATTTAGAGCTCAAATTAATTTAGCCTTCAAACAGGATTTGAGAGCAGCATTGTTCGTACCTTAGGGAGTAGTGACAACAGATTTTTGTCGTTTTTTTCTCTTTTCACATGTGGCATCGCAATCCTGGACGATATGTGACACATGTGTCGGTTTTGGGTTACTCGACAATAATGACTGCCTCTTCAAAGTTTCTCAAATCTTCAGCATTAACATTCGTGTTTTAGGATTTAAATTTTTGTCCGATGTCATTGCTCCTTTGATCTTCACCTTCGCGTGGAATTCGATATGCTTACTTCAACAGGTGATTCTCGTTTCTCGTTTAATTTAGATTAAGACAGGTACACGGGAAAATCTTTATGCGTCACTGGATATAGCATTATCACCCTATAGTTTTACGACGGACGAAACAAAACCTATAAATCTTGCTGGCACTGCATCTGAATAAGTAACTCTAAACCGTAAAGCTACTGAAACGTATCTGGCCAATAAATTGAGTTCAGCCATAAATAGAACTATAAAAATATATTACGATATATGAGTGAGATGTACGTACATTAAGACAATGTTAAACGCGTATTACAATGGGAACATTATGGACTAATTGATTCGACCACAATGCTCTTTATGCGGCGCTCGGTAGTACAACGATATTATTGTCTATGGAGGCAGACGTCTGGCAACACTTGACCAGAGACAAAATGGCTTTGTAATGTTTGGATGCGAGGCGCCATCAGTAATTCTATATGGATTCGTATTAATTAGTGGGGCCGATACAAAGTCGGTTGAATCCGGAGAGTACCTAAGAAATACTAACCTTTATTCGAGTAGTAGGTACCTACTAACGGCATTAGATGCGCTGTAAAGTCAGCAGTTGTTTACCTGAAAACCATAAATTTACATTAGTTAAACACATAATCCAAAAAATATTAAATATAATAACTTCCTAACATATCACATACAAACAATATGATATTGTTATGATTAGGAAGGAATGATGCCACAATGGCATAGTAAAACAAATCAATTGATTGTACAAACTAGACAAAGCCCCCATATCGCAAAATGGCAAAAAATCGGATGCAACCGAAATCGGATACCATCTACACACAGATGCGTTAATGCATTACATATGTGTGGGTTATCTTCTACATTGTGCAGTCACAGATTAATGAAGAGTGTGGTAAGTGCAGGTTGCCGTTATTTGATGATCTTTGTATTAATAGTATCAAGTCTTTGTTTCTGGTATAAGTGTTATTCATCATTCCAGCCGTAAAAAGTCCACTACTGAACAGGGAGTATGGCAGGCGGGTTGACGAGCGCAGTACGGGATGTTGATACACGGATAGACGCTGCTGCCCATCTTCCGGAGGTAGGCCCTTAGCAGGCTCTTACTGCATCCATGGGCATGAGAGGAGGGGTAACATTCTACTGCCGGCACCCCACGGCTGTATTAGTATTATTATAACTTAGATATCCTCTTTTCCTTTTCTTCCTTTTTCTTTTACAAAAAAACTTTTGTCATCATCGTCATTTCAACCGTAAAACATCAACTACTGAACTCATGGATCTCCATGAAGGGTAGTTGCCATACTCGCCACGCTTGGCAGACAGGTTGGCGAGTGCAGTACGAGAGCTACACGGTGATACACGGAAAGACGCTGCTGCCCATCTACCGGCGGTATCCATTGGCAGATTCATACTGCATCCACGGGTAAGAGAGGAGGGGCAACATTCTACTGCTACCCACGGCAGAAAACTTTTGTATCATAGTTTAAATTACAAAGCCATTGATTATATATTAAGTTTTTACTTCAGCTATGCATACAAATTCGGACATTCTCAACCTCTATTCTATATATTGGGAAGTATTTTGGAAAATTACGATAATAGATAGATAGATAGATGATACAACAAGATATTTATTTATTCATTATTCTTAAATTCTTCTTCTAAAGAGGTAGGCTTATATTGAAAATAACAATTGAATGACTTGGGAGATCATAGTAAATAACTCTCAAGGCCAGAAATGCATTATCAATACATCTTCAAAATGTCACTTATCTGGCTCGTTAAAGACGAAGTAGGTAGTAAAGATTCCGAACAATATTCCAAACAATTTAAACGGCTGTAAAACGAAACGGATTGTTAGGAAGGGAGAGTAAAATTAAATCTGTCAATGGAGCTATAAAAATTGAGACAAAAGTAAGGAAGACGTTTAAATTATAGCTTTCTGAAGTGGGGCAAGAGGAAGCTAGGGATAGTAATTGGTTGGAATTCACTGAAGCCGTTATAATCATACTCATACTCATTTCTTTCACCATAGGAACATATAGTACACTTGGCTATGTCACAGAATCTAAAATAAATGTCACTTCTTTTTTTTTTTTTTTGGACAAATCACACAGCATCATCTAGCCCCAAGCTAAGCAGAGCTTGTGTTATGGGTACTAGATGACTGATATACTTAATACATTATATTACATATATAGATATTTTTATTATATATAGAAAAACACCCAGAACACCCTAAACAAATATCTGCAGATCGTACAGACATTTGTCCCGAGGCGAGAATCGAACCCGCAACCCCTTGCGTCGCAGGCGGACCTTCTCCCGCTGCGCCACAGAGCTCGTCAACTCTTTATAACTTAATCAGTAGTAAAATTCTAAATAAAATAAAAAAATGGTAAAAATAAACAAAATCCTAATTCTAAGTTCTAATCTAGTCCTAATTAAAAGTTATAGCTGGCCGTACATGGCCATTGTCAACAAATAATTAAATTAAAATAATAAAAGTTTAATTAGCTCAGTAAAGTTCAATAAAATAAATCTGCTGAATGCGCACTGTCAATGTGTTATTAGAATACATACATACATAGTTATCATAGTTACAAAATAGTAGATAGTAGTTTTTTTCGAGAAATCAAACTATATATATATGCCACTTGGAGACAAAAAAAACAGGCCACCTGGGCCTGAAAGGATGTTTTTTTTGAACTTGAAAGTAACAACCATGATAATGCAATGGGTAGACAATGCTAAACTTTGTGTCTATTGAAATGCAGAATTTGCGTGTTTATGATTACATCGGTATCTTACTGCAGGGAATATAGAAGAGTAGCATTTAACTCATTTACTACATCAAGGAAGTTAGTATCAAATATGTTAACATAGCGGGCAGACGATGGATAGGATTTCGATTATTGATTGCAGGATCGTGGTGGATGGCACAAACTAAGTGAGGCCTATACCCAGCAGTGGGTGAAGTTGAGCTGATGATGATGATGACAACATTTTCACAAATCGCAAACACATCATCAAAGCTTCTCTATGTAAATGGACTTTTTCTGTGACATTTGATATCTATGCCACCGGAACTCCCTTAAGAAAGCTGAAACTTCAGTTAACACATTTGGTATCGAACGGAAGCACAGTTGATTATTATCACAACGTTTTTTACATAAATTTAGATCGCTTTAATATTCATAATAAATTATTTTATGAGTTTACTTATCGAAGGTATATTGCATCCTGCGTTACGTTACTTTATTGTTGGACAATTTGTTTTCTTTTATATTAGACTGTCGTAAAATTTGAATGTTTTTATCCATTCATGATGTTCATTCATGGCGGGAATAGCATCTGGTTCAGGACAGTTTAAAATAGCTTTGTTATGTTTTATGACAAAAGAGGTACGTTTAAAATATTTAAGCTAACTAGTAGTCCTGTGAGGTAAGTGTGGTTCATACTTTTTCCAAAATCTAATATTATCACAAAAAGTCACCAAGAGAAACTCTATAACTTAAAGGAACGAAACAGTTTTGTTATAGAAATAAAGAGTTTAATATGACAAGAACAAAGAGTCAGATTTAAAAAAAAAAACAGTACACAAACAGTGAGCTGAGTAAATAGAGAAACTAATACTGAAAGCAAGAAACGAATACTTGATAAAAAAATAATGATGTGATAAAGAACGGTTAATTAAATGTCAGGAAATTAAAATCTTCACAGAATCTCTTTTCTTCAAATATTGAAATTAACAAAAACATTATTTCACCTTTTTAATTCAGTGCCTGCAAGAGACGTCGAAAGTAAACATGTTAATATTCTGGACATCGGTTTGTTTTTATTGTACGAAAATGGACTAACAGATTGACTTCGTATTGTTTTATTGATTGAAATATAGGGAGTCAATAACGCTGAAGTTAATGGATTTTAGAAAAAAAGTGATTTGCGGTACCGTCCGTAACAAGAAAGAAGGATAACAGGAAGGTAGGAAGCAATATGACATGAGATTCTTCATATCGACGCCAGAGAAGCCGCTAAAGAAAGTTTCCTTTGCTAGCTAGTAATCATCATCATCAAGAGCGCACGTAAGTCAACTGCTGGAAATAGCCTCTCTCAATATAAGCCACTGAGATCGGTCTTCGGCCACTCTCATCCACTTTTTCCGGCCGCCCTTCGCAGATCGTCGCTCCACCAAGCCAGATAACCCACTATGTTTGCCAAGTCCTGGTCTCCATTGAATAACCCGTCTATTTCAGCGGTTAACGGTTCTTCGGCATATGTGACCTGCCTACTGTTACATCAACATGCTAATCCTGAGAGCTATGACGGTAACTTTAGTTACCTGTCGATTATCCTTACTTCTGATGTTATCCTTCAGAGATACTCCTAACATAATTCCTACTATAGCTGGCAGGGCCACTTAAATCTGGTAGACCGGCCCAACCGTGATTGTTCTGATCTCAGCTCTGGAGCTAACGGAAGCCAAAAGAAGCTAGTCCCTCCAAGAAACTTTACAAACTTGTTTTATAATTTGTGACTTTATTCATCTATTACTGTTATTGTTACTGTCAGTCTGAATCATCCCATTGTTGGGCAAAGACCTCCTGCTACTACTTCCAGTCACATCTAATTCCTTCCGTATGTTATGGAACTGGTCGATTTCATCGCGCCACAATATGCACCACTGAGACCGGATAAAATATTTAAACCAAATTGCTTTTAATGTTACCTACTTGTGACTATATTCAGCAATGTCTGCTTTGACCGCCTAATAAAGTCACCTTTAGCCTATGTTCAGATGATCGCGCGGCACCGCGCGGTTGACTCGGCGCGAGGTTTGAGATTGTAACAAATCAATGTTGTTGCTTACATGACCGCGCGGCACCGCGCGGCGACGCGCGGTTTAAGATCTACAATTCTGTATCGAACTGTTCAGATGACCCGCGCGGCACCGCGCGTTCATCTCAACATAGGCTTAAATGTCTAAGTAATACGACTGTTTGTCTTCCCATACAGAATTAGATCAAAAGCACTCTAGTAACCGATTTGTCCAATACAACTACAAAATCCTTTCTCACACACAGCGCCACGTAACCCGAGCACGTGTTTCATTGTCAGGATCATTGTACGGATCTACAATACGCATTTCCTTTAGTACAATCGTACAGGAAACCCTTTATTCCGATCCAGTGGCGAGCGTTCATGGCACGTAGGGTACCTATTTATTGAACATTGATATATATATAAGAATTAGCCGTGGGGTGCCGGCAGTAGAATGTTACCCCTCCTCTCATGTCCGTGGATGCAGTAAGAACCTGCTAAGGGTTACTTCCGGAAGATGGGCAGCAGCGTCTTTCCGTGTATCAACATCCCGTACTGCGCTCGCCAACACGCCTGCCAAGCGTGGCGCGTATGGCAACTATCCCTAATGGAGATCCATGAGGGAGGCCAGTGTTCAGTAATGGACGTTTTACGGCTAAAATGATGAACGAAACTCAAAAAAAGAGAAGAGCTAGCATCATAAGATGGGCCATTTAGTTGGAGATAAATAAAGACATTTCTTTAACTATGCTCTAGATGTCGTTACAAGAGATCTATGTTAATGCAGATATAATTTGTGGAAAAAAACGTGTAGAAAAGTAGAATTTCTAGATGCTAATCAAGCTAATTAAGTTATCAAACATAAAACCCCGACGCCGATTCTCGTATTAGTGTCTAAAATTACAAAATGCAAAATGTCTCAATAACTCAAATATTGTCGCGGAACCTGTCTGGTAAATCTAGGTGGGTATAACACATGTAATTACGGCAGCGTCTAATAAAAGACTATCAAGTAGTTGACCATTTCACTTTTAGAGCTCTAAACGGTTTCTCAAGCTGACCCACTGTCTACTTTACTATTATGCATCTGGTTACAGTTGCCATTAAAGCAAGTCTTAGCTAGTTCTTGCCAGTTTTTAGTTGTGACGGCTACTTTGTAACGCTTTAGTTTGTATTTGATTCGCAACGTACCTATTTGTGAAATTTCGTGTAGAAATATTAACAACCGCAGTAGTAATCGCTGTGGCGACGGTCATTATAATTTTATACTTGTTTAAGGAATTGCCAGATCGATTGTGTGAAAGAAGACATGAAAGATGATGACATGACAGAAAAAAAGCCTTTTTAGATGAATTGGTGCTCAAATGGGAATACCTTTGGTGCTCAATGCATAAGTGCTCAAACGGGAATACTTCGATTTAAGAGCGTCAATCACTGGCAGAACAGCAACTTGGTTGGAGTAAGCTTGCCTCAACCATCCTTTCTGACGTGACTTACATCAGTAAGCTAAGTTAGCTGCAGTGAGACACGTGCTTTATCAGTGGATAAAGCACGTGTGTTATGTATAATGCGCACATACATTTTTCAGGACTGAAAAACCTGCTGTTCCACGGCCGGTATCGAACCCACGAGCTTCGGACATTACATATCACACGACCAACACGGTTGCTTTGAGAAATAAAGAAGTACGAAGCAGGTGATAGAGGAGATGAAAGTAAAAAAAAAATACTATGCCGACCTGACCTAGCAGTGCAGAAACTGGATATTTATTACTTAGCATAACAACCTCTTATAGCAGATAAATGTGTGTCTTGTAATACTATTACGTGTTCATGAGGTTCATTTGAATTACCTCATACTGCAAACAAATGTTGCAGTTTTAGATTCAGGTGTGAGGCCCTCTCAATGAAATGTACAGTCAAGTGCATTCGATTATGCGTATCTGTCTAAAAGAGATGAGACACGTTGGCAACACTATAGTTGCATCCAGTAGCAAAGTAACTGTTACACAATCTACACTGTAGTTAGAGAGCCAGCAGGCACCGTGGGAAACCAAACTGCAAACCAGTCATAACCGGATAGAAGCTAGATAAATTATGCATTCTTGTTCTTCTAATTACATTGAGGTCAGCCATTTCTAATAGTGTGTGATATTGGGCTGCTTTACGACCTTGGGCTTTGACGGAGGAAAAGTTGTTTGATGAATATTTTAGTTTGGGGTTTTCACAAAAGAATATAGAAAGTGAATTACAATTGGTCGTTGGTTGCGAGTGTTTTGGTTATAAAATTAGGCTTTCTTGAATGATATAACAGCTTCACGTAACGATTTAATTAAGTGCAGTTATAAAATAAAGCATCAAATCTAATCGTGTTATTTGAATCAATAAAGAATTTAATATATTTTATAAATAGATAAATATTCATTTTGTTATTATTTAATACAGTATGTCGATAAGTATATCCAGATAGTCTCCTTCAACAACCGGCAAGACCCCGAAATCGGTCGCCGCATTGAAAACGCCTAGAGGAGCTTCTGGTCAATGAAACAGCTATTGAAGGGTTCTCTTCCACTGACACTGAAGCGAAAACTAATCGACATGTGTATCCTGCCCATATTGACCTACGGAGCTCAGACCTGGTCTTTGACAGAGTCACAAAAGTCACACCTCAAGATTTGCCAGCGAGCGATGGAGAGAAGCATCCTTAGCATCAAACGAATAGATCGCGTTGAAAACACTGACCTACGCGCAAAGACTGGGATTGCAGATGTAGAGGTAGGTATAAAGACGGCTCGCCTTAAGTGGGATTGGGCAGGCCATGTGACTCGAATGCACCCGGGACGTTGGGCAAATCTCGTCACACATTGGGTACCAAGCGGGCAACGAAGGCGCGGTAGACCCAGAAAAAGATAGCGAGACGACCTGGATGCGTTTGAGTCTACATGGCCGGAAGTAGCAATGGACCGCGACAAGTGGAGAACGAAAGGGGAGACCTTTGCCCAGCAGTGGGACAAAATAGGTTTATAAAAAAAATAAGTTCTAAATTAAAAAAAAAAAAAATCTTTATTCATAAACTTAAAATACATATGTATATAACGGTGTTTGAGACCCCCTTTTAAGTAATGTATTTTACCTGTGTTAGGGGAATCTCGCTCTGCCGAAAACAATAGAATTGGAGACGTACATTAAGTTCAGCTAGTAGTTATTATAGTATGTAAGGCTACTTAAATTATAGCTTTAGATAATACTGTGCTACAGAGTTCTTCAAAAAGAAGGTATGGTCCTTAACAACTTCTAAGCATCTTTAATTCCAGTCTTGATTGTAAAGTCTAACTACATATAATTATCATATAAATAAAAGGTGAGGTGAGGAGGAGGAAGGGAGGCCTTTGCTCTGCAGTTGGAAAAATAGGGCTCATTATTTAAAAAATGTAATAATAAATAGTAGTACTTTGGTCCTTTTGTTTTTCGATCAATCAACAACTTCTTTAAATAAAAACCCTTCGAACCTCACAATAGCCATTTCCTGAATTCAGATCACGATTCAATGATTGTCCAATAATTGAGCAATAAAACACGTGCTCAATAGAAGGGTTGAGCCAACAATGGTACTGTAGGTGGGGGGTATGTGATCCGTCTTGTTGGATAGGTGAAAGCGATTTTAGCCGACATCTAGAAAGGAATGAAACCATTCGGACAATTTTCAGTGGTGCGTTAGGTGTGTTAGGTAACCCAAATAACAATCAATGGAAAGTACCGTTTTCCACTTTTAAGCTAAGCACCATAATAAGCATAAGTTTAAACATTTCTTGGATTTAGTTATGACAGAATAAGAGTCTTCTAATTCTAACAGGATTACAATTATACTAGTCTAAGTCTTAGGACATCGTGCTTCTGTTGTATTTAGAAACCGCGAAAACAATAGCTCGTTGAAACAATGTATTATTTTGTCATGTTTCGAATAACAGAATTTCAAAATTGTTTAATTGACTTTTGATACAATACAACTAGTTAACTATATATTTTAGATTTCTGTAAGCAAAGCACTTGTTACTTGCACCACTATTTTAAAAATTCTTTATCCCTTTCTAAGACCTCTGTTTGAAAGAAACGGAAGAGCGTTGTCTTCTGCATTCGACAAATTATAGGGTTCTATCAGGAGGGACCACTCTCATTGTTGACTCAATGGAGTTTATTTAGCATAAAACCTATTGAGTTAGGTGCCAAGGGGAACAATTTGTTAAATATTGTAAAGGGCTCTCAAAAACTATGAGAAAAACTGTTACGAAGCATTTTTGCTTTTGCTTAACTTTCAAGTGAAAGCGTTAAAAAAGAAGGAAGCAAGAAAGCCAGCAAGAATAGACATTATTTGTAAAATAATGAAAATGAATTAAAAGTTTCTGAATTTGATTTCCATATACATTTGTATAAGACCGAAAATACATCGTATATTTAAAATAATAACCTTAAATAAACCTGAATAAGAATACAAGTGGAAATCAAAACTAATCGCGCCTCGCACAGTGCCTCCGACAAAACGCAGAACAAAAACGAGAAATACCATTGAACGAGCATACGTATTTGTATTACACATGCTATTCACAATGGGACGAACAAAGACGCCTCAGAGACGTGTCGGGAATTATTAAAAAAAATCCAGGGCAAATGTGGGGTGGCGATAATACCGCCGAGTTAGACGAATTCGGTGTCACAATTGTAACTGTCTACGTGATCGTACTCCTTGATTTTGTCGCATTATCGGCTTGTCTTGAAAATCTGATGGGCGGGACGAGAAAGAATGATAATAAGTGTTCACATTTCCTTTCACTTTCCTGTCGTCTGCATATTTACAGGGGAGCGTGGAAGCGTCGAGAAAATAATAGGATTTACAATTTTAGGTTGGTAGCTTTTAAAATTCTAATGCGCAAATATGTATACAATTTTGATTATAAGTAAGAGAGCATGTGTGTGTTTAATGAATTGCATACTAATTTCAGCTTAAAAATTATACAAAAGCTTTAAAAATAAAACAACCAGTTTGTGATCTAATTCTTATTCGAAACGTAGACTGCAATTTAACGGACAACTCAAGATATAATAACAAAATCAGGCTAACTTCTCTATGCGGACATCAATCGGCACCCACACCTTGCGCAACCAAGATTTCGAACTAGCAACATCAACCGAGTAAGATCTAATTTGTCGGGCGAGGTCAGGGTTTTTATCACAGCCCTGTAGCTATGAAACATAAATTTAGTGTTATATACATATATCAAATTATACCGCAATGTTTGATTTGAAGATCTTAGACAAAACCACATCCTAACTATCGATTTGGAGCAGTAAAATTATCAAATCAACCGCATCTTAATGCAATGGTTCTTTGACGGTTAGTTAGTACAGTTGGTTAAATAGTTTTAATACATTTTTTTAATATTCATCGCATCCGGTTCATGGTTTATATTTGATTGGATTTACGACTGTTTTCATTGCGGGCACTGTTTTATATAAATACGAGATGGTTTCCTGTTGGTTGCTAACACAAATAATATTTTCTAATAACAATTGGTTTGTAGCACTGGTATGGATTAAGGGAACTTTGGATTACATAGTAGAAGTAGAAAAGTAGTTACGTATTTAGCATGTGCCTCCAAAAGTCTTACACTCATGCATGACACTAACTTCGTGGTTATAATTATGGGTGAAGGCAAGACACATATAAAAAAAAACTTGCCTGACTTTGTGGTTGCAAGTTGTATCATTAATTCATACATTGAAAATAATTCACACTTCCTTTGCAAGATACTCAGCCCAAAATAGATATTAAGAGAAATTTTAAGAAACTAATAAATAATCCTTAACATATAGCAAGTTTCGTGTGTCTACAAGAGACTCACCCTCGAATAGGTAAGTATCTAGATAAATTATTACATACTGATAGATAAATCATAAATTTTGCGAATTCCGCGATGGCACAACGAGCGCGGTTGCAAAGTTCAACCGGCGATACGCTTTCCATTTTGACAACTGACAAACTGTGGATTTCCCATACACATACTGAAATAACTTTACATTCTCAACCATCATTATCAGTAGGTAGATGAGTAATCAGAATAGTTTCACCTGTTATGAGGCTACTTCACATTTATAGATGTTATATGCAGCGTCAGCAACTGCTATTCATGCTGTATGGGTCGCTGACCTGAGACATTGATAGGTGGAATAGGCTTCCCCTGCACCTAAACCACCCTCCCAGCTTAGTCGGCTATTAGTCCGAGGAAAGAACATGTAAATACGTCTGATGCTAAATAAGCCGCGGGTTTCCTCACAATGATTTTCTCACCTCTATTACGTATTCTAGATTTATAGATTCCAGCTCATTGCTAATTTTAATTTGACAGTTTTCTAACCTCTATTAACACATATACATACATATTTAAATGAGACTTTTATCAGTCATCGGGTTTGTATATCAAAATATATGCTTAATATGGTTATAGATGGTGTGAATGAAAGCCTTTTTCATTATTTAGGCATTTGTAAGTAACGCTAATTGTAATAAAAAAACTGTAGTGAAGTTATCGTTTGAACCCATTTTGTCTACTTTATATTCTTTAATCGAATTTATGTGAGTCCTTGCCAATTTTTATTTCGGTTCAATAGTAGAGTTTTGTAGACGATATTTCATTATAATGTTAAAAAAACAGATTATTCTGAGCATATAATTAAACATATATGTATAATGATGATAGATATGTTTAATTCCGAAGATCGCAGCTAAAGGCCTAGAAGGAGATGGCGAGATGAGCTCGACTCTTTTTATAAGGATTGGGTCCTTGTTGCAGAGACTCGCAAATAATGGAAGAAGGAGAGCAGGACGGTTGAGGATGTTTCACAGGAGGCTTCGGCCGCCCATCCTGTGACCACCAAAGCTGGAAAACCTAGGGTGCGCATGAAATGGGATGATGACATAAATAAATAAATAAATAATGCTGGACAAATCACACAGCATCATCTAGCCCCAAGCTAAGCAGAGCTTGTGTTATGGGTACTAGATGACTGATATACTTAATACATTATACTACATAGATAGATATTTTTATTATATATAGAAAAAACTTTCATCATGCGCACATACTTTTTAAAAACAAATTTAGAAACAGATAAGACCATGTACTGTTAAAAACTTTTTGACCAGTTCAAATTAACACATCCAAGTCTAAACGTATCATCTCAGAGAATTGCTGATCAAAAGCGAGTTTAATATACGTAATAAACTATTGTCAGAAGAACAGATCAATAAACTTAAATTAGAAGTATCTGAACAACTAAGACGCGAACACGATAGTAATGTGGATGCAGCTTCATCTTCTGCAACAAATCAACTAGAGGAAAGTTACTTAAATGTTATTGAACCATACTTGTACCAGACCCTACACTCTATAACATCATCAGCATAAATATAATATTTAAACTCAGAACCAGAGCCCAATCAAGCTTTAACTACAATAACTCCTACTGTAATGAATATTAATAATAAATAAATGATGCTGGAAAAATCACACAGCATCATCTAGCCCCAAGCTAAGCAGAGCTTGTGTTATGGGTACTAGATGACTGATATACTTAATACATTATACTACATAGATAGATATTTTTATTATATATAGAAAAACACCCAGAACACCCTGAACAAATATCTGCAGATCGTACAGACATTTGTCCCGAGGCGGGAATCGAACCTGCAACCCATTGCGTCGCAGGCGGACTTTCGCCCGCTGCGCCACAGAGCTCGTCAGGGATATTGCTCAAATAACAAATAAATCTCTTCAGGAATTAATAGATCAACTTTAAGCCACTTAAGACATTTATTCAGAAACTGACCCGACCTCTAGGCCCAGGTTACCTCGCCTTAGGGAAAAAAAAAGCTTTATTAGATTGCCCATGCATTCAATCGTGCATGAGGTGCTTAGTAGGTTTCATAGTGATGATTCTGATCTAACCCTAACTAACACCTATTAATTTACTGTAACGCTTTTTTATTTCGACACAACTAGGATACAAAATTTCACATGAAAAAAATAATCAACCAAATAACATAAAAAATAAAAAACCAGCATGGCAACTTAGATTAGAAAATGACTGAGAATGAATGAGAAAGCTGATGTTGGTAGGCTTACAAAATATATAAACAACAATAGACACGCAAATTTAATTAAAAAAGTTCATTTTTGATATTTGAAAAATACAAAATCCACTCAACTCATGTTAAATATAATAATTAACCGGAAGAATTTTTAGATATATTAAAGCAAAAATTGACTTATAAATCTCAAAGATTAGCTCGGTATAAAAAGGCACTACAAAGAAAAATGTATAATAAACTTTTTAATACAAATGTAGTATTTTACAGATCACTCAAAGGTACTAACAAAGATGCATCTAATGAAGTTCCTTCTAAACAAGATGTAAAAAATTACTGGGCCGGTGTATGGAAAAGGGTAAAATGACCACAAAGACCAAGCGGCTTGGATAAAATCTGAGGATCGAAATGCCGAAAACATAAAAGACATGGAGTACACAGAGGTGTCTAAAATAGATATAGCAGAAATAACAAAGAGGGTGAAGAACTGGAAGGCTGCTGGAGATGATGTTCATAGACTGATAGATGGAGTTCATAATTTTTGGTACAAAATTGTATGTCCTCCATGCACATGAAATGCACTCTACTCAGTTGTAGGACTGCTGTTCATGTCCACAGCTGGACATATACCTTCGTCATGGATCTCCAAAAGATCATGAGGGGGTTGTTGCCATACTCACCACGCTTGGCAGGCGGGTTGGCGAGCGCAGTGCGGGATGTTGATTCACCCAAAAACGCTGCTGCCGATCTTCCGGAGGTATTCCTTGGCAGATTCTTACTGCATCCACAGACAGGAAATAACACAAAAAGTCCAGATTTATTTATTCGTTAAGTGTTATAGATGTAACGCAGTATTGTGAATCAATAATTAAAGTAAAGTCGTCATTTAAAAACACAGTATCCGGTTATATGTATATGATTCGCCGGCTTCTTCAACATCACTTTAATTCTGCTCATTATCTTCTAAATGTTACAACGCCGTATTAAATGACCAACCTGTCTCTTCCCTTGCATAATGAAATTAATATACTCTTTTACTCCCCAATTAAATCCCTAAACAATTTTATATCACTCAAGTTACAATCGTAATTCCCAAACCTCGAGTGTCGTTAACAAATTGACACGTTTTTATGGCTTAAAAAGTTGATCATTAAAAACAAAATACAGTGGGCTAAACTTAAAACATTTTTGAAATTACGATGATTGTGAAAACTATATTGCAATATTTACGGGAGTTTTACTACGAGTCTTTTGAGTTTCCCGACATTTCGGCGCAGTTTCACTCGGTTATGCTTCATATTCGGGAAACGCAAAAAGTTTCAAATCATGGTAAATCCATGTGGCAATGTCCCAGGCACACGTAAATGTTGCGTATTCCTTCTCCTTTTTCCTTTTTCTAGGTTATCCAGAAAACCAGAGCCCTACCCAAATAGCATTTTACTCCATTTAGGAGTACACATTAGTTCCCTGGTGTTCTTGAAGCATTATTACAGTTCACTCGTGATGTAAAAGCTGCATTATTGCGATTAATAACGCCTTTGCCTGTCTAAAGGACTTATAGGAGTGTAGAGTTATACTTTATTTTACATAGTTATATTTTATTGTTGGTGTTATAATACTCTTACAACTATCCTTTAGTCAGCCGTCTGACTAAGAACATTATAGGAGGGTATAGAGTATCGCCTTCGTTACTGTGTTTATGCTAAGCGATTTCCTCTTATATTTTCACTGCTACCTCAATTTTCCTTTATCCTTTGTAAGATTGTGTAGAGCAACTCATTTTTTATCTTTATCTTTTTCTATCCAACGCTAAAGTAAAAGTATCATAATATATGTTTTATCATATACATATTTTTGACATCACGTACCGTTGATTTTTTTTGTGATGTAAATATTACAAACTGTATAATATCTATGTAATATTATATATATATGTATGTATATATTATATATGTAAATATAGGTAATGTTTATGTTATCAAATCGCGAAAGTTTATTATGTTCCAATAAAGGTATCTTCCAGAGCTGTACATTATAATCATTGTCTGCTTAATTCCCAATTGTGTTAAATTAAACACAAATTTTTAACACCTGTGTTTGCGGTTCAGAGGATTACAGAATACCAAAAGGCTGGGAAATTAGTGATTGGTGACTGACGCCGTTGACTCATTGGAAATGATCGGAAAAATTTGTACGGTAATGAGACACTTTTGAATGGATTGAACGCATTTAACATTTAAATAGCTATTTAAACTGCAGGTGTCACAGAAGCATTTACCTTCATTAATCATTTAATGTAACATTCTGTGATGAAAATTGTGTGAGAATAGTCTTAGGTATATTAAAAGTAGTTTTGATGAATCTTATAAAGAAATTTATTAGGATCGAACAAATATTTTTAATACACTTTCACAATTAACATTATGATATATTTAATTTTAATTGCCAGCCTCAATTGTGGAAGGGCATTCAATCATATGATAATGATTTTACAATAAACTAAACTTGTCGGATGAACCTAGGCTTCGACGTACATACGTCTAAGTGAGTATTCCACGAATTTAATAAAATTTGTTTCAAATACACCAGGTACAGGTAAGTAAGGCGGATAGGAATTGTAATACAATATTTAGATATTAAATTAAGTATAGTAAGATAATATACAGAAAAATAGGGTTACAGAAACCTTGGTCGTCCGGCAGCAAGATGGCCAGACGGCATTGATAAAGTCGCTGGCAAAGGATAGGCTTGGCACATGTGGGTGAAGTCAGGCTGTAGATGATGATGATGATGATGAAAATTATAAAATAAAATTGATTTATATAAATAATGCTGGACGTTACACATAGACCATCTAGTTCCAAACTAAGCCAAGTTTAAGTCTATATGAAATGTATTTGTTAATATTTACAAATATACACCTAAATTTACATATTTATCAAGCACTCATAGAATCATAGATAACCACGTACCGAATAAATTAAGGGTTACTCACGAATTCAGTATTTTCTTATTAATTTTCATTCATTTCAGCCGTAAAACGTCCACTACTGAACACAGGCCTCTCTCGCTTGGCAGGCGGGTTGGCGAGCGCAGTACGGGATGTCGATACACGGAAAGACGCTGCTGCCCATCTTCCGGAGGTGTCCCTTAGCAGGCTCTTACTGTATCCTCGGGCATGAGAGGAGGGGTAACATTCTACTGCCGGCACCCTACGGCTCAATTTTCTTGTGCGATCTCTTAAATTTAAACGACTTAAATCTCAACTCAATATTTCATTAACACACCCCATTAATCTATGTGTATCTTCCTATATTGATTTTAAAACTTATAAGTTTTCATACTTTTCCTCTTCTATTTTTTATACATAGGTTTTTTTATTTCCTAAAAGAAACATTACAAAAAAGTGCACTTATTATGAGAAAAACATACCTTTAAAACTACTTACCAAACTTACCTACTTACAAAAAGAGCTTAAAACAGAAAGACATTGATTGTCCTCAGGACACAAGAGTGAGAGTGCAGGCGTGTGCTCATTTCGACAAAAAACTCTACTACTACTATAGTTCTTTAAGATATATATTTATAATCATCGCAGATAAAACTTTGAAAAAAGTAATACTTATTGCATAATCTATGTTCATTTTGATGCAAAAACCTAAATGGTTTTAGCAACTACGATAGTACACCGATGACGTACGCACTTTTAAGGGCCGATTGTTAAAAACTGTGCAAACTAATTAAAATACCTTTACGTATGTACAGCATTTACCCATTCGTTAAAAACATTATTAGCGTAAATGAAATATAGTTCTAGTTCAACCACCACACCAATAAAAACCTCTACGATTATGCTTGTAACTATAAAAATATCTAAATTTATAACTTATTCAGTATGTTTTAGCCTGAACTTGCGGCTATCGAAAGCAAAATATATTGAAATCATCCTGATAGTTACCGACGTTTGACCCTCTGAGAAACCGTTCCCATGATATTGGCACTTCATATACAAAAAGTAAAAATTAACGTGACAGAGCTGAGGAACTGGGCCATATATTTTTTTTAAAAGCATGAATTATGTTTTATAACATGTAACAGATATCACGCATTTCCACAGATCTTCATAAAGTAAAAATAAAATCTGGTGATTCCTATCTCAGAATCTTTGGGCTCTAAAAATTTTACAAATAGCTCTACCTATATTTAATAACGTAAATATATTATAATTTTCTTCAAAGCTTACGAACACTGACTTACCTTTAATTGCGTTAACATGGTTCCTCTTGCTCTTCGAGACATCAGCAAAAAAAATCAGAAAAATAACATAAAAACTTAACAAAACAATTAAATAGTCCAATCACACCTTTTCTTTGGCATTTCTCTATATCCAGTCCAAAAATATAACAGTCACAAAAACACAAAACAAACACAAAAAACGTTCCAACACAAAATAAGTAATAGCGAAAATAGTTCGTGTAACGAGATCGAACGCAAATGCGGAGGTCGAAACGCGGAGACGCAATACACGTCCAGCGCTCACGCGGGCCCGATACACAATGCTGGCAGATCGAAACGGGCCGACAATACGCGCGCGCTACAATACCGCCCTCCGCCCCGCGCGCGAGCGACAAGGACGCACCGAACTAATGTCACTGCCCTGCAAACAATGCCGTCCTTCTACCTTCTACACTCGCCAAAATCAATCAAACTCTCCCAATACGCTACACAAACCCCTTCAACTACTCCTAAGCTATGGTAAACTGTAAAAATATCGATAGGTTGTATTATGAAGTTTGGTTACAATCAATTGTCTATGCGGAATAACAGCTTTCATCTGCGGAATCTATACAAAGCGGTTCAGCCCATCCTTTTCTAGCGGGCGATGTGTGCGTGTGCGGCGTGCTCTCTCGCGCCTCGCGCATTCTTCGCGACTAGGCGCGGTTTGTCTCGCTCTAGGCTCCGCCCCGGCAAACGTCTTTGACAACCACCGACTGCAGTGTGCGTACAGAATAGCCCAGCATTGTGAAACGATTTTCGCACACCACAATGCTAAGGTGGGTGTGGGGTATCTATGAGGGCGTTTAAAAAGTCAATACAATCTCTTACATTTGTATTTGTGGAGAAAATTTTCTTTCTTCAGCCGTTGTTTGGCTGGGCGTGTGGTATTGTGCGAGGCGTGGCCTGAGGAAAACGTTTCTATTGTGTGCCGTTTCGATTGTGATTGGCGAGCCTATTGTTGTTCGTGAGCGAAGCCGCGCCGACAAGTACTGCGGGATATGACGCATTATGTTTATATTTAGACGGCAGTCACAAACGTATTTTTTATGATCACCTGTTACAACAAACTCTAATATTGTATTGACTCTACAACTTTAATAGGCCATACCTACAAAGCTATGACCCAAACACTGCTTCAAATATTATATGTTTTTTATAATAAGACGACATCAATATTTTTTAATTATTATTTCTCGTTAACCAAAACTAAATGTTTTTCTAACTCTACAACTCTGAAAGCGCAGAGTCGCTTTCAGTATAGAGAGAGTAACTTACAACTCTGAAAGCGACTTTGTTCTCAGATAAAAATATTTTTATCGCGATACTCCAATCATGCTGTTTTAACTCTGCAACTCTATTTTTTTTAAATAGTGTTAGACAATCTAGTTTTCAAATAACAATATCAGTATTCTATGGGCTACTAGGCATTATCTACTTAACATTTAGCATCCTGTATCTTAACTAATGCATTCATTTCCATATTAAGTCAAGCTTTTTATGGACGCTCAAAGTATTCAGTAGAAAACAAGATAGGTACATCTCCTACTTCTTGATCTTAGAAGACTGGTTTAATTTCCGTCTCTTGAACCTTATCTACCATTTAATTACAGTTTTATTAGACTTTGAACTTTTATCATCTTCATATTGTCTAAAAGCACTGAGTTTACGAGTTTTGCAAATTGTGTATAATATTTAAGTGATTTAGTATGTTTTTAATAGGTAAAGTTATCGTTAAATTCCATCTGAACTTACTGAACTAAAAACATGATAATTAACTAATTTTTATAACTCACGTGTTTTATAATAAAATGATAATTTTCTATAACAGAAAATCAACTATATGGTCTTCTTTTGATAAAATATGTATACAGTTTCACCGATCTGTACATGGCACTATAAAACATATTATATAGAGCTAAATACTATTTCTATTACATACTAATAGAAATAGTATTAATAGATAAAAAAGCATAATTCTTCTGATAAAAAAGCTATAACGTGAGCCTATTTTGAAATCACATAAGTGTCAATTGTGTAGGCACACTTCTTCACCAAAGCTAATTAAAATTGTGTAAAATGAACTAAAACGACATGTAGGTGTTCGGTCAGTGCCTTTCTAAAACAAAAACGGAGCAATTTTACAAAATTATACAGTTGACAGCTCTAAATTCAGAAAATGAAATAGTATTAAATTAAGCTGATGCCTTAAAGCCTTACGTGAGCTTTATTCTTAATATTATAATTTTAATAGATTTATTGCTAATGATGAGTTCCCATTTTCAAAAAAGATCTTTAAACTATGTGTGTATATAACTTTATCTTTTGTATAATATTTATGATATACTTAGTTCAGACGATATTGATTTCATTTATTTTTATAATTTTCTGTGTTTTTGATGTACCTAGGTAATTTTATTTATGTGCCAATATGTATGTTATATTCCTCAATTGAATGAAATAAAATATTTTGATTTGATTTGATCTCTTTTTTTAACGTAATCTCAAAATAACGGCCCACGTACCTAAGTCGAAATATGGCGTCACGCGCTGCTGTTTCTTTCGGTACAGGTTTATGACTATGCTCTTACGTCACGAGTCCCCTACGAGTAATCCTAACTTTAATGCGCTTTATCATCAGTAAGTATTCGGTCATTATTATAAAAAAATTGTAATATATTTCTGACGGACTAATTACAATTTTGATTTACATATCTTGCCAAGTAGCCTATCATTATCCCACAGCTAGGAAAAGTTCTCCCTTTTTATCCCACTTCCACAGTATATTGCCTGACCATGTGGAATCCAAAGCATCCAGGTCGTGTCGTCATCTCTTTCTGGTCTTCCGCAACGTCTTTGCCCGTCCAGCATTATATCGTTTATTTGATATGCTTAAATATGATAATAATATGATAATGTGCACCAATGGATTTTTCTTTCTTGAAAAATGTATGTGCACACTTAACACGTGCTTTAACGGTGAAGGAAACATCGTGAGGAAACTCGCGGCTCAGTTAGCTTCAGACGTAATGACCTGTTCTTTCCTCTGAATAATAGCTGACTAAGCTGAGAGGATGGTATAGGTGCTGGGCAAGCCTAATCCATCTAACAATGTCCCAGGCACTGCAGCGTCCCGTACAGTATTATTTGTTATTGTCATTGTCAACTTCATTCAGAAGGCTCCAAAACAAACAAAAAGTCGATAAACACTATAGTTTAAAAATAACAATTGTTTTAGTGGAACGCGAAATCACTGGTCAGTTTACTAACCAAAACCAAACAACCGCTAAAAATCTTGGTAAGTAAACTGACCAAAATCAAACGAGCGGATAATAGATGCAAAGGCCTTACTTTTTTTAAATATGAAAAAGTATACTGTTCAACATTTATAAAACCTTATAACATGAGCCTTTGAGCCCCAGGACAATATGACCTATATCGAGCGCAGGCGTGTAAGAATGTGTGTCTGGGGGTCGCCACCCTACGGGGTTATCTGTGGAGTGGGGCTCCTTGGCGGTGTTCCAAGCTCGATGCCGTTGTTTAGGGAAGTCTGTTAATTTTCGGGTTCTGTATGAGAACGACAGAGGCGAATAGCAAAGTTGAAATAGGCTGTAGTTTAACGGGAGTGGCATAGTCACTGTGTGACTAAACTCCTTTAAAATAAATAAAGATTAAAAAAAAAAAAGAAATAGGCTGATGATGAATGTGTGAACTTAGGTATGATTTGGTTAGGTTTTGTTTGAGAATGTGAAAAAAATAGTTAATCGTTATGTAATTAATGTCATAATTATTGTTTGTTTTGTTTTTATCTAGCTTAGTAAGTTGTATTTATGCGTCATCTACCGCGTACAGTAATTGTCGTGGAAAACCAGCGCCATGGTATCATGGCGCTGGTTTTCAACGACTTTTCTCAACAACTTTTTGTGTGAAAATGTGATGTTCAATAGTAAGATATGTTAGATTTTTCTCGATAGGTATGATACTTTTTCATTTTAGGGTGAGAATTTCAGGTTTTCCGTTTAACTATTGCTATAACGATTTGTTAAGAAGAAGTTTTTTATACATTATTAACATACATATAACCGGGTATTTATCGCGTAAATTACCTTTATTATTTCCCGACGTTTCGCTTGGATTGCACCAAGCATGGTCCCAGGAAGTCTTCCTTAGGTTATATGTATGTTAATAAGGTTCATATAATGTATTAATATATAACAGGTATTTAAATTCTGAACTTTTGTTTATCTAGCTAAAAATATCTAAGCTCTTTCGATTGTATTGATTAAAATAGACATGTATATAACCCATGTTATTTTACCTATTATTTGGTAAATTTTCCAAAGTGGCAACCCCAGTCCCTCCCACCTACTTTTGTCCCAGTAATGAAGACTATCGACCCCAGTGAGCTAACCATTACTTGATTGGTTTTTGGTGTTTTGTTTGTTGACGGTATCAAAGTTGCCAAGGTATTTATTTGTATGCTGACGCTATCAAAGGATTGAATCGAGTCTTGATAAGCTACATAATTGTCCCGAGAAATTGCTAAGATGTTTGGTGTTTGCTATTCCAATGCCTTTGGAATATAAAGACTCTAATTAATTGGAAAGTATATGGATCTTAAACTTTAGAATGGGACAGTAGATTTGAAAAGGGAATATAAACTGCTATTGAAGTATTGAACCGTGATTAAAATTTTTGGTATTTGTTGTTATTCGAATGTCTTTGAATGAGCCGTGGGGTGCCGGCAGTAGAATGTTACCCCTCCTCTCCTACCCGTGGATGCAGTAAGAGCCTGCTAAGGGACACCTCCGGTAGATGGGCATCAGCGTCTTTCCGTATATTAACATCCGGTACTGCGCTCACCAACTCGCCTGCCAAGCGTGGTGAGTATGGCAACTACCCCTCATGGAGATCCATGAGGGAGGCCTTAGTTCAGTAGTGGACGGTTTACGGCTGAAATGATGATGATGATGATGATGAATGTCTTTAGAATACTTAGATTTTAGAATATTAAAACTGTTATTATGTACGAGTAGGTAAATGAAAACTGAATTATTAACTATTTAAGGCTTCTAAAGCATAATGTTATGTTACATGTTAACGGTTAATTTCGTCTCCTACGTATTAGGTATGACGAAACATCAGAATCACTCGATTGAGACACTTGTTTTACGTGAAAAGTAATTGCACTTACTAACACATAATTATAATTAAGTTGCGATTCATTAAGATACTTGAAACAAACTTAACCCCTAACCCTCGGTAGCATTAAGTAATTCAAATCTAATACCAAAGGCATGTTCATAATTCGGAGAGACCCCACGATTTCAACGGGTTCATTTCCACCCCTCTGTTTCAACTACAAACTTGCTTTTGATAAATTTGCTCTTTATGTTGTCTATATCTTTAACTGTATCTGTTAGGTCTACCATGAATTTTCACAATCTATACTCGCCAGAGACTGTAGTTCAAAAAATGTATGAAAACTTTGAACATCTAGCGGATAGTTTGGTACTAAAATACGCAGTGAACTATAGCGACTGTAGATTGGCCTTCACTTGCTTTGAAATTGGTACCATGAGTTGCAAATCTGACAGATGTCATAGTAACGTACTATAATAGTAGTAACGGCATGCGATCTAACAGTGACAACTCATGGTAGACACACTGATATAGGTTTGATGTTTGTTTTATGAGCGCCGGCGATAATTTTGTTAGACTTTCGACGTTATACTACTTAATGACTGCCGAAGGCCCACTTGATGTTGAGCAGTAACCTCTACCTATTACTGCAATATCGCGGTGATCAAGTTCATTAAGCACGTGACCAATGCCCGTACCCGTCATAAAGTTGTAACGTCTCGTGTGTCCGTAATTTCACCGGCCTCCTTAGCCTTGAAACCGGAAAAATCTTATCTAATCAATGAACTTCAAATGTAGACATTACTGCTTGGCAGAAATAGGAAAAAATATATATAAAATAAATATAAATAGAAATAATATTATAATAATAGCTATGCTAAGTAAGACAAATATTTGGTACTAGTTTAGTTATAATAAGCTATTAATTCTTCAATTTATACAACTATGTTAATTGAGAATTCATGAATTATTAAATGTATTTTTGACCGGTACTATTTTAAAATAAAGCTAGTATGTAAAATTTGTGGTATGTAAAATTTATAGCTATAGGTAGTAATTGTCAGGTAAAAGAGTTGAGCTCATAAGAAAGACTTTAACCACGAATCGTAACAAAATTATGAACTGAAGATTAAGGGTCTTTATCTAGTACCAGTCTAACATCAAAATATTTTTTCAGAAGAATCGATATCCTATCAACTTAAAACGATATCTGAAGCTTCTTCTAAATTTAATTTGACTCTTATCAAAACCACTAATACTTTGTTGATTCAATTTGTTTCTGTGCGTTTCGTAAGTCAAGGCTACAATACATTTTTTTCAACCCTTCTCCACTTAGTAATCTCACATTATGTACCAACACAGTTAAACAAATATAATTCCCGTAAACAAACAACAAGCTGAACCAGAACTAAATATTAATCGGAAAAAACTAATCGAGTGAGCGCACGCGGAAGTACTCGTACGACTCGGATTAAGCGCACGGATCCGATCTTTCAATAAAGACAGATCATCACAGACTCTCGCTCTGCTACGAGTATTTAAGACACTGACTCCCATAGAGTCTGTCAAATAAAACAGTCATCATCATCATTATCTCAACCATATGACGTTGATTGCTGGACTAACGTGCACTCGCACTTTGCAGACCTCTCATGGGTACTCAAGTACTCATGAGTGGTAGTTGCCATTCTTACCACGCTTGGCAGGCGGGTTGGCAAGCGCAGTACGATTTGTTAATACCCTTCGCAGGTTATTACTGCATGCACGGGCAGGAGAGTAGAGGCAAAATTCTATTGCCGGCACTCTACGGCAATAAAACAGTAAATAAAATAAAAATGAGAGCAAAATCAAAAAAGGTTGATTAACTGTTTCCAACTAAATGGCGAGTCATCTTTAGAGGACGAGATGTAGGTAAGTGTAATGTTATTAATATCCCACTTCTATAATGAAAATTATAGAAGTGCCTCGTAGAAGTGAGTAACGTATAGAAGTGATCTCGTCCTCTAAAGATGACTCGCCATCACGAAACTAAAAATTTGCATTGTCATTATGTCATAGGTATATTTACTGAAAAACGACACAAAACTCTAATAGCACGAAAATAAGATGATAAACGTGTCATTTCTTGATTCTTTTTTTAGATTTCAACCACGGCTGGTTTTGTATCGTCTTTTGCTTTTAATAGGAAGCTCAGCAAAGCGGTCGCGGTCAAACCAGGGTCACAGCAGCGCGCGTGGGCCACGGCGCGTAAAGATTTGACATGACAGGTGATACACATCTCTGACAAGCCTAGCATAAGTTTAGCGTGCTTTGACAAGCCCATCGCACGCGGAAATGTCAGATACACTTGTTCAATGAAAGTTGTCAATGCACTGAGCTTGATCGATAACGCCACGCGATGTAAATAAAACATTTGTCAAAGTGATTCCACGTCTGGAAGTGAACATAAGCAAATCAAACCAAAAAAGTATTCACGGGCAAGAGAGGACACAACATTCTACTGCACGGCATTTACTAATTAGATTAATAAATACGAAATCCCTCCACACATATCCATAAATACCTTAGAAATCTCAGCTGCGGGCCTAAATGGACCTATTAAAACACTCATGCCCATTTTAGTAGCCACCCCACTTCACCCCAGATATTTACAGTTACATGATGACCGTTTTACTTAGTTTTTTTTAACGTTTTTCGACATTTTACGGAGAAATAAGTAGCTGCTTCCATTTGCGATACTTAAATGGAGTGATTTTTTTCTGTAAAAGAAATTTATTGGCTGTTTGCTCTGTTCTAATGTGTTTTAAGCATTTAAAATATTGGCTTCCGTTTTCATTGAATTTTGTCCGCCGGAGTTTTTATGTTTATGGAAATAAATGGACGGATATTTATCTTTTTCAGTTCCTTTTCTACTTAAAATTTAAGTAGGTTTATAATGTGTAAAATAAGTCGTTATTGTTAAACTGGTCGTTATGTGAACTAACCGTAGGTATATCAATCTAAAACCTATTATTAGAGAGCGTGCGCAAGTTTTGCGCGCTCTTTATTATGCGGCACAAGTGATTAAGTATTTTGGTCGTCATCATTTCAGCCGATAAACGTCCACTACTGAACACAGGCCTCCCTCATGGATCTCCATGAGGGGCAGTTGCCATACTCACCACGCTTGGCAGGCGGGTTGGCGAGCGCAGACGGGTTGTTGATACACGGAAAGACCCTGCTGCCTATCTTTCGGAAGTATCCCTTAGTCTTAGCAGGCATAGCATCCACGGGCAAGAGAGGACAGCACCCATACCATCTTCCAAGCTTAGTCGGCTATTAGTCAGAGGAAAGAATAGGTTAATACGTCTGAAGCTGAGCAAGCTGATGGCATAACTGACGGGTTCTCGCACGGACGTTTAATATTCACACAAATATATCAATAAAGAAAATCTATCGGCCGAGATCAAACCCACGACTTTCTGGTCGAAAATTGAGAAATCATACCACTCTACCGTATTATTGTTACACTAAGCACTATGAAATGTAAAAGTAATTTCGCTCATTCAACACTCGACAAACTCTAACCAATGAAATATGGAAAGTCTGATTCAACTTCACAATTGGATCACGAAATAGGCAATTTTCCTGGGCGGGAACTCACGACAATAGCATTGTTGTGGGCGGCGTCCATTGTGCCCCCGACCAATCAGCGCGCCGCATTCAACAATAGAACGAATCGGTACTATGTATTGTGCTCTGACGTCATGCCTATTGTTGAATTGGTTTGTTTGTGGAAAAATATAATTGAGTTTTCTTTTATTGGCTACGGTGGGCGTTTGATGTCGAATATCCTTGCGGACATTAAATTAAATATACTTGTATGTACAAAAATTTTGACAATAAATAGAACTGAAAGAGTGAGGTTCCACTTCGCTTCTTTCCCTCACTTGAAAGAAAAGTTTTCTGAAGCGAACGAAATCAACATAACGAGTGCCTTATTCACTTGAAATAGGTTTATTTGATTGAAAACCAATTGTTTTATTTTTCGTAAAAGTTTGTAAAGAATGGAAACTTTTAAGTTTTAGTCTCTATCTCATTGTTATATAATGAGCCGTTTTCAGTAAAAAAAGAAAAAGAGTTTTCTACTAAACCTAACAGATGGAGCTGGCAAGTGGAGTAAGCAAGTTTATGATTAATCCTGTCATTGTCGAATTTTGCCTACCAGTAAAAGAAAACTAACGCCATCTATATGGTTCGAGGTAACTATTTTTGAAGTTTTTACTTCATAATGAAAACGCCTCATTCTTTACTGCCTACAGCTGTAAAGCTACACAAATTGTCACCATACAACTTCATAATAGTCTGTCGATACGATACTGTCTTTAATAAAATAACATAATTTCAACATTGACATACAAATCCTTTAACAGTCTTTTGCCTTTGAAAAGGCTTTTACCGTAACAAATCATCCAAGACTCACAAAGCGACCTATCTGTCTCACATAAAGACGGAATAAAAGACGAACAAAACGCGTATAGAAGACTGAACATTTCCAAGACGTTGCTTCAGGGGGTGAACCACCAGGGGGGTTGAAACCACCCACCCGAAACACAAGGAAAAATCAACCGTAACTGAACGGTATAAAGTTCAAGTAAAGAACAGGAGAGAGGAAAATTGTAACATTGTCCATTCACAAAGGACCCGCAAAAATGCATAGCGATACACCCGCTTCACCCGGCTACGGAGCGAGGAGAGGGGAGGGGGGGATCTAGCTTCATTGGTTGATCCTTCTTTGTGTGTTTCATTTAGATGGAATGAACCAAAGCCACATTGAGTTCTTGATGTAAAAGTTATAATTAAAATTACTTAGAAGGCAAACTTACAAATGACAAGAATGAATTCATATATTTTATACAAGCCATACAATTAATTATGTGTTTGACTGCAGATATGTATGTATGTATATCATTTAAGGCATTTTCAACATTTTTAAGAATTGAACAAAACAATTCAAGATTTATTGTTACATGTAGCCCCGCCCTTTAAGTTCTTAATCTATTTGCTCTTTATTAAAACAGTGAATAATTGTTACAATTATGGAATGAACGAGATACGTTAATACAATTACCTACTTTGAAACTTAAAAGCGGGTTCCAGATCCATGAAAAGCTATATAGTTTATGAAATAGCAAGCCCAGTTTAGAATTAAACGATTTTGTTTTTAACTTTTTTAGTTTTACGTACCTTTAAAGCGTCCAAAACTATTTCATTCTCCATAATCGTCAATAAAGAGATAAACAAAATATGATTAAATAATAAACCTTATGTAATAAACATAACAACAAAAAAATATAATAACATAAACACGGAAATTTATCGCGTAATAACTTTGATTATTCCCGACGTTTCGACTGTGTTTCAACAATCGTGGTCCCGGGTTGACTCTCAACCCGGGACCACGATTGTTATTATATTATAACAAAAAAATGTTTAGCATTATTACGGAAAAATTGACAGCGATTTCATAGCTTAAAGCGGTCTCTGCCAGACTCTCTATTATAGGCAATATTAATCTAGTTAAAGAGAGACGATAACTTTTGAATTTCTAATCATTTTAGTTTTGCGTGAAGCTTTGCCATAAAGTTGCCCCTTAAGTTACAGAAATGAAATATTTGTATGTATTTGTATTTGCGCTTGACACCATATCGGAGGCCACAAATAGAATCCTAAAATAAACTAAGCTCGCACCTAAACGTCACTCTTTGCTTTCCAAGCAGTCTCGCTGAACGCAAACATAGAGAAAAGAAGTTATAGAGAAGACAAGAAATCAGAGAACCTTATTTTTTTGCAACTTATGAATGAAGAAAGGAAGGCCAAATATTTATTAGACACACAGCAATAAGCCTACACATACTCGTATATATAAATATATATATTTTCATCATCATTCCAGCCGTAAAAAGTCCACTACTGAACAGGCCTCCCTCATGGATCTCCATGAGGGGTAGTTGCCATACTCACCACGCTTGGCAGGCGGGTTGGCGAGCGCAGTACGGGATGTTGATACACGGAAAGACGCTGCTGCCCATCTTCCGGAGGTATCCCTTAGCAGGCTCTTACTGCATCCACGGCATGAGAGGAGAGGTAATATTCTACTGCCGGCACCCCACGGCACCAATATATACATATACTTATAAATGACGAGACCAGCCGAAGTCCCACCTGATGATAAGCTGTAACCACGTTCGCTTAGTGAACGTGACCAACGCTGCATTGTGTTGCGCCCGTCACCCGTTGTAAGGTCTCATGTACTCGTAATTTCACCGGAGCCCTTAAAACTGGAACACAGCAATGCAGACATTACTGCTTGGCGGCAGAAATTCGTAAAATAGTACTTCCCCGGATAAACTCTTTACAAAAGTTCTACTATAGCAAAGAATAAGTTTTTTAGATGATTTCTATACCTTCGTAGATCAGTTGGTGTAATTACTGGTTTAGGTTGCGGGATCGATTTTGAGTGAAAAATCGCTTTTTTCTTGTAACTTCGCTACTTCTACTTTCTTTTTTTCTGTTTTAAAGTTCTCTAACACAATAAAAATAAAAACAAAAAATAAACAGTGCAACTTCAAGTGTAAATTGGTTCTACTCCCTAAGACACCTCTAGTACAACATATCTCTAAGCCTGAGTCTAGTTGACTCGTGAGAGTTCATTAAGGATCGCAATAGCCGGCCGGATGCTGGGCAGGTGTCGGGCTGACCGCCCCTGTACCACGTTGAACCTCTGTACTGAGGTGCAATGGTGCAATTTACTAACGTGGATCTCGCTTCACAAACTGGCGTTTATGTTCGTTGACTTCGGTGAATTTTATCGTTGATAGAAATGAAGATGAAATCAAAATTTCCATTAACGTCTGACGGGATTCGAACCCGCACGTTACAAATGGAGACCCTTAACGTTGGCTGCCTGGCTAACTGTTTGGCTAATTTTTTTAAAAAATGATTCCTTAGTGTTGGTTTACATTTAAAATGAAAAAGTAATATCGTTGTCAGATCTAAATTCCGATATGAATGATGAATCATTTTCAAGAGAACTGCAGTAGACTCGAGGGGTTCTATGCGTCGTTTTTTCGCTTGTTAATAGGTGAAGGCGAATTGGTTTTCAGTGGGGTTTTTTATAGAATCGATATAAGTACAATGAAAGTTTCAGTTTTTAACTGATGATTTAATGTTATACACGTAAATAAACTTTTGAGGAATTTATGGGCTTCATTTTATAATGTCTGCATGTGCATTTTGTGCATGTGCTGTTTATTGATAAAAGCTTATTTAACTTATTTAACTCTGACGTATTCAGATATACCTACGTTTTATATAATCTGATTTCATGCTGCAGGCATAACTGACATGACTTGCAACGTGTGGATCATGATGTGAGCCCTTCCGTCACAGGTATCATTATTTAACTGATTTACTCTGCTTGAACTGCCTAATTTTTCATATACTTTTTAATGTAATCGTGAGCATTGACTTTTTGAACAGTATTAAAATTCAGAATGCCTTATTTCGTTAACCAATGAATGAATTCTTTCTTGTCACCAAAATTTGTTGTTGCCTTGGAAAATTTGTTCGTCACACTTACAAACAAAACATAAAAGAGAGTACCTACTCAGCTGAGTAGAAACTGTCGCTTCGGACAGAGGATGGGCCGGGGTGGCACCAAAAAGTAAAAAGTGGGACGAAGACGGAAAGAGCAGCGAGCCTTTGTATGCCACCCTCCCGATGTAGCGTTAGCAGAAACAGTTTATTGCAAAAAAGGAACCGGAAAGAACAGCTGTTTTAGACATGATTTGACGAACTCTTTTATATGACTAAATTACGAGACAACAGACAAGCGGTGGGCCCACCTGATGTAAAGTGGTAACCTCTATTACAATTTGCAATACCGCGGTAATCACGTTCACTAAGCTTAGTTGGTTTAACAGCCGGCTGAGACGGTTGTTTGTTTGCTTCTCTGAGGATATCTGTCACATTTGAAACGTCAATTTTATTTTTATAAATTTTCGTGTAATTTGACGAAAACGCTGTGACGCAGTGGATGCCTTAATGCTCTGTGCGCATGACAGCAGTAGGCTAAGTAAACAAATGCGCCGATATTAGTTAATTCACTGGTCACGTTTTTATTTACACAGCCGTATGACGTAATAACTTGTCGCTACTATGTTATGGAGTTCAAAAACAGCCTAAAATATAAAGTATAGCTTTACATTTATTTTGTTACTTTATGAACTTACACCTGGTTCTAAATCTAACATTTGCACTTATTTTTGCCATAGCTAACTCAATAATTTTTTTAGATTTTTTCTCATATAGAGTTGCAACGCCAGCCAAGCGTGGTGAAGTAGTAGAGAGTACGGCAATACCCCCTTATGATCAGTTCTTGGAGATCCATGAGGGTGGCCTATGTCCAGCAGTGGACGTCCTAAGGCTACTGAGAAAGAGAGAGGTAGACTAAAATACACTAAAATACCACTGACTTTTTGAATAGTATTAAAATTCAGAATGCCTTATTTCGTTAACCAATGAATTCTTTCTTGTCACCTCAATTTGTTGTTGCCTTAGAAGTAGACTTAGAGGTAGCCTAAAATACCCTATTTGAGTTTTCTGCTATCCGTACCCATCTAGATTCAAGTTTGTAAAGCCCGACTGTGGGGGAGGCAAAATTAAGAGACACTTTGTGTAGCTCATAAAGGAATGTGTATCTAACATACCCATACATTATCACCATAGGAACATTATTCAGCTGTATGTTATTATAGCACATACTCACCGAATGTACATATGTAGTAATAGTAGAACTTTTAGTGAAGTGTTCATTCGGGGAAGTACCACCACCATAAAAGTCAATGAATTATTATTGATATGAAATGATTTACCACCATAGCCGTGGGACGTCCACTGCTGGACATGGTCCTCCCTCATGGATCTCCATGTCCTGATCATGAGGGTTTGTTGATATACTTACCACGCCTGGCAGGCGGTTTGACGAGCGCAGTATAGGATGTTGATACACGGAAAAACGCCGCTGCCTTCCGGATGTATCTTTTGGCAGATCTTACTGCATCCACGGGCATGATAAGAGGGACAAAACTCTACTGCAGGCAAACCACAGCTTGCCTAATTAAAATAAATAAATTAGGCATTTTTTTTAAATCGTTGTTTCTGTAATAAATATGTAATTAGTATCTTTCCTTGCCATCGGAAATACAAATGATAGATATCCCTAACCTAGATGCAAGCTGCCGGAGTAGTTAGAGTATACATCATAATTATTGGCAACTGCACTTAACGTAGGCATAATCTATTGTTATTTATAGGGAACCATATGAGTTTTCTACTCAGTACGCGCGCGACTACAGATATATCTTTGTTTTATTATTAGTTTTAGTATTTATTTTTATTATTCACATTTATTTCGCACTAGAGTCATGAGTTTTTGGACCGACGTGAAGTAGCGACTCGCCCTATTGACAACGCCAACAGTTTACCAACAAGTATTTTAGAGGCTAATTTGGCCTTACTTTCCAAATGATCACTGAACTGGACGCTACTCGAAATGTCGACACCTAGGATTCCAATACTCTTGTAGATATTAAGAGGAATGTTCTGAAACCCCGGAGCTTTGTCGAATGGAGTTTTTTTAGTTCAGTCTCGTTTAGAGGAGAACGCGCAAACTTGTGTCTTAGCGTGGTTAAAGCGAACAAGATTTAGATCCCTCCAGACTGAGACTTGCTCCATAGAAGCCTCAATTTTAGACACAAGTTTGATACGGCACTCATCCACTTGTGTCCGAGAGAAATTGGGTCGGCCTGCATAACAATTTATGCATAGATAAACAATTTTTAATTATGTTAATACTAATAATAATAGGTACTAGTATAAGTTATTATTCAACTGAGCATCTTTGTATAATATGCTCCTCTTTCCATATCCAGTCCTTCGTGTTCGTAGTGCACATAAAACGTATTAATAAGTAGGTATACCCGTATGAATATCTTTTTATTGGCGCGTTCCTTTTTTTTCTACGTTTAGACTTTAAAAAAGGAGGTTCTCAAATCGTCTGTACTTTTTGTTATATTTGTTCGTATCGGAATTTCGTCGTTTATGAACCGATTTGGAAAAATTGTTAAGAGTTTGAAAATATACACGCTGAATTTTTTTGTTGAAAAATTAAACACAAATTGTTCTGCAACCTCTGAAAACTTAAATCTACTACAACTCTATAACAAAACACAGCCGCTTATGAATGAAACAAAAGTGATTCGGATGGTAGGAAATGTCAGACGTCATCCAGAAATACAACGACAATAAATTATTGACCACATGTGATGATCTTCGTTACCTGTATAATGGGATCAATTCTGTCGACGCACTTCCTAACTAAAGCTAACTTAAATTTGGGGTCTGATTTTATCAATTACCTAGTTAATATATTTTTTCCTAAAATAGCAGATCTGTCACTAAAATAGATCAGTACGTCTGTCACTAAAATAGAAACACCAAGTACAATTCGGTTCTGGCATAAATTTTGTTTTGAATTTGTTTTGTTTTGATTTGTATCTTTCAATATTTAAATTTGTTTAAATTTATATTTTTTTGTTGTTTTTTATTTCCCATCTATGTCAGTACCTATACTTATTTTATTTCTTACTGTTTGCGTTTTATTGACATCTGGCTTTTGAGTAAAATGGTGTTTCTTTGTGTAATTTGTCTTTCCTGTTTTTGTGTACCAAATAAACGCTTTTTAATCTCAATAACCTATTTTTTGGTGAAGGGGTTATCCAGTTGTAGTGATTCAATTTTGTTAACAGATCTACTATTTTAGGGAGAAATATATTATAAGGATATTGCAGATTAGTGACAAATCTAAAATTTGGTAACAGAAAATATAGATGCCTTAAGTGTGCACACACATTATTTAATACTTGCGAAGAAAAAACCTTTAGTGCACGATCGGTATCGAACCAATGACCTTCCATACCAACACGTCCAGCCAGTATTGCAAGTGTAAAACAGTAATTCGTGTTCAATAATAATCTGTATTTTGTGTCTAATTAGGTAAAATGTTTTAGGATGTCGTTTATTCAGACCGTAAACGCAATTCAGAAGCTTTAACGACCTTAAAACGCTAACACGAGATAACAATTCATACCTTCGATAACTCAAGAAAACATAAAAATAAATTAAAACTTTATGGTCCAGTAAAATGTACAATATAAGTATGACGTTATAAATCTGTAACAATCCTAATAATAGGAATATAAGTTGAAAGCCCTAATAATAGGGATGTACGGGGAACCGGCAGTAGAATGTTCCCCTCCTCTCTTGCCCGTGGATGCAGTAAGAATCCGCCAAGAGATACTTCCGGATGGACAGCAGCGTCTTTCCGTATATTAATCCGTTCTGCGGTCAAGGAACCCTTATAATCGCTTTGTCTGTCTGTCTGTCCATCAGGTTGCGGCTTTGCGAAGAGACTAGAAAGACTAGTCCCAGTTTTCATTCATTCATTTTCAAAGCTGTAATTTTGTATGGAAATATAAACTATAGACCCCTAATATCCGAACCCTACACGTCTCGTGGCTCGACACGCAGTTGGCCTAATTTATTATTGATTTTGTTATTAAAATATAATGTTACCTACTATCGACTTCACCCAGTAACGTTAGCAAGCAAAGCCACCAGAAAAGACAGATAATAAATAAACAGTAGCTAATATATAAACGTCATTAGTAAACGAAACCGCAGTTTAGTGGCATACACACTACTACATCATCCACGGCTTTTACTGACCCAGCAGTGGGCTAATTGGTCGTAAATTATCATAATTTGCTTTACTGCCCACCCCACGGGTGAGTGGATGTGATTATTACCTATTGAATGGGTTAAAGTGAAATATGATTTCTGTGGTGACTGATAAAGGTTGACGCTGTGTGTTTCCGGCTTTAGGAGGGGATTTCTAGTGCATTGGAATTGTTTGTGTTCAGGTTGAATAAGAAGTCAATAAATCACAGGAAGTACTACCACCATACCTATTTCGGCTGCCAAGCAGTAATGTCTGTATTGATGTGTTCCGGTATTAAGGGTAAGGGCCGGTGAAATTACGGGCACATGAGACCTTACAACTCTGTGTCAGGGTGACGGGCGCAATGCAATGCAGCGTTGGTCACGTGCTTACTGAACGTGGTGACCGCGGTATTACTGATGGAATAGGTAGAGGTTACCGCTTAACATCAGGTGGGCCTTCGGCTTATCTCGTCATTCAGTCGTATAAAAACAAAAATAAATAATGCTGGATATTTTTTACACAGGACCAAAGTAACAAGAGACCATTGCAAGGTCTGTTACCAAAAAATATAGTATGTAGGTACGTAACTTTTGAAACTATCATGGCTGTTAACAATATATGCAATATTTACGAGATAGTTACCATGATTTGAGCAGGGCCATCATTTGCAGTTAGAGACTTAGAAAGAGAGTACCTAGATATATTTGTCTGCCAATGACTACCCACTCACAAGATTTCAGCTTATCCGTGATCATGACGTGTAAAACTGCGTCGAAATATCGGGAAACTCAAAAAGACTCAAATCATGGTAAATATTGCATATGTGTATGTACGTGTTTCGCAAACCTGCGTGCAGCTAACAGCGAGCCGACGGCGACGCGACGATAACAAGGTACTCATTTCTGTAACTGTAACGTTGCACGTAACTGTTACTGTTGCCAAATACATAGCGTGTACGGGGTTCGCAAACCTGCTGCGAGCGGTTCGCGTGCGGAACGTCAGCTCAACAAGACACTCATTGTTGTAACTGTTGGTTGCACGTAACTGTTACCAAAAACATAGCGTGTACGTGTCCAGCGAGCCTACAACGAGCGCTTCACGAGCGACTCACAGATTGTTGGTTGTCGCCGCGAACCGTTACAGTGGCAGCTCGCGAAATGAGTACGCTCGGTGAAGGCGTTCGGGCGACGTCATGCGCCTTTACTATAACACGCGTACACACTAGAACCTCGTTACACCATCACACAGGAGCTCATAGAGTCATGCCCTTCTGCTTCAACAGAATCTGCATATCCTTCGGGAATGCTGCCAGCGGCCTATAGAGTACAGTAAACCCCAATGCGGGACATCAGTGCAGGTCCGGTAACCCCCACTAGAATTAGACTGTATCACGCAAGTTTCGGTACAGCTCGCTAATAAGTACCCGTCTTAGGTGTGAGATTCGTGGGTGTGAGGTCATAAGCCATTAACTATACCTAGACGTGACGTCACGCGACCTTTAAGCATAATGAATCGCTGTAATTTAATGATTACTTTATAAAAGTAACAAAGTGTCCAATAGTTATATGGCGGACTAAAAATAGTTATTTAGCCTATTGGTATTTCACCCATGTAATCCTTTAAATTTATTAGAATAAAAAAAAACCCAGGGAATCCAATAAGATTAGATTTTAAGCAGAGACTGACAAGAAAGTCTAGTTTTGCCAAAACAAAAATGACTTTCTTATCAGTCTCTGCCTAATCCTGTTTTTTATATTACCCAAAATGAATTACGACGGAATACAAATTAAAAAAATTAAGTCTTTTAAGTTAAATTTAAATATAGACAAAACAAAAATTAACCAGATTGAGATTTTTCAGTTGTTTACCTGAAGATTCATTCATTTTGCAAAGAAAGCACCAGATCTACACTAAACATAGAATACCATTACGTTTGCCCTAGAATTTTCATCCTTCGAATAATGCTGTCATTAAAATTAATGTCTTAAGCTGACAATAAGGACGCGTATACAATACATTATTATGCTATACCTTACTTAAATAATAGAGAGATAAAAATCAATTCCCGTGGGGTGCCGTAGAATGTTGCCTCTCCTCTCTTGCCCGTGGATGCAGTAAGAATCTGCCTAGGGATACCACTGGAAGATGGGTTGCAGCGTCTTTCCATGTATCAACATCCTGTACTGCGCTGTTAGCTAGCTGTTGCCTGCCAAGCGTGGTGAGAATGGCAACAACACCTCATGATCAGTACTTTTTGATCAATGAGGGAGGTCTTTGTCCAGCAGTAAGCGTCCTTCGGCTGGAAGATAATCAAATTGAACATATCTACGTTCTCCGTCGCATAATAGGAGAATGGCATGTGCTTAAAAGTGGGTTTCCAAAGCAATTAAAGATTTGTAAATATTAAGTTTAACAAATAAACAATTTTATTTATTTTATGTTTTATGGCGGACTGTGACGCAAGTGGTTGCGGGTTAACTTCTAGACATCACACAGACGTGATCGTCTATATATCTAAGCTAATTAGTTTATTAATTCTAAAAACCAAACAGAACCTATCAATCCAGTGAAGTTAAAAAAGAGTTTCATGTTTTAAATGTGACAGTATTCGCATATAAGTAAGTTAATATAAGTTAAGATTCATCATCATCTCAGGCATGGAACGTCTACTTTGGACATAGGCCTCCTTCATGGATCTTCAAGGGATACTTACGAAAGACGCTGCTGCCCATCTTTCGCAAGTATCCCTTGGCAGAATGTTACTGCAACCACGGAGCAAGAGAGGAGAAGGAACATTCTACTGCGGCACGATTGATTACGCTACGATTTATTATTCAAAATTTAATTGTCTCACCCAGAAAACAGCAAAAAATTACACGTACGCTTATACTCGTACTTTTGGTCTTAGGACATGAATCTAGAGCTCAATTTAAAGTCAGAAGTAACACGCCTTAAGGACTTGACTTTGACAACGGCATCCGTTTTATGTCTGACTTATGGCCGGCGAAGTCAATTGTGAGCTAAATCTGCTTTAAAATAAGGCGAGATATATGACTGTGCTGATGCAGAAGTGAAGCGTAGAATGACAATGCTACTGTTTGTATAGTTATGTCCACTGAGCGGACGAACGGCAGCGGACGAAATCTTCCGGCCTTAGGAGATTTTCTTTTTGCTAATAATAATATCAGTGCCGAATGATACGGCAGATAATAGTTACTTAAATTAAGGAGGAACCTCAAAGTTAAGTTTAATTTTTTTTGTGTTCATAACTTTAATTATAGTTGTTATGAAGAGAGAATGTTAGGGTTTAATGTCAATATTTCATAAGATTTAATATTTATATGTTATCAATTAAAGCATACTAAAACTGGGGTTTGTATAATTAATGGAATCAGGCGTTACTTTGCGGAAATCCATGACAATAAAACGCAATAAAATATTTAGTTTTAATTCCGCTTATGCTGAGATGCTTAGCTTGGGGCTAGATGATGCTGTGTGATTTGTCCAGCATTAGTTATTATTTATTTATTTCTCTCAGCATAAGCGGAATTAAAACTAAATATTTTTATTGCATTTTATTTACTGGGGTTTGTATTTTTATAGCTATGCTAATACCGACGCCAAAGCACCGCCAATAAAACCTGCTCTCTAAGGACAATAACAGCAAATATATCCATCAATACATTTAACATAACAATGCCATAGACGAACCCACACCCAGGCACACCCACCTGCAGAATACATCGTAAATTAGAGATAGGACGCACGTTTTAAGCATCAACTCTCTATTAAAGTTGCCTTACAATTAAAAGCTCACGTGGCTAATTGCCTATCTTTAAGTTGAATAAAATTTTACTGAACTTCAATACATGGCTACTATTATTAGAAGCAATAAATCAAAGTTTTTTTTTTTAATCTCCTACAACGGATTGATTGATTCCGTGCTTAGATTCGAATCAATTCATTTCATACGTAAATTTACTTCAACACTGTGTACCTCTTTACTGACGCTCAAACGCATAACAATAAATATATTTACACCTTCCGCTTAGTGTACAATATCATTTCAAAAATGCCTCTGTCTGTCTAGATGACCCGTAATGCTTCATTTTTGATTTGTGAACAGATATGATTGGTTGGTCGATTTGCATTGTGAAGATGTCTTTTGACACTTGGCAAGGCTATTTAATGGTCTAACGCTATAATAATTATTAAGTGGACATATATGTATATGTTATATTGTGCAAGCCATATTTCAAACAATACAGATTGATGTCCCTCTGAAACACGATGGCGGGGAATAGCGTCGAATATGATTAACTTGATTTTTTCATTTTTTAAGTTAACGATACTATTTTCAAAAATCTGAATATGCCATTACATTTTCATAAAAAAAAAACAATCTAGCCGTGGGGCGCTGGCAGTAGAATGTTGCCCCTCCTCTCATGCCCGTGGATGCAGTAAAAGCCTGCTAAGGGATACCTCAGGAAGATGGGCAGCAGCGTCTTTCCATATATCAACATCCCATACTGCGCTCGTCAACCCGCCTGCCAAACGTGGTGAGTATGGCAACTACCCCTCATGGAGGTCCATGATGGAGGCCTTTGTTCATTAATGAACGTTGTTCGGCTGAAATGATGAATAATTTGCCTTGGTGTTATTTATTTATCTTGAGGCTATATTCTCTAACTGCAACTACTCTAGCGTGCAAACAAGATGGTAAAATTCAGAGTTAAACAAGATATATTATCTTCGTAGATATATGGTTAAACGCACTTTTTATATGACCAATCATTGCATCATCGCATTGCACAAACAATAGTTTATTATTTTTAAAAATTACTTGTAACCAACTTCTGTAAGATGTACAGAAACACTTACTTTCTAGGTTATACAATTTATAGCGTAACTGTTTTACGTGCCAACGGAAACAAGGAGCGGAAAGCTGCATATTTTGATAGTTAAACCAACGTAAACGACACGATACCGGGAACAGAAGCCGCGCCATTGTAAAGACACTAGGACGTTAAGCATCGCCATCCGCGTTCAAAGCTAGCCCGTCTTCATTTGTAGGGCTGGCACTGCTAAACAGCTGATATTAATGGATTTTGTCCTACTGGCAGGACAGTTCTAATATGTCATAGTCGATACTTTCGAAAGCAGTCAGTTCTAAATATTCTAACCACATGATAAGGATCTCACATAAAATATACAGATACCAATTAATTGTTATTTTCATATTCTGTGTTTGAAGATGGAGTGTTGTATTCCTCCTTATGTTGAATGTTTGTATTTAAGTTTGTAGATAATTTGTAGTGTTTTTCGGATTGACGTATCTTATTGTTTTAATAATTTTTAATTTCATAAAGTGGGCGTCATAATTAAGTAACCCCCCAGCCCCTCCCGCCGTAGCGATTTGAAGTTGGTTGTTTGTGCAAGGTGTATACTTATTTTTGAAGCTCTCCGTACTAGAATAACTGATTTACGTGCCAACGGAAACAAGGAGCAGAAGGCTGCAAATTGTGATAGTTAGAGAAACGTTAATCGTCACGAAACCGGGAGTCGCTCAGCGGTCTATGAAGATGGCTTTGCTCGGGTTTATTACGGGACCGAAACAGAAATGAGGAGATACGTAGTATAACTTGGGTCACTGACATAGTCGAATGGGTTAGAACGTTTAAGTGGCAATGGGCCGGTCATATAGCAAGTAAGGTAATATAGAAGAACCGAGTGGCCAATGG
The DNA here is from genome assembly GCA_963082625.1 of Pasiphila rectangulata. NCBI lineage: Eukaryota > Metazoa > Arthropoda > Insecta > Lepidoptera > Geometridae > Pasiphila > Pasiphila rectangulata. Next base: position 9,983,421 of record OY720253.1, read on the forward strand.
GACTGAAAAGTTCTCGGGTAGAGGCCACGGACCAAGATGGGCGGACAACCTTGTAAGCTATGGAAATATGGTATGGAGCGGCCTGCATCCATCCCCGGGTGGGTGCAGGCCGCCTCTAGCCTCGGCTACATGAAGGTCCATCAAGGAGGCATATGTCCAACAGTGAACTACCTATGGCTGAAATGATGATGAATGTTATAAACGCATACATGTTCGAGGCTCAAGGTTCCCAAATTGTGCCAAAAGAAAGTTAAAATTTTATTTATGTTAACCTTTGCATTATGTTACAGTATGTTAATGCTAAGTTATGCGACAAAGTTATGTCAATAAATATTATGCCGTAAATCTGTAATATTCCCGTCTTAAATCATTAACTTTTATACGAGTTTAAGATGAGACCTATTAAATATTTACTTCGAAAATAAGGTATTACTTTGTATTTGTAAGTTTTAAGGTGTGCAATAAAGCATTTTCTATCTATCTATCATAACTAAGAACAAAGCCCTCGTCACTTCATACTTAGTTAACAAGCCTCTGAAACTTACAAGCAAGATACAAAACAACAAATTCTTATAAGACGACATTCGCTCAAGTCAAGTTGGTATCTAATTAGACCATAATTTCTCTCTAATGAGACAGCCCTGACTTTCCCAGAATTGTAGCACAAAGACAACAATGCAGTCTTGTTTGAACATACAAACATTACAATTTTATTAGTATCTCTGTTAGAGGCCTTTCATCGTCGCAGGACAGTGATTCTGAAGTGTTGATGTCTTTGGGTGTTGCAGCGTCTGATGTTTGGTAAGTTTGGGTACTGGAACGTAGATGCTGGGAATCGAGGGTTTTAGGAGATGCGAGTATATACATACATTACATATGTATTAAGGCATGATCTTTGACAGTTATGTACGTGAACATAAAGTTCAAATATAATGCCGAAGATAATAAATACCCTGAGAAAGATTCACGATAAACCGGAAAGTGTCGGTTATTTGCCTGTTAGCCGACTATTATCGAGCATCCTCGGAGGTCATTGTAGCAGGATATTTGCCACTGACCTGATCTCAGAATAATGAGCCTATAATTATCACAGAATTTTCCTACTTCCAACTCTTGCGGCCGTTCTCGGCGGCTTTTTCTCTAGTGATAACACAGACAAAAATTACATTTAAGTGTAGAGAGTAGAATCAGAAGAGAAACAATAGTGTCAAACTTTACACCAAAATGATATTTTTGTGTAACTTAGAAAAAAAAGCTAGACTTGGCTTGCTAGTTTGAAATTCAGAGATAAGAACTCAAAATCCCTGTCGAAAAATACAATGATAAAAATGCTCCAAAGCTTGTGTTAAACATGAATACTGCGTAGAATGGTAGAAGTATTGAGATCGATGAGCATTACAATACGTAGTTGCATTGTGCTGTGCACTCGCGTGATGCCCATTCTGGAGCGGGCACATCTCGGAATAGACTACAATAATTCATAAATGTTATGCGTGCTCGAGCTTCGATAATAGCTGAGTCGAGCTCCGATGAATTGGACTTTGATTTCGTATTCGAATATTAATCTTACAGGTTTAATGGATAGATTTCCGGACATAGTTTCGATCGACTCGTAACATACTACGTAAGTAAACAAGCCAGTCAAATGAGAGGAGAAAAAGCACAATTCCAGTTTACTAAGATTCCTGGATAAATTTCCCTAAATTGTAATTCCTTACCTCATGCTAAACTTTAAGGTCGATGGAACTGACCAGACATAAAATACAGAAAGCAAAATGAGATCCATATACAGCAGTGGATAATACCAGGTTATATACTGAACAAAAAATGAGAGGTATATTTTTGATGTAGTGACCAAAACATTTAGTTGTTTACAGCTTCCAGAGGCCTTAGATCTAAGTCGTTTTTAATGGAGATTATTATATCGTAGGATTATTAGACGTCTAACTGGATAAGTCAGCTTAAAACTAACTTAACTGAGTTATGCAAATATGACAAAACTGACTTATGCAGATATGCCAAAACTAACTTATGCAAATATGCCAAAACTGACTTATGCAAATATGCCAATACACAACAGCTCCACTACAAAGAGTTCAAACAAAGCAGCGTGCAGTGGGCAATAATAAGAGGAAACGCGACGCCCGCGCACCGGGCGAGCTACTCGGTATGCGCGAGTCAAGTGCACTTGCCTATTATTTGGATCAGCGAAGTTATTTATTGGTTGGTTTGTATGCGGTTTCGGGTACGTAGACATTCTACGATTGGTAAAAATTTTTAAATTAATTTGAGATGGAAAAAATAGATTTCACTAATTTTTTATTATGGTAGAGTAGAGACTAATGTTGTAGACTTTTCATATCATTGGCACTGCCCGTACAGCATAAATACCAGCTGCTGACGATGCATATCATCATCTACAAGGTGTATTATAAGCATATGCAGTAAGCCGAAAGAGGGTGATTCTGACCACCCCAAGTAAGAACTTTAGTTTTACGACTTTTCAGGATTCAGTGATTTTCATTCATAAAATGCCCACGAAAGTTTTAATTTTCACCAGCTGATTATACGATAATGACAACCTTAGTGCTGTATCTGACCGGGGTTATTGACCTTCGCACAGAGTTGCCGTGCAGGTAAAAATAAAAATATCTTAAACCACACAGAGTTTTGTAGTAAAATTGTAAGTAAAAATATAAATAAAATGGAAAAATATTAATTTCTATTTTTATCCACCAAAACTACTTATATTTTTGCACTGACTGAGTGACTGACTGACTCTTAAGCACCTATTTAAAATCCTCGTTTCATTACATTCATAAAAATGCCAAGATTTATCACTTGCGAGTAAATCTCAGATTAATCACGCCAATGATATTTCTCCAGCTGTAATGGCGGGCGTTTTGGCACGAAATGTCGCCGCTTCCGGCGCGGCACTCACGCGTGCTATCAGTGCTTCCGGTGCGTTTGCGCAGATTTAGGATTTATTTGGTGACAATGTTGTTTGACAGTTCATTTAATAAAAATGGTGTTTAATATATAAAGAGACCATATATTTTTGACAGAGGTTAAAAATGTATTCAAACATAGATACGCCGTGGGGTGCCAGCAGTAGAAAGTCTCCTTTCTTACCCATGGATGCAGTAGCGTCTTTCCATGTCAACATCGCGTACTGTGCTCGCCAACCCGCCTGCCAAATGTGGCGAATATGGCAACAACCCCCTTATGATCTTGGAATACCATGAGGGAGACCTATCTCCAGCAGATGACGTGGACAGCAGTCCTACAACAAATATGATGATGGAATAATGTATATATATAAAATGTATATACATTATGTATATACATAAAATGTATATATGTACATTATGGACAGCTTAAGACAGGTCCTAAGCCTAACTTGTATATAGTATACCCCTAGCCTTATTTATTACTAACTAACCTCAATACTCAATACAATAATTGCCATGGGGTGCCGGCAGTAGAATGTTACCCCTCCACTCATAAACGTGGATGCAGTAAGAGCCTGCTAAGGGACTAATCCCTTAGTTCTGGAGTACTCAGTGTTCCGGAGGTACTCTCGCGATTAGTCGCAAGATGGTCAGCAGCGTCTTTCCGTGTATCAACATCCCGTACTGCGCTTGCCAAGCGTGGTGAGTATGGCAACCACCCTTCATGGAGATCTATGAGGGAGGCCTGAGTTCAGGAGTGGAAGTTTTAAGGCTGAAATGATGATGATGAACCTCAATACTAAAGTTACGAATTCTTTTAGCGCTGCGCTTTATCTTATATCAGTTGTTTCCGTTCTGTCTTTTGTCACTTTCGTTATTAATAGTCGATTGTCATTGCGGTGATATTTTGCACATTACACTTCCATCTGTCCTTGTCACATTCTTGTTTTTTGATTTATGTTTGTTGACGACGACATCGTGGCTTAATTGGGTTAATAGCTGGAGGCGCAGGTTGCAGGTACGATTCACGCCGCAAACAAATGCTTTTTGGTTTTATGCAGATATTTTTCACAGGTTTGCGTATTTGTCTATCTGGAACCTGTAACACAGGTTCTTTTGAACCTATTTCAGGCACTAGTCTTCACAAACTAGGTTACTGCTGGCGGGCTACCAGCGCGAAGTAATATATGGTCCTCTTATAATTTTATACAGTTGACCCGGTGCCCACTTCGTTGGGCGGTAAGCATTTTTACTTGTGATGCAATTATGAGTGTGGTTAGGTTAGTACTGAGTGCTACGGTTTTTTTCCTGACTGCCAGAAGGAGGGTTATATTTTTAAAGCATATGCACCTATGTTGTATGTATTTGCATGCCAATTTTGCTATATTACTATATTTGACGAGCTCTGTGGCGCAGCGGGCGAAGGTCCGCCTGCAACGCAAGGGGTTGCGGGTTCGATTCCCGCCTCGGGACAAATGTCTGTAAGATCTGCAGATATTTGTTCAGGGTGTTCTGGGTGTTTTTATATAAATAATAAAAATATCTATCTATGTAGTATAATGTATTATGTTTATCAGTCATCTAGTACCCATAACACAAGCTCTGCTTAGCTTGGGGTTAAATGATGCTGTGTGATTTGTCCAGCATTATTATTATATTATTATTATTATTACCGCGTTTGTTCAAATAAGTGAATAAAATGATTTTATTTAAATAAATCGTGTTTATTTCGTTTGTCTCATATATGTTTATTTAGTTTATCCATGAGGGAGGACTGTGTTCAGTAGTGGACGTTTACGGCTGAAATGATGATTATTTACGAGTAAATGTTAGAAATCAACAGAGCTGATTGCAAATTGCCAACTATTAATCATTGACAACAACTTGTTGAACTGTCCCTGTCACTATCGCCATCCAGACAAATGTTTGCGCGTCACCCCTATTATTTGGGGTTGTATTGTTGGTTAGGGGTGCCAACACATTTCACAACAATTATCACGGGAAAACTCGTATGAATGAATGAATGAATGATTATAACTTTATTGTACGCAATAAAATAAAAGAAATAATGGTAGATATGATACATAAAAATAGATATATATGAATATTATACATTAAAATTCATTTCACAGCTGTAGGACTGCTGTTAACGTCCACTGCTGGATATAGGCCTCTCAAGGATCTCCTAGATCATGAGAAGGTTGTTGCCATACTCGCCACGCTTGGCAGGCGGGTTGGCGAGCACAGTACGGGATGATGCTAATTCACGGAAAGACGCTGCTTTCCATCTTCTGGAGGTATCCTTTGGCTAGATGCTAACTGCATCTACAGGCAAGAGAGGAGGGAAGCATTCTACTACCGGTACCTTAAGGCATCTTCGTCTGAATCCATTTTCGCCTGCCAAGCGTGGCGAGTATGACAACAAACTCCTCGTGATTAGTACTAGGAGATTAAGGAAGGCTTAAGTCCAGCAGTGGACGTCCTGCGATGATGATGAAATAACCTCAAACGTTGGCAGCCCAAACAAACGGTAGTACCCATCAACTAGATAGAGGCACTTGTTGCTCCCCCAACAATGAATTTATATCAATTTAATGCTCACTCACGTAACGGGGCCGAGGCACGCGATCTCATGCTCAGGCAACCTGTTCTGCATACCTGCAACAAAGAAAATGGTCAAGGTATTAAACCAATGGACATAAATAATGAAAGACGAGCTAAGCTAATCTTGGATTATTTTAAAAGGTTTAGGCTTTAATATAATCATCATGGCCATCATCTCAGTTGTAGGACTACAATCCACATCCATTGGCTTGCCTTCCTCACGAATCTCAGTACGGGATGTTGATACACGGAAAGACGCTCGTGCTCATCTTCCGGTATCGCTTGGCAGATTTTTACTGCATTCACAGGAAAGAGATGAGAGGCACTCCAAGGCTCTAATATAAAAATGATTCTAAATTATTTAGTTGTACAATTAACGTATAAACTATAAATACACGCAAGTAAACGCTTTCAAAACAAGTTACAAGCAGAGCAGTTGAGTCACTGTATTTTAACCATTTTCACAACGCAAATATAGGTTTTTTGGACACTTAAATCTAATAGAAATGTACCATTTATCCAATAATACATAAATATATAAAATAAGGTTAATATAAAAAAATAAAAATCATTTATTTCGGACTACATAGGTCCATAATAATACTTAGATTTAACTCAGACTTAATGTAAGTAGAGTAATATAAATATCAAGTCATTATTTAATTAATAATGACTTAATATTTTTACATATTAGGTTCGCATGCTTGCTTTAATAGCAGATAGACTTTTGTTGGACCACAGTCTTACGCAGTCTTAAGCAACGTGGTCTAAAACAAAGGCCTTTACATCTATTATTAAAGATGATTTATACAGCGTCAGCAACTGGTATTCATGCTGTACGGGACGCTGCAGTGCCTGGGACATTGTCAGATGTATTGGGCTTGCCCAACACCTAAACTACTTTCCAACCTTCATCATTAAGAGATATCACTTAGCAGGCTCTTACTGCATCCACGGGCATGAGAGGAGGGGTAAAATTCTACTGCCCGTGCCCCACAGCTAGGAATAAGGATACTAGACTGGTAATACTGAAGCAATGAGGCAAAGCTACAATATCTCCTCAAGCAGGTAGTCTGCAGACTTTCAACAATTTAAAATCAATAAAGTCACTAAAATACGAAAGTAAACTTTACGAGTACAAGAACAACAAGCGATTGAGTTGTTCCGTGCGCCCACGCATACCATTGTATGAGAAAACCACGCACGGTTACAGGTAACACCACAGTGCTGTGCAATTATGAGAGTAAGAAAAGTAGTCATGATACCCACCTATGAATGATAAAAAAAATAATAACACTAAACATAGAAACATCCAGTCCGAAATAACACAAAATTTGTACTAAGAAACCTTTGATCTTTGATTTAATATGATACTCAAGTATTTTTTTTTTGTAAATATTCATCATCATTTCAGCCATTAAACGTCCACTGATGAACACAGGCCTCCCTCATGGATCTCCATGAGGGGTAGTTGCCATTATCACCACGCTTGGCAGGCGGGTTGGTGAGCGCAGTATGGGATGTTGATACACGGATAGACGCTGCTGCCCATCTTCCGGAGGTATCCCTTAGCTGGCTCTTCCTGCATCCATGGGCATGAGATGACGGGTATCATTCTACTGCCGGCACCCCACGGAATGACATCATTCAATAAATATATTACTTTAAGTCTCTAACCACGTACCTACGAAACGTCAGTGAAATGATAATAAGTTAATTATGAGATTAAAGGCGTAATATATTTTAAATTGTAAATATTAATCTTATCAAAAACATAAATGTGCTAATGGGAGCCAATTATTATTATAGAATGTCGTCGTCGTCGACTTCGCCCACAAAGGAATAAAGATTTAAATAAATCCTGAAAATTGTATTGAATAATGCTGATAGCTTAGGATTAATTGTAGCATAAACCGAGTGTCTGTGCTTAATAGATTTTAAATTATGAAGTGACTAAAAGGACCTCCAAATGGTTTGCGTAATATCACACACTGCTGCGTGTTCGCCCGTTCGCACGCTGCCGCGGGTCCAGTTCAAGCAAAGCCAAGAGTGTATAAAAATCATACATAGAAAATGCTCCGACTCGAGACAGAAAAGTGGACATTGGACCAACTCATCCACCGAAGCTTCATTAAGATTAAAAGAGAATGTAGAGGCATCAAGGGAGCCGCCATTTTGTAACACAAAGGGAAGAAAGATAACACATAGAGAGTTATAATCTAGTACTCTCTATGATGTTAGACTTCTATCACGTGTTACGGCTACGCAGTTGCTAACATATTTTTTTTGTACATACATATTCAACATACATAGAAAAGTTCCCAGATCAGGGGCAAATACCTGCAGAAAAACTACAAACATTTGTCCCGCGGAAGGAGTCAAACTCGCTAATGCGTTTCAGCCGGCTGTCTATTAAACCAACCGTGTCACGGGGTTTTCAAAATAATGATATCATCTCGATCGTAGGACGTGCACTGTTAGACATAGGCCTCCCTCATGGATCTACAAGTACTTACTGATCACGAGGGGTTGTTGCCGTGCTCAACACGCTTGGCAGGTGGGTTGGCGAGCGCATCAGTATGTGATATTGATACACGGAAAAACATTGCTGCCCATCTTGCGGAGGTATCCTTTGGCAGATTCTTACTGTATCTACGGTGAAGAGAGGAGGGGCAACATTCTACAGCCGGCACTCACGGCCTAAACAATGATATGAGTACGGTCTATACAGGGATTATATTACTCCATAGACCGAACTTACGAAACGACATGTTCGAATCGATTTATAGTCTGTATGATTATCGACATTTGCGGAAACTTTGTTTTGTGTGTAGCATCGGGAACTTCTCAGGGGATAAATCAATAGGGCTTCTTTTGAAGACCTCCGTGATGCAGTCGTGAATTGTTAACTTAGTTAAAATAAATGAAACAAATTATTTTTTTTATTTTAGCACAGATCATATTATTCAGAAAATATATTGGAAGCGAAAGTTCCTGCAATAGTTTAATATTAAACTGTGACGCAGTTACCAACGCCCACCTCAAGACCAGGTGAAGGGGTTTCGTTCCTAAAATTGTAGTTAAACGTTAAGTTTGTTAGGTGGTTAAATCATCATCTCACTGTCCACGTCCACTGCTGGACATAGGCCTCCCTCATAGACCTCCAAGATCATGAGGCGTTTGTTGCCATACTCACCAGGCTTGGCAGGTGGGTTGGCGAGCGCAGTACGGGTATTATTGCCGTGGGGTTCCGGTAGTAGAATGCTACCACTCCTCTCTTGCCATAGACGCAGTAAGAATCAGCCAAGAGATACCTCCGGAAGATGAGCAGCAGCGTCTTCACGTTTATTAACATCCCGTACTGCGCTCGCCAACCCAACTATCAAGCATGTATGGCAACAGGACTTTTATAAGGGAGATCTATGTCCAACTGTCCTACGGCTGATATGATGATGAAACGTGAGTTTGTGCGTGAGGAAGTGATTACAATACCACTCAAAGTCAAAGTCAATAAGTGTTTATTCAATAGAGCAAATAACTACATAGAATAGTCAATTGACAAAAGAAGAACAAAACACATTTAAATTGAATAAAGCACATAATTTTATTCGTTCGCTTCAGATAACTTTTTTCCAAGTGAGGCGAAGAAGTCACCATGTATCCCACGTATACCATTGTAACCCACGGCAATAATCCCCGTACTTTACTCGCCAATCCGCCTGCCAAGCGTGGTGAGTATGGCAACAAATCCTCAGGATCTTGGAGTTTCCTGATGTACTATGTCCAGGAGAACGGCATCTGCAGGGCTAGAATGGGCTGGGGATAAAACTTTTGTCCACCGGTTATTTCCACTGACAAGGGATAAAATTATTTTATCCATCTGCCAAAGCACGGCAACAGGGGGAAAGAGAATTATATCACTTTTTGACATTAGACGTGGACAAGCGTTTCCTCTGGTTTGTTCACCGTGATTAGTTTATCCACCCATGTCGCCATGCTCGGAGAGTGGACAAAATTGACAGAGGGGAATAGTATTTTGTCCTCTCCCCGTGGATAAAATATCTCCGGCCATGCTAGCCCTGCAGTGTCTTTCCGTGTATCAACAAGTACTCTGTAAGCAAATTATCTAAGAGCACACGAAATGGTAGAAAACCAAAACCCCCTTATGAGATAGTTCATTACAATACAATACAATAATTTATTAATAAAGCCAGTTTTACAAGTCAATCAGTTCACATAATATAATACAAATTTCATTAAAACATAATAACACCAAATATAACATTAATTAAAATTCAATAAGATCATTAATTGTAATCTTTCTTATAACATTCACTAAACTCATTCATTAAAAATCATTAAAATTATTAGGTAATAGTCAATAATGTTTAGGTTACTGGTGGGAAGCCTTACAGTTCAGGTAACTCGTGAAATTCGTCTAAACTGTAAAATACCCCCTCCAATAACCACATTTCATTATCGAATACACAGTCGCCATGCCACATTTCATCTGTGGGAAACTCGAATGGATTTAAGCATGCCATAGACATGCCCGAAAGACCATTCATCATAAATAGCACAAAAGAAAACAACACCTGCCGTGGAAATTACAGAGCATGGTTACATTTGCGGGTGTAAATTACAGTTACGACGGGTAATGGCTTCATAAACTGAAACATGCGTTAAACTATGTACGGCGATGTATGTTTGCCTTTGTCTTGTTGCCACGAGATTTTTGAATGAGAATTCGGAATGGAGACTGTGTTATTATTTTATTCTTTCACTATTTCATGAAGATGAAGTCACAAGTAGCAAAGCGAATATGCGTTAAACTATGAATGGAGGATGTTTGTCCTAGTAACTAGTTACTAGGGCCAGTCGCCCTAGTAACTAGTCTTGTGACTTCATCTTCATGAAATAGTGAAAGAATAAAATAATAACACAGTCTCCATTCCGAATTCTCATTTAAAAAATCTCGTGGCAACAAGACAAAACCCTTCTTCCATCGTGCCCATCGTGCTGACTGTGGCGACTGGGGCTATGGTGGCGACTGTGGTGAAAACGTTTTAATTTTCAATAGTTTTAATCTGCCAGGCGTCCCGTGACGGCTCATTTTTCTTATTTCCCACCACACGAAGTGACGCAATTTACCAATCAATAATCAACTTTGGTCTGCAGACAGTTTATCTGGTAGCAAAGCGATCATGCCTTAAACCATGTATGGGCTATGTTTGTTCGCGTCTGTCTTGTTGTTGTAGGTTTTAAAATGAGAATTTGGATTGTAAGACTGACATTTCTTTATTCCTTCACATTTTTTTCTCACTACGCTGACTTAAAAACAAGCATTGGAACGGGGGTACCAGAAAAAGGGGCGAAAGTTTTCGAAAAATGCCATTTTTGACTTTTGGTGACCTTCACCAAAATTAATCAGTACCCTTCTCTCATTAAGACAGTGCTAATCAAAAAGGTTTCATGTAAATCGGTCAACGCGTTTGTTTGGAATCGTGTCATGCACAGACAGACAGACAGACAGCGCTATGCATAATTCGCCCCCTAAAAAAACGAAGGCTGGACAATTAACACAGCATCATCTAGCCAGACTTGTGCTATGTGTACTAAATGACCATCTTAATACATTATACTACATAAATAGATATTTTTATTATAAATATAAAAACATCCAGAAATTAACAAATATCTGCAGATCGTACAGATATCTGTTCCGGTAATCGAACCCGCACCTCTTGCGTCGTAGGGATGATCATGAGGTATTGCTACAACAATCCCTCGTGATGTTAGAGATGTAGAGGGAGGCCTATGTCCAGCAGTGGACATGGACAAGTCCTACGGCTGTAACGATGATGACCATGAAAGCCATATAACAAACAAATATAAATCTACAATTTACTTATGAATAACGAATCACAGAACATCTGATTACCATCAAAACAAGTATACAGATTCAATTCCGAGATTCCATCTGTGTTATTACGCTGATTGTTCTAAACCCGGTGGGTAACTGAATGAAACGCACTTTCATTGATGGCCATCCAGAAATACGCCAGAGCTTAGAAGTCTTAGAACGCGGCTGCTGACCGTAGAGCTAAGAAAATTGTAGACATGCAAGTCAAAAATCTATTCTATTATTTTAATGAGGAAAGATTTGTATTTTGTATGTTTGTAACGAATAAACTCAAAAACTACTGGACCGATTTCCAAATACTAAATGTAACACAAACTTTGCACGCCAAAACGGTATTTTTATGAAACCTTATTTATATAAAAAGATTAATAAAATATTAAATTTCTATCCTCTGACACTATTTAAATGTAAAAAAATAATAAGGGATTGACTAAAGTTTCATAATGTTTTAGTTTAATTATTTCAATTAAAATTTTATTTCGTAAATAATCATTCATTTTACAATAAAGTATTATCAAATAAAATCCGTACATTTAAGCATTTATTACAACAACTAAATCCATTTATTTTTCTTAATGTTAAAATCAAACAAACTTAAATTTTTAAATACATTATATTCATGTTACGTTTTATTTTATACACTAAGACTTCTTTATTTTGTATCCAAATTATTTAGTTTTAAATATTGTTTATCATAAGAATTTACTGTAAGCATTGTATGGTGGAGGGCATTGGTACGCCATAACACAGGGAATCCTAGTTTGGGTACCAATGTTGTTCTACATTATTATTTAAGTCATAGTACTAAAAAAATAATGTAATAGTTTTTATGTCATGTCTGTTGTGTCAATAAATATTTTTTCATTTTTCATTTTTTTCATTTTCAAATCATCATATCAGCCGTAGAACGTCCACTGCTGGACAAAGGCCTCATTGATCTCCAATTACTGCGGTTGGAAGCCGTCTGCATCTTGTAGGTGGACGCTGCGCTTGCCGGTTCGTGGCCTCCATTCGAGAACTTTGCGGCCCATCGGTCATCCTTTCTGTGCGCTATATGGCCTACCCATTGCTACTTCAACGTGCTAATCCATTTGGCTATGTCGGACCCAATTTCATCTACGTATCTCCTCATTTCTGATTCGACCCCGTAGAGAAACCCCGAGCATAGCTTTCTCCATAGCTCGTTGAGCGACTCTGAGCTTATTCATAAGGCCAATAGTGAAGGACCACGTCTCGGTTCCATATGTCATCACTGGTAACATACACTGATTGTAGACTTTCGTCTTAAGGCACTGCGGTATGTTGGACGAAAAGACGTTGCGAAGTTTCCCAAACGCTGTCCATCCGAGTTGGATTCGACGATTGACCTCTTTATCGAAGTTGGACCTAAGTCATCAAACCTGCGATCGAGACAGTTCGCAATGATCCTTTAAAACAGCTTATAAACATGGCTCAAAAGTGAGATGGGTCTATAATTCTTCAGCAAGATGTTAGATAAAGAATGCATTTATTTAACACAAAATATCAACATCAACTTAGGCGCTACACAGACACTTAACTAATAATTACTTATTTAAGTACCTAATAAAAACTAATTTACTTTTGTGCTAAAAAGGCGTTCAGCTCAGCATAAATTTTGGGTGCGTTAACACAGCACAACGCTGATTTTCAGCTGAAACCTGAGTAAAGAGGGTTGTACAGCAGCGACGTATTTAATAATAAACCAGTGCAACAGAAAGTTATAAAACGTTATCAATAAATGCAGAAAGTGGAAAAGAAAAGTACTACACTTAGTATCATAAAGGATGTCACCAATATCATCATCATGTTGTCACCTTTCTTGAAGAATAGAACCACCACGCCCTCGTTCCATGTTCCTTCTTCATGCTTCAAGCAAAGGCGGAATTAAAGAGCTTCTGAAATACTTTAAGTACCGGCGATCCACCCGCTTTCAGTAGCTCTGAAGTGATTCCGTCCTCACCCGGCGCCTTGTCGTTCTTAAGCTGTTTCAAGGCCATCCTGATCTCGTACAGGCTGTTGTCCGGGATATCCTCGGTATAATGTCTGGTCAGTTTGGTTCTTGGGTCGTTGGCCGCACTGCAAACAAGTTTAGTGACCGAATCGCGGAGCCGTCCATAGAACCTTTCGACCGCCCGTAACATTTCTGCTTTACTTGACGTTATGCTGCCATCTTCCCTCTTCAGCTTCGTCATCTGGCTCTGCACAATAGTTTTATCTCTCGCGAACACTTTAGAGCCTTTATTCCGCTCTGTCGTATCTTTAATACGAGCTGTATTAAAGGTACGAATATCGTGCCGCAAGGATTTCTAAATTTTTCTATTGAGCTGCCTGTGTGACAGAGCATCATCGGGAGACTGCAGTCGCAAAGAACGTCGTTCATGAGGTTAAGGGTGTCATCAGAGAGTTTTTGAGGTCTATTTGTCTTAAAGAACTGGGACCCTAACGTATGGACGACTTCAACGAACCGCAGGTGGGTCGCAGGTGGACCTTCGCCTGTTACGCCACCGTGGTCGTCAAAACAGTACATAAACAAGATCAACTTAGATAATTCTACACTTAATGTATAAAAAAGTATTTGTATTGAGTATCTATACAGGTTGTATTTACGATAAAGAGTTAATCTACCTATCCATTTAACAACTCTAGACAATCTCAGCTCTATCATCTGGAGATGAAGAGCAATGATTATCCAGGGGCATTTCCTATCGTAGTCTTATTATTCTTGTAACAACAATACGAACCGACAATGATCATTATTTTATATGTATACGAAATTAGCCGAGGAATCCACTCTGACTCACAACCGGTGCTTCGGATGCTCGATGTTCATTCATAATTTTATGAGTATGATTTTAAAATACTTGAAACAAATAGATTACAAATTTACAGACGTTCTAGTAGCAATTATTTATTAATTCTTTGCCGTGGGGTGCCGGCAGCGGACTGTTGTCCCTCCTTTCCGAAGATGTGCAGCAGCGCCTTTCCGTGTATCAACATCCCGAACTGTACTCGCCAACCCGCCTGCCAAGCGTGGTGAATATGACTAACCCTAATGGAGATCCGTGAGGGAGGCTTGTGTTCAATAGTGGACGTTTCACGGCTGAAATTATGATAATGATTAATTATTTAACAAAAAAACCGACTTCAATAACCCTGATAATAGTGATGATGATGATGATAATAATGTAGGTAGGTGTGGGCATAAATATATAGGTTCGAGTGCTTGTATACATTGAAGCTATCTTTCGATAATGCCACCCGTGAATTTTAACATTTTAGTGTTGTGATGCCATTCTTCACCAAATCATATTTTCTGAATGCATGATTTGTTATCTCAAAATACCTTTATTATTTGAGGAGTTCCGTTGACCTTCATGGATCCCATCATAAGAACAAAGTTATAAAAATATGGGACTAATCTGTGTACAAACCCAAAGAAAAATAATCTTGTATATCGTTTCATTAACGACGTAGTAAAAAAAAATTGTGATGAGTGTGACTAAGCTAATCCTCTTTTTTTAATTTCATGATTGACTCTACATCGCTCGCAGTAGACAAATTCCGCATTAAGGTTAAAATTTATTTAAGATAGGATTTTTTTCTTTTCTTACCAATTTCAATTACTGTCTGACAATTGTGTTGTAATAAATGGCTTACTTTTTATCAAAGAATACCTTTAGTATTGACATGATTCAGAACAATTCGTACAAATTAAAATACAGGCTTATGAAATCCTCGCATACCGAGACCATGTTCAATAACTCATTAATCTTCAAACCAACAATGAAACTTGAAGTACAATGATATAAAACCTCATTACCACATACCTAAAGACTGACAAAATTATCGTTCGTTTCACATTCACTGGTATTGCAAAACGATGAAAAGGACCTTTCATTCAGAGAAATTCTCTTTGCAGAAACAGGATAGCAAGATAGACATCCCGAAAGTGGGGCTAAGATGGAAGACGTCCTCAACATGATTCTTGGCAATTGTCCACCGGAAAGCTTTAAGCAATAAGATAAGTTTGGATATGAAAATACAAAGCGGAGTCATTGAGAAGCTGATGAGAAAGGTGCCTAATTGGCTGAGATAGGTCAGTACATTATGCTCGTAGAAGTAAAGAGCAAAGGGATTTCTGATGCTATTCTTATTTGGAGACTTTAATATAGAACGGAGTATATTTTAGACTTATTTGATGGTCTATCTAATGATAATCTTATAAGCAGAGATACCACAGAAAATAAAGGTGGATAGTGTGTTACGATTTGTGCGGTAAAGGAGTCAATGTCGATGTGATGTCTAAAAGAGATGAATAGAGAAGGAGTACTTGTTGTGCCGACCCCACGTAGTGTGGGGTATGGGAAGGGAAATGAAGACCATGACCGTCTATTTAATTTTAGTTTTGTATTTTAGAAAACATGCTCTTTAACGTCTTTTACAGCGTGAATACCAATTGGTGACGCAGTATCATCTATTAAAAATGTAGAAGGTCAATTTACTTATTTTGACCGTTAGACTGTTTTTTTGTGAATGTAGACCACACGATTATTCAGGTTTTCATAATATTTTCTGTTAGTTCTCATCGTCCGATAGAGCGTATTTCGAGAATTTCGACCACACGATTCCCAGGTCTTCAAATATATTTTACGTTTGGGTTCACACTTCTTTATCTTATTTCTCACTATTAACTGACCGAAGTTCTCAACAATGTTGTATCATTAAGCGCGTTGCATGTCAAAAACACATTTTAGGACACAATCAATCAAGATTTAACTGACTTGTCTATGGAATTTCAAATTGGATTTCTGTTAACAATACACGGATTAGCGCCCGTACTTTTGTCTGCTTCTACTTTACTACTATCTATACTTTCTAAACTTGCGTCATCGCTGTGTTTGATGTTCATAGCTTGATTTGTATCGTCTACAATAGCATGTCCGTTATCTAAAGCGTCATTAGATGTCATATTTCAAAATTTATCGTTTGATTTAAAGCTTCATAGTGTATGGCATTGTATTTTACATTGACGATAGGTAGGTTCAATGGTGTTAGGATTATGTGTTATTTATGAGGATTTTGGAAGTATCGGAACGTTTTGTTGTTAAACCTGTTACGTTGAACAGATTTGATGACAGTTTGATAATTTAAATTGAAACTTTCGTTTTATTTTTTAAGTTGTTTTGGTTTATTTGTAGAAATATTTTAATTTTTATAGTTATTATTTTTCTTTAGGGATTCTCTACGGGATCAAATGAGTAATGGGGAGATACGTAGAAGAACTCGAGGCACCGACATACAGACGGATTAGCATGTTGTGGCAATGGGCAGGCCGAATAACGCGCAGAACAGGTGGCCGATGGGGCCGCAAAGTTTCGAATGGAGGCGACAGACCGGCAAGCGCAGCGTATGACGTCCACCTACAAGATGGGCAAACGAATTGGTAAGCATCATAGGTCGGGAGTGGATTCTGCCATTAGCGTCTCACTGCAAAGACCTTTCCTTCTTCCACTCTTCATCTTTTACAGGCCAAGATCCTAAATAGGTATCTAGCTCGTGAGCTGCGACATCACCTTGTAGGCCTTCCACGTACTTAATGCTCTTTTTTTTTTAAAAAATTAATTACTTCAACCTAAACAAATATAACTTAAGCCAAATAAGTAATACAAGTAAAGACGGTAAGTATAAAATACACTTACCGTCTTTACTTGTATATACATATCATAATCATCAGAAGACTAATTCACTGAGTCCATTTGAAATTCGGCAGTCAATGGCTATATCGAGATAATAAAGAAAAAGTATGAAAAAGTAACGGAACAAGGCAATAAGAAAAAAATGCCTAAAAGCCAAAAGTAGTAAAATATTACGATGCACATAAAGAGGCCACAATAGGCCGCATTTACAGTGTACCCAGGTTGATGGCGCTTTTCCGATCATCTTAAGCTGATATTACATACTCGTAAGTCACTGTAAACCGTAACTGATATTTCTTAGCTAATGGATCCATAAGGCGGACTGGCGAGCGCAGTACGGGATGTTGATACACGGAAAGACGCTGCTGCCCACCTTCCGGAGGTATCCCTTAGCAGGCTCTTACTGCATCCATCTGAGAGGAGTTACTACCGGCACCCCACGGCACGGCTAGACGTTATGTGATAGTTGCTAAAACTATAACTAAAAACATGGCAAAAGAGGTGTCTGGTGGAGGTACTCTACACGACTAATTTAAAGAAATAGGTACCTACTTTTAATTATAAAAAAGGTTTTTGTATATCATAATATTCATCGACCGTATTTCCGCAATTTTCGAAATTTGCATAATAGATATGCGTATTATATTTGGTGGTTAGAATGCAAAATACATGTAGATTACCTATGTCCACCACAGTTAAATTTTACCCCTACTTGAGATACCTGCTTTACATGCAAATTTTGTTTAAGTTACAAGCACTTGCTTCGATCAATGTCTGTTTGTCTGTGTTTTATAGCGGTATGGCACGGTTTATAGCTTTTCGATATTATTTTCGTATTTTTTTGCGATAGACTACCGTGCGAGAGGTAGTATGGGTAAGTCGGTGGTAAGCGAAATTGTAAGTATAAGTAAGATAAGTATGAATATTTTTTAATAGTCTGTGATAATGATATGGTTGTTGCAAACCAAAAGTTGTACCGCACATATGGTTTTTTTTGGACACATTCATAAATATAATTCAAAACTATGGCAAAGTAAAATTGCTCATTGGCCTACTTGGCTAAATTGTAATATTATTAGAGTAAAATTGTATATGTATATACTTGTTGTTTGAATTGTTGTCGGTAAGTCTGGTGATTTTCGGTATCTATAAATACTTTTCGTATTGTGGAATGATCTATTTTTTTGTGTGAGTTTTTTGTTACCTACCTTTTGCATGCCTACTTGTAAAATTAAAATAAATTTTAAAGGCAAATTACTGATTTAATATGTGTACACAAACACCAGATACATCTGTGAGAAAGTAATGGATAACCTTTAAGAAGGAACCTAGATATTTGCCTAGTTGCATCCCAATCCATTTCGTAATTTCGAAAAGGCAAAGAACAGCTTAGGTACTAACTGTGCATTACGTTCCTTACTTTTACAGATATTTATATTCTTCATGACTGTTATAAATACAGGGTGTATCCACAAGTTGAGATCGCACACGCGCTGTCCACAATACCACTCCAACCGATCGGGCATTTGAAAAAAAAATGTAAAATCACCCCTCACCCACGAGAGCCATAAACTAACCGAGGTCTCGCCAATTAAATATGAATGGACTACTCTCATTACATCGTGAATTTTAGTCGAAAACCGAAGCCATCATAGCAGGGGTATTTTGTTTATAGTTATTGTTGGGATAGGTCAGTTTTAAATAATTTAGCTGATGTTTATAGTAAAGGAGAAGATTGGGATTCGAAAGACGAATTGTTGTTTTAGCAGTACCAAAGATTGTATGACGAGGAGTACTGGACATTTCACATCTACCTAGATGATTTACTACTGCCGGCACCGGCACTAAGTATCATGAAATAACGTTAATTAATCTATCATAAAGTCCTTACCTTAATATTCAAAACGTCTTGTAATTTGTTGTTGAAATGTTACAGGTACAACTTTTTTTTTAATCATAAAAAAGGGCTTTGTCGCTTAGGCGACCAACAGTTACAACTTATGTGCTTGTGTGTTACGCTGCTTCGTTTCAGGCTCTTCATTATGTCCAAAACAATGAATAAATAACCTATTTAGAAAAAAATATAGGACATTAACAAAATTATGACTAATTATCCATTTAATTGACATAATAAGCAGAAATAACGTCTATGGCGTTGTCTTTCTTAAAGACTATAATTATTACGCGGTTCATACAATATCAACCTTATCGGTTTAAAAATAAGGAAACTCCTTACAAATCAAAAGCATCAAGAACTTGGCTGACTTGAATAAGGGGTGTCATAATTGCGAAGAGACAAAGTCGCTTCAAAGGTATTGTGAGTGATACACAGGGTGTTGTATAGTCTTTACGGACACTTGAACTTTTGAGTTGACGTCAACCACACTTTGTCGTCGTAATTATACGAGGCGCTTCTCAATGGGACACCCTGTACAATGCATCTTGAAAAAGACAAATTAACGAGGAAGTCCTTTTTAAATTGGAATACATTTGACGTACTGTATTTGTCAATTTGACATATTGTAATTATGACAAAAATGACAGTTGGTACAATTTAAAGCAAATAATGATGCTTTATGTACGTTTTATGATCTGTTTATTACTTTGACATAATGAGGACATACTTAGCGGTTTTAAATGTGCAAATAAACAAACTTTATTGTACGATGTCATATATTTAAATATTTTTTCAGTTTGAATGTTTCTCTGTCTCAGTACTTGCGAGTACGAGTGGGATTGATAGGTCTTTTAATTCACTATCATACAACTCTCACTTTGTTGCCACAGCTCTGTGCATCACTACGCGCGAAGGATGCTGCTCAATCAATCCCATGAAGATAATTTTCTTAAAAATCAAAACTTGTTGGAATATGCTTCAAAGTTATAATAAAACGTGAGTAATCCCTGTATCTTACAAAATTTACTTTTATTTTTATAGAGGCTGCCTTTTTAAAGTCTATTGAAATTCTCTATAAACAAAAATAATATGTTTAAACTGGTATCGTTTAATTGTTTTATGTAATCCACATACACTCAAGAGCTATAGACATTTGAATTCAAAAAAAGGTCTGTAATAAAGTAATAAAATGCAAGTTTAATAATAATAAACTGTAAGATAGTGTCTTATTTCTTACTAGCTAGTGCCCGCCGCTTCGCATGCGTTGTACCCGGATAAAAATTTGCCTATGTGTTAATGTGCCTAGTCAACATCTACTCGTATACGTTTGCAAAATTTCAGCTCGATACGTACGCTAGTATTTTTAATCATCTCTCATCAAAGATGTGTTGATATTATGTTACTTGCTTAAAATAAAAATACATTAGTTCAGGAATCGCGAAAATAATTTAATTTTCGTTTTAAACTTGTGTTACTTTAATTTGAATGGAGTTTAGTATCAAAGTCGTGTACGGAAGCTGAAATACAACGTTTACAAAACACATTTATGATCTTACAAGCATCAACACTATCAAAATCTTACCCTGTATCACCCCTTTAATTGGGTGTACAGGCTGTTCAAAACCAAAGTCAGAGTTGTATAAAAGTGAATGATTAATGTGATCTCACATTAGGTCGCCACCCTGTAGGGGAAGGCGGTGGGTGGTATGGCTATGAAATAAGCGGTAATTAGGGGATCTTTATTTATGTTTTGTTTTTAAATAAATAAATTATGCTGGACAATTGATAGAGTATCATCTAGACCCAAGCTAAGCAGCAGCGCTTGTGTTATTGAAACATAAGTTTTATCTATCATCATTATCTCCGCCGTAGGACGTCCACTATTGTCCAGCGTGGTGAGTATAGCAACTACCCCTCTTAATCTAAGGAAGGCGTTACTGACCGCGACACCGTTTTATACTTTTTGCGGTTAGCATCGTTACGTGTTAGTATCAAGAACTTCTGTACTTCTCTCAATAAATAAATAGTTTTCACTGGCAAAACAGAAGTATTTACTCTGCACTGAACTATTGGCAAACCCGAGGTATCAGAAATTGAATTTATGTCA
Organism: Pasiphila rectangulata; assembly: GCA_963082625.1. NCBI lineage: Eukaryota > Metazoa > Arthropoda > Insecta > Lepidoptera > Geometridae > Pasiphila > Pasiphila rectangulata. Next base: position 10,004,620 of record OY720253.1, read on the forward strand.
ATGTCTCCATCGGAAATAGAGTATGGTGCGGCGCGTTGGAGCTGAATAGCTTTACGAACTTCAAATTCTACGTACAATTTATACGTTAAAATAAAAAACGACGACTTTAGTTTTATATTCGTTAAATTAAATAATGCCGTGGGGTGCCGGCAGTAGAATGCTACCCCTTCTCTCATGCCAGTGGATGTAGTAAGAGCATGCTAAGGGATACCACCGGAAGATGGGCAGAAGCGTCTTTCTGTGTACCAACATCCCGTACTGTGAGATGTATCCTGGCTGGTAGAGAACCATGAGGGAGGCCTGTGTTTATTAGTGGACGTTTATCGGCTGAAATTATGAAATTCAATAAAAGTACTCCACCTAGGCGAACTTAATGCTAAGTAACTTTCTTTTCCAGCTAACCTATGTTGTGTGAATTCGAATAAATCGCCAAGCTTAAGGCCATACACTTATGTGTCAATCGATTCCAAAATGTAGGCTTGTACGAGTATGTTTAATGAAACCCTTAGCTCTAAAGACAAATCAATAAAATGTTGGGTAAAATCACTCATCATCTCAGCCACAGATCACCAAGTACAGATCATGCCCTCATGATGTACCCCTGGTAGCCATTTTCTTCACGCGTGGCTGGCAGGATGGCTAGCGCAGTACGGGTGCTTTTTCATTTTTCATTTTTCATTTCATAATGACGGCACAAGGATTTTAATTCCCATGATTCACATCCCACACATTGGTTTGTATGGTTGTTTGTCAGATCTAGCTGAAATTTCGCACACATACAGACGTTGACAAGGTTTAATACACATGCTATTTTTCTCAAGATACAACGCGTGCTAAACTGCGGACAGAATCTAGTATTAAATATATAACGCATATAAATAAATTCTAAAAATAAAACAATTTAAAGTATCAAAATGCATGAAGTCGTAGATACTTTGTCTTAGAATGTCATAACCAGGTTTAATATAAATGCATCTCTCTAAATTATGCGTTTTCTACGTGACTTTTAACGAATACCTTCTTTTATTATGCTTTTTATAATATTTCAATGTCTGTGACGCTACAATGGTAAACAGCATGAAAGTTGTCATATCTTTTTACAATGATAAATTATAGTCAAATAAAAAAATATACGAAATTCTCTATATATTTTAATATTAAGAGGATTCCGTATGACTTTGGAATGTTTATCTTATATTAAATGTTTTTTGTAAGGAAATGTGACGTGTTTCTTTAACCTTGAAAAAAATTGCCAAACAATAATGTATGTTACCGGCAATCTGTATAATCCGGTATTCTATACAATACCTAAAACGTGTAGGTAATGTATGAAATATTACATATTTTATACTTTACCTAGGTATATACAATACCGAATGCGCAGCCGGTAATGTATGTAAAAGTCGAGAGCAAGGAAGAGGGGACGTGCGAGCAGGCAGGCAATAAACGTGTTGCGACTTGTTTAAAAGTATACCCATTGCTTCATAATCTGTAATAGTAGATCTAGCAGAGACACGTAATCAAGGCTCCACATTAACAAAGCCCTGCCATCGAAAGTCTTGATATCCGTACTGAAGCTTCAAATGTTCAAAGTGCGCATGATGAACACATGTCAATCCCAAGTTCTGAGATTTTTGATAAGCCTGTGAAAGATGAAATCATTCTTCTGAGGTAAATGATCAACATGATCTGACTTTCGTATCAGAACGTTCATTAAGTTCTGCACTCGTGTGCTGTGTTTGTTCGGAGGAGACAACAGGTGCTCATTCGTGTAAAATGCAATAGACTTATTCATGCCATTTGTGCTGCTCCGGAAAAAAATAACAGAAGGTTTTGGTTCTAAAGTTGTTTGCCCTTTATGTGCAAATAACGCCTTAGCTACAGAAAACCGCATCAGTTCCAAAGATAATTTGATGGAGCAAGCTCAGAAAATGCTTAAAACATTTCCCCCCGTAGCGTTCTATCATCATCATTTCAGCCGTAAAATGTCGACTAATGAACACAGGCCTCCCTCATGGTTCTCCATGAGGGGTAGTTGCCATACTTACCATGCTTGGCAGGTGGGTTGGCGAGCGCAGTTCGGGACGCTGCTGCCCATTTTCCGGAGGTATCCCTACGCAGGCTTTTACTGCATGCACGGGCATGAGAGGAGGGGATATTCTACTGCCGTCACCCCACGGAATGAATACTACTGTAAGAATTCCTGTCCTAGAAGTCGACAAACGTCGCGGTGATGCTCGCAATATACTAGCAGTAGTCTTACATAAAACCGATGACGAACTTTATGAACTAGGCACAAAGTAAGGCGTTGATAAATATTGTATTCAAGACAGCAGTTTACAGTTTATCATCACATCAAGAATTACTTAAAAATGAAGATGTTCCTAATCTAGAAACGATACTCCCCATACAGTTGCGACTCTGCAATCTACGGGGACAGGTCAGGGATTTGTCAAATGTAGTTGCAAAAAATACTGCAATACTAATAAGGAATCATGTCCTAAAAGTAAGATTTTGTGCACTTCAAAATTTTATAAATAGTTCCTCACGTAAGAATAAATATTTATTTTACTTACCTAATTAAAATTTTGATAAGGCAGTAACCTACATAATATTTTTACAGAATTGTTTTGTTTCTTAAGTTTATTTATACTTACGTACACTAGCAGAAGAATTTTTAGTTTCACGTTAATTTTGTTGTTATTTTACTGCAGTAACAAAGAGGTACTTTTTTACCCTATTCATAAAGATTATTTTTAAGGAGCACCCTAATTATTAATTTTAATAAAGTTGGTTTGTAATATAACATGTTTCATTTGCCTTTCATTTTTTTGGTGGCCGGTTAACATTGATAAATATAGCCCAAGATCTATTTATTTTACACATTGCCGGTGGAACAGCAGGTGCTCTATACAATCCCTAGGAATGTATTCATTACCTAGGTAAAGTATGTTATTGACAATAATATTCATAATCTTTCATACATTGCCTGGACGCCCCAAGTATTCTATACATTGCCTAGGTATTCTATAGAATACCTGAATTATACAGATTGCCGGTAATATATATACCATATACAATAGTAATGATATTTCAAAGTCAAAGTCAATAAGTGTTTATTGAATAAAGCAAAAAGGTTATAGAATAATCAGTTTACAAAATAAAAACAGAACACATTTAAATTTAATAAAGTTTAGTAAGACTAGTAATGTTATGTTGATTTTATTTATATTAATGTTATATTTTTTTTAAATAACGTGCTTTATCGGTGAATACGTCATGAGGTAACCGGCGGCTTTGCCAGCTTTGGACGTATACACGTATTCTTTCCTTTGCACGGCGTATATTCAAGCAAAAAGCAGAGATAATTGGTGCTGGACAAGCCTAATCCATCTAACAATATCCAAAACACTGCATTGTCCCGTACACCAGAATATCAGTTGTTGACGCTGTATAAATCATCAAAAATACATGTGAAAGGCAAAATTTATGTATTCAAATTCTTATTGTTTTTTTAGTTTAGTACAATAAGAAACTGTGTGAAATGCAATGTCCACTATAATTTACTAACACAAACGTCATGGTAAAGTATAAATAAGAGCTAAAGTGTTCAGAAACATGATAGTTTTAATAAAATATCATTCTATTTGCCGTTCCATACATTTATTGTGCTACTATAAATCTAAGTTAATCGGACTTATTCGTGGGTCAAGAGAGCTTACAGGCATATTTTAGTTTCAGCGATGACAACCAATAACAGGGCTTGCAATAAACAATATTCTAATTGCTATCGATTCAGCGAATCCAAACAATAAATCGTGTATGGGCTTAGACACGGTACGATGCGTAAAATAACCGTGCGGATTTCATTGTATTATTTTATCTATCTTCTGTTTAACGTCATACTCAAACTCAGAAGCGTTTGTTCAGTAACTAGAGTAGATTAGATTTATAATAATATTGATGTATTTACTTTAACGGCAGAAACAATTACATTTTTAGATAAAAAAACACAATGAGCACTAATAATTTAGTTGGTTCGATGACATGCTAGTCAGGAAAAGAAGGGAACCTTATTCGGTCGTTATAGCCATTTTTAACAGAGTATCGTTGGAGATAATGAATAGTGTAGAGATATTAGGATTTTCATGTTTATATACCAACAGTAATAATTACATACACTGCATAATATAAAAAAATAGAACTCTAAACTAAGTGGACTTGAAACCGTTTTTGAGAAAGACTTAATGTTAGATCAGAAAATGTTATATTCTCGTACGGAATGAGAGCGCTGCCGAAAAATCGGGTCCGTGGCTTAGGCTCCCAGTGGTCGACGCACCTGTGGTCGACGCCCCCGGTCAGTTTAATAAAAAAAAATCTTCGAATTAAGATTTTTTTTATCAAATGTACTGGCAGGCATAAAAGACATAGGCTTGCAATATATTATATCATAACCATAACTATTCTTATTAGACTTGTTTTTATTTTGTATGTATGTTTTAAAAAAAAAAAAAAAAACTATTTATTTAAAACGATAAGTAGGTACTTAATCTCTTTTAATTTTATAGTGCTTACCCACACTTAGGGATTAAATATCCCAACAAAATCCCAAAACTTTTAATTTTAAAATGTACGTAATCTCTCATTTAACTAAAATAATTTAGTCATTTGATCGCTTAGATCAAGAAAATTAGTTTTCTTAAATTTTACAATTAGTCTTGAAAAGTTGTGCCCTAACTTCACACGTAAATGTTATTGTCATTGTTTCTGGGCTTGTTTTCCGCAACTAGGCCACAGGTGGGCTCTTTTTGCGTGTCTCTCTTTTTTCATTTCGAAATCCAGAGTGAATTTTAAGGGTTTGAATTCTATCAAAGCTTCTTTAATTTTTCTGAACATTGTCTCATATGTCTTTCTTTCTTTATTGACCAGTAGCGCGTAAAATATGGGCACAATATTGGTGTCATCTGTATTGTTCCCAATATCTCCATGTATCGTATAAATCTGTTTGAATGGACAGGGGCAGCAATCAAATGTACCATCACAAAAGAAGTGGTGAACATTTTTAAATCATTCATAACAAATTTTATCTCGTTTTTTAAAAAATCCGGCTTACACTCAGGCTTATGCTCTTTTTGCATCTGAACATTATCGCTTTCATTTGTTAACTTCACTAAACCACCACATCGGCCATGTCTTTTATTTACACATGTCCACACACTATCGTGTTTATTATTTCTATGAAAATTATACGCAAATCCAGCATGTAGCAAAGTTTTTCCCCCTAGTCTATTTTTCACCATTTCATAATTACTTCGCACCAGCCCTTGCGAAGGACCTTCGCTTGACATTGTGAGATGGCACACTAAACTTTATTATCAGTTGTTCAAGTTCAAAAGTGTTCAGTTCAAAACCGTGAACATATTGTATGAAATTATCAATTAAAAGATAACAAAATAAAAATATTTTACACGGAAAACGAAAACCACCTGCTAAACCTGTCAACGAAAATTTGATTGCTGCGTGCGCTGCATGTCAAGATGTTGGGAACGCAGCCTTCTGTTCAAATCTGTTTTAGACTGTTTTAGAGGCCAGTACGCCACACTTCAATATATAAAATGTCTATAGGACTAGTAACCGTCAGGCCGTTTACCAACGTCACACAACAGACCAGAGACTTTTGACATTTACTGTACTTAGTGCAAAAGTGCAAATAATAATAATAATACAATTAATTGAATCGGGGGCGTCAACCACAGGTGCGTAGACCACTGGGGGCCTAAGCCACAAACCCGTTTTAGAGGCCAGTACGCCACACTTCAATATATAAAATGTCTATAGGACTAGTAACCGTCAGGCCGTTTACCAACGTCACACAACAGACCAGAGACTTTTGACATTTACTGTACTTAGTGCAAAAGTGCAAATAATAATAATAATACAATTAATTGAATCGGGGGCGTCAACCACAGGTGCGTAGACCACTGGGGGCCTAAGCCACAAACCCGAAAAATCTCTTAAACTTATTTTTTCGGTTCTCGTAAAATGACAAAATTAATATCATAATGAAAATTAACTAAAGTTGAATAGTTAAAAGTTTAATTGACTATTCGTTACATATTTTTCTTTTTATTATATATATTTTTTATTTTAATCTAGTTTTTAAGAATTTTATATGGATCTTAGCCGTGGGGTGCCGGCAGTAGAATGTTACCCCTCCACTCATGCCCGTGGATGCAGTAAGAGCCTGCTAAGGGATACCTCCGGAAGATGGGCAGCAGCGTCTTTCCGTGTATCAACATCCCGTACTGCGCTCGCTAACCCGCCTACCAAGCGTGGTGAGTATGGCAACTACCCTTCATGGAGATCCATGAGGGAGGCCTGTTCAGTAGTGGACTTTTACGGCTGGAATGATGATGATGATATAAATCTTGTATCTGAAATAATGATATATTATTTATTAGTAAACCTCTTTCTGTTTGAGATGAACTTATAAAATTGGTTAGATTTCTGTCAATTTGCGTTATTTTATTTATTTTAACCGTACGCAGCGCACCTGTACGTTTATACCGCATCGTATCCGCACCGTATAGTCTATACAAAACGCCCCAACAGTATAAATATTGTGGACTTTTAGTTCAAGTTTTATTGCGTAGTTAAGGTCATCTCACGAGCACTAGCCTGACAGACCTTGCGGAAGATTTAAAACGCCATTGTTTAACGGGTCGGTCACGAATACCATTTACCTCGTTTTTACATGTAATTAGCCGTGTTTGTGTTATTTATCGTTGTAATGATGTAACGAGACATTATAGGTACATAAACATTTTATACAGCTCTTGAGATTATAGCGCCCAGAGGCAAACTGATATTGATTCTAGAGATCGTTGTTGCGTTCCAATTGTCTGTGGTGGAAATATTTTTATACCCAATAGAAATTGAACAAATATTTCATAGTAAAACTTGCTTTAAGAATAGACTCCTTCCTAAATAATAAAGATAAAAAAAATACCTGAGCTATTTTGATGTGAAATATCTTATGTTTGAACGATTCCGCTTGGAATAATGCTCGTACGCGGGATAATGTTCGCATGTGGGATAACGCTTGCGTAAGGAGCGACGCCGTCATTCGCGCGTGGAACAACGCTCGTTGGAGTAATTGGTAATCGACGTAGTACCAAATAAATTAGTGTCCAAAATGTTTTATATACATTTACATTTTATTTATTTATATTTTTTGTTTTATATACATTTTTTATTTTTTATTTTACCGGGCGTGAATATACCGACAATGTGTTTTTCATGCATCTTATGAGTAGGGTTAGATGGCTCTTAATTTGACTTATGTTCTTGTATATTACATACGAAAGTCTATAACCAAGATTCGTGAAAGCCCTTTCCCAATTCGAACAGTTATCCTCATAAGTGCATTACTTATCTTTTTATTGTTCTATTTGTATCTATAAGCTACTTACAATCAAGTTTACCTCTACAGCTCTATATAAACCACAATTAAGTTCTATTCAATGTAATCTTATTCAATGGCTAATCTCTATAAATCTCTATTGAATAAGCATTCCGTGAGCATCAGCCACTGCTTCCAACAATTGAACCCGACTGTCCAACAGACAGTGTCCGACGCAATCAATTGTCCACGAGACCATTATAAATTCTGCACTAAACGTGTCTAATTAACCCTTAAGAGACGCCCGGTTCCGCTAAGACGTAAATCTTCCAGGAACACCGGGAATGCTTGTCGTTAATTGAGGACGCCTTAAGGCGATTGTTGTAAAAACTTGTGGGAATATTATTTAGATGGGAGATTTGTTGGGAATTTAGATTGTTGTGGGTAATAATGGCAGAGAGTTTGCAGTGATTGTTTACCCACATTCATTTAGAGGTATGCTAGTCCTACTGCTAATCTTTTTCTGCCCGCCTGCCATAGATGTCTTTTAATTCAACAGCCAAGTTGTTCAATGTTCTGTTACAATACTACTTGTTTGTTCTGAGGTAGCTATGCTTGCGTTGCGTTATCTATATTACCAAGTAGAAGTAACTTTCAAAAAAATTTAAAAAGACTATGAAAACTGGTCAGCCATTTTACATAATTACATCAAAATATGACTTGAAAGCAGTTTCTGCCCTGAAAATAACAAGGTTAAACTTAACACATATTTAATAAATAATTCACATAAATTATTATCTTTCCAATCAGACCATAATTTAATGTAATATTTTGTTGTTAGCACCTACTTAGACCCAGGTAGCTCATATTACGAAATTTACTGGTTTACCTGTGCTGAATTGAATGTAGAAGAGACGGCTGATGGAGGTTGAAGAAAAAAACATATTGTAGCGCCCTACCTGGTGTATAACATGGGCAAAATGATGAGGAGTCGTTATTTCGTCTCAATTTTTTTTGTTCAATCTAAAAAACATATTAGAAATACTTTATTGCACACCTTAGAACTAAATATAATAAGAAAAAACACTAACGAGCGATCTCTACCAGGCAACCTTGGGATAGATTGGATTGTAACATAAAACAAAGGGTTATAATGGTGTACGTGAAGATTAAAGTAATTACAAATATACCATACATTATTTGTTTTGTAATATTATATACAAATTAATATTATACATACTACATATAAAATATATCATAGTTAACGTATAAACGTAATATACCTACCTAATAATAATACATATACAAATAACGTGTCAATAAATCAAGCAGCTAGTGACAACAGGTATTTATGTATTAGAACGATAAAAAACAGTCACAAAACTGACGAAATAAATCAGATAATTAATAAATGAATAAAGTCAACTACTTCTTTCCTAATCACAAGCGTGCCGAGAATTTGTCACACTAAACACCCGCAAAACTTCATTTAATTCCATGAAAGTAAAACTGAGTCTTGTTTTGTGCTCGAGTTGCGGTATAAAAAGGTCCGCGGCGTTTTATTATTATAATAAAATTCCGCAAAATTATTTGGCACATGCTTGGGGCGTGATTTACGAGCGGCGGCAGTTTAGGGTTAACCTTTTTTGTATATCAACAAAGTCAACTAACTAAAGATAAAGTGATAAAATGGTTTAATCAATATAATACGGCTTACACCACGTATTATCATCTTGCTGACGCTTTGTAGACCATTTAGGTACGTGGTGTTAGGTCTTTGCATCTAATAAAGATGATTTATGAAGCGTCAGCAACTAGTAATCATGCTGTACGGGACGCTGCAGTGTCTGGGACATTATTTGATGGATTAGAATTGCCCAGCACCTTTACCATCCTCTCAGCTTAGTCAGCTGTTAGTCAGAGGAAAGAACAGGTTAATACGTCTGAAGCTAACTAAGCCGCGAGTTTCCTCACGATGTTTCCTTCACCGTTAAGCACGTGTTAAATGTGAATTTACACTTTTCAAGAAGGAAAAATGCATACGTGGTGTAAGCCGTATTATATTTATTAAATAATGTCAAGCCACGGTAATTTCAATTCAGTAATAAAATGGTACATTTTCCTTATGTTTTACCTGAAGAAATGTTTTAGCCATCTAAACCATACCATTCTATTTTTTTTAATACAAGGTTAAGGCGGCCGGCGCCCTTGGATTAGAAATAGACTTAAAGAAGCATTTTCATTTTTTCCATAGACTTGTCCATATTATTACGTGTTCCGAAAAAAGATGAAGATATAAGTTTAAAAAGCTCTTCCCTCTCTGCTCCGCTCCAAGCAGCCTAACACAAGTTTCAACGCTGGAAAAACTGGCAATAAAATATTCGAATTCTAGCTAAACATAGAAGTGGTTAGATCTAGCAATAAAGTGGCGTTAACGGCAACACTCGTTGATGTTCAATCCGGTGTTTCCAGGTAATCATTAGCAATAATAGATTATTTAAGTTCTTGTATGCAAATGCATACTGATACGGAGAGTTCAGAAAAACACTAAGAAACAGGTTGGTATTGTGTGACAGGTTATGGGACTCCAGTCCATGCAAAAGTATACTATTATTTATTTAATTGTAGTTAAGGTATTAAGTGGAATGTGTTAACGATCTAAATGATAATGAAATACAACGCTTAACATTACAAAAATAAAACTATTAATCTTGTAGACTTACAAAATCGATATAACAGCAAAGATAATAGGTAAAGTTTATATTTGAAGATATTAGAAATTATGCGCTGACAACAAGCTGAAATGCAAAATTTGTTTGAAATAATGTTTTTTTACCCAGCTTGAAAATGTAAAGTTCATCAACACAGACGAACAAGATCTTTATAAAAAACTTTAAAAAAAAATAGCTTTTATTACTTGTTAATAAAAAGAGCTAAAATGTAAAAAATCTCCATCATTGGAGCCTGGTTACCATCTAGCACCAAAGTACTCGTCAAGATGGATCAAACGAGTCCAAACTCGATGTGGTTTTGACGTTTAATTACCGAGTTCTTATGGCCACCTCCCGGTTCCATCATCAGATCAGCTCCATGTCATAATCATTTTGCATTGTCAACCGATTTACACATACATGCATAATTTCAGCTTAATCGGTAACCGGGAAGTGGATTAAATTTAACTTGCAAGATTTGATTACAGACAGACATCGGGACAGGTTTGCCGTGGGGTGCCGGCAGTAGAATATTACCCCTACTCTCATGATCGTGGATGTAATTGCCCGCTAAAAGGGAGACCTCCGAAAGATGGGCAGCAGCGTCTTCCTATATATCAACATCCAGAACTGCGCTCGCAGACCCGCCTACCAAGCGTGGTGAGTATGGCACCCCTCATGAAGATCCATGAGGGAATCCTGTGTTCAGTAGTGGACGCTTAACAGCTGAAATGATGACGATGATCGGGACAGGTGAAACTAAATAAAAGCATTAACTGGTGGTAGATCGTTACCAAAATGCTTATTTAACATAAACAAATTAACAATAATGAAATTCACAAAACACTCCAGCAATTGTAACAAGAGCATGACTCGACAAAACATAGAATTCATTTTAAGGTGTTCGGAAACTTTCTTCACTTAACCCTTTTCTTGTGCAAAGTAAACAATTGATTGATGAGCGCTGCTGACTCACCGCTTTCGCATGGTTAAGTAGAACAAAATATTCAAACAAACATAAAACAACGTTCATTATCTTAAGTCTTATACGAGTCATCATCATCAAAACCGTAAGACGTCCACTGTACATAGGCCTCCATCATCGATCTTTTAAGTCAAATCAAATCAAAATGCGTTGCTTTTCTTATACTTACTATTAAATGTCGAGACAAGACGAAACCCCATCTGACGCGGTAACCTCTACCTATAACAACAGCATTGCTGGGGTGATCACGTTCACTAAGTGAATTTTCAAATTTTAATTAAAAAAAGAAATACTTTAATTAATATAAGAATAGTATAGGGTTCACAGTGGTGGAAACCTCCTTTTAAGTTTGAAATACCTGTGTAAGAAGGTTCCGCTCTTTATGTCATAAAATGTCGTTATGTTCTAATTGTTGTTGAGTCGAGAGGCCATAATTGTAAGAGATTGTTAAGTTTTTTCCATACAGATAAAAATTTACTCAACTACTACTGGCTACTACAAGGGCCCAAAATCCGTGCTGTTAAATATTTATAACACATCCAAGCATCTATGTTGTTCGAAATCTTACTGTTAATGCCGGAGTTTGACAGAAAAACTTTTAATTATAATATTAATGCGGCCAGTAGAGTTGTAACTCAAACTTTTATCTGCTATTATCTAAATTAAATTATATTTTTATGACATCTAATAATAATTAAAGAGTACATCTGATAAACTTAGATAACAGTAGCATTTCGGTTGTCATAAACATACGAAAAAATCCACTTAGCTTTATGATCAGTGACATTGTATATCTTCACTATGGGTGGGCCGATTGTCTATTCCTGTCTATGGTAGACAAAACTAACATCTTACCATAAATAACTAGTTTTCGGACAATTAATAATGGAAGCTTAGGTCTATCATTAGATTTTATGGTTATTTTAGCCGCGGCTTTGAGGCTGTGTGAAATCGCTTTTGTTGCTTATCGTTTTACAACGGAAAATTGGTAGGTATTTTATTTTTAGTGTGGCCATCTTGTGTGACTGAGCGTTTATTGTGGATATTTGTCTGTTTTATAGTAATGGAACATACAGGCAATCATTGTCTGGCTTATCTAAATTACTCAGGTTTTATTTTATCGATGGATTTTTAGGATCTTTATGTTTTTCTCTACCGTTTTGTGAGGAAACAGCGGCAAAGTCAGCTTTAGACGTATTGACATGTTGTTTCCTCTGAATATAGCCGATTGAGCAGCGAGTATGGTGTAGTAGCCGTGGAGTGCCCGCAGTAGAATGTTTCTCCTCTCTTGCACATGGGTGCAGTAAGAATTTGTCAAGAGATACCTCTGGAATCCAGTACTGCGCTCGCCAACCCGCCTGTCAAGCATGGTAAATATAGGCAACAACACCTTATGATCAGTGCTTACTGGTCGATTAATGAGAGAGGTCTATGTCCAGTTGTGGACGTCCACGGCTGAGATGATGATGATGATGGTAGAGGTGCTGGGCAAGCCTAATTCATCTTACTATGTCCTAGGCACTGCAGCGTCCCGTTCAGCTTATATACCAGTTGTTGACTTTGTATAATTCATCTATAATAGATGTGAAAGGCCTTACATTTTTTCTGCATAGTTATATAGAACACTAGCAACCATTGTCTTATTTATCTCTTAATGAGTCTGAGGTTTTATTTTATCAATGGATTTAACGATTTTTTTAAATGTGTCTTAAAAATAGGTATTTATATAATAATTAAACTTCATCAGCATTTGTTGTTTAATTAATAAATGAATTGATTGCGTGGCGTTCACAACTTTTTTTCCCCGTGGCGTAGGGAAAAAAAGTTGAGAATGAAAGTGTTATTATTGTTATTCGCCATTAAGGTCCCACTGCTGGAAAAGAAAAAAACTATAACAGGTGCTAATCAAGAGGGGTTGTTGCCATACTCATCACACTTGGCAGGCGGGTGGGCGAGCGATATACAGGCAAGTGAAGAAAGCCTACATACTACCTTTATTTTTATTTTTTTATTTTTATTTATTTATGTATAATAGACTCTTAAATAACATAATATAAACGTCTAAAAAACCGTATTTAGTTTGTCTTAGACGCTAATGAAGAACATTCCTCAAATTATAACATAAGTTAGCAAAATCATAAATGTACGTAGCACAGTAACAGTTGTAGTTAGAATACATTGTTTGAGCGCACTCACATTCCCACGTACCTATCTGCGAATACCCGTAATGATATGTTCTTCCCTACCTCCGCAGCCCATGGCGATATTCCTTAACCTAGTTAAAAGTATTTAGGAAAAAGCTGTTCATACTATTTCCGTGATTTCATCAATCAATACACAATAATGCATCACCAGCGAAGACGTATCGTGTGTCCAATTAGTAGTTCAGCCGTTGAGTGTTATTTATAAAAATATATAAAAACACTTTGTTACCATTTGTCACCACGCGCGCTGTATTTATCAAGATGTCGTACTATCGGGGTTTCGGATAGGAAACTATAGATATGTTTATACAGGGCGTATTATATACCTATGTACTAACCGCAAAGGGTTTCAGCCCATGAAAACTAGTAGTTGTGGAAAGGAAAAAATTCAAAGTTAAAGTTCAAAGTTCATTTATTGCTTAAATAGATGTCATAATAAGGTGTACATTTTAATTAGAGAACAGATATATTTTACCTTTCTAAGCGTGCAATTTTATAAATTTACAATCTTTTTGAAATAAAACAATGAAAATAATAATATACAATTAAATTAATAAAGAAAATAAATAAAATAATAGAATTCAAGTCAAAATAGGAAATGTCAATTGATAATGCAATATAGAGGTAAAAATGCAAGTCAATTACGTCAATTATTTACTGAATAAATTAGCGACATTTTTATCATTCTGATCAATATATAAAAATATATTATAATATCGGGAATTCATATTTTAATTTTTTTAATGTATGTTTTTAAATAATTTTATTACAATTTTATTGTTTGGTGTTATGTGAAAATGATCCCAGGGTCAAAACCTTTTTTTTTATTTGTATCTGTACGGCAACTCTTCGCGGTGTTCAATGACCCTGACAAGAATCAGCTATCGTATAATCAGCTGCTAAAACTTTCGTAGTCTTTTCTTGAATAAAAATCACTGAATCCTGAAAAGTCGTAGAATAAAAATTGTTCCTTGGTATGGTCAGAATCACCCCCTCTCGGCTTAGTGAACATATTATAATTCACCCTGTATAATGTCGTGAGTACTAAGTATGCTCAAGTAGCTATCACGATAGATTTTGTCCTGTCTAAATTCATAGAAAATTTAAACAGAATTTTGTATTTTAAATTTTTTTTTTAATATTTCCGATACAAAACAAAATTTCCAAATGAAATAACATAAAGCAATGCTTCACCATAAATATAGTATTCACATGCCTGCAGACAGGCGAGATGTGTCGCTCTCTAGATAACTGTGTTCCACCAATATAATGTAACCATGTCTTGTATGGATAAATTATCTTAAAAAAACATTAATAAGTATTATAGTGGAAGGCCTTAGTATCTCTATCTTAGTATCCCTTGTCTTAGTATCTCTAGGCTATAAAAATTACAGTACTAACTACTTTTAGAATACGGATACCAAAGTTATTTAGGAAATATAAAATAAATATATTTTAGTAATGATTAACAATCAAATTTTCTCATGGATGCTGTAGGAATCTGATAAGGGATACCTTTGGAATATGGGCAACAGGGTCTTTACATGAATTAACATCCCGTACTGCGCTCGCCAACCCGCCTGCCAAGCGCCTCATGATCAGTACTCGGCAATAATGGAGACCTTTGTCCAGGAGTGGACGTCCGACAGCAGAGATGATAATGATGATAATGTATCAAATTTTAGCAAAAAAAATTCAACCTACAGCCAGGAAAAAGACTTTCACTGTAAAATAATGTTTAATGCGTAGGTACTGTGAAAATTTTAAATTCGTTACCAGAGTCAGTATTCCCCGAAAAGTACAATTTGAGTATCTTCAAATCAAGGGTAAACAGATACTTTCTAGGCAAGCGTGTCCCATCCTAGACCATTGTCACTTTGGATAACATATCATTGCTTATCATCTGGCAAGATGTGGTCAAACGCAAACCTATATGAAATTAAAAAAAAATATATATTCTTCTATAAAATGTATCACTCATTGAATTATTTTTAAGAATGCAACAGCTTTATTTTCTAAGGATTTAAAAACGTCCCCGTAAGCACGGCAGCTATAGAAATAAACACATCTAACATTTCTATAAACAAGATTGTTGATTTGTTAGGGTTGCCACCAATACCTGTCTGTTGCGTTTTTTAATTATCTATAAAACCGTAACACTAATGCGGGGTGTCTACTTCGAGATGAGATTTATCATCAAGGACCCGCCAGAGTCAATAATTAATGGTTGATTAAAATTGGACGTGAGTAGTAGTGGACGGCCGAGTTAGTGCGACCAATTATCAATGACTACGTAATACGTAATGCAGGAATACCTAGCTACATATTTTTTTGTATGTCGTAACTCATGACATACGAGTAAAAATATAAAATATAAAAAACCCAGACGCGGTACAAATGCGCCTAGCCATTTCTTTCTTATACTCTGTGCGAAAAATCCTAACAAAATAACAATTACATAGGAAAAAGAATGAAGTAAGAAGTAGACATTTATAAAAAAAAAATAAGTACATAGGTTTCTCAGTTGGACGTTTTTTTATAAAAAAAAACTCTTTTTGTTACTCATATTTAAATATATTTTATTATTTTTGTGGCAACCCTGCTCCTTCGCCATAGATTGATGGTGATGCGCACGCGCGGCCGCCCGCTATTAGTGACGGTTTATGGTAAAATAGGGACAAAAAGCTTATTTTAGGACATTGTGTTTTTAATAATCCACTAATTAAAAACACGACTGGGTGATGTCAGTGACTTTTTTAAGTTACGCCGTGTGATAATTATTACGGATTTTTTGTTTTAAGTAGCAATTAGTGGACAGGGTGATGATTTGTTGTTATAGATTTTTTATTTAATAAAAAATGTTTGGTTTTATTGTTTATAAATCAAACGGTTAAGTAATTGCTACAGAAAATAGCAGAAGCCTGAACCAAGTTTGAAATATTGACAAAGGGTAGTAAATGATTAAAGAGTCAAAACTCCAAAAGCGGTATCCGAATTATTAATTCGGCCTTAGAGGCCACCTAGATTTTTTTTAATATAGGAAAGAAAAAATTCAAGCAAATAAATTAAAAAGAAAGTAAAACTGAAATGTATAAAGTCTGCTATGGATGGAGGTCAACAATTTGCTTTACTTTAAAGTATTTTATGACAACCATAACCAAAAATTACTCGCTCTTAGTTCCAAGACCAACTATTATTTCCTGTGAAGTGCCATATTTTTGTTATATTAAGTTATTGACGTCATTATAAGCAAATTATTACTATTGTTGAATATCTTTTCAAATATTTATAGAACCGTTTTAAACTGCTGCCAACAAAAAGAGAATAAAGATCATAATAGTATATCAGACCGGAATAAAAATGATGCAGTATCCCAAACTATTTAAATTCACATTATCTAATATCTTTATTTCTCTAGCGGGTGTTCAGACCATATATCAGAGTTTGCCACAGTTTATCAGATCTTCAGTTATCTTCATTAACTCTATTATTTCTTCACATTTCACTGTGGAGTCCGAATGCATACCCGTCAAGTCGACCCTTGATGCTTCCAAAAGCCTTTAACTGTTTGCTACTAATTAAATTGTTTAATATTTATATTTTATCAAAAATAAATATGCGTTTAATTGGATCACTAAATAAGGTTTTTATCCCCTTGAAATGTTCTACCTATGTACGTGTGTTTAACACTATACAAATTACGAACTATTTCACTGTGGCTTTGGGTTGGCAGGTAGCTGATGCTTTGGTTATTAGGCTCACCATTTGAATATCGTTTTTGAAATTGTGTGCTTTAATAAATTTTATAAATAATAATAGTAAAGTGTATTTTAACTATTATTTAACACTTTTCAGGAGTGGTGGTGTTGTTCGTTATCAAAGTGAGTCCCACATGAAAGTAAAGCATTTGCGGGACAATCTTGACCTCTTCCAAATAAATTCTTGAGACATCGCTCTTGATAGAGACCATTGAAAAGTTTTGGGTGAGGGCTAATGCTCAACCGTTTAAGTATGGATATTCATGCATTTAACTTGTTACCAGAAGTAATTTATTTATATAAGGTAATACTCCTAATAAGGTTTTCGCTAAAAATATTGATAAAGTGCTGCAAAAACTTTGCTTACTTACCTTTTGCATGGGATTCATCATGCAAATTTGGACAGGAATGGTGTGTAAAAAAACGACTGCGTTCTATCACCATAGGTATATTGGTCATACTTGGAAGGATCCAAGCCCAAGGCAAATAATTGCAGATAAAACTAACGTTTGTCCCCCTTAGTACTATCTTTTTATACGAATAATTGACGAGGCAAGCCGTAGGCTCACCTGATATTTAGCGGTAACCTATTATAACAGCAATACCGCGTAGATAACGTTCACGAAACACATGACCAACGCAACATTCCGTTACTCCCGTCACCCTGAGACAGAGCTGTAAGGTCTCATGTACGCGTATTTTCACAAAAGCTATGGGGACCTTTTTAACCGGAACATCACGCATCCAACGCATCCACGGGCATGAGAGGAGGGGTATCATTCTACTGCCGACATTACGGCTTGGCGGCAGACATACATCCCCGGATGGACTTTCCACAACTACTGTTTAATAAGCAAAGACGTTCAGCTAGACAAGTGACACAGCGATACCCATCACAGAATCACTAAAAGTTTCTCTAATACTGTAGAAAAGCACTAATGTACCGCAAAATTAATTTTCACTCTTTGAATAATATGCGTGACGATTTTGTTATAAATTTATTTATAAAATAATAGTTTTGGAATGCGATTTATGGCCTGGGCGGACGTTATTGTGGTTTGAGCAGATTTTTTACCAGCCTCCTAAATTCTAACTGTCAACTCCTGTCCCGAAGCGTGATTTAGTACCTATCTTCCTAAAAATTGAGCCTAAATCTGTGTAATTAATGTCAACGGATTGGCTTACAACCCATACATTAGGCAAAATCATGAAATAAATATTTCTAATTTTGGTGTATTGTTTTTCCATAAGTATAAATAAAGTAGAACTATATAATATAGACATTTTTTTTTCAAGTAGGTAGTTTTTTATTCTTATGATTTTATGGGACAGGTAGCCGTTCCTTACCTTTATCCTGTGCCTTCCTACCAAACTCTGGACATACTGGACATTTTACACAGCACCTCAGGCTATAGCCTCAAAGTAAGCAAAACTTGTGTATGGGTACCTGATGGTCTTTTTTAAACTTTCGCGATTACAACAGATTATAACTATATTGGATTAACGGGTCTTTATTATTATTACACGATCGTGGTCGCGAGTAGACTCAGTGTCTACCCGCGACCACGACCTGGTGCAATCCGGTCGAAACGTCGGGATAATAATAAAGGTAATTACGCGATAAATACCCGTTAGTCCTAGTAATAATAGGGTACCAGATGGATGGTTGTATACTTACATATTTTTTTAACATGTATGTACATATAAAAAAAAACCGAAACAAATATCCGCAGAAAAAATTATCAAATTATTTATATATTAACTACACAATAAAAAGTACTCGTATATAAAGTAAATCAGCCTGTCACATCTACACGTTATTTTATATAAAGATGATTTATACAGCGTCAGAACAAGTTAATCATGCTATACGAGACGCTACAATGCTTAGGACAATACGTTAGATTGGCTTGCCCATGACCAGGTCAGAAAAGAACAGGTCAATACGTCTGAAGTTGAGCCGCAGTCTGTCTCATGTTTTCCCTTACAACTTAGTACTCGAAAGTGAGTCCCAGGAATTTCTTAGCCTCTTCCAAGCCTTTCCCTACCATTATATAAGTCCTTCCTGTCAAGCAAGCCCATTTAATACATTTGCAGGGCATATGACTAGTGTTATTTATGAGTAGTATGTAACTCAATTGTTGTATTGGCGTAGGGATCTACAAGAAATCCTTTACTTAACCAATATCTCAAGATATCCCTATCAAGCAAGTTTTACTCTCACGACACAAGAAACCCAATATGACACTTGGCCTCTTCCAAGCTTTTCCCTATACATTCTATAAGTCGTCCCTGTTAAGCAGGCCTAATTAACACATTTGCAGTGCATTAATAACCCACTTCCTACAGGCCGGTCGGACATGACAGATCACCCACTCGCTCTATTCTTGGCGAATTGTAATAGCATTGCTAATTACACCAACTTATCTATAACTAGCTTTTATCGGTGTTGTAAGAGATAATAGTTTAGGTTTATTTCATAATTTAAATGGTTTATTACATAAATTATAATTTATTGGTTACAGTTTGTTATCTCTTTTCAGAATGTTATGTGCCATTACCTAGAGGTATAAGTACTTTACGTCTATTAAGCTTAGTTGATCAACCGTGGTCCTATGCGGGGTTAACTGCAAGCGGTCGATCGGCAAGAGTGGTGAGAAATCAATCAATTAGTGTAAGAGTAGTAGAAATTTTTGTGATGAGTTACGAGAGTATACGGGAAAGTACTACCACAATACCTTTTTCTGCCGCCAAGCAGTAATGTCTACATTGCTGTGTTTCGATTTGAAGGGTAAGGGGCCGATGATATTACAGGCACAAGAGACCTTACATCTCTATGTCTCAGGGTGACGGACGCAATGCAGTACAGCGTTGGTCCCGTGCTACCGCGGTATTGCAGTTGTAATAAGTAGGCGTTACCGCCTAACATCTGATGGGCCTTGGACTTGTCTCGTCATTTAGTGTCATTTAGTCGTATAAAAAATTGGTGTAGTGGCAAACTTTTCAGTCGGACAATTTTTTATGCAAAACAACGTCACACAAGGTGATCTAGGTCATCTAAATGTCAAATGTTTCTTTAAAACTACTCAAAACATTAAACAATTGTGTTAAAAACAATATTTACGAACACATCCCATTGTCACTTTTATCATAACACGCATATCTCCTCCTTCATATTGAGCTCTAAATCAAATACCTTTGTGATATTTATCTATGTTCGCTCTTAAATATTGCTATATAACAGCATAATTTAATAAAAATACCAAAATTACTGTTAAATAGTTAATTTATAACGCGTTGTGGTCGCGTCTGTATTGACAATAATAGTAAATTTGCTTTTACGCCGAATGCCGGCGGGATGACAGGTATATCGTAAATATATGTCAAAATTGTCGCAGCTATAAACACAGGGTTATTGTTTCAATAAACAATGGACCAACGACAATAAAGAGCTGCATGGTTACGAAATCGGCTGACGTGAGAAAACATAGATTTTTTATAGAAAGATGAGACAGAAGTTAAGCAAAAGTTAGCTACAGAAGATGAGAAGTTGAATTAATGAATGAACCCTTTTTTTTGTGCATATGTAATTATTTAGGGGTGCAAAACAACTTCTTTCTTTTGCAGCCGTGCTAGGTCTAACCTGTGTTACGGTCTGCAAAGTTAGATTCTTTTCAGAATCTTATTTAACCAGATACAGAAACAAACTTACCAGCTATCTACGTACAATATGTTTGAAACATGCACCAACACAACACATAGTCTTTTAAGAAAGAACCCACACAATTGTAAAGTGAGTAATCTTCTGCAATGACTTTATGGCTTAATTACCTTATTTTATTATTTCCCGACGTTTCGAAACACAGATCGCAAAAGTTTACAAGATACTAAGAACCTACATAGGTACTCAATTTGATGAGTATTAATAACAGTAACACTTCACAAAGAGTTTTAGTTTAACACTTCACAAAGACTAAAAAAATCAAGTTGATCTACAACATATTTTACACTAAATAACTGAGCATACATTAATTATTATTAACAATAAAATCATCAACACAAGTGTAAACATGAGGGTAGGCCTGCGATCGCATCGTGTCGTGTCGTCAGCGTGCGATACATAGTTCTTGCTTAGAAATATTTAACCCGTTGTGACGCACAATCACTTTTGCGTCTACCATGACAGAGATTAACTTTAATAATTATCCATTATTTGAGTGTGTTACAGACTTTACTTTGGATTAAATAATGACAGAAAAACTTTAAAGAACTAAACCATTAAATGAGAAACAGAAGATAAACAGAGTAAAAAGCCAGTAACATTTTTAAAATGGTCAATGGCCCAAATTTAAACGAAAATATAAAAAGCATTAATTCCCATACATAAATAAAAAATAGAAATACTAAATGTACTATAATAAAATAAAATAAAACTAAATACTGACTAAGCCGTGGGTTTCCTCGGAATGTTTTCCCTTTGCCGCTAAAGCACGCGTCAAATACACATATTATTACTTATGACTATAATAAAATAAAATAAAACTAAATACTGACTGAGCCGTGGGTTTCCTCGCAATGTTTTCCCTTTGCCGCTAAAGCACGCGTCAAATGCACATACATTTTTCATGAAGGGAAAATCTATTGGTGAACCGCCGGCATCAAACCCAGAACCTTCGGATGAAAATCGAAGAACATACAACACATCTATTTATCAGTACCTATTGATTAAACGACCAATATTTACATAAAGCAATGAAGGTAAAAAACTATAAAACAGTCCAACAAAAATGTATAGTATTAAAGAACATTGAAAACTGTCAAATAAAATAGGTAAAAATAAACATATAATAAATAATGTTGGACACTCCACCCACACATCTAGTCCAAAACTAAGCTTGTCATATAAAAACCAGACGAATAATAGAATCCTTAAATATTTTTTTTGTAAAATGCATAGGTAACAATTACAAACATTGGTCTCGTGACGGGAATCGAACCCGCTTACTCCTACGTGTCATCTATTATACCAACTGAGTCACGGAGGAAAGTTAATAAAGATGCTTAACAAGCACTCGAAAACTGGGTTGGCTTTAAATTGTTAATTTGTACTGCTAACATGTGTAATAGATAATTATAGTACATTACTAAAATACCTAATAACAACTGTTCAGAACACGTGAAACTATTAGACGGTATTAACTTGCAGTTATTTTAATATTGCCTTACAAACGAGAACATTGGGTAGATACTAAATATTTAAAAGAAAAACCAGTTTTCTTTTTCATTGAATTTTAAAAACAAAAGCTTCCATCTTCTTTAAAGCTAACGTAACGCATTACTAAAACAACTGACACCTAAAAATTCTCCACATAGCCTAATAACTAACCAAGCTTAAGAATACAATAAAAACTACACACAAGTCGACGATTAAACCACTTAATTGATTATAAAAATCCGCAAAATAGACATGCAGATATTCAGCCAAGAGCACATAAAAACAGCAAAAAGTAATTTCTTGTATTTAACCCCGTTGTTTTGACGTTTACTATATTCTGGTATTCAAAGAATTACTTACAAATCAGCAGCTGTCACTTTTGTTAACTCCCAAAATATCTGAGCCATTGTTTTAGAACAGAAACAGTTCAATCTTCGCTTTTTAAAAATCTCCGCGCGCTATTTTTGAACACTCTAATAGCGTGTGTTTTTTAGATACGATAACAACTGTCACTGGTATTGAATTTAATATGCAATCGTAATGCATATAGAATAGAGTTCAAATCTGCTTTTCGTATCAAATAGTTGAGATGTAACATTCGAAATTGAAATTAGAATCATTGTTGTCACGATGACAATAGAGCTGGAAGCGTTGACAACTGATTATGGACGACTGAAGCTTAACGAACTCGTTGAAAATTTTCAGAATTGTCACAGAAGAGTGACAAATTAGTGCGCGTTTTTTATTTTTCTTGGCGCATTGTTCATCATGATGATTTCTTTTCTTTATGGTCCGTGCTAATATAAATTTGAATTATGGAATTTCGCGCGTATAATTTGCATGTCTCGTTGAGCTAATGTGACTTTTAATTTCATTATTTACTGCTTTTGTTTGCATTGCAACTTTATTAAGCGGCTTAAATAAAGACAGAAATGTCCGTTTCGGTCGCAATTTTTGCGGAGTCAAAATATTTTTGCATATTTTCTTTTGGATTTGCATACCTAAGAAGTTGGTATCGAACCAATAATAAATATTGTCATAATTATAACAACACGGAATCGTTGTTTTGGGTAAATCTTTGATTGAAAAAAAGTTGAGACAAGGACCATTAATCCTAAGAACAAATATTTTCTTTCTCAGACAATGAGTTATACGTTTTCCCGGTAGAGATGACAAAAGTTTCGATGGTATAATCTCATAGCTTAGAATATCAAGGCAACCTGTCACGCACCCTGACAAGTGCCAAATACGTGACTTCTATGTTTACATTGGGACATCACTAGTTAGTCGTGATAAATTAAAATAAACCCAGAGCTTGGAAAATAGACTCTATCATTATTAAACAATCAATGTTGAGTTTAGCATGTACCTCGAGATGTTCTATGGAAGTTTAAAAATGAATCATCGAATTGTAATGAAAATTATGTCGAGTAAAAATACTCACAGACAAAAAACCAGAGTTGTATTTTTACGTAACAAAACTCGATTAAAAAACAAGATATTAATCTTCGTCTTCGTGCAATTAATATGCGATTCGAAGCCATATTTTTCCGGACGTATTGTTGACGTCAAACAAATGTTCTAGTTTTCTTATTTTTTGGCATATTTGTGTTAGTAGATAAATCTGTTTTAATGTGACTCTATGTGTTGTGAAAAGTTGAATAATAGTGGAATAGTTTTATTTGCCGTTATGGGACATATCCAACAGTGAATTGTTACTACCAGATTCTGTTTTCAACCTCTAGGATTTAAAAAAATGTGCTTAACAGCAAATAACTTTTACGCCATTTTAGCGTGGAAAAAATAACTTATGAAATAATTTACGTTTTGTTGTTAGGGGAATAATGAAAAGTCATGTAGTTTTCCTAGCAGAGTAATGAATGACCGCGTTTAAAATTTGTAGGTAAGTTTGTTAAATTGTATTCTATTTCCTCTTATTTCCTGTTAGTTGAGCCTGATAAGAGTGATAATATTAGTTTTTAAAATAAGCTTAAATGATATCTACTTGATACTCTTGACTAGTGACAAATGCCATCAAACTGCTGGGATGTGTTACTCGACAGGGGAGTCCAAATAGTAGGTAAGTATTAAGTATGATTTGTTAACTATATAAAATGAGTTTGTCTCATAATGTTCACTAAAACCCTGATCTCAATCAAACTATACAAAAATAGCTTTGTAGGACTAAGTCTAGTTTTAAGTCATTTTTTGTAATGTTTAGTAAATAAATAAAATGAAATTAATATAAATTATTAACAAAAATATATTTGGTAAAATTGCCGTGGGGTGCCGGGAGTAGAATGATACCCCTCCTCTCATGCCCATGGATGCAGTAAGAGCCTGCTAAGGGATACCTCCGGAAGATGGGCAGCAGCGTCTATCCGTGTATCAACATCCCATACTGCGCTCACCAACCCGCCTGCCAAGCGTGGTGAGTATGGCAACTACCCCTCATGGAGATCCATGAGGGAGGCCTGTGTTCATCAGTGGACGTTTTATGGCTGAAATGATGATTTGGTAAAAACAAGTATTCATAAAACTGTAAAATGAAAGATTTAAGATTACACCGACTTTTTATTTAACATTTGAATGATTCTATTTTAGATAAAGCACAGGTTAAGCTAATAAAGAGTAAGTTCAATTTAGCAACAAAATTATTCTAATAAATTAGTTGACGGAATATTTGATTCGATTTTCATAATTATGTGCCTACTTGACTGTGCTTAGTTATACATTAATAATTTAATCATGCATTAAATAACCATTAAACGATAATTAAAAACTGCTTAATTGTGATCTTAAATAAATGAATATTCCTAGTAATTTAATCAAAAACTCAATTTAACATATCTGCTTTTTAAACTAGAATTAATAAGCCACTAAATAGGTGTTATACGTGTTTCTCTAAATGTACAAATTTAATTTAAATACCAATCAAATCTTTGCTGGAGATTGATGTGGCATGCTCGGAATGGCACAGTTAACACAACAGTTTGTATATAGCACGCGTGAGGGCGTGAAAAATGCAAAGCCGAGATAATATTAATTTTGGAACGTTCCAGTATTTATTTGTAAAAATGTGCGCTTGAATGGATGTGGTCTATATCGGGTTAAGTATTCTTCGTTTTTTACTGCATTTTTTTCTGTAGATATTGGCAAAGAAACTGTTACCGTTGGGTGTCGGCAGTAGAGTGTTACTCTTGCACTAGTACGGGATGTTGATACACGGAAATATGCTGTTAATCTTCCGGAGGTAGCCCCTGGCAGATTGTTACTGTATCTACGGGCCAGAGAGGAGGGGAAATATTCCACTGACGGCACCCAACATCCCGGTTTGAATTTCGATAGTTAGGTAACTAATTAACGAAACTAATTGACGAGCTCTGTGGCGCAGCGGGCGAAGGTCCGCCTGCAACGCAAGGGGTTGCGGGTTCGATTCCCGCCTCGGGACAAATGTCCTGTACGATCTGCAGATATTTGTTCAGGGTGTTCTGGGTGTTTTTCTATATATAATAAACATATCTATCTATGTAGTATAATGTATTAAGTATATCAGTCATCTCGTACCCATAACACAAGCTCTGCTTAGCTTGGGGCTAGATGATGCTGTGTGATTTGTCCAGCATTATTTATTTATTAATTAGGTAGTCATAGTAGATACGTGCACCCCACGCCACGGCACCTATAAGGTACTCGAAAATACCGCGAATATACTAAAAACAATACCCCCAAAACGACGTCATCAATAACCTTCTCGATGTCGCCAAATTACCCCAAGGCTGTCAAGTATGACGCAATTATTGCCGCGATCCATCATACCCGACGCACAACACAACTAAATCATTTACGGGTTATGTGTTTCATTGCAGCTTAGGGCAGAAACAACGAGACGGCTTAGAGGTTGAAGCTTGGGAAATGGTTCAGAAATTCTTTATTTATAAGACCATATTAACCAACACGGAGATTAAATCCCACTAATATTATAAAGCCGAAAGTTTGTTTGTATATGTTTGTTACCTCTTCACGCAAACACTAACCCTACGGATTGAGCTGAAACTTTTCACACGTATAGAATGTAGGTTTGGATTAACACAAGATAGACTACTTTTTATCCGAGTACAACGCGTGCGAAGCGGCGGGCAGAAGCAAGTATCTTAATAATAAAAAGATTCATTTTTTAAAGCTGCCATGCCCGTGGATGCAGGAAGAATCTGCTAAAGACATATCTCCGAAAAATGGGCAGCCGCGTCTTTCCGTGTATCAACATCCTGTACTGCGCTCACTAATCCACCTGCGAAGCGTGGCGAGTATGGCAACAACCCCTCATGATCAGAACTAACTGATAATGAGGGAGGCCCTTGTCCAGCAGTGGACTTCCTACGGCTGGAAGAAGAGATGTATTTATATTGTAGCAGCATCTGTATGCTAGTTGTATGAGGCTACTTTTATCAGTATAATAAGGCGTCTACCAAATTATATCTGATATATAAATATTATCATAGAATATCGCACAGCTCAAAGAATAAGTAAGTCCTCGTTGACATCTGTCCGGAGCACTCCGAAACAAACTTGATTACCAACATCGCCGAAAACAAATTATCCCCACAAAAGCTTTTCTAATAACAGCGCGAACAAAACGCCCCCTGCCGCACTACGCCGTAATCTCCATTCAGTCGTCGGCAATCCGTCAAGAGATGGCGCCACAATAGGGGATTAGCGGGAGGTATTACGCCACCTTTGTGGAACCCCCGGGTTATGATCGAGAGCTCTAATATTAGGGATTATTACAGTTCCCCTTTTTGAATTCTTTGGGGCACGTTCTCATTTTGTTTTGGCTTCTGTAAGAGAAGCAATTTTAAAATGGGTTTTCTGAGGGGAAATTTGTTTCAGTTTCTATTCAGTTGGAACAAAATAATTTTACATTTGATGATATTTAGATTTTTATTTTATATAACCTTTAAGCCGCGCGGCCTCGGGAAAAAGCGGAAAGCTTCCTGGTTTTTGATTTTTCTGTAAAGGCAAGACTAAGGCAAGACTCTTTCTTAAGCAAGACTTTTTCTGTAAAGGCAACTCCTGTAAAGGCAAGACTGTGGCTAAAATATTCATCATCCGTAGAACGTCCACTGCTGGACATACATAGGCCTCCCTTTTGCGTCGCCAAGATCATGAGGGGACTTACATATTAAAAATTATATTCTTAACCGACTTCAAGAAAGGCGAAAATTGAGCAAACTTCTCCTTTCTTGAAGTCGCTTACAGATTAGTCCCTTTTTTCAAAATTTAGTTCTAATGATGGTATCCATGAGGATCCACGAGAGAACTCCTGAAGCCTACCTTTAGCATTTTTGGTATATTCTGCCATAAAGATTTCATTCTTCATACTCATAACAAAACATTTTTTATTTTGTCCCACTGCTGAGCAAAGGTCTCCTCCAAACCCCTTCAACCATCCCGATCCTTCGCAGAAACATTGAAAATAAAATCAAAATCATTTATTTTTATAGACCACATACTCATACTCATATTGAAGACAACATAATATCACATTTATTTACCGCAATTATCAAGACCTTACCTCCCGTGCTAGATATAAACTGTGTTACAGCAATTAAATTAATATTTAAGAACGCACCACACACATGTAAATACCAATGTTCACGCGTGCGTCTGTCAAAGTTATATTATTTACAACACATCATAACCGGAGGAATTTTGTTTATAATATTGTCACGGAGAGCGCATTATAAATAAATTAAAAGTAAAACAACATATTTAACAAACAAGATTTTATTTAAACGTACTAAAAATAATAAAATAAGCATTTTCCATTATAGTTTAATGTCAACTTAAAACGTCTTTACACAATTTATGTGATAAAAAAGCTAGTCGCGAGATTAACCTGTGTACTCTAAGTTACTCCTTAAAACATCAGCTTTGAAGTGAAGGTCCCGTCAGAATCGGGCCAACCGTTTTAGAGATAAGCCGGAACTAACATACAAACAGACAAAATATATAAATACTGGATTGTTGTAATAGGTATCGTATAACACGTTCTTTCACGTGCATGTCGTTAAGAAAAGTTAGTAACTTGATCTATTTATTTATTTATTATGAGCCACTTTCATCCCTTTGCTGGGCAAAGGCCTCCTCCATTCCCTCTTGAACTTGATATAATTGATTTTTTTTTTCAAAGAATGTAAGCTTTTTATAACATAAATTGTGTAAAGACGTTTGAAATAGACATTAAACCTTAAAAGAAAATGTTTATTTTATTATTTTTAGTGCGTTTAAATAAAAGCTTGTTTGTTAAAAAGTTTGTTTAATTTTTTTTTTATTTTTTTTTGTTATCTCTGGACAGTAGGTTTCTTGTCTATTTTTCTCATGTCCGCTTTGTTGGATTTGGAGTGTTAACATTTAATTTTACGAGTAACTCTCAGCAAGGCCTTTTATTTGATATCTATAAGTATTGTAAGAGTGCATCAAGAATAACTAGTCCGCCATCTTGGATGTTCCGCCATGTTGAATTCAGAGTATCGTCATTTCGTTTTTGAGTTATTCTCAGCGAGCCCTTTCATTTGATACCCATATTATAGGAGTACATGAAAAATAAGTAGTCCGCCATCTTGGATTCAGAGTGACGTCACATAACTGACCATGATTTCAGCTCAATTGGTTGGAGTTATCTGCTTCAAAATTGAGTTGCAAGATTCCGCGAACAAACTTAGTTACATACATTCATACAGGGCAAGCTAAATAAAAGCTTGTAAAAAGTATTACTTGTTGTTCCTGTAAGAACAACAATCGTATATAATATAATAAAATGTGTCAGCGGTGAAATAATTGGGCCGGGGAATTTTATAATAATATAAATAGTATAGAGACTGGATATAATTTTATACCGTGTAGTATGGTAGCACACGGCAGTCGTTATTCATAATTTTGGAAGTGTGCGCCAGATGTGTCTTGATACTTGCGTTTTTTTACTAACGACGCATTTTAGTTTATATCGTTATTAATGTTTAGGATTTCATTTAGATAATATTGATTACGATAATTTATTGATTCTGCTACAAACATCGTGTAAATGTAGGTTACTTAGATTATATTTATGTATTTCCTGAGTGGATGACATAGGTGCCCAAACTATATTTTGCAATTAATACTTGGTTACATAATGTATTTAATAATATATTTAAGTCAATTTTAATAATTCAAACGTTTAATGAAATTACATTCAGTACCAAATAACTTCTATGAATAAGCAATATAAAAAATCACACAATTTATAATATTAAATTACTTATCAACAAATGAAGAACAGTGTGCTGTTACAAGCACCTAACTATATGTTTGTGGATTGTTTATTTATAGAACTACAATTAAGAAATCATCAACAATATTATAATAATAATTGTTTTCAGCCATTACTGACAAAAGGCTGGGGCAAAGTCTGGGTTAAGGCTTCCCTTCCACCACGCCTCTTGAATTAACGCAGCAACTGGGCAAGAAATAGTAAATAGGCATAATGGTAAATAGGCGCTAAGCTTTTCACGCCATCTCATTCTGCGCCTTCTACGTCGCCTCTTAACATTGTCAATATCTAAGTATCTAATTATGTTAGTAGCTCTATACCGGGACAAAGATTTTATTGTGTTCAATGGTTCAAAATAAAAACGCTTGTTTATTTCAGATCTCCGAAATGTTCCCGCGACAATGTGCAATAATGTTATAGTTTTATCGGACATTGATATTAATATCACGAAAAGGCGGACGATTTATTATATTTTTTTATATTATGTTTCCGTCTAACATAAATTATATTTTATGAATATAAAAATATGGTTTTTGATGTGTTTCTCGCTGATCTGTGAAATTGACGCATATTTTTTTTTAATTACTTACAAACAGCTTCAGTTATATTCTTTAGTGATTGTCAGAAATGTCTAATGAAAGGCAGGAAACAGGCTTCTAATAAATTTGAGTTAGCTATGACAAAAGGAAACTAATAAAAATTTAATTAAAGCGATGCGATTAGTGTCGTTGGGGAAATTGTGTTGGCTGTTTGTTTTTTAAAGTTTTATAGGTTATGCGAGAGTAAAGTTTTTTTTTACCGTGAGCAGAGGAAAATCATGCCAGTGCACAAATACACTATAGCCTCGAGTTTTACCGCAGCCGTAGGACTCCTGTTGGACATAGGCCTCCCTCATGGATTTCCCAGATCATGAGTGGTTGTTGCCATACTCACCACGCTTGGCAGGCGGGTTAGCGAGCGCCGTACGGAATGTTGATACACGGAAAGACACTGCTGCCCATCTTCCGGAGGTACATATATCTAGGAAGATTCCTACTGTATCCATGGGCAAGAGAGGAGGGGCATCAGTCTACTGCTGGCACCTCACGGCATTTTAGTAAACATTACTAAATACATTTACTTTTACTAATTTTGTAGATACTATGCGTCGTATGTGTAACCTATGTGTCACATATAAATATCATCTCAGCCGTTCAAAGAATGAGAATCATCAAAAATATAAATTAATTAAACAACCATGGATGACTTTACTCAGATCTGTAAAGGGCGTGTAAACGTGAATGATTCATTCACGTTTCTCGCATGTTTCTCGCGTTCTCGCGAGATTCTCTTGAGAATGTGGAGCGCCCTTAAGACAGTCGATAGAGAAATTAAGAAACTTCATCATCGTTTGACATCATCCAAATGGCGCCAATCAGAAGTTATCCAGTTGTCCGAGGGCCGGATTACACCGGCGATCCAATCAAACTTGTGCGGACTTGTGCAGTTTTCACGACCGAGGGATTACCGACTTTATTGTAGGCTGGTAAGGTAACAATTTAGTATAGAGCCCTTGAGCGAGAGTTTACGCAGTCAGTGTTGGAGTTACTAGATTTCATAGGCGAGTTCTTAGCCAGAAAAAAATCGTTTACCTATGGAGTGCGTGTCATCTGCTAAGTGAGATTTAAAATATATATCTACCTATTTTAAATAGCATTGTCAGATAATATCTATTAATAGAATATAATGATATAAAACATGTATTATGCTGACTTTAGTTAGTAATTAAAACGATGTTTTCACAATAACAAAGCAGCTTTAAAGAAAAGCTAGAATATAAAAGGCTTGGAAGTAAGTATTTTTCATCAAAGTTAAGCAATGTAGGTACAAAATCGTCATAACACTTGGAAAAACAATAAGCCTTTTAAAAAACTTCATTGTTTTATCTGCAGAGTTCTTACATTTAGCATCGCTCAGAATAATTTATTACGCTTTAGCACAATCTATAATCAGCTACTGTACAACTTATTAACATACATATAACCGGGTATTTATCGCGTAAATTACCTTTATTATTTCCCGACGTTTCGCTTGGATTGCACCAAGCATGGTCCCGGGAAGACTCTCTTCCCTAAAGAAAGTCTTCCCGGGACCATGCTTGGTGCAATCCAAGCGAAACGTCGGGAAATAATAAAGCTAATTTACGCGATAAATACCCGGTTATATGTATGTTAATAATGTGTTGTGATCGCGAAAGTTTAAAAAAGACAACTGTACAACTTCTTGGGACTATTCTACCAAAACTTCTTTACTTGTAGAAGTTATATTATACTATTATAAATTTAAGTAACTGTATTGAAGGTGAGGTGTAAGCCTACTTTGTAAGTTACTTTTTCTTAAACACCCCCCCGCCATAATTTTTTTGGGCGTTACTACTTTTCTATTATTTTACTACATAATACAATGCAGTACAATACTAAAAAACTTGTTTTGTTCCAGAATATTTACACCTTGATTTAATTTTGAGTTCGTACCTAAACGTTCAGATGTGCGCTTTGTATTATTTCAACTCTCAGTTATAATACTTTGTTGATCGCGAATGAGACAAAGTAGGGAAAGATGTAATGCGGGACAAATAATGAGGTATGAACGTTAGAGTTATAACAATTTTAGTATTGTACTTACCTTTTAGTTTTACTCTTAGTATTGCTTTGTACAAAACGGTATGGGAACTCTAGGAATGGAGGCATAGTGAGAAAATGCTTACCTGCTATATCACTGTTAGGTGCTTAACAGTTAAGCTAGCTTGAAAATAAAAAAAATAGTTTTAAATTAATTTATTAATTGAGTTTTTTTTCGTGTTTGTTATGGTGTACAATAAAGTATATTCTATTCTATTCTATTCTACTCGATTACTACCCCACCACCAATCAACAACTACCCTACAACTACTCAACTACTACACTACAATTACTACTCTATACGATACGATACGATATAGCGTCCTTTATTTTCCTTTTCATCCCAAGGTTGCCTGAAAGAGATCGCTCATAGCGATAAGCTATGATAAGACAGCGAAGGGCCGAACATCAAATGTTTGACTGGTAGGAATAGTTTGTATTGGAAAATTAAATAATATATATCCTCTTTGACGATATTTGCAGCACGCAATCTGTCAATGTTATGTCAAACGCCAAGGTTACATGTTAAATTAAAAAAGTTTAAATTGTCAAAAGCGCTAAGTTTACATTAGAAATAATTTAATATAGTGATTAAGTATTCTTCAATTTTATAATTTTCCGTGCAATTTTCTTATTTTTTTCTTTCATAAGAACCTTCTCCTGACCATAACAAACACAACAAAAAAAAGAATTAACGAAATCGGTCCAGCCGTTTACGCGAGATGCCGTGACCAAGGGAAATAGGGATTCATTTTTATATACAATATAGATAAACAATAAATAACATATAGATAAGCGTATACATTATATTGTTTATATTTTATATACCTCTATAGGGTGTATTATATATAACACGTGTGCTAAGTGTAAAAATATACTAAATTCAACAAAATATTACAACACGCAAATCTCAAACCAATCAATTTCAGATATAAATATATCTATAAACAACTATATGTCTCTAACCAATAAACAAAAGCTTATTTTAAAACGGCCCCTAAGTAATAAAACCCGTAAAATAACACTCCCAGGTTTCGAACCCGCTCCCGCGGGAATAACCCTTTTTATAAAAATAAAGTTCATAAAATTCAAATTAGCGACAACCCCTAGTCTTCAGGGGCCATTTAAATTCATAAATAACTCTTCAGGAAAAAAAAAACGTAACAAAAACACCCCAACAATTAACAAATCGGGACGTTTTAGGGTTCATTTTAACCTCTTCCTGTGGTAATTTTAGATTTTTTGTGTCATTTACAAGATGGTTTTAAGACAATAATGTTTATCAAAAAAGAGTCTTCATTAAATATCTATAAATAAAAACAAAGTCGGGCTAGTTACGCCACTTGTAACTCGAGAACGGCTGAACGGCATGAGTGATAGATAACATATCTCGCGACAGGTTTGAAACAGGCGTATAGCTCGCGATTATCGCGTCAATTCGTCTGTTTATTCTAAAAATATATGTGTAGGTAAGTATTACATAACTTTTAAAATCACTTTTTATCATTTTACTGCATATAG
The DNA here is from genome assembly GCA_963082625.1 of Pasiphila rectangulata. NCBI lineage: Eukaryota > Metazoa > Arthropoda > Insecta > Lepidoptera > Geometridae > Pasiphila > Pasiphila rectangulata. The sequence goes on from OY720253.1 coordinate 10,038,388, forward strand.
CAATAACATGGCATTACAAAGTAACTAAGTTATGCTTCGTAAACTGAATTTAAAAGCAATAATTTACAATTTTATTAAAATTGAAATTAAAAATCAATATTAAAATGTATGCTTCGTAAACTGAATTTAGGAGCAATAATTTACAATTAAAATTGAAAAATGTCATTTACCGCATTTAAAAATCAATATTAAAATGTAAGCTTCGTATTTATTTAAAAACAATAATTTTCTATCAAAATTTAAAACACGTCATTCAAACCCTTTACAAAAGCTTTTTTACCGAACATCTGTTCTCCGTCTATTTCCAGACACCTCTCAATTATCGTGCATTTCTTCCTAATGAACAAACAAACTAATATTTCAATCATAACTTGGATTTCTAACATGAGTTTTTGCACGCCACTAATTGAGTAATTTATTGAGGCCTAACAAGGTTTATAACCCTTTAAAGGCCAAGTAATTTGGACCACACGTATAATTATACTTAGGCACATATTTTGTTAAAATGTGGTTTGAAATTTTTAAATAGGATTTATAAGATTAAACAGTTTTAAAGATCGAAAATTATAAATACAAGTGACAAATTTAAAAATAAAAATAATTATATCAATGACATAAGGATTCCCTGAATGAATGCCGTGGGGTGCTGGCAGTAGAATGTTACCTCTCCTTTCATTTTCTTGCCCGTGGATGCAGTAAGAATCTCCCAAAGGATACCTCCAGATGATAGGCAGCAGCGTCTTTCCGTAAATCAACATCCCATACTGTGCTCGCCAACCGCCTGCCAACCGTGGCGAGTATGGCAACAACCCCTCATGTATTTGGAGATCCATCAGGGAGTCCTACGTCCAGCAGTGGACGTGGACAGCGGTACTACTAAGATGATGATAATGATTTAAAGAATTCAGAACCATAAAAAAACATTGTTCAGAAGCGGGATACTTTTTTCCAAAGAAATAAAAAATGCTAGACTTTTTTAAAACGAAACCGGATTGGTTCGAACTGAAGATCCAGAAGTAAACAGTTCTCGTTCCTAATCCTGAACTAAGTAGGAATTATTAGTATTGAACTAGGTCAAATGCTGATATTAAAGTGAAATCCCTGAAGCTTAGAATTTTCATCATCATTACAGCCGTAAGATATCCACTGCTGGACATAGACCTCCCTCATTTACTTAGAGATCCAAGTGCATGAGGGGTTGTTGCCATACTCACCACGCTTGGCAGGCGGGTCGGTGAGCGCAGTTCGGGATGTTCTTACACGGAAAAACGCTGCTGCCCATCTTCCGGAGATATCCTTTAGCAGATTTTTACTGCATCCACGGGCAGGAGAGGAGGGGTGACATTCTACTGCCGGCACCCCACGGCAATATTTAGAATTTTATCATCATCATAATCTCAGCCCTAGGTATGCTGTCCACGTCCACTTCTGGACAAAGGCCGCCCTTGGAAGGCGGATTAGCGAGCGCAGTACGGGATACTGATACACGGAAAGAACTGCTGCCCATCTTGCGGCGGGTATCCCTTGGCAGATGCTTACTGCATCCACAAGCAAAAGAGGCACGGCATCATGAATCCAGAATTTAATCATTCATCATCATTTTGGCCATAAAACGTCCACTGATGAACACAGGCCTTCCTCATGGGTCTCCATGAGGGGTAGTTGCCATACTCACCACGCTTGGTAGGCGGGTTGGTGAGCGCAATATGAGATGTTGATACACGGATAGACGCTGCTGCCCATCTTCCGGAGGTATCCCTTAGCAGGCTCTTACTGCATCCATGGGCATGAGAGGAGGGGTATCATTCTACTGCCGGCACCCCACGGGCGGCCAGAATTTTATATTAACATAGAAATAAGCTAAGGCTTTTCAATAGAGATTTTAAATTCCATAGTTGTTCTAGTTGATGTGTTTTGTACCGGACAGTAATAATGTTTTCAAAGAAATGAATAACCTTATGGAATAGGTTAGTCATTTCTTTGAAAATGTTCTGCCTAAAATTGGTTAAACACTATAAAAATAACAAACTATAGTAATAATGTTTTTATTTTATTGTATTATTTTTATTTAATTACTTTCCTTTTACATAACAGGCAAATACTAACTCATAACACTATAAGGCCTTCTTATTTGCATAATATATAATTATAATAATAAAGAGTGCTGGACAATTCACACAGCATCATCTAGCCCCAAGCTAAGCAGAGCTTGTGTTATTTTGGGTACTTAATGACTGGTATACTTAATACACTAAACTACTTATTAAATATATTTTTTTATTATATGCAGAAACACATCCAGAACCCCCTGAACAAATATCTGCAGATCGTACAGATATTTGTCCTGAGGCAGGAATCAAACCCGCGTGACAGGCGGACCTTCGGCCGCTGCGCCACAGAAGTCATCAAGAATAGAAGCTAATTTTGTGTCGTTATTATGGCACACAAAGTAATTTACTGGAAAAAGCTGTAACAAAATCTTTTTTTAAGTTTTTTTTATACATAGACTACTAAATGATGAGACAAGCCGAAGGCCCACCTGATGTTAAGCGGTTACCTCTACCTATAACAATTACAATGCCGCGGTGATCACGTTCACTAAGCACGTGACTTACGCTGCATTGCATTGCGCCCGTCACCCTGAGACAGAGTTGTAAGGTCTCATGTGCCCGTAATTTCACCGGCCCCCTTGCCCTTCAAAATCACAGCAATGAAGACATTACTGCTTGGCGGCAGAAATAGGTATGGTGGTAGTACTTCCCCGAATGAACCTTTCACAAAAAGTTCTACTACTACTAAAGTTTTAAACCAAATATTTTTTAAAAACGAGACCGCGATAGTCCATCTATCGCAATGAAAATACCTCCCTCATGATTTTAGAGATCAATGAAAGAGGCCTTTTCCAGCAGTGGACGTAGACACCCGTCCGGCTGTGATGATACTGATGATGATGATTCAATAACCCCACAACTTCATCTAATCCAACATGAATAGCCAGACGAAACCGAACACCGGTCTCGATTGTATCTCCTCCGTAAATAGTTCCAATAAAATAACTCTCTCCACTCATGCCATTCACTTGTCAGAAGCGAACGGTGACAAAATCAAGCAAAATATGGTTATTGTCATATTTTGTTGTATGACAGACACTACCGTTCCAGAAATAGGCGATGGAGATGAACAGCTGGGAAGTGGTCGCGGCGGGCTGGGGGCACAGTGAGAGAATCAAGGTCATTTTAGAAGAAGCATCTGTTTATTGTTGTGTTTTATTAGCTTTTAAGAATCTTTCTTTATGCGTCAAAAGTAGATCATGGATGCTTGTCAGTGTTGTATTGTCATATACATATGTATACTCTTGTATTGCAAAAATTAATAAATTAAATGAAATTGAGCTTTCTTTTGCCGATGACTTATTCAATGATTAGTCAAGTATTACGATCTTTATTACTTTAAGCCTTTTAAAGTTACTTTCTAATATACTTACTTAATCTTAAGCACTGATTGATAACATAAATTTAAATTCCTGTTTCTCCACTATTTTATTCAATATTTAGCGGTATGTACGCTTTTTAAAATATGTCTAACTACCCTCACTCTCTACTATTTCTATCCGAAACAACTAAAAAATTAACTTTTATAACAGATGTGTTTTCTAACCATTGGTAACATTTATTAGCATTAAAGGATAGATTGGGCAAAGATAGTCACGGAGTGGCGGCCTGACCCGGCGGGAAGGCGACGCGGCAGACCGAAGCGCAGATGGCGGGACGAACTCGATCAGTACATCGTTGACTGGAGGGAAGCAGCTCAGGATCGGGATGTATGGAGGGAATTGGGGGAGGCCTTTGTCCAGCAGTGGGACCCAAATGGCTCATAATAATAATAATAATAAAGGATAGATTGTTGTATGATAACAATCCCACTAATATTATAAAGCCGAAAGTTGGTTTGGATGGAGGTTTGTTACCTCTTCACGCAAAAACTAGGCTACGGATTGAGCTGAAACTTTGCACACGTATTGACGTTGACCAGGATTAACATATAGGCTACTTTTTATTCGGGTACAACGCTTGCGAAGCGGCGGGCAGAAGCTAGTAGGAATATATTTTACCGGTTTTTAAATTAAAAAGTTCTTCATTCAAATATAAGTGTTGCAAAGTACATTTCCTGTATAATTTTTATCCTAGAAACATATTATTTTAACACTATGGTTTGGTAGTTGGTTTAATTTACTAGTATTTTGTATTTACACCAAGTAGAAAGTGCTCAAAAGTTTTCCTTATTGTATACTACCGTTGCAGAAATGGCGATGGAGTTGAACATCACCTTAAATTTGATCATCATAATCATCTCAGCGGTAAGAAGTCCACTGCTGGATACAAACCTTTCCTCTAGACCCAGTAGTAGACCTCCAATTGTAATCAAAGGCACTTATATGTGTTTTTATATCGTCATTAATCGTGTTTTCTACGAGTCCTAAACAACGCTGCACAAACGCTAATTGCTTATCTAGTTGAGCCTAGAATGAGGCTCTAGATCTGTTAAGATCATATATATTTTTTATACTTTCATAGATGCCATCTACTACATATTTCTGCATGAAAACATATTTTGACGTTAGTCGACAGACACTTTTTGCAAAAATTATAATTTTCGGCAATGTATCGCTATTAAAACCTGCTCTGAAAAAAATATTAAGATATCTCAGACAAAGCATGACCGGTATGAATGAGGATTAAAGTACAATGCTCAAGTGACTATGGCGATTACGTTCACTATGATTGTTGTTGAACATCAACGAAATATGTCTTACATTACAGCTTGACTTTTGAACTTACAAATTTGTTAACTATTTTGCAATAAAATTTGTCAGTCCGCGGAAATTTTGAATCAAAGTTTTCAAAAAATCAAGAAAACAAACACAAACACAGCTGATTCTGATAGCTTTTATGAATACCCATAGACTAAATAAAAACGGAGATGCATAATATGACCACCAAAGCTTAGTTGGTTCATAGCAGACTGGGAGGCAGAAGTCCGTGGGTTCGATTATCGCCGCAGGACAAGCATTTGTAGTTTTTTGCTTTCGTATTAATAATAATAATGAGAATATGCTTTAACTCTACAATTGTATGTTAATATTAAGTCAGCATCATATTTAATTATTTGTTATCAAATCCCGCCTAGAAAACGGCAGTTTTATGACTGTCTTTGTAAAATCTTACCATAGATAACACATGGTTTTTAAAAGTCGAAGCTAATTATTTTACAAAAAAGTAAAGAAAAAATGTTTTAGACATTACGAGGTTTCAAGTTAATTGAAAGTGAAATTGACTGCAACCTTTAAAAAGAGGCCATGACATCACATGACTTTCTCCTACATAAAAAAAATCAAACAAACGTCAAATAGTAAGAAACTTTTTAAAACTAAGCCTCGTTTCTTCCCTGTCTATTTTTTTGAAGATATTATATATAACCTTAGAGGATATATATAATACAAAAAATACAACTAGTCCTTACTTGTATCTGCTGAGAATACGGATATCAAGATACTGTATTTTATTTTATCATATTTTTAAGTGACAAGTTTTAATGATATTTCATTATTGTATAAAAAAATATAATTAAAATAATAATTTACTTATATATATATAATAAGCCGCATGTACTTGTTGTTCAACTAAAGTTTTGATGAACCTGAGAATGGTCAATCTCTTTTGTTACAAAATTGCAGTTTAACTCAGTGTGTCCCAAGCACAATTTTTGAGTTCCTCTGCAAATATGGTTTCCTTTTATGACAATACTTTAATGGCTTTGTGGACGGCTCGTTGTTTTAATGTTAAGTGAATTGTGTTTTATTTGTTATCTTTTACAACTCCTTTTAACTTAACTTTTGTGGTTTAAGTAAAAGGGTTTATTTATGCGGACATATTTCATGAGGATTAGGTACTATAAGGCTAACTATTTCTCTTTAGAAATTCTGTAAAATTCATACAATTAATAGCCGTTCACATCTATGATGACTAATTTGTTTATATTTGTATTTTCTCTATATAATAATTATTTATTTTAATTTTGTATTGTTATCACATCATTACTGCTTTATACTGCTGGATAATTTCAGTATGTCATGTATGACGTGTTATTTTTTGCTTAATAGACATAATCATAATTTTATATTATGTTTTTGACGCTGAAAATGTTTGACGAGTGAATTTTAACCAATTAAGAATAAATTACTATAAATGAGTCAGGCCTTTGCCCAGAAGGAGACGTGCTACGGGTGAAAGAGAAAGATCACTCTCAGTAGATCCAGTCAACAGATCCAATCTGGATCTAGTGAGAGTTTTCCCGTTAGAAAACTCTAGATCAATTTTTTAGAACAGCAATAAATTATGGACTCTATTAGTCTTAGTAGATCCAGTTTAGAAATTTACAAAAAATTAAACTGTACATGCGTACAGTTACAGTGCTATGTAAATGCGTTTATAACTTGAATCTTCAAGTTCCATATAAAATCCTTAATGAGAGTTCAAAATCACACGGACTGATTCACGTAGGTAACTAGTTCGAGATCTATTCTAAGGTATAACAATCAGGCTAGAGGCATATCGGTAGCCGCGGTGGCCGCATCCGATCCGCTAACGAGACCGAACAATGTCTCTATTAGGTAGCTTATTCTGGGGCTAGGGATAGAACAGCGGGAGAAGTGGAGTAGCCTTTAGTTTTATTTATTTTTTGCTGCTCTTTCACATCATTGTGGATGATTTATGCACCGTCAACAGACGCAACAGTGGCTTGCCCTGCCTATACCTATACTTTCATACCAGCTAAGTTGGCTAAGTTTCTATCCTTAAGTGCATAACAGCCCAAAATATCATTAAAGAAGGTATTTTTTATAGTGTAAACCCAAACATAGGTAGAACATTTCTTACATTTAGGTTTTTTTTGTTTTGGGGTAGGTACTTCAAAGAAAAACCACTTAAATAATTATAATGTTCATGTATGTTTTACTTTCTAAATAATTTGATATTTTTAGGTCATTTTAGGTCAACTATAGACTATCTATACATATTATCTGTAAACCAATGCTGCTTGGGACCATTCACAAAAAGACATAGAACATATATGTTGTTACTTAAAGATTAAAGACATTTAACTTTCAAAGTAAAATACCTTTTATAAAACATTCTACCTGAGTCAGCATGTTCTTACTCGTAAACAATATTATATATATTATGTATTTACGTTAATGAGGTTTTTAAACAACATTATTTTGAATTCATTTAGTGATTTAATTAATATTTTATTCAATTCATTTACTCATTTACATTCTATGGCATTCTCTACTATTTTTTAAAACGAACAAATAATTTTTTACTAATTTACGTTTTTGTTAATCTATCGAATTCTTAAGAATGTGACATGATGATCCAGGCCATATCAAAATGTAAATAATAAAAATTTTAATTGATTTATTATGTAAATTGCTTATCATACAAGTTTATATGACCGAATGAAACCGCCATATAAATATCAGAAAATTAAATTTATTATAAATTTAGGCTGGGCAAAGCCGTATGCCGCTGGCACGTATAACTATGGGCAAAAACGAAAACAACGTGGGTTCAAGTGGGCTACAACCGCGTCTAAGGTCCAGGCACAGATGGAAGGATGAACTGGTCGCATACTTGAAATGTTTGATCCCCGCCGGGGACAAAATATTTAATTTCATTGTAGATATTTGTTTTGGATCAGGGTGTTTTCTATGTATGAGAAGTATGTATTTACAAAAAAAAAACATTATAATATTGAACCATATCGAGGGCTTACTGCGAAAACCGACTAAGTAACAATTTTACGAAAAATTAGTTAATGACACAGTGATACATAATTTTTCGCGCTCTTTCGACTGGTAAAACCAGCTAAACGCTACGACAACGCAAACAGGAGTTATTCAATGGCAAAACCGACTAAATGAAGCAAATGGACTAATACTATATTGCTAAAATTTTATAAATACCTTTACCATATCAATGTTCAAAGATTATTCATGAAAAATGTATTAAAAGCATTTATACGGAATTACTGGACAATTTATTATAAAAATAGTTCTGTAAAAACAGTCTTTAACACAATAATCGTAACTGCTTGAACAAAATATTATATTTTTTAATAATTGTTATCATGTAAAACCGACTAAATGACTCTAGTTGGTTTACGCAATATAATTTGTTCAATTTGACGCTCAAGTGATGTAACGCAAGAAAAGGAAAGCGATATAAACTTGTTTTGACAGGTTGCATTTTCGTTTAGTTCGATTGGCGAGTTTCTTCATCAATAGTCTCTCCATTGTTTTAGCGTGAGTTTCAAGTGTTTTTGCAGCGTGAAATGTGACGGTATTAAGTGAAAATGTGTTCCCGAGGAAAAAGACTTGTGTCTTTAGTAACTGCAACTAGTGGAGCAGTCAAAACAAGTGAATTTGTTACCGGTAAGTGTAATTTTGAGGTTATGTTGACTTCTTACAATTAAATTATAAAAAATGCAAATCAATCAGTCATAACCATGTTTCTTTTGTATTTATAGATGACGTATCAACTTCAAATACATGCCCTGACAAGATTAATGAGACCCAGACTCCATTTCATCCACCAATTCATGGTAGGTACAACATTTTTTTTTATTTACAAAAACTTATTTTACAAAAAGTTTTAGATCAATAACTTATCAATATTTTAGAGCCTATGTAGAAGATTTTGTTGTAGTTTCCTTCATAAGTAGGCCTTTGTTGTACATGCTGATTCTAATTGGTTACTGTTATTGTGTTTCAGATGATCCACGTTCCAAAATGCCAATTTATGCCATTACAGACAGTGAACCCATGCCTCGCTGTTCCAAGGATCAACGAGGTAAAATCACTCCCTCATTTTGTTAGTTAGTTAGTAGGTTTTAGTACTCAATCACTTCAAATGGTCTTTTTCATTCAGTTTAATTTTACCTATTGTTTCAGAGGCTGCTTCAGAGGAAGATTCAGATGTTGAAAAAGAATTGGAGAGTCTATTCGGTGATATTTCTGACACTGACGACCCAACATACCACCTGCCTAATGAGTTTTATCAGCAAGAAAACGAAGACTCTGATAACTTAATAACATTAGAAGACATAATAGGAGGAAAAGAAAATGAAAATGCTAAACAACCTGATAATATGGAAGAGGTACAGAACTGTTTTAAAAATTTTGAACAAAACATAAGACAACATGAAGAAGCGACACAAATAGTGGAAAATCTCATGAATGAGCTTATTAAAAAGACTTGGTTGCTAATTCAACCATTAAAAAGGTGGCGAAAACTTGATCCAAGCAATTGGACCCGTAATGTGGCTAAAAAAAGAAGAGCAGATGGTTTGCCTTATAAAACAAGAGCGAAAATCAGACCAGGTAAGGTTCCTAAGGATATAGATTGCTCCACGTGTCAATTTAAATGCTCAGACACATTTTCTGCCCCTAAAAGAGATACAATTTGCAGATTTTTTTGGAATTTAGATTTCAAGAGCAGGAAAAATTATATTTTAGCAAATGTCACGGTTCAACCACCAAAACGAGTCCTGGTTGTACGTAAACGACCAGCCCAAAATCAATATTCAAAGAAATGTTTCTTTTCTAACCAAGATGAAAAGAAGCAAGTATGTCAGAATTTTTTTTGCAAAACGTTGTGTATTTCGCCTTCCGTAATAACTGATGCAATTAAAAAACGTAATGAAGTCAACTTATTTGATGAAACTGACCATAGAGGAGGACGCGAACCTGTAAATAAAACTAAACCAGAAATTATTCAAGGAGTAAGAAAACACATTGAATCGTTTCCTTGCATGGAAGCTCATTACTGTAGAAAAGATACACAGCGAAAGTATTTAGATAAAGATCTTAATGTTCGAAAAATGCATTCATTGTACAAAGATGAATGTTTGAAAAATGGTTCTGAACCAGCATCGGAGATAACCTACCGGAGAATATTTGCGAACGAATATAATCTGAGCTTTTTCGTACCAAGAAAAGATCAATGCTTACTGTGCACTAATTATGCACAAGCTGACACAGAAAAGAAAAAAGAACTCGATTCGCTTACTTAGCACACCAAGAAAGAAAGAAAATTTGCAACAGCGAAAAAGATAAGGATAAAGTCAGATCCAACACGGATGAACATTTTAGCTCCATAACGTTTGATTTGCAAGCGGTCCTCCAAATTCCTGCGTGTGAAGTAGGTACGCTTTATTATTCCAGAAAGCTGTGTGTTTATAATCTTACGATCTATGAAGCACCTCTACCTAATAACGCGTATTGTTTTCCTTGGTCGGAGGTGAATGGAAGGAAAGGTAGCTCTGAAATAGGAACGATACTTCTGCACTACCTTAGAAATTGTGTTCCCAGCACTATCTCGGAAATAACCTTATTTTCGGACACTTGTGGTGGTCAAAACCGCAATCAGTTTGTGGCTGCTTTGCTCCTCTGGGCCGTTCAAAAGATAGACCATCTGAAAGTCATCGAACAGAAATTTTTAGAATCTGGGCATACTCAGATGGAAGTAGACTCGATGCATAGCAGCATAGAATCTGCTAAAAAGAACTCTTCGATTTTTTCAATGGTAGAATGGATTTCTATCTTCAAAAGAGCTCGCCGCAAGCAATGTAAAAAAGTTGATGGAAAAAAAATTACAATAGATCCATACCATGTTAAGGAGTTTAAGTATGATGAGTTTTTTGATTTGAAGCATCTTGCCAACATGATTATAAAGAACAGAACAAAGGATGACAAGGGGCAAAAAGTCCAATGGCTGAAGATTAAGCGAATAAAGTATGTCAAAGGAGAAGAGAGAAAAATATATTTTAACATGAGCGATAATTTCAACATAATAAATGTCGGGGAAAATCCATCAACTTCCCACTCCAATGCTGCCCCCGCCGCCGCTGTTCGTCATTCAACGAGAAGGAAGAAAGAACCTAACGTTCCTGTCAACCATCAGTTTCCGGACCAACTACACCGCCTTTATCTAGAGCAGCTGAAAATAAGTGAAGCTAAGAAAAAAGACCTTGTAAATCTATGTACCAAAGGCATTATACCAGAAGAGCTTCACGGCTGGTTTAGGAACTTAAAAACAGGTGTAGAAGTAAAAGATAGGTTACCTGAGCCAGCAATTCATGACGATACAAGTGGGGATGACGAATAACCTTCAAAAACGGGCACATACTACTCTACGTAGTTAAAAACGAAAATCAAGGTTTCTGATTCGTTTTCGTGCAAATGTAGTTGACATAAGAGTAGGTTTTGAACGAAAGGAAATCAGAAACTTCAATTATCGTTTTCCGAGTAGCTTTTCTGATTGAAAATGTGATTTAAAGTAACAATTAAACATAATTTTTCATTTAACTGTTTTTCATTTTTAGTGCCAAGCTCCATAAAGTTTTAAACAGTAACAGGCAAAACCTGCTAGATTTTTTTCGTCAGTGAATAAATCGATTAGTTTTGTCATTTATCATAGCAATGTGATGTAAAATGCAGTTATTTGTCATTAATGATATGTTTTCTTTAATAAATCATCTCAAACACTAATAGTTTCGCTAAAACAGCATTTTACAAGTTTACAGGTAAAACATGCTAACTGCACGACCTTGGTCATAACTTTCCTAATTTAAAGAATTCTGGCTCATATTTTTTCCTGAAACTATACAAAACTTAACCATAATAGATGTATTGTTACATTTATATAATACAATACCAAATCTTTTGATGTATTAGCAAGTGGCATGGGCATAAACTTTAAAAATCAAATATCTCAAAACTAACGTCACCGCATCTAATTGGTTTTCGCAGTAAGCCCTCGATATGGTACCCATAATTCAAGTTCTACTAACTGTGAGCTAAAGCTTTGAGCTAGATGGTGCTCTGTGAAATGTCCATCATTATTTATTTATAATTGTTTAAAAATGGCTTTATTGAATTAAATTTCAAAATCGTTGATTCATACTTCCAGATGCACTTGATGAAAAGTAAACATAACAAAAAAATACATTCTAACAACGACTCCACACCATCCATTGTCCAATCGAACCGTAGCGATCCCCTTACAGCACTATGCAAATAAAGTTAGTAGCAAAAACAAAGAGAAACACGGTAATTACACTTGGTGGAAAATTAACTGACAAAGATACGGGGAACATGCGCCCAGTCCATGCACGGTAAGGACGTAATGAGTCGAGATATCGATGTTTTAGTGCACGCTAGTGTACACTGCGGAGCCACACAGGAAGGGGGATAGGTTGTTAATTTACTTAATTATTGCTATTCTGAGATGATGACTTTGACGGAATGATTTGGTGCCTTTGACCTTCATACGGTGTGAACCTAATTATAGATTTAGTATGTACTTAACTCTATTACTTGTCTGTAACTTAACTATGTTACTAACCTTAAGTTATGGATAAATAAAATTTTAGAGTTAGATAATATAAGGTTTTCATTGGCAAATGCTCGTTTTAAAAAAAACTGATATAAATATGTATTTAAGTTATTTTTTTAAGTATTTTTATTTACGTGATCATAAATATGCGATTGTAATCGCTCTTCCTGCCTCGAGTGCAATTTCCGTGTTTCTTACTACATCAACGCTTTAAAACACTAGTAAGCAGATATTGGAATCCAAAAAGTTACATAATATATTATAGGCACCTACTTGAATTCTTTTTTTTTCTCTTTTAGGTTTGATTGAAGGGCGATGTTAGCTACTCCAAATCGGTAATGTGTGAAAGTAAAGTAAGAGAGCAATCATCATCATCATCATCATTTCAGCCGTAAAACGTCCACTACTGAACACAGGCCTCCCTCATAGATCTCCATGAGTTACCACGCTTGGCATGCGGGTTGGCGAGCGCAGTACGGGATGTTAATACACGGAAAGACGCTACTGCCCATATTCCAGAGGTATTCCTTAGCAGGCTCTTACTATATCCACCGGTGTGAGAGGAGGGAGGTAATATTCTACTGCCGGCACCCCACGGCACGGGGAGAGCAATAGCCCAGAAGCGTTTATTATCCAAACTAATATTGGTAGACTAAGTAAATAATATTTTTGAGTGCATCTTGATACGCCGCGCACTGTAATTTCAATGCACGCAACTTTACTATAGATATATGTACTTACGTTTATGATGCACGAATTTGATGATTCTAAGTGTACGTATGTGAGGTTACTATTTAGTTAGGTTCTATGATGGTGATATGCATATGATATCATGTTTATGCAAACGATTCGTATATAAGCCTTGGCTGAACTTAGTAAGCTATAGGATTTTGGTAAGAAAAAAAATTTAAATTCCAAGTAGGTATTTAGGGCGTTGCCGTGGATTTCCGGCAGTAGACTGTTGCCATGGATGCAGTAAAAATCTGCCAAGGGATAACGGATGATGGGCGATTCTCCATGCCGTACTGCGCTCGCCACCTTGCTTGCCAAGCGTGGCCAGTTGTTGTGTTGTTGCCATCAACAAGCCCCCATGACCAGTAATTGGAGATCATAATGAGAGGCCATTGTCCAGATGTGGACTTTCCACGGCTGAGATGAGAGATTTAAGGTAGATTTACAATTTTTTTTAATTTAACATTTCGACACTTGTTTTTATAAAATAAATAAATAATTAAAGCTAATCAGAGCTTGTATAAAGGCTACTAGAAGACTGATATAATCATCATTCATTCATTTCAGCCATAAAACGTCCACTACTGAACACATGCCTCCCGGATCATGGAACTCCATAAGGGGCAGTTGCCATACTCACAACGCTTGGCAGGCGGGTTGGCGAGCGCAGTATAGGATGTTGATACACGGAATGACGCTGCTGCCCATCTTCCGGAGGTAGCTCTTAGCAGGCTCTTACTGCATCCACGGGCAAGAGAGGAGGGGCAACATTCTACTGCCGGCACCCTACGGCAACTGATATAAATAAATACATAAAACTACATATTTTTTTTAAATAATATATAGAAAAACATCCAGAACACCCTGAATCTGCATCTGCAGATCGTACAGACATTTATCCCGAAGCAGGAATCGAACCCGCAATTCGCCCGCTGCGGGCACAGAGATCGTCAAAAGATATGAGGTTTTAGATAAAGATATTATACATTAATAGGAGTTATGATCGCAATATACTATAGACAAATACTTTGGATTCCTTCATACTACCAATTCGAGACTAAAACTAACACCAATATAACCCTAAAAAAGCCAGCCCCAAAAATTCGAAGAAGCAAAAACACCAGTCTATTTCCGACACCCATTTATAAAATAAAGAAACGCGAGCTTTTCTGCATGTGGCTAACTTACAGAGCGGGTGCTCATAAATCTGCGAGGAAAGGGTTGTAAATCGAGCAACCCTCGGCTGATGTACTGGTGCCATCGTAAGCTGAACTCCGACCTCTGTTACCGAAATATCGGACACTCTCAGACTTATACCAACAGACGAAACAGCAGTGCGCCTGGGCGGCTACTCAAAGAAACGATTACGATATTATCGTCAGAATGGCAATCTTTACGTAATGACCATAAGAGTTAATATAGCTTGAATACGATTTGAATTTGCATTCAATAGTGGGCACCCTGATCACTGTTACCGAAATATCGGACACTCTCAGACTTATACTAATAGACGAAATAGCAGTGCGTCTGCTAAGGAATACGTTCAGAAGATGGCATTCCGTGAATAAACATCCCGTACGTTGCTAACCCGCGTGCCAAGCGTGGCGAGTATGGCAAAAACTCCTTCATGTTCTTGAAGACTCATAAGAAGGGTCTGTGTCCAGCAGCTAATACCAGCAGTCTTACGGCTGAGATGATAGCGTCCGAGTTAGATTATTCTGTACGCTTCTCTCAACTTGCGTGCAAGATCTAGTGGGGAAGTTTTAGGCAATTTGACATACTTTGGTATACATGAAATCTGTTGAGGCAAATAGTGCTCCATTAAAAAGTCTGTACAAGTCATCAGTCATATAACAACAAATCATCATTATCATCATCAAAGCCGTAGGACACCCACTGCTGGACAATGTCCTACCTCATCGACTTGGAGATTCAAGTACTGATCATAAGGGATTGTTTCCATACTTAGCAGGCTTGGCAAGCGAGTATGAGCGCAGTATGGGTTGTTAATACACGGATAAACGCTGCTGCCCATCTTCCGGAGGTAACCTTGGCAGATTTCAACTGCATCCAAGGGCAAAAGATGAGTTGCAACCTCATCGACTTGGAGATCCAAGTACTGACCATAAGGGAATGTTTCCATTCTTACCGGGCTTGGCAGGCGGGTTGGCGAGCGCAGTATGGGAAGTTGATACACGGAAAGACGCTGCAGCCCATCTTCCAGAGGCATCTCTTGGCAGATTCTTACTGCATCCACGGTCAAAAGTGGAGCAGCAACATTCTTCTGCCGGCACCCAACAACAAGTCAAACAGTATTATATTGTTAGTGTATCGGGGGTCAATAGAAACTGGTCCTCTGTGTAAATGCGAATGAAAATTTCAACCAACTCTAAGGAATGTTCCAGTACCCTTTCTAGTCCATTTTGTAAATGGATATTGGTTTCCTGTGTCATCCATCTTTTGAGGATTGATACATTATTAATTAGTAAATCACTTTTTTATATCTATTGGTTGTTTATATGAAGGAAAAATAATATACTATGTTGTGTATGCAGTGAAATTATAGGCACGTGAGATCTTACAGCTCTATGTCTCAGGGTGACTATGTCGCAATGGATTGTAGCGTTGATCACGTGCTTAATGAACGTGATCAACGCGGTATTCCAGTTGTAATAAATAGATAAAGGTTACTTTAAATCAAATCAAATAAAAAAAAAATTTGATTTGAGGTTACTTTACATCAGATGGGGCTTCGGCTTGTCTCGACATTTAATCGTATAAAATCACACAGCGTCTTCGTGATCCCCAATCTCTAAATAAAGCTAGTACAACAGAATACCTCAGCAAAAAGATTCTTAAAAATTTCTCATAAACAGTTAAAACTATTTGTTGTGCCACAGATAATATAATACACTAGTATTAGTATTAGGTTGTGCCTTTCTTGTATACATAAAAAATAGCTATGATGAAAACCAAAACTTCTCTTTTAACATAATCCAGTTTTGTACATTTTATAACTGTTATGTAACCTACCTAGAAAACCAGTCAAATCTAATACAAAAAAACATACAACATTATATATTAGCCAAAGTTAAAATTTAACAATACACATTATAATTATATTTTTTTATTATTATATAGTTGTTTTGTTTTTATGTTCATATCTTTAATATTTCTTTCACAGATAAATACATTGTTTAGATTAGTTTTTTTAATCCTAGTTATTATTTCATCATTTCAGCCGTAAAACGTCCACTACTGAACACAGGCCTCCCTTATAGATCTCCATGAGGGGCAGTTGCCATACTCACCACGCTTGGCAGGCGGGTTGGCGAGCGCAGTACGGGATGTTGATACACGGAAAGACGCTGCTGCCCATCTTCCGAAGAGTTCCCTTAGCAGGCTCTTACTGCATCCACGGGCATGAGAGGAGGGGTAACATTCTCCAGCCGGCACCCCGCGGCATAGCCGGCACCCCGCGGCATTATTTACTCGATAATAATAATTAATGATTTATTATAAGGAGTGGCATTGGATCTCGAAACACAGCCTAAGCTAGTTTAAGATCCTAAGGCATCAACAATACAATTGTAATATTATGTGTCAAATAAATAAATGATTATTATGATTATTACATTGGCCCCCGCACGAGGCTAGCCTGTATCGCGGGAGACCTCATAAGAGTTCGAATTACAGGGCAAATAACTAAAAAAAGAGAATCTGAATCATATCATCCGTAAGACTGCTGTACACGCCCACGGCTGAACATAGGCCTGAAATACTTTGAATCACAAAAACTCTTCTAACACTCTTGTTTTATTTCAAGGGTTTCAACTCCCCAGGGAAGTATCAAAATGGATACAGAATAACATAAAACTTCCTGCATCCCATCACTTTCACTATTTTCCACTTTTTTCACTTTTTAGAGTTCTGCGGGTAAAAAACGGCGTGCCATTAAGGTATTGACGCGGGTAGGCCGGCGGAACCCGCAATAATTCACAAAGGCCTACTACCAATACTCGAGTGGAGTGGGCATAGAGTAACGAACAGAGAGGTTACAAGAATGTGTTGTTACGTAGTTATTTTTTACTCTATTTAGTTTGCGTTTGGTAAATTTCCAAACGCTAGATTTAACATCGATATTTTTATGAATTAATGTTTAATCACTATCAAACGTATAAAGTAAATTTTTTGACAAATAAGACTTTGAAGATTTTTCCCAGCTGTGAGACGAATTAAAAATAAAATAAAAATATAAACAAATCAAGTACAAGATAATAAATTATGTTCATAATATTTCTGGAATTGATATATCAAATAAAAACAATTATATTATTTACAATATTAGTTACAACTTAAATCGTAGAGTAAAAGGTATTTTTTCTCCTAATTGTTGGAGTCACCGTTTAACATAACAGGTGTGGTGGTAGCGATGCACCGATTTTCAATAGATTATTAACTCCATTAATTTTTTTTAAGAAATGCTGTTTAACACAGCCAGACTAAGTGGTGAGTCTGAGATACTAAATCCTGATAGAGCGTATGAAAAATTACAATCAATGCCAGCAATAAAAAACTTGCAGTCGTCAATCTTGAGCCGCTCGCAGAGGTCCGCTTAAGCCATGTGTGTCACAGAGATGCTGTAGGCAGAAGCCCATCTATACTCTACCTACTCTGTGGCTATCAAACACAGTGGGCATAACTTACCTGTACGTACAATATACTGTGAAGGCTGCTTTATCGATGTTAGGGGATGAGCAATTCTATAAAACACTCCACCTGTTAGTTCTTACAAGATTAAAGTTTTCTATCCATATAACTTCTATATTATTATGTAATATCACTGTAAATTATTCATATACAATTAACCCGGTATTTATCGAGTAAATAACTTATTATTTCCCAAGGTTAGAAATATTTTTTATCAAGTCAACAGACGGCCACTCTTTGCTGCGGTACCTCCAACACGTCAGTCTTCCCGAGACCATGCCTGGTGCAAACCAGTCAAAAGATCAGAAAATAATAAATGAAATAATAAAGGTAACTTACGCGATAAATACCCGGTTAAATAAATAGTAATAATGTGTTTTTAACGCCAAAACTTTATTAATGACAATCACTGTAAATATTAAGTTCTTTTGGATCTTTTTGAATTTTTATGGTCACGGAAAAACTCAAAAAGATTCAAATTAACTATATCAAACAGCTACTTTACTGTTAGTCCTCTATTATTAGTTTGACATTAACTATCTGGGAATTTAACCTCATAAAGCAATTGTTTAAATGGTAATTGATTGGTTTGATTTTAACAGTTTTTAGAGGAAAAAACTGTCATATTTAACCATTATGACACAATTGTTTTAGCACAATATAATTTCTGTATATGGGTACTTATTGTATTATTAACAGTTAAATAAAACAACGGAAAATAACCATTTAAAATTATAATATTATTAAAATACTATGACGAGAACAGATGGCCGATGGGGCCGAAAAGTTCTCGAGTGGAGGCCACGGACCGGCAAGCGCAGCGTAGGACGTTCACCAACAAGATGGGATGATGACCTAGTGAAGACCGCAGGTCGACGGTGGATGCAGATTGCTTCCAACCGCAATAACTGGATATCCATGAGGGAGGCCTATGTCCAGCAGTGGACGTCCTACGGCTGAAATGATGATGATGATGATGACTACGACGAGAGCAGACTGATCTCCTACGAACTACTCTTAATCTAGATTAGTAAGCCAATAAAAAAGCAAATTTGTTACCACTATTTTGAAACGCTTCATTACAATTACAAGAATCAAATAACGCTATTATTTTATGTAAATTACTAAACTAATCAGTGATTTACTAAACTATGTGCTTCCATATGCCAGTAGGTGTCTAAATTATCAATAAATAAAGAGCAAAGAATGTTAAGAAAAATTAAAACTGATCGAAGATTTCTATGTATGGGTCGTTATAGAAAATTTCAAAAATGCATGCTACTCTAAGCTCCTAAAGTATTTCAAGAATTACCTACTCTGACAGTTTTTGTATTAATTTCCCGTTAGTTTGATGGTAAAGATTGACCATTATCTTATCGATTTGGTTAATATCTTAATGGAGTGATAAATACGATTTAGAATGGATAAATAAATGAATTAGACATATTGTTCTCAAAAGGTTAACTGAACTATTTTGTTGACGATTGAACATTTTGTCTATATCTTCTTTTATTTTTATATTATAAAGTTCCGACCAAAATCTAGCTTTTGAATAATTTTATAACATAAACTTTAACAGAACTAATGGTTTATTTAAGCAGGTTCTAAGTTCTAAGAAAACCTAGCTTATCAATAAACCCAACTATTTGGTTGATTTTTGCACATTGGCTGTGACTTATTTATTTTACCGAATGCCGTTTAACCGAACAATCTACGAAAGATGTTGCTTAAAATGTACCTTTTTAAATGATTTATTTTAAGGTTTTAAACATAAAATAATTAAATACAACTTGAAATAATAAGAATATTCGGTAAATGATACCGTAAAAAACCATCAATCTGTTTATGGGCCCAACTTTATATTTTACAGATGTTACAACGATAATGACAACTTATAAGCCAGCTGAATCTTGACAGGGTTATTACCATATAACCTATGCGAAGAGTTGCCGTAAAGGTACAAATAAAAATAACTATAACTACAAACAGGGTTTTTTTTAAAATCTATTAAAAACATGGGAAAATCCAATCATGAACTCGCGATCATGTTGATACCACATCAACTACTAAAAATGCTATATGGTTAGTACACATGTTATACACCCTTGTATTATATATAATACAAAAAAATATTTAGATTTGAAAACAACCAATCGAGGTCTAAGCCTTCGGAAATCATCTAATAATGATTTTCTTATTTAGTTTCTCAATTGTGAAAGTTTAACTTATCTTTATTATTAACATTTATGGACACACTCAAACGTTTTAAATTATTTATAACGCAAAACCATTTGCTTTTATTTTGGTCAAATATATATAAATTTCACTCCATCAGATACTCGAACCTGTTCCTTACGCGTCGAAAGGTCCAATATCATACATTTTCATAATGCTAAATCTCGATTATGTGAATAGTTACCATATTTTGGACTTATTTCTGTGTTTCTCACGAAGGTCGCTCGGCGACGTTTGGTCTGTGCATGAAGTCATCGACCTAGTATGCTCCGACTAAGGACGTGTTTACATCGGCATATAATAATTAGCAAGGTTATTATCTGATTTATCAAATATTTTTAGACTACAAATATAATTATTATCTCAGCCTGTTGTCCACGTCCACTGCTGGACTTAGAGCTCTTAGACATCCCTCATGGATCTCCAAGAACATGAGTTTGCTTGTTAACCTCGCCATTTTGGCAGGCGCAAAGACGTTCTTACTAATTTTCAATATAACTGAAGAGTTGAACATTATGTAGTAAGATGCCTAAGTTTTGTCGTTTTGGTGAGTACCGCTACAAAAACGGTCGTTCATAAGTTGGATCGTGTATGTGGGTGAAACTTGTGCTGGCTTTAGTACAAACCTACAGTGTTACTGTTACTCTCTCATTCCATTGTCGGGCAAAGCCCATTCCCGCCACAACCGCTTACAATTATTATTATAAGTGAGCCTATTGTTTAATTGCGCTTCTTATATTTGTTTGGTTTATCGTGGGGTGCCGGTAGAAGAATGTTGCCTTTCCGCTCTTGACCGTGGATGCAGTAAGAGATATCTCCGGAAGATGGACCGCAGCGTCTCTCCGTGTATTAACATCCCCTACTGCGCTTGCCAACCCGCCTGCCAAGCGTGGTGAGTATGGCTACAACCCCCCATGCTCACTTGGAGAACTATGAGGGAGGCCTACGTCCAGCAGTGGACATCCTACGGTTGAGATAGCGCGATAATAACCCGCTATTTTAATATATTAATAATATAACTAATATGTCTGCGCCCTTACAATCTCACTATCCCCGATCGGTGGTCAGGTGTGTAGCGAATCGGTGTCACTATCTTTAATAGAAAACTATTCTTTACGATGTTTTTTGTGAGACGTCTGGTCTCCGAATAATAATGGAGAATCGTTTAAGATAAGTTATTTTAAGTGGAATTTTTTAGAGGCGACTTTTTGTTAAGTGTTTGAAGTCGCATCTAGTATTTTGGAATCTACAGTCATCTATCTAGAGTCTAATGGCTTTTAATAAACTAACAGGCACTGTTAATTCATTAACTATGTTTGTAAGTTAATAACTTTATTTAAATTCCGGTACCAATATGTTAGAGAGTCGATATTTGAACCTTTCTAAAGTCTGGAGTATAGAATGTTAACCGCAAGCTACGGAACCCTGGGCAGAGTCAACCGATAATATGAATGAAGCGTAAACGTAGTGTTAAAGCTCCGGCTTTAGGAAGAGACAAGTACGGCGAATCGTAACTCTTAGCTAACTTCACGGCAAGTAGGTCGTATTATTTCTTTGTCTAACTGAGCACTATTTGAAACTTATTTAGGGGGCGAGGCCCCCTAATATGCATAGCGCTGTCTGTCTGTCTGTGTATTGGACGATTACAACCGAACGCGTTGACCGATTTACATAAAACGTTTTTTGTTAGCACCGCCTTACCGGTCACAGGGACCGGAGTTATTGTGACCTCAAAAGGTCACCAAAAAAAATAAAAGTCTTCAAATGGCCGAAAACGTCCAAAACTCAAAAATGCCAATTTTGACCTTTGGTGACCTTTTGGGGCCTTCGCCCCCTTTTCTGCTACCCCCCTACCAATGCTTGTTTTAGATAATTGATATGTTCATTCCTACTTGACATGTTTATTTACTGTTTTTAACAAGAACCTAGTGAAAAATTAATGAATAATAGGATTAAGGGTGATTGATACAAACAAGATTATTATATAAATTCACTGATAAATAAATAAATCTTAAGTCTAAACCGAAAATATCCATTTAACAAACACGTGTTCGAACCCTGCCAGAATGGAATTTTTTGATAAGGTTTCATTTCCTTTAAATGTGAACCTTAACCACACTAATGTAAACCTTAGTGTGGTTAAAACCCTATACATATTGCATTGAAGTCATACCGATAACTCTTTTCATCGATAACTCTACTATCGGGTATAACGCACTTACATACGTGTGAAAGCTTTATCATTTGTCAAAGTTAAAATTGCTTCACCTCATTCGCCCCAACAACAATTGAATACTTTAAATATTATGTATTTTTAGCGTTAAGCCCGGCCTTTTCTAAGGATCAATTAGATACTAAAAAAGGTAAAAACAGATTTATATGAAAAGCGGATCAAGCTCCAAGAAAAATTTGCTACCACATTTCAGACAAATTAAAAAGGCTCTGGTTTTTGTTAGCAAAGGAACCACGAAATAGTGGAAGCCAGAGGAAGGTAAAAACGTATCGGTAACCAATCTTTCACCATTTGCTAATTACTCTCTTTGTGGGGTAAAGGGGAGGTTCCAGTAAACGCGACTTAGAAGCAAGGGATCGTCATAAAGTCATCCGCCCGTTTTTTTTTTCGAAATTACTTTTAATGTTGTTGACCGCAGATGGCCATGACAACGTTACCGGACTATGGTGAGCGCGGAGGGCGCCCATCCGCAAAAAATCTGATAAGGCAACAAGCACAATGGCACCACTTAGGTACGAACCACGGCTTGGACTGTTGCCAGATTGTTATATGTAATGGTTATATGTTATGGTTAACGTCTAGGTGCAAAATTGCACCTTAAGAAGGAGAGTGTAATCTTCGACCCCGCCGGCGGGATCGGTTATTGAAGGTGTAACTAGTAGCTAGTCTGGGACGGGTTGACGTCACCCTCGGCTTAGCGGCGGTGAGTTCGTCAACGGGCACGCCGAGACGTGTCTCGGTCGACCCACTGCTGGGTATAATTAGGCCTCCTCTTCAACACGCCAATGTAAACGGTCCTGTGCAAGTTTCATCCGCTTCTATAAATTAGGAATTTAATTATACTATGCGGTGCCGGCAGAATAATTTTTCCTCTCCTCTCTTGCCCATATATGCAGTAAGAGTCTGCCAAAGGCATGCCTTCGAAAGTTGGGCAGCAGCGTCTTTCCGTGTATCAACATCCCGAGTGGGGAGTAGAGCAACAACCTTTTTATGGTCTTGGAGATCCATGAGGTAGGCATATGTCCAGCAGTGAACGTACATAGATAGGCCTGCTGTAGGATCTCATTACTACGGTTGAGATGATGATGATAAATTTTACTGTTACCTATGTCATCACATCGGACACGATTAATTGACGTGCTAATCAAAAGTTCAGGTAGAAGGAGTATAGTTATTTCAACCAGGTGAAGAAAAAAAATGATATAAATAAATGGAAAGGGTGACACGAGTTCAACCGACCAGGCTGAAACTTTTTAATGGAAGAGAATAATCTATCCTAATACCAAGAGAATGAGATGAATGAGAGAGAGAAAGAGATTTTGCAGAACATTTTACACATTGGTTGATGTCAAGATTTTGTACGATTTTGTATTTGTTTTTAGATAACATAACTACATAAGATTTTATTTTATTTTCTGTATGATTTACACAATAAATAGTTTATTATAACACGAAATTATAACAAATAAGTACAAAATATTTTTAAATTATAGACAAAAATAATACTTGAGCCTGAACTAGGTAGTGCTGTATCTCAGGCAATATGAGGAATAACAAAGAATATCAAAATCTAATAAGAACCTACGCCAGTGGTGATTTCATATCAAAATCAAATAAGAACGTACGCCAGTGGTGATTTCATATCAAAATCTAATAAGAACCTACGCCAGTGGTGATTTCTTACCAAATTCTAATAAGAACCTACGCCAGTGGTGATTTCATATCAAAATCTATTAAGAACCTACGCCAGTGATTATTTAATATCAAAATCTAATAAGAACCAACGCCAGTGGTGATTTAATATCGAAATAGACATCGAACCCTTACAAGAATTTGGAGAATACTATTATTAGGGTTGGCGCGATGACCTAAATGGGTTCCATGGAAGCTGGCGGTATATTGCACTAGACATGGACAAACAGAGAGAAACGGGGGAGGCCTTTGCCCAGCAGTGGGACAGTATAGGCTAGTAAACAAAAATATTAGTGTATTAAACCTCAAAACTGCACCTTAATGGTTAGGAATAGGCATTGGTTCGATGTTTTGTATGGGAAAAAGTTCGTGTGGTGGAAAACTGCAGAAAGATTTTGTGGTGCCAAAGAGGGTTTTGGTAACGTCACTACCGGGATGTTTCGAAGCTTATCCATAAAGGTTTCTATACACACTAGTTGCGCCTTGCGGTTTTATCCGCGTAATTCCCGTTCCCGTGGGAAAAAACAGGGACGTTTGCATTTATTTCAATAAATTGCTTTACCTTATTCTAACTCATCCCGATATCTCCAAATCCAGATCCGTGATTAAGTACCTGCAAAAATATAATCACATCTTCACTTTCAATCTAAAATTGGTCTCTGGGAAAATTCGCAAAAACATTATCGAGAGACATCAAACAAGCTCAATCAGGCACTCTGTCTTTGATATTTACCGTGCGAATACTGATCGTTTCTTACAAATGGTGCAATCGATTCTTTAAGTTGGATAATTTAAGAATGTCCGGGAAAAACGCACCGCGAGAGACAAAGGAGCCGCGCGGCGAAATTTTGCAGATTACCGCGGCATCCGATAAACCAATAGAATGCTGTTGCGGCTGCGAGGATCGGCTTGTTTGACTTTTGTTTGTTGCGAACTTGAGATTCAGTCAGTAGTAGATATTTCACTTTCAAAACTCCGTGAGTTACACTATTTACTGTAATATTTCACGGGTTTTTCGTGAACCAGTAATAGGGAGATGTAGGGTGTTGTGTTATAATCCAGATAAAAAACCTACTTTTAAACCTAATTTTGTTAACTAAGTTGTAGATTTCTTCTGTGTAACATTAAAATACATCTATAATGACGTACATATGTAGGTAAGGATACTATACCTAGGCATGTTACAATTTGGTAGTAATAATCTTATCTATTTAAAAATGGCCTTATACAAAAGAGAATGTAATCTTTTGCAAATGCGAAATTCACTTACGACTTAAAAGCATCGACCCAAATGGATTCTATAATCTACTGATTGATTAGCCGCTGTCAAAACAGTGTAAAAACTATTTTACATTTAAAATAACATTTACGATGACAAATGGGAACTTTCTTTTAATTGCGGAAGCCTTCGCCCAAAATGTAAAGGTACTTCTAAAATAATTATAGTCGACTGTCAAACACAAAACAGCCAACCTCTTTTAAAACCTTTCAATCAAAAATCCACCTTTTAATATCACCGGGCGTTAATTAACGAGGCAAGGCCAATCCAAGCCGCTGTCACTGCCGCGACATAGTGTCAAGATGAAAGGGCCCGCCGACCGATTGTCCTGCATTGTGTCGTCACTCGTTAGCCGGCATTATCGTACGGAGATTTATTTTAACGATGACTGTGGGACAAGGTGGTGGAGGTAGCGAGTGATTTGGATCAAATGTCAAAAGCATACGTTATATTTTGTGATATCGAACAAGGTTCTTGGCCTGGTCAATACACCTGGTCAATTTGTTTTTAATATATAAAAAACCTTCTCTGTAACTTGGCATTTTTTAAATGTTTTTAACGCAATGCATCAAACTAAGAGACACCTTACTTCTGGCCGAACAATATAATATACAAGCATTGGTACGTGGGTACCAGAAAAGGGGGGGGGGGGGGAAGGCCTCAAAAGGTCACCAAAAGTAAAAAATGGTATTTTTGGGTTTTGGACGTTTTCGGCCATTTGAAGACTTATTTTTTTGATAACCTTTTGAGGTCACAATAACTCCGGTCCCTGGGACCCTAGGATCACCAAAATCAATCAGTCTCCTTCTCTCATTAAGACGGTGCTAATAAAAAAGTTTTCATGTAAATCGGTCAACGCGTTCGGTTGTAATCGTGAAATACACAGACCGACAGACAGCACTATGCATTAATAGGGACTTCGCCCCCTAAAAAGAAAAAAAACATGCAATGACAATAGCGTAAACTACTACTGATTTAAAAAGTATGTTTATATAGTGAATACGTTGAATAGGTTAGAGTTTTGAGGATTTTATGCAACAATACGGCCGATCCTTCCTCCAAATTTAAGATCATAATAACTATTCTTTTATTAATTTTGTAGAATTAGAAGTCGTGATCTTTTATCGTTATAATTAAAATGAACTGTTGACTTACTGTTTGTATTTAGTGATTTCATTTATAACATTTTTGATAAATTTTAATCAACGCTATCGTAATTTAGAATATTGTGGAAAAGGTTTTTAAATGCATAAAGCAATGGAAATAATACTACGATCGGTTAAAGTAAGACAAAAAATTAAAAATCCCGTAATCGAGTAAACACTCGCTAGCACTCCCAACTTAAGACCCTAACCCGAGCGATTAACGCTTATAGTCCCAGTCATTAAGTCACATTTGGCCTGAACCTTCACAATTATAGAGGCCGGCATTGTCTTAAACAAACAATAGTTGTTCTCTAAACTCACTTTACCTAATTTGATGGGATAATAAATAGTGAGGACCAAATAGAGGGATCAGATAAATGTAATGAACAAGAAACGGATGTCGATACTGTTGATAAGGTTGGACTAGACTGGACGTAGTTTTGTTGATCTTGTAGTTGTTATGAGACGTGTTAGGCGAGTGACTGACCTGACTTTCGATCCGAAGGTGCGTGCACCAATGAGCCATGAGCTAATTATGTCAAAATAGCTGTAATTTTACCTATCATGTTTGAGGAGTTCTCTTGATTCCTGATGGTATCCATCATCAGAACTGAGTTTTAAAAAAATCAATGAAAGTGTACCTATTCGAACTGAAAATTATTTTTCCGAATCGCTTCACAAACAACGGTGTTCTGAGGTAACAAAGATTTAAAAAAGTACAGACGACGTGAGGACCTCCTTTTTTTAGGAGTAGAAACTCGCGGCTTAGTCAACTTCAGACGTGTTGACACGTTCTTTCCTCTGTAAAAGTCGGCTTAGCTTTGGGGATGTTATAGGTGCTGGACAAGTTTTTTTCCATCTTACAATATTGAAAGCACTGCAGAGTCCCGTACAGCATGGATACGAGTTACTGACGCTGTATAAATAGTAATAATTGGTGTAAAAAATAATTTTATCGTTTGTAATTTTTTGTTCACACTTAGGTAAGAACATTTCAATCGAAATCACCTTTCAAGAATTTCAGCGGTACCCGACATGGGTTCTGTAGCTTAGTGGTTAAGGCACTTCCGGCTTTAGGAACCGTCAAGGATCGATTTGACGGAGGTAGGTTCGAATCCCACCGGAATCGTACATTTTTGATAAGGTTTTTCATTTCCTTGAAATTTAATCGTTGTCAAAACCATAAAGCAATAAGAATACCCTTTCGATTTAGTTTTAAATTATTAGAGCAACAGCTTGTTACATCCTTTCATGTATATACATAAATCTATAACCCATACATCCTGCAGGACAACTGTTGCGAGAAATATCAATGCAAAACCAATGACTTTTTAACCTTTTTGATTGAAATCTTAAATGCAAACGCTGATACCATTACTACTATCAAAGCTATTCCGTGTTAATATATATTTTATTAATTCAACCTTTGCCCTCAAAACTAATCTTATTTCAACTTATTCACAACATATAATAGAAGGTGTGATTCTTAAATAGTTTTAACACATTATTAATATATGTTATTTAGCCTGAGGCCCCACAGGTGTAGCGGAGATGCATTCAAAAGCTTTTATGAATAAGAAAATTGAAATTAGTAAGTTACGGTAGGCAAAGTAATAAAGATTAGTTTTTATTACTGTTTGTAACTTTTGTAGAAAGTTTTGAGCTTCGTTATAAAAGCATAGCAATGTCTCGATCAATCATCCGGTTTCTATAGTACATTCGTTTCTTAGTTTGAAACTAGGAAGTGCTGTGTCTATTGTCCAGCATTATTTATTTAAATAATGCTGGACAGATCACACAGCATCTAGCCCCAAGCTAATCAGAGCTTGTGTAATGGGTACTAAGATGACTGATATACTTAATACATTATACTACATAGATATTTTTATTATATATAGAAAAACACCCAGAACACCCTGAACAAATATCTGCAGATCGTACAGACATTTGTCCCGAGGCGGGAATCGAACCCGCAACCCCTTGCGTCGTATGCGGACCTTCGCCCGATGCGCCACAGAGCTCGTCAATTTATTCTAATAATTAATGTTAAAATGTTGCCTTTCCTCTCTTGCCCATTGATGCAGTAAGAACCTGCCAAGGGAGATCCCCGGAAGTTAGGCAGCAGCGTTTTGTCCGTGTATTAAGAACCCGTACTGCGCTCGCCTGCCAAGCGTGGCGAGTATCGCAACACCCCGTCGTAATCTTGGAGATACATGAGGGAGGCCTCTGTCCAATAGAGGACGTGGACAGCTGAGACTGATGATGATGATAAATGTCAATCATGTTCCATAGTACAAAATTTGTTTAGTTTAGCATTAAATAAATAAATAAATATAGATGATGCTGTGTGAATTGTCCAGCATTAGACAATTCACACAGCATCATCTAGCCCCTAGCTTAAGCAGAGCTTGTGTTATGGGTACTAGACGACTAATATACTTAACACATTATACTAAACATATAGATTTTTTTTATTATATGTAGAAAAACATCCAGAACACCCTGAACAAATATCTCCAGATTGTAGACATTTGTCCCGAAGCGGGAATCGAACCCGCAATCTCTTGCGTCGCAGGCGGACCTTCGCCCGCTGCGGCACAGAGCTCGTCAATATTATCATTATTTATCTATTTAACTTACTTATAGTGCAAATTAATTAAGAGCAATAATAATTACATTTCATAGGTTTTCTTCGCGCTGTAATCAGGTTGTTATTTCATGAGATAATAATAATAATTTCACGGACAAATTACACGTAGGTCATTCCAAAACCACCGAAAATAACCGTAACTCACCACCAGTTAAAGTCATCACCATCCAATAAAATTTAACTGCTCACTTAACCTACAAACTGGTAAATTAACTGCAATGAACACATTTTCGGCAGTCAAAGTACAAAATAAAGACATTGTTTTGTCTTCAACCGATAAACATATTTGTAAACATGCTAAGCCTTATAAGTACTGGTACTAAAGCTGTCATTGTGTATAACTTGTTTATTATGTACAAGAAATATAAGTAAGTACTGTACAAGAAATATAAATGAGTACCTTAGTTAACATTCTGACCCACATGACACTTAAGGTTCTGTTTCTACAATTGGCTTAAAGTAGCTTTTGATGAGACAACACAACGATGACACCACGTTTGGCTCATGAGCGTGGGGTGCCGACAGTTATATGTTGCCGCTCCTCTCTTTCTCGTGGATGTAGTCAAAATCTCCTAAGGGAAGATCTCCGGAAGACGGGCAGCAGCATCTTACGTGCATCAACATGCCATAGTGCGCTCGCCAACTTACCTGCCAAGTGTGGTGAGTATGGCAACATCCTCTCATGATCAGTTCAGAACGTCAGAGTTTATGATGAGTTAAATTTTATTATTTAGCCTAATCTTTTTTCCGGTTAAATCCAGTAAAGTTATGACGCAGAAAGTTATGAATGACAGAACAACATTATTCTCTCTTTCAAAATGATAAACTCATCGTTTTTTAAACCATCACGACAATAAAACTTAATAATTATTAAAATTAGTTTTAAGGTATTAATAACTAAATCTACAAGAAGATATGCTAATAAACCTAACCCCCCTTTGCTTTATTAGCAAATATTTTGAATAAAAAAATATACTAAATTGAAATAGCCCATGAATTCGAAAATCAATTAGAAAATGAACCTACGGGATCCAAGATGATTAAGATAAAAAAAAACAATTAAAACATTTTATAGCGTCCTAAATGATTTTAATCGATGGCAAGACGTTAATTTATCCAGCTAATATACCACTTATCTGTATTTACATTTAAAAGTTCACCACCCGTGGACTCAACACGATACGTGAGAGTTTAGACAAATTACCAAAAAAAAGTTATGAAACCGACGAAAATTGAAAGGTTGTCAGAAGATATGCCCGGTTTACATTGTTCCAGTCCAGTAACTTAGTTGACGTGGGGTGCCGGCGGTAGAATGTTGCCTTACCTCTCTTACCCGCCAAAGGAATACTTTTGGAGGATAGACAGCAGTGTCTTTGCGTGTCCAAATCCCGTACTGCGCTCGCCAACCCGCCTGTCAAGCCCATATTCACCACGAATATGGCAACACAGTGATCATGAGTGCATGATCACTACTTGGCAATCAAGGGGGTGGCCTTATTCCAGCAGTGGACTCCTACGGTGGAATGGATCTGCTGGCTGACGTCCACATGATTCCAGACATTTCAAAGCAAATCTGTAATACAATCAACGTTTGTTCCTCCTCTAAAATTGTTTTGCTAGCACTGGAATGGCACTAGATTGGCCGTCCACATGACTCCAAGTTGCACTGGAATGCTAGATAATAAGTAATCCAGTTATTGTACTTGCTTACCGTTTTTTGGCTTTCCAGTGCCTGTCTCCGTCACTACTAGAATAAAGGTATTCTAGTAGCCCAGCGCTCGAATCCAGTGCTGAACTGGAATAATGTGAACCGGGCATTAAGTGAAAATATAAATAGTTACAGAGCATGTTATAATAGCGCGTTCGAAAACAAATGAATAATAAATATTTACGGTGGGGGGTCTGTCATTAAAAAAATACAATATTTTTAAAGTTATAAACAGACATTTTATATGAGTTATGTCATTGTGTCGAAGCCCTTTGTAGTAACAACTTTTATTTGGTAGTTTGACCCTAATTAACTGGAACTGAATTGGCGTGATAGAATGTTTCTTCTCTTCTCTTGATCGTGGATGCATTAAGAAT
Organism: Pasiphila rectangulata; assembly: GCA_963082625.1. Classification (NCBI taxonomy): domain Eukaryota; kingdom Metazoa; phylum Arthropoda; class Insecta; order Lepidoptera; family Geometridae; genus Pasiphila; species Pasiphila rectangulata. The sequence goes on from OY720253.1 coordinate 10,069,604, forward strand.
CTGCCAAGGGATACCTCTGGAACATGGGCAGCAGCGTCTTTCCGTGTATCCAACATCCCGTACTGCGCTTGCCAACCCGTCTACCAAGTATGTTAGCAACCCTCTCTTGATCTTGGAGATCCATGAGGGAGGCCTGTGGACACAGGCCTCCGGAAGAAATCAGCAGTGGACGTGGACAACACGCCTACGGCCGAGATGATGACCAACGTGTCTAATAAGCATTTCACTAAGGTGCATTTTTAGTACTATTCAAAACGTATGTTACTGTACCGTAGAAATATTCTATGAACTGTTGCCGAAGATATATTTATTACTAGCTTGTGCCCGCCGTTTCGCATGCATTGTACCCGGATAAAAAGTAGCCTATGTGTTAATCCTAGTCAACATCTAAACGTTTACAAAATTTCAGCTCGATACGTACGCTAGTTTTAGCGTGAAGAGGTCACAAACCTCCATACAAACTTTCGGCTGTATAATATTAGTGAGATTACCTATTTTATTGTTGGTGTTTCTACAAAGAATTATAATAGTCATTTGTTTTATAATTTCTTGACACTATTATATAGGTCATAAATGTCAACTGTAAAATAAAATATTGTTATTTTCACCGTTTGACTAACGACCTTCGAGTTATAAATTTTATAAGTGATTGTGCAAGGCGAAATATTTTATTACAAAAAGCTGAGGAATCTTCGATGAAACTTTTTATTGTTCGAGAATCGTGTTCGTCTCACAATACCTGGAAAGTTATGTATAATATCGGTATAATATGTAAATTTCGCATGTTATTGGTTGCTTTAAATTGATTGGTACTAAGCGCATTATAAGGTAATAAATTAGCACATTTTAGGACGTCGTAATGTGTGGCTTTCCTGGTTAAGTGAGTTCGAGAAGCGTTTTAAATTTAGGTGTTTTGTGAACATTGGCATTCTATCGTCTCTTACCCCGTTTAACTTAGTCATTTTCTATACGTAGCCCGACATCATCATTTCAGCCGTAGGACGTCCACTACTGGACATAGACCTCATGGATTTCCAGTTATTGCAGTTGGAAGTGATCTACATCTACCGTCGACCTGCGGTCTTCACCAGGTCGTCAGCCCATCTTGTTGGTGGACGTCCTACGCAGCGCTTGCCGGTCCGTGGCCTCCACTCGAGAAATTCAAGGCCCCCATCGGCCATCTGTTCTGCGAGCTACATGGCCTGCCCATTACCATTTCAACGTGCAAATCCGCTTGGCTATGTTGGTGACCCGAGTTTTTCTACGTATCTCCTCAAATTCGATCGCGTAAAGAAACCCCGAGCATAGCCCTCTCCACGCTTGGCGAGCGCAGTATGTTGTTGATACACTGAAAGGCGCTGCTGTCTATCTTCCGGAGGTATTCCTTAGCAGGCTCTTACTGCATCCACGTGTATTAGAGGAGGAGTAACATTCTACTGCCGGCACCCCACGGCAACCAACACCACCATTAATCGCCATCTTATTACTAACACAACAGTATAAGGTAGTTGTGAAACAAAATATTAACTAAATGTTGGTAATAAATAAAACTAACTACTTATAACCAATAATTTAACTACGTTTCAAAGTACCATGACAAATGCTTACATATCGTACAGAAAGTGAAAAAATCAATTTCTTCGGTCACTTGCCCCTTAAGGTCATTCTATGCATAAATACATTTTTAACGTCATTGATCCGACCTTTTTTGTTATCGAAGTAGTTTGGTATATGGAAAATCGTTTGAAATGGTAGTAAAGAATACACAACGAGAATCGTAACTTTGGCAATCATCATTATCATCTCACCGGCTGGACGTCCACAGTTGGACATAGGCCTCGTTGATCTCAAAGTACTGTTCATAAGGTTGTCTGCTTTGGAAACAATTATTTACATTTTATTTTCTTGAAGTCACTTTAGTTTAGAAAGGCCATGTTTTTGAACATCGTAAAATATTGCAAGCAGTCAATTATTCAAAAAAATAATTGATTCAGGCGTGACTTTGCGGAAATTCATTATAATATCTAAATGAACAACAAATATTTTGTTTGTAACATATCCGCTAACCTATATCTAATCGCTTAAAAAAATATCCAAAAAAACGCTGCTGTCTGAATTATTTTCTTTCTGGTTATTCAAACATACAAAAACATACAAAATATAAATCTTTCCTCTTTAAAATATTGTGAGAGATTTACCAAAAACGGCTCATGCATGGACCGAGCAACGTATGTTATATTACCATTGCTGGTTGGATTGGTTTGGATAATATCTCATTTTATATTGCCATTGCTGGTTGGATTGGTTTGGATATTATCTCATTTTATATTTCCATTGCTGGCTGGATTGATTTGGATATTATCTCATTTTATATCTTTAAAGCCTTAATTCTTATCACAACAATGTTTGTGGGAAATCGTTTAAGAAGTCGCATTGGCGAAATCGGGGCGTCAGAGATTTCATCTTTTTTTAGCAATTACAAAATATTCAGAACTGAAAACATTAGAATTTTTCATGTTCCTAACCTTAAACTACATAGTAGTTGGTTTACGCGATTGTTTAACTAATACAATGAAAAAAATCCCAAAAATTAATAAAAACACAGATTTTCACTAACCGATTTAGAGCTCTATATATCTGTGCAATAAGTCTATACACCCTTTTCAAAATGGTTTTACCATTGTAATTTGAATAAAATAAAATGCAATGAAAATATTTAGTTTTAATTCCGCCGTTATAATTCATAACTAAATATTTTCGTTGCATTTTATTGTCATGGATTTTCGCAAAGTAACGCCTGATTCCATTAATTATATTGTAATTTGAATTAAACATTAAAATAATTGTTTATCAATGCGCCGCCTTAAGACTTTTCAGATTATCAATGTTCTCATTGACTGGTTTGGATTGGATATTATCTCATTGGCAGTTGAGTTGAAATTTGAATGTGAGATGATGGAGAATCAGTTATGGACAGACAGAAGGGCGCGGAATGAGCTTGTGAATATTTCAAAACGCAATCTTGCGTTGCCCACTAAAGTTCCTATTGTTGTCGATAGTTGTTTATAAGTGGAGTATGCTCTACTTTAGCAGAATCTAGGTTGTTTTACTTCTACGGAAATCGACTAAATTTCAACGTAAACTAAAAAAATAATTGAGACTGATTAAGTATTTTGACAATAAACATTCTAGAAAATTTACAAACGAATAAGGAAATCAAACCACGTTGGCCAAGTGGTGTGATTCCCAACTTTCAATCCGAAGGTGGTGGGTTCGACACCGGCCGTGGATAACCAACGGACTTTTATTTCTTGAAAAATGCATGTGCACATTAAACACGTTTTAACGGTGAATGACATCGTGAGGAAGACTGCGGCTTAGTCAGCTTGAGAAATATTGACTTGTTCTTTCCTCCGATTAATAACCAAGCTGAGCGGCTGGTTTGGTTACTGGGCAAGCCTAATCCGTCTAACAATGTTGCAGGCACAGCAGCGTCTCGCACAGTATATAAAATTAGTTGCTTTATCATCAGCTATGTAAAGGCCTTACTTTATATTTGCCAATTAATATTGTAATGTGTTCGGTAGTTTTGTTCAGTGGCAACAAACACAGACTTTCTCCCATAAATTACTTGCAGATAATAGATTATCTTAATAAATTAAATTTATTGAAATTTCACTCTCTCAGGCACATAAACAATCACTAACCTCAAAGGTTAAACCAGTAATTAAATTAGTTTATACGTACATTAGTTAGCTAACAATGTAGTAGAATATATCAAGCAAGACTGGTAAGCGGAACTTCTTATAGTATTACGATTGTAATCCTGCGCATTAGTGAGTTGCAGAAGATACATAGATCGATAGATAGATAGAAAACACTTTATTGTACACCACGTTAAGAGAACATAAACAATTAAGAAATAAGGTAAAATAACACAGGAGTACAAAGAACGGCCTTATCGCTATGAGCAATCTCATCTAAGCAACCTTGGTATGGACTGTTATTAAACAGTTATTGCCTCTGAATATAGCGCACTTATTTGAGAGGATGGTATAGGTGCAGGGAAAGGAATCCATCTTACAGTACCCCACTATTATAATATAGGTACAATATACTGGGCACTGCAGCGCTCCGTACGACGTGAATACCAGTTGCTGACGCTGTATAAATTAATCATCTAAATTAAACATGAAAGGCCAAAAGAATAAACATTATCATCACCATCTTAGCAGCTATGTCCACTGCTGGACATAGGCCTTCCCTATGGATCTCCACCCATGAAGGAGACAAAGGATAAATAAACACAATCTCTTGCAGCGCAGGTACAAATACAATGTAACGTCTAGGTCTGGAGCTAAATCTAGACTATCTTGCGTCGTAATTTGTTCTTCGGAAACTTGTCAATTGATCGGGTTTATTCAGTCCTTAGATTAAAGAGTAAATATAGATACCGTATCATAATTATAAAACTAAGACAAATTCACAAGCAAGCCGTGGGGCGCCGGCACTAGAATGTTGCCCTCCTCTCATGCCCGGGGATGCAGTAAAAGCCTGCTAAGGGATACCTCAGAAAGATGGGCAGCAGCGTCTTTTCATATATCAACATCCCATACTGCGCTCGCCAACCCGCCTGCCAAGCGTGGTAAGTATGGCAACTACCCCTCATGGAGACACATGAGGGAGGCCTTTGTTCATTTGTGGACGTTTTACGGCTGAAATGATGAAGACACATTCACCTACCTACTTAAATTAAGAGTAGTCGTAGAAAAGACAGTTTCCAAAATTACTTGTAATACCATTTTGCGTTTCTGAGATGATGTTAAACATATTCTGAGATGATGGTGGTTTGCAGGCAAAGGATGGATAGGACTGGCGCAGGATCGTGGCAGACGGCACAAACTAAGGGAGGCCTACCCAGCAGTGGGTGAAGTCGGGCTGTGGACGATGATGATGATAATGATGAAGATGATGTAAATTGGCTTAAAGCTAAAAGTGATCGTTAGCAGCTGCTAATCAATGGTGAACAAAGTAAATTGTGATTATGATTCTGCCGCCGTAGGTATAGTGGATGTCACTCAAACAAATATACTATTTTCAAAATTAAGTGAGGCGTTTATAAAAGCAACAGAAACAAAAGTACTTTTAAAGCAATTTTTTTTAACAGTTTATGTAAACATGTCAAAGTCAATAAGTGTTTATTAAATATACAGTTTAATAAATATAGCAAAACGCTAGATAGAATAGTCATTATTAAAATATGGGATTATCGGGTATATATCGCGTAATTACCTTTATTTTACGCGATAAATATGTACACGATAATCCCATATTTTTATAATGTGTTGTGATCGCGAAAGTTTAAAAAAAGACTATAGAATAGTAGATTTACAAATGAAGAACAAGACACATTTTGATTGAATAAAGTCCAAAATCTAACTTGACTGCTGCCTAAGTAAAATCCATTAATGGGGAAGTTTTTAAACTTGAATTTTCGAGCTGCGATGCAACAAATTTAGCAGATTGCAGTTTGTGGTTCTATATTCTAAGATACATGATTTGCTAGATCTGGAAGTGGCTCTGGATATAATCAGGCTTTTAACAAAATCTTGATCTAAGGATATGAATACTAAGCGGACTAACAGCTTCTAGAAAAACAGCGGGTATTGCGTGTGTATCTTTGTAGCGAATTGAAAGAAATAAATTTAGAATAATCAGCTTCTGCTTGCAATAGCGGATGTTGGCTAGGTTATTACTAAATAACAGGATCTTTCACATCTGTTATAGATGATTTATACAGCGTCAGTAACTGGTATCCATGCTGATGGGACTCTGTGGTGCCTAAACATTGATAAATGGATAAGGTTTGCCCAGCACCCTTATCCCAGCTCAGTTGGCTATTAGTTAGAGGAAAGAATGAATCAATACATCTAAAGCTGATTGAACAGCGGGTTTCCTTACGATGTTTTCCTACGCCATTAAAGCATGTTTTACTCGATGATGTGGCTAGTAACACATATGAATGAGTACGACATTTTAAGCGGGACTGGCATAATTATAACCGCGAGAAGTGCCTATGGGAGGAGGTCTTTGCCCAACAATGGGACGATCTTATTATGACTTAATACCTACAAATATTATGACATAAAACCTAATAATCGAATAAACATCCTCTTATTAGCCGTTATATCTGCTTATCACTAAACATACATTTTAGATTCAATTTTGATCGCGTTGAATTTGCAATCGGAATTAATTATGTTTAAACTGGAGTGTTTACATTTGCAACATTTAAATGTACCTATGAGTAAGCTTCGAGTATGTGCTGTAATTAAAAATAAATTCAAAGTATAATATTTAAATGGTTATGTGGCGTTTTTTAAGCAGACCTACTTTTATATGGTCACCTACCTTTGTAATTGCAACTGAAGTGTAAATGAGCTTTAACGACTTGAGAAAATTTTGTGTCAGTTAAATGTATAAATATGTTTTTCAACTCAACGATGTACTTTTTAACAGAACATTATATACACGGGCAAGATAGGAAAGCCAAAATTCTACTGCCGCCAACCCACCACAACGCAATAATCAAATCAAATCAAATATTTATTATAAAAAATCTTAGAAAGTATTACATATTAAGTACAATTTTCAAGACCTTACCTCCCGCGCAAGTTAAAAACTGTGTTACGGCAAGGTAAAGTCTCTCCAATTACGCACACATATAAAACACCTTACTAAGATGTGATACATACCTTACAGACTATCATATATTATGTAATAATAATAACCGCTTAATAAATAACCTAAACCATCTTTCCACGTAGTAGTCGGCTCTTAGTCAGATATAAGTAAACCGGCACGATAACCATAAGCCGACGTTGACCTTGAGTCAGGTGGAGCAACACGCGAGCCCCCTGTCGAGTCAACAACTTGTCATTGCGTGGTTTTGCTAAAAACAAACAATAGAGACTCTCCATACAATATCCTTTGTCAACCTTTTTATCAGCCGACGGAACAGGGAAGTGTGTGGACTCTACGTCGTTTTAAAAAATAGCAGTGAAATAAAATAACGAAAAATAAGGTTCAGTTTTCGCTGAACGACAAGACAAGAACCTTATTTGGTAAATACTTTCTCTGAAATGAACAAATTGCCAATGTTTTTAATTTCTAAATGAACAATAAATATTTAATAACAAATCCGCTAACCTATATCTGATGAGCGCTTGAAAAAACACTTAAAAGGAATTCGTCACGTGTTTCCCCTATCTACAAGGCAACTTCAGGAGAAACCGGCTCCCCGTTTATCACGGAATACACTAGAAACAACGAAGACGCAGAGGTAGTAGCACAAAAACGAACAACACCGCCGCCTCCTGGACGTATTTTTAAGTCATTCAAACAACTCGTCTTTATTTGTATGTGTGAAAAAAAATCATACGTCAAAACGACCAATATGTAATGAGGTGTGTAGGTGTACTTTTTTTACGATTTACAAACATTATGAATTGTGCAACATTCAATAACAAAAGGAAGGCAAACCACAGCTTATGCAAATCTCTAAGAGATTTCTATTACCCTGTCATATTGTTTGCACATGTCCAACCTTGACACAATATCATATACATATCCACTTAATCACATTATGACGAATATGACATTATTGTGGATTATATATATATATTCACTCCTATTATTTAGACCAGTACCTTTCGATAAATTTTATTTGAAAATAAAATTACATAGATAAGAGAACACGTCTATCGTGGTCTCGGAAGGGGATTTTTATCTATCTTTAACTACTATACACACGATTATAACAGTGTAACTCATAAAAACCTTTTACATGGTTTTCGATAATTTACACAGGGGCTGCATCTGTTATTTTTGCTGTACGGGACGCTGCAGTGCCTGGGACATTATTAGATAGGCTTGCTCAGAAACTATACCGTCTTCCCAGTAGTTACATCTAGGACTGACTAAGCCGCCTCACTTTGTATTTCTCGCAGTTAAAGATTTATTTTCTTAAAAAAAATAACCTCCATTATTGTTTCCGGTACGTCTGTGCAGACGTGGAAAATGTCTTTGGTGCAGACCTATGTAAGTGGGAACTGAAAAACAATAAAAATTAAAATTACCGTTTCTAATTAAGAAGAACAAAATATACACATAATCTCGTTTTAATCATGTTCGCGAAAAAAACGTAATGTCGCGTTAAACAAATAATATAGAGATGAATAAGAATGTATCCAAGCAATCTTCTAAAACATCTATCACATCTCATTTTACATAACCTTCATTTCAAAAATAACGGACGCTATTCGGGAAAGCATTTTATATCTAAACCCGATTCTGATCTCACAATTGACGTAAAACAAGTTAAATTATTATCGCGACTGTGGGAATACACCAGAATACGGGTTTCTAACATTTGTCAATGGCTCTATAACTTCGTTATGGATAGCTTTATCAATAAACTCAAATATTATAGTTGATATAAATAACGTTCGACGCATTGATACAAATTATCTTGATAAAACCGCTGGAATGTAGCTTAAGAGTAGGTTGGATTGTACAGTTTGTATGAATTGGGCTCTTAGGGATCATAATAACAAATTGTTAAAATAAAATTCAAACGACTTATCGTCGTTGATGCCACTGAGATTTAATACTTACATTTTAGTATGAGAAATCTCTTTTGCACCAAAAGCATTTTGTCGACCTCTGTGGCGCAGCGGGCGAAGGTCCGCCAGTGACACAAGAGGTTGCGGGTTCGATTCCCGCCTTAGGAGAAATGTTTGTATGATCTGCAGATATTTGTTCAGGGTGTTCTGGATGTTTTCTATATACTTTTAGTATAAAATATCTATCTGTATAGTATAATGTACTCGTATTACGTATGTCAGTCATCTAGTATCCATAACACAAGGTCTGCTTAGCTTGGGGCTAGATGATGCTGCGTGAATTGTCTAGCATTATTTATTTATTTATTCTAAGACAAACAAAATATCAAATGGTTTTATTAATATTTTATTTGATAATTTAGCCTTTTTTTTAAACTTTCGCGACCACAACACATTATTACTACATTGGATTATCGGGTATTTATCGCGTAATTACCTTTATTTTATTCCCGACGTTTTGACTGGATTGCACCTGGTCGTAGTCGCGGGGAGACTGGTTTTGATAATTTAGTTAAAAATTTAACGTTTTTAGTCAAACCCTTAAAATCACAAAGATTATTTATAACCCTTTAACATACTCTTACAGTGCGCTTTCAAATGATATGTTGTTCTCATTACAAACTTGCGTCACACGAAAATCAATAAACGTTAGATATTAATTCAATCGAAATACATTCAACTCAACGGTTTCCTCTAAACTTCGGATCTAGCGCAAGCGTTCAAGCTTTGCAAATAGACGCAAGTGCACATTGTTACCTTCACCTCTAACAACAACGCCTTAACCGTCATCATCCTAGTCTGCAACTTTGATATCTACCTCTATGGGAACTAAGTTGTTTTTATCTTGATTGTCCGGCCGTATTAAGGTCGATTATGTTTTAGAATGTAGACCATTGTTGCGAAAAATTGATTTACGTACTACATCTGTTGAAGTACAAACGGTAAGATTTAATGTTACATTATTGTCGTACAGTACAGTGTAGTGTTCAATGTATCGGGCACAGGTGTTATGCGCTTAGAAAGCTGAACAGCTGGTATTCTATGATTTTGTTTCTGCTCCTAAAGCATATTGTCTTCTATAGCGTCGTGACTTTTAGTGAAATCGTCATTAACGTTATTGAGGTTGTTGTTGTTAATTTAACTGCTCTGGTGGATAGAGTCTTTAAGCTTTGTAAAGGAAGTGCTTGCGAAATAGAATTATTTATGTGTGAAGTGATATTGCTTGAAATTTCTCGTTAGTAAAATTTATTGGCATTTTAATTACGTTTATAAAAGGGGGACAAAGCCGTTAATATGTTCATTGCTTTATTGTCATGAAATATAATACCTAGGAATAGAAGTAATTATATATTTTGAGATATATGTGTTATGTAATTTATAATCTAGTTAGCAAAGCGAAACTAGATAACTATTACTGATTTATCCTTTGTAATAATAAATGCGAAAGTGTTAATGTTCTTGTACGTTTTACTACCTACTTATTCACGCTTAAAATGGTTAAAGCCAGGGATGCTCAAACTGTCGATGGCGCGAGTTTTTAAATGTTAAATAAGTAAATAAATAATGCTCGACATTTCGCACAGAACCTTCCATCCATTAAGTGAGTGAACATAGCCATGGATACCAGATGTTTGATAGTTTAATTAAATATATTTTTTTGTAAATACATACTCTTCATTCATAGCAAAAATACCCAGAACTATGTTCATAGTGTACTACCTATTCGACCCCTGGCTGACAAAAACATAATACACAGTAGATCGCATATTATAAGTGTGAGCATCCGGCTTAACTATTTATATGATTTAAACTTGCCGTGGGGTGCCAGCAGAAGAATGTTATCCTTTCTCTCATGCCTGTGGATTCAGTAAGAACCTGCTAAGGGATACTTCTGGAAGATAGGCAGTAGCGTCTTTCTGTGTATCAACATCCCGTACTGCACTCGCTAACCCGCCTCCCAAGCGTGGTGGAGATCCCTGAGGAAGGCCTGTGTACAGTAGTTTACGTTTTATGGCTGAATTAATGATAATGATGATGATTTGAACACCGTGCGACTTATTACGTCAATGTTTCACTTTTAAGTTAAGCGTGCATTAATTTTTAATACACTGTTAAATTTATAAATTGTGTATGTTATCGGTATAGCTACGGCTTTCCTTTCAACCTACTAAGAGATTAGAGTTGTGACATTTTTAATCTGTGTTCAATGTATGTGTGAAAATACATAACCAATTTTTGGATAGCAAATATATATGTAACTGCGCTCGCCAACGCGCCTGCCAAGTGTGGTGAGTATAGCAACAACCCCTCATGATCAGTACTTGGATCTCCAAGTCCATAAGGATCACTGAATTTGTATCAGTTTATTTTTGTAATTAACTTCTTAAAGGGTAATGTGTCCAGCAATCGTACGCGACTATGTTTGTGTCAAGTTACGAGTATTTTTTGCAGAAACGCTAGAAAGTCCATTTCTAAACTTTCGTTTAGGGCTGTCACCTCAAAGTTTTCGTTCCAGCAAGTTCGATGTAACAGGCGTTTCGAACAATTAATCATAACGACAGATAAGAACCCCTTTTTAATTTATTCACGGTATAAAACTACAATATATCAGTTCGACGCCTCTGTGCTTGATCGATAGGTCGTCAACCCACCGATTGACAATTGTAATTAACGAGCTAAGATTGTTTGGAGAACTTGTTAGTTTAAACGTGGGATATAAATAATAAATAAATAAAAAGGTGTATCTAGTTGGTAAATGTTAACATGTTTTGTGAGAGGCTGGACAAGAAGAGACTGAAACAATATCAATGTCTTTATAAGTCTCAATATTTTAACAATACAGCCAAGTCTAGCCATTGAAAGTTTTAAATAGGGGAAGGGAAGTGAGATAGTCTACGTAAAAGGATTTTATCGTTAAGATATTCAGCATACAAGCATTAACCTGCGTTCACAGGTAAATACATCTGACAATGTATCAGGTAATGCAGCGTCATATACAGCATGAGTTAACAGTTGTTCTATCAGTATAAATCATTTTTAAACATGTGAAATACCAATTTTCTTACTCCGGTGGGTAATAAAATAGAGAGATATGTAATAGCTAAAGCGTTCGGTGCCTCCGTTGGATGTATTTTAGGATTGATAGTCATCAATGAACAAATAATTAATTGAGGGAACGTACTCAATCGTTATGGGCAACCCTATTTCAATTAAAATGCTGAATATTCATTTGAGGCTTGAAAATGCATATTAATGTATTATATACATAAGCAGTTAATGTAATTAAACAGAATTAGCATGCTGGTGAAAAGGTGAAAAATGAAAATAAAAGTAACAGGTGGTGTTTACCTCAGTGGTCAGAAATAGGGTTTATTACCCTCACCATTTCAGCCGTAAAACGTCCACTACTGAACACAGGCCTCCCTCATGGATCTCCATGAGGGGTAGTTGCCATACTTACCACGCTTGGCAGGCGGGGTGGTGAGCGCAGTGCGGGATGTTGATACACGACAAGACGCTGCTGTCCATCTTCCGGAGGTATCCCTTAGCAGGCTCTTACTGCATCCACGGGCATGAGAGGAGGGGTAACATTCTACTGCCGGTACCCCACGGCCAATACCCTATAATAATTATTACCCTAGATGCATGTAAAAATTAAATTATATCGTATTTATGTTTATTTTACGATGTGTTTAAAACATTATTAGTTCTCTAAATTTTGATTAAAGTGAAGGCATTTAAGCTCTAATAACTTAAACTCTGTTTTATGTTTAAATTCCATCGTCAAAATAAAACAAACCCTATAAAAGATAAGGCAAGTAGGTTAACGATCTATTATGCATAGATAAGCTGAGAGGATAGGTGTTGAGCAAGCCTAATCCATCTTACAATATGCCACACTGCAGCTTCTCTTACAGCATGAATACTTATTTATGACGCCGTATAAATCGCCTATAGTGTAAGGCTACTATATTTTTATATTATTGTCTGAAAGTCGAGCAGACAGGCCATCTCACGGGACGTGGTCGCCGACGCCCATAGGCATCTGCAACACCAGGCAGGGCGAAGCTGATGCGCTGCCGGCTTTCGAGGAATGTATTTTATACCTTGTCATTCTCTCATGTTGACATTTCTATATTGTGATTGTTGGCATTATTCATTTTTCATTTTAGACCAAAGTCGTCCATCTCTTTAAAAGGACACCATGTCCAAGCAGATGGGAGTGCGCCCCACAACTTACTCGTCTTAATTTTGACGCCGATCACAAAAAACCTTACGTACATTATTACGTTTACTTCTATATAATGATGAAGTAAGTTAGACCTTTGAGGATTAAGCCTCTCGCAAATAGAAACAGAGAATTTAGTCAGGTACAACTAGCCCAAGGCAGTACGTACGTAAGCTGTACGTACAGTTATCCAACTTTTGCAGCTGTCAACGTTCGTTCATATTGTTTTTGTTTTTTGTGCAAATAAAAAAATATATACGACTTTTTATAATAAATATTATATTTGTATAATAACGGGATGTACTGCAAGATATGATGATAATTAAATAACTCATCAATGACTCGCTCGAATCACATTGCTGGCTTTTGTAACATTTTTAGCATTGATTCGAAAAAGAACAATAAGCGCCAGCAAAGTACATACGAGTAATTAATCAGATATAGTGATATCGCAGTGGATGGCCCTCTAAACCTCGCGTGAACACCGATACAAAGACTTTTTATGATACCTGGCCCAAGGCGGTAGCTAGTATAATAACGTCGATCCTGTTCCACTGGTCGCAGCGGAAGAATTCTCACAATAAATTATTTTAGCAATAAACGAGTAGCCGATCAACTTTTCTTGATAGTACTGTTATACACGGTGTTGCAAATTATTCTCGGGCGGTCATACCCTAAACAAAATTAGTTTGTCGTCATCTACAAAAAATACTTGAGACAGTTACAGTATTAAATAATGGTAGAACATTCACACGCCGCCATTTAACCCCAAATTAAGCAGAGCTTGTGTTATGCAGAAGGTTGAAGGAATAACTTTTTTTTTTGTAAATTCATACTTATCATACAAAGAAAAAAACCCAGACCCGAGACAAATATCTGCAGATAAAGCAAAAATTTTGTCCTTCGGCGGGAATTGAACCCAATCTCTTACGATCAGTCGGCTATTAGACCAACAGAGTCACTTAGTCAATTAATACTGACAATAGGCAAGCGTTTGAGAACCATCGTAAAATTATGGCCTAAATTTGAGCATGCTTGTCTAATTTTACCATTAAACGATTGTCGATCAACTTTTCTTGATCACGGTGCTGCGAAAATATACTATTCTTCTCGGGCTGTTTTAACGTAAGCAAAAAAAAGCTATGACAGTTACAATAAAATTATATATGTAATAGTTACAAAGGAAATTGAGTCTGCTCTTCTTAGCTCGTCTGCCTCCGAAAATGAGTACGAAAATATATTTATATTCAGAAATATTTTATCTAACTTGGTAAGAGATTACTGTATTAAACAGAGGATCAATGGTCCGAGGTGTTGCGTATAACTACTAAGTGAATAATAGTTGCTCAAAATCACTCACTGTGGTAACAATTTGAAAAGGGTTGATTTCAGCAGCGAAATAATGACTTAACCGCGACACAAGTTTACGTTTCTGCGTTTTTCTGTATATATTTGTACCTATATATGTACATCTGCACAGGACATGTATATAATAGTTGCTCAAAATCACTCACTGTGGTAACAATTTGAAATGGGTTGATTTCAGCAGCAAAATAATGACTTAACCGCGACAAAGTTTACGTTTCTGCGTTTTTCTGTGTATATTTGTATCCTGTGTACATGTATATTTATCATTTATAAAAACACTTAAAAACTAAGCAAAATTATCATCATTACAGCCGTAGGCCTGCTGTCCACGTCCACTGCTGGACATAGGCCTTCATACATCTCCAAGATCATGAATGGATTGTTGCCATACTCGCCACACTTGGCAGGCGGGTTGACGAGCGCAGTATGGGATGTTGATACACGGAAAGACGCCGCTCCCCATCTTCCGGGACAGAGCAGACCCTTCGCAGATTCTTACTGCATCCACGAGCAAGAGGCAACATTCTAATGCCGGCACCTTGAGGCAAGCCAGATTATACGTCCACACAAAAACCAAAGACCAATAAACAAAAGCTCTTAGCAATTCTAAATTAAAAACCTAATCAAGGCAGCGCTGCGACCTTATTTATTGTAGGATAGCTTAGATTTATCGATATTGATTTTCGAACACGCTATAGATCGCCCACACCTCTCAATCAAGAAAGTGGACGTCTCGTTGCGCAAGCGCAAAACAATCGAGAGTTGCGAACCTATTAGATAACCTGTTTTTTGTTTAATCAACGTTGCGTTAGGAATAGATAGAAGTTAATTAAGAAGCTCACTGGTTTTATGTGTGGTTGTAAGTCTATGTATCAGCCCACATTCAATCACTGTTCAATCACTGTGGTGGATATATATACCTTTATCATACTATTCTTTCCAGCCTTGCACCGACTGCACTCATGTGGTTGTAAATTTATTTTGAAAATTTTATGTTAAGGCGTTTCTCCGTTCTCTTGTCATTCCGATATTTAACAAAAAGCATTAAAAGAAACAAAATTATCTATAAATATAAGGCATCTTCACTTTGTTTCAATTGTAAAAAAAAAATGAAGTATCTCAAATAATTGTTAAGTACCATTTTTTTATCTTTATCTCCTGAACTATTAATTAAAGATTTTTTTATCTTGTCGTCTTATCACCATATAAAATAAAAGTAAATACCAAGAGATACACGAAAATATGCTGCTGATCATCTTCAGGAGGTATCTCTTGGCAGATTCTACTGCATCCACGAGCAAGAGGTTGGCGGGGTAACATTCTACTGCCGGCACCCCACGGCGTCCAACATAATCGGTTAATAGTTTGAAATGTTGTATAATAAGTTATTTTTTTTATGGAAAGAATGGCGTGTACGCCACATGAGTTATTTTAATCACAGAAGAGATTAAAAAATATAGCCCGTAACTAAAAGTCGCAATACTTATTTATCTCCTATTCTGGTGTTTTATCGATATGTTCTTGAAGTATTGTCCTTTCTCAGTTTCATACCTGAAACAAAAAAATATATTTTTTATTACATTGTCATGCTCAAACTCAAAAAATGTTTATTCAGTGGGGCCGCAAGAGCTCTGCTCTCCTATTTAAAAGTGGAAACTTCACTGGTTTTTGTACTATTTTTATTATTCAATCTTACTGTAATATTGTACTGTTTGTTTCCCAAATAAAATAAAATAAAAAATAAATAAAATAAATTATCATAAACGCAATAACTCGATTTTTGGGGCCTACAGAGTTATATACATATTCGTGATCAGCAAAATGAGCTCTATGTTTTCTTCTTAGACAGTTTTTACGTATCTATAGCCAATCCTGTTTTTTTTTCTAAGCATAAACGCAATATGTTAGGAGTTTGGGCTTGGTTTACTTACCAAGAATGCAATAACTTGAGTTATGGTAAGGTAAGCTTAAATAATACATTATATTACTAACGATAAGTGCAATAAGTATGGTTATTTTATTGGTAGTTTGTACATTCAACATTAATAGGCCTCATTTACGCAATTACGCATTTACGCATTTACATAAACGCAATAACTCACAGTTATTGCGTTTATACTTAGCATAAGTCATATTTTGTGTGTTTCCTTTCTACAAGTCAAAAGTGCAATAAGTTGAGTTATTTCGTTTATGTTTAGGAATGTAATTAATTTAAACTGAAGTTATACTAATATTTAAGAGTAACTAGTAAAGTTATTGCATTTATGTGTAGGAAAGATCACAAAGGAACAACTCCTACGCTTTTTAAAATCGCAACATATTGACTATCAAGGCTGATCCGGAAGGTATATCGTTCGTTACCTGCACTCGTCGACAAATGCTTGCACCAAGTTTCCGTCGATGAGCGGAGGCGACGAACAATATCCCTTTCGGACCAGCTTTTCAATTTCCAGGGCCCACGTTCTTGGAGCTACGCTGTGCCCGGTCCTTTAGCTGAGTGAGAAACTTGTGCTACAGATGTGCGTCGCCGTAGCGGGACTCCAACGCCTCAAATAGCTGCTAGTAGATAACGTCTTTTCCAAAAGCCTCAAGTATGGTCAGGGCTCGATCACGAAGTTCTAAAGTGAGTGCTACCATGGCCTGTGCTTCGCTCCATCCTTTTGCCTTGACAACTGCCTTGAACTGGATTTTGTAGGCTGACCATGATGAGCTTCCATCGAAAGATGGCACTTTGAAACCTCGCCCTGAAGGTGCATTAACCACCGAAGCCGAAATCCCTTCTCCAGACTTCAATACACCAAGAGCCTTCTTAACGTCAGCGATTTGAGTTTCATGCTTTCCAAGGCGGTTTGCAGTCGTTCCAAGGCGGTCTTCAGTTGTTGCAAGGCGGTCTTCGGACTTTCTAAGACGGTTTTCGTTCTTCTCAAGGTTTTTAGTTTCAGTAATCCGTTCTTTGATGACTTTGAGGTCTTTTACAAAGTTCGTATATATTTTCTTCATAAGACGCTCCGTCTGCTCCTTCTGACGGCGAACCATTTCCTCCTGATGGCGAATCCGCTCTTACTCTTGACGACGAGCCTGTTCTTTCTGGTGGCGAGCCTGCTCTTGCATCATTGCTTTTAAGGCGGCAATTTCAGCTGAGGCTCGTGCTGTGACTGCAGAAACTCCGGATGGACAAGCGGCCGTCTCCATCATTGGTTGATTCCCTCTTCGCGCTGGAGGCGTTAAAAGCTCTCCAAACCTCCTTTGGTCCGCCTCCTGCTGCCGTTGACTCCTGGTTCGGACCCTCTCCGTGTCGTCCTTTGGTAAAACCGGCATTATTTAATCCCACTTCTAACACCAAATTGTTACGAGCTGGGGGTTTGAAATTAAATAAGTAATGAAATTAAACCAAAATTAAAACTTTAATCACAGATCACACCAAGCAGAATCTCTCAGTAGATTCTCACCAGAACACTTCTTCACTGAACAACACTGATAACCACTATAACTTTTTGTCACAATTTACTGAACACTTTAGCACTTGTATTCACTTTGAAGTCGCTCCGATATATCGCACTGTTCACTTCCGTACCCAAATAAAGACGGCCCGCTCGGCCATCATCCTTTTCTTCCATACCACCTTCGAGGTCACTGGGTGAGGCCTCAAGACCTACGTCTCCTCGACTTCATCTCTAGGGGCTACAATCCCCAGGTCTCGGTTCTTGTAGCCCTTTAGGTGGGCGGGCGTCTATGGTTCTCCCGGGCGGATGTGCGGTACGGGAGGGGAGCCTATGCATAGAAGTCTCTACGCAAGGCCTCCAGACCCGAAACCGCCACCTCACGCGTGTCTTAGCCCGCGGCGATGGCCATCAGGACCTCGGTGAGGATCCCCATGAGTATTAAGGGGGCCTCATCTGGTCCGACGAGTCGCTGTTTAGCCTGTTCAGTTCGCTCGGCAAACACACCCACGTATTTATATCCCAGGCAAACAACTTGTACCGCGCTATTGTTTTCAAAACCGGTTTATCTAGAAACTTCACCTGTTTATGTTTACAAAATAGAAGTGGCCTTTGGACTCATTCGAATGTGTTTACATAAATACCGGTCATTTGAAACTTTCGCCAACTTACTAGTTTGCGTTTGTGCACGGCGACTGATTACCAAATCAAATTATTTATACTGAATTAATGTTTTGAGTAGTACGTTAGTACTCGTAAGAATATTGAGCGTGTTAACTGACATCATAACATCGTGTCTTACTTATGAAAACTACAATAAGTCAGACACTTATTGCACTTATGGTTAGTACATACTAGAACATACAGCAAGTACTTGCAAATTAAAATCAAAATATGTTGATTTGCTAACGATAAACGCAATAACTACACTAGTTATTGCGTTTATGACTAGCAAACATCTTGTTTATTTATAAAACAATCCTAACCATAAATACAATTCCGTGATGTTAAGCAACTTAATTTACACCTTTACCGATTCCGAGTACTACGTAATATTCTACACGTTTTTATCTATAACCTTGTAAAAGATTTAAGTCGATAGCTTGCATAGGAATTGAGATACAAGCTAAACAAACAAAAAAACTTTAGGTGCGTTTTTCTCAAAAGTAGCATGGACCGAGTTATTGCGTTTATGATAAGGAGGGCAGAGCTGCTCAGGAGGTTGAAAAATTATAAATTAAGAGTATCATATCCCAAATCCAAACAGAAATTAAGCAGGTAATCTTTAAAATTTTGGCGAAAAACAACTGTCGTTATTCGATCAAGAAAACCAAAAACTGGTTATACCATACGTAAGAATCTACAAAATATTAATAGTTTTCTTGTTGCTTTATAAAAAAAATCCATTATTTTTAAGCCCTGTCTACAAATTATAAACTCTATATTCAAATCTGAAAGTGTACCGAACCAATCTATTGCAATCTTCCTAATTGATTGTTATGATTACAATATTTATTGGTCCAGCATTAGCTTAGATGTAATCTCAACTCAATCTGACAAACAACTTCGAAATGATACCATCTACTGCTAATAATGTTTTGGTTGGTAAAGTGACCCTGAACACGAAATATAGAAACGGTATTGTTTAATGTACATTCATAGAAAGACAGAAAATGTTTTATTGCTCAACTTAGAAAAAAGAAAAATTCCACTAATGAGACGGTCGTCTACTCGAGCGTACGTGTAATAAATAGCATATAAAAATATAAGATTTGCCTTTAAGATACTTTATAGGTAGTAAGAAAAAAATAAAATTTACAAAAGTATCTAAATTCCTAAAAGGCAAAAGATTGCACCTGATCGTGGTCGCGGGAAGACTCGAAAAAATAAAGGTTAATACGCGATATTGCCGTGGGATGCCGGCAGTAGAATGTTACCCCTCCTCTCCTACCCATGGATGCAGTAAGAGCCTCTGCTAAGGGACACCTCCGGAAGATGGGCAGCAGCGTCCTTCCGTATATCAACATCCCGCACTGCGCTCACCAACTCGCCTGCCAAGCGTGGTGAGTATGGCAACTACCCCTCATGGAGATCCATGAGGGAGGCCTTAGTTCAGTAGTGGACGTTTTACGGCTGAAATGATGATGAATGATGATGAATACGCGATAAATACCTGATAATCCAATATAGTAATAACAAATTCCCCCCCCCCGGGGAAACTTCGCAACGTCTTTTCGTCCAACATACCTCAGTGCCTTAAGACGAAAGTCTACAACCAGTGTGTGTTACCAGTGATGACATATGGAACCGAGACGTGGTCCTTCACTATTGGCCTTATGAACAAGCTCAGAGTCGCTCAACGAGCTATGGAGAGGGCTATGCTCGGGGTTTCTCTACGGGATCGAATCAGAAATGAGGAGATACGTAGAAGAACTCGGGTCACCGACATAGCCAAACGGATTAGCACGTTGAAGTGGCAATGGGCAGGCCATATAGCGCGCAGAACAGATGGCCGATGGGGCAGCAAAGTTCTCGAATGGAGGCCACGGATCGGCAAGCGCAGCGTAGGACGTCCACCTACAAGATGGGCAGACGACTTGGTGAGAACTGCTGGTCGGCGGTGGATGCAGACGGCTTCCAACCGCAGTACTTGGAGATCAATGAGGGAGGCCTTTGTCCAGCAGTGGACGTCCTACGGCTGAAATGATGATGATGATGATGAATAACAAATTTATAATGTAGGACATTTAATACAGCAAAATCTAGCCCCAGCATAGGTACAGGTTTTCTTTTAAATAAATCAGAATTTATAAGTGAACATTTCATACAGCACCGTGTGTAATGTCCACCGAAGTGACCAGAGCGTGTGGTTTTGGTGCAATAGATACAAAACACTAAATACATTTTGTTTTGTAAAAAGATACACATTGGTGTCGATTCTGTTTTACACTTCTTAAAACTAATCAATATATATAAAACTCTTCCGTTACTGACTGAGTGACTGACAGACAACGCACAGCCTAAACCACTAGACTTAGAGACTTGTTTGGCACACCTTGAGTATCCTAGAGGTGCACTAAGAAGGGATTTTTCGAAATTCCCACGGAAACGGGAACTACACGGGTGAAACTGCGGGGTGCGGCTAGTTATATATAGAGATCCGACGTTCCTAAATTTAGACCTGTCAGCGAAAAATTGGGTCTAAGTGTTCAGTCTTCATTTATTTATAATGGTTATGGCTTTATTAAGAATGACTAGCTAATCGGTTGGAATAGCTTTATGTCGCTTTAGTCCGTTTTACGTCAATTTAATTAGGTGACTTTACGGGCACGTGAAACCTTACAACTCTGTCTTAGGGTGACGGCCGCATTGCAGTGCAGCGTTGGTCACGTGCTTAGTGAACGTGATCACCGCGGCATTGCAATTGTTATAGGTAGAGGTTACCGCTTAACATCAGGTGGGCCTTCGGCTTGTGTGTGTGTGTGTGTGTGTGACTCCGTTTTCCGCATTTAGACTCGTAGTTGGTCCATTATGCGTGAGGTGTCTGGCTAGCATAGCCAGCCCAACTCCGACCAGAAGCGCAGAATCTTCCTGGGATCTTCACAGGCTTCACGGAGTGACCTCGGTGGCCTTCGGCTTGTCTCGTCATTTAGTAGTATAAAAAAAAGCTTTAACTAGTTAGTGCAACAACAGAATCGCCACCATTGATTCTCTTTACTACCATACTGCCTTCTAGTGTTCCTACCATCTGTCATAGCATTAGAAACAAAATAGATTTAGCAGCCCATCGCAATCAAACTATACATCATGATTGACGGCTGATCGATCTATTCATTCCGGGTTTATTAATGATCGGTTGGTGATGCTGGATGAAGACATTATCCTCGATTATTATTATCCTAAGGCTTAATTTATATCGGTGTAATTTCTGTGAGTTACTGTGGAACAGTGGTAGGGCCTAACATTGAGCCAATTTAACCTGTATGAATTTAAATTGCAGTGGGGTGCCGGCATTAGGATGTTGCCTCTCCTATCTTGCCAGTGAATGCAGTTATAATCTGCCGAGGGATACCTCCGCAAGATCCATGAGGGAGGCCTATGTTCAGCAGTGGACGTATTACGGCTGAGATGATGATAATAAGATTTTAAACGCTTTTTGATGTCATTAATGAAGATTATTAATGAAGTTTTCGATTCCGCCTAGACAGGATTTAAATAAAGAAAATGTAAGAATTTTAATTTCCATAAAATGGAAATAAACTACCTAAGTGTAGTAAACACCATAAAAGGCAAAAATCTATTATTTAATGAATCAATCATTGATAAAACAATTCCGAAATGAAAGTATTTTTTTGGAAAAAACTCTGAAATGGTGAGTCTGAAAAAACATTCAATCTCAAATATAATTTTAACCCAATTTTCAACGGCAATATTGTGGCAAGCTCATATTTTTTACCATAAGATGAAGGAGAACTACTAACATCAAAGATACGGTGACCTTGTATGTCACCGCAAGCATGTTAATAACACTGCCATTTATAAGAATGTCTGCTTTTTACTAAGCTCTCTAAATTATACAAATACTAGTAGAATATATGATTAAACTAAGAGTGGAATTAAATAGGTGATGGGCAATCTTAACTACAATGTACCGGGCACTACAGCGTCCCGTAGATCATGAAAACCTGCTGACGCTGTATAAAGTAATCTGTTAAAGATGTTGACTCTTACTGTTGTCGATGCGTATGCGTATGTATAGGACAGATCCTAGATATACAGGTTTTCATGATCTACGGGATGCTGTTGTCCCCGTTACATTGTAGTTAAGATGGATTGTCTTTTTTAAGCTTTCGCGATCACAACACATTAATAACAAATACACGATAAATTCCCGGTTATATGTATGTTAATAATGTTAAGATTGATGATGTTAGTTGTTCTACTTCATCTTAGGGTATAAAATATGAGTTTGCCACAATATTGCCGTTAAAAATAGGGTCAAAATTATTCTTCTTAGACAGTTCAATTAGGTAGGTCCTACTGCGAGAAAGTGGTCAATCGTCAAATCCAACTCGGAACGCTGCCCGTTTGGGAAACTTCGCAACGTCTTTTTTCTCAACGTCTGGACGAGATCCAAAATACCTCAGTGCCTTAAGACGAGTATTCAATCAGTGTGTGTTACCAGTGATGACTTACGGAATCGAGACGCGGTTCTTTACTACTGGCCTCATGAATAAGCTTAGTCGCTCAACGAGCTATGCAGAGGGCTATGTTCGAGGTTTCTCTACGGGATCGAATCAGAAATGAGGAGATACGTATATGAACTTGGGTCACCGATATAAGCAAGCGGATTAGTATGTACCTTGAAATGGCAATAGGCAGGTCATATAGCTCAAAGAACAGATGGCCGATTAGGCCGAATGGATGCTACGGACCGGCAAGCGTAGCGTAGGACGTCCACCAACGAGATAGGTGGACGACCTGGTAAGGTATGCAGGTTGGTGGTAAATGCAGTCCACTTCCAGCCGCTTTTTTTATTCTTGAATACCTAGAGCTCCATGAGGACACCAAAAGTTGATAACTACTTGCATTTTCTAAAGCTTGGAGACACTGACCATGTAAACCCGCTTGATCAAAAATTTCACCCAGAAGAAGACGAACCTCATGGCTCAAGGGTTGATTTAACATGAACACACGATCCTTATGCTATGCTACGGTGTCTTAAGTCCAGAAAGCAATAATGCACTTCAAGAATGTACAGAAATTATATCGTGAAAGGACGCTGTAGCTATCCACCTGCTCCGTATGAACCTTGAATAACCGGCCAGATCCGCAATCAAATTACAAAGACCACAATTAACGTTAGAAAAACCAATAACTACAATGCCATTTAACAAACACTCGTACCCGGCTCGCCCAACTTCTAACAAGTGTACCACTTGACATTTGCAAAAGTAACCATTGGGTATTGTAGAACAGCAACTTGAGGGCCCTTGTGGCACTCGGAAAAGTGCTGAGAGTCTTGACCCGAGAATAATATGGAGTCCAAATACATACTCCGTTTATGAAAAGAATGCGTGTGGTTTAACAATAAGCGATACGATTTTTCGGGTCACGATGTATATTTATCGCTAGCAAAAGAAAACCCTAATTTGGATATATGTATGTATGTATTTTGTTACAGTTTATACAAATAGAGGTATATTATAACTGTTTAAGACATCCTCCATTTTAGCAGCTACGATTCTCCAATAGTAGTGTTGTAACGACAATAGGATGAATAAATAATTATAAGGTAGCTATAAAGGTTTATTGGCATTCCAATAATAATTAATATTGTTTTAATTTTTTGTCTTCTTGTTTTTAATTAAGCTTCACTTAACATAAATTATATTATAAGTTTGTCGTGTACACATGAGTTGCGATTCAAGCGAGATCATTTTCAGTGTTTTTATTATTATTTTTGTATTGCTTGTTTTGTGTTTTGTGTACTTAAATAAATAAATAAAAATAAAACGTATCGGAATGTCGAACAGTTAAAAAGCTCTCTCCGTTTAAGAAACAGCAGAGCAGTTTTATAAGGAGCGATACGATGTTGTCGTTTTGGTTCATATTTTAATTTGTGATTATATAATGGTTTCCTTTTATTAAAATATAAGATGTGGCATAGAAAAGTTCCATCTATTATGGTATTCTTAAATGAGGTTTGCCACCAATTATTGGCTGACAAATACTAAGAATACGCTCAATACATTTGAAATTATCAACGAAATAGCAAGTCAGAGAAAAATAGTTTTGCTCACATATTGCGTAAAGTCAGAATTGGACATTCCTAACTTTAGTGGCTGTGAACTTAAGTGTGAACCGTTAAAACTTGGAAATGACAAAGTATGAAACCGTTTTCACCATCAAATGAAGATTCCCACTTAACAAAAGACTTGACGCACCTATTCAATAAACACGAAATGTAAGTAAACTCAGAACTTGACAATGTAGTAAGTACTTAACAATCGGTCTCAATTACGAAATGAAATGAGCATACATCGCACGTACTATGTTATGGCGATGGCAGAAAGCATGGAGAAGGTATGTTTGTTATTATTTTTGAAGGAGAAGGACGATAGGAGACTATTGCTCGGCACTGGGAACTGCCCTATCATTCTAAAATAAACTATAGAAAATATATCATCACCATTAGTCCTTTTCATACCATTGCTGGGCTAATGGGCCGACGGATCATATAATATAAGAAAAAATTACAAAGAATTTTGAATACCGGTGGTTCTTACATAGTTATACAGGTGCATGCATCATTCTTATTTTTACCTCAACTCAGAGTTCGATATCGTTGTTAAAATCTCAACTCAACAATCTCAATCTCAACCTACGTGCCACATCCATTTGTATCTTCCGTCGTCTCCCGACCATGCTTGTTCGTCGACAAACACAACTGAGGACGCTAATCAAACAAGAAAACTCACTGTGTGTCCATCGTTACGGTGGTCCAGTACTGTGTACCTCACTGCCTATATCTATTGTCCACCTATCTTCTGTCTCCGCGAACAAAACTGTAATATGGCCCTTACGCTTTGGAATTTAAGATTCAATACATTACCAACAATTTGAATGTTTTGTTGCTTTGTCTGAGACGCTCTTGCTAATTGGAATTATGCCGTAGCCCTTTGTGTTTAAGCGTTAGGTTTCGTTTCTTCAACCGAAGATTAGAGTGGAAGTTTTAAATTAGTAATGTTGTATTCTGCAATCACACTGTCCACACATTTATTGTCCGTAGGTTGCCTTTTGTTTAAGGAACTTTCACAATTAACTTAGATATGCGAAACGCTGTCAAGAGGCTTGACTTCATCTCTTGTCTGTTTGTTAATTAATTGCATTATCGTTTTTGTCTTTATTCGATTGTTTGTTAAATAGACAAAGCAGTTTTGATTGTGGACAGAAAGTTGTAAGAGTTTCAAGAGGTTTTTAATGCTAATTTCACGCCTAGTTTCTAAATTCATTGAAGACGTCATTGTGAGTTTTTTGACTGAGAGTTTATAATCTAGTTTAATCAGTCTATTAGATCTCACTGCTGAGTAAAGGCTTCTCTTCCCTTTCTTAACATTTTCTGGTCTACGGAGTTGGTAAGAATGTGAAAATGTTTTTAGCACTAAATTTGGCAAAGATGTAGTTAACAGTCTAGAATCTCACTCAAACGACTTTTAACCTGGTTTCAACGTGTATAAAGCCAAAGCTGAAACTAGTCCCTACTTCTCTATATAATAATATAAAAGCGAAAGTGTAAATGGTCGTATGTATGTTCCGTTTCACGTCAAAACGTCTAAACCGAATTCGATGAATTTTTAGCTTAGAAAATGATTTAGATTCGGATTGGACTACTATTTGTTGCGAATTAAAATGCAAATAAGGAGTACTTGAAGGAGCTGAAATGGGAAAAGCAATTTATTGAAAACGAAACGAAAATTAAATACATAAAAATTAAAACGGGATAATCTTTTGAAATAAAAGTTTTACAGTTATAATTACTTGTATTACAGACTATCGCTAAATTTTTATTTATTTTGAACCTTATAGGTACCTAGTAAGTAAGGCCTTTTGCATCTATTATAGATGATTTATACAGCGTCAGCAACTGGTTATCATGCTGTACGGGACGCTGCAGTGCCTGGGACATTGTTAGATGGATTAGGCTTGCCCAGCACCTATACCATCCTCACAGCTTAGTGAGCTATTATTCAGAGGAAAGAACAGGTCAATAAGTCTGAAGCTAACTAAGCCGCAGGTTTCCTCACGATGTTTCCTTCACCGTTAAAGCACGTGTTAAGTGTGCACATACATTTTCCAAGAAAAAAAAATCCATTGGTGCATGGCCGGTATCGAACCCACGACCTTCAGATTGAAAGTCGGGGGTACATACCACTCGGCCAACACGGCTTATACCTACTTACTACGGTACCTAGTACTTAGTTCCTTATATCACAAATTATATAATACACTAGTACTTATACTTAGTCCTCGCGGACTAAGTCGCGGGCACAAGCTAGTACTAAATCAACTGGACCTGACAACATCCAAGTTATTCTTTACATCATAAAATAACTTTGAGTGACCTCATAGTTATTTCAACTCGCTTGGAAAATAAACAACTCAACAGCACTCAACGTTTCAAATGCAGAGGTCAAAAACTATTGTTAAGGATGGTAAAAAATGAGATTTGATCGGCAATGGTTACCTGGTTTTAGTTGTACTTGTATATTGTCAGAAGGTTGTTGGTCATGTTTTGGGGTCATTATCGATATATCCTGTGCATTGTTGACTGTCCTTGTCTGTCCATCTTTACCGCAAGAAATTGACTGATGAGTATCCCATCCGTTGATCTGATATTTTAATGAATTAATAATATTTTCTTGGAAGTAGTAATTTGCTGTTTGAGTATTGGTATTAAAATAAAGATTAATTAGCAAAACAATCTACCTTCAAATAAAAGTTTGTCACATTTTTTTGGCAAAATGTGTAATGAAAATTAAGATGTATTAAAGATGACAAAATTGTTTTTTGATCACAATGTAATTATCAAGTGTCACTTTGTGTGAGTTCTAATTCTCTCGAATTTGCGGCAGCGTCTTTCCGTGTATCGACATCCCGTACTATGCTCGCCGACCCGCCTACCAAGCGTGATGAGTATGGCAACAACCCCTCATGATAGGTATTTGTTGAACCATGAGGGATGCCTATGTCCAACAGTGGATGTCCCACTGTCTGATATCTTAGACAATGATGAATAAAATATTGCTGGATATTTCATACAGTATCACCTAGTCAAAGTAAAGTAAGTAGCATTGTGTTTTAGGTACCAAAATATTGATAGCATACTACATTATTTTGTAAACTTATGTTTATCTTAATACCCAGACCATGATAAATATTTGTGGGATTATTACAAATATCTCTCACGTGACGGGAATCGAACCCACCAGCTTCTGCGTATCAGTCGGCTATTACAGACCAACTGAGTTACGAAGGCAGTCAAGCACAGTGAACACCTTGACTTTAACATTCTTTATATTGCCGTGGTTGTTGTTGCTTCTCCTCTTTTGCCCGTGTATGTAGTAAAAATCTGCCAAGGGATACCTCCGGTAGATGAACAGCAGCGTCTTGCCGTGTATTAACATCCAGTACTGCGTTAGCCAACCTGCCTGCCAAGCGCGGCGAGTGTGGCAACAACCCCGTCATTATGTTGGACGTCCAGGTCTATATCCAGCAGTTGTCTTGGAAAGCAGTCCTACGGCTGAAATGTTAACGATGATTCTTTATAAACAGCATGAAGTTTCCTAGATCGTGATCTCTCACGTCATCATCCATCCTAATATCGGTTGCCTAAAACGTTCCCACAACCCGATCGCTCCCAAACAAGAACAAAGGCGCTTGTTACTGGTATACTGGCGTGGTGAAATTTTAAAACCCGTGTCAAAGGTTAAGCATTATCTTATGTTAATGTATAGTCTGCCGCTGTAAATCAATTATGTGCGTTGACCCGTGGGGGTCGGCCGTGGAGTAATGCTTGTTGGGAGGTGCATAGAGCAGTGTTTAGATTAAAATCCTTGACTCTTTACATATTGTAAATATATTGATGGTAATAGAGAAGATTTGGATGACCTAAATAAATCAATTAATCAGTGCTCAACCGATTTATAAATATATATTTCTATTATATCTAAAATCTGTCTCGGGTAACTTAAATAAAATGCACTATAACACTGCTCTTCTCTTTACTGTGACGTAAGAATACAGAAAATATTTGGTGCTAATTGAACTAATCGTAATTATTTAGGTGCAAGTTGCACTTTCACATTTGTTAACCAGAATTTACATTTTTAAACAAAGGGAATAAGGCCTTGTGCTCTCGCTATTAAACTGAAACTAAACTAAACACTAAATACTTGCAGTACATTCCTTTCTAAAGTTGCACGAACGTTACCTGCTCTATGGAGTCCGTCGTCGTTTCTATGCTTTGCGCTTTTACCATAGATTAGGTAATGGATTGAAGTTACATTTGTTTTGTTACGGGATACAATGTTTGATTTATTTTTATCACCTTCCTCCTTGTACTGTTGTTTCCTTTTGTGTGTGATAATAATTATTTGTTTTTCTCATCGATCTGATTTATTAGAAGCTTATTGACTATGTGAGCAATATAACAAAGTCCAAGGCACTGCTGCGTTTTGTACAATATTCCTTACGAGTTGCTAACATTTTATAAGTTACAGATGAAAATGTTCTTAATAAGTATTTTTTTTTTATATTTCGTCATTATCAACATCATTATCACTGTAGCTTAATCACTAACTGGCTTCTACAATAAGTAGTGTATTGTTTTTGCAAAGTACCACTATCTTGATCTCGGCGGGTCTTCAGTTTGACAGCTGTCAAAATTGTAAGTCTTGCTTATTCTTCTCTGTCTAATTGTGGGCTAAAAAGGTCATTGTGAAACGATCGCATGAAAGATATCATATAAAGCTTTACATTAAAACCCACCTGTTATACTGTTTGGATTAATTTCTAAAGAAAATTGGACTCCTAGCTAACATTGTAACGCTAGGTTCTTGCCACATACTGTTTATCAAGACTTGATCTTGGTGTTTTTATTTTTGTGAAACACATGTTCTTATAGATCAATGCCGAAAAGAATTGTGTTATCAATGAACAAGAGTATATAAACTTTACATTAAATATGCAATTGTTTAGAATGTTGCCTCTTCTTTCTTGCCCGTGGATGCAGTAAGAGTCTGCTAAGGGATACCTCCGGAAGATGGGCAGCAGAGTCTTTCCGTGTATCAACATCAGATGATGCTAAAAATATTACCATCTCTCAATAAATGTATACTCTTTCAACAGTTGAATTCAAGTCCTAATTATTATATAACCAGAACTACATCATCAGACATGAGCTTTCACATTTATCTGTTTTAAAATTCGATTAAGATGAACAATACTTTTTTTTAAATCTAATAACTTATGTATGATCAAGTACATAAAATCTAATATACCTGCCTACATAATAACACTGCCATTATGTATGAACAGGAAACAACGAACTATGTTATTAACACAGTTTAACACCTACAAGTAGAGAATAAAAAGTAATTGTGTTTTTTGTTGTATGTTGCAATATATCAGTATTTTTAATGGATTTCACGACTATCTATAATTTTATCGTGTTTGATCGAAATATCACTTTCTAAAACTCGCGTTAGTGTATCTTTTTGAAAAGCTACAGCTTAGTTTACAATACTTACTCAAGCTGTAATAATCCTTATGAATTAGATATTATTTTGATATTACTTAGTTCTACATTATCTACTTGAATTCTAACGCGAGGTTTATTTCCCAATCGGTGTTACTAACTGAAAAACGATTGGTATATTTCAAAACCGTGTAATCTTTTACAAGCAAGGCAAACACTTTGTGTTTGGTATAAGTTATTATTTAGCAGCAAACTTATAATAATTTTGCCATTAGTGTCTGTTTACTAGTTCCAATTCATTTTCAACCATAGCTTGACACTATAAAGTATATTTTTGAATGCATTTGACGTCCGCGTGTGAACTCATACGGTTTTTTGTCTATACCCTTTGTTGAATCTTATTTTTATTTGAAACTCGTTAATCTTTAGTATTTGTTTGAGGTTGTCGAACTTCTTTACAATGTCATCTTTTGTTGATTCACTTTGTATGAGCCATTCATCAATTGAATTCGGCGTTTTACCCATAAAGCTCAATAGTTACGTAAAGGCATCTTCGATACTTATAGGTCTTAACTTTTGACGTACTATATTGACTTGTAATGTCGTAAAATACTTAGAAATTATAGATTTTTACGCCTATCGATACTAAAAGATGTCGTTTGTCTATTGACCTACCTAAACGCCAGCAAATGACTTCGTTAACACATTCATTTTAAAAGTTTTATTGTAGCGAACATTTGTTTGTATCATATGAGAAACAATCCCTACACATTTCAAATCGTTTGGGCATTATCTGTCGGCTTTTTAATTATATTTCTTTGACTATTGTTGGTTTATTATATATTTGTTTAGTTATTCCAAAATGCAACAACTGGACCACAGGCGTAACCTCAATCGACTAAAATAAATGTAAATTGACGATGACGATAATTATGATAGTTTATTAATTCCTCTACAAAAAACATGAGCAGATATAATGTTGGTCGTTGAAATTTTGTGTTGTTATTTTTTTAATTAACAATTAATTGAAAAAATTAATTGAAAAGCAACCTTCGAGCAATTCAAGAATTTCAAGAAATTGAATTTATTTCCATATATTGTTATAACAAAACATACAAACCAACCACAGGCTGATTAGTCTGCAATAAATGCAAAAACTCATTGTGTCAGTTGTGATGATAAGATGGTTCATTAGTTCCCTAACAAAGAAAATTCGCAGAGAGGATTCGCTCATGATTTATTAGTTTTTGATGCTGATCATCCACTATTCGCGCTATTAATACCACTGCCTACTCTTACTTCACTTTCTATTGTCTAGCTTCGATGGTTCCCATTACTCCACTGAATTTAAGAGCCCACTTTACTTTAGTGTTATGTTCGAACGCGTGTACATTTCAATTTGTTAGCATAGTGCTGTTTGATTTCACACTCTTGCCTCGCTGCTTACATCGGTCGGATCGGTGTGCGGTCTAAGTTGTAAGCTTTTTACAAATCAGCAGCATTAATCAGAATGTTTATTTTACATTCGAATTATTATTGAGATACTAGACACTATGTACAAATTATAAAATATTCATATACATTCTATAGAATATTCTAAAAATAAAACTTTATAGCTTATAAGCCTTTGTATGACGAAAACTTACGGCACTTTTGTATTACTCACGATTAGTTATTCATGAAACATAAATAAACAGTGAATAAGAAATTAAGTAATATAAAGTATTTTGAATGATAACCTATAAGTACCAACAACCACATTAATAGTTTGCTATATTTTAATACGAAAGCTACTTAAATATTCATAAGTGTATCTCTTTTTACCAATTTACCTTATTTTCTCAGGATAATAATGTAAATTTTATGTATAAGGCCACCTGCCTAACCC
This sequence comes from Pasiphila rectangulata, assembly GCA_963082625.1. Classification (NCBI taxonomy): domain Eukaryota; kingdom Metazoa; phylum Arthropoda; class Insecta; order Lepidoptera; family Geometridae; genus Pasiphila; species Pasiphila rectangulata. Next base: position 10,101,471 of record OY720253.1, read on the forward strand.
CTTTAGTATAGGAATTACGAATAGGAAGAATTGCCTTTTGTGTAATCGATAGCATGATTCCGTTTTACGTCAATTTCAGTAGCTTTAAATAATTCGTGCAACAACAAAATCGACCATCCCTTGCGTGATACAGTAACGAGGTTCTAGTGTGTACGTGTTGCAGTTAGGGCTCATGACGTCGTCGCCCGAACGCCTTCACCGAGCGTACTCATTTTGCGAGCTGTATTTGTAATCCTTTGGTTCGCGGCAAAAACCAACAATCATCGGCTCGCTGTAAGTCGCTCGTCGTTGCAGTTACAAAAATTAGTACCTACCTTGTTATCGTCAGCTCGGCTAGCCACACGTAAACCGCTCGCAGCAGGTTTGCGAACCACGTACATATTATGTTTTCTGGTAAGAGTATATCTACAACGCTAGGTAACAAGGTAACGGCTAGTGAGTACCCGGTTTTAGTCGTGTCCTCCAATATTATTAACCTAGTATTTAAAACCGCTCTAACCTCAACACTTATCCCACCTTCAAAACTGACAGGTGCCCAGTGGTTCCGTACATCAATCATGAGTGAAACAATCGTTAAGGTCAGATGTTTACGTCGATGACAGATCGTCAGACATTATGAATTATTTGATGTATTAGGGTTACGGTGTTTTACTATGCCATGGTGTACTGGATATTTAAGTATATTAAATATTATTTGCTAGCCGATGGGGCTGAAAAGTTCTCGGGTGGAAGCCACAAGCAAGCGTGTACCAACAATATAAATTAAAATATTTATTTTAGAACAGATCATTTTATACAGAAAATACATTGGAAACGATGGTTCCTGCAATAGTTTATTATTAAACTGTGATGCAGTTTCCAACGCCCACCTCAGACCAAGGTAGAGCTGTTTTGTTCCTAAAATTTTAGTTCAACTTTTAATTATAAAAATATTTTAATTATAAACACAAGTAAATAATGTTTTACTGTTAAAACAATTTCTGGTGGCAAACTTAGCTATGGAGATATTTACTGAAAGAAGATTAGTTGAAAGTAGTTCAAAATAGTACTTAATGCTGATTCTGCTAAAGCGTGTGCTTCAGACTAGGTTTTTCCGTTTATTAGAATAGCGATATCATCGGCATAGGTTATGATTCTGCAATTAATAAGCGATAAATAACACAATTCGTTTATATAGATAAGAAACAAGGTAGGGCCAAGGACACTACTCTCTGGTACGTCGAATGCAATGGGTATCTCGTCGCCCCTTATATTGCCTATTATAACATACTGATTGCGGTTGGTCAGGTAATTTTTAAGCAAATCTAAGACGTGGTTTGATGCAAAGCGTGTTACGCATTAAGGTCAAAGAGTCACAGGCAAATTTTACAGGTAAGTGATCCGTAACATTTGTATTTAAAATCAGTGTTAATGAGGAGCTTGAGTTCGCAAAAGAACATTGTCTAAACATCTAACCTCTCTCGTGGGTAGATGATGAGCGGGAAGCATACCGTGACATGCATATGGACAGACGACCATTATTCTCCTTTACAGTAGATGGAGTCATAGATATGATATCATCATCATCATTTCAGCCGTTAAACGTCCACTACTGAACACATGCCTCCCTCATGGATCTCCAAGAGGGGTAGTTGCCATACTCACATGCTTGGCAGGCGGGTTGGTGAGCGCAGTACGGGATGTTGATACACGGAAAGACGCTGCTGCCCATCTTCCGGAGGTATCCCTTAGCAGGCACTTACTGCATCCACGGGCAAGAGAGGAGGGGCAACATTCTACTGCCGGTGCCCCACGGCAGATATGATATATATACATTTATTTGGCAACTAGCTTCTGCCCGCCACTTTGCTTGCATTGTACCCGAATAAAAAGTAGCCTATGTGTTAATGCTGGCTGGTGAACATCAATACGTATGCAAAGTTTCAGCTCAATCCGTAGCCTAGTTTTTGCGTGAAGAGGTTACTAACCTCCATCCAAACAAACTTTCGGCTTTATAATATTAGTGGGGTAAAACTTTATTTAAATACAGACTTACTACACTACAAAAAGGAAAATTAAAATGGAAAATAATGGAAAACATACACGATTATGTACATACATGATCACACATATTAATGAATTATGATAGTCGGGCAGGGTGCCAGAAGGTCTGTTATGTGCCGTTGTTGGCCAAAAGAATGAGGGGAAGGCAGTATGACTGCCAGCTGCTGATGATACATGTACAAATAATCTATGCTAGATATCAAAGGCCTTATATTTTATACTGCGTATAGGACGTATATTCCAAAATTGAATGAAATTAGGAGGATATTGCTCGCCATAAATTTGTTTGCCAAATATTATGTTACAATCGGTTAGTAAGTAATTAAGATAAACATTTAATAGATTACCTAAAACGCTATATTACGAAATTAATAATTTATTTCACGAGTATGCAAACGACAAAAATGTTTTAATTATTGGCTAAATTATTACGTTTTAATTTATTGTGATGGCTTTTTCGATGCTTCTATCGACATATCAAGAAAGAAGAAAGGGTGCTTATTAGAAACTTAAGCTGTATTTTAATAGTTTGACTCATAATTTCGTGTTGAAAAACCCATTTACAAGCATTAAATTACGGGAAATTTATATGCCTACATATCTTTATCTTTTTCTAGTTTATCTAAAAATATATATTAATTCGAAGAAACCCAAATCTAATATCTTAGATAATCATTAAAACCAACTCGATTTCAAATTTATTGTTAATCTCTAAAAAGACAATGATTATTCGTGAAAAGCAAACCGGATGGGACCAGGTGCGACCTTTAAGTTCACATCAAGAGGTCAAGGACGGGAAAAGAAACTTGCATATAAAATGAAAGCACCAAACTTGTGTGGAAAGAATCTAGAAATATCAAATAAATTACAGCTTAGCATACGTTTATAATTTTTTGAATGTTAATGATGATGACCGTAGGCATTTTGCGCAAAAATGCGGGATATGAAATAATTTATGGCAAGTTTAATGTATTATTATACTAACGACAATTTTATGTCACTTCTGGAATAAAAATGGTCCAACAAAGTATTTAGTAATATATATTTTAATGGATGATTTTTATGTTCTGATATTTGAGTTGTTTCTTAGAAAAGTTTATATTTGCATTTATAAAACCTAGATATTTAAATCTATATCTATTTTGAAAAATTTACTGGCTTTGGGATATGCCACATTCGTTACTTATTGAACGTTAATAATATTTACATTTGAATCTTGTATTCTTAATATGACTCAAAGCATGCTTGTTGTATAAGAGGTATGTAACACTGAATTTGGAGCCGTGTTAGTATACCAACTTTCAACCAAAACAAACTTTTCATAACAGTGAAGGAAAACATCGTATGGAACCCGCTTTGTTAGCTTCAGGCGTATTGTCTTGTTCTTTCCTCTGGCTAATAGCAGACTATGCTGGGATGATAGTATAGTTGATAGGCAAGCTAAACCCATCTAACAATGTCCCAGGCACTACAGTGGCATACCAGTACCAATGCACCATAAACACTCGCTGAGGCTGTAAAAATCATCTGTTATAGATGTGAAAGGCCTTACTTATGTTTGTAGTAGTACTGCAAGTACATTCGCCGTACACATGGTCTAATCACCCAATCCGGTCATGTATGCGTAGTCATTCTACTTTCTACATAATTTTTACTAGTCCGGTCCGTACTACATTATGTATTCTCGATTAATTCTGTACCTGCTAAACGTTCAAGTCTTTCTTTGTATCCAACCAACATTACGCTTAGAATTATCCCGTTATTAAAAATTCAGATTTAAATAAGCGATTACGGTAAGCCGCATTACAACTTTTTCAATATAGTTTATAATATTTTTATCGTTTTTATTAATTACACAGCGATAATATAGAAATACCGTATTATACTATTTTGATAAATACTTATCATGACCTCGTTATGATTACTAAATCACAGAATCCGCATAAACTGTCGAATCTTAGATGTTATCTCTGGACAAATCATCGTGTGTATCTTACCACGGTGAGAAACCAACGCACCTGTACAGTGGTTTTGCCGGTTATAGTGATGGGGTAAAGTTGATTTATCGATATCGATGAGAATAGGCGCGGCGGCTTAGGTAATTGAATCGCGTGACAAGGAACCATCGAGGGAACCAGAAGTTAGGGTTGGTGTTTGAAAAGAACGGAGGCTTAAATAATTGTTGTTTGTACTATTTAACTGAACTCTTTACTTAACTATGCGTTAAATAAAATGTTAACTAACTTTACATAAAAAAGTGCCTACGTAAAACAAGATCATCAAAATTGTATAAAACAAAATTAAATATGCTTTCGCACAGTCTAGAAAATGAACTAAACTCAGAGTGTTTCCTCTGCTATAGCTGGACATGTCTCACTAATTAATTACTATATTGCCTAAGGCTTTATTCTTTGACTATCGATATATGCCCCGCCTCGATCTCACATGGAGCTGCCCGGGTCCATCGCAGGCCGGAGTCACGAGATAAATCACGCATTAATAGCTAGACTCATTCGCTCATCCGCATCTACGGACGCGGTAGACGTGCGCGTGCGCCGATTGCTTTCTGATTTTTTATGTGAAGTAAGCTATAAAGCTATATAGGTAGCTAAAATTTTAGTGTATTTATCGATATATTCAAATGCAAATTAGCTTTTCATGATAATTGGACCATTTATAAAATATCATAAACTGTAAGTTCATGCTATACGTCAGTAAGTGGACGCTGTAGTGCCTAAGATATTGTTATATGGAAAAATCTTCCCCAATAACTCTATTTGTATACCATTATCTCAACTAAGTTGTTATATTGTGCTAAATATTACTCATCTTATTTAGAATCATTTTGGATATTCAACTTCAATAATTGGTTGGTGGTCGGTTAGTTGATAACATTTTGGAAATCAGTCAAATTCTTTATTTATTTGCACAACCGACAGCAATTATATCTAATTGTAAATTTGTCAAAATTACAAAGGTTATCACGTCTAGAAACAATGCTAGTGACAGATGTAAACCAACTATAATTATTAATATCAACTATCGATCTAACATACAAACATTCTTATAATTTAATATTAATATAATATACTCGTACATAAAAAATATTAACTAGGTACCTAATTTCGAGGACTATTTCCAAAAAGGTCACTGTTCAGCCGCTGCCTGGGCGAACCGACCCTCGTGCAGAATAGATCTGGGTCAAGTTGTTCATTTATCTTATTAAAATTGACACTTGTTCGCCATAAAAACGTATTTACCGGTTGTTTACCAACGAGAGGAACATGAAGCTGGGATTGAAACTTGTTTCTTAGGGAACATTGAGATTGAGAGCGTATGCCTTTATCGATACATCTTAGTATCCGCCATTGTAACTATCGACATGTCGACAACGATATCGACTATCGATAGATTCCCCGCCCTGATCTCACGCGAAGCTGTCCGGGTCCATCGCAGGCCGGAGTCACGAGATAAATCACGCACTAATAGTTAGACTCATTCGCTAATCCGCATCTACGGACGCGGTAGACCAGCGCGCGCGCCGTTGCCTTCTGATTTTTGATTTGAAAATAAGCTATTGTTAATAGGTAACTAAATATTCTTAGCATTGTATATTGTACTAGCTTTTGCCCGCGACTTTGTCCGCGTGGAAGTCATAAAACGTAAAATCCCCTTTTTCACGCAGAGCCACTTCGATTCGAAAATATAAATGCCATTTATTCCCTATACCGTGGAATTTTCGAAAAATCCCTTCTTAGTGCACCTTTAGGATACTCAAGGTGTGCCAAATTTCAAGTCTTTAGGTCCAGTCGTTTAGGCTGTGCGTTGATATATCAGTCAGTCAGTCAGTGAGTTAGTCAGGACTTTGAATTTTATATACAGGGTGGGCCCTAACTGTATGCGTAGTTTTTATATGCGTTAAAAAATATACCCTTTATATAGATTGATGGTGACTTTTAATAATTAATCCTGGAAATTTCACATTAACTTTTGAGCAAAATTTTTATTTTATCCGATTATCAGTTAGAGCCTGCTAAGGGATACATCCGGAAGATGGGCAGCATCGTCATTTCCGTGTTTGCCAACAAACAACACCTCATGATCTGTACCTCGTGATCAATGAGGGAGGCCTTTCTCCAGCAGTGGAAGTTTTACGGCTAAGATGATGATGATTGGTTGTTATCAAGCTTAGACGACAATCAAAACAAGGTGCTATGTATTCGACCAGCACGGCTTACGAAAATTTACTATAGATAGATATTAAGCGCGTATTAGTTATACAGCTACAGTCTCAGATGTATCCAATAAAACCTGCGCATTGCCTCATGAGAACTGCATATTTCCTGCGCAAACGCAATTGACACTATCTGTAAGTAAGACAGAGCTAGATAAAGGCCGTCCCACACAAACAACCGGTTAGGTTTGTAAAGTATAATGAAAAATACCGCTCGATTCGCAAGCGCCCGTTTCCATTGACAACTGACGGATTTAGGAATGACGGATGATGGTTTGTGTTGATTTATTTGTTTTTTTAGAAGAAAACTGGTGTTTTTCTTGTGATGGGTTGTTTAAGAAATGTTTTCACATGTGATACGTGGATGTAGAACTCGTTATGTGTGTATTTGTTCAGGATGTACTGGATGTTTTTCTGTGATAAAAAATATCCATCTATGTTGTATAATGTATTAAGTATAACAGTCATCTAGTACCCATAACACAAGCTCTGCTTAGCTTGGGGCTAGATGCTGTGTGATTGTCCAGCATCACTTATTTATTTTCGTCGGTCGACTTATGCGTTCAGCGTTCGACTTACTGTAAGACATGAGTATGAGTCATCAACTGGTATCCATTCTGTACAGGACGCTGCAGTGCATGGGACATTGCTAGATGGATTAGGCTTTCCTGGCTCTATACCATCCTCCCAGCTTAGTCGGCTATTAATCAGAAGAAAGAACAAGTCAATACGTCTGAAGTTGAAACAATATCCACTGTAAAACTAGATTAATTGGCCTTTTACCATAACTTCCACAAATGAATGCTGGCATAAGCTGCTCGAGAGCAAGCGGGTGGGAAATCAGTGTGTTTGTTTTTTAGCGACAAAAGCTCATGTTTTGGTCAGCATTTAGTATATTTGTTTTGTAGTCGGTGTTTCTCTTGTGTGGTAGCTTGAGAATTATTTATCCCGTATGTGTGATGCAGGTGTTATGTTCTATCAGTTTAGTGAAACACATGATTCTCCAAGAAGGCTATATGCACTACTTTTTCGGGTTACAGACTTTTCTTATGCGTTGCACTCTTTACAGACACTTAAAGCATTGCTGGCATCTATTGACAGTTCTAGCATTGAATCGAAAATGATAAGGGAGTTATTCTTTTTTAATTCAACGGCATATGCGCGTGTTCATTACTTAGGAGAATATGTTAACGATTTTCTTCTTAAACTTTCGCGATCACAATATGTATGTATATGTTATCATCATCTCAGCCGTTGGACTGCTGTCAAGTGGACAGCAGTCCACTGCTGGACAAAAGCCTCCCCCATGGATCTCCAAGATCATCAGGGGGTTGTTGCCATACTCGCCACGCTTGGCAGGCGGGTTGGCGAGCGCAGTACGGGATACACGGAAATACACTGCTGCCCATTTTCCGAAGATATTCCTCAGCAGATTCTTAGTACATCCACGGGCATGAAATTAGGGGCAACATTCTACTGCCGGCACCCCACGGCTAGTAGTTCTATAACCCCCGCGCTGGCAGAACGCCGGCTCCCGGAATGTTTACAAATTTGCGCGTCTGCGGAAAGGCCGGCTCCCCAAATCTGTGTTAAATAAGAGGTAGGTAAGTAGAACAACAGGAGGACAAACGTTTTAAATCGATAAAAAAATTAAATACTTGGTCTTTAATTGTTGTCTCAATTAAAGTAGCCACTTTCTTTATTGTGGTAGTTTGCGATTTTCCATAGTCGATAAATGGCTTAGTTTACTGATTGAACTTGATTGTGCATTGTTATCTGTTTATTCAATATTCAATTCATCGTTGATTGGTAGTTGGAATTTGATGTTAATTAATGCAAGCCGTGGGGTGCCGGCAGTGCATGCAGTAAGAATCTGCTAAGGGATAGCTCTGGAAGATGGGCGGCAGCGTCTTTCCGTGCATCAACATCCCATACTGCGCTCGCCAACCCAGCTGCGAAGCGTGGTGAGTATGGCAACTACCCCTCATGGAGGTCTATAAGGGAGGCCTGTGTTCAGTAGAGAACGTTTTACGGCTGATATGATACATAAATATTTACTACTTGTTCTCAAATAAGTACCTAATTTCAATTATAAGTTTCTTTGAGTACTATTTGAATGTCTGTTTACAAGTAACACGTTATTTCATTTACACGAGGCGAGCCAAATAGCCAACACATCTAAAATAATGGCTAAATCATCATAAACCGAACAAACGATTGTTTTTAGGTAGCAATTACGGCAAGTGTGTTAATTACTCATTCGCTACCAACAATAATACGAAAGCAGGAGGTAAACATATTGTTATTGTAAACTTTCCTGCATATTCTGCTAAAACCCAGCGTGATACCGTTAAACTGGTTTTCCAAGAGAAGCTGTGATATGTTTTTATTATATTTATTTTGTATATTATATCTTAGCCTTTTGTAAAGACGTGTGGTGCCGCCAGTAGTTGCTTCTCCTGTCTTGCCCGGATGCAGTAAGAATTCTTTCAAAGTATACCTCCAGAGCAGCAGCTTCTCTCCGAATATCAACATTCCGCACTGCGCTCGTCCACCCTCTTACCAAACGTGGTGAATATGGCAATATCCAAGGTAGTATCCAAGTGCTGATCCTGAGGGCAACCCCCTCATGATCAGTACAGTTCCATAAGTAAGGCGTATGTCCAGCTGTGGACGTTTTACGGCTGTGAAGACGAAGAAGATTGGATCCCTCTCTACATACTCTCCGGTCGCGTTGGTCGAGCTGTCAATACAGAACATATCCAGCTCATCAGGCCTTATGCACTGGGGCCGGTATTTGATTTGATTTCGTACTAAACGGAAGCTTCGCTTCTGGTGTTGCAGTTTTGGGCGAGACGGTGACCACTTCTCATGGGCTCATCAGGTTATATAATAGATATATAATGCTGGACAATTCACACAGCGTCGTCTAGCCCCAAGCTAAGCAGATATTGTGTTATAGGTACTAGATGACTGATATACCTAATACATTATACTACATTAATAGGTACTATTTATTATATATAGGAAAAATCCAGAAAACTCTGAACAAATATCTGCATCAGAACAAAGATCTCACTTCGCCCGCTGCGCCAACAGAGGTCTTCGAATCGGTTGCCCATCTTCTCGTCTTCCTGCTAATAATACTGAGTTATTTCGCGATCCTTTTCACAATTTACTTATAATGGTATTGATTCTGCTAAAACTAATTATAATTAGAGATATGACGTTGCTAAATTCAGAACTGTCAGCGTCAAATTGGGTCTATTTGTTCCGTTTTAATTTTAGAACGAGTCATTCGTCATCTCGCGGATATGAAACTCGCTGGAATCCGCGAGTTGGCACCTTCTGATTTTACCTATTTCTATAGTCGTCCACTCGCGTGATCGTAAATATCCGACGAATTCATGTTTAGTCATCTACAACCTACTTTGAATGTACCCATAGAATACAATATTAATTATGGTTTTTGAGATACATATAATATTAATTAACATGACATATTTATAAAGCTGCTAATTTTCATAATAATTATCAACAATATCACAATGACGAGTGCACTAAACGAATTGCTATACATATGTAATTTTAGCCAGTTTTACGTCAATTTAATTAGCTTACACTAGTTAGTGTAACAACATAATCGCCACCATTATTAAGTATAAATGTTCGCTATTGATATCGCTTCGCATTACACTGTGGTACACAATCTTTACGTTACTACCTAATCGAAACACATTCCGACAAAGCACAACCATAGCCTAGTATTATGCCGCAAGTAAAATGTTAAGTCAAACATCCTAATAACTGCTTATTAACAATAAATTGTAGTTTTATCGTTATAGCACACGATGTTGACAATATTCTCGTATGTAGCTTTGTTAAGTAGGGCGTTCTCGGTTTTGGTAAGTTTGTGATGAATCAATATGATATTAGGGACACATGGACAAATGGTAACGAGTTATTATCCGCTCGTTTGGTTTTGGTCAGTTTACTTACCAAGATTTTTAGCCGTTGTTTGGTTTTGGTAAGTAAACTGACCAGTGATTTAGTTCCACTAAACAATTGTTATTGTTAAAGTATAGTGTTTATATAATATAGTAGCTTATGTCCGCCGCTTCGTTTGCGATAAAATGTAGCCTATGTACTAATCCTGGTCAATATTATACGTGTGCAAAATTTCAGCTCAATCCGTAGCCTAGTTTTGGCGTGAAGAGTAACAAGCATCCATGTATTCATACAAACTCACAAAATTTCACGTTTATTGCGTGAAAGATTAACAAACATCCATTTATTCATACAAACTATCGCGTTTAAAATATTAGTAGGATTATTTGTGTAAAACTGTTTGTTCTCCGAATACAATATAATAATGTTTTCGAAGCTGTTTTTGATGGGATGATTCAATAAGCTTAACAAGACCTACGTATTTGATTCCAGATATATACATTGAGTGACTACTCAAATCCAAACTTTTACCCATCGATTATCAGGAAGCACGAACTTTTTAATTTTGTTGCCGTGGGATGCTGGTAGTAGAATGTTGCCCTTCCTCACTTGCCCGAAGATGCAGTTAGAACCTGCCAAGGGATACCTCCGGAAGATGGGCAGGAGCATTTTTCCGTGTTTCATCATCCCGTACTGCGCGCGCCAACCCGCCTGGCAAGCGTATACGGGGGTTTCAACATTACTAACCCTTCTTATAACCAATATTTGGAGATTCATACAAATCTTCTATAAATATAAAATTCAAAGAAAATTCAAAGTCCTGACTGACTCACTGACTCACGCACATATATACCTTGAGTATCCTAGAGGTGCACTAAGAAGGGATTCTTCGAAATCCCACGGGATAGGGAATAAATGGGGTTTATATTTTCGAATCAAAGTGGCCCTGCGTGAAAAAGGGGATTTTACGTTTTTTGACTTCCACGCGGACGAAGTCGCGGGCAAAAGCTAGTCTTATATAATAGATTTTAAAGACCAATTTAAGGGCTTAAAGGGCTAGGGAATAAATTGAAAAGGTAAGACCTTAAGCTTATCTTATCCCCTCAATTTATAGCCTAACCTATAGTCTAAGGTGCGGTCGAATACTCATTCAGTGCGTCTACATCTCGATCCTGAGTACAATACACGGTATGACATCACGTCTTTGTTCTGTGAGTGGGCAGACAAAAGCTTCGTATGTGCTAACATAGAATGGTCACTTGCTATTGTTGCGGGAGCTTCAAATTTTTGGATGTGGTTGTTATAATAATTTGTAATTTATAAACTACCAAACAAAGGTAGAATTTGAGGGAAATAAAAAACCTTGCGGCGCACATTTTGTTTTCGAACTGGCAATATATGTTGTTGACCGCAGATGGCCATGACAACGTTACTGGACTATAGACGTAACCGGACTGTTTTCACACTGATGCGCAAGCGCGCTACCTAAATCCCTGATGCGCAGGCTGCGGGGGAGTGCTAACACCGTCCTACCTATATGATATTATACTATATATAACTAGTATATATATATAGCCTCAAGGGTGAACTGTACCTACACAAGACACTGTTGTGAATAACATCTGTCCACCTAGACTGTTAGTTTGTAAGTTAGTTTTGCCAATTCCTCATATCGTCTTTGTTACTTGTAATTAATGATTTTTGTATTTTATTTCTATTTATTTTGTTATTTAGGTATCAAATATTTTCTATTTTGGTTTAACATGGGATTTTCCCCAAACCCAAGTTGGTCAGAAGAATACTTGATCTATTATAAAAAATAATGTGCTTTAACCAACCTAGCTACGAAACCCTTGGCTGAGTCAACCTTCTTGATAACATCGGTTAAGGATAACATCAAGCGAAAGTATAAGTAAAAATGTACAGAGAACCGTATGTCATATTGTATAGTTAAAAATCTGAAGTCAACCGTGTGTAATGTTATTTAAGCTACAATTTACATTGCTTTAACCAATTGTGTAAGCCTAGCCCAATGTTTCAAATTATGTGAGTTAAAATGGCTTCTAAAAGTGTCGCTAACGATATGTCCTTGTCTCTAAAGCCAGGCCCAAGCCGAATCTAAATTCTGATTGACATCTTAGACAGTAATTTGGCATCCCGCAACGTTGATCAGCGTTAGATCTAATGGGAACGCTTAGAATTTACTCTGTATGTATGACGCAATAGAATTTTATCATTCTTGTTGGCTCCTATATCTAATTGTGAATAAATATCTGCAAAACTAATAAAAACATTTGTCCCGTGTTTCAAACCCAATTCTTGCGTATCAGTCGGCTATTGTACTCCGATATTATAACCTATTATCACTTGAGTTGGCAGGTTCTTAGTGCATCTACGGGCGAGAGAGAAGCCTTCTACTGCCGGCACCCCGCCACCCCGACGCTGTTTAAAACATTGATATTATATGTGAAAGGCCTTCCTTTATTAGATACCTAATCTAATATATATATATATATTTCTTATAAGCATATCATATCACATAAACAAGTAGCATTTTTGTTCTGTATAAATAGTAATGAACAGGTTTCCTCGATACAGGCTTTGCCTAGTGAGGAAACCACTAGATATAACATAATTTTAAGTATAACTTTTAATTTGCTAAATAAATATTTTTCATTTTCTTTTTTTATTTATTTTACCGCATCCAAGTGTCAGATGTTTCTATGATCTTTGTATTTCCTCAAGTCCGTACAAACACAATAGGAGCCATGGCATGTTTACGGAGACTGTTTGCTCGGCTGACAAAACAGTTGCGTCATTATGTTCGGCTAGTTCCGCGAGTTTACGAAGGTACTAACACTCAGCGAAACGATTATATCGCGTAGGAAACGAACTTATTATGACAATCGAAGAAGATTGGTGATTTTGATGGTAAACGCACGAATCTATGGGTGTTAAAACGTTAACGACCTCCGTGGCCTAGTTGGTAGCTGGTTGAGACGCTGGTGATCGCAGAATCAATTTCTACAGCAGGACAAATGATTGTATGCAAAGCACAATTTTTTCTACAAGTATTTTTAACAAAAAAACCCTGTTGGCCGAGTGGAATGTACTCTCGACTTTCAATACGAACGTCTAGGATACGGTACCGGCCGTGCACCAATGATTTCTTCTTTAGTGAAAAGTGTACGTTCACATTTAAAAGAAACATCGTGAGGAAACCCGCGGCTTAGTTAGCTTATATACTGACGTGTTCTTTTCTTACCTGTTAGCTAAGTCGGCTATTAGTCAGAGGATGGTATGGATAGATGGAATAGGTGCTGGGCAAGCCTAAGACATCTAACAATGTCCCGGGCACTGCAGCGCCCCGTAGAGCATAAACACCAGTTGCTGACGATGCATAAATGATCAACAGTAGAAGCAAAGGTCTTACTTAACTTATAAATGCATATGGCCGACTACGCTGAGAGGATGGTATACATAGGTGCCGACATTGTATAAATCATCTATAAATGAGAACAATAGAAAGTCTGCTTGATACAGATAATTAAATGTAGTAATGATATTTGACAACAGAATACTTGATTCTCTTAGCTAGTATTTATGATAAAAACCCAACCAAAACACATATATCCATCTCTTCGTAGTCGGGTAAAAGTTACAACACAGCGACTGTGAAAGAAAAAAAATATACTAGTAGCAAGCCCGACATTCCTTCCGTCTCAATAGGGCATTAATATCGAAGCCCCCATTAAACTCCTAAATGTCGTTTATCTTGATTTAGATTTATGATAAGTGGCCAAGATTGAGACACTACGCCCGATGAAATGTTATGTTTTATTGTGTTTAGGCTGTTTTTAGGGTTCCGTCGTGGAAAAACTGTAACCTTTGTCACAACATACGTTCCGGTTTTTCTTGTCTCGCACTCGAGTGCGACCTATACTTCAGCCAACTTCGATGTAGAATGTTTGTAAACAAACTGTCAATACTTAACCTAAAATAACTTTATTTCTTTTGGTTCTATTATTATTTCTCTCTATATTTTTGACCACTCCCGTCAATATAAATGAGTCTTAACTCGGTCAACATACCAACCTTTAGGAAGCAATTCAATTTTAAGTGTGACGGTTTGTTTATAAACATACTACAACGAATCTGGCTGAGTATGGTTTGTAAATGTCGTCATTATTGTCACTACATCACTATAAGATAATGTTTGGGACATTTATTTCATTTCATTAATCCCTGCCGATTATGTGCCTGAGTAGTATTTTCAACCGATGAAAAAACGAGAGGTTCTCAAGTCGACGCGTATATATTGTTTTATCAAACTAACTCCTATTGCAGCGCCATCTACCAGTTCAGAAATAAATCAGTTACTCACCGATAATGTAGCATTTTAAAAGTGAAAGTCTTTAAAATCGGTCCAGTACAGGTATATTTTAAGTTTATTTATTGCAATAAAAATCCAAAAATAAATAGTGTCTGATGTCTCTTTTTAATATAACTTTAAAAGCTAAAAGTATTCGGCTCAACCAACAAGCACAAAATTTTTTTTTTTATTAATACCGAACTTTGTAGCGATATTTTTTATTATTATTATGTATATTAACTTTGGTAAATTAAAGTGTAATCTGCTATGCGATTGGCTAGTGTTAAAATACTACGAAACTCTTCCAAAGAAAAGAGGAACGGAACCCTCGTTTTGAAAATTTTCTTGCGCTTCGCAGACTATTCTTTGATTGGACAGAGTTGAACCTGTTGTAAACCAGGTTAACTAAGATTCAAACGTTGTATAAACTTTGAAATATATTCAGTAGAGTAGTAGGTATGTTACGTATAGAGTAGTCGTTTTCGCTGTTTGAAAACTTTTAACAACATTTTCCAGGCCGGATTTTTTTTTAATTATTATAATAGGTAGGTAGGTATCTCTATATTAGCCGTGGGGTGCCGGCAGTAGAATGTTACCCCTCTTCTCATGCCCGTGGATGCAGTAAGAGCCTGCAAAAGGATACTTTCGGAAGATGGGCAGCAGCGTCTTTCCGTGTATCAACCTCGCAAACTGCGCTCGCCAACCCGCCTGCCAAGTGATGAGAATGGCAACTACCCCTCATGGAGATTCATGAGAGAGGCCTGTGTTCATCAGTGGACGTTTTATGGCTGAAATGATGAAATTATGATAATAGGTGAGTTCTTGACTTTATCCTTGCCTGGAGCGAGATTCCCTACAATAATTGCCAGAGGAAAGAACAGGTATACATTTGATACGTCTACGTCTGAAGCTAACTTAGCCGCGGTTTGCTCACGATGTTTCTCTTGGCGGATAAAGCATGTGCTAATGTGTACGTAATTAAAAAAAAGAAAATCCATCGGTTCACTGCCTGTATCGAACCCACGTTCTTTGATTTGTAAGCTAAGAACATGTATCACCCGGCCAATATGGCTGTAAGAGTCTTTATTCTTCTTCCTTCTCAACCGTAGGACTGTTGTCCATCCAAGATCATAAGGAGGTTGTTGTCATACTCGCCACGCTTGGCAGGCGGGTTAGCGAGCACAGTACGGGATGTTGATACACGTAAAGACGCTGCCATCTTATTATCTCTAGGCAGATTCCTACTGCATCCACGGGCAAGAGAGTAAAGGCCACATTATACTGCCGGCACCCCACGTCAAGATAAAGTCAAAGGTATATAATTAATAACCACTTTATATGTCTTATCACTATATATTATCTAACAATAGAAAACTGCACACGTTTTTGCATACTCATACCATAGACAAGAATGACTTTAACATTCTATTATTATATTCTCGTTAAATACCATAAATCACTGCCACTCCGGACACTTTAATGTAAATATCAAGGAAAATATGCTTTAATAGAAGGAAAATTGAGTACAATGGCCACTATTAAAATATGATTATAAATAATAATGTCTCGTAACAATAAGTCCGCCATTTGCAACTGTCATTGCTATTAAATTACCTACAATAACGCGTATATGCATTTATAGTTTGATGATAAATGGCATCCGTGTAATGATCATTATGGATATAAATCTTTGATTAAGTCTAAAATAGAATTATAGATTTCTTGAGAGACATTGTAAATCATTAACGAGTATGGAAGGTTTTACTCACCCGTAGATGCAGTAAGAGTCTGCCGAGGTACCTACTTTCGGAGGATGGGCAGCAGCGTCTTTCCGGGTCTCAACATCCCGCACTGCGCTCACCAACCCGGCTGCTCTAGTGGTGGTTATGGTAACAACCATGATCAGTACACGGAGATCAAGAGGGAGGCCTATAGTCGTTATTGGATGTGTGCTCGGCCGATATTGAACCCACGACCTTTTGACTGAGATATCGGTAAGAATACATCATTTGCACAATCATCATTATCATCATCGGCCTATATTAGTCCATTGCTGGACATAGGCCTCCGAATCGGGCATATGCACAAACAAACAAATAAATATTGGTGGTCATTACACTCAGCACTTTCTGGTCCTAGGAAAGGTCTGATTGTGTTATATGTAGGACTAGATGATTGATAAAATACCTAAATTGTTTTTTTTTCTAACAAATGAATATTATAGTCTTCCCGGGACGACGATGACGGGTGCAATCCATTCGAAACGTCGGGTAACAATAAAGGTAATTAACACGATAAATGTCCCTATATAACCCGGTTACATGTATATTTATAACACTATCTTAAAAAGAAAAATACCCAGACCCGATACACAAATCAGCAGAAAACAGACATTTGTCCTTCGACCGGAATTAACACGCAACCTCTTGCATACCAGCCAGCTACTACACCAACTGAGCCACAGAGTTCGTCAACGCATGTAAAGCTTTGTAAACGTTGAACAGGCTACAAAATGAATCAATTGACCATATCTCGACGTGCGTCATCTAAGCGGACAAGCGGTGCATTGTGATCTGATGCTTAGATGCGATTGACGGTACGACCCCCTGGTAGATGCATCTGGGGAACAATGCTAGGCGCAGTTGATTATTCGTTTGAATAATGAAGGGGGAATGTTTTGCGATCCGAGTAGGTTAAGTTTGTTATAGGATACTTTGAGTAAACCGCAAAGCAAAACGGTTTGCGAAGTTAGCTCTTGTAGAGATCGTAGCTTTTGTTTCGCACGTCAAAGAATAAAACGGACATGGGCAAGCGAGACTTGTGCCCTCAGGGTTCCGAAATGAGAAGATTATTAATATTTGGACTTCTGGAAGTAATTCTGGAAATAATAAAGGTAAATAACGCGATAAATACCCGGTTAAATATGTGTTAATTCTGATAGTTCTCTAAAAATTCAAAATTTTTGTGTTTTCATACAAAAATATCACAGTTGTTGTGCAAAAAAAAGTCAAGATGCCCTGAGGAAGAACTTTTTTTTAAGGGCATCATCTCTCCGTAGACCTTGATGTTTGGTTTAAATTATAATTTGCTTTATTTAGTCGTTTCGGAGAAAAAGGGTATTGACAGACAAACAGGCGAAAGTGATCTTTTAGACCCTTATAGGTCACTCGTCCGATAAATAAAAAGTTATATAAAATCGCTGTTATCGATGCAGTCGACGCCCGAACGAAAAGGCGTCGAAATCTTTTCTATACAAGTTAACAGTGGAGAAAGTTAATCGAAATCGTTTTGGTAGCTCATTCAGCTCACTCAAATCGATATTATCATCGATACGGCGATCGATAAAGCTTTACTTACCTACGTAACAGTGGTTGAATATTCATTGAATATTTGAGGTTCAACTGCTATTGAGTTGTTTATTAGTTTGTATTTTCCTAAAATAATTAATTAAATCGCCAATTAATGTATTTAATCTTTAGTTATATTTAGCGATTAAATAATTTCGCAGCGATAAAAAAACATAATTTTATCAAATTTTATAGCGTGGCAACTGTTTTTGTATTTATTAATTTGGAAATAGAAAGACCAAAGTCCTATAATATATTTCGCGAAAAATACGTTATACCTCTATAGTAAGCTCCCTTTGAGAACAAAACTTTATGATTACAGAAGCTGCAATCACCATCAGTCATATATAAGGGCGTCATTTACCTCCTTACTCATATAATGGCGTGGGCCGAACATATAACTAATTAAGTAATGTTAAAATTCAATCAGCGTTCAATAAATAAATAAAATTCGTTTAATTTAGGCAAAAGGACGCAAATAGATATTACAAAAATATACAAAATTTAAATATAACACAAAAATGTTAAAAAACATACATACTTGGTATACTTGTATAATAATAAAATACACAGAGCTATAAGCGGCTGCGTCCTCATTATCTATTACCATCCATGTAAAGGGAAACCCAGTGCCTAAAAATGGAATGATTAAAAACCTGGCCAGAGACAGCCCTAAGAATGATATTTTTGGAGCGGACTAACCTACCCCAGGATGATGCTACGCGAGTACGAATGATGGCAAAAAGTCGGAATTTCCTTCCTCCGAGAACATGCTCGACGCACTGCAGCATCATTAGGCTGCTTTTCCACCAGAGATGAGCGAGGATGCGTAGCGAGGGATGTGTTTGTAAAGAACCAATAATATCGCTTCATTTACCTCGCCTCGGTCAGCACAGCTCTGGTGGAAACAGCTCAGCGGAGCTAGATTTTTGCGCATACAAAACAAGCGAGGGATGTGTGCGAGGGATGTGTGCGAGGAATGTGTTGCGAGGTTTGCGACATACTGTACCAGCCAGTCCATAGACGTCCCACTACACCGCACCCCCGTCGACACATTTTACAGCTTCGCAACGCATCATCGTACGACACATTTTCCTCGCACAGCTTTAGTGGAAACCTCCACACATTTTCACAGCACAGCTAAACATCCTCGCACGACACATTTCCCTCGCACATCTCTGGTGGAAACGCAGCCTTATACTGGACTCTGATGGTGTTTATCGCCTTCCTGGTAAAATTCGACCACAAGTCCGCGCCTAGACAGTATGCACGAAACAGTGAATGCTTTACTCCGGTACTGCAGTTTGCGAACCGGCGTGCGAGCATGTTACCTCTTCGCGAGCGCTCTCTATTCTCTTTCAATATCCTCGTCGTCCCTCCGTGTACCCTCGAGCACGTGCCCCAGATACTTGAACTGCATGGCATATTGCTCACAAATTGTTTTTAAACCTTTGATCAAGGAGCTGAAGAGCACGATATAATCAGCAGAACTCAGGTTATTTACGTAAGCATTAACTAAATAAAAAGTTAAATGAAAAGGTTTAAAGGTAAGAGGGGTTAATGTTTAGCTTATTTTTTTTAATCTCGCTCTTGTTATTTGAAAAAAAATATTGTGTTTATTTATCTTGAAACGCTACTACATCCATTGGTGAAAACCGCATGTAAATCCGTTTAATGGTTTTTGAGTTAATAGCGAACAGACCGACAGACCGACGCGGATAGTTTTGTAAATACGACTGTGTAGTAAAATTGCCATGTTTCACTCTAATCCGATTAATCATTTTAGAGTTCCGTAAACGTCCATCCATCTTCACAAACTTTAACCGTTAATACTTACCTCATTATTGAGATAAGGTGACAGAAACACCACCAGTGGCAGCAAATAACTTACCACATTTGCTGATTTACAACTCACGACAGCCAACTATAAAAAAATGAATCTCAAAATCACAAAGTGCTTTCTACCGGACAAACAAATTTCACCTTGATTTGGTTATTTATGTTAAGTCGTCGGGCAGGTGCGTGGGGATACAGGCTGCGTCACTATTGATGCTGTTTTAGTTTTGTGTTTACGTAATATTGTTGTTAATTGGTTTGACGGTAGTGTGTTTATTATAGTTTTTACGTTGACTTTAATTTTAGATTGCTTGTGAATTACTTAATTTGTACGGTTCGATAACATAAAATCTACAGAATAATAATTAAGTTATGTTGATTATTTGTTCCCATTTTTAGATCTTAAATGTTACTGTTGAACTAGTTTGGAACACGGTTTTACCCGCGTTGTACCTACTTGGATCAAAAACCAAAGTATTAGGCGAGAGGGTTACTCCTCTCTCAAGTTTGTATGTATGATTATAAAAACATTAATACAAACTTTCGCAGTTATAATACTCCTAGCAGCACCCTGTGGTGTGCTTAACACAATTTAAAGTTTATCTGTTTTAGCTCCTTATTCACTAATTTTCAAAATCTGTTCATAAAAAAGTCGGTTAAAAATAGAAAAATATATCTGTTTTAAAACATCCTATATTACCCGTTTGTGTCTATAGCAATGTTATTAATTTGGAATTCGTTACAGCCTATACTTAATCCAACCGACTCCGGTACCTCTCTGAATAGGTACATCACTAAATCTATTGTAAGGGTCAGTTCATACTTACACTTAAAAGTATTATTTTATTTTTAAGCTAGGCCAGTATGTATCGTTAAACAGATTCTAAAGAATACTAAATTAACAACAAATAATAATTCCAGCCTAACGTCCACTACTGAACACAGGCCTCCCTCATGGATCTCCATGAGGGGTAGTTGACATACTCACCACGCTTGGCAGGCGGGTTGGCGAGCGCAGTTTGCGATGTTGATACACAGAAAGACGCTGCTGCCCATCTTCCGAAAGTATCCCTTAGCAGGCTCTTACTGCATCCACGGGCATGCATGAGAGGAGGGGTAATATTCTACTGCCGGCACCCCACAGCTAACAACAAATATTTAGTAACAAATACGCTAACCTTTATCTAATGAGCGCTTGAAAAAATACTCAATAAGATTTCGACACGTGTTTAGCCTCCCTACAAGGCACCTTCAAGATAAATCGGTTCCCCGCACATCATGGAATACACTAGAAGCAACGAAGACGCTGAAGTGGTTGAACAACACGCTCCCTAGACGTGTTGCCTCTTCGAACGCCGAACAGAAAGTGATTGCAGATTGCAAAGAGACGAGATGTTCTCTATTCATCATTACGTGATGCCGTGGGGTGCCGGCAGTAGAATGATACCCCTCCTCTCATGCCCATGGATGCAGTAAGAGCTTGCTATGGGATACTTTCGGAAGATGGGCAGCAGCGTCTTTTCGTGTATCAACATCGCAAACTGCGCTCGCCAACCCGCCTGCCAAGCGTGGTGAGTATGGCAACTACCCCTCATGGAGATCCATGAGGGAGGCCTGTGTTCAGTAGTGGACGTTAGGCTGTTCTCTATTAAAAGATATTAGATACAATTTACGATAAATATTGAAATAAAAACGGAATAAATTGAGTTTCACTCCTTTCCCTCACTTCAATAAAAAGCGAACGTTTTCAAATATATCAAACTAAAGGAAATGATCTACAATTTTATTAGGACGCAGGATTTCTAACTCTTACTTTGTATCGGGGGGGTTTAAATTTTACGAATTTGTTGCTATAAAAATAATGAATATAACACAGCCTTACTTTATCCCTTCACAACAATAGCCACAGAGAAAAACACGTACTATAATCGATTTGTATTGCTTACCGTCGATTTCAACAAAATCCAACCTACAAAGTTTATGGCCTCAAGTTTTTATCCTCACATCAGTTTTTGTTTGAGTCTTCAAACAATTGGCTTAATTTAGTAGGGTCAGGTTGAGGAAAACTGTTGATTTGATACAAGTTTTAAGAAATAATGACTAACTAGGTACAATCATGAGTGTGGTATTTTTATTGTTATCAACATGTTGTCCTGGTGTTTTCTGAGAAGCGACGCTGAGATAAATTATATCGCGTGTGATGAAGAAACCTACATTAATTATATAATTTAATACTTTTTTTGCGGTTTTAACTGATTCTGGGATATAAAAAACTGGTTATTTTAAATTATTTTGGTGTTACTATATAGCTGTTGGAGTGAAGCGATTTTTATTTCTATGATACGTGCTTACATCAAAATTATTGTCATTGTGCTGTTAAAATCAATATTCGTTTGCAACTTTGTTGTTATTATTTTGATTGTTTACTTGGCTATTAGAAAAGCAATCGCTACATGCCTAGTTAAGTAACTGGGTATAAAAGAGTATGTACGTAGTTACGATAACCTACCTTTGTAAGCTAACTAGTACGAGAATAATAAAATAATAATAGTTACAGTCGTTTCCGTTAACGGACTCATAGCAAAGAGTCTCGATCAACATCTCGAGAGACCCTCGCTAGGCAATTGGATCAAGATACACATCACTAGTACCTGTGACACAAGTCTTACCACTTAGTGTAGGTGCTCTAGCTCAGTTTATGAAAACAAGCCATAAAAGTAGATAGTGTTTTTGCATTATTGTTCATGGTAATTGTTATATGCTTGAAATTAAATAAAAATATTGAATTGTCATTCTAAAGGCAGTACTCCTGGACTCGGCACGCATAGTGAGGAGATTCCTCTCCCTGCAATCCTAGTCACCGACCGCTTGAGCCTTGTGTCACGTCCGGTGATTCACTGTTTTGATATATTTCTTACTGTAACAATACCGCAATAGTCACTTTTATTGCTTATTTACATGCTTGTGGCCGTGGGGTGCCGGCAGTAGAATGATACACCTCCTCTCATGCCCATGGATGCAGTAAGATCCTGCTAACGGATACCTCCGGAAGATGGGCAGCAGCGTCTATCCGTGTATCAACATCCCATACTGCGCTCACCAACCAAGCCAAGCGTGGTGAGTATGGCAACTACCCCTCATGGAGATCCATGAGGGAGGCCTGTGTTCATCAGTGGACGTTTTATGGCTGAAATGATGATGACATGCTTGTGACCAATATTGCATTGCTTTGCGCCCACTGAGACATATAGTTGTAAGGCCTTTGCATCTATTAAGATGATTTATACAGCGTCAGCAACTGGTAATCATGCTGTACGGGGACATTGTTAGATGGATTAGGCTTGCCCAGCACCTATGCCATCCTCTCAGCTTAGTCAGCTATTATTCAGAGGAAAGAACAGGTCAATACGTCTGAAGCTAACTAAGCCGCAGGTTTCCTCACGATGTTTCCTTCACCGTTAAAGGACGTGTTAAGTGTGCACATACATTTTTCAAGAAAGAAAAATCCATTGGTGCACTGCCGGTATCGAACCCACGACCTTCGGATTGAAAGTCGGGGGTACATACCACTCGGCCAACACGGCTTTTCATATAGTTGTAAGGTCTTTTATCACATGAGTTCGTTACCTGATTAACAAAGACAATAATACAGACGACTTAAGAACCTCTTCCTCTTTTTTCATTAGAGTCGGTTAAAAAGACAAGTAAAAAAATGCATAAAGTCCATCTATACACTTGCTACAGAACTAGCGTTTACTAAACCTAACTTACAGCTTCTTTTTATTACACCACTGGTGAAGTGGACATTTTGGATAGCATCATTAGAACTAACTTAAAAAAAATGAGACCAACCTAGAATTGTATCTAGTCAAACCCAAAAATTCTGAAAGGATTTAAGATGACAACGTCCACTATTGAACACAGGCCCCCCCATCTCTATGATAGCTAGTTGCCATACTCACCACGCTTGGCAGGCGGATTGGCGAGCGCAGTACGGGGTTGATACACGGAAAGGCTGCCCATCTTCCAGAGGTATCCCTTAGCAGGCTCTTACTGCATCCACGGGCATAAAAGCACGGGTAACAATCTATTGCTAGCTCCCCACGGCAACGAGTAACAGGGATAAAAACATACAGACGACTTAAGAACCTCCTCTTTTTATAAAGTCAGTTAGAAAGTAACATAAGAAAGACATGTAAACAAACAGCATAGACAGTCCATCTTTATCCTTGTTACAAAAACCGCGCTTAGCTTATACAAGTCCTAGAATAGAACCTTACCCAACTGCTAACTTACAGCTTCCTTTGATTACACCACTGGTGAAGTGGGCATTTTCTTTTAAAACCTGTATTGTGGAATCTATGCGTTTTATGTAGCTACTGTGAGCAATTCAAGAAAGTTGATAGATTTCTGTTTATAAGACTGTGATTATTTGTGACTGGCTGTGGCCTTTGGTTTTAGTTGTATACCTAAGTTTCTAAATATTTTTCAGATGTCAACTCCTAGATTAGGCGTAAGGTGCCGGCAGTAGGATGTTGCCTCTCCTCTCCTGCATGTAGGCTGTGGTTTATACCATAGTTTCTAAATATTTTGCAGATGTTAACTCCTAGATTAGCCGTGGGGTGCCGGCAGTAGAATGTTGCCTCTCCTCATTTGCATCATCATTTCAGCCATAAAACGTCCACTGATGAACACAGGCCTTCCTCATGGATCTCCATGAGGGGTAGTTGCCATACTCACCACGCTTGGCAGGCGGGTTGGTGAACGCAGTATGGAATGTTGATACATGAATAGACGCTGCTGCCCATCTTCCGGAGGTATCCCTTAGCAGGCTCTTAATGCATCCATGGGCATGAGAGGAGGGTTATCATTCTACTGCTGGCACCCCACGGCGCCCTCATTTGCATGTAGCCTGTAAATTGTATACCTAAGCTGCTAAATATTTTTCAGACTCCTACTCCTACTCCTACATTAGCCGTGGGGTGCCGGCAGTAGGATGTTGCCTCTCCTCTCTCGTCCGTGGATGCAGTGGGAGTCTCCAAAGAGATACCTCCGGAAGATGGGCAGCAGCGTCTTTCCGTGTATCAACATCCCGCGCTACGCTCGCCAACCTTGCTGCCAAGCCTGGTGAGTATGGCAACAACAATTCGTGATCAGTGCTTGGATCTATGTATGTCCAGCAGTAGATCTCTTACGGCTGTGATGATGTTGGTGATGAATTATCCAATTAATTATGTTTAAGGTGTGGTGCATATACATATAAACGCTACATAAGCATTTCATATCAGCTCTGTACTTCGTTTGTGTGAAAACAGCTCCTCCACAACGCAGTATGTAATTGTAAAATAGAAACAGCCTACTGGACTTGCGCAAACGCACCTCGGATGTTGGTGATTACCGCGCCCGCGCTTACGGCTTATTTACTGGCTACTGGCTCTGCCACTCGCCCCAGTTACTGACCAGTTATGATTATGGACTATTGTTGTAATTGTGAACGAAATGTTTTATACAAGGTGTATTATAATATATGTACTAAGCCGAAAGGGGTAATTCTGAACACCCAGAGGAACAACTTTGGTTCTACAACTTTTCAGGATTTCTTTCATTCCTGAAAATACCACGAAAGTTTTAATGAAAACAGCTGATTATACGATGATAAACAACCTAATTGCAAAGAGTGGCCGTACAAATAAAAATATCTATATCCCACACGGAGGATTTTTTTTTATTTAAAATGTAAAATAGAAATTTTAGAAGTTGATTGTGACCTCAGGATTTCACATCACATCAATTACGCATTAATAAGTAAAATTGAAATAAAAAAAGTTAGAAATAAAATACGAAATCCACATTTTTCTTCTAAAATTAAAATTCTACTGCCGGCATCCCACGACGCAATTAAAAAGTATGATAGTATCTTTATGATAGTAAAAAAAACTAAATGCTTTTAACTTTTCCCAGAACATTTCGCGTCTATTTTTTTTTGTAATTATGTGATTTTTGTTTAAGTAATTTACGGCCGCGACTGTACCTAACCTATCCATTGGGAATGTAGCTAAAATGAACCCAGCTAAAGCGATCAGAAAATCGTAAAAACAAGTTAATTAATTAAAGTAGATATGTGCATTAATATCGCTATCTAAATTACAACTACATGTTCCCGTTTTAATGTTCCAGTCTAGTTCAAATGTGTGAAATAATTACATACACCATATGCAATATGAACGGGAATATTTACGGTGAAGGAAAACATCGCGATGCCCGCGGCTCAGCTTTAGACGTATAATTTCCTTGTCAAGGATGGAATAGGTGCTGAGAAGGAACATAGCTGATGGATAACTTAAGGCGGCACATTGATAATGGACAAAATTATTCATCATTTCAGCTGTAAAACGTCCACTGATGAACACAGGCCTCCCTCATGGATCTCCATGAGGGGTAGTTGCCATAGACACCACGCTTGGCAGGCGGGTTGGCGAGCACAGTATAGGAAGTTCATACACGGAAACGCTGCTGCTGCTTCCGGAGGTATCCCTTAGCAGGCTCTTACTGCATCCACGGGCAAGAGGGGAAGAGCAACATTCTACTGACGGCACCCCACAACAACTTTACTGTTTTTCTAAGTTTACCAGTTTTATTGTTATTTCTCGTACCTGCAACAAAAAGAGGTAATATTGAGTTTGAGCAAAAAATCCAAACTAACAATGGAAAGAAGAACTAAATGGGTATGATTTTATCAATTACCTAATTAATATATTTGATCCTTGTAGTAGATTTGATAGATATATAGATAAAGCATTTATTTGGTACAGATTTGTCACAACTTATCAATTACCTTATAAATATATTTATATCTAATATTACCATGTAACGGCTTGGATTATAATTATCTGTAATGCTTCATGCGAAAATAATAAAGAATTAAGGTAGATTAGTAACTTAAATTTTATCACCAAGTAGAAATTGGTTTGTTTGTGTGGAACACTCGCTGTGCTCGCTCGGCTCGTGCGTTGGTGCAACATAACCGGAACCTAACCTAGCTTTTTTTGAGGGGTTTGATAGATTGGTGATATTATACAAATTATATTCACCAAGTAATATTAAACTCCTCAAAAAACCTTTAGTTTCAACTGTTATCTTTGCTTAATATTTTTTACATGACTGTACTCGACAGCTTCAATAATTTGATGGTGTCCGATTCGACAGTAAAAAAAATATTAAAATCAAAAGTGTCAGTTGGGATACTGTGTCCTAATAAATTTTGTGCGAATCGTCAGCAACCCCTCTTATAAACTATTTCTGTCACTTGAGTTTGAACTTGTCACTAATCTGCAATGTCTGCATAACCGTTATACAGACATTGCAGATAAGTGACAGTGATATAGTTAGATACTCGTTTAAGTTTTTCATAAGACCTTAATAACACGTCGATTCTCTATTCGATAAGACAATGAAACAAAAACATGCGAAGAGCTCTATTCATGAAGCGGGTATTTGATCTGAGAGTTCCATTCTTAATACCCATTAAATAATGGATTTTTAAAAATCCTTAAATATATTGCATTATGTAAATTACTAGCCCCACTCCGCGGTTTTACCCGCGTTTCCCGTTCCCGTGGGAGGAAAGGGATTTGAATAAAGCATAAGTTGTCAGGGATAATGTAGCATAGAATGGTGAAAGAATTTTGAAAAACAGGAGCTTTTGAGTTTATTCGTTACAAACATACAAAATACCAATATTTCCTCTATAAAATATTATATTAGTATAGACATAGATTGAAATTATAATATTTTTTTCTAAAATGGACTTAATTAATCAGGCGACCTCCGTGGCTCAATCGGTAAAATAGCTGAGCCGGCGAAGGAGTTTGCAGGTTCGATTCCCGCCCGGGAATTATTCCCGGGCGGGAATCGAACCTGCAAACTCCTTAAGAGTGTTTTCTTTTCTGTAGATATTAATTTATTTCATTTTCTATTTACGTATGACACCAAACTGATGTTGTGGTAGGAGTTTGTAGTACTGCGAACTGCCGATAGGAGCGTATAGAGCTATTATATCCTAATCAGTAAGTGGCGAGTCGGTCACAACTCCCTCATAATTAGTACTAAAAGGTCCATGAGTGAGATCTAGGTCCAGCAGTGGAAGTTCTACGCCTGAGATGATGATGGTGATGACTGATCATCCGGTTTCCATAAGCTTTGCTTAGTTTGTTGGACTGGTCAAAATTAAATCCAACTCATTTATCTATCTCAACGGTGTTTTTACAAGGCTACTGATGATGATGATGAAGATCATCACCGTTTTGCCCATCGCCACGAAACTCTAACAACCTTAGCTGTCCAGTTTGACATTTTGTCTATCTACTAACCGGTCCGTCTTACAGTCCATCGCACCAAATCAGGTATTTTTAACCGACTTATAAAAAGATGTTATTACAATCAAATTAAAAATCACTCAACAGTACTATTGATAACGTACTGTCAGCAAAAAAGGCACTTCAACTTGTTTATGCGATTTCACGGCTTCCGTCAACGTCTGTCAATTTTGAATTTGGAAACCGATTTACTAATTGGCCGTGTCATAGTTTTTTTGCTATTTTTGCGCCTATTATCTAGGTCAATTTGAAAACGGTTTCTTGTCATAAATATTATATTGTTTATTATTGTCCATTACGGCATTCAAAATAGATATGGTTTTTTTATTCTTGTTGCAACTAAAAATTTATTTATAATGAGTTTTCCTTATTTAAAATACTACATATCGAAGAAAATTATTTATAAACTCTGAAAAACGTTTTTTGACAATGAAATAATATTTCACTTTCAAAATTAACGTGAGATATACTATTCATTTTGTAAAAACGGTGATTTCTCACGTAGTATTGTAACGTCAAAGATTATTCTCGACACGTTTCGATTTTTCAATGCCCGTCCGCGCCTGGTGCCGACACGACACACTTCACTGTGTCATCGTTCAAGCCACGAAACAAATGTATTAACTCAAGCAAAACATCCGTTTTAGTACATTACGTAAAGTGAATTGAAATTATCGTAGCTTGATACGATTTAATAAATATAATTACGGCTTTCACCACGTACCTAACTTATTATCATCATCTTGCTGAAGTCATCTCTTGGTCCTTGGAGGCCACAAACGTTGCTCATGAGGCCTCAAACCAGTCTACGAAACGTCAGCAAATTTACAATAAGTAAGGTATGTGGTCAAAGCCGTAATATGTATATTTATTAAAAGTTACGTGATGTCATAATCCTTCGGTCAAGAGAAGGCTTCTACGATCTCAAGGGCTTTCTTTTCTGCTGTCGCTACAAAACATAACAAATAGCAGTGTCCAGTGTTACAGATCTTAATGAAGCTACGGCAAGCAGCAGTCGTTGTGGTCACCATTTCTGGTGTCACATTGCTCAAGCATCGGACATCTACAAGACAAAAAAAAACCGGCTTAAAGCAAGTCGAACGTGTGTATAAAGAGTTCTTCATCTATCAGTATTTGTACGTGAGTTTTTTTACGATTTACGCATCATCAACATCATTTTAGTCCAGTACCACCTATCGCTGGGTATTTTCCCGTGAGTATAAAATCCAAAATGGTGTACATATTTTATGTTTCTAGCATCCTTGCACAAATTCCGAGAATCAACTTTGGCGTATATTAAAGAAAACAAAACATTCATTAATCCTAATATTGATTATTTATAATCAACATCATAATTTCAGCCTCAAAACGTCCACTACTGAACACAGACCTCCCTTTTTATGGATCTCCATGAGGGGTACCACGCTTCGCAGGCGGGTTGGCAAGCGCAGTTTGGATGTTGATACAGGAAAAGATGCTGCTGCCTATCTTCCGGAGGTGTCCCTTAGCAGGCTCGTATAGCATCGTACTGCATCCACGGGCATGAGAGGAGGGGTTACATTCTACTGCCGGCACCACACGGCAAGGCTTTTGTTTATTTATGATTACAAAAACGACGCCTATTTGTATTAAACAGCAAGCTTATTTATATTATAAGTGACGTCTTATAAACTTCCAGCGATAATAAACATTGTTTATTTTGATAATTAAACAAGATGCCGGTAGAATAAACACGATAGGTGTACACAACGTTTTAACAGTCAGAAACTTAGTAGTAAAGTGTTATTACTTAATAGGTTTATTTTATTGAAAGAGATTTGTGGGAATCGAACCTATTGGTCCACAGCCAATACCCTTGGAACTAACGAAATCTAAAACTCGTTCTAATTATAGTTTATGAAGGTGTCATCACAATTAAAGCGGAAAACAACAGGTTTTTTTATTGAAACTGTATCGTCATAAACAAGAGCTTTCGTTTTTATTGCCCCTGGTCACAGAGTATAGAAACATCCGACGGTTGAATGTTAAGTTTCTATAAATCGACACAGAGTGAGGTATCTTGTTCACTTCTTTCCCTCACTTGGAAAACAAAAAGTTATCTGAAGCGAACGAGTTCAATTATGTGCTTTATTCAATTTAAATTTGTCTTGTTCTTTTTTTGTAAATTGACTATTCTTTGTAGCGTTTTGCTCTATTGAATAAACACTTATTGACTTTGACACGGGAATTTATCGCGTTGTGCCCTTTTTTACGACAAAATGACGAGACAAGCCGAAGGCCCACCTGATGTTAAGCGGTAACCTCTACCTATTACAACTGCAAACGACGTTTCGGCTGTATAAAAACAACCGTTTACCGGATGCGGAAAATAATGTGAGGGTAGTTCATCATTAACTCAGCCGTCGGACGTCCACTGCTGGACATAAGCCTCCCTCATCAATCGACCAGTAACTACTGATTATAAGGGGTTGTTGTCATACCACGCTTGACAGGCGCAGTACTGGATGTTGATACACGGAAAGACACTACTGCCGATCTTCCGTGAGGTTATTTGCACAACTACTATTACTAATTATTTTATTTTTATTTTATTTTATTTATTTAAACAAAATCCACAGTCCTTAATCTACATTATAAATAAATTACTTTTGTATCCTACGACCAATAACGGATTTACATTATATATTATATTAATTATAATTTTAACCGACTTTTTGAGTGCGTTACAGTAGTCGTGGTCATGGGATTTCGGCGAAAAGGTTTCATGATATATTTAGTACTTTTTATTTGTTCATCAAACATCTATAAAAAAAAATATGAAGCGTTTAAATTTTTAAGGTTTTAACTTCACAAAGCTAATTTTAAAATGTTATTAAAAATTAAGAATTGCCCAGCTCGTATGATGTTAATACGCTTGTTTTTTTTCAAATTAACCTGCAAGAGCAGAAACAGCTATGTTTGAATGCCCTTGTTAAACCCACTCTGCCGACAGAACACAACACCTGTCTGTCTCAAGTAAACGGATGCAATCCAAACGTTCTGAGGTGATTTAGCTTCTAACGATGGTTATCACTTAACATTAGACGGACCATTTACTTGTTCAGTTTCCAAGTGGCTTAATAAAAAAGGTATTTCCGAAAGTAATGAAAATTAGTCAAATATTGATTGTGAGAGCTTAGTGAAATAGCTGGGCAGTGTTGAATTAAATTTAACTCGAGTAAAGTTCGGATAGCGGTTTTTGCTCGTATATGACCTAAAACTAACATTAGATGGATCATTTACTTGTTCAGTTTCCAAGTGGCTTAATAAAAAAGGTATTTCCGAAAGTAATGAAAGTTAGTCAAATATTGATTGTGAGAGCGTAGTAAAATAGCAGGGCAGTGTTGAATTAAATTTCACTCGATTAAAGTTCGGATAGCGGTTTTTGCTCGTATATGACTTAAAACTAACATTAGATGGACCATTTACTTGTTCAGTTTCCAAGTGGCTTAATAAAAAAGGTATTTCCGAAAGTAATGAAAATTAGTCAAATATTGACTGTGAGAGCTAAGTGAAATAGCTGGGCAGTGTTGAATTAAATTTCACTCGAGTAAAATTCGGATAGCGGTTTTTGCTCGTATATGACTTAAAACTAACATTAGATGGACCATTTGATCAGTTTCCAAGTGGCTTGATAAAAAAAGTATTGCCGAAAGTAATGAAAATTAGTCAAATATTGACTGTGAGAGCTTAGTGAAATAGCTGGGCAGTGTTAAATTAAATTTCACTCAAATAAAGTTCGGATAGCGGTTTTTGCTCGTATATTATACGACTTCTGTGGCGCAGGTTGCGCCATTTATTCATTTTTGGGGGTATTAGTGATGGCTGCTGGACTAAGGCTGTAACGGAGTGGTGGCTAAGATCCGGCCAGAGAGGTCGTGGTCGTCCAAAAGCACGATGGGTCGACGACATTATCGCAGTCGCTGGGCACACCTGGATGCGAAATGCACAAGACAGAGGAGGCTGGCAAAAACTCAGGGAGGCCTGTACCCAGCAGTGGGTGATTCCGGGATGAGAAGAAGAAGGCGGTATTGCCATAATAGCCACGCTCGGCAAGCGGGTTGGCGATCGCAGGGGCATAGCTACACGCACCGTTGACACTGCTGCCTGTCAACGGCCAGATGATTTAGCTGTGCCATCTAAGCTAGGTTATTCCGCCTTTAGCCGGTAAAAGATGTCAGAGCCTCGTCCGTTATTTAGCAGGGAATACCACGGGCCGGTGAGGTTGGCTTGGGTGCCGAAGGATGTAGGATAGCCCCTCTTCAATTCATGCTAAAATATCCCGTAAATATTGTATATCATCATCATCATTTCAGCCATAAAATGTCCACTGATGAACACAGGCCTTCCTCATGGATCTCCATGAGGGGTAGTTGCCATTCCCACCACGCTTGGCAGGCGGGTTGGTGAGCGCAGTATGGGATGTTGATACACGGATAGACGCTGCTGCCCATCTTCCGGAGGTATCCCTTAGCAGGCTCTTACTGCATCCATGGGAATGAGAGGAGGGGTATCATTCTACTGCCGGCACCGCACGGCGGAGAGATAGTGCCTAATCAATATATATAAAACTTTTCCGTTAGTGACTGAGTGACTGACAGACAACGCACAGCCTAAACCACTGGACCTAGAGACTTGAAATTTACTACCATACCTTGAGTATCCTATAGGTCCACTAAGAAGGGATTTTTGGAAATTCCCACGCGAACGGGAACTACGCGGGTGAAACTGCGGGGTGCGGCTAGTCGTGAATAAAATGATGATTATATGTAATTACTTGCAACATATGAAGTTATTCGCAATTTAAGCTGCCATTTGCAAAATTACAGCTTTTACGATTGAAACGATTAGAAATAACGGTGTTTGTCTATTATACCTATAGCCTTAAGGAGTGATTTGGAAAGTTAACGATAACATGACGGAAAGAAAACAATTTATACTTATACTTAGCGGTGCTGGGTAGGTCTCCCTGCTTGCCTAAAAATAGGGTATTTTACTCCTAATAAGAGAAAATCTAAAAAATAAACATATAAAATAAAAATATACTTTTGAGATAGCTTAAGTAAATAGCAGTCAGTACGTGTTAGTTGCCGTGGGGTGCATGGATGCAGTAAGAGGCTGCTAAGGGAAACCTCCGGAATATGGGCAGCAGCATCTTTCCGTATATCAACATCCCGTACTGCGCTCACCAACCCGCCTGCCAAGCGTGGTGAGTATGGCAACTATCCCTCATGGAGATCCATGAGAGATGCCTTAGTTCAGTAGTGGACGTTTTACAGCTGAAATGATGATGACACTTCCTCTCCTTTCTATATAACATACTCTTCAATCCTACTTATCCCAGGTATCTCAAAAATAGATTTGAATACCTTTCCAAATCCCACTTCCGATCCTTGCGCTCATCTGATTCACTCTTGCTTAAAACTCCCAAACACATCTCCCACTCCTATAGTTTTTCACTTACTGTTCGTGCTACTAAGCTCTGGAACTCACTACCTACTAATATAAGATAAGCCAAGTCTCTCCCTATTTTTAAATAAACACTTTCTCTCTTTAGTTTCTAACCCTTGGCTTTCCTTTTCCACTTAGTTTTATTATATGTATAAAAGTATGTATTTATTTATTTAGAATGTAATTTTTATATTTATATGTAAGTATTGTTATTTATATATGTAATGCATTACACTACCCTACTTCTATATTGTTTTGGTTTTAGATACGCCACCGTCACTGTTCTTAAAATTCTTGTCCATCCAAAGGTTGCCTGGCAGAGATCGCTTTTAGCGATAAGGCCGCACACTGTCCACTTAATTGTTATTAGTTTTATTTCGTTTCTGTTTGTTATGTTATTTTAAGGTGTACAATAAGGCGTATTCTATTCTGTTCCATGCTAATGTTAAAGCACATTTGCGATAGAAAACCGAAGATCATTTACCGCTTCTCTTATCGCTATAAGTTCCGCTTTCACATGTAAAATCGTGAATAATGTCTAATTAATACCAACCTCATATTTTGCCACCAAATCAAATCACAGAGTCTAAATAATGGACCTAGTAACACAGCATGGGCGGGTCCCAACGGTATATATAGCTTGAGGGCTTACCTTATTGATATTTTATTGTGAGCTAGCGTTTGTCGATGGTTCCACTCGCGTTTATTACAGTGTGTCTACCATGAGTGGCCACTTTTAAATCGCCTGCCGTTACTACAGTAGAAACAGTACGTTACTACGACATCTATTAGATTTGTAACTCATGGTACCAAATTCTAAGCAAATGAAGCCCAAAATACAGTAGCTATAGTTTGTGTTCTTGTGATTGTGAAAACTCATGGTAGACCTACAGACGCACTTAAGTATCACCATCATCATCTCAGCCGTCTAAAAATCATGAAAGGTTATTGATATTGTACTCGCCACGCTTAACAAGCGGGTTGGCGAGCGCATAGATACACGATAAGACGTTGGACATAAGTATAGACTGAAAAAATTAAAGGTAAATTTTTATAATAGACATACTAAATAAATGTAAGGCCTTTGCATCTATTATAGATGATTTATACAGCGTCAGCAACTGGTTTTCATGCTTTATAGGGGCGGTTCAGTACCTGGGACATTGTTAGATGGCTTAGGCTTGCCCAGCACAGGTATACAATTCTCTCAGCTTAGTCAGCTATTAGTCAGAGGCAAGAACAGGTCAATACGTCTGAAGCTAACTAAGCCGCGGGTTTCCTCACGATTTATTTATTTATTTATTTGAGCCACCAACAGAAGATACACAAGTAAAAAAATTACAAAATAAAAGCAATAAAAATCATGAGCTAGTGTTCTCCCAATTACAGGCAGCTACATCTTACAAATTAAGTTATCATAGCAAAAGTTAATATATTATGAATTAGAATTTTTAAACATAGGTAACAATTATATGAAATTATATTTAAGAATGTTTAAACAAAACAAATATCTACGTTCTACATAAGGTTGAATAAAATAAAAAGAAACTAGTGAAAGTAAACTAGTAAAGAAACTATGACTTAGTGTCAGAAGACTATGCACAGAGAGATGCAAGGCTTTTTTTATATTTAAGTAGAGGTTCTCCTAAATCTAGGTCGCTTATTTTCGATAAAGTGTTATAAGCTTTACAAATCCTGGACAAAACAGCATTTTGTCCCAAGTTGCTATGGGAAAATGGTACAAAGAATAGGTTAAACGCTTTTTTTCTAGGTAATCTTGAAGGTATGTTGATCATTAATTTACTGGTTAATTCAGGGCAATCTATTAATCCGTTAAATATTTTGTATAAATAAAACCGGGCAAGAGCGAGTCGGACTCGCGCACCGAGGGTTCCGTGCCATCATACAATATAATATATGACAAAGGCGGTTTTATATTTGTTGGAGAACCTAACAGCGCCATCTCTTGTCTGATAGCGGAACTTATGTAGATTTTTTACACTTTCGATGATTTCTAAAAAAGTATGCTATGTAGAGAGATTGTAATAAATTTCCTCTAATCTTTACATACACTTCTAATAGCAATAAAAGTTTCAGAGGTTTATCTCCGCAAACTTCGGAGATAAGGGGGGGGGGGAACGCTATTTTTTTCAATATTTTTGTACATAACTCAAAAACTATATGACTTAAAGGAAAACTAAAAACTGTTTATTAATGTGCAAAAGAGTACCTTTCATATGATACCCCACATCACCTAGTAACTTTCCAAAAATTTTGAAAACGCCCCTTCCACCCCCATTGTCTAAAAAACTATGCAAATTAGAGAGTTCGCTATAATTTTCCTATAAAGTTTACATATAATTCTATTATCTATAAAAAAATCACGGGTTTATCTTTGCAAACTTCGGAGATAAGGGGGGGGGAACGGTCGTTTTTTCAACATTTTTGTAAATAACTCAAAAACGATACGGTGTAAAGGAAAACTAAAAACTGTTTATTAATGTGCAAATGAATACCTTTCATATGATACCCCACATCACCTATTTACTTTATAAAATTTTTGAAAACCCCCCTTCAACCCCCCTTGTCTAAAAAACTATGCAAATTAGAGAGTTCGCTACAATTTTCCTATAAAGTTTACATACACTTCTATTATCTATAAAAAAATCACGGGTTTATCTTTGCAAACTTCGGAGATAAGGGGGGGGGAACGGTCGTTTTTTCGACATTTTTGTAAATAACTCAAAAACTATATGACTTAAAGAAAAACTAAAAACTGTTTATTAATGTGCAAATGAATACCTTTCATATGATACCCCACATCACCTATTAACATCACAAAATTTTTGAAAACCCCCTTTCCACCCCCCTTGTCTAAAAAACTATGCAAATTAGAGAGTTCGCTATAATTTTCCTATAAAGTTTACATACACTTCTATTAGCTATAAAAGTATCACGGGTTTATCTCTGCAAACTTCGGAGATAAGGGGGGGGGAATGGTCGTTTTTTCAACATTTTTGTAAATAACTCAAAAACGATATGGTTTAAAGGAAAACTAAAAACTGTTTATTAATGTGCAAATGAATACCTTTCATATGATACCCCACACGGCCTAGTAACTTCACTTAAAATTTTTGAGATCCCCTATCCGCCCCCCTACAATCAAAATAAGAATATTTTTTAACATTTTTATATACGCTATATTAGTAAAAAAGCGTTGTCTTTTACCATTTTAAATTTCAAGACGATAGCATCAGTAGTTCTCGAGATATCCATGTGTGACAGACAGACAGACAGACAGACAGACAGACAGAGTGATTCTATAAGGGTTCCTTTTTACCATTTTGGTCCGGAACCCTAAAAAATAAGGTCTAGCTTCTTAATTATCCTACACCATTAAAGCAAGACGTACTACCTTCTGTGTTAATCCTATATATGCGCAAAGTTTCAGGTTGATCTGTTCAGCAGTTTTTGCTTGAGGTAACAAACGTCTAATCGAACGAGTGAGCGAAGCGAACGATGTTCTTAGTGGCAACTTTTGTCCGAGGATAACAATATTTCCTCTTTATAATATTAGCATAGATATGCTCCAATGAGACGGACGAACCGACAACCATGTTTTATTCATATCAGTAGAATAGGATTCTAATAATTAATCGTACAATAGAAAGTCTAAATTTAAATTATGACACCGCGTTATAGCAATTTGGGCGTTACAAAAAACATTTTAAATCAGTATTCTGTAATTGAAACAATGGTATATGTAATAAATAAAAATGAACGTTCCCTAATAGAGTAGGCTTGTTCTGCGTTGGTGGTCTAGAAGATTGATGCTTTTGGTTAAAGTCGTGTTTAACTAAACGGTTTTAGTCATAATAATTTTATTATGAGTTAAATTAACTGATTTGCATCCAAATGAACTAATCTTTTATCTATTTTATAAGCATCTATAACTGTTGTAGATAGACAATACAGTTTATGTTACTTTATTGCAGTAGTTCCAGGGAAATGTTATTGGAGGGCTTATAAGCTCGGCATCCACAAATTAATGATTACCGCCTCCACGCAAAATAGATAAGTATAATGCTTTTGTACTTAGATAACATGATTTCTTCCAACAGCAGTGGGTCTTTAGTCGTTTCGCACCACACGCGATTCGAACCGCGGTGCGCAAAACCAAAGTATTGTTTCTGAATGGGGCCATTCGCACCGCAGTGGTTCGGCGGTGCGAATCGCCCAAGATTCTTTTGAAATGGGTCGTTTCGAACCACGGGAAAAAACGACTCGATGCTCAGTTTCGCTCGCCCCAATCAGAAACAGTACTTGGGTTTTTCGCACCGCGGTTCGAATCGCGTGTGGTGCGACACGACTAAAGACCCCAGCAGTACTTGGAGATCCATAACGGAGGCCTATGTCTAGTAGGTAGTGGACATCCTGCAGCTGAGATGATCACTATTCAGCTTAGTCGACGGGTCGTTAGTATACCTATAGTCAACATAACAAGCTACTAGTTCATTATAATTCCATAAGGTGCCGGCAGACGAATATTTCCTTTCGTCTCTTACCTGTGGATGCAGTAAGAGTCTGCAAAGGAATACCTCCTGAAGATGGTCTGCAGAAATTGTGCATACACCTGTTATTCTGGTAAAAATACCATATTCATTACTCAAAACTTTCAAATTGGCCGCTGACACAAAATGGTGGATAACTTATTTTTATCAAATCCCGTACGTGTTGACAATGACCTTAAATACGATTCTTGTTATGTGTTTTAAACATTAACCTATTATTGTTATACCTATTCATATTGTTTAAGCTATTGTATGTACATTCACACGAGAAAGTGCTCAACAAACATTTAATCACTTTCTCACCCACCTGTCTCCTGTCCAGTAGTTGCGGCCACCGACGCCAATTTGTGACTGTGATTGATTCTAATCCGCTTTATCCGAGGCCCTGTCGGTTTAAAGCTCACCGAATTGACAAGTCTTTTTTTAAAACGGTAGGGACTGAATTATCAAGGCTTACTTGTTGTTTTATCTGTTTGATTGTATATTTTTAGCGTTGGAATAAGAAACAGGAGCCTAGTAGTAAAAAATACTAGATTAATATGAACGTTATGACGAGCTCTGTGGCGCAGCGGATGAAAGTCCGCCTGCGACGAAAGAGATTGCGGTTTCGATTCTCGCCTCGTGACAAATGTCTGTACGATCTGCAGATATTTGTTCAGGGTGTTCTGGATGTTTTTATATACATAATAAAAATATATATTTATGTAGTCATCATTTCAGCCGTAAAACGTCCACTACTGAACTAAGGCCTCCCTCATGGATCTTCATGAGGGGTAGTTGACATACTCACCACGCTTGGCAGGCGGGTTGATGAGAGCAGTACGGGATGTTGATATACGGAAAGACAATGCTGTCTTCCGGAGGTGTCCCTTAGCAGGCTCTTACTGCATCCACCGGTAGGAGAGGAGTATTTATATAGTAAAATGTATTAATTATATCACTCATCTAGTATCCATAACACGAGCTCTGCTTAGAATCCATCCAAAATCCAAATCTAGAAGACGATTATGGTATTTTTCATTCAGAAATCCTCTTCCGGTTCTCAAAGGACAAACAAAGGGGATTTTCGGGAAAAAATCCACAAGTACCCTTAACTATATTATTTACATGTTCGTCTCAATACAGATTAGTTCAACTGAGAAGAACGCATGTTGATAATTAGGAAGTTAACGTTTTATGCTATGTGCGACATAGACTAAATAGCGACGTAGTTCAATTAAGTTTAAGGCAAGCGGAGAATAAAGGTTCTATACTATTCAGTATTTTATTAATTTATGTACCAAATATTTTCTACTGTCAACAAGCCTAGTCCCAATACCGATAGAGTCACATCTATTATAGTTAATTTATACAGCGTCAGCAACTGCTACTCATGCTGTAAAGGACACTACAGTGCCTAGGACATTGTTAGATGGATTAGGCTTACCTATCACCTATACCATCCTCTCAGCTTAGTTAGCTATACGTCAGAAGATGAATTAGCCACGGGTATCCACACATAATATGAATCTAATGGAATCTGGAATAGTTCTGAAGACGCTCAAGTTTGGCGAGTAGGTCTTCAGTTAAATCTGGGTAGCTGGCGTCAGCATAGTCTAGAGGTAGAATAAGATGCAACAAGGACTGTGCGAGCGCAATTTTGGTGGACGTGGGAAGAAAATTACGATCTTCGGATTGAAAGAGTACATACCACTCGGCCAGCGATAGAGTACAGTTTTTTATAATACTAGCCGCACCCCGCGGTTTCACTAGCGTAGATCCGGTTCCCATAGCCTATGTTATGGATAATGTAGCATTCTAATGGTGAAAGAATTTTGAAAATCGGCCTAGTAGTTTTTAAGTTTATTCGATACAAACATACAAAATACAAATCCTTTCTCTTTATAATAATGAGAGATTATATTAACAAATATTTATTTATAGTTAAGGTAAATAACGGGTATTTATCGCGTTATTTACCATAACTATATATTGGCCGATATTATGATAAATACCCGGTTAAATATGTGTTAATTATGTGCCGTGATCGCTAAAAGTACGTAAGACTGGTAAGACTAGTAAGTTTAAAAAAAGATAATCAATATATATAAAACTCTTTCGTTTTTTCACTTGTTCAGTCAGTACTGAGTGACTGAGTGACTGACAGACAACGCACAGCCTAAGCCACTGGACCATTGAAATTTGGCACACCTTGAGTATCCTAGAGGTGCACTAAGGAGGGATTTTTCGAAATTCCCACGGGAACGGAAACTACGCGAGTGAAATTGCGGGGTGCGGCTAGTTTAATATAATCGTCTTATTGTCATCAAAAATCACTAAACATCGATCTCAGACACGATACATGAATCGATGTACCATCCATCTTTCCACCGTGTCATGCGATCCCTATCCGATATCGAGGTAATCGAGTGAACATTATTTTTATTAAGCCGTCATTGCTCTTTGACCTATGGTTTTCAATGATTTAGCTATGAAACTTACATTTTGTTTGTTAGAATGCTACATTCATCATCATCATCATTCCAGCCGTAAAAAGTCCACTACTGAACAGGCCTCCCTTATGGATTTCCATGAGGGGTAGTTGCCATACTCACCACGCTTGGCAGGCGGGTTGGCGAGCGCAGTACGGGATGTTAATACACGGAAAGACGCTGCTGCCCATCTTCCGGAGGTATCCCTTAGCAGGATCTTACTGCATCCACGGGCATGAAAGGATCCACGGCAATGCTACATTATCTCTGAGTAACATAGGCTTTATTTCATCCCTGTATTTTTAAGGGAACTGGAACTACGCGGGTGAAACTGTGGTGTGTGGCTAGTGTAGAATAAGTGGGTGTTTATAAAAATATATTATTTAAGTATAGCTCAAACTTAGTGAGGCCTATCCCCAGCAGTGGGTGAAATTAGTCTGTGGATGATGATGATGATGAAGTATTCTATCAAACATATCCATAGTACAAGATTAGTTTAGGTTGAGACTTTTTTTAAAGACTTCTTTCGCTTATTGGGCAAATAGCCGACTGTGTCGCTTAAGAGGGGCCAATCCATCTTACTTTTCATACAACCGCTCGTACGTGAGTGTGGCGTCGTAATCTATGAATTTTTTAATCTAATAGGTATCTTGTGCACTATATCTAGGTTTCTATCCAAACAAAAAATCAAAATTTAGACCTTACTTTTCATACAATCGTTTTTTCGGTTGTATGAAAAGTAAGTTGGATTGGCCCCTCTTCACATTGCTAGATAATATCTCCTGCGGGGAAATGTGAGAAAATCAGAAATTTCAGATATATCTTTACCCCTCCTCCCATGCCCGTGGATGCAGTAAGAGCCTGCTAAGGGATAACTCCTGAAGATGAGCAGCAGCGTCTTTCCGTGTATCAACATCCCGTACTGCGCTCGCCACCCCGCCTGCCAAGCGTGGCTGAGCTTAAAACTTCATTTTATATTCTATATAACTTTTTATTTGAAGCAGTATTTGAAAACAAAATAAAGCCTGCTTTTTTAAGAAGAAATGTAGAGTTGATAATGGATTCGTGATTATACCTTTTATCTGCTTATTTATTCACACTCATCGTATCTCGATGCATCTAAATCGGTCTGCTTCATTTATAATTTTAAATTATTCACTATCTTTAGAAACTTAAGTGAAATCAATACCATATAA
Source organism: Pasiphila rectangulata (assembly GCA_963082625.1). NCBI lineage: Eukaryota > Metazoa > Arthropoda > Insecta > Lepidoptera > Geometridae > Pasiphila > Pasiphila rectangulata. Next base: position 10,143,354 of record OY720253.1, read on the forward strand.
CAAACAAAGTATTCCCACACCTTGGGCCTTAATTTCTCAATCCAAAAGAATATCATTATTCTCGGGTTTAAATGTATTCTAAGAGAATAAATCGGATCACAGTGACAAATTACTATCACGAGCGAGGAAACAATCTCTTACCTCAAACAACGGTACGAAAACACATATTTTTTGGAAGCTACTTGCGCCACAAAGATAAACCTCTGTTTAAAAAGATTTGGTTGGTACTTATTATTTTTCTAAGGTTTATTAGACTTTTGTGGATCACAATCAATTTTATAATTTAAATTTCAAAAGTTAAGATATCTTTAAACCTATATTAACTAATTAAACTTTAATTTGAATTTGCTAAAGGAGCGACTTTTTACGAATCTTGTAGAATGTCTATGAAATGAAGTTTATTAAACGTGAAGTTAAATTTTAGCAACTTCATCTGGTTAATATTGAATCAGTTATTTAATTAGAAAAAATACGATAAAATTAACTTGTCACAGTTCAACTGCTTTATTAACCTAAAAGAGAAATCTTCCATATCTTCTATATAATAGAGAGGAAAAGTTAAGAATTCGAGTTAAAAGTATCAAAACAGCTTTCCGCAATAAAGTGATTCCCGACATTTTAAACCGGAGATTAAAATTTTGGTGCAACCGAACTAACCGTGAGAATTCAAAATGTATTTGGAAAATTTCAAATTCAAATTTGTAATCCGAATCTACTAAATGACTATATCCAACGATTCTATTGTTAAAAACCAATACTTTTTTCTTGAATGTTTCATATATTACGTTTATATCAATTTGTAGAGCCCAAATTGAATCTGCTATTTTGTCACGAAAATGAGCGTGGTATTTTTACGGTATTCTAAGTTATTGATATTGGTTATTATTGAAATTTATTTGTCGATAAATGGAGAATTATACAACTTATCAAAAACAAATTAATATGTGCTGCTAATAAATTCTCGAAATGATTGATTTCATGTGTCGGTGTTAAACATTTTTATGAATACCTAATGACCAGTGTTTTAAAAACTTTTGCGGTAATAATACAATATAGATTATGTATACGGCATCAGCAATGGTACTGGTATGCTGTACGGACGCTGCAGTGCCTGACATTGTTAGGTGCATGCCAAGACAAAAACCATACTAATTACACAATACTCAGAAAACACGTACAGAGTTGCCATCTTAGAACTATTTATACCCCATAATCGATGCTACTGCTTTAAATGGCGCCCTATGGTCTGTTATTAAAACCGAGCAAGTGAAACTACATAAAGTTTCCTACAGTTACTATATACGGAGGCTATTACTCTAAAAGCCAGTATAAGTTGACCTGTCAGATAAACAAAACTGCGGGATCACCGGGGTCAGATATGCGTGGTAGTAATTCATAGACGACCAGTATAAAAGAAGCTTTGTGATAAAGGAAATTAGAGGTGTATCCAGTCCAGCGATAAGTGGGGGATGTACCGCAAGGAGTAATGTTATGCGGTAACGTTAAATCTGAGCTTATAACTGAATCTTCATTAACAAGGAAGATGGATGCGGTAACAGTGTGTGAAGTTGAGAAGGTATTTATGTCGTTGTCTTTTTAAAACTTTCAACTAACTTTGTCTTTTTAATACATTATTAACATACATATAACCGGGTATTTATCGCGTAAATTACCTTTATTATATACCGACGTTTCGCTTGGATTGTACCAAGTATGGTCCCGGGAAGTCTTCCCGTCTTATATGTATTGTAACATTTCTGTGTTATCCGGCTTCAACTATAAAACCTTTTTAGAATTTGATTCAAGAATTATACTTTTTAGATATTAACTTTCATACTCGTGGGCTATATATAGTATCAGCCAAATTTTACTTCGTGTGATAAATAATAACCATTTTTTCAATACCTAGTAAATTTTTATATCTTCATGTTCACCTTTTTATTTTAGTGGGTTATACAATTCTTTATATTTTTTGATTATTTTTGTAATCTTTGTCGTTTACACATTGTAACGCCTTTCTTGAAAAAACAGGCCAATCCGTCCTAAGCTAACTAAGCCGCAAGCTTCGTGTGATATATTGGTACTTAACATTATTTTGTTCAGCATTAGGATTTTTTTTATACTTCTAACTGATGAGACAACCCCAAGGCCCACCTGATGTTAAGGGGTAACCTTTACCTATTACAACTGCAATACCGCAGTTATCACAGGTTATAAAAAATATAAGTTTCCCAGTATCATTTGTAGCCTGCAACCACCACATCCACATTTCATAACTCCACGTCAAACCGGCACTCGCCAACAAGAAAAACAATTTGCGAAATGCAGCATGCAAAGTTCAAAATTGCCTTGTTTACGGCAGGTGCTGACCATCGGTAATGGTAATGGTAACAGGCAATCTACCATTGTAGGTAAACTGTGTAATTTGCCTGGCAACTTCCTAGCTGCGGATTGCGGAGAAACGGACCAGATTAATATGATGGTAGTTGATGACTGGTCGAATTGAAATGCTTATTTAATCTTAGTGATGATTGCTCTTGGACAGTTTTTAAAGAATCAAGAATCAAAAAATACTTTATTCAGTGCGGCCGTATGGACCTTATTGACGCGTCACAAATAACAAAATAAAACAACACAAATAAATAGAATAAAACACATAATTATTGAACTATTTTAAGATAAGCGTAAATTTTAATTTTATTGATGTGTTCCTTCCTACTTCAATTGTAATTTATGAGAACCTAGTGTCCAGATAAACCTATTATAGGCTTAAGGATGCTACTGACCATATTATAATGTAAACTCTTTGTTAAATAAATAAATCGAAATCTAATTGTATCTGTTCACTTCAGATGACATGCGAGTTAGGAAAAGAAGTGAACAGAAGAACCTAACTCGGTCGTTATAGTCATCATTTAACAATGAATGAATATACATACGAGTACTCGTATAATTGACTCCCAAAGCAGCACAGACAGAAAACAATACGTAGGATACGTTTATTTTGTCAAAAAATATAACAATGTATCAAAATAATTTATTTAGGTTCTTAAAATTGGTGACTATGGTCGTACTGTAGCACTGGTCTTCTGTAGTGAATAAAATGTGCAGTTGGTGGCTAGCGCTATACACACGTTAATTCTAGAAGCAATAAGAAAATATAAGATGAAAAAGTAGGTAAGTACAAGTTAAAAAAAAACAAACTAAATAAGACTTTATTAAAGAACATTTTAGAAAGTACCTACCTATACATATGTACGTACCTACCGATTAGGTGCTACCAGTGCCACTACCTGCAAAAAATATACTAAGTACTTACCTACATACATAGGTATCCACATTAACAAACATCCAACATTCACATTTTACATTACTCAAGTTGAACACATTTGTGCTTGCCAGTACTTTTCATCAACAATTGCTTCTGATAAAATTTATCGTAGCTAAACCAAATCGGGGAAGAACGAACCGGGTGAATACGGGACCGGGTGACAACGAACCGAACCCGTCTGCTTTGCTACGAACTAAAAAGAAACAGTCTTGATGTGTGACCCTAAGCGTAGACGGAGCAACGCTTAAAGCTGATAGCTTCAAGGTTCCGTACTCCAACGGCGCCAACGGGGCACTAACACATTGTCTGTCTATCACACTCTCTGTACTAGGGCAAAGTACCCACCCAACGCGAGGTGTTAAAATAAGTTATTATTGACTTCGTTTCACTCGCGGTGACAGCCCTTTGCAGATTTTATCCATTATCAATTCGAATATTCTTATATATGTCTGTCTAAGCCTAGTCATGCACCAATCAATATTACCATTGGTCGTTTCCGCTTGTTAGTGTATACTCATTTCCTGTTCCCAGACCATCTTTATTGTGTACATTAATGTATTACAGATGCCAGTTAACAGTAAAATCGCCAATAAAGTAGATATAGATATAGATAGATAGAAAATGCTTTATTGTACACCTTAAACTAAACAAATTAACAAAAAAAAAAAGAGAAACACTAAACATAAATAATACCATATAGAATATACATTATATAATTATATATGTGTGTAATGATGTATATATATATATATATATAATAATATAAAGCATGTTATAAATAAATAAATATACAAATTATGTATTTTGACAATGATTCAAGCAGCTAATTTCAACAGGACAAATAGTGTTCCTTAACCATAGATTTGAAAACTTGAAGGGATGGAGCACACCTGATGGATACAGGCAATGCGTTCCACAAGTTTACAGCCTGGACAGTAAAAGATTTGTGGTAGTACGACGAGTTGTGTGAAGAATGAGATATGTAGTAGAGCCTTAGATAAAGATAAAGATAATTTATTTGCAAAAAACATGTGTAAATAAGTTGACAAAATATGATTTATGACACAACATGCTTGACCAGTATTGGTATGCAAAAAATGTTGAGAGAATGGCATGCTTAACTACCTACTATATAATAATATTTATAATCATATTACTTAAAAAATTAAAACTCAAAATACAAAGATAATAATTTAAACTATATAATAACATGAAATATAACCATAATCTATTAAAGTTTATCATTTAAAAATTCATTAATATTATAATAACATTTATCACATAACATCCTTTTAAATTTAATTTTAAACATATTGGTATTTAATTCCTTGTAGCTCTTTGGTATTTTATTATATATAATAGGCGCCATACACACTACGCTTTTCCTCAACAATGCTGTTTTTGATTCGTGAATACATATTCTTTTATTATCACGTCGATTTCTAATAACAACATCACCAATACGCAAAAACAAATTTGGATTTGATCTTACGAATAGGGCAATTTCAAGAATATATAGGCTGGTAAGTGTAAGAATTCTATGTTTTTTAAAAATTGGCACACAGCTTTCTTTAGAGTTCATTCTAAACATTGCTCTTATACAACGCTTTTGTGTTTTAAAAATGGTTTCTCTGTCGGTGGAATTGCCCCAAAATATAATCCCATATCTAAGTAGTGACTCTACAGTACCATAGTATGCTATCAAAAGAGTTTTCAAACTTACCTCTGAGGTAAGTTTGTATAGGGCATAAGCCAAGCTGCTAACTTTTTTACTTACAAGTTCTATATGTTTTTTCCAGTTAAGTTTTTTGTCTATTTGTAAACCTAAGAATCGTGTAGAGTCAACTTCTTGTATTAAATTATTATTAAATGTCAAATTAATGTTAGACTGATTTTGTGCTCTTTGGTTGAAATGCATTATATTTGTTTTATTTAGATTAATTTTTAAATTATTATTGTCAAGCCATGATATAATTAATTCTAATGATTTATTAATGAAGCCTTTTGTGAAGAGTTTATCAGGGGAAGTACTACCATCATACTTATGACTGCTGCCAAGCAGTGTCTGCGTTACTGTGACCGGCGAAATTACGGCACATGATACCTTACAACTCTATGTCTCAGGGTGACGGGCGAAATGCAATGCACATGGTTCGCGAATGTGATCACCGCGGTATTGCAGTTGTAAGTGATTGCGGTTACCGGTTAACTTCAGATGGGCCTTCTATTGGTCTCGTCATTTAGTTGAAAAAAATATACAAAATACTTTATTGCACACCTTACAGCCAAATATAAAAACATGTGAAACGTTTAAAACAAAGCGGCCTTATCATTTAAGATCTGTAACAGACTTTATTTTTAAGTTTGGAATGGAGTGCCTCCGCGCCTCGGTTGAATTACCGACTGATACGCAGGAGGTAGCGGGTTCCAGATAGGGGAGAAATGTTTGTTATTTTTCTTCAAATATTTGGTCTGGGTTTCTAAACAAATGGTCACTACTTGACCTAAACATAACTTTGTTTGTGTTGTTTTTCATTAATATTTCAGCGTGCATGTTTTTATTAAGAAACTAATGTTTTTGTTAATATTTTCCGTACAGCATAGATACCAGTTTGTGTCGCTGACATAAAACATCTAAAATAGTTGTAAAAGACCTCACTTAACTGTAATATCAACTACATTTAGAACTCTTAATGTGCTCGTAAGTAGAAAGACTAATTAATAAACAGTAAGGGATATTTCAAAAGATTTTCACGACCATTTAGGATAAAATCACTCCCACATACTAAATAATCTGTACCAATAACACAAAGAACATTTCTGATAAACCTAATTACCATACATTATTTAATTCACCGTACAAACTGTTACATAACCAGTGGATTTTTCATACAAAGTGTACATTATTCTACAGCTGTACTGGAAAACCGCAGCTATTTCCAAACAAATTTCCATACAAATACGTATGATTAGCATCTCTTAGGTATAATCTGGTTATTTGAAATGGCCATTACGCTATATTTATGGAATAAAATGTGTCTCGGAAAAATCTATGGTATTAGTATCATTAAGTTAAGGTTTTAAATATCAAAAGACACGGTAATTAAACGCCTTTGCTCATTCCTGACGACGTTTCGACTGTGTTACAACATGTGGATACAACAGCCGTGGTCCCGGGTAGACTAGTCTATACAATACTAGTATAGACTAGTCGATCACAATACTAGTTTAGGGTAGCTAAGAATTGGGTGGAAGTTTAAGAACGACTATTAATTAAAGGCATTTGAGTAGGTAAATAAAAAAATGTAGAATGCATTCCTAATTTTGAATAAGATAAAATACTTGAATAACATTACATTTTCACTAAAAATATTTTATTATATCAAAAGCAACTAATTCTGCCTACTAAAAGTAATTATTTTCTTGGTCTGAAACTCTTTCTTTTTGTAGCAGTTTTTACGTCAAGCTACTATAGCTTAACGTGAACACATACATTCATGTTTGTATGGTATTACTTGGTAAGGAACGAGGTAAGAAAAAAAAATAACAACCTACCCAGTTTCAAAGGAAAGCAAAGTCATGAAAATAACTAAAAACAATTGTTAGCTCTGAGAAATATTTGAAGAAATTTTATTCTGACACCCAGTTCAATTCAGTGGAATCAATATTCAAAGGAAAAACTCAGGATCTCAGGATAATGTTCGGTAGTATCCTGGGTATATAAAATCTAGAGCTAATTTCGACATTTCATGGAAATGACAAACTTTATTAAATATTTTAATTTGTCGACGTCCAGCAAATTGATCATTGACGCTTCCTTAAGTTGGAAGTGCTCTAACCTCTAAGCTACGGAACCCGGAGTGTTACGGTTACGTCTAAATTCTTGATAAGGTCATATTGGTTGAGCACTAATACATTTTTATTAAGGTTTTTTGAAATGTTCTACTTCAGTTTAGCTTAACGCTAAAAATTACGAACTGTTATTTCGACATTCTTCACTAACGACGTATTATTTATTATGATGGTGACAAATAAAATAAAATAAAAAAACCTATCACCGTATGATTTACACCTGACCAGTTCTGACACCCGTTTGACAAATAAGAAGATGACGAAAACGAAAAAACACTGGAGCCATAGAGAGACAACCATAGAGTAATAAATTAACTGGAGTAAGATTCAAAGAGAACAGCCGTGGGGTGCCGGCAGTGGAATGTTACCCCTCCGTTCATTCCCGTGGATGCAGTAAGAGCCTGCTAAGGGATACCTCGGAAAGATGGGCAGCAGCGTCTTTCCGTGTATCAACATCACGTACTGAGCTCGCCAACGCGCCTGGCAAGCGTGGTGAGTATTAACTATTAAACAAATAAATTTCCGTTTTAATAAATCTCTCAGTGATATCATTCAACTTTAGATTGGACGTTGAATTCGATGACTTTTAAATTCATTATTAAAGTACCGATCTCTTAGGTTTCATTTGTATCTAAACTTAACTTAAATTTTAACTTAAATGTAATATTATAGTCAATGTATGGCTAAAACCCTCCAACTAAAAGAACGAATGTATGGTTATTGTTGAAAGCTCTGCACGTTACTTACTCTATGATGTCGGCGTTTCTTTGCGCCTACGCAAGCCGTTTGACAGTTGTCGTTTACTAAAAGAGGTTTTGTTTTTTTCTCCGCACTACTTCTGTAGTATTAAAATGATAATGCAATACTACTTAGTAGCAGTGATTGACTTTTAGTGTTAGATATTTTGTAATCTCGTTAGTGGATTATGGATTTATTCCATGATTGTTTCTGTAATGATACTTGTATAAAAAATGAGAAAGTGTGTTTGTATTGATAAATAAATTTAAACTAACGGGACTCATCGCGTAATTACCTTATTTTATTATTTCCCGACTTTTCGAGTGCCCTGCTGCCCTCGTGGTCACGGATGGACTAAAGAAAGGATTCTTTAGTCCACCACTAAACCTACGCATTTCTTACATTGTTTCTCAGAACAATTTCCATAAATAACAAAACAAAGCATTCTGATAAAATTATCGAATCAAGAGCACATATCGACGATAAAAAATGTTATTTATTATGATACAACTTTATAATTCAACACATATGTGATATATATCTATATAACCGAATTATAATACTACGCAATGAAGCTGTTAACATAACTAAATCCAATGGAAAGTATAATTTTTATATAAATTACTCGGATCACTTTACGGCTTATAAAAATCAGAATAAATATCTGCGCCTACGCACCCGCATCGACATTTTTAAAACAATGCAAACGTCATTTTGACATACGGATTAAGATGTCTTGTTAACTCATATAGCTAAAATGAAACTAGTGTTTTAAACAGGCTTAGCTTGTCAATGTTTTACTAATAATATGTATAATTCATCATCATCATCATTTCAGCCGTAGGACGTCCACTGCTGGACATAGGCCTCCCTCATGAATTTCCAGTTATTGCGGTTGGAAGCGATCTGCATCCACCGTCGACCTGCGGTCTTCACTAGGTCATCATCCCATCTTGTTAGTGGACGTCATACGCTGCGCTTACCGGTCCGTGGCCTCCACTCGAGAACTTTTCGGTCCCTTCGGTCATCTGTTCTGCGAGCTACATGGCCTGCCTATTGCCACTATATATATGTAATTATTAATAATATAATTATATACAGGGTGAATTTTTGAGACGGGACAGTACCTAAGGGCAGCTACCTTAACTGTTATAGTTACAGGAAAACGTTTATAGGAGACTATCCATACATTTTAAAGATATTATATATTCGTGAAAACGGCGGTCATTTTGAGCAATTTATTTCGTAGATCATCTAAATGTATGTTATTTTTTTTGTCTCTGTCTAAAATACATATTAAAATGATTTATTTTATTATTAATTGTTTTAGTTCTAATTTTGTAGAGGATTATCGATGCAACTATGATAATTATGGTAATTATCTTATACCCCCTGTATTTCCGTACAAATGTATGGAAAAAGTGATTTGCGATTTCTGACATTTCTACTACTCAAACCTCAGTCGGTCCGGTAGAGACTTTTGATCCTTATAATAAACAGGATCGATTGGCATCAAAAAAAGTTTTTGTGTAAAATGACCATTTTCTTGCTGACTGTACATTTTTTCCGAAATCTGTAAATGCAGTTCAGAATATCTTAAATATTTATGGATAGTCTTCTAAAAAGGTTTTCCTGTGACTATAACGGTTAAGGTACCTGCCCTTACTGTCCCGTCTCAAAAATTCACCCTGTACCTCTATAGTGCATATAATTATTATATTTTAATAAAAATAAAGGCGTATTGACCTGGCCTTTCCTCTGACTAATAGCTGATTAAGCTGGGAGGATGGTATAGGTGCTGGCAAGCCTAATCCATGTAACAATGTCAGGCACTGCAGCGCCCATACATCATATATACCAGTTGACACTGTATAATCATCTATAATAGATGTAAAGGCCTCACTGTTACTACAGAATCAGAATTAGAATTAGCAATAAAATGTAAACGGGAATTTAATATTAATAACTTGTGATAAGTTAGCCTTGTAAGCTTGACATGTGTTAGAAGCCACGGGATATGTGACATTTTTTTTGTTTATGGTATTTGGTAGTATTTATTTACTCCATGAGGTTAGAACAACACTATAAAAGATGTCACACAATTCAGTTTTGAAATACGGCCCCGAGAAATGATGAGGTAACGACCACGGTGGCACAGTTGGTCTGATACCCGGCTGAGGTGCGAGGTGTCAGGCTCAATCCCCGCCGGGGACAAATATTTGATTTTCTGCAGATATTTCTCTCGGATCTAGGTGTTTTTAACCCCCGAATAAAAGAGGGGTGTGTGAGTTTGACCGCTATGTGCGCGTGTGTGTCTGCCTGTGGTAACCGTATCTCTTAAACGACTGATTTGAAGGCAGTTTTAATTTAAAAGCAGGTTTTCTAGCGACGGTTCATAACATGTTTTAACAAAATCGGTCAAGATATGGGGGGTGAAAGTGGGGAAAAAAGGATTAAAGATAAAATGTCTCCAAATATACCGTAAGTTTTATATAAAGGAAATGAACGATGATAAGAAGGTTTCCAGCTATTACTTAGGCTCGTCGGTAGTACCTTGAATTTTTTAATTTTACAACTTGTTAGGCAGGATACATATTCTGCGTAACAAGTTGTAAAATTAAATAACTACATATATATGTAGTTACAAAAACATATTTATATATTCTATCAATCATCTGGTTTCCATAGTACAAGCTTAGTTTGAGACTAGAAGGGGCTGTGTACTCATAATTATTAAACATACAAATTATAACTGAAAATCACTGTGGTATTTGATGTTACTTCACAGACCGTCAGACGTTTATTTTTTTAATTAACCCAGATTATTTTAGAGGAGCAGTGGGCTGGCCATATCTGCCGAAGAACCGACAACCGTTGGGGTAAACGTGTTCTTGAGTGGAGACCGCGGCTTGGTAAGCGTAGTGTAGGACGACCACTAGGTCTAGCTCTAGTACATCTATGTAGTGAAGACTTGCGGGCGTTCGCTGGAAGACGCTGGATGCGGCATGCTGAAGACAGGGTGAAATGGCACAGATTTGGGGAGGCCTATGTCCAGCAGTGGACTAATATAGGCTGATGATGATGATTTTAGGAGTTAAAAACTTTTTAATGGAGTCATTATTGTCTTCGATAACTTTAATGATGCCTTATCGATCGGTTACATAAATTATCCACTGGCCTTTAACGGGACCAACCGATTTGAGACACGTATTATTAGCAATATATCAGGTAATAATTTAAAAAAATATATGTAAGGAAAAAGTAAATGGGCATTTCACATCTGTTATACATGATTTATTTATTATTTGACATCATTTATTAGAAAACTCATAAAAATACATTTATACTATAAAAATATAAAAATAAGTACTCTAGAGTAAAATGTATTAATTATTTTAATTATTAATAATTATTGTTATTATTTATTTACATTGTGCATAAAAAACTGTGTACAGAGGGGGATGATTTATACTGCGGAAGCAACTGGTATTCATGGTGTACGAGACGCTGCTGTACCTGGGACGTTTTTAAAGGGATATATGGATTACTTACCCAGCACCGATACTATCCACTCCGCTTAGTCTAGTATATGCAAACACAACTAATTATAATACGTCTGAATTCTAACTAAGCTGCAGGTATTTTTAAGATGTTTTTCTACGCCGATACATCTACTTAGTGTTTTTACCATGATAATTTTTAATAATTGACGTTCAAAGTCATGATGTTAAAATAATTATTACCGTGTAAAGAACAAATAAGGCATCAGTACCTTTATTAAGTTTTTTTGCGATTGCAATGTACCAATTATGACTCGTGAACCTCCGTTCAAGTTCGTTCAAATGTCAGTTTTGATTTGCGAGATAACAATGCAGTTTTATTGATTGTTGGAGTTTTTTGGGCGACATAAAAATGGAGGTTGATTGTTTTTGGTCCTTTTAAAAGAACAAAAGATATAAAGGTGGGTAGGGTCAAGAAACGCCTGTATTTTTTAGATAAATTAGTTTAATTATATATATAATTACCTAATAATTGGTTTGTTTCTTGGGGTTTTTAGAAAACATTGTTCATTGAGGAGTTAATTAACTTTTGATTTGGTTAAACAAAGTCCGCAAGTCAGTAGCGGTCACCCAAACTTATAGTTACGAACCAAACTTATGCTTACGAGTATAGATCAATTTTCAGAACTATTTTTACTAAAAAAAAATCTTATATCGTAAAATAGGCCCCATATATGACGAAAACCCGCTTGGGAAGCGTCGTGAGTCATTGCTTGGTGTTGTGATGATTTAAACCAAACTCACGAAAATACCATCGCGAAAATTATTTACTTATTACTAACTAGCTTCTGCCCGCCGCTTCGCATGCGTTTTACCCGAATAAAAAGTAGCCTATGTGTGAATCCTAGTCAAAATCAATACGTGTGCAAAGTTTCAGCTCAATCCGAAGCCTAGTTTTTGCGTGAAGAAACAACAAGAACAAACTTTCGGCTTTATAATATAAGTGGGATTTACACTTCTACACTAAAATTATAAGGAGGAAAGATTTGATTATTTATTTGTTTCTATGCATTAAATAGGCTCCGAAATTACTGGACCGATTTGAAAAAAACTCTTTCACCATTAGAATGCTACATTATCCTTGAGTAACAAAGGATATATTTTATCCCCGTATTTCCACAGGAACGGGAACTACGCAGGTGAAACTGCGGTGTGCGACTAGTTGATTAAAAAACAGTCCAAAGACAAAACGAACTTGAACATCACCTAATTTTTGTGCAGCTAAGTAAATACATTTTTAAAATCAAGAAATATCGTATAAAATCTTCTTACTATATTTGTCTTTTATTAAAACATTTCCTTAATATACTGATCACCTTAGTACCGATATATAATTTTATTATATCTGCACAACACTAGAATAAAATGACGTTATACAGAGTGTATTAACCCAAAAAGAGGGGTTTTAGTTTATAAAAACAAGTAGTTTTTTAAGTACAAATACAAAATACAAATACAAAAATATTTATTTGGAACAAAAACGTTGGTACAACATAATGAGAAAAACGTGGACTGCTGCAAAAGTTTCAAAAAGAACTGCGTAGCAGAGTCAGCTCCCACCTTCGAAGTATTGGGTGTTCCTACTTAAGAGCTATATTAATGCTATGAAAAAAATAAAATTAAAAAAGAGACAACAAAAAAAACAAAATTATTATAAATTTAATGGGTGTGATGATGTGAAGATGATCCCGCGGTTATACATAAATTTTAGTTTTAATTTTAATGGAAAAAAGACCTCTGTGTGGTGTACATACACTTATTATACATGTACAGCTATGATAGTCTTTCAAGAAACAGCTGGAGTTTAGGTTAAAATTATCGTATAATCAGCTGTCGGAGTTAACACCTTCGTGGTCTTTTCTTGAATGAAAATCACCGAATCATGTACAATTGTAAAAATAAAGTTATTCCTTAGGGTGGTTAGAATCACCCCCTTTCTGCTTAGTACACATATCAGGGCTCAATTATGAAATATTCGGTATGAATCTGTTTCGAGTCGCCGTCATCGAAATAGATGAGGAGGACTGTATGTATACATATGTACATACTATGTATATACATATATAAATATATAATACACCCTTTATTAGTAAGTAATCGCTAATGTGTTTCGGAGTGCCAAATACCTTATTTGGTCTCTATTGTGTATGTCTCGATGGACAGACACCACCAAGTCGCCATATTTACTCACCTAGCTAATTAATCACACAATTAAAACAGTAAGACATACGATCAGTCACTCACAACTGATTTGACGGACTGACGTCTAGCCTTAATTGATGTCCGTATATACAAATAAATCTGTCTGTCTTTGTTTGAATGCATTATTGAAAGGTCAAGATGTCCGTTGGTCATGGGAAACAAAGTACTTAGCGATAACCTAACTACTCGTATGCTGACGTGAAAATGTTTAATTGACGCTAAACTTTGAATTAGGTAATTGATAAGAGGTAATATAACGTTCTCGCATATTTCTTACAACTAAAACAGAACACAAGAAACAGAGCGACGCATAAAATTGTTATTCTTCTTTTTTTTAATGCTGGACAATTCAAACAGCATCATCTGGCCCCAAGCTAAGCAGATGTGTGTTATGGGTACTAGTTGACTAATTTACTTAATACAATATACTACATTGATTTCAAGCTGAACTAATATCTGCAGATCGTACAGACGGACGTTTGTCATAGACAGATGTATACACTCTGAACAAATATCTGCAGATCGTACAGCCATTTGTCCCGAGGCGGGAACCGAAATCGCAACCTCATGCGTCGCAGGCGGACCTTCGCCCGCTGCGCCACAGAGGTCGTTAATATTCACCTTCAATATCTCAGAGATCGTATTCATAATTTTAGAGTTATGTATATATTTGATCATTTCTGTTTTGCATGCAAATACAATGCTAGCAAGTAAGAAATACAAAAAGTCTTATAAGTCGTAACTGGGCCAGTTACACCCACGCGTGTTTACACAATGTACTGAACTGTTTTTGATCTTAATTAGCTTTGGTGACATTGATATGTTATTGTTATATTAGATAGTAGATAAAGAGTTTGTTTTTCATAGCTTGTGATTTCTTTTGTGAGTTATTTGTCCTGAACATAATATAAAAAATCGCTTTCTCTCTCGTATACAATATACAAGGTGTAAAATAATATTATTTTACGCATATGTGTAAGCCGAAAGGGAGTGATTCTGACCAGAGGAAAACATTGGTTCTAAGACTTTTCGGGATTCGATAATTTTAATGTGCAAATAAAACTTAGAGGTTTTTTTTATTAAAATGTAAAAAACGGATTGTGACATCAGGATCATCTTCATAGTATACCAACTAGTAATATTTTAAATAATAGTAACGACAAAAAAATAAGAATACTTTTATATCTTATTTTATACAATCTTTATTGAATACAATTGTTTTCCCTTCAAAAACGACTTGTTTACATGGGCTGAATCCCCCCTGTCAGGTTTTTACACATGTTATTATACACTCCTAAAAAGTCAACAAATTTAGTGCATACAGTGATTTTATAAACAAAAATCTACCCTTGCGTGTCCAAACTAACGCCTACTATCTACCTTATAACTCAATAATAAGCAGTGCTATAAGCTATCATAACGTCGACAGGTGCGCCGGCGCGTCATTATGATTGAGCTATTGTTTCCCACGACCCTACATGGATGGATACTTAGTATGTTGCGTTTATGGCTTTCCTCTGTCATCTCGGGAACGGAACGAGAATTGAGGAGAAAAGAAATAGCCTTTTTGCCGCTACATACTATGTGTAAAAATGCAGTAACAA
This sequence comes from Pasiphila rectangulata, assembly GCA_963082625.1. Lineage (NCBI taxonomy): Eukaryota > Metazoa > Arthropoda > Insecta > Lepidoptera > Geometridae > Pasiphila > Pasiphila rectangulata. The sequence goes on from OY720253.1 coordinate 10,158,641, forward strand.
TCTTTAGAGGTAAGATAATTGTCTTTTTTAAACTTTCGCAATCACAACACTTTATTAACAAACATATAACCGGGTATTAATCGTATTGTCATATTTTAATGTAACAACTATTTGTTACATTAAAATATGTTACCTTAGCTGTAACTTTCTAAGGACTTATGTATAAGATAGCTAACGACTAACACACCTATCTCTTAAAAAACAAATAGTTACGCAAATGTTACAAATAGCTAGTAATCTGGTAACTTAGCTGTTAAGACTTACTGCTAAGACGATAAAAGGCAACAATCGCCGTGGGGAAGCCGGCAGTAGAATGTTACTCCTCCTCTCATGCAGTAAGAGCTTGCCAAGGGATACCTCCGGAAGATGGGCAGCAGCGTCTTTCCGTGTATAAACATCGCGTACTGCGCTCGCCAACCCGCCTGCCAAGCGTGCTGACTATGGCATTTACCCCTTGTCCATGACGGAGGCCTGAGTTCAATAGTGGACGTTTTACGGCTGAAATGATGATGATCCCACAATATTATTATATACAATTACCGAGTTACAATATAATTCTCCTGGATCGTGACTCTATCAATGTAAATATTCATCTGTATTAATCGAAATATTGTGTGGGTAATCGCTTATAATGGGCCATTGTGTAGCAACAATAAAGCAAATAGTACCTACTAGGTTTAAAGGTGTGTAAGGGTAGACGTGTTGGCATGTGGAAGTAAGCTTAATTTCAAATCTTTAAACTTCTTTATCATTATAAGCCGTAGCACGTCCACTTGTGAACACAGCAATCTCTCATGGACCTACTTGTGGCTGGAAGTCTGGTCCTTGGTTGTGTTTTCACTCTGAGTATAATGGCGAATAGACGTTAAATCCAAGACCAACAAGTCGTGGAGGCAAAGTCGTCAGTAGGCGCGGCCTAAATGTATGCTATCTCACCTGACATAGTATGTGTAGCCGCGCGCTAGAATGAAATGCACAATGATTCATTCCTAAAACGACCGCGCAAAAATATGTGAATAGACTTTTAGCACAAGGGTTATTATAGAAGAACTTGAGTTCTTTTCAAAATAACATTTATTTCAACTTTTGAATAATTAATCTATGTCGGAACGGCGTTAATTTTTGAGTTTTCTTTCTCCTTATATTATTTAGTTTCGTCCAAAGTTGGGCTAAAATCAGTGTTGAAATACGAAAGTTTAGAAGCTTATATTTTTTAAATAAATACTTTAATTACGGTTTAGGGTGTATACAAACATAAATTATGACGAGATAATTTGATATAATCTTTAGTGTTGGATGGTCAACGTCAAACAGTGGAGTAGTTACCCTTCCAAGTTTGTATGGAAAGATGGGCGACTCGTTCATCCTTAAGCCTTTATATGTATCCACGGTCATGAGAGGAGGGGTAACATTCTCCTGCCAGCTCCCCACGGCAAACGTATACGTACATTATACTGTACTCATCCTACAGGTGAACAGACGCTACGTTGCGTGTACAATCTTTGAAACCACTTTCAATGTACCCGACCGGTAATGATCACCTTTTACTTAATCCACTTCCAAAGGTCACAGGTTCAAAACCCATTTACCGAGTATTGATTATTCTTATATACATTCACCGTTCATTATTGAAGAAAGTTAATTATGGTAGCTTCTAGAAATTGATTTATTTCAAAGATGAAATGAAGTTGCTGTTTTTGGGACAAGAGTGTAATCGAATATTTTAATAGAGGGTTTTTAAATAGCTAGTATAGAAAGGCAATTTTTAGTGTAACGCATCCAAAGAGTAAAAACGGAACCCTATTACTTAGCCTCCGCTGTCCGTCTGTCTGTCTGCCACCAGGGTGATCTCATGAACCGTGATAGCTAGACAGTTGAAATTTTTACAGATGATGTTATTTCTTGTACCGCTTTAATACTAAAAACACACAATTGAGCGCAACTCAACAAAAATAGGTACTAAAGGTAACAACATAACCATAATTATCTTAAACAAGAACTAAAAGAACTACAAACAATATGTAGTTAGATATAAAAGTAGTAATAATACCGCGGTGACCACGGTCACGAAGCATGCGACCAACTCTGCATTAAATTGCGCCCGTCACCCTAAGAGAACTACTAGCATACGGCCCTCTTGACGGTAAGCGGTTACCGTAGCCTATGGACGCTTGCGACACGGAGTCACTCGGAGCTCTTGGTTAGTGAAAACCTCGGTAGGAAACACGCGGCTTTGCCAGCTTCAGACGTATTGACCCGATCTTTCCTCTGACTAATAGCCGACTATGCTAGGAGGATAGTATTACAATATCCCATGCACTGCAGCGTCCCGTACGACAGAAATACCAGTTGCTGTTAAACTTTCGCGATCAGTAAACATATTATTTAGTTTCAAAATTACTGACCTCCCAAGAATAGGAACGCTGAAACGTGATCGAAATCGTGGGGAAAATAATAAAATTGGTACGAGCTAAATTATGTAATTTTAAACCCAAATACATGCCGTGGGGTGCCGGCAGTAGAATTTCACCCCTCCTCTCCTGCCCGTGGATGTGGTAAGAATCTGCTAAGGGATATCTCCGGAAGATGGGCAGCAGCGTCTTTCCGTGTAAGAACATCCCGAATTGCGCTAACCCGCCTGCCAAGCATGGTGAGTATGGCAACAACCCCTCATGCACTTGGATCTCTAAGTCAATGAGGGACGCCTATGTCCAGCAGTGGATGTCTTACGGCTGTAACGATGATGAAACCCAAAAAACAGTTGCTAAAGTTGTTTAAATCATCCGTATAATAGATGTGAGACCAATGACATTTTATTTACGGCATGGTTTAACAGTGGCTAACGCTGTACTGTATATTTTAACAGCTGTAAGTTTTATTAGTCAAGTCTTGTATAAAATACAATTTCCTTCATTTGGTAAGGCTTGAGCACACTCACTGTTTCTTCGAACGTCAGTCGACAATCGGTTTTGCAAGAAACGCTTAGATTCACTGCCTTATAGGGCTTAAGGTAAAGCTGGATTGCTGGCACGCTTCGTGTCTGTTTTTTCTTTGATATTAAAAGTACCGTTTCAGATGGAGTACTATTATGCAATATGTACGGGTTATGATTTGAGTGTGATTTTGAGCTTCGCGATATTTTGCAGCTTCACATGCCATGATCACGGATAAACATTTTATCCGAAATCATAGCGTGTAAAATGCGCCGAAATATTGCGTAAGTAATACTAAAACCATGATAGTTTCAAGAGTTGAACTACGAGTTGTTATAATAATATTATAACTACTCGTAGTTCAAACTTAAAAACGAAAACTTAGGTTAAACTTAAAAAATGTACATCCGTTATTGGCTTTCAGTAATACACATTTGTAATAATGCTTTGTTAATTTTAAATTAATTAATTTTGCTGTGGATTTTGTATTAAATAAAATAAAAAAATAAAATAAAATAATATCTGTAGAGCCAGTCTTGAAAATTAAAAGTCTTTATTTAGTAACAATTCTAAATAATATAATTATTATTATTATATGATCGATACCTTAGCCCTGTAGTTGGAAAATAAAGGCTCATAATAAATAATATATACAATAATATTAAACGTTGTCGGCAAATATTTTATTTTATTTTGATCTTCTACGAAAACTTCCAGCTAACTTAATAGATACAATCATGAAATTAATAGATAGAGAAGAACAATTAGAAGTTTGCTCAAATAGATTAATCATTAAGTATAATTAACAAATTAACAAATTATTAACAAACAAAGAAGACGGATGGCTTTACAATAAAAAAATAAAAAACAAAAGGAAGGTAAACAATTGAACAGATCAGTAATGCTTGAACTGAGATGGAGAAGAGTGTTGAACTAGTCAATATTCTTTGCAACTGCATATAAATATATACACCTACATACCTAGTCGCTCTGGAATATATAAACAATATTAATTAAAGCAAAATCAACTCCCGAGCAGCCGTCTCAAAACTAGATCGCCACTGGATGCCAATTGTGAACCTGCAGTAACAAACACTATTTATCGCCCTTACGTAATTGCTCTCATTCCTGGTAGCATCCGTTACGAAACTTAAAGCACGCTGGTAAAATACAAGCTTTTGCTCGGTATGTAGATACATAGATTTTTTGGCAACAAAAAGAGGGGTGCCTGCAGTAGAATGTTGCCCCTCTCATGCTCGTGGATGCAGTTTATTTATTAATTTATAAATATAACAATTACACAGAAACTAACAGTTAAAACTAAAATGTTTTATGTATTAGTTACCTAACTAACATTTAAAAATAGCATGATCTAATTAAAAGAAAACAAACAATACACAGCGAAAGAAAAGAAGTTAGAGCCTGCTAAGGCATACCTCCGGAAGATGTGCAGCAGCGTCTTTCCGTGTATCAACATCCCGTACTCGCCAAACCGCCTGCCAAGCGTGGTGAGCTTGCCAACTACCCCTCATGGCCAGAACTGGAATATCCAGCTGAGACGAGATTTTAAGCAAGTAAACCTCGTATTTAAATTTTTTTCCATAACAATCAATGTTCAGTTAATTATTTCTGAACAATGTAGATGTCGGATAAATGATGTTGATAATTTCATATCAACAACTCATTAATTATGGAAATAATATAAATTTATTATAATATAATAACATAACACTGCGCAGCTCGCGCACAACCTACCCTCGACTCTTATTAAACAACCCTCGCGTGCTGCGAAGCAGCTCGCGCACAACCCACTCACTAGTTACATTATATTATATAACTAGACTACCACTCACTGACTCACTCACTCACTGACACGCGTAATACCTTTGATTATTCCTGGTGTTTCGACTGTCTTTTAACAATCAACGTCAAAGTCAACCTGGGACCACGATTATTGAAACACAGTCGAAACGTCGGGAATAATCATTACCAACTCTATTACGTGATGAATTCTATTTAATTATTATTGTATTATATTTAATAATTATATTATATTATAATAAATTGTAATCGCGAAAGTCCACGAAAAACTATAATATTAATTTTACATAAGTTATGACCGCGGACTAACAATACATAATTCTTCTTTTAACTTAGCATAAAAACTTATTTAAATGCAAATTGAAAAGACAAGCAGCTAAGTCAAATTATGAAAGAGATAATTTATTTATAACTAAATTATTTACTTACTTTTGAAAGTAAGCCTGATAAAACATATTTCATAAATTGGTTCTACTTCGCTTAAGATGACGCATTGACGATTTTGACGTCTGAATTCCCTTTTTAAATTGCTAAAAGTTTTTATTTTTAACGTGAACTGCTGTTTTGGCGCTTACAGCTTTTCATTTCAAGCTAGCTTTTGTATGCAGGCGGGCTGAGTCAGTCCGTGTTTTAACATTGTAACTTCAACAATTCCGTTCAAATAATTGTTTGTCATCATCATTATAGCCGTAAAACGTCCACTACTGAACACAGGCCTCCCTCATAGATCATGAGGGGTAATTGCCATACACACCACACTTGGCAGGCGGGTTGGCGAGCGCAGTACAGGATGTTAATACACGGAAAGACGCTGCTGCCCATCTTCCGGAGGTTTCCCTCGGCAGATTCTTATTGCATCCACATGCAAAAGAGGAAAGGAAATACTCTACTGCCAGCACCCCACAGAACAAGAATCTGCCTGAAACAAACACGCAACCTCATCGCCATCATCATTTCGGCCGTAAAACTACTGTACACAGGCCTCCCGGATCATGGAACTACATAAAGGGCAGTTGCCATACTCACCACGCTTGGCAGGCGGGTTGGCGAGCGCAGTATAGGATGTTGATACACGGAATGACGCTGCTGCCCATCTTCTGGAGGTAGCTCTTAGCAGGCTTTTACTGCATCCACGGGCAAGAGAGGAGGGGCAACATTCTACTGACTGCACCCATCGCCATTGCCTCTAGCTATTTAAGTAAAGGTATATATGTGATAACCATTAAATAAATGATCTTACTTGAAAAAACAATTAAGGAGGTATTTGAAAGTACCTAGTTCTGTACGCGGTAGACAATATAGATATATATATTTATTAGTGATATGTAAGTATATATTTATAAGTTATATGTGTAATATATTATATTATATTATGTACGTAGTATTTCAATATAGTTTATGTATGGTATATTTTGTAATTACTTTTATCTCAACGTGCACCATAATAACCCCTTGTCGTATTTTTACAATCCAATCCATCCCAAGGTTGCCTGGTAGAGATCGCTCTTTAGCGATAAGGCCGCCAATTGTCACTATGTTCTCAAGTTTATTTTGTTATTATGTTTAGTTTTAAGGTGCGCAATAAAGTATTTTCTATCTATCTATCTATAGAGATAATAGAGAGTAAAAATGTTAAAAGTAATTTTTACTGTCTATTATGCTAATAAAGCTGATTGCATTTAATGCAATTAGCTTCACTCGTAACTCGCTAAACAATCAACCGAAGTGATCATAGAAAATGTTTAATTAAGAACCGGTTGAGATCAAATTAAATCGAAAAGCCTTTATTCACTGAACAATTAAGTTCAAAAATCATCATCATCATAATCTTAGCCGTAGGACGTCTACAGCTGAAAATAGGTCTCTCTTATGGATCTTCAAGTGCTGATCATTAGGGGTCGGTGCCATACTCGCCATTTTACGAGCGAGCGCAGTACGAGATGTTGATACACGGAAAGACGCTGCTGCCCATCTTCTAGAGGTATCTCTTGGGAGATTAGTACTGAAGCCTCGGATAAGAGGAAAATTCTACTGCCTCACGGCAAAAGAGAAAATGGAAATAATTGTTTAATTTAATTTCAGTTTACCTGGATGTTCTCTGACATAGGCTTTTCCTAAGAACTGGCTAATTTCAAATAAATATACCAAACGGGTATGGTTAGTATGGCAACAAACCGTCATGATCTTGGAGATTCATGAGATATGTATGCCATTGCAGCAGTAAACGTACTACGATGAGATAAATCACTTTTTAAAATTATAAGTTAAATATCTGCATAAACTCATATCTAGTAGTCAAGTCAACTCAAGTCAGATCAAAAAACTCCATATCAAAAACATAACGGCGTATGCTTGAGTACATACTTACATCAACATTGTTGTAAACATTTCAAAATTATTAAAATCAAATTGCGATACAAAAGGTTGAAAGTAAAACAAAAAAGGTTATTTACAAAGCCTTTGTTATTCAAAATAAATGGAATAAAACCAAACGGGAGCGGGCCTTGCGTGCTGGCTTGCGTTTTGTTTCGCACGAAAGCTTTAATGCACTGAGTGATAGTTAGCAAGCTATAGGACAAAAGACAATCCACGGGATCGAATCAGGAATAAGGAGATACGAGAAGAACTCGGGTCACCGACATAGCCAAACGTATTAGCACGTTGAAGTGGGAATGGGCAGCCCATGTAGCTTGAAGAACAGATTGGGTCCGAAAAGTTTTCGAATGGAGGCCACGGTCCGGCAAAAAGTATGAATCATCAACTACTTTCTTTGGAAGAAAGTAGTGGCCTTTTCTCGCTGTAGACATAAGAACGTTAACATTAGTTACTTAATTAATCAATTTAATTTAAATAAATACATATAAAATAAATAATGGGGATGCAAAATGTAAACTATACCAGAGACTACGTTGGCTTTAAGCAAAATATAAGCTTAATTGAAATTGTTTTTGGTGCTTAGATACATTGGTATCGAATCCTAAACATATAAAAAAATCTAGAGCGACATTAAAAAACTACTTAATGTTAATAAACTTCGTAGTTTTAATTTAACTATTTCGCAGTATTAACATGTTTAATATATTTTTGGCTATTTGCATTGAATATTTTTTTTAGTTTCATCTTTCTGGAGACTGGGATAGTTAAAATATATAAGAGAATGAATGTAACACGAAGTATTTTTGTATGAACAGTTCATACAAAACAGCCTACCTACATTGTTCATATTCCACTCTCTCTTATCTCGCTGTTGCTCTTCGTTTTTTTGCAACTTTTTGCATCGATAATCGAACACTCAAATTGAAATGATAATGTCGATATCGAAATGTTTATTTTGGATGTTAAATAAAAGGCTTAAGAAGGAACCCTTCCAAAAGCTGCGTGATAAGCTAATGAAGTGGGATTTTTTTGTTTTGTTTATAAAAATAATATTTGATTGTAAAACAATTCAAAAGAATACGAAGAATGTAACAAAATTAATTTTATAATACCTCATTATCTCTTTATCGAAAATTAAGTAAATATATTCCAAAAAATTGAAGCTCATAAGTCTATACCTTTAAAATAAATAAGTCGTTACCTTGCACAAGGTAAAAGGCTAATGGACCCAATTCAATAAAAAAATAATTTATAAATAATATTTAATACTAAATGAAAAAGAAAAACAGCGTGCAACGCGTTGAAATCTTTTGTATGAAACTCAACTTTGTGGACCGACGGATTTCTGCTACATGACAAATTTTGATGAATTTAAACAAAATCGGACAATTTAAGTATTTCAATAAAGCTAATTTTTTTTTGTTGTTAAGTTATACAATAAAGTATTTCCTTATATCTATCTACGTTTTCAAAACTAACCTACGTATAACTTATATCGCAATTTAAGCGCCGTTTTTTGCAAAATACTAGCTCCATAAATAATACATACCTCCATTATATAAATTGTAAATTCCAAAGTTATTGCCCATTAGAACGAGTAAAATTCAACGGTTAAAATTATGTATGGAATTTGTCAAATAACTAACCTACAATGTAATTTATTGATTGGTCTTTAAAATTAATACTGTAAAAAGCTTGAGAAACTCTTTTTGCGGTAGCTTTTAATAGTTATTGATACTACGAATTCCAATCTTAAAAGACTGTTATTGATTGAAATAAATGTACTTAAATTTATATAAAACAAATATCTAACTAAAAGTGCTATCGTCTATCTTTGACGGTGAAGAAAGTTATCGCAAATAAATTCCCGGTTTAGTCATCTGCAGACGTATTGACCTGTTCTTTCTTCTGGCTAATTTCCGACTAAGCTAAATGGTATAGGTAGGCAAACTTGATCCATCTAACAATATTCCAAGCAGCATCAATACCAGGGCTGAAATTGAATCAATCATCTTTAACAGGATGCTGTGGCACTAACGCGCTGATCAGAGTACTGGCTGGTAGGCATGACAGTAACCTACAAAGGTGCGTAATTTATGTCATCCGTATGCTAAACAAAATTATATTTATTAATTCATTATTATTTTTGTGTAGTTAAATGTATCATTATATATTTCTATAACTATTTCAAATTGTAGTTTCCATTGTAAGTATATTTAATTCTGGTTTTAATTGTAATTTCAATATTTTTTTGTTCTCTGTTAGTTATGAATTGGATCTTGGTGTCTGAATAAACAATTTGAAATTGATTTTGATATAGAAGCGAAGGTTTTACTTTTTTGCAGTTTTCATTAAAATCTTTTATAAAAATAAGGTTAACTCGTTACTATTTCGAACCAGGAGATTTGTGAACTTGTAGCTGATCCCAATAACATTGAAAAAATGATATCTGTTAGACTGCGCTGGCTTTGCCACGTGTTACGAACGAGGGAGGGTCGAGGAGCAAAACGTTCCAAGTGCCGATCGGCGGGCGACCAGTCAGCCGACCCAGATACAGGTGGAAAGATAAAGTGGAGAAGGATCTTCGCTCACTTCAAGTGTGCCCGGTCTTGATGGAGGCAGCGCATGATAGAAACCAGTGGCGTTCTATTGTTTCGGAGGCCAAGACCCACTTTGGGGTCGACACGCCAAGATAGTGAGTGTAAGAAATGCAGGTGCTTAATAAGAGCTAATAATAGGTAAACAGACTATTACGAGTACATTTTATAAAAAGCAAAATACAATGTGTGAAAACTCACGGTAAAACTGGCAAGATATCCGTTGCCATGGTTACGGAATATCCCGCTCCATCGAACAAATACAGGTTGTAACAAAAGCCCTTTATTGCAGTGCATGCGAGTGATTGCAAATATATAGGTATGGTATTAAACCTAGCCGTACTAACATTGGAAATGCGTTTTTGATTGTTCATTGGCAACGAAGAAGAACATTACGAACATATCCACGAATCTTGATTCTGTTAATCACAGAATACTCGTACTTATTACTTTATTTGCTTTGCTGACTTTGTGTCTCGATGGTGCTATATGTAATGTCCAGCAATATATTTATGAGATAGGCATAGATAAGCTTACAGCAATTGATAAAGTATGTCATTCAATAATTTGTTCATTTTTTACGCCTCTATCGACCAAAGAATCCAATTATGTACTAACGACGCTAGCTGCTTGGCTATCTCCGTACTTTGTTCGTTTCGTTCTTACTTACATAAGTTATTAGTATTTAAGTCAAATATATACAAAGGTAAAATCCAAACTTCAAGCCTTAGGCTATTATAAAAGGCCGACCTCTGTGGCACAGTAGGATTAAACTGAAAAAGTAGCAGAGAAGAAGGTGACGGATAATCATTGAGTGCGCTGCAGAAAGCTGAGAGGATGGCTTATAGATGCTAGGTATGCCATTAGGCTTGCCACCCCCTTGGGATATTATTAGATGGATTACCATGTAACAATATCCCAGGTACAGCAGAGTCCCATACAGTTTCTGAAGCAGAAGAAATCATCTACATAATAGATGTAATTAACAATAAGAATACCTGATAATTAAGTTAAGGCTCTACGTGCCTTTACTCAATATAATGTTGTTGTGTTTTTTTTTACTACCTTACTAGTAAACTTGACACAAAATGTCTTAATAATTGCCAGATCAGTTACCCATACCGTTATATTACTTATGATAAAATAAATCAATATTTTCTACATTATATTATATACCATTAAGCAAAATCATATTTTTGGCTATAACAATGAAGATAAAAGCTTAAGTATTGACTTATAATACTGACGTCATTATACCAAATAAAATATTGATTTCGTAAACTCCGAGTTTCACGATCAAATAGTGCCCAGAAAATACGGAAACTATAAAATGAATTGTGGAGAGCCTTATAAATTATAGATTACATGATTAATTTATTTTTAGAATATTTATATACAATCTCATGGAAAGCTCTTTTATCTTAAGATGTTTTACCAAGTGTAGTATTTATCATTTGTTTATTTTCTTCCTATCCTGCATACTTTGAATTAACTACAATATTTTTGTTTTGAGTTACGCTTTCTGTTAGTTTTACTACAAAAAGTTGATATCGAAGTTTCAAGTTCTAAATTGCTAAAGGATTTTCAAACTCTTATTGGAAGAATCCAAGGTTTACGTTGAAGTTTTTATTAATTATCAGCGAAACCACAAGCATACATCGTGAAAGCAGGTGCACATACCTTAGTGTCCACAGAGAAATCAATACTCTTGCACACAGCAACCATTGATAACACTCACTCACTCATTATCATTAGTACATATCCACAAAATGTGTCTATCTCACACTAAAAGTTTCGCAAAGTCAAATTTCCAATGTCATTCATACGTTACCGATTTTCATCCCGATAACTTTTCACCCGCTTTTCCCGACATCGCGCGTCAAAAACGCCAATGTGTGCGTAACAACCTGACTTTAAGCTTGCGTAGACGCAACTAAAATCACCTTGCAAGGCCCACTGCACCCCTCTCGCTCGGAACCTGTGCCCGTCCCGCTCTAGCGGGCATTGTGCTCGCGACCGGCTTCACCGCTTGACAATAAATTACGTATAGGAATCTAATCAGTATAATAGACGTGTGATTTTTTTTTAATTCTGACCGCCTCTTCTAATGGCGGACAATGATCTGTGGGGGATAAAAACACCAATTACGGTGAAAACGACGTCTTGACATGGTTACTGCGCTTTGATAAAGTTGATCTGACGTAACCTTTGATGCGAAAGTGTTTAAAACAATTATTTTGTTTTAGAATTACAGGATTTTATTGCGTACCTTATTATTTTACCGACGTTTAGAACACGTTTCATTTCTTGGTCGCGGAGGACTCAAAATTATAATACATGAAATAATAAACGCATTAAAACCCTGTAATTTAATAACTAAAAAAATAATAATGTGTTAACAAATCGCGAAAGTTTATCGAGTTAGATAACAGTAATTATGAGGAGTGAAATATTTGTAGCCGTAGGATAAAATATTTTATTATATTTATTTAGATTTGCCGATAGTTCTTACACAAAACATAATAGAAATATTTAGCATAGTGTTTTTTTCACGGATAAAACACTACACCACATTTAAACGCAACTTTACACCTCAAAGTTAATGTTCCGGGAGTTTTTAAGTAGTGACCAACATCTTCAAGATGATGGATCACAATATCTAGAAGACACCTATTCACTCTTGACTTAAAGAGACACAGGTTGTAGTTTTTCCAGACCAGACCAGGGTGCGAATGATGGAGGTGAAGTAAACTGCTTTGTACGAGTAGATGGAATTTTCACTAGATAAAAATGATACTGCGCTGTGCGTCTGCGTGTCCTTGAGGGAAATGGATGAGCCTCTTGCATCCCACAGCTGGGCATATGCCTACTATCCCTTTTTCCACACTTTCCAGTCTAGCATTAGTCAACCAGCAGCAGGACAAGTCACTTCATCATTTCAGCCGTAGGACGTCCACTGCTGGACAAAGGCCTCCCTCATTGATCTCCAAGTACTGCGGTTGGAAGCCGTCTGCATCCACCGCCGACCAGCAGTTCTCACCAAGTCGTCTGCCCATCTTGTAGGTGGACGTCCTACGCTGCGCTTGCCGATCCGTGGCCTCCATTCGAGAACTTTGCTGCCCCATCGGCCATCTGTTCTGCGCGCTATATGGCCTGCCCATTGCCACTTCAACGTGCTAATCCGTTTGGCTATGTCGGTGACCCGAGTTCTTCTACGTATCTCCTCATTTCTGATTCGATCCCGTAGAGAAACCCCGAGCATAGCCCTCTCCATAGCTCGTTGAGCGACTCTGAGCTTGTTCATAAGGCCAATAGTGAAGGACCACGTCTCGGTTCCATATGTCATCACTGGTAACACACACTGGTTGTAGACTTTCGTCTTAAGGCACTGAGGTATGTTGGACGAAAAGACGTTGCGAAGTTTCCCAAACGCTGCCCATCCGAGTTGGATTCGACGATTGACCTCTTTCTCGAAGTTGGACCTACCTAATTGGACTGTTTGTCCTAGGTATACGTACGCGTCGACAACTTCAAGAGCCGAGTTCTCAACCATAACTGGGGCAGGCACGACATGGACATTTGACATGATTTTCGTCTTGTCCATGTTCATTTTAAGGCCTACCCGCTGGGAGACTCGATTGAGGCCTTCGAGCATCGTGCTGAGCTCTTCCATCGACTTTGCCATGACCACAATATCGTCGGCAAATCGAAGGTGAGTGATGTATTCGCCGTTAATATTGATGCCCAGCCCTTTCCATTCCAGGAGCTTGAAGGCATCTTCCAAAGCGGTCGTAAACAGTTTCGGAGAGATTACGTCTCCCTGTCTTACGCCTCTTTTTAAGGGAATCGCCTTCGAGCTCTGTTCTTGTACTCGGACTGACATAGTGGCGTTTGTATACAAACACTTCAACACTTCGATGTACCGATAGTCAATTCGGCATCGTTGGAGAGACTCAAGCACCGCCCATGTTTCGATCGAATCGAAGGCTTTCTCATAGTCCACAAACGCAAGACATAGCGGCAAGTTATACTCTTCGGTCTTCTGTATGACTTGCCGCAGCGTATGTATGTGGTCTATGGTACTGTAGCCTTTTCGGAACCCGGCTTGTTCGGGAGGCTGGAAGTCATCAAACCTGCGTTCGAGACGGTTCGCGATGACCCTTGAAAACAGCTTATAAACATGGCTCAACAGCGAGATGGGTCTGTAATTCTTAAGTAAGGTTTTGTCACCTTTCTTGAAAAACAGAACCACCACGCCCTTGTTCCATGCTTTCGGCGTCGTACCTTCAAGCAAGGCGGAATTAAATAGCTTCTGAAGGACTTTAAGTACCGGTGATCCACCCGCTTTCAGAAGCTCTGAAGTGATTCCGTCCTCACCCGGCGCCTTGTCGTTCTTAAGCTGTTTCAAGGCCATCCTGATCTCGTACAGGCTGATGTCCGGGATATCCTCGGTATAATGTCGGGTCAGTTTAGCTCTTGGGTCGTTGACAAGTCACTTACCGCTTAATTTTTTTCTTGTGTTTTAAAACGGTATAAAAATCAAATACGGTACGCGGACAATCACCTGGCACAAAACAAACAAGACCTTTAGTGGAATATTATAATTTGTAATATCCAATGTGCGCATCACGCCGCGAACGACAAAAACTGGATCTTCTTCACATGGACTCTAGGGTTGGACTGATGTAGCACTTTAGGGATTTTTATTGTTCAGTTAAAATAAATTACCTAATGCTGGACAATTCACACAGCATCATCTAGCCCCAAACTAAGCAGATATTAAAGTTTAAAAAATAAGTTTATAGAAAAATATATAGCATAACCATACACAGGTGAAACGCAACCGAAATAATACAATAATTAAACTAACACAATAGACCTAAAAACCAAAATAATTGCCCAGAATTATTATTCCGTATTTATATTACCTTTATAAGCGATGTGGTCGTTCAGCAACAAAGATTTGTATGCTAAATAAAAAAACATTATGATTTAACTATTATTGCTAATTTTGTTTCATGCATAAACACAAGACAAAAAATAAAAGATATATGTTTAAATGTTAGACTGCAAAAGGACTTTGATAATAAAAAAATAACCATGGCCACAATTGTCTTTTTTAAACTTTCGCGATCACAACACATTATTAACATACATATAACCGGGTATTTATCGCGAAAATTACCTTTATTATTTCCCGACGTTTCGCTTGGATTGCACCAAGCATGGTCCCGGGAAGACTGATGTGATGGAGGTACCGCAGCAGAGCGAAGGCGTTTGTTGAACTACCCTCACTTGATCTTCATAAAAATTATTAGGGCCGGTTCCCACTGGGACAGCACACTACACTGACTGTATCCACATACTGAGTTGATTTTTTAGCGCCGAATACACTTTGCTATCACTGGATTCCATGAGGCAGAGAGTCTGAAACCGTTTTCACGATTGAAATTACGATGCTTCTTAATCTCAATCGCTTCCCGAACCATTCTCTTATAGTAGTGCCTCTCGTTGGCTAGGATTTTTGTGTTGTGTAATTCAATCCAGTGATTAGGTCCTGAGTCTACTACATGCTCTGCTATAGTTTATTTGTCGATTTTTTACCGCAGCTATGTGCTCCTTAACACGTTCGGCGACAGTGCGCTTCGTTTGGCCTATGTAGGAGCGCCCACAGCTGCAATCGATCTTATAAACACCAGGAACCTGCAAAGGTACTACATCCTTTGGCGTACGCAGATGCTTAGCCACTTTTGCGAGTGGAGTATAGATAGACTTAATCGAAAACTTCTTCAGCAGGTTTCCAATCTTGTCCGTAACCTCTTTCACATAAGGCATGAACGCTGGCTGTCTTGCTACATCTGTGTGTTTCTGTTTGCGCCTGCGATTAGGATGCCATCCATTAGTCCTGTATCCGTTTCGTTTTAGAACCTCCTGAACATGTTCCAGCTCTCCGGGTAAATGTTCAGGGTCACAGAGGTCATGGGCTCTGTTCATAAGGGAAGAAACTACTGACTCAAGATGTAATGGATGATGATGTGAAGCAGCATTCAGATATCTGTCCGTGTGCGTCGGTTTTCTGTGGGAAATAATAAAGGTAATTTACGCGATAAATACCCAGTTATATGTATGTATGTTAATAATGGCCACAATTACTAAAATCTCTTTAAAAAGAAAGTATGTACTACTCCCACAATCTAATGTAGTTTACGATTTCCGAACTAACATTAACACATAAGAATCTAGCACATCACTACTCTCCTCATGCAGTCAGCGCGTCATTACATCAGTGTTTTTCTTAACCCTGTATTATTTAGTCCCTGATTTGTTCGGACTAACGTTTTTGGACCAGTTCGGATTTAGAACATCTCTACTACTCCATACGCGGCCTGCACGTCAATACATAATGTTTTGTCATGTTTTATTTAATTCTTGTTTTATCCGGATTAACGTTTACGGATACGGATCTAGCGTATCATTCCTACTCACCATGCGGTCAACATAATGTTTTTCCCTATTTATTCAACTCCCGTTTTGTCCGGAGTAAAATTTACGGATAAAAATGAAGCACATCACTACAACTCTTCATGCGGTCATCACGTCATCACAAAATGTTTTGCCTTATTTTAAACTCTTTTCTGTCCGATCTAACGTTTACGGATAAGTACGGATCTAGCACCTCACTACTACTCCTCATGCGGTCAACACGTCATTACAACAATGTTTTGCTTAGTGCCGTGTTCTTCGGATTTATTGTCAATAAAGGCAAACATGGACCTGTTGTTTACGGTAAAATACTTCGTACCTGCAAATAAACGTTGATGTGATAAACAGGTATCTACATCTTGTATATAAATTGTAAATTCTCTACTCGCGCTATCGTATGTTCATCATCATCATCATTTCAGCCGTAAAACGTCCACTACTGAACACAGGCCTCCCTCATGGATCTCCATGAGAGGTAGTTGCCACGCTTGGCGCAGTACGGGATATAGAAACATGGAAAGACGCTGGTGCCTATCTTCCGGAGGTATACTTTAGCAGGCTCTTACTCATCCATCATTATCCACGGGCATGAGAAGAGGAGTAACATTTTACTGTCGGCACCCCACGGCGGTTGGAGAAACAAGAAAAAAAAGTCTATGTGTAATAATTGGTTCGTCTTATTTTCATTTGTCGCGATGAACTCGACCAGTTCCAAAGCAAATCTTTTATATATTTATAATTTATTGTACGTACAAAAAACAAAACCTATTAAAAATACGAAATATAACACAATAATAAACGTCAAAGACGAGCGAACTTGACTCCTAAAAGTGTTCTGTAATTGTTAAATCGTTTATTATGTAATTTTGGTTACACATATGTAAATTGGCAACAAATTAATTATACCTTTGTAATGAGCCGTTTTCAGTAACAAAACAAAAAGAGTTTTCTACTAAACCTAACAGATGGAGCTGGCAAGCGGAGTAAGCAAGTTTGTGATTAATCCTGTCATTGTCAAATTGTGCCTACCAGTAAAAGAAAATTAACGCCATCTATAAGGTTCGAGGTAACTATTTTTGAAGTTTTTACTTTTTAATGAAAACGTCTCATTAATTTTGATTTCTGGTTTAATTATTTTAAAGTACCTATATTAATTAGTGAACATTTTATTATACACACCACTGAATAATTGTTATGTATTTCGTAGGATTGATATTATACCTATACATCACATTAACTTATGTGCCGTGGGGCGCCGGCAGTAGAATGTTGCCTCTCCTCTCTTACCCATGGATGCAGTAAGAATCTGCTAAGGGATACCTCCGGAAGATGGGCAGCAGCATCTTTCCGTGTTTTTTTTTCACTACCCTATACTGCGCTCGCCAACCCGCCTGCCAAGCGTGGCGAGTATGGCATCAACCCCCTCATGACAACACAACAAAAAACCAGGCCCGAGTCCCCGGCGGCCCCGCTAATCCTGGCTACGGTAGCAGTCACGGTAACGGCGGGGCTAGGGGTGCTAAGAATCCCCGGGAGACGATCGGCTACCAACCCCTACGACGACCACTGGCCCTGGTAACACACAACATCCGCACTTTGAGGACAGACGATAAGATTGTTGAGCTGGAAGAAGAAATTAGTAGATTACACTGGGACATTTTGGGGCTATCAGAAGTCCGTAGAGAGGGCGAGGACACGATATCCCTTAAGTCCGGTAACCTACTATACTACCGGGAGGGCGACCAACAGTCCCAAGGTGGTGTCGGGTTTCTCGTTCACAAGTCACTCATTAACAACATTGTCACCATCGACAGTGTGTCGAGCAGGGTCGCGTACCTAACACTCAGAATATCTAAGCGATATTTGCTGAAGGTCGTTCAGGTATATGCGCCGACCTCGTCACACCCAGATGAAGAAGTAGAGTCTATGTATGAGGACATCAGTAGAGCCATACATACGAACAACACTCACTTCACTGTTGTAATGGGGGACTTCAATGCAAAGCTAGGCATGAGAAGCGATGATGAGTTGAGAGTGGGGCAATTTGGGTATGGGCAACGGAACCCCAGGGGACAGAGGCTGGCCGATTTTCTGGAGAAAGAAGGACTCTTTATGATGAATTCTTTCTTCCAGAAGCCGCCTCACAGGAAATGGACCTGGATGAGTCCCAATGGTTCTACGAGAAATGAGATTGATTTCATCCTGACCAACAAGAAACGAATATTCAATGATGTCTCTGTGATTCACAGGGTGAAAACCGGCAGTGATCACCGAATTGTAAGGGGCACATTGAATATGAACGTTAAACTTGAAAGGTCCCGTTTGATGAAATCTACGCTCCGACCCACTCGCGCACATATCCAAAACCTCGAGAGCTTTCAACTCGAACTCGCAAATCGCTTTGACTGTCTAGGAGTAGATGCATCGGTGGACGAGATCAATAACAGGTTCGTAGAAACCGTCCATACGGTGGGGTCCCAGTTCTTTAAGACCCCCCGTACTAATAGACCTCAGAAACTTTCTGATGACACCCTAAACCTCATGGCTGAACGACGTTCTTTGCGACTGCAGTCTCCCGATGATGCTCAGTCACATAGGCAGCTCAATAGACAAATTTGGAAATCCTTGCGGCACGATATTCGTACCTTTAATACAGCCAGTATTAAAGATACGATAGAGCGGAATAAAGGCTCCAAAGTGTTCGCGAGAGATAGTTCTATTGGGCAGAGCCAGATGACGAAGCTGAAGAGGGAAGATGGCAGCATAACGTCAAGTAAAGCAGAAGTGTTAAGGGAAGTCGAAAGGTTCTATGGACGGCTCTACGATTCGGTCACTAAACCTGTTTGCAGTGCGGCCAACGACCCAAGAGCTAAACTGACCCGACATTATACCGAGGATATCCCGGACATCAGCCTGTACGAGATCAGGATGGCCTTGAAACAGCTTAAGAACGACAAGGCGCCGGGTGAGGACGGAATCACTTCAGAGCTTCTGAAAGCGGGTGGATCACCGGTACTTAAAGTCCTTCAGAAGCTATTTAATTCCGCCTTGCTTGAAGGTACGACGCCGAAAGCATGGAACAAGGGCGTGGTGGTTCTGTTTTTCAAGAAAGGTGACAAAACCTTACTTAAGAATTACAGACCCATCTCGCTGTTGAGCCATGTTTATAAGCTGTTTTCAAGGGTCATCGCGAACCGTCTCGAACGCAGGTTTGATGACTTCCAGCCTCCCGAACAAGCCGGGTTCCGAAAAGGCTACAGTACCATAGACCACATACATACGCTGCGGCAAGTCATACAGAAGACCGAAGAGTATAACTTGCCGCTATGTCTTGCGTTTGTGGACTATGAGAAAGCCTTCGATTCGATCGAAACATGGGCGGTGCTTGAGTCTCTCCAACGATGCCGAATTGACTATCGGTACATCGAAGTGTTGAAGTGTTTGTATACAAACGCCACTATGTCAGTCCGAGTACAAGAACAGAGCTCGAAGGCGATTCCCTTAAAAAGAGGCGTAAGACAGGGAGACGTAATCTCTCCGAAACTGTTTACGACCGCTTTGGAAGATGCCTTCAAGCTCCTGGAATGGAAAGGGCTGGGCATCAATATTAACGGCGAATACATCACTCACCTTCGATTTGCCGACGATATTGTGGTCATGGCAAAGTCGATGGAAGAGCTCAGCACGATGCTCGAAGGCCTCAATCGAGTCTCCCAGCGGGTAGGCCTTAAAATGAACATGGACAAGACGAAAATCATGTCAAATGTCCATGTCGTGCCTGCCCCAGTTATGGTTGAGAACTCGGCTCTTGAAGTTGTCGACGCGTACGTATACCTAGGACAAACAGTCCAATTAGGTAGGTCCAACTTCGAGAAAGAGGTCAATCGTCGAATCCAACTCGGATGGGCAGCGTTTGGGAAACTTCGCAACGTCTTTTCGTCCAACATACCTCAGTGCCTTAAGACGAAAGTCTACAACCAGTGTGTGTTACCAGTGATGACATATGGAACCGAGACGTGGTCCTTCACTATTGGCCTTATGAACAAGCTCAGAGTCGCTCAACGAGCTATGGAGAGGGCTATGCTCGGGGTTTCTCTACGGGATCGAATCAGAAATGAGGAGATACGTAGAAGAACTCGGGTCACCGACATAGCCAAACGGATTAGCACGTTGAAGTGGCAATGGGCAGGCCATATAGCGCGCAGAACAGATGGCCGATGGGGCAGCAAAGTTCTCGAATGGAGGCCACGGATCGGCAAGCGCAGCGTAGGACGTCCACCTACAAGATGGGCAGACGACTTGGTGAGAACTGCTGGTCGGCGGTGGATGCAGACGGCTTCCAACCGCAGTACTTGGAGATCAATGAGGGAGGCCTTTGTCCAGCAGTGGACGTCCTACGGCTGAAATGATGATGATGATGATGAACTTATGTGCACATTCAAGTGATTTGCATTTATTTTTAAATCGCTATTTTCTTATGTATTTTAAACACAGAATAACTGCCACCATTAATTTAATGAGCAATAAACACCTGACTGACACACTTCGGAATTCCAAATTTAAAACAAAAAGAATTTCAGCCACAGTTCTCAATTCGAAAACACCAACCGTAATTTACTTAAACGGATAATTACATTCCGTTTTCAAAACAACAAGTTCATTCATAATTTTTCGCTGGACTTTCGCAACCTGCCCTTACCGTTACACTTTGGGTGATTTTGCGGACAGCTAGCTCATTTTTAAGAGAATATATCTCAAATTAAAATAAATATTTCAAGTACTTTTATACATTTGATGCCACAAAAAGTTTCTTAGATGCGTCAAAGTGTTTTATGCAAGTACTTGTTTTTATATTTATTTGAAAACAAAGAGGTGAAAGTCTGAAAGAAAAAACACCAAAGTACTCGTATAATCTTCATACACATTTTTCTGCATATACTAAATTTAATAACAAAATGTATTTTTCAGTCTTTTACATAACACAATATTTTAGTTTAATGATAGATGACGCGTTAAAAATAATTCTCAAGAAAAATAATGTTTTTTATCATACTACCTCTGAAACGTACATTTTGTATTGTAGAATCGATGTTAATATTGCTTCCCACGCTTCGATCGACGCCTCAGACGCATTTTCAGTGGTAGGTTTATTCCCTGATCGTATTTTGACTTGTGAGTGACCTAGCTGTCCTGAACTCACCGAACAACTTTTATCGTGTGTTCGAAACAATGAAATTGCCTTACGTAGCCCACCGATGGAATAAATCATGAAAAACACAATTACAAGAAATTACACTCCAACCTATAATTAAAACTGATCGTATCTCAGAATGTGTCGATTGCGAGCAAATAGGACCACCTACTATTTGATGTTTAATTATTTTTAGGATTTATGTTCTTTAAACATGTGTTTTTGTAAATGGGATTGTGCAAGAGGCTCTTTCTCAAGATATTTTGGAGGTGATAAGGTTTGCGTAAGTGGTGGAGAAATCAAATTTTGGGGTCAAATCGACACCTAATCCTTCATTCGAACACTTTTCAACACGCTATCATTAGCTTTACCTGTATCTATAACTGTGACGGAATCTTTGAACGTTGTTTTAACCCTCTTTAAGATAATTTTAAACTGATGAACGGGACTTTATCGCGTAACTACCTTATTTTATTATTTCCCGACGTTTCAAGTGCCCTGCTGCCCTCGTGGTCACGGGTAGACAGATTTAATTGAAAATTTGCCTACTTATCAAGGAACAATGGCAATACAATAATTCGGCTTATTTAGATTTTAAACAATTAAGATTGATAAGACGTGGTGACGGCAGGTGGAGCAAGACCTTAATCATAAGAGATCCCAGAGATCTTAAACGCAACACTGGCAGACCACCTGCTAGATGGGTGGACGACATCGTTAAGTTCGCCAACAAAACCTGGATGTGATTGGCTGAAAACCGGTAGAAGTGACAAGGAATGGAATGAAAATGATGACGATGAAGATTTAATAATGTAATAAAATGCAATCGCTGACTGTCTCCGTGGTTCAGTGGTCTAATAGCCGATGCGGAGGAGATAGCGGGTTCGATTCCCGCTACGGGACAAAAGTTTGTAACAGTTCTGCAGATATGTGTCCCGGGTCAGGGTATTTTTCTTGGTATGATAAGAATAAGTTGTTAAGTTGCCAGGAGTTAAAGGAGAAAAGGCAGCACTGGGACAGTAACGGCTAAAAATAAAATTGGTAACAATAATGGAAATAATTGTGCTTAATTGTCGCCGTGGGGTGCCGCCAGTAGAATGTTACCCCTCCTCTCATACCCGTGGATACAGTAAGAGCCTGCTAAAGGATACCTCCGGAAGATGGGCAGCAGCGTCTATCCGTGTATCAAATCCCCGTACTGCGCTCGCCGACCCGCCTGCCAAGCGTGGTGAGTATGGCAACTACCCCTCATGGAGATCCATGAGGGAGGCCTGTGCTCAGTAGTGGACGTTTTACGGCCGAAATTAATGGAAATATTGCATTTACAACAAATAACGTTTTTATTATGTCAATCACCTGGTTTCCACAGAAAAAGCTTTGCTTTGTTTAGGACTAGATGGTGTTATGTTTAATGTCCGGCAATATTTATTAATTTAATTAGCTGACAATTGACGTCACCGGGAGAAGTGGAGTGCGGCCTTTACCCAACAATGGGATGATTTGGGCTGACAGTAACAGTAACAGTAGCTATGCATTGTTAATCACGTTTGTAGATCAAATGTTTGAAGTTCTTTCTAATTCCATTGCTTTGGACTGTAACCCAGCTTCTCTGGTCACAAACAATTAATTAACTGGGTAGTCAAAAAAATCGTGAGCACGAATAAATATTGACTTAGTCTTAACACGGTTTTTTTGAGTAATGATTGTGGCGCGACGACTCAATTTGAGAAATACAATTTGGTACCAATCAGAAACACCGTCTTCAACCATCACTCTTTATAAATAAATGATCTTTGTTTGAATAAAAACTTTGTAAAAATTAAATTATAATAATTATTGTTAGTGCCGTGAGGCAGTAGAATGTTACCCTCTCATGCCTGTAGATGCAGTAAGAGCCTGCTGAGGGATACCTCTGGAAAATGGGAGCAGTCTTTTCGTGTATCAATATCCCATATCGTTTGCCAACCCGCCTGCAAAGCGTGGTGAGTATGGCAACTATACTCCCTCATGGAGATCCATGATGGATCCATTTAGAGCCATTTGAGTCCCACCTCTAAATATCCCGATCCTAACCGTTTGTATAGAAAACAATATGCATCTACGCGCGTTCATGCAGATCACGCGCGTAGGTGCGGAGAAACATGCACCCTCGCGCGGGCTAGGTGCTGGGCGAGACGCAAGGTTCAAGGCACACCGAGTCCCGCAGTCTAGCGAACAGCTTTGAATCAAATGAGTCAGAGCCGCCGTGAATCCACAAAAAACAACTACGCGTGAGTGCGTGAAAACCCGTAAGATGATGCAGATCTGCACTTCCGCAAGTACGCGCGTAGGTGCGTCGACAAGCAACATGCAGCGTGGTGCGTAGCAGTGTGGTAACCGCCTTAGATTCATGGGGGAGGTCTAGACATAGACCTCCCAGGACACTGCAGTGGATGTCCTTCGGCTACGATGATGATGATGATATATATGTATATGTTCAATTCCTTCTGTTATGGCACGGGAACGTCCCCTACGTCCCGTATAGCATGGCAGTTGCGGACGCTGCATGTATCTTATTTGACACCATCTAGAATTCTAGACAAATAGATCATATTTCTATCACTTTAAAGATAAAAATAAAAATACGTTTATTTTGTCACCACAAACAATATAAAAAGATGTTACATATAAAGTGAGAATAATGGTAAACATTTTTTGTTTACCATTATTCTGTGTGCGTATTCCGTGACATTATGACATATGACTTTACTTACGAACTGTTATAATTTTTGTTCCTAAATTTAAAAAAAATAACAAAATTAACTTGTGGCGTAATCGTACCTTCACTTGAACTTCTTCACATATCCTTGCTCACTGTGGTCTTCAGAATTCTAAATAGTAATCATCATTTTTATAATTTCAGCTGTAGGATGTCTACTATGGATACAAGAATCCCTCAGAAACCTCAAAGAACTGATCACTGAGAGGATTGTTGCCTTACTCGTCACGGTTGGTAGGTATTGGCGGTTGGTAAGCGCAGTACGGGATGTTGATACACGGAATGACACTGCTGCCATTTTCCGAAGGTATCCCTTGGCAGACTCTTACTGTATTCACGGGCAAGAGAGAAGGGACAGCATTCTACTGCCGGTACCCCACAACTGTCTTTTTAATGGAAAAGGAATATTTCGCATATAACCACTACATTGTTACACTCAAATATAAATTAATATGTACTAATAAAATCATGTTCTTGGAACTTATTAAAATGTAACCTAAAAAGTTCCATACACACAAAAATGATATTTATCTTTATTTTATACACGAGATAACAAAGTCATTTGACTTTTATGGTCTTTGTATGAAGTTATGTTTGTAACCCCATAAAATAAGGTCTGCGCAAACGGTCCATTCAACCATTTTGTCCATTTGCCAATAATTTATAATAAAAGTGGCTGAGTTCCCGAATTTTCTCCCTCCAAAACTACTGGTTTTTATGTGCTCGAACCCCCATTCTTTTGGGTTAAGTAAGGCCTTTGCATCTATTATAGATGATTTATGAAGCGTCAGCAACTGGTAACCATGCTGTACGGGACGCTGCAGTGCCTGGGACATCTTTTGATGGATTAGGCTTGCCCAGCACCTATACCATCCTCTCAGCTTAGGATTTGTTAGTTTTTTTTTGGGTTAGTACACATATTATAATATACCGTGTATACTTTAACTGGTGGCTCTGCGTAAAGTAAAAAATATTAGGTAAAATTCCTACGCTCCTTATGAGTGTATACTTTTTTTGCAAGTGCTACACTACATCTGAGCGACACTATCAATTCATCCTAGTGAGCGAATTCATGCCTTAATTTTAACAATAAGAAACAAGGTGCTAGATAGTGAATATGTTTATTTTATTTTTTATTTTATTTTATTTTATTTATTATCTAAAACTCACAGTTACATTATTGTTTTTTATTACACTGCATAATATGTACTATTCATAAACCAAATCGAGTCTACATTATATTAATAGCACTTACTAAATTAGGGTAGGTAGGTAAGCAATGATGTTACAAACAAACTAAAAATATTAACAAGATAACATAGGTACATGTAAACTAAACTACGAACAAAAATCGCATAGTGTAAGTAAATGTGTAGTGTAAGTGTGTAGTGTGGCTGTGAGATGCATGAATGTGTATAAACCATTGACCTACAACTTCTGAGCACAATTTTCTAAGTACTAAGTATAGGCATATCTCGATCGACAACAACAAGCTGTAAGGGATGGTTTACATGGCGGCAGTGTAAAAATAAAAAGTAAATCCTTGTTTAGTCTTTCTGCATAAAATGACACAATGACAGCTATTATTATTATTATTCATTTTCAGACGTTCATCTGCTCGACCTTAAAGGTCGGGGAAATAACTAATACACACGGGCCTATTATTATTATTATTATTATTATTTTTTCCTACTTAGGTACAAACCAGTATATACGAAATCTATAACAAAAATATCAGTCTGTAATTTCACTGTTTGTATGTAAAGGTTTACCATTTGAAATAATAATAATAAGGGTTACACAAACACAATTAAAATAACGCTACAAAGCAGCAGGCAGAAATAAATAAAAATAAACATTATTAGCCTTCTCTTAGGAGAGCGATGACTTTAGCTTTGAATGTGAATTTTGATAGATAAAACAGATCTAAATCATTATACATTTTATTGTACGTCCGACGTAACCTGCTGGTTACGTTATTGGCCGAGTAGTTAGTAAGATGGGTAGGCACATTAAACAACTGCGTGTTCCTGGTTCGTCTGTTTGACGCTCGTAAGGACAGTGTTTTATTTAATAATCTGGGGCAATCTAATACTCCAGAACATACGTCATGCAACAATATCATATCATGCAACGTCCTTCTTTTGCTGAGGGTTAACAATTCATGTTCTTTGCATGATGCAATATAATCATCATTTACTATGTTTTTACGGTAGTTAAGATGTTTTATGAATTTCCTCTGAATAGACTCAATTGCGTGACTATATGTAACATATTGGGGATTCCATATGGAGCTGCAATATTCAAGGACACTACGCACGTAGGCGTAATAGATTACCTTTATACAAGCTACATTGGTGAATGGTTTGGTAACCCTTAAAACAAATCCCAAATTTTTGTAAGCCTTGTCTATGGCATATTCTATATGAGACGAAAATGTGAGCTTATCATCTAAGAGCACGCCTAAGTCGCGTACTGTATGAACTTTATTTATTGGGCAGTCATTTAGCGTATATGTGTAACTAATAGGTTTATTACGTCGCGTGAATGAAATATGCATGCATTTACTTAAGTTGACACTTATCCTATTTTTACTGTAATAATGCGACAGTTTAGTTAGATCCATTTGCAATCGTTCGCAATCTTCAATTGATTGGATTTTATGATATACTTTTTTATCATCGGCGAACAACAAATGCTGAGCATAGTTAAAACATGAACCGATATCATATAGATATGCCAAATATAAAAGAGGTCCTAATAACGATCCCTGTGGAACTCCTGATGGTATGGACACAAAGTCAGATCGTGCTCCTCCTATAATAACAGCTTGTGTTCTATTTGATATGTACGATTTGACCCAGCGTAAGAGATCTCCCTGTATTCCCAGTTCCTCGACCTTACGAAGTAGGATGACGTGATCCACACGATCAAACGCTTTTTCGAAATCAGTGTAGATCACGTCAACCTGTCCTCTTGTTTCCATAAAATCCAGTACATCACTAGTAAACAAAGACAAGTTTGTTACCGTGGAGCGTCCTTTGACAAAACCATGTTGTTGTTCGGGAATGCTCTTCCTAATAACCGGATAAATTATGTTATAGATGAGCTTTTCAAAACTTTTGCTCAATACGTTTAAGATCGAGATGGGCCTATAATGTTCAATGTTAAGTTTAGAGCCTTTTTTGTGCAAAGGAACAATATGCGCTTCTTTCCATTTGGATGGAAAAATACCTTCAGCGATCGAACGATTAAAAATGGCAGTTATGGGCTTACAGAGAGACTCTGCACATCTAACTATAAATATAGGAGGGATTTCATCACTCCCTGCTCCTTTGTTGATGTCTAACTTAAGTAGCAATCGCAAAATGCTCTCTTCAGATATAACTATTGTACTTAGTTTATCAGGACATGATGCGGGTTCCAAAGACGTAAAAGGATAGCTATCTAATGGGTTTGTGAACATCTCGTGGAAAAACGAATTAAAAGATCGTAATATGTCCGGGCTGTTGTTTATTTTGTGGTTACCATAAGACATTGTGTTCGGATAGCCGGTGGCAGATGTACGCTTAGCTTTAATATAACTCCATAATAATTTGGGATTAGATTTTATAGCATCTTGAGTGCACGAAATGTAGTTCCTATAGCAAGATGCCTCAACCTTTTTAAACCTGTTCCTCAGCAAACAAAATTCGTCGTAGTCTAGAGGATTATTGTGCCGCTTCCAAAGTTCCAAAGTTTTTTACCAGGACGTCAAAACCGGAAGGATTAAGAATTTTTTTGGCATTTATGAGTAAAATTATATAGATCTCTCAGCTCTTTTAACCGACGAAAAAAACGCAGGAGGTTTTTAAATTCGACCGTTTATATTTTTATCCCCATGTAAAGCCAACAGTATTCTGAAGTTGCTGTCATTCGGCAGCAAGTTGCCGATTTGCATTAACACGAGCCAGAAATTAAATGTCGAATTTGAATTGTACACGTACGCTTTACAAGTTAAAGATTTTGGGTCATTTCAATCATTTTTTTGTATATTAGACGTTTTGGTAGACAAGTTATAGGTAAAAGTGTCTTAACAGTGAGTAAACAGTGCATAGCTGTATGTAGGATAGCTGGATTAGTGACTAGGAGTTAGAAATATAGTGAGCTTCTTCCGATCGATGAGAGCAACCCTTTTTTGTTTTTGGCAAAAGTATCCACTGAATGAATAAAAATATTTCGATTAAATATCAAACAAATTCAGATAGGTTGATTTATTTAATTAAAAACTTTAATATTAAGGTAGGTTTCCTAAAATATATTTATATTTCATTTTCATCTTTTTAACAATTTTGAACTAACATTGCAATATTTCAATTAAAATTTGTGAATTGTGATTTTATGAATTTATATAATTTTGTGAATTTATGAATCATCTTAGGGATACCATATCTACTATCAGCACAAAACATATAATACTAATAAATCTACAATTAGTAACAAATAAGAAGTTTTTTTTTATCAATTAAGTATCTGGTGTTTAAAAGAAGGTTGTTTTAGTCGTTTTCCTCTTAAGCTATGACAGATATTTAAAAGGCCGTGCTCCAAAACTCAATTACTTCTACGACCAATTGTCCGAAGTTCGGGCCAATAAAATTAATCTGAACACAACCGACGCCATTACCTACGGGACCGTATTAATCTTTGAGCGTTGATTAGTAAAACTATAAAAGCGGAAGTATCACAAGAATGCGGTTAATGAGAGACTCAAGCCGAATTTTATGGTTGATCGTTAAAATGGCCTACAATTGTCTAATTGTTGCCTACTAAACAAGTAACATCGTGGGAAGACCGAAACTAAATGACGGAGAAAGTAAAAAACACGGCTTTTATAGCGTCACCAGTTCCAAATTCAAATGTCGCTTCAAATCTTTTACTGGCTACGATTGGTACAGTGAATAGCTTTTAAAGTTTGAAGTTCTAATTTCGAATTGATGATTTGCTTTTTTATTGTCGAGACATTTACGGTAGTATTGATGGTCAGCTATGATTGCAGAAGATCACATAAAAGTAGCATTCGTAGAATTTTATCTTGTTTTGATTTCATGAAATTATCTATTTATGTGACAACAATACTAAAATAGCTATAAAACCGCCATCAAACTTTTATTTGTAAAAGCTCAATATTGACAGAATTCCTACTGTAAGGAAATTTCATATATGGGTAAGGACCAAAAATTTGGCGCTTTTTAAAGAAATACACTGTCCGCGATGTTTGAGTCTAAAAATAAAAAATAAATCATGTTATTTTCTCGTTCCAATTAATGTAATGAGAAGGTCCGTAATTTTTCAATATGTATTATATTTTAGTTAATATAAATTAGTTGTTTATTATTTTGTTAATTGAAAATAAAAAAATATCAAATATAATTTTTCATACAATTTGATGATGTCCCAAGGCGCGCAGACTTTCAAAATCATCCCATATATTTTTATTGGATCTATTTAGCAAGTTGATTTTAATAATACACAGTGGCTGAATAATGTCTGATATAAAAAAATACTAAAATACTACATTTTGCAAGCAACATTAATAGTAAAATAATAAATTTAGAAATGTCTTTATTTTTAATCCATTGTGCTACTAAAGCTGTGCGACACGACTTTTGAAGACTTGTTAATTTTTTACTACATCGGATCAAATTATTTAGTGTGGCAACATAGACTGACGATAATCTACTTACTCCAGGATGGTTCAGCTATTTTGTTTTCGTGTCAAATGGAAGAGCGTGGTGGAGCTTGTCGTGTGTCACTAAGCATTGGTAAGATGTATGCACATTTATTTACTAGTAATATACAAGAACACTTGATTTTGACTTTAAAGGCATATTAACCAATTATTTATTTATTGATATTTAATAGTAGTTTTGACGTAAGCAGTTATTTTAAAAAGTTGTAATTTTTTTTAGGTTTGAAAACAGAGAAATTTTGTTCCGTTGTGCGATGACAGACACAAAATTGTGCTACGTGTTACAACCGAAATTATAAAGGTAAGTGTATACATTCATATTTTTAACCACCGACAATAATAGGGAGTAATGAGTTTGACGTGTATATGTGTATCTGTATGTCTCTCAAACATAATAACCTTAATTATTACCTATCTATATATAGGTAGGTAACAATTAAGGTATTACCAACATATTAAGTTTAACCAAAACTTACTTTTTGAACTGTACATCTGTTTTTAGGAACCACTTACTTTTCTCTGATAAATACCTTTCCTTCCTTGGTTGGTAGTAAAAGACCGTGGGTTACACCTGGCCAAAAATAGCCAACGATAAACGCGAAAGGCAAAAGCAAAGGGTGCCTATGCCCAACAGTGGGTTGAAAGGGGCTGACGATGGCTGATAGATGATAACAGTTTTTTTATATGACTAAATGACGAGACAAGCCCAAGGCCCACATGATGTTAAGCGGTAACCTCTACCTAGTGCAACAGCAATACCGCGGTAATCACGTTCATTAAGCACATACCAACGCTGTTACTCCACTTCGCTTATCATCCTGAGACATAAAGTCACCGGCCCCTTTACCCTTCAAACCGGAACACAGCTATTATACTGCTTGGTGGCAGAAATAGCTATGGTGGTAGTACATCCCCGGATGAACTTCTTCACAAAAAGTTCTACTACTCTAGAATATGTGGTGTCACGAGCGTCGGATATAAATTAGGAATGATAATAATGTGACTACTTTTGATGATCAGTTCTCCATTCATTCATGCTTTAAATGCTTTTATATATTAACAATTCTTCTATTCAATTCGCATTTGCTACGTTGTCAATATTCAATCTAATCTACATGTACAAAAACATTGGGACATAGTAAATGCAATCAAGTAAATCAACCTTATCAATAGCCAGTTCTTTATTTCGCAAAATCATCATCATCATCATAATCATCTACAGCCCATGGGTATCATAATCCAACTGTTAAAAAAAATATTGCTCATATCCATTTCTGAATACATGGAACACTTGCACTCTTCATCTCATCAGCCTAGAATCTAGATGTAAATAAATAATAATGAACCCAATACAAGATGGAAACGCGATGTTGACAAATTATTTAGGTTTAAAATTACCGGATTTCATCGCGTACCCATTTTATGATAATACCTGTTTTATGATTATACGTGATGAAGTACGTATAATAGTTGCTAGTGGAAGAAAACGACGTTAAGTTCGGACGAACGATTAGGAAAACTGACCGGATTATAATACTGTGCGACCATAAAAGACAGAGCAAAATTACCCTTTACGGGTAATTAAATACACTCAACACCATCTATTTCGAAATACACTCCACACAAACATTGATAGGCTGCTTGCTAAGTTTAAGTTTTATATCAATTAAAATTTGTATTATATTCCGTATTTTTTAGTTTTTTTTTAATTTGTTAAAAAAAATGTATGTAATTGTATAGAGCCGTTGCAACGATCCCTCGCCCCTCGCGTTTAAAAAAAGTCTAACTTAGATCGAGGAGTCAATGTTGATGATTATTACATTCTTTTAAAAATATGATTTAATTTTCCTACTCCTTCTCCATTGTATATAGACAACTCTATATAATAATTTATATGCTTCTTTCTTCTGCTAAATAGAAAAGTATTAACATTCGTAATATTTTTGTACCCGTCTTGTATCGAACACAGATAGTGATCAAGTAATATTTCGAATTTAGGCTCTTACAGATGATTTCATGTTATCTTGTGAAAGGATGTAGTATTTTTGCTTACTTTACTTTACTTATTACAGTAAGTAGGAGTGATGTAGCGCTATTTAACGAAGTTGCGCTACCGCACCGTTTACTGTTTGCCAGCGGCACCATTGAAAGGCTATTTTTCCTTCGGTTGCGACAGTCGACAGCGACAATACGTCGGCCGACGCGACAAGTGCCGCGACTTTCCTGTCGCTCGCTGCCACTTATCGGCTTAATTGGCTGCTTTCCATTCAACGGGGACTGTACTAATTTTATACAAGTAGCTTAGGATTGTGCGTTTGTCTGTCTGTTTACTGGCGGTGATTGTCATTTGATGAGGGTCAATAGCCGTTGGATAAATTTGGCGATAATAATGTGCTAAAAGGTACCTACCAGAATGTGGATGACCACATTGTATCATCATCATCACGGCTGGAGGACGACCAGGGCTGGACATAGGCCACCCTCATAGATCTCCAAGCACTGATCATGAGAGGGTTTGTTTCCATAGTCTCCCCGCGTGGCTGGCGGGTTGGCGATCGCAATACGGGATGTTGATAAGTTTACACGGAAATGCTTCCTATCTTCCGGAGGTATCCCTTGGGAGCCACTTAATCCTGGGAGATTCTAACTGCATCCACTGGCAAGAGAAGACTTTTTTATTAATACCACGCTCGAATGGCATTTCTAGCAGTAATTGAATTGCGAGTAATGACCCCGTGCATCTCGCAGTAGACAGCCCGCATTAACCCATTTATTTACAGCGCACTTACAGTCACCCAACTAAATAACACCACAACATCCGAACAGAATAAAACAATAAAAACCGGCGCCATATATTTCAAAACTACCAAAATTTTATAACCCTGAATAAAACCACTATTGCTCTACAGATTGGTACGAAATCGCTTCTAACCAATTCAATACGGGCAATAAACTGATTACAAATATGTTATTACTTGCTGTAAAAGTTATTGACACGTGTCGATGTATTGTGTTATGCATAAATTGTATATGATTATCACGCTGATTGTACTTATGCCAGTGTATAATTATTTAGGTATAGTTTAAAATTATGTTTATTCGAAGGCTTCGCCGCGGGGTTACTGCCTAAAATTATTGTTTTGAAACAAAAGGTTTTGCCTGGGGGTACTCTTTGTGTTTTTTGTGATGTGAGGTAGGTAATTGTGACTAATTGTTTATACGCACTTTCTAAAAATATTAAAAATAATTATCACAGCCTACAGCCTAGGGCAGTAGGACTGTTCACGTTCACTGCTGGACATATGCCTTCCTTATAGATCTCCAAAATCATGAGGTAGCTGTACTCGCCACGCTTGGTAGGCGAGTTAGCGAGCGCAGTACTAGATGTTGATACACGGAAAGACATAGCTGCATGCCCTTCTTTCCTTCTTCCTTAGGAGGTTCTTACTGCATCCACGGGCGAAGCTTTTTATATAAAAAGTATAATTAATTTAGCTATGGAGAGGGCTATGCTCGGTGTATCTCTACGCAATCGAATCAGAAATAATCAGATACGTAGAAGAACTCACGTCACCGACATAGCCAAACGTTGAAGTGGCGATGGGCAGGCCATGTAGCTCGAAGAACAGATGGCCGATGGGGCCGAAAAGTTCTCGAGTGGAGGCCACGGACCGATAAGCGCAGTGTAGGACGTCCACCTACAAGATGGGCAGATGACTTGGTGAAGACCGCAGGTCGACGTTGGATGCAGGCCGCTTCTAAACGCAATACCTGGAAATCCATGAGGAAGGCCTATGTCCAGCAGTAGGCGTCCTACGGCTGAAATTATGATGAAATTAATTTAAAGAAATACCAACATCAAAACAGTCCTAAAGTTTCAAAACAATTTCACTTCTACAAGCCTTAGCAGCATTCCAGCCATTTCGCGAGGTTCACGGCTAGTTAGGCGTCCACTATTGACCCGTCCGTCGGCCAGCCGACAATGGGTACCTGGCCATTTACTGGTGATGGACGACGTGCCCGTAATTGGGTGCGAACTGTTCACTCCTGTTTACGCGATTCGCTATTAATTATTTGCTAGTTTTCTGTCTGTGGCTTTGCTTGCGGGGATATGGTTGAGACTTTGATTTGAATACTTGTTGAGTATAATGAATTGAAAACAAATCTTATTTACAATACTAGTATACTGTAATTTGCAATTATTATAGTGTTTAACCACACTCAAGTAGAATATTTCTAGGAAATGAAAAGCTTATCAAAAATTTACGATTCCGGTGGGATTCGTACCCACGTCCGTCAAATCAGTCCTTGACGCTTTCTAAAGCCGGAAGTTTTTTAACCACTAAGCTACGGGTTCTGTAGGCTTTAGTTACTAAACTGATACAATTAATCCTTAATCTTGAGACTTAAGTCTAAGAAACAACTAATAAGTGTCACAAAATGGTTCAGGTACAGAACACAATATAAGTTGTACGCACGACTAACGCTGATTTGCCACCAGGGCCAATATAACTATATATAACTTAATGTCCTAGTGCAGAGGTCAATTAAAAGGTTTAGTAAACAATACTATCCTGATTATGATGTTTTAAATAGTATGCTAAGGTATAAAATAGAATAAAGAATTTAAAGTTTTTGTATAGGTATTTTCTTGTTTATTTTTTTTTAATTATATTGATCAGTTTATGTCTGAAAATACTAAACTATCAAACGTATACTTAGTGCTTATGTTCTTTAATTTATGTACAGACTAGCTTTTGCCAGCGACTTCGTCCGCGTGGAAGTCATAAAACGTAAAAACCCCTTTATCACGCAGAGCCACTTCGATTCTAAAATATAAATCCCATTTATTCCCTATCCCGTGGAAATTTCAAAAAATCCCTTCTTAGTGCACCTCTAGGATACTCAAGATATATGTGTGCCAACTTTTATGTCTTTAGGTCCAGTGGTTTAGGCTGTGCGTTGATATATCAGTCAGTCAGTAAGTGAGTCAGTCAGGACTTCGAATTTTATAAATATATATAAAGAACTTTATATAGTATATTAGGAAAATTAGATTTAGATTTGAAAGAAAACAATCAGTTCTAATGATGAGATCAATGAAAAACCTAGGTACTTCTCAAATATTATAGGCATTTTTGAATGACTCCTTACGTAACAAAATGTCTCTATAACACTATAACACCACAATAACCCCTGTCCACTCCACCGTAACGCCACTGCGTAAACATGTTAAATTACCCTATAAATAACCCAGTTTTTGCCATCCAATCATCAACAATCATACAATTACACGCCCTGTTACCGGCCCGTGTAAAAACCTAAGCTTCAACAAATCGTGCAACTATGTGTTACAATCTCACGACCAACTTCACCGCCGCCGAGAGCTAACCAAGGGTTAAGAGCATCATGTTCATTTCATCCTCATTGTTATTTTAGCTCAATACTTATATTTTTTTTTAGTTTTCACTTTAAAATTACAGACAAAATGACGTCCGTACCTTTTTTTGCTTAACCTTAAATTATTATATTTATCTATCTTACGTTTAGCTCCGTACCCCTTTCGCCTCGATATTCCACGAAGCAATGAAAGTCACCAGGTAACGGATCCCGTTGCCGCAACATCGTTCACAAAAAGTGATCCTTTGAGGGAGCCACGGCCCTCGACATTGAGTAATACGACGCAAGGAGTATTACAGTCACACAGCCTACTTTAACAACATCAAGTGCTAAACAAGAGCTTTATGTTCATTTCATTACTTTGGCAGACTGGTATATTTCGTGATTCTCACAACCAAGAGTGCCCCGCGACTATGACTATGTCATCCACCCATCTTGCATTCTTTTTTTTCTTTTGTGACCTAAGGCGACGAATTGATGCAATTATTTAAATGTAATTGTTTAAATTGCAATGGTAAAGGGGGTCAAAACATAAATTATGAACTCCAAATATTTTGTAATCGCTGAAAAAAGTTGAAATACTTGACGCCATTATCGCCAATGCGTCATCTTAATGTGAGGATTAGTACTACCTGGCTGTGGTGAAGTTTGCCCTTGTTTCTAAAACCACTCGGTACAACACAATTTAAGCTAAATTTAAACCATATTCAGCACAAAGTAGAGTTGAATTCAAAGCTATGAGAAGGCAGTGTAGCGTGAAACTTCTGAGTTTTATATAGGGTGTTGTGCTTAATTGACCTGAAAATTACATAGTTCATACCTAATTCAATTTGTATGTTAAACTTACCGTGACCCCTCCTATATAGGCTATTTGTTAATGTTTGTAATAACATCGTGTTAGCACGCTTTTTCACACAATTATTTAATTCTTACAAGAAAGGCTGTCGACTGTTTGTGTTGAATGAAGTGTTCTGTAAATGATTTAATATATATATGTTAGTGCTTTTATAGAAATTGTTTACTTGTGGATTGATAACAGTACTGATACTGATATTAAATAAGCCTTGAAGTGACGGTAGTAGAGCGTATTTCCGAGTATCAACATTTTGTACTGCGCTCGCCAACCCCCCTGCTAAGCGTGGTGAGAATAGCTCCAACTCCGTCATGATCATACTTAGATAGATCCGTGAGTGAGGCCTATGTCCATCAGTAAGCGTACAACGGCTGAGGTGATGATGATGATTAACATTAGTAACCAGTAACCAGTACGCATTAGTATTTAGGGTGCAAAGCCCCCTATTATTCATAGCGCTGTCTGTCTGTCTGTGCATGACACGATTAAAACCGAACGCGTTGACCGATTTACATGAAACCTTTTTTGTTAGCACTGTATTAATGAGAGGAGGGTATTGATTGATTTTGGTGACCCTAGACTCACAGGTACCGGAGTTATTGTGACCTCAAAAGGTCACCAAAGGTCAAAAATCGCACTTTTCGGAAACCTTCGCCCCCTTTTCTGGTACCCCCGTACCAATACCTGTTTGAAGCTAAGCTGAGGTTTTCGATGTTTTCCCTAGCCGTCCGTCATGTTGTCCGGCACTGCAGCGTCCCGTACAGCATGACCAGCGGCTGGAGCTGTGTAAATCATCTTTAATTGAAATTCCATGGAAGACCAGCGCTGTGGTATAATTTACTTTGCCACAGCACAAGCTGAATGGTGACCTTTTTTGTCACTTTGACTTAGTTCTAAGAATAATTTTATAATTTTGTTAACTGTCCGTAATAAGTGACAAAATAAACATATTTTTATCTTTATCTTTAATTTATGTAAAAGCTTTTATTATTATTCCACATCTTTTACTTGTAAACTCATAAAATTTGTTTTTTTTACTAAGATGTCAATTGAGCCCGCGGGATGAGTCGTGTGTGGGCTCAGTTGCCTACGAAGGGATAAAAAAATATAAAAACAAATACTCTACAGTAAAAAAATATATCAAAACGGTGAATCACCGACCGCAAAACAAGGCTCAATGGATCGGTGACTGGGACTGCAGGGAGAAGAATCTCCTTCCTATACGTGCCAAGTCCAGGAGTACTGCCTTTTGGATCTGGCTCTTGATCCAACTGCCTAGTGAAAGTCTCTCGAGATGTTGATCGAGACTCTTCGCTATGAGTCCGTTAACGAAAACGACTATCGGAACAATAGTCGCTTAGTCAACATCCCGCATGGTGGCAATCTCGTGGGCCAAATCAAGATATTTCCAGGGCTTATCTTTCTCGATGATGAGATTGGCATCATTTGGAATGGTGACATCAACGAGTATTGCCTTCCACTCCAACCGATCTATCAGAACGATATCAGGTTT
Organism: Pasiphila rectangulata; assembly: GCA_963082625.1. Taxonomy (NCBI): domain Eukaryota; kingdom Metazoa; phylum Arthropoda; class Insecta; order Lepidoptera; family Geometridae; genus Pasiphila; species Pasiphila rectangulata. Next base: position 10,196,294 of record OY720253.1, read on the forward strand.
ATCCGCAAGTAAAGTCTATATAATAAATACTAATAATTAGGAATTAATACACGGAATAGCGGCCTGACCCGGCGGGAAGGCGACGCGGCAGACCGAAGCGCAGATGCAGAAGCGGGACGAACTCGATCAGTACATCGTTAACTGGAGGGAAGCAGCTCAGAATCGGGATATATAGAGGGAATTGGGGGAGACCTTTGCCCAGCAGTGGGACCCAAATGGCTCATAATAATAGTAATAATCATTATTATTATTATTAGTATTTCATAAAACAAACCAAAAAGATGATACCTCTATTCAGCAAGTAGATCCATCCTTGCACTATTCCCATCAAAACAACATCTCTAACATGCATCCACAGTTTCTTGCCTTCCATTATAGGGTGTACAAAAAGTATGTAATGTATTTCTTTTTGTTTATCAATTTGTATTTGTCCTCATATTATCGGGTACAAGCGGGACGGCGGACTTCACAGGATTGATTTCAGATAGATATAGAGATGATACAACGTATGTTTGTTGTTTTACTTATATTTGGTGCTCTTAACTACATGTGCGTAAGATCTTGTATAAAAGAACACGATCTAGTCTTTTTTAAAATTTCGCGTTTACAACACAGTTTAAATATTTTTTTTTATTTTTTTTTATTTATATATATTCAGGCCAGGTCAGGCCGCTATTCCGTGTATTCATTCCTAATTATTTATATATATTGTTATCAATGCTTCAGATGTGTGTAAAAGTATGGAGGTTAACTCCTGTTAAGGTTTTTTCCTTGAATGGGCCAAGATTTTTGACATAATGGCCTCACTCGGCAGCCAGTTGGTTCTAAAATCCGTCTTCGTGACTGAAATGAAACAAGAGTCCACATCTCAACTACCGTCTAACCTGGATGGTATCAGGCTTAGATGGATAGATAGAAAATAGATAGATATAATATTTATTATTGTTGTATGTTTATCGGTGTGTGTTTGTTTATCGAACACCTAAGTTTCATTTAACATAATACCAAAAGAGACTCTGAAAGAAATTTATCATCATCATTTCAGCCGTAAGTAGACCACTATTGAACATAGGCCTCCCTCGTGGATCTGTTAGTACTGATCGTGAGAACTTTTTGCCATACTCACTACGTTTGGCAGACGGGGTGGCGAGCAATGTGGTACGTTGATAGACGCTGATGCCCTTTTTCCGGAGCAGATTCATAGTATCCACTGGCAAGAGACGAGAGGCATCATTCTATTTCCGGCACCCCACGGCTAAGAAAAAAAATGGCTTATATCATGAAAATTAAAGCAGGAAAGTAGTTAAAGGAAGTGCTAACAGCTCTACACAACTTATATTAAAAGGTGGACATCTCTCATACAGGTAACTACCACGGTAACTACCGACTCGGTTCATCGCACTTTTTATTGAGCCACGTTTGTTATAAAGATAAAAGCTTTGTAGCTCTTATGCCCTATCTGAACTATATTTTAGGTTCCTTTTATTGATAGGTGTAAATTCGTTTTTTGTGTCGGGAAATTTTGGAGATTAAAGACAATTGATGCAACTGGACATTAATCGTTTTTGGTACATTCTACATTGTAACGCCGTGGGTTGCCGACGATCGAATGTTGCCTTTCATATCTTGCCCGTAAATGTGATAAGAATCTGCGATACCTCCGGAAAATGGGCAGCAACGTCTTTCCGTGTATCAACAGCACGTACTGCGCTCGCCAACCCGCCTGCCAAGCGTGGTAAGTATGGCAACAATCATCTCATGATCACTAGTAGATCCATCATCATCATCTCTGTCTTCCAGATCCCTTCGGGGGTCTCCGGGTGGGGCCTCGTGGTTAGACCTCCTTACCCCGGCTTCAACCCCTGGGTCAATCGATAACTGCCTTTCAGGCTGGTTGCATTGTATGGTTTAGTTTACTTCTTCTCCCTGTAAGAGGAGGTCCCGTGGCTGTTGGAGCTACTGACCTTCGTTTTATAGTAGATCCAAGAGGCTTAATTATGTCCAGCCGTGGACTTCCTACGGCTGAAATGATGGTGGAGATGCTAATTTTTATTAATAGTGCAACAAAATACAAAAATAATTTAATACGAAGCATTTTCCCCTCAACAGTACAAAACATACACAGAAACGATGCAGTACACTCGAAGCAATAAAGATATCACTAATAACAGTGCATCTTGTCTATAACGACAATAATGTAACAAAGGTAAGTGCCGGGAGCAAAGTAGCGATTTACAAATAATGTATGGGACTTGATAATGGCTTGATAAGCTGCTTTATGAATCCAAAAGGTATTACCGTTTTTCAGAGAATGAAACGAGTGGCGTAAATGGAACATCGTGTGGGAATGGATACTCTGGCATTGCAATAAATAAATTAATCATCATCTCGCGGGCGAAGGTCCGCCTGATGCAAGAGGTTGCGGGTTCGATTCCCGCATCGGAACAAATGTCTGTATGATCTGCAGATATTTGTTCAGGGTGTTCTGGATGTTTATTCTATATATAATAAAAAAAATCTATCTTTATAATATAATTATGTATTAAGTTTTTCAGTCATCTAGTACCTATATGCTCTGCTTAGCTTAAGGCTAGTTGATGCTGTATGAACTGCCCAGCGTTATTTATTATATAATAAATTTATTGATTTCTATTACATGGACTTTTATTAGAATCCAATTCTTGTTTACCCTATCTATGCATACTTCAAAACAAATTAGCATTTCTCACATGTTTTAAAGAACTTTTAATTTTTCCGCCATTTAAGGATATAATAACAACCGTAGGTCCATAGTTGATACTTGATTCATAAAAAGCAACTCCCGCGCATTGACAGAAAAAACAACCTTAATGAGTTGTGTGAAGATAAAAATGCCAGGGCGGCGAAACACAAAGGCGCAAATAAAAGTAAGAAGGCTCTCCGAAGCTATTGTTTTATATTAAAGTGAAACAACAATAGGTAGCCATTTCAATGGGTAATGCCGCCACAATGAGAGGTAACGGCTGGGTCACATGGGGTTTGGGATATGGTTTTACGAGGGCGGTCTTATAAGTCAGTGACTTTTTGAATTTCAGCAGTAGCCTTGCCTTAAATGCATCACTGCCATCTATTATTAGACTGCTGCGTCATTTAGTTTGTGTTTCAAAGCCATTGAAAGACGATAACCTCCTGACTCCTGATTTGAATGGAAATTGCGTGTGCTCATTAAACATGATTTATTGCGTAACCAAACCATCACCAAAACAAAGGAAAGGCTTGATTAAACACTATCTCAAACTCTGCGCTATCAATTTCATGGTTTTAGGTCACGTTTTTCAAATGCACAGCAAACTTATATATGTATTTCTACTACTTCCACTTCGATAGCTTAAAATAAATAAAAAATGTTTTTCCTTAACTTTCTTATCTATACTTCTATACTAATATATAAAGCTAAAGAGTTTGTTTGTTTGTTTGCTTGAATGCGCTAATCTCAGGAACTACTGGTCCGATATGAAAAGTTCTTTCAGTGTTAGATAGCCCATTAATCGAGGAAGGCTATAGGCTATTAACATTACGCTAAGACCTACGGGAGCGGAACAGTAGTTAAAGATGCGGGTGAAACCCCGGGCGACTTCTTGTATTTTATAAGTATTTTTTTTTATTTTATTAGTATTTTTTTCTTGTATTTTATTTTATCTACCTACCCTAATTTAGTAAATGCTATTAATATAATGTAGACTCGATTTGGTTTATGAATAGTACATTATGCAGTGTAATAAAAAACAATAATGTAACTGTGAGTTTTAGATAATAAATAAAATAAAATAAGAACAGCGCACAAGTGGAATTCTTATTTTCGTTAAAGTTTTGGATTACTTCGGTAGTCTGACAGTTCTACGGTGGTTTGACCTTTGATTTGGTAAAATATTATGGAAAGCCTAGGTAAGTTAAGGAAAAACAGGGTAGTTGACTTTAAGAGGATGCCAACCTTCCATATATTTCTTATCCCAACACATTTGAACATAAGTAGACAAAAGCAGACAACATCATTGTGAACAAAATGTTAATGTCAATTACAATATTTATCGGCAATAGTTGCTATACTGATGACTTCCATGATAAGATGTTCCTTATCCCAACATTCGCATGGCTGCGTCATGTAATCCTACTCCGCGTGCATTGGAACATAACTAGACAATAGCAGATAACACCCACCTTATGAACATAATGTTAATGTGAAATACAACATCTCATTGGTACAAGTTGTTGATTTGACGACTTCTATGATAAGATGTTCCTTATCCCAACTTTCGCCCGGCTGCGCCATGTAATCCTAATCTGCGTGCATTCGAACATAAGTAGATAATAGCAGACAACAATCACCTTTTGAACTTAATGTCAATGTGAAATACAACATCTCATTGGTACAAGTTGTTACATTGATGACTTCCATGATAAGATGTTCCTTATCCCAACATTCGCCTGGCTGTGCCATATAATCCTAACCTGCGTGCATTCGAACATAAGTAGATAATTTAGCAGACAACACCTACCTTTTGAACATAATGTCAATGTGAAATACAACATCTCATTGGTACAAGTTGTTACTTTGACGACTTCCATGATAAGATGTTCCTTATCCCAACATTTGCCCGGCTGCGCCATGTATTCCTAACCTGCGTGCATTCGAACAGAAGTAGACAATAGCAGACAACACCCACCTCTTGAACATAATGTTAATGTGAAATACAACATCTTATTGGTACAAGTTGTTACTTTGACGACTTCCATGATAAGATGTTCCTTATCCCAACATTCGCCCGGCTGTGCCATGTAATCCTAACCTGCGTGCATTCGAACATAAGTAGATAATTTAGCAGACAACACCTACCTTTTGAACATAATGTCAATGTGAAATACAACATCTCATTGGTACAAGTTGTTACTTTGACGACTTCCATGATAAGATGTTCCTTATCCCAACATTTGCCCGGCTGCGCCATGTAATCCTACCCCGCGTGCATTCGAACAGAAGTAGACAATAGCAGACAACACCCATCTCTTGAACATAATGTTAATGTGAAATACAACATCTTATTGGTACAAGTTGTTACTTTGACGACTTCCATGATAAGATGTTCCTTATCCCAACATTCGCCCGGCTGTGCCATGTAATCCTAACCTGCGTGCATTCGAACATAAGTAGATAATTTAGCAGACAACACCTACCTTTTGAACATAATGTCAATGTGAAATACAACATCTCATTGGTACAAGTTGTTACTTTGACGACTTCCATGATAAGATGTTCCTTATCCCAACATTTGCCCGGCTGCGCCATGTAATCCTACCCCGCGTGCATTCGAACAGAAGTAGACAATAGCAGACAACACCCATCTCTTGAACATAATGTTAATGTGAAATACAACATCTTATTGGTACAAGTTGTTACTTTGACGACTTCCATGATAAGATGTTCCTTATCCCAACATTCGCCCGGCTGTGCCATGTAATCCTAACCTGCGTGCATTCGAACATAAGTAGATAATTTAGCAGACAACACCTACCTTTTGAACATAATGTCAATGTGAAATACAACATCTCATTGGTACAAGTTGTTACTTTGACGACTTCCATGATAAGATGTTCCTTATCCCAACATTTGCCCGGCTGCGCCATGTAATCCTACCCCGCGTGCATTCGAACAGAAGTAGACAATAGCAGACAACACCCATCTCTTGAACATAATGTTAATGTGAAATACAACATCTTATTGGTACAAGTTGTTACTTTGACGACTTCCATGATAAGATGTTCCTTATCCCAACACTCGCCCGGCTGCGCCATGTTATCTTACCCCCCGCGCATTCAAACATTATTTGACAATAACAGACAACATAATTTAGACATAATGCTAATGTGATAATCTACTTCTCAATAACAAAATTTGTTACTTTAACGACTTAAAAAATAGTGTCCCTTATCCCAACATTGGCCAGGCTCCGCCATGTAATCCTACCCCGCGTGCATTCGAACATAAGTGGACAATAGCAGACAACATCCACCTTGTGAACATAATGTTAATGTGAAATACAACATCTCATTGTGCAGTCGCGCTGTGCGGAGACTGCCGTCAATTGTGTGTGACAATTTCATGACGTCTTTAGCTGGCTCTTTGTTCGCGCTTCGATTGTTTTCTATATCTGTATTCTTATCCCACTAATATTATAAGGCCGAATGTTTGTTTGGATGGAGATTTGTTACCTCTTCACGCCAAAACTAGGCTACGGATTGAGCTGACACTTTGCACATTATAGACTTTGACTTGGATTAATACAAATGCTACTTTTTATCCGGGTACAACGCATGCAAAGCGGCGGGAAGAAACTAGTTTTCTTTATTTTATAAATGGTAAGGTAATCTGGGGTTTTTTTACTATCGCAATAAAATAGTTTTCTTCCCTTCGGGGGCATATTACTGTCCATAGGGCATAACTCCAGAGCTAAACTCCGAACAAATGAAAAGGATTAGACGTGCAAAAGTGAGCATAATAATGAAGACTTTAACGTGCTCTTTGTTAGCGCTGCGATTGTTTTTTATAACTTATATTTATATTTTATATAAGAGTATGTTAAAGTAACCTGAGGCTTTAGTTAGCTATCTCACTTAAACTGTTTTTTTTTCCCTTCGGGGGCATATTGGTGTCTACAGGGCTCCACTCCAGAGCTAAACTCCGAACAAATGAAAAGGACCAGACGTTGAAAAGTAAGCATGAAAATTACGTCTTCAGGGGGCTATTTTTTCGCGCTTTGATTGTTTTCTATATCTGTATTCTTGTGGTCTATATCTTTAGTCTTTTATATCGAAAGGTAATCTGTAGCCGTAGTTTGCTATCGCAATAAAACAGTTTCCTTCCGGTCGGAGGCATATTATCGTATATTATGGCGGAACTCCAGCGCTAAACTCCGAATAAAAGGACTAGCAGTTGAATAGTGAGCATAAAACCTGTCATTTACATACATTTACCGCTAAATTCATAGTTTCAGGCATAAAACGTCCACTGATGAACACAGGCCTCCCTCAGGGATCTAATGAGGGGTAGTTGCCATACTCACCACGCTTGGCAGGCGGGTTGGTGAGCGCAGTATGGGATGTTGATTGATACACGGATAGACGCTGCTGCCCATCATCCGGAGATAATACACCCTTAGCAGGCTCTTACTGTATTCATGGGCATGAGAGGAGGGGTATAATTCTACTGCCGGCACCCCACGGCGTTCCGCTAAATTAGAATTAAATAAATTCTGACGCATAATTCGGCTTATTTTAACTCAATAGGCCAAAATAAGCCAATATTGCTATGTTATAAAACTTAAGAGGGTAGAAATCACAGAATTATCTTCTCTTTTCTGTGGTGGAAATCACTAGAGACCTTGGATATAGAGTAGAGTAAAATGCTCTGATTTAATGGCTGATAAATTATTACTGTTATTTAACCAATGGTAACCTTGTGTAAAAGCGACTGTGCGGAGAATGCCGTCAAAAGTGCGTGGTTATTGAATTGCCGTCCCCCACCTCTCTCACCCGTGGATGCAGTAAGAATCTGCCAAGGGATATCTTTGGAAGAAGGGTATTAGCGTCTTTGCGTTTATCCACCTCCCATACTGCGCTCGCCAACCAGGCAGCCAAGCGGGGTGAGTAGAGAATATAGCAACAAACCCTTATGATCAGCACATCCACGAGATAGACCTATGTCCAGCAGTGGACGTCCCACAGCTGATATTATGATATTTTTTTACTATATCTGTAATAACTCTATTATTTTAGTCTATATCTGCATGACGGCTTATCCTAAAGGTGCCTGAAATAAACCTTAATAAGAATTATACAGTAAGAATGTCATATTCAGATGACGTTATGGCTTTAAGGCAACACCGAGGAGTAAACTCGAAGATAGGCGGGGACAGAGTTTTGTACCTGAGGAAAGTGAAATTCAACAGTATCGGAACTGTATTTTCGAGATTTGGTGGGGTGTCGATGATTCTTTGTTAACGACGTTATTCCACCATCTTCTTTGTAGAATTACTTTTATTACCTTCATCTGGAATCATGAACCATCCTTATAAAAAAAAGTAAGGCCTTTTCATGTGTTATAGATAGATAAGGCTTGCCCAGCACCTATACCATTCTCTCAGTTTAGTCAGCTTTTATTCAGAGGAAAGAACAAGTCAATACGTCTGAAGCTAACTAAACCGCGGGTTTCCTCACGATGTTTCCTTCACCGGTAAAGCACGTGTAAAGTGTGCACATACATTTTTCAAGAAAGAAAAATCCATTGGTGCACGGCCGGTATCTAACCCACGACCTTCGGAAAGTCGGGGGTACATACCACTCGGCCAACACGGCTTTTTCATCTTTTTTCATCCTTATAATGTATAAGATATAATATTACCCTTTTTGCCAAATTTTAAAATTCTAAAAATAATCATTAAAATGAGATTAATGAATGAATGAATTAACACTTTATTGTACACAGATAAACTTAAAAATAAAATATTAATAGGTAAACACGTACAAATAGGCGGCCTTATTGCTGACAGCAATTTCTTCCAGGCAACCTATCTGTGTTCTTATATATGGTATGGTAATCTGGGACCCTAGTTTGCTACTGTAATAAAATTGTTATCTCTACTTTAGGATGAATAATCATTTTTAAGTTGAAAATTGACTAACATAAGGTTTCTCTTTCAAAATTAACGTGAGATATACTATTCATTTTGTAAAAACGGGAATTACTCACGTAGTATTATAACGTCGAAGAGTACTCCCACACGTTTCGATTTTTCAAGAAAATCATCATCATGGGATTGAATGCCCGTCCGCGCGTGGTGCCGACACGACATTGAAAAATCGATACGTGTCTGAATAATCTTCGACGTCACAATACTACGTGAGTAATTCCCGCTTTTACAAAATAACATATAAAGGTTGTAATATAAAGCACAAGTTCAGTTCTCTTTCCTAGGCGTTTAGGACTTAGGATGACTTTAATTATTTGACGAACTTCCTATGCAAGTTTAACGTAAATTATAGTGTAGCAAAGTACAAATCAAAACCAATTACACCAATTACTTCCACACAGGGTGATTATGGAACCTTTTCAATGTTCAACTCGCTTGTACAAGCGCAGATATAACAGCAAAATCCTTTCGTCTTGGAGGAAAAATCTTTTTACATTATAGGATCTTGAGATACCTATAAATAAATCAATTAGACGGGTTATATAGATCTATTAGATAAAATAATCTTAAGCTAGCTTAATCGCTGTTTAAACATATCCATCTTACAAAAGCTGAATTCTAAAAATATTGTAAGCGATCGATTCCATCCGGTGCTAAAGTGGTAGCAACAATTTAAAGATTCGCTTCAGCCCATAACTTTGCTTTACAGTGCATGACTATAGATAAGGCCTCGTTCTCGAATAAGCTGAGCGAAGCGACGTCGATGGTAACAGAAGTTACAGAAATACAATATTATTATTAATCTTTAATGTTTTGTTTTGGTCGGTGTGCGTCCTGTGGGACAAATACGGCGCCACTGAAAAACAGTGTTTTGTTCTCACGGCGCCGTGCTGAGTTGGCGAGGGCGACGATTTGATGTTTCTGTACCTTAATGTGTTATTTTCATTTATGTACCTTTGACACATAAATAAACATTTTCTATTGTCGACCTCTGTGGCGTAGCGGGCGAAGGTCCGCCTGCGACGCAGGGGTTGCGGGTTCGATTCCCGCCTCGGGACAAATGTCTGTAGGATCTGCAGATATTTGTTCAGGGTGTTCTGGGTGTTTTTCTTTAAATAATAAAAATATCTATCTATGTAGTATAATGTATTAAGTATATCAGTCATCTAGTACCCATAACACAAGCTCTGCTTAGCTTGGGGCTAGATGATACTGTGTGATTTGTCCAGCATTATTATTATTATTTGATATTCGATTCTAAGTGGTTTTGTATTAACTGGTATTTACTTACTGGCTTGGCGCAATAACTAAACGTTCATTTTTGCCTCCGACACTAGAGATCGCCAGCTATCTCTCCTTTTTGCCATTTCTGTCCAGTCGATGGGCACTATATCTAACGGTATAGGTATAATAGGGCCGAAATTAATCGTTCTGATTTGTAACATTATTAACATACACATAACCGGGTATTTATAACTTTGTAACGCTCTGATTTCAATCTTACAAATTGCTTTTAATTTTGAGAAAACCAAAAGCATACTATATCCTGGCTTTCTTGGAAAAGGAAATATATTATGACTTGAAGAGTATTTTAATAATTGAGCATGAACGGAACATCACTCACAAACTCAAGTAGCTTATGCTAAGGAAAGACCTTTTGGTCCGTTGTACAATATAATTCACATCTATAATTGAATTAAGCTTTTTTAGGGTTCAGTACATCAAAAGGACAAAAAACGGAACCCTTATAGGATCTCTTTGTTGTCCGTCTCTCGGTCTGTCAAGACCCTTCATCTCGAGAACATGTAAAGGTATCAAGTTGAAATTTAAACTATATACGCAAATCTACAGCCACTTTAAGCTTTGAAAAAATATTCTAAATTAATCTGAAAAAAAATACGGCCTACGGCCGTTTATGCCTCAAGAAACGGCAGGCATCCTCAAAGGAATCAAAATTCATAAGGTACTTCCCTTAGACTTGGAACAATGAAATTTAGCAAGGTATATTTTTCTCTGTATCAACAGTATAATGTCATATTTTAACTGTATAATGTCATATTTTATCTGTATATTAATTGTATATTCTTACATACCTATGGAACTCTCAGTGAGTAAGTCCAGCTGGGTTTTATTTATGTAAAAAATTGTTCACGATTATGGACAAGAATCCCTTGTAGAGTTGGCTAGAGACCGAGAAGAATTATAGTCTATATCATTTAGAAGATTGTTCTTCCTTCTCCAACTTCGACTAAAAGTTGACTAAGACTGATAGGATAGTATAGGTGCTGGGTAGGTAAGCCTAATCCACCTAACAATGTTCTAGACACTGCAGCGTACAACATGATTACCAGTTCCTGATGTATAAATCATATAAGATAAATGCAAAACGCCTTACTGTACTCTCCAATCCCGCTCAATCGATCGCTCTGCTCGTCAATCGCCCCGGCTACACCCAGTTTACACGGCCGATAAGTGACCGTGGCCGGTAATTACCGCTAATGGCGGAGATTGCCACTGACAAATGAATAAACTGATGCCACTGGGACCTTTTAAATAACATACGCCATTGCTACATGAAAGATGAATTGAGGGACATTCTTCTTTTGCCTTTTAAATTTAATTTCTGATTGGATCGGCTTTTGATGCAGATGTTTGGTTCTTGATTGAGTTGCTGACAATTTGTTTGGATGTTATCGAAAAATAAATGTAATCAACTATTATGGTATAACTGTTATACGTATTCAATCAGGAAGTTTAAGAAATAGATAATCTTTATTTCCAAAGAAGAGTAAGCTATTATTTGTCTAGGAATACAATTATGTTGTACCTATTTTGTAATGAAACTAATCTAAGGATAACCAGAAACCGCAAAAGTTAGAGTAGGTCATTGTTACTATTTAGGCCTGTGTTATGTTCTGAATGATTTACTGCCTCCGTAGTTCAGCTGGTCTAATAGCCGACTGATACGCAAGAGGTAGCCGGTTCGATTCCCGGAACCCCACTTATGGTAATTTTGTATTTACAAAAAAAATCTAAAGTATTACATTAATCTTCTATACCATGCCATAGTGCTCGCTTTGCCTAGTTAAGGACTAGATGGTGTCGTGTGTAATGTCCAACGTTATTTTTTTTATAATTTATTAGACATAATGTTGATTATTTTGCAAAAATCTAGCATCATACAAATCCTTCCACAAATCGCTACTTATTGCCGCCAAGCGAAATTCAACTGACATTTTAACAGCGTACCGGTAATCCCAAATCATTTACTACCAAAATACAACCATTTAAAAGTACCATTATTTTAAACGTTTTGAATAAAACTGTGTAGTGATGTGAATCGTTCCCAAATCCTGGAATCTCAGTGTTGTTTTTTAAACTGGTGTTGTTTTGTGAACTCTATATGAGACAGTTCATTTAGTGGCCCGGATTAACAATAAAAAACGAAATTTGATCATTGTGGCTGTGATGGCTTTTGTTAAGGGCCAGTTGTACAAATCATCATCATCGAAAGGACAGTGGACAATTGCGCTGTTTTATAACAGCCTTGTTAAAGACTAGCTGCTGGCCGCAGCTTAGCTCGCGCTTTTATTTCTTGCGCGAAACTCTAATTATTTTTCATAAACTAAGCGTTAGTTACTTCTTATAACTTCATCTTTTTCCAAGTGAAACTCCCTTCAAAATCATAATTTTGAACTGATTAACGGGACTTTATCGCTTAATAACCTTATTTTATTATTTCCCGACGTTTCGAGTGGCCCGGCCTCATGGTCACGGGTAGACTAGTGTATTGGAGCTAACGTCACAAGTTAAAAGTAGAATGCACGACTACCATCACTACTATCAGGAATGGACAGTCGACGAAACACAACACTGACAGTATCTTGTGGCAATACTGGAATACCTCGTGTCATACATTTACTAATAACGGGATTTCACGAGGCCGAGCCGACCATCCTCACGATTAAATTATATGGAAATATTCCCAATATTTTCCCCTATAAAAGTACTTGTTTTCAGAGACTCAAACCCACCTCTTTTGGGTTAGTACATATGTAGTACATAGCACATCCTATGTATAATTTATAAAGAAAGGCTTTGGCATAATTTATTACCAAACACGTTTAGGTTTTGAAAACATTTTAATTGGCAAATGGCTTTCAAATGACATGAAATTAGTTATTTAAATATGCAAACTCGATATATTAATAAATTAATTATAGTAAAAAAAGAATGAGATGTTAATTTTACTAAACTTTTAATATTTTAATGTGTTTGCATAAAATTATATTTCACACAGATTATTAATCAAAACAGAACGTGATTAGACATTTTGAGTTAGTATTACATTCTTAAGTAATATGATAAATGATTTAAATAAAAATATTATAATTTATCTATATTAAATCAGCTTTTTCATCAACACTACTAATCGTGTAGGTCCAAATACTTATTTGATTTATTTATATAATAAGTTTAAGACAAATATAAAACATGGGTTTATTGAAAAACTACATGGCTTGGTTGGCCAGATTTTTGGCTGGATTTTTCCGCAGATATTTTTCCTGAGTCTGTATTTGTTACGTATAATATATTAAAAACAAAAATACATATAAATATTCTAACAATTATCAAGTAAGCTCCGCTTACATAATATCCAGCATTATTTATTTTAAATATAGGATGCCACAGTATCTTGCACAATTTCTCGAAACTATCATGCTTGTATCAAAACGCGGAAATTTATCATGATTTGAGTCTTTTTCTCTTACTCGCAGTTTCACACTGAAACTGAAAATGACTCAAGTTATGGTAATACCATATTATTATTATTGTAAGCCCATATCATATACAAAAAAAATCGCTGTAATAGGTACCTACTCACTACGAATACTATTATTACTATATTTTATCGTGTCCATGTCCTTTTAATGGACCAAGATTCCTGCCGTTCTTTACATGAAAACAGCTGCACCTTAACTGGACATTTGCCGCGTTATCAGTTCATCGGCTGCGCCCGCGCCGCCCGTTTATATAAATCCAATATTTTACTGCCCCACCATTGTTACTCTCATTAACCTTTGTCTCATTAGATGCCTTCATATCTAAAGTTATTTCTTGCCGATGACAGTTCACGATTAGATTTCTTTACTTGCTTTTTCGATTTTTATTTTCTAGCTTTTTTTACTTTTTGTAAACCTCTTCTTTACGTTTCTGGATTCGGTATCAATGTGTTTTGTTAACAATGTTGAGGACATAAAACGGTGAGTTGTAAATATTCTAGTTTATGCAATAAATTATTTCTTTAGTGAATTTAAGTTAAATGTTCACGGCACACAATATTAAGATTTATATTTATGGGCCATAGTTTTTCGCATATTAATCATGTATACTTTCCAACATTTATTTGTAAGTCACCTATAAACTCCATTAACATTTATTGGGCCATTTTGAAAAGTAATTTCTATTAAACAAGAATTTACACACTGTATAATTAAATTTTCGAGAGGTAAAATTATAAGGTAAATTGTTATAACAAAAAGCATGCAATTTTTAACATGAATCGAAAACTCAAAAAATGTTATTGTGTTTTGAAAAACGTAAAAAAACGTACACCAGCTCTAACAACAGGTCTACGGAACCCTACACATCACGTGGCCACGCATCTGGTCTAATTTATTTTTTATTACAGCCGTATATTTAGTTATCTTTGACGCTAGGACGTACTGACCTGTTCTTTCCTCTAATAGCTGACTTAGGTGAGAGGATATAGGCAAGCTTAATCCATCTAAAAATGTCCCAGGCACTGCAGCGTCCAATACAGCATCAATACAGTTGCTGACGCTGTATTAGTCATCCACAATAGATGCAAAGGCCTTATCGAAATTATTTTATTAAGTACCTACTTCTTACCTATCTGCAGCGTCGCAAGCGTTGTACCTGAATAAAAGTAGCCTATGTGGTATCCTGGTCAACGTGCATTTAGATGAGTGCACTTTCAACAAAAAAACTGGAAACAAACTTTAAGATTTCTTATATTAGTAGAATATTTAATTATTGCCGACTGTCAGCAGTCAACGGTGTAACAGGATACTTAAGGGTTAAATTTTATTGTTGAAATGTAAGAGTCGTTAAAATTTTATGACTGCGAATTTGTTTGAATGAGTAATTTATTGGTGTTTAAACTGAATTGGGATATTTTGGTGTTTTTTCTTAATTACTGTGGAATTGATTTCAATTTTGTTTTATTGTTTATTTTATTATTATAAGTACTTGATCTGAGACAACATTGTATTAGGATTTTGAATTCCAGATAAGCTTCTCTAAAGCGAGCTGTCTAATTGTTACCACAATATGTATGGTATATGTATGGTATGGTGTGGCTCATTAATGACTCGCCAAATAACATTGACAGCATTGTTTCAAAAAATTACAGTATATGGCTTACAAATCATTAACGAGCCCGCACATCTCTCAGTAGACATCTCGTTTCAGTCTGATGCTAGATGTTACTCCATTAATTGTCCTGCATTGTTTATTTATAATATTTCTTTTTTTTTTAATTCAATTTCTTTATTATCACATGTAGCATAATTATGATCCGAGGAATTTACTTTTAATCTTACTTTAAAATAAAAACAAGGACGGATAACAGTATAAATGAAGAAGATATTATGTAGTTGAGTGGGTACTAATATTAGGTTGTTTCTCCACCTAGCTGTGTTTGTGTTTGTTTCCTTCATTTTTCAGAAACTTCGTCTCAAAGTATCCACATCTTTTAAGGTATAACCTCCAGAACATCCCATACTGCGCTCGCCAACCCACCTGACAAGCGTAGCAATGCTTGCATGATCTTGGAGTACCGTGAGGGAGGCCTACATTCAGCTGTCGACGTGGGCAGCAGTTCTACGGCTGAAATAATGATGAATATTAATTGGACGACAAAGTGCATGCACTCGATTATTTAAATGGCCCTTAGAGATCACTTTCGTCATTAACTTCGAAGGGCAATCCGTCAAAGCTCCGATAATGAATGTCCTTTATTTTTAATGGGGCTACATTGTCAATGACTCGCGGACGTGGAAAACTATTGAGTGGTGTACACATATTCATAGATTAATTATTAATATAAATAGTAGGATAACTTTTTGTGAATAGTTACCCCGGGGAAGTACTACCACCATCCCTATTTCTGCCGCCAAGTAGTAATGTCTGCATTGCCATGTCTCAGAGTGAAGGGCGCAATAAAATGATCAATGATTAAAAATCACGGTTGGTGATATCGTAAAAAGTTAAGATGTACCTATTCACTTATCGTCAATGTACCTGCTCATCATCCTCATCACCATCATCAGGGTCACTGAATTCCGTATTTTGTTTTGCAAGATTAACGAATTATTTTCTTAATAAGACTCCGCCCCCGTAGTAAGGCAGCGCGGGTGAAAAACTAGGGAGTTTTGCACAAGATGTAAAATTTTGCACAGTACTGTTACATTAATTGTGTTAAAGGTAGATTCCTTAGCTTTCAAAAAATCTTAACCAATTTTTAATCGCTTTCAATAACCTTTTGAAACCCCACCTAAAACGTAACATGGCACACGACACTGACATAAAAGTCAATCTACATATATAAATAACACTACGTTGTAATGCAATATACCAACCTTGTTTGTACACAGATTACCAGTCTAAATTGCCGTCAGGTGTGAGGTGCCAGCAGTAGAATGTTGCCTCTCGTCTCTTGCCCTTGGATGCAGTAAAAGTCTGCTAAGGGCTACCTCCGGAAGATGGGCAGCACCGTCTTCCCGTGTATCAACATCCCGTACTGCGCTCGCCAACCCGCCTGGCAAGCGAGGCGAGTATAGCAATAACCCCTGATGATCTTGGAGATTCATCAGGCTTATATGCAGTGGTGGACGTGGAGAGCTATCCTACGGCTGAGATGATATATCAGTCTACTACCTATCATCAATATCAATCAGGAGGACCATATTATGTCAGCCTACTCCACAGTTTCCATGCCTTCCATCCAAGGTTTGACAATCGGTCGGCGAGCGCAAAGGGCTGATGAACAGGTGTTGTCGCGCCCTTCGATAGAGCGGGCCCTTTCTGCGCCCGCGCCGCCGTGTCGACTGTGGTACAAGGGAGGAGGTATGGCGTTTGTACCTTATGTGATAAAGAATAACATACATATTTTTAATGTATTTGATGATTTAATAAGATCAGCATTCATAACTTCATTATTTTTTAGGACTTACTGTTGAAGACGTCCTAAACTAATTCTTACCTTAATTCTGGAGGGGGATACCCTCGCGACAGGTTTAAAATTCGCGAGCATGGTTGTCAAAGGTCAATTTAGATAACAGCAAGGAGTTGACGTGTTTGACACCGATGATCGCCACATTTACGGCTGTTGCAAACATGTCGCGTTTTTTTTTCTGATTTCCTATAGGCTTAACGTTTGATTACATCTTGCCTGATGTTAAGTATTGATATGGTATGAAATACGTAATCAGAGTGACTAGTGAATCTAGACTGACGTCCCGCGTGTGTTGTATCTTTTGTCCATGTCATGAAACTATCCTAATCCTAGCCAGACCAACTCGTTCAAATGCCGGAGTATTGTCGGAGTATTATTAAGCCGTGGGGTGCCGGCAGTAGAATGTTACCCCTCCTCTCCTACCCGTGGGTGCAATAAGAGCCTGCTAAGGGACACCTCCGAAAGACAGCAGCGTCTTTCCGTATATCAACATCCCGTACTGCGCTCACCAACCCGCCTGCCAAGCGTGGTGGAGTATGGCAACTGCCCCTCATGGAGATCCATGAGGGAGGCCCTAGTTCAGTAGTGGATGTTTCACGGCTGAAATGATGATGATTATTAAGCCAGGTTAAGGTTCTTGAGGTGTCACCCTGTTCTACCTATTGACCTTGTCTGCTAAGAGTGGAGAGTCAAACCTTAGATCTTGGAAGACCAAGACTTACAATATGGGCTCCTATGATTTAACCGCTTGTAACTTAGGCTGTGCCATTATCGATGCGGCTTTTCAGTTAAATGCTCGCTGACCAATAGTGCCAATTTGTTGCACATTATCTACGAACAGAAGGACAAACTGACAGATTGGCATGTACTTAGTGTATGTGGGATGCTGGGAAAAATGCTCTTTAGTCGGTTTCGCTTATATGGCGTGATAAAGCTTATGTTTTGCCACATTTTGCATTTTGTGATTGTCTTTTTTACAGCTAATTTAAGACTAACTGAAGGTCTTTTGAAAACAATGCTTTCATTTTGAAATCATTTTATATCGATGAATATAATTTTGTTATGAGTTCTGTCAGTAATTTACTAAGCCTTAAAACTGAAAATGTTTGCTTAAGAAAATGAATTAAAATCAATCTTCTTCGCCATGTCCCTCTCGTATAGCCTACTGCAAAAAAAGGTTCTCAAGTCGTTGTTTTTTTTTGTATTTTAAGATTGCCGACGAATAGCTTAAAGCTGCATTGAAATTAGATTGGGTAGGATACTTTACCCGCATGCTAAACCAACTGTGGTCTAAAATTACCACCGAATGCAGCTCATAAACATCAATAAGGCATCGTGTCAGGCCCCGTAGACAGTGGCGCGATGTACTCGACCAGTTCCATATCACATGGGAAGAATAAGCTAAAGATCGAAGAGACTGAAAGGAGTAGCAAGAGACCTTTGCCCAACAATGAGATGATTCAGGCTAACAGTAACCCAAGTGAGTTGCAGAAGTTATCATTGAATAAATTCAAAAATATTATCGAACGCAATCTGTGCAATAAAGCTTATTATAAAATATTAGATTTTATATGATATTACCTAGAGGACAAAACCACTTGGGACGGAATCTGCTCCAACTCCGTCAAACGTAACACAAGACAAAATAAAACTGTTAAATGATGACTATAACGAACGAGTTAGGTTCTTCTGTTCGCTTCTTTTCCTAACTCGCGTGTCATCTGAAGTGAACAGATTCAATTATGCGCTTTATTCTATTTATTTCTGTTGTTTTATTTTGTAATTTGTGACGCGTCAATAAGGTCCATGCGGTCGCACTCAATAAAGTATTTTTTTGATTCTTGATTCTTAACAGTGATTTTTGTTACCTCAGAACTCAGTCGAGTTAAAAAATACTTTTTAAGATTTAACAGAACCTTCAATTTGGTCCATTTTTTCAAACATATAGCAATTTTGGCATATTTACATACAGACAGCCCGCTAAACAATTCAAGTCATTTTCAATTTCCGCAGGAAACTCAGACGTAACTTTTCAAGTCAATAGGCCACATTCATAACGCACTTAGTGCCAATCGATACGGGCCGGTAAAGAGGTCGTAACTTAGGCATAGGTACACTGAATACGGTGCGGCGAAATAGTATAATAATACTCTGTATATAATAATAAAAAGCCGTGTTGGCCGAGTGGTATGTACCTTTCAATCCGAAGGTCGTGAGTTCGATACCGACCGTGCACCAATGGATTTTTCTTTGTTGAAAAATGTATGTGCACACTAAACACGTGCTTTTAACGGTGAAGGAAACATCGTAAGGAAACCCGCGGCTTAGTTAGCTTCAGACGTATTGACCTGTTCTTTCCTCTGAATAATAGCTGACTAAGCTGAGGATGGTATAGGTGCTGGGCAAGCCTAATCCATCTAACAATGTCCCAGCGTCCCGTACAGCATGATTACCAGTTGCTGACGCTGAATAAATCATCTATAATAGATGCAAAGGCCTTACTTACTTATATAATAATATAATATCCTGGGGTACATTACGAATGCAATACGATACATTATTTTGTCAAAAAATTGTGTTTCAAGGTTGAATCTCCTCAAGACACAGTTATTTTTATTGCAGATAGACCTTTGTTTGACCAATCCAAATAGTAAGCGACGATGTGGCCGATGATGGATCACAAAGATCTAGAAAACACACACACTCTTGACATGAAAATACCCAGGTTGTAGTTTTCAGGGAGAACAGAAGCGAGTTCCAGACCTTAGCGGTACAAATAATGAAGGTATAAGAGAACCGCTTAGTGCGAGTAGATGGAATGTCCACTAAGAAAGGATGCTACTGCGCTGTGCGTCTGATTGTCCTGGAGTGGAAAGGATGGTGGTATCAGGTCGTGAAGTTCCTGAGAACACTCTCCGTAATGTATTCTATTAAAGGTCGAGAAAGTAAAGTAAAATAGATTACGGGTACCTTGATGCAGAAAGGACCGTGAATCACGTACTAACACAGACTACTCTTCCACAAATGACACCAGATCAAAACGGGACTTCAAAAACTCATCGAGACATGCCCTTTTTATACAAAGTCAGTGTCAATAAGTGTTTATTTATGACGACCTGTGTTGCGCAGCGGGAGACGGTCCGCCTGCGACACAACAGGTTGCGGGTTCGATTCCCGCCTCGGGACAAATGTCTGTACGATCTGCAAATATTTGTTTAGGGTGTTCTGGATGTTTTTCTATATTTAATAAAAAAATATCTATATAAGTATGCAGTATAATGAATCAGTCATCGAGTACCCATAACACAAGCTCTAACAAAAATCTGAAGCGAACGAATTCAACTATGTTAACCCCCTAACTAATAGGGGCTAGATGATGCTGTGTTAATTGTCCAGCATTATTTATCATTTTTTATTAGAGCATAAAAGCGACTTAAAAACGTCAATTTACAAAAGAAAAATATGACACATTTAGACTGAATAATTTCGCTTCAGTTTTTTCTTTATTTGTTGCCGCATGTTTAACTGTCTTATTATTATTAAAACTTAAATGTACATATTCTTAGAGTTAAGATAGTTCAGGCAATAAATATTTTTAATTATGTTTTGTAAATTTTATAGTGTTTAAACCACACTTCCAGGACCATTCCAGAACATTTCCAGGAAAAAAAACCTAAAACAACAAAAAACCAAAAACCTTATCAAAATATTTTTTAAGATTTTTCATATCCTTGATTTTTTTTATTCATATTGCTATTCTTTATATTTTTATCTATTATTACAAATATTTTCAGATGTTGATTGTCATATGGATGACCCCCAAAGCACGAATATTTGCGATAACCATCATCATCATCTGCACCTATAGGTTTTGGCCTCCTTTTGTAAATCTATATATATAAAATTCAAAGTCCTGACTGACTCACTGACTGACTGACTGATATATCAACGCACAGCCTAAACCACTGGACCTAATAAAGACTTGAAATTTGGCACACATACATATACCTTGAGTACCCTAGAGGTGCAATAAGAAGGGATTTTTCAAAATTCCCACTGGATTGGAAATAAATGGGTTTCCAGGCGGACGAAGTCGCGGGCAAAAGCTAGTTAAACATAAGCTTCGTACTCGATGCGTTAATAAAGTCCGTGCTGTGGGGTGCCAACAGTAGAATATTGCGCTTCTCTTCTCTCTCCACTGTCTCGTCCGTGGATGCAGTAAATTCAACACTCACAGGGGAAGAACACGCTCGCTTTATCTCCAGATGTTTGTCTTGAGGCTGGGTATTTTTCTTTGTTTGTTAAGAATGTACTTGCAAAATAAAGTGTTTGCTTTGAATACTACTTTTTAAACTGACAATCAGCCGTGGGGTGCCAGCAGTAGAATGTCACCCCTCCTCTCATTCCCATGGATGCAGTAAGAGCCTGCTAAGGGATACCTTTGGAAGATGGGCAGCAGCGTCTTTCCGTGTACTGCGCTCGCCAACCCGCCTGCCAAGCGTGGTGAGTATGGCAACTACCCCTCATGGAGATCCATGAGCGAGGCATGTGTTCAGTAGTGGACGTTTTACGGCTGAAACGAATCTGACAAGGGAAATTGCCTGCCAAGCGTGGTGTGTATGGCAATCATGCAGGCCTATGTCCAGTAGCGGACGTCCTCAGGCTGGGATGACTATAATGAAAAAACCGCAACGCATATTCGATGTAAGCACACCCTAATAATTATGTCGTCCGTGAGAATATTCAATTAAGCTACTAACTTAATTGCAATCTGAAATTAAGTTGGCTCTAAGTGAACTATCTTCGGAACTAAGTTAACTGACCATTATCTTTGCCTTTGTGCTGTGGTCGCACCGTTCAGGCCTAATTGGGGGTTCGCTACGCGTTGGAAACGTGTGGATAAGATTTTTCTACCAATATGTTGCATTGTTGACTTTAGATTGTAGAGGTAGAGTAGACGAAGTAAAATATAATAACGGTATTTTGATGGGTGTGGCCACCAGGATCCCCTAATCCGATCCCCCAGGGGATCCCAGTGAACCCATCGGTTCACCAGAATCCCCTTGACATAAAATTAAGTTTAAAGGTGTTATCACAATGTTTTAAAAATATTTTATTAAACAATTTCTAAGAAATGACCTGGGGATAGGATCAATAGAGTTAAAATTTCCTTTTTTTATCTATTGGTTTTTTTTTGTATGAGTGGCAATCAGCCCATTATACAAAATAATTAACTCTAAATTTGGGGGGTTTTGTACAAGACCATCACAAATACACAAATAATGATCTTGTTGATCATTCTGAAACCATTTATTTTAAAAAACATCTAGAAGTTTTAAGTAATCGCGTCCGGTAAGTTAAACTTTGTTTTTAAAAAGCTGCGTTATTGCGGATTGAATGCTTATAAAAGAAGTTTACCTTCTATGTCAATCAATAGTAACCTACTGTATTTCATCATGGGGTGGAATAGGTAAAACATTGTTAATAACTGTCGAAAGAGCACAAAGAGCGATAATTAAAGTATCAAATTTCCGCCCTTTTATATTTCCTACTGCCGCGGTGTGCCGGCAGTAGAATGTTACCCCTACTCTCATGCCCGTGGATGCAGTAGGAGACTGCGAAGTGATACCTCCGGAAGATGGGCAGCAGTGTCTTCCCGTGTACCCGCCTGCCAAGCGTGGTGAGTATGGCAACTATCATAGATCTTCATGAGGGAGGCCTGTGTTCAGTAGTGGACGTTTAACGGCTGAAATGACGATATTTCCTACCAACCTTTTATACAAATGTGATGTGATAACGGTTCGAAAGTTATTTATAATGTACACAGTACTAAAATAACACACAGCTTTTCCCTACAGCACTGAGCTCACTAACTCAAGACGAAATAATATTTGCCCTAAATAATCGGGTAAAAAACTTACCATTTCTCATAGTTTTCTTAGACATTTTTGTACACTATAATAAATGCGATGGCCAATATCTTTTCACATAATTTTAGTTATTGTAAACATGTTGTAAAAACTTTTTTCTACAAAGTATGTCAGAGAAGTGTATAGAGGTATATAATAGCTTTATTTGTCACTGTTGTTTTTATTATTTTTATTTACGCTAACTTAACAGATCTATTAACATTTTAGTGTGATTAAATTTATTTGCTTGTGACCTAGTTTTTGCCTGAATAACAGGATCAACTAGTTCAGGCACACACTAAGTTCATTAGGTTTCTTTGATTAAATTAGATTTACTACTTAGCCATAAGTTATTTGTATAAAAATTATTGTAATTTACTAAATACAATAATTTTCATCCCTATTTTCAAAAACTTCATTGTTTTCAGTTTGTTCATCAATTTTATCAGGATTCCCGTGATAAGCCTTCGTAACGTCGTAATCCGTGTATTTAGTTAATATGTACGTATTTATATTTATATAATGTGTTATCTTTTTTAAATTTATTTTTATAATTATGTGTTTGTATGTTTATAACATCAATATACATATTTTATTTATATATTTTTTTTCAATCAATAGCTGGGAAGAGAATAGAATTGTCGTTGGGGATAAAAGATTAACCAACCTGCGCTTCGCAGACGACCTCGTGTTAGTCTCCTCTTCTGCAGCAGAGCTGCACACATCACATAGTGAACATGGGGGGTGTGAGGATTGAGCCCGTCAAAGAAGTATCTATACCTTGGCCAAATAGTTTCTCTCCAGCAGGCAAGACAAGTAAAAGAGGTTGCCCATATGCCCTTCGTACAGTAAATGCCTGGAGTAGCTTTTGGTCAATTAAAGACCTGATGAAGGGAAAATTACCTTTATCCCTCAAAAAGAGACTCGATGACCAATAAGAATATGACGCGATGAACTAGACGGCCATTTCAGATCTTGGCCTGTAGCAGGGTTCAACCGCGAGGAGTGGAAGAAGACAAGGGAGGCATTTGCCCTGCAGTGGGATAATAACGGCTAAAAAATAAATAAATAATTCATTTTGACTATATATTATTCTTTTTATTACCTTACTTGTTTAGTTTTAACTGTTATTGTACGCCACCGTCATAAATAATTTTAAATCTATCCTGTCCATCCAAAGGTCGCCTGGAAGAGATCGCTGTTAGCGATAAGGCTACCAATGGCACCTGTTTTGACTCTTTTTTTCTGTAACCTCTCTTGATTTTGGTAAACAATTATAGTGATTTTCATTCATTCATTCATTTTTCGATACTCCTTTATTTCCACTCATTGTTTTTTTAGCATCACGAGGCTCTTGCATATCAAATGGTCTAAATGATATAAATAAATGTTTCTACATCACGCGCGCTGCGGTAATACCAACCTCATAAAGAAGTTTTTAGTGGAATTAAAAGTCGTATCAACACATATCCTTACGGTAACATGTCCGGCGCCGGTCAGGGGTTCTAATCGAGTTATTGTGAGCTGCACAATGCGGCAATCAGTGGTGCAGCCGATGTGTCGGCCACTTCAGGTGCCTCTATGATAGAGCTACAACTTTCAGTGCTCTGAACTTATAGAAGTTAGATAGGAGTTCCATCTGTGTGTTCATACAATGCAAGCCGAGTTATCGAACGACTACTTTTTTTCCGGTCCTCCGGCCACCACCATCGTATCAGCCTTAGAACTGCTATTCATGTCCACTACTAGACATGCCTCGCGATGTGCCAGCCACTTCAGGTGCCTCTATGGAAGAGCTACAATTTTCAGTGCTCTGAACTTGAAGAAGTTAGATATGAGCGTTCTCTGCGTTCATACATGGCAAGCCGAGTTATCGAACGACTGCAACTTTTTTGCTGGTTCTCCGGCCACCATTATCATCCTTATATCATTATCATCATTATATCAGCCTTAAGTTGCCGTGGGGTGCCGGCAGTAGAATGTTACCCCTCCTCTCCTACCCGTGGATGCAGTAAGAGCCTGCTAACAAAACCTCCGGAAGATGGGCAGCAGCGTCTTTCCGTATATCAACATCCCGTACTGCGCTCACCAACCCGCCTGCCAAGCGTGGTGAGTATAGAAACTACCCCTCATGGAAATCCATGAGGGAGGCCTTAGTTCAGTATTGGACGTTTTACGGCTGAAATGATGATCAGCCTTAGAACTGCTGTTCACGTCTACATAGGTTTCCGACATTGGCCTCCTTTCAAATACTGATCTTGAGGCGGCGCGACTCTAGGTTTGTAAATTTGACCACGACACCGAAATTTGATTTTTTACGGAACTTTAATTAACCTGAGATAGGGTGAAGCGGCAAGCGTTCGGATTGGCCAAGGTCAGTGTGTTAATTGGCTTTTAATCAACTTAACTACCGACGTACCGCGTGTAGGAGACGTGCGGGTGTGGTGTATGAGGTGGTGCAACTTGGTGGTGGTAGATTCAATATCCATTGTTGAAGAAATTCTTGTTCAGAGCTCTTGCTAGGGAAATTATTGCGGGTAATTTTCAATAACTTCAATTAATCCAAAAAATTAAAAACCTTATGAAATATTTACGATTCCGATGCGATATTTTTTTAATAATTATAATTTATTTCTTTAATAGGTAACCAACATAGTTCAATTTTTGTAATGAGTTTTTTGATTTTTTTTAAATATTCTACATAAGACTGTCGTGGGGTGCCGGCAGTAGAATCTTACCCCTCCTTTCATACCCGTGGATGCAGTAAGAGCCTGCTAAGGGATACCTCCGAAAGATGGGCAGCAGCGTCTTCCCGTGTATCAACATCCGTACGTAAAAATTACAAACTACGAGTAACTCGAGTAATGTTGACTGCGCAGTTTAGAACTTGTTCTCCCCTCCGAAAGGTAACTCAGGGTGCCCACTTATTGGTTTAACTTCGTAAGTTTTGCCGTGGGGTGCCGGCAATAGAATGTTGCCCCTCCTCACATGCCCGTGGATGCTGTAAGAATCTGCCAAGGGATACCTCCGGAATATTGACGGCAGCGTTTTTTCGTGTATCAGGATGTTGATACTCCGAAAGTCGCTCCTGCCTACTTACGCTACTGCGCTCACCAACCCGCCTGCCTAGCGTGGTGAGTATGGCACCAACCCCTCATGATCAGTACTTTGAAATCTATGAGGTAGGCCTAAGTCCAGCAGTGGACGTAAACAGCAGACTTACAGCTCAGATAATGCAGACAAAAATTGACTTAGGACATCTAGAGAGGCCGAATATAAAAATATATTCCCAGATATTCTTTCAGCTATCTGGTTCTCCCATAAAAACTTGTGCTCGAGACTAGCACACAGATAATAAAGCAATAACTCTCACAGAGTTCAAACACACAGAGGTGGCTTATCTTTAATACTATATATTAATTACAAATACAAACAAGAAACCAGAAAGCCTTTTAGGCAACACTAAGCACGTTTCATCAGATACGTTAGGTATAGGAATTGAATCGTCAATGTATCCTGATAAACAGGGTCAGGTATTGCACCTTTTAGCCCTTCCCTCCGTAAATCTTGGTAGAGGTTTTAGAATATTAATAAAATGATTGTGCCATCTACTGCAAAGCGGTACTTTAGCAAAGTAAATATAACTTTTTTAACAAAAATCGCCGTGGGGCGCTGACAATAGAATGTTGATAAGATAAAGATAAAAAATGGTTTATTTTGTCACAGAAATAACACTACTTGTTGTCCCTTCCATGCCCGTGGATGCAGTAAGAGCCTACTAACAAATAATCTTTGTCTTATATACATTAATGGATTATCTGTGTTTGGTTTTATACAATTTCGCTAATGTTAAGCATTGTTTACTTAAAAAAAATCTAATTTAAGATCACAAATCCCCGTGCCGGCAGTAGAACCCCCGTGAGGTGCCGGCAGTAGAATGTTACTCCTCCTCTCATACCCGTGGATGCAGTAAGACCCTGCTAAGATATACCTCCGGAATATGGGCAGCAGTGTCTTTCCTTGTATCAACATCATGGGATGTTTGTAATGCACTCGCCAACCCGCCTGCCAAGCGTGGTGAGTATGGCAACTACCCCCTCATGGAGATCCATGAGGGAGGCCTGTGTTCAGTAGTTGACAATTAATGGCTGAAATGATGATGATGAAAGATCACAAATAACAAAATGAAGTACAATTTTTAATCTATGAATATTTGAATATACCAATAAATTTAGTACGGTGAATTTTAACACTTAATTTAAAAACATTTTTTTTAACAAAACTTAGTATTATGAAAGCTTTATATTTAATATTATTTATATTATGAAAGCAGTATTAAGAAAGAGAGGAATATTAATAAAATTATTTTGCCACCCACTGCAGTGTTTTGAAGCTTTTGCGAAGTCAATCCTTGTGAAATTTAAGATTGACAGCTGTCAGGTGGAATCATGTTTTAAAACTTGGCTTAACTGATATCGTAGGTCAAAGGTGTAATGCAATTTAAGCAGTAAGATAATGTTCCCGATAGTTTATTTAAAGGGAAATTCAAATTCATTGATGTCATGTCATCTTTGATTTTAGTCAATGTTTGACTTAGCTGTCTCTGGATCTAAAGTTTTTAAAATTTTGCTGGATCACTGCGACATATGCCAAGTGACAGAATTAGGGATGGTACAATGTTAAAAGTATGACGGAATATGTTCGTTACGGCATCGCATCACTATTCGTGCAGTCCCATCCATGAAGTACGACGTTGACAAAGGTAATTTGCACCGTAGCAAAATTAAAAACTTGACAGGCTGTCGCAGCGACCAAGCTAAGTTTTACGAACTGTAAATACTTTGTTATAATCATATTTCATCCTTTAGACCTGCTTGTCACATGTTTGTTTTTAAATTAAAGGGAAAGTATGTTTTAAATTACCTTTTACCAGCGCAAGAGTCCTCAGGTAAAAAGCATAAATCAGTGTTAAGAAACACCGGTGAGATTGAAAAATAAATTAGGCCAACTTCAAGCTAGCTTTTTGCGTCGGATTGTTTGAACATGGCTCGAGTTTTACCCTTATCATCATGTCATCATCTCAGACGTTGGACTATTGCCCACGTCCACTGCTGGATACAAGCCTCCCTAATGGATCCAGAGATTATGAGGGGTTGTTGCCATACTCACCACGCTTGGCAAGGGGCTTGGCAAGCGCAGTAAATGATGTTGATACGCGGAAAGAAGCTACTGCCCATCCATCGGAGGTATCCCTTAGCAGATTCTCACTGCATCCACGGGCAGGAGAGAAAAGGTAACATTCTACTGCCGGCACCTCACGGGCCATAAATTAGGCCAACTACATGTTAGCTTTTTGCGTCAGATTATATGCACCGCGTTTTACCTTTATTTTATAAACAGTTACATTCAAATAATTGTTTAACAATGTGTCGCCTTAATTCTGAGACTCGATACTAAATAATAGAAAGATGATTGTCAGTTGCCAGTTGCCACAATATTGATTGAAGCGAACTACTGCAGTTATTCAGATAATGCATGGAGTATGCAACAATGAATGAAGACCGTCGCCTCGGGCAGTGCACCTGTATCTGATGCACGCAATCTAAAGACTTGATTGCACTGACACAAGGGCGATTATTATTTGTATTTTACTTTTTTTTGAACTTGGAATGTGTTGTTATCTGATTTTGGATTGGTGATTTCAGATAAATTCGTAGTGGTGTACTTCAGCCAAATTCTATGTAGAATGTTTGTAAACAAACTGTCAACGCAACCTAAAAATACTTTCTTTCTGCAGGTTTTTGTTTATATTTCTTACAATATAGGTAGATGACTACTAACTCGGTCTAAGGCCTAACCCTTAGGATGCAATTCCGTTTTTTGTATGACATCTTGTTTACAAAATTTTACAATGAATTTGGCTGTAGATTATTTGAAATTGGATTATGATTTTTAGCATCACTGGGTTTCATAAAAATTGTGTAATAATTGTGATTTTTTAAACTCTTTCTTTACAACCTTTTAATGGTCATTTTTTTCTCAAAGCCGGTAACGCTTCCTTTATTAATTTAGCTCATCAAATAAATGGTGTTCCGTGTCTTTAGCCGAACACTAAATTATTAAAGGTTTTTTTATACGTAACTACTTGTCTCCTTGTTAATTTTTTATAAAGATGGTTCCAAACTGACTACTGAACGTCTAAAACTCCCTAGGTCTTCCGCACCAATTTTCATCTCTGAAAATCTACCTACAAAAATAAAAACTATTCTTTCAGGCTAGAGAATTTGCTAAGGCAAATACATAGGTATAGATTTTGCTGGGCGTCTCATGGTAATATAATGTATGTATATATACGCAAGTCGGACCAAGCAGCCCTCGTTAGAATTACTCAGGAGTCGAGACGTAACCAAACTGCTGAATGAGAAGTGACTATCTGTTGGACTAATATTTGTTGTTTAATATATGTTCGCATGTTTGTTCTTGGTTTTTAGACTATATATTTTTATTTTTCTTCGAATTATAATTTTTTTCAATGAACACACTTACAAAGAATTGAAATTATCGTGGCTTGACATCATTTAATAAATATAATACGGCTTACACCACGTACCTAACTTATTATCATCTTGAGGTCTACGGTGCTCATGAAGGAGGGCCTCTAAATGATCTACGAAACGTCAGCAAGATGATAATAAGTTAGGTACGTGGTGTAAGCCGTATTATATTTATTAAACACTTACAAAGCTAAAAGCTTACACATAGCCAATTTAATACTGTATAAAACAATTCATGATTGTACTACTATTACTCGCCTATCATCACACAGACTAATGTTAGAGGATACACCGGCACACAGAACTGTTTTATGACCTCTCACACCCACAATCAACATCGGAATCTACGATTCAGTCACTGTTTATTTTTTCGCAACTTTAATGGATAAGGACTTAATCTTAATTTCTTATTATATGGATAATATCACGAGTTCATCCTCAACTATTTACTCTGCAGAACAGGTTAGATCCTTAACTTACCCTCGTAAGTTATAATTTATGCACGTCAATTTAAGAAACCTCAATTGTAATATCGATAAACTATATATAGGTTCTCTTAGATAAGATAAAGATAAAAATGGATTTTATTATTTTGACTGAATGTTGGCTATTAAAGTGTCCCTTCAATCAAGCAATCTTATTCCTGCTTATGCTGAGTGGCGACCGATTTGTGCCAATGTAAACTTAAGATGATTATAATTTTATGTGTACAAAAATGTTACTATGACTTTGGTGCAAATAAACGGTTTCTTTCTTTCTTTCTTTCTTTCTTTCTTCCTTCTTCCTATAATAGACGGTTTTACAAGCCACGCTTCTAAACTTTACATCCCGCCCACACCTACCTAGCCTAAAACTCATGCAATTGTTAAAATATTAATAAATCACTATCAGTTTAATATTTGGGGTACCATTGATTATTTTTTTATCGTGGGATGATCATATTTCACAGTTGGTAAACAAAACCAGAAAACTTATTAAAATTTTTAAAAACCTTCCTTCGTAACTAACTCTGCTCCGATGTATTAAATCAGTTTATTTTGCTCTAGGTCAGTCAATTTTATGTTACTGTGTTACATCTTGGGGTGGTGCTCCAAAAACACGAATTCTACGCCTATAAAGGGCCCAAAGAGCCGTATTAAAAGTCCTGTCTTTTAACCCAGACTCTTTCCCACTCACGACCTCTACGCACTCTGTCAAGTCCACTCTGTCAGGCAATTTTTTATATTACAAACCGTCACGTGTAAACATGGCCAGGTGCCGTTTGACCCAAAAGTATTAAAGACTAAACGTCGCTCTGACAGGGTTCGCAAGATAGATTCCAGAAGAACTGCGATTTATAGCAGACAATTTTTACACGTGAGTTCTATGCTTTATAATATAATTGTAATTTAGATGTATCCACCTGGCTTCTGAGCCTCACATATGAAGACACATAACTATTATTAGGCATATAGTAGTTTAATTTTAATTTGAATCACTGTTTTACTAATTTATTTATTTGTTTATTAATACAATATATTCTCAGATTTATTACCTATAATTATTTATTACCTACACATATTTTAACTACACTGTTCCTTTTACTTGACTTGTATCCCATTTACTTTGTCGTTTAATCCCTACATAAGTATTGTTTAAATACTCCTAAAAAAAACATGTATATTTTCTTAAGTTTATTTATATAAAAACCGTCCTGTCAAGAGGAGGCGTTCTTGGTCGCGACACAGTTTCACACTATTTGCGATCAGCATCGTCTCATTAGTTAATAAGTCATTTTGTATTCTTGTTCTAAATAAATCTTTATCTTATCTTATCTCCTACATGTTACAAGGGATTTTTTATGGTTCAATAGTGATGGGATGACCGATCTGGAAGAAATAAAAGAAGTATGCCATTTTAAACGACGTATGACAAGAAAAATAATTGTTTTATAAAAACAGTTTAATTATTTGAAGAATATTTTCTATAAGTTGAAAGTTATGAAGAATATAGGATCCAGATGAATATTATTAATAAAAAGAATAAATGAGAGAGCAAGAATCACTACTTATTAATGCAGAAAAGTAAGAAGTAGGTATACACGGAACAATGAATGAATGCCTACGTCTTCGCTTGAGGCGTCGCACCTGTATCTTGATGCATGCAACATAAAGACTTATTTAGATTGTACTCATAACCACAATCTTCCAGAGTCATCCTTTAAGTATGTTTCAAATTTTGTAAATAGTGATTTTGAGTGTGTACTACTAACTTCTACGGACGAAATCAAAAAGTACCAGATGGATTTTCATTTTGTATTACTAATTATATATGTATATATGTAGGTAATAAATAGTATATTTTAAATAAATTTATTAGTAGACTGCAAGTATAATAAATACTTATACTTAATTTTAATTCAGTGTTATATGAAACAGCAAAATTGCTGGATAGGTATAATTTCAGACTATGACTTGATTAAATTCTTATATAACGTTTTAAGAAACACCGACGGATGTTACGGGAAGTATATTTGTTTCAAGGTACATAGGATCAAGGTTCAAGGCAGCATAGGATTATTGTATCATAATCTGATATTCGATTCTGGTACTTATAAAGATTCGTATGATTCTAAAAAGTATAGCATTGTTCTATCTAAACACAGCCTAAGGTTCGGTGCACGTCGCCTGTGATTACCCGCGAACGGCCCCCGTTTAACCGATTCCTTTTTCAAACTCGACGTTCCTGTTTCAAGAACCTGCTCCATTATTCCCGCGTCTTCCTCATTTAAATTTGGAATGGACAATGCAACTGCCTTTTCTCAAGCATTTTTTTTTGCCTCCAGTATTTCCAGCCAGGGACCGAATTAGGCCAGTTAAATCATGCAAGTGGTTTGTCACAAGTGAAGACCAGTAGTCGCGGATCTTTTGTTAAGTTCCTTATAAGGCCCAGGAACAATTCGATACAAAGCCCGAGTTTTATTTTTGTTTTCACATGGCAAATTGAGAAAATTGTCGGAGACTTGCTAATTTCTTCGGCCACTTTGGGTCCTCGTCAAATTGATAAGCACTTATCTCATTTAGTTGGACCGGCGGCCGGTAGTAAATTAAATAGATTATACGCCTGGCGCAGAATGCGACCGGTTCTTTTATTGTCACGCGTTGTCTTTAATACAGGTTGCATTTTTGTATATTTCACCACCCGCGGCCACAATAATCAAATTCGTTCGAGTCATTAAAAATTCATTTTATTCGCAAAAAAAAGGCAATTCAAGGAGCGTGTTCTTACAACATAATTCAAACAAAACCGTTCATCCTGAAGCGCGTCGATAGCGATCTATACGGCGATTTTTCATAAACAATAGCCATTTTAATAACTGAAAAAGGTAGAAGAGTTGATGCTATTGATAATACAAAAAATGCAATAATAAATTGCCGAGTGGTGGGTAATAAAGAGCGATTTGCTCGGGGCGACTGCGCGAGCTACCAGCCGTGATATGGACGCAAGAGGAAAAAAAGAAATGGAACGTAAAAATAATACGCTTAATATCAAAGAAGGTGTACGTCGTTAATGCACTCGCCCGCGGCTTTGCGTCAGCTCAGACATTGTTTTCTGGAATGCGTTTTTAAAAAGCGCGCTTGTTCTTTTGTGTTATTTTTTTGATTGCTGAATTTTTTGCGTATTGTGTTTTGAGGTTGCTTCTGATTGATCGCTTGGGGAATGTGGGGAACACGCCTGGGCCTGTGCCTTGGCCACCCTGATGCTAAGGCGTTTCCAAAGAGTTTGCACCAACTTTTTTCAAACTATGAGTCAATCGTTAAAGTAGATTAGATCGTGGTTACAATTAGGTAGGCTTTAAAATGTCTCTGATTCTTAAATATACTGTTTCCAATAATTTAAAATAACAATTACGTAGGTACATAAAGAGAAGAGTCTGATTTAGAGTGCATAATAATATAACTACTTAAAGTAAAGTTTTAAATGCTCCAGTTACTTCCTGTTGTCATTTTATTCGCGCAATATATTCAAAGAACGCTAGTTAGTAGAATACTTGTTGATTTATGTTTCCTGATACTAAATCAAAATTTGAGAATTCGAGTTTTGGAGAAATTTTCGTGTTTTGAAATATCGGCAAACTCAAAACACCCTAGATCCACATTGTTAAGTACACGCCGCGCCTATATTGATAAATGGTGAACCAAACCAAATAAAACAATAACAATGTAACTCTTACACCACTTTATTTACGAGTCTCTGCCCGAAGCATTTGTCATACAGAATACAATAACTGTAATAGATAACCATGGTTAGTTGCCTAGTTGGCTGTAACGATGCAACCTCGTGTATGTGACGTTAGGCTGGGGCCACACGGAGTCTTGGGATACACTGAGGCTGAGGTACGTTAGAATTGCAACTCAAGTCTCATTTTGCTGTTTTCCTTATAACTTCACATTTGGCAATGTTTCGTATTGTCATACAAAATTTATTACCTATGAACACAACTCATTCACTAGGTATCCTGCTCTTACAAAGCGGGCTCTCTCTCTTGCTTCCTGCTGTGTGACAATGCTAACGTGCTCCGCTAATTTAATTGTGTAAAATCTAACTAAACTGATAAGGACGAAATAAAAGTGTAACAGGTGTAGTGCATCCAATAATAAACTATTAAAACGTTAAAGGTGTTTCCCTAGTGCGAATCCCTAACATAAAAGTGGTCCTTCGAAGCCTACAGTATTTTGGAGTCGTCCGCCATCCTTTGTCGTTTACGAAGCCTTTCCGTCCGTGCGTGCGGCGGGCAGAAAATCGAAGTTCACTTCGTGGAATCCGACATAAACCGAAGCTGACCGACGACCCAGCGACGACAGAGATACAGCCAATCGGTGCATTCAAGCCTGCTTACTTCAACTTCACACCAGACAGGAACGAGCATTTTTCTACACGCCCAGCGACATCTACAGCTCGCCACGGCACATACTATCGGCGCATACGCCAATCAGAAACCGAGAGCACATTCGGTAATGATCGACAGGAAGTTTAGAAACTAACTTCACTAGAGTGAGATCGGGAAGAAGAAGACGCGAACTAGAAAAAAAAAAAGATCGTGCGCGCTCTGGCCGCTTCCGTCCGCCATTAAAAAAGAAGAGTTTTACCACGCTGCCACGCAAAATAAAAATTACATTTACAAGACCGGAACACCGGAAAACAACATTTATAAACACGTTTCACGTTCACCTAAAATATGTCGGAATCTACAGACATCGAGGCGCTCAGACTGCAGCGCAGTGCAGCCAAAGGGAAATTGACGAGGATAGTCAACTTCGTGCACAACTATGACGCCATTGAATACAACCCCAGCGAGATAAAAGTAAGATTACAGGAACTAGAAAGTGTGATGCGTCGGTTTGACGACGTACAACTACAATTGGAGTCGAGCGACGTGGGCGCCGGTAAACAGGAGATACATGACCAAGAAAGGAGCGCGTTCGAGGAGAGGTACTATGGGGTGAAAGCGCGAATGGACTCAATCATCACGCCCGTACTATCATTCCCGGCCCCGGCTCACGCATCAGCGTCACCATCCGTTCAACGAGATCAATTTAACTCTACGACGTTCCATTACGACGGTAATGCCATAAGAAAACCACGTGTCAAACTCCCACAACTGGAACTGCCACACTTTGACGGGGACATTCGTCAATGGCCAGCGTTTAAGAATATCTATCATGCATCCGTGGACAGCACCGACCTGCCCGAGGTGAATAAACTCCAATATCTAAAGACCGCGCTGAAAGGAGAGGCCGCGGGTCTCATTTCTTCGCTGCTCATCACCGATGAGAACTACCAAAAGGCTCTAGACATTCTTTCTAAAAGGTATGAAAATAAGACAATTATTGTAAACTTTCACTTAAAAGCCATCACTAGTTTCAATGCAATAACAAGAAACAACCTCAAAGACTTCTTAGTCACTCTTCAACAGAGTCTAGACTCATTGAAGGCTATTCATCTGCCAGTGGACAGTTGGGATGCCCTATTAGTGTTTTTAATCACACAGAAGCTCGACAATTCTCTGCGTGCAGCTTGGGAGATCAACCGCAAAGAAAACTCCATTGCTTCTTTGACAGAGTTGCTTGATTTTTTGAATCAACGCAGAACAGCATTTGAGTTAATGTATGATGGCAGGCCCAATGAGAAAGTACATAATGAGAAAGTCTCTCAAATTGCATCAACCAAAAATGATTTAACTTGCATTCTATGCCGGAGCAATCATGTTCTTCACAAATGCCCTACCTATCTGGAGCTAACAGTATCTAATAGGATAGAATTAATTAAATCTAAATCTTTGTGTTACAACTGTTTACAGCCATACCAATTCAAGCACAAATGTTCTAAATACTATTGCCAAATATGCCATGGCAAACATCACACCAGTATACATATGGATAAACCAAAACAACAGCAGGTCAGCCATACTACAACTACCTCGCTAGGCCAACAGGCACTACAAACGCTACAATCTCCTCTTGCAACAGCAACTACTACACCAGCAACAGCTACTGCTTCTACACAGCAGACACTAACACCACAAGGTTCCGTACAACCAACTAACACACAAGTCTTGCTTGAGAATCACTCTCAACCTCTCTCTAACCCCACACATCACACACCCTCTACTGTGCTAATGTCAAATAATAATAGATATCAAATGTTGCTTTCCACAGCCATCATAAGAATACAAGACGTTTCCGGGAAATGGATCAACGCTAGAGCCATGCTGGATACAGGAAGTGAAGTCAACATTGTTAGCCACAGACTTGCCTCTCTACTACAACTTAAATATAGTGACAACGCATGCCTTATTCTAGGCATAGGCAACAGCCAAAAACACTCTCAAGTAAGTATAAACACAAATATTGCATCTCGGTACAATACCTACCAGGCCAATCAAACATTTCTAGTTATGGACAGTATATCAGTACCACTACCTCACACATTTATACCCACACATACATGGCACATACCTGATAAACAGGCACAATCACTCGCTGATCCAACCTTCTTTATACCTGGATCTATTGACTTGTTACTCAATGCAGAAATATTTTACGCTACCCTACAAACCGGACGCATACAGCTTGGTCCACACTTACCATTCCTTATAGAAACCATATTTGGATGGGTTGTCTCTGGGTCGTTCATCTCAGACACTCAGCTGCCACCCCCTAAATGCACCATGCATGTCAGCATGTTCACGACACCCTTATCAACAGATAACATATTACAATCATTTTGGGAACAAGAAGAATTGAACCCGAGTAAGAAACTATACTCACCTGAGGACAAGTACTGTGAGGACTTGTATCATACTACAACTACCTCGCTAGGCCAACAGGCACTAGAAACGCTACAATCTCCTTTTGCAACAGCAACTACTACACCAGCAACAGCTACTGCTTCTACACAGCAGACACTAACACCACAAGGTTCCTATCACAACAAACCTACTACTAGCACATTGGTCACAGCCAAGTCTAAAGTCACACCTATCAAAAGACAACAATCCATACCTCGACTAGAGCTGTGTGGATCACTCTTGCTAGCTCAATTAGCTAACAGGTTTATTGAAGCTACAAAAAATAAAATTACTATTGATCAATTATATCTATTTTCAGATTCATCTATAGTACTACACTGGATCAAATCACCATACAAACACAAACTGGACACATATGTCACACACCGTCTCATGCAAATCATAGACACAACGCAAGGCGACAATTGGCATTATATCCATACTAAACAAAACCCAGCTGATTTAATCACCCGTGGAGTCAAGCCCAAGGACCTACCTTCTTGCAATCTATGGTGGCAAGGCCCTTCATGGCTGACACAGGAACAAAAACACTGGCCCATTGAAACATTACAACCACTTAGTACTAACGATAACAATGATGATCAATCATCACCCGACACACCCACACCAGAAAAGGTTGTCAATGTATGCACAAACACACACATAAACTATTCATTTTTCTTCACACACTTTCAGAAACACTCAAATTTCTCAAAATTAACTCGAATCATCGCATACCTATTTAGATTTATACATAATGTACAACACAAAAATCAAAAACACACGTCACACATATCTGTTTCAGAACTCAAACTAGCCCACAATTTTGTAATTCAGACGACACAATCTCACTCATTTTCAAAAGAAATTGAGGAATTACAGAGCATTCAAAGTCATGCTAACTCTCAACAGTCACAAACATCGAACCTACATTCTCACGGACACAGGTCATACACATTCACTTCTAGCCCACTTAAGAAACTAAACCCATTCTTAGATGAAAACAACAATAAAAGAGTAGGAGGAAGAATACGACACTCTGACATTCCATACCATCAGGCACATCCTATCATACTTCCCGCCAAAAATCATGTTACACACCTTTTGGTACAGCACTACCATCTAAAACTGCTACACTCTGGTATACAAAACACACTTTACAACATAAGACTGAAGTACTGGCCTATCAATGGTAGAGGTGAAGTAAAGAAATGCATTTATTCATGTGTTAGATGTACTAGGTACAGGGGTCAAGTCTGTGGACAGCAAATGTCAGATCTTCCTGCACCCAGAGTCACGTTGACGCGCGCCTTTACCCATGTACCCAGATTTTAGTGGAGCTATCGCCATCAGAAGCTCAATGACACGTAACTGCAGGTATACAAAAGGTTACATATGCCTATTTGTGTGTTTAGCCACCCGCGCTATTCATCTAGAATTAGTGACGGATTTATCATCACAAGCTTTCATTTGTGCTTTGAAAAGGTTTATTAGTAGGAGAGGTATACCTACTTGTGTATACACAGACAATGCAACCAATTTCAGAGGCTCAAAGTCTGAACTACATGAGCTATATAAAATATTTAAAAATGAAACTAGCTATAGTGAAATAATTGAGTTATGTACCTCATATTACTTTGAATATAAGTTTACTTGCCCTTTAGCAAGCCACATGGGTGGTATTTATGAGGCAGGTATAAAGTCTGTTAAATCTTTACTTAAGAAACACTTATTTACTACTAAGTTAACTTACGAACTATTGTATACAACATTGGTTCAAATTGAGGCAATTCTCAATTCGAGACCATTGTATCCTATTACTGATTTACCTAATGATGTAACTTGTCTAACCCCTGCTCACTTTATTATAGGTCAGCCTTTGACAGACCTTCCTGAACCTAACTTATTAGATTTAAAGGAATCTCGGTTGAATGTCTATCAGAAAATAATGCAGGTTAAACAAAGGTTTTGGAAACAATTCTACTTTAGCTACTTATCAGAATTACAAACCAGAAATAAGTGGCAACAGGCTCAGAACAATCTCAATATCGGAGATTTAGTAATAATTAAGGATGAAGCTTGTCCACCCACTTCATGGGCTCTAGGTAGAGTTATTTCCATAAATACTAACAAGACTGATGGCCTAGCCAGATCAGTAAAGATTCGCACTTGTAAAGGAGAATATACTAGACCTATTCACAAATGTATATTGCTTCCTAGCAAAAATTTGAAATGAATGTTTAAATTCCTTATCATGCATTATGTATTGTATGTAAGATGCTATAATGTGTACCTAGCTTCACCTTATGTGCTCAAGCTAACTTAAGCTTACCTTTACCTTAAGAACTAGATTTAAAATAGAATAAGCTACTGTTATTCAGAATATTACTGTGTTTTCTACATGTACTTAAGAACTATTTATAAGTTAAAATAGGTACTTTCATTTATTTAGTTAAAGCGCTACTACTACTGCTATGTTACACCAAGGTACTTGTTAATACCATAATAAAAGTAAACTCATTTGTGTCACAAACTTTATTACAATTATAACTGTATAACTTAGAATCACATAAGCTAAAATTTATCGTAATTGTATTAAATCGCTTAAATATAAAAATATAGCCTGTAACTAAAAGGGGCGAGAATGTTTCGTATTGTCATACAAAATTTATTACCTATGAACACAACTCATTCACTAGCTATCCTGCTCTTACAAAGCGGGCTCTCTCTCTTGCTTCCTGCTGTGTGACAATGCTAACGTGCTCCGCTAATTTAATTGTGTAAAATCTAACTAAACTGATAAGGACGAAATAAAAGTGTAACAGGTGTAGTGCATCCAATAATAAACTATTAAATCGTTAAAGGTGTTTCCCTAGTGCGAATCCCTAACAGGCAATACACAAAAAAACTAGTCGTTAAGTAAAATCTAGGTGTCATCGAACTTACATAAGTAAATTTGTAACAATGTTGGTGTAACGATGTTGGTGTGACGATGCAACCTCGTGTATGTGGCGTTAGGCTGAGGCCACACGGAGTCTTGGGATATACTGAGGCTGAGGCACGTTAGAATAGCAATTAATGTAGTCTCTTTTTACTTTAAAAGTAAATTATTCAATGGCTTAAGTTTAGATAAGTTATTCTAGATTTTTAATTTTATTTATGTGATTAAATTAGTAACATACGAGTGTATAATAATTATGGAGAAGCCAATTTATTACTACTTCAAGAGCCTTTGGTTGATATTTGTATGCTACACTGTGAATGACAATATTCGTAATATTCATAGTAGATCTATTTGGAATACAATCTGCGTGTCCTAAATGTTTGATTAGTCAGTCTAACAATTTGGAATATTTCTGTCCAAACAGATAATCGAACTACTAGTAGGACTAGATGGAATAAACGGTTATGTAAATAAAATACGTATATATATACATTCAAATGTCATCATAAATCGCATGAATCGCAATTCAAGTTTGTCAAATCAACAGATAAGCAAAAAAATTTACGATAAGATAATACAAGACAGGTAACTTGTTTTAGGTAGGAATTTAGAAACTTTTTTTACTTATTAAAAAGAGTTAAATTCATGCAAAGAACAAAAAAAATACAATTTTTTTTTCTATAATTAACAATAAAAATCAGCATTTGGAGTATTAAATAATTATATTAGGAGAAGAAGGGAAATGGATAAATAGACACTACATAAAATAAAACAAAATCAACTCAACAAAATAAATAACCAACACGAACGCTAAAACAATACACTTATCAAAATCAGACACGGATCAGAGAGGAATACCTCCATAAATCAAACCCAGTGTGACTACGCCGCACATTTACAAATGCATGCTAGCGGGGGTCCGGCGACCGAAACGCGCGCATTGTCGCTCGTTACGGCGACAAATAGCCGTCGCGACCTCGGCCCCGGTGTGTCCCGCACCTTACTGCTTTGCTAATTGGTCAAAGGCTCAAAGTAGGTGTGGGAAAGGAGGTTATTATGCAGAATGATGATTTGTCTTGAAACAAATGAAATGTCAGAATGTTGGGGTAATGTATGATGTTCTGAATGGATGGTTATGAACAAATAGGAATACGATAATGATCGAAAATCCCGTAGGTTTCGATAAAGATAAAGATGCAAGTTGAAGATTATGCGATAACTTAGCGAAACAACGGTAATACATGTCTTGGTGATATCGGATCGGATTATTGGATCCGAAGTTTACATGTGGAAAACAGAGCTGCAAAATGATACCAATTTTCTTTTAACCTACAAGTAATTTCCGGACGATGACTAGTAAATAGCTCGAGATTGAATTTACATAAAATAGAATGCTCACGAGGATTCAAAATTAAAGCCAACAACAACCCAGAAGTTCCAACATTTTCTGAATGATTACGGATATTGCCTTAATCTTCCTTAACTAAAGTCAATAATATTTCTTTAATTAAAACACGACTTCAATTACTTAGTTCCTATGGACCATATCGGAAGGGCACACATGCAAATAAAAAAAATCACAATTGAGGGAAAAGCATACCGGGAA
This sequence comes from Pasiphila rectangulata, assembly GCA_963082625.1. NCBI lineage: Eukaryota > Metazoa > Arthropoda > Insecta > Lepidoptera > Geometridae > Pasiphila > Pasiphila rectangulata. The sequence continues at coordinate 10,237,620 of OY720253.1, forward strand.
ATAATATACATACAGTCGGCCATGGACCATAGCACCTCCTCCTCTTTGAAGTCGTTTAAAAACACACTAGTGCACAACACTTACTGGCTGATAAATGTTAGATATTTTAATTACTTGAAATAGTATGATCATGGGTTACTTTACTCACCCATCAAAACCAAACGAGACTGAACATGTTTTCACTTGGAATACGTACTGTTCAAAAATGAAAGACTAGCTGCCAATGATAATGACAAGTGATTCGAAATTTAAATTACATGAAATATAATGATCTCGAGATTCCAAGTTCAAGTACACAGCAACCGGCACTTCTGTGTAAAACATTTTCTACATCAATACGGATATTATATTCTTTATTTACCTAAACTATAGTCAACAAAACAGGTGTGTCCAACATTTCCTGACAATGACAAGTGAATAGTTCAAGATTTAAATTACATGAAATAGAATGATCGCGGGTATTACCATACGATTCCCATTGGGATCACGTGCGATTGGCGATCGCATCTTATTGTGGCGCCAATGAATAGACCGTCCACCTCTATTGTAAGTTAATGTAAGGGACAAGGCGATTACGCTATACGGCATGACGGACCGGCGAACATAAATGTCAGAAAGTAAATACAAATATGAATCATTCTGCTTTCATATTTTGAGAAAACTATTTCTGTTATGATTATAGAGATGAATGTGAAAAGTAGGGTGACCTTTGCTCTACAAAGATAGTAAGGGATTTCAAACATTAAAAAGGTGTTATTAGAAAAAAAAAACGTGTTTATAAAACCAGAGGAGCTTCAGTGCCTGCAACAAATCTCTCAGCTTAGTCGGCTATATTCAGACGTATGTCACCTATAAGCTATAAGAAAATTTAATTATTTGATTAGTGTCTGTCTCAAGGCTTAAGGCTGTTGTAAGCCCATATGCCCTTAATATAACCGAGGGTTTTTTGCTTCACATACTTAAAAACGACGCATCGGCGATATTGGCGTAAGCGATTTCGAGTTTGTCAGCATTACAAGAAATTCAAAATTGATATTTTATATTTGAAATTTTAATGGTACTCAGTGAAGTTGTCAGAAGGCACATAAGCCGATGCTTGGACACATTTCCCTTCCTCCACTGTGAGTTTCAGTCCTTCAGGTAGTGCACAGAACACAGCTGTCTCTTGAAACTGTATCGCTTTGAGTAAACTGCATAATATTTTGCCAGAATCCATAGAAGCTGTAAAATAGTACTGTGAAGTCCCTTCATCCATATTGCTCTCCTAAATCATACATAGATTTCACTAACATCAGATACTGTTCTTGGGTTACTGTTTGTTCTTCTGTCTTGCCTAAAATCTGGGCTATTCTGGCAGCAAGCACATGTTTACAAAATACCTGAGTTTTTCTCTCAAGAACTTGGTGCTTGAATTTTGAACAAAAGTTTATTCGTGGGAAAAGCCTATAGCAACGGTCGTTTTCCCCGCTAATTTCAATAAGTGATCTCTGTTTGTTTATGTTGGTGTAGAATGGGAAAGAATTATATTTTTCCAAAATATCTAACGCTCTTTGGAGTACTACGCCGAATATTGAATGAAGTAAGAGTAGTTCATCGTCTGAAATGCGTTTATCTGTAGAAGTAAGTACTCGTTTTTCCACTTCACACAATATAGCTTCAGCTATCGTCGGTATTTTGGATTGTGAACTAATATTAGTATTACTCATAATACTTTGCTAAAATTTTAATGTGTTTTGGTTCCAATTTGTAGTTGGTTCACACGATTGGTTAACTATTACAACAGAAAAAATATTCCAAAACCTGCTTTTTAAAAACATAGATTTTCACAGACAATCTTTACAGGTGAACGAACACGATAAGCCTCTTAATTTTATGTACATTATAAGTCTATACATACACCCTTTTCAAAATAGTGTATTCATGAGAAACCACTAACTAATCAAATATAATAATGGCATACATATGGCGGTTTGGAAAATTAGCAGCATTTAATTTTTTGTAAAAACTTAAAAAGAAATTCCAATTTGTTGCCAATAAAGTTGTTGAAACTGTCTGCCCGTGTGTGTATCCGCAAGTCGCTTCACAAGAATGGTGATGCAGCTTCAACAGGAAGCCTTCCCCTTTGTTCTCCGCTCGCAATGATAAAAACGTCAAGCAACGCTCTCATTGTTGCAACCGGCTTTATTTTTTACTATTATTTTATATTGTTTGCTCGCTGACTGTACGTATTGGGTGCGAATTGGCGAAAATAAATAAATAAATAACGACCACCCCATGATCAATACTTGGAGATCCATAAGGAAGGCTTATGTTCATGATGATGAAACTGAGTTCCCGTATCGTCACACAGTAGGTACCTGAGGACGGGAAAAGACGCCGAGGCAAGCCTAGGATACGATGGCGTGACCATCTAGACACATATAGGGTTGATTGGTGGGACTTGGCAAGCGAGCGCAAATTCTGGAAGGACTTGAGACCCTTGCCCAGGATTGGGACAGTTTAGGTTTGAGAAATAAAATTGCTGACTGTAAAAACGTGGATGTAGTTTTAACTTTCTAGGAAAACTAGGTAAAACGCGGTTTAGCTAGCTTTTTTAGTTTCGGAGAAATTGTCGCTCAAATAAGTGATGCAGTTTACCAAACATACCGGAATACTTTAAACCGAAAACTCAATGAATACCTACTGATATGCTTTGGTAAACGAAAAAAATACAAACCAACCTCTAATAACAGGTCTACTACAGGGTAACTGCGGAACCCTACACGCACTGTTTATTATTTTTCCGACGTTTCGAACATATTTCAGCGATCATGATCGCGGGAGGACCTCCCGACCCTCCCTATTTTAAAACCTATTAATATGTCAACATTAATATGTCCCCATGCCGTGGGGTGCCGGCAGTAGAATGTTGCCCCTCCTATCTTGCCCGTGGATGCAGTAAGAGCCTGCTAAGAGCTACCTCCGGAAGATGGGCAGCAGCGTCATTCCGTATATTAACATCCCGTACTGCGCTCGCCAACCCGCCTGCCAAGCGTGGTGAGTATGGCAACTGCCCCTTATGGAGATCCATGAGGGAAGCCTGCGTTCAGTAGTGGACGTTTTATGGCTGAAATGATGAATATGTCAACAAATGGCGAAAGTTTAACATTAAAGGTATACTATTAGTATCCAATCCAATTGTGTTAAATGTATAAAAAATGACTTGTAATTATTATTACCAATAAATGACTACTATTATTATTATTATGACTATTATTAATAAATGTTTTTAATTAATTGTTCTGCTGATATTTTTCCCGTGTCTGGATATTTTTCTTTGTATGATGAGTATGTAAAAAATGTATTTAAGTATCAATTATCTTGTTTCCATAGTGAAAGCTTTCCTTAGATTTGATTTTACTAGATGGTGTGTTGTGTCCAGCATGATTTATTTATTACATATTATTATTATTATTATTTTATTATTATTACCATATTTCTGCACGCCCAGGATGACTTGCAGAGAATGCTTTAGCATTTTCATTTTCAGCGAGGTTATTAAGTGGCTGAATTGTAACTTACTTACATTAAATCTTGATAAAACCAAATATGTCACGTTCTCTATTTACAATAACACTCAACCTTTTCCAGCTCTAACAATAAAAGCGCATACGTGTAACAAAACCGATATAAATTGCGCATGTTACACCCTTTCAAATACAAACAGTGTCAAATACCTAGGTATAACGATAGATAGAAATTTGAACTGGAAGCCTCATATTGACACCCTGAAGACTCGTATCCGAAAACTGATTCCGATCTTCAAGAAAATAAGACACATTAGAGATGATGCAACCAATAAAGTTGTATATTTATCATTATGCCAATCAATAATAGCTTACGGTATCACGTCTTGGGGTGGAGCAAGAAAGACAGCTCTTCTACCATTAGAACGTACTCAACGTTCAATCATAAAAGTACTCAACTTTAAGCCCTTCAGATATCCCACTTTAAACCTCTACAATGATTTTGAGGTTCTATCTGTACGTCGGTTATTTATTAAAAATATAGTACTGAGACAACATGCTGGTACACCTTCTGTAAGCTTAGGTAGAAGGTCGCATGTAATTTTTAAAGTGCCTGCTTGCAAAACCACTTTTGCGCAAGGTTTCTCGCTTTTTCTCGCCCCACTGTTGTACAACCGTATAAACAAAGTAATTATGATTAATGATAAAACAAGATATATTTGTGCAAAGGTGCTAGTCGAGTATCTTCTTAAGCTTGACTACGAAAAAACAGAGCTTCTTCTACAAATAATAAAGTAATTATTTATAATATCTCCTTTATTTTTAACATGTATTATAAAATAATCATATTTAGCTATTTTATTGTGATTTATATTATTTTTACGGGCATTTATGTAAGTATATGACTATTTCCGTCAAATTATTTTTACTTTAAAATATACATATACAGTTTTGTAAAAGAAAAAAAAATGATATACTTAATACGTATTTATTTATTTATGAATAGGTAATACTTTATACTAGGTTACATTGTTTAAATTCTTACACTTGTAAAAATTAATATAGGATAATTAAGTTATGTTCGCAACTAACAAATTGTTTAAAGATTTTAACTGTGTTGCAAAAATTTACTATGTTAACTTACCAGCAATCCGGTAAGGTGTCCAGCACGTATATTGTCTATTGTCTTTTGCACATAGCTGCTCTTAGTGCGCATTTAAGCTGGTCAGTACATGTACAGGATGGGAATCGCATCTGCCTCGCCGTAACACAGTCTTGTACTAGCACGGGAGGCATTAGGTTCTTTTAACTGTATGCATGCATATTGACACTAAATAAAGTCATAACACCTTTACCTTTAAGTAAGTGTATACTGTTAATTTAAGATTGCAAATTTGTTTTTGTGAAATAAATATATTCTTATTCTTATTCTTAAGTCCTCCTTACACAATTGTTATGTGTCAAAGTGTTAAATAAATAAATAATAGATCAGTATAAGTGAAGACATAAATGACTAATTCTATATAAAATATAATTATTTAATGAATAATCTGGTTCCCCAATGTTTTTAATGTTTGGCTCTTTTTTTTTTATTGCGCCGTTGTTTTACCAAGATGGTTGTAAAAATGTAGTACTCAGTACGCGCTGTCTGTACACGCTCTTATTGTTTTAAGATACCCGAACGACGTATAAAGCTATTTATCCAAACATTTTTTTGCAATTAAAAACAATGTTTGTGTTAAGTTTTGCTTTTGTTTTTAGTGACAGTGAAATATTGCGCTTTAAAATGATTTAATTTATAGGTCGTTAATTTCTGTATTAATTGTATTGTATAAGTTTATTAAAAAGAGAAAAATATTAATTGGTTTTAGTATCTCACAAGATTCTTACAAAAACTGTTTCGATAAAGGTAAATAAAAAGTAGGTACCTACATAAGAGAAATAAGACTGGATCTACTGAGAGTGATTAAAAAATACAAATAAAATTTTCGATTCTGTCGGGACCCGCACGTCGCAGACGCCTATTTACTTTTTACGCAGATATTTGTCCCTATCAACACAAGCTCTGCTTACCCTGGGCTAGATAGTGCTGTGTGAAATGTCAAGCATATTTTATTACACAATGCATATAGTTAGACAAGGTGCGTATAGAACTCGGCATAAGGAGGTATTCCCATTTTCAGCACCAGTTCTGAGAGCACACATTTTTAACACCTTTTTTATTCCCATTTTGTGCTCCTATGATGAAGTTGTCTTTAGTAAGGGGGTTTGATATAACTAGCTGTAACTATGTACGATTGTAATTGACAGACTACCTACTCAATCAATTTATTTTATTTTATTTTGACAATTGTAAGAAAACTTACAGTTATGCTAAGTAAAAACAACCTCATGCCATCATCCTGACAGCTAATTAAAAATGGCAAAAGTTGGCAGTTATAAGTATGCAAAATCATAGCGTAAAGATTAAGAGCTAGACAAAAATGTAATGCACTCAGTTTTGTAAAATATCATGCGTCAAAACAAGACATACTCGGGTATTTATCGCGTAAATTAATTTACGCGATAAATACCCGGTTATATGTATGTTAATAATGTGTTGTGATCGCGAAAGTTTAAAAAAGACAAAGACATACTCGTACAAATAAATCATGAAACCGTGGAATAATTTACTTCTAGTGCCTCAAAAGTTAATCACTTTTATTCTGCAAATCCATCCAACTTATCCACATGAGTGATCAGCGCCATTCCACACATCCTACGAGCCTATAATTATTGTATTTATATTACGAATAGCTTCCGTTTGAGCATGACATTGTAGAAAGCTGATGGAGGTTTGATTGCTCCGTGTTACGTGCCGCTTAGTGTGCAAAGGGAAATCTAGTGCAGTTATAGAGTGATTAGATAGGCAGTTATCGTTTATTGAATGGTCTGGCAGGACAGCGCTGAACACTTAGCCAACTATTAAAAAATATAGGCTTCAACTAATCTATGTATTTTAAATTTTATATTCGTCACACCGTGTGTATGGTCTGTGCTTTGCACCACTGAAAACCATGGCTGCGACAGCATTCGTGTTGTCAAATCAAATGGTGATTGGCGACCAACTTATTTCATTGTTCTTCTTATTCATTTTAGATGTAGAAATAGGGTTAAATGTTTTCTTTTCTATTCTATGATGGCTTAGGAGTAAAAAAGGGAGAGAGAAAGGAGTGAGTGATGAGGCGACTAAGAGTGGAGAGTAGAAGAGGAAAACATGTGGCGTCCCCGCTACAGTCAATAGATTCTAAGTCATGGAGAGTTTATTAACACAAAAGCTATTTAGAAATGTCAATGTACAATAGAAAAACATAACTCACTGAATAAAGCACATAATTAAATACGTTCCTTTTTTACCCGACTGCGCGACGCAAAGGAGTGGTAATGTGTTCATCAGTCTATGTATGTATGTTTGAACCTATGTGGCTCTCTAGAGCCCAAACGCGTGGGCCGATTTTGATGATTCTTACGTTAATCGATTCGTCTCAATATTGCGAGTGTCACTAAAATCCTCCCCAATAATGGGTCCCGACTGTAAATAGTCGTTACGTTCCGCATTAGAATTTATTATTTGTTTTACGTGTGATTATGAAACTATTTCAATTGTGTAGGTTAGGTAATAAATATTACATTACAGAATTCTAGATTACCTACTGGGCTTTTTTTTTTCTTTTCAGTTTTTATCAAAACTTTATTTTTTATGACAGACAGTCGGGTTTTTTGTTTTTTTAATTATTTTTTTATTTCCCAAGTTATTGCTAGTCATGATGATACTTAAGACGGAATCTGCTCCAACTCTGTCAAACGTAACAAAAGACCAAAGAAAATTGATAAAATGATGAATACAGCGTATTTTTTGTTCACTTTCATTTCCTAACTCGCGTTTCATCTGAAGTAAACAGATTCGATTATGCGCTTTAATTAATTAATTAGTGTTGTTTTATTTTGTAAATTGATGCATGAAAAAGGCCGCACTGAATAAGGTATTTTGTGAGTTTGAGTTTGCATGAAGCCACTAGCTTGAAGGGGAACTGTGCAGGACACTTCAACCGCACGTCAAGTGACTTGTGGGCAAAGAGTGGAAGATTTACATTTGCATTTACCCGGCAACGAGAAAAAAGGGCTAAAAATATTTCCAAACTCAAACAAAAATCAAAATTTCTATTCATATTTCCACTCCATAAACTGATTACTATCCCACGAATATACCCACTTATCTAAAGCTCGTATCTACAAATGCATTATGAATATCAACATCACTGGTGTTGTGTTCCAGTCAAACCCCAGTGTTCCCTAACAACCTAAATCAATGCTTTGGCATAGACAAGAGGTCTTGTTAGTTACCATAGACAAGAAACCTCTTCGTTGTAACCTAAGGAACACTCCACTCCGGCTACCACATCAAATTGCTAAATAATAACATGCCTGTTACTCATTAACTAAGGGCAGCAGATATTAGGGATGGGGGAAACTCTAGCTTCGGAGTCCGAAAAGTTCTACTTGGATCGAGAGCAAACGGCTCTATTCAATAAGAGGGTATTTCAGGCTGAGATGATGATATTGAAATGCGGGATTGTCATGATCTTAACGTAGGTATTGCATATTTACGCCCTCTACGGGTTTCCGGACTTATCTAATGGATATTTAAGTAACCCGCTTAGTAGGTTGCCATCATCGAGTTCCTTAGACAATTATTTTTGAATAATTTCTTAATTTGTCTTTTAACATTTATAATACTTATTCGGAGTCCGGCTCCACGGAGTCGAGAGCACATTTAATTAACATAGTAACACTTACGTAGACATTTTAATTACCGGACTTTGAATAAACTTGGACGGCACATCCCTAAATCACAGCAAGCCGTGAAAGAATCTTCGCTAACTGTCTCATCATCTCAGCCAAAGGACTGCTGCCACAGGCCATAGGCCATAGGCCATAAGCCTCATGCATCTCCAAGTACTGATCATGAGGGGGTTGTTGCCATACTTGCCACGCTCGGCAGGCGGGCTCGCGAGCGTAGTATGAGATGTTAGTATACTAAAAGACGCTGCTGCCCATCGTCCAACGGTACCCCTTGGCAGATTCTAACTTCATCTACTGGCAAGAGAGGAGAGGCAATATTCTACAGCCTTCGGCTTCGGACTTCGAATATACTTCGACGGCACAGCACTAGATCACACCAAGCCGTGTAGGAATCGTCGCTGGCTGTCCATTGCCGCCAATATATCATACAAACGATAGACATTAGCATTTAGCTGCGCAGACGCGGCCCGCCATCTTCGATTTTAGGATCGTTAGCCACTTGCTCAAATAAAAATTATCTGTTTCATTAATTAATAAAAAACTAAAACGGGATCACAGTCCCTAAAGCGTATTAAGTTATTGAGACGCAACAGTAGAATAGAAGCGCTCGTCCAAATAATGGTCCAAATTCCACAAATTCTCGTTTGAATTTCAAAATATCGTATTTTAAGATCGCTTGATATATGACAAGATTAGTAGAAAACACTTCTTCTTCTTCTCGGAATAAAGATGAATGCAGCTCCATAATGCATTGAAGAGAGAATAGGTATCGAAAACCATTTTGAAAACTTCACGATGATGAATTAAAACTAATAAGTATAAAAACTTAAGACGTCACTTGTTTCAAGTGAAATAATATGAAACAATTGCCAAGAGCAAACATACACGAGTTTTCGTAGTAATTTCATAGCGAATCAAAAGAGAGCGATCGCTGGAGGTCTTTCTTTATCCACCTCCGTACCACGTGGGGACATACTAGGGAGATTATACGCATGCGTATTGAAACAAAGTCAAAGTCAATAAGTGTTTATTCAATAGAGCAAAAAGCTACATATTATAGTCAATTAATAAAAGAAGAACAAGATACATTTCAATTGAATAAGGCACATAATTGAATTCGTTCGCTTCAGATATTTCTTTTTTTCCAAGTGGATAAAATGGTCAAATGGTCCTGTCGCAATGGTACTATAATTAATAACGTTTAAGCAGAAGCTAGGAAAAGCACAATTAGAACTAAGGTATTTAGCAAAATAACAGCTTTTTAAAACTAATTATCT